>CM076184.1:20471121-21721121 GCA_038277355.1 Encarsia formosa
TTTATTTAGTTTTCTTTTAAAACCTAACAACGCAATGAATATTTTTATTTTACAAGACATAGTTTATTCTATTTAATTGTATGCAAGTTAATATATTTTTCTCTTTTAGTCTGTACAATAAAAGACAGGATATAAGAAAAAAAAAAAAGTACGATTCGCAGAAATCTAGTTTAGGTAATAATTTACAATACCCCGAAAAGTGTTTACCTAACCACATCGACGAAATATCTCGTGCTCAGTTGGAAAAACTCCCCGGTCGGTTATCAATCTCCCCCGAGAAGCCGAATAGCTTCCACTTAAAGGCGCAAGGAAAATTGTCCGGAAAAGAGTGTCTTAATTCTGTTTCATTTGATGGTATTTCTTATTTTTTATTTGTTTTGGAAATGAGGCGCGGTGGTGTGTACATTATTATAAGTAGACTTTGTATACTTTGATAACACAGCGTGAGGAAGAAAATTAATTATCTATCGAGTTTTTACCGATGAGAGTATGATGCGTTTTATTAAAGTTTAGTTAGGTAGAGAATTAATGAACGATAAAGCTTGTACACCATTAATATTCCCCGTCTTATTTACGCTCGATTAATATAAGATTATAAATGCACTTTTTATTAGGTCAAAGTAGACTAGAAAAATAATAAATCAATTTTATGTTAAATTTAAAAAACATGGATTTTGCTGTAATAATTAAATTAAGTTGGAAATTATCAAGTAAAAAGCTTAATTAAGTATTTTCTCCCTCGAATAAATTTGAAATAGTGTAATTGTTAGGATCAAAATTTTCATGTTGGAACTGCGTTGAACTGTAATTAGTTTCACGAAACTTGTTGACATTTATTAAACTAATAACGGTGTTGGAACAGGGGAGAATAAAACAAGCTACGCGAAACGTTGAAAAAGAAAAATCCATTTGTTGACAGTAAATAAATTTTACGGTAAAAAAATATTTAAAAAAAAAATCAATAAAATTAATTAATTAATGTAATAAAACAAGTGAACTCGACAATTTTAACTTATCATCATATCGGTCATTTTAATTTTATTTATACTGATGAAACAGAGCTGTTTATAAAATTAAAATAATTAATTACTGTTTACAAGGACCGAGAGATAAAAAATGTTTTATTTTACTTAAAAAAATATCAAAAAATTAATATTGTTATGATATTTTTAGTATATCTATTTAGAAAAACAATTTTGGCCTAAAAGAGTGTGATAAAAAAAAATTCGATTTATAAAGTAGTTTTTAGTCCTAAAAAAATAGTATAGCAAAAATCTAATTTATCTATCTGTACTTATAAATAGCAAAATTGTAACAAAATAAAAAGCATTACCATTTTCGGGTCACTGCTCTTCAATAAAATCAGTGGGTAATTTTTAATGCGATAATTCCAACGGTAAAAAAATAGTCACAGTAAATAAAAATGTGAAATATGGAAACTTGCAAGCTATTACTTTAGCTAGCAGGGTATTGGAAAAACGTCGGCGTATATTAAAAAACGTAACGCAAATAAAATCCCATGATCGGATCAAAAATAAATATATGCGCTTTCCGCACAAAACCTCAAAATATTCAAACGCTCACCACGTCGATAATGTGATGCAGGGCGACTCCAAAGGCGACCACAAGCGGCTGCGAGGAATTCTTGGCCGGTCTGACCACCGAATCGTAACCGTCCAGTAGGCGCCTAGTCAACCTGTATTCGTGTTCGTCACAGAAACCTGAAAAACAACGGTTTCATGAATATTTTACAGTCCTTGGGTGAAAAATTATTCATATATCTTAGGTTTGTAAAATTATCAAGAGAAAAAATTTATTTGCAAAAGTCTATTTGTAATTAATCTAATCGCATTTTTTTATTGTATAATTTTTTAGAACCATAATGAAATGAAAATTAAAAGTAATATACAAAAATATCGAATGAATAAATTGAATTTTTTAAATTAGCACTTTTTTATTTCAAGCCTTTACAGATTATTAGCTACATAATAATATTTCAAATGCATAAATAAAGAAAAAAAGAAAAATTTCAAGAATAACAGTTCAAATCATTTTGATATCCGTTTTTCAACAAAACTAGAGATCAAGTTCATCACTGTCGCATTAGACTGTTACGTTTCTTCGATATCTTTACTTTCATATGTTCATTTTGAAAAAAAAAAAAAAAAAAAAAAAACATTTTTTATCATTTTAATATTTTTTTTGATTCAGAAATTATGACTACTTTCATTATTAATTAACTTATTAATTTTTTCAGGCGTATAAATTACACGCCATATAAATTATGCGAGTATATTATCAATCGGATTTTATATGCAAAACTTTTATTTTTTTGTACATAATGTATTTGTTTTATTTTGTATTATTGTACATCGATCTTTTTTTAACTTATCTTTCATTATCTTGTGTATACGATTTTGATATTTATTGTTTCTGTACCACGGTTTGACTGAATTGCCAAGCAACTACCTGACTGTGATCGCTGATTATTGACTCTGATCACCATTTTGTAAATATTGGACTGAGAATATATGTGTATAAGTATTTGTAGCAATTGTAAATTTGACAACAACTTATCTGTGATGAACTTATTATTTAATGTCTACTATAATATGCCAAGTGCGGATGATATATCTACTTTTAAGCACACATTAGCGACACACACACACATGTAATATATGTACCCTCCTTCGGGGGGGAAGTTATCTTTGAAATAAATAAATTTATTTATCAATCGGATTTTATATGCAAAACTTTTGTTTAGAGTTATTACAAAATATATGCATATATATTTGATAATCATGATTATCTTAATTAAAAAGCGAGTTTTTAATGAGAATAAAAACTTGGATAGTCCAAAAAGTTGAGATATTTACAGTGTCTCATAAAAAAAAATTATGAAATAACTCTCATCTTGAAAACTGATTTTGGTATCAGATTAGAAAGAAAGAGAAAGTAATGTAAAAAAATAATTAAAGTAACCTTAGAGTCTCAAAAAGAGTTCATTTCATTTCATTAATGGAGTAGTGCGATTTCACAAGGTATCGTGTATCCCAATCTTCAGATAAAATTTATGTCAGATATTTAAAAAAGTAGTTGGTTAAATAAACAAATCAAATAATTTTATTGTTTATAAAAGAAGTTTGCAATAGGGGCGATCAACTGTCACGCAGATAAACATTGAAAATTGTGGAATAAACTCATTAGCGAGTTAAAAAAATCTCTGATTAAAATGTCTCGTCGAGTCGTTCGTTTGATTGTGCATTGGTAGTACAATCACAAGCGCAAATAGAGATTAACAATGATAATTACAATCGAAAAAGCTGGCGCCGGTACTAAATTAAAATTGAAGAAAAATCCGTCTGACTGAAATTGGTTATTTCTACTTTAATCACGAATATTATTACCCAAAGGCAAGATTTGAACAAACGACTGCCGATGTGATTTGGACGACTCGGCGTAGCCTATAAACACAGCGCAGCATACGAGGAGGACAATTTGCCTAATTGGAATGTTAACGTTTCGGGTATTAGTAAGCTAATTAAAGTCCCGCTGTATCGCAAATTCGATGTAGCTGTGTTTTACCCAGGATCAACCGTGCAGTTTCGGGTAGCGAGATTTTCTATTGATTTTTTGGCGTTTGGTGAGAGAGAAAAAAAATTGTGCGCGTCATAAAAAAAAAATTAAAAGGGACGATAAATTACTCTTGCGTAAATAACGACCTTTTGCTTTGGGAAACTTCATAGCGCGCAAGGAAGAAGGAAACAAAACGAGCATTTTTATCTAAGAGTAAGGTGCCGCTGTGTATCCCATTTCATAAAATATTGTTTGAAAAAGCAGCTCGGCAGTCAAGATCTTCGCCTCAACGGTCTCCACTCAAGTATTTTAAAGCAGATGCTGCAATCAAATTTTGTAAAGGAGCTCAGAGTTATTTTGAGATAAAGGCTTTATTCAATTCGAGGCAGCAATCAAGTTTAAATGGATTCGACATTGTTTTCTTCAATTTTTCGTTTTTTAGTTTTTTTAGTGAATTTAACTGAAATAATGAGTTTAATAACTTTTTAGTAATATTACAGAGTTTTTGAAGTTTGATAAAGAAAGATCATTTAAAGAGTTTGATTACTGATTGGATTGCTTAAGATAAAGCTTAAGTTAAATCTGTGCTTTTATCGATCCAAATGTTGTAAAAAATAATTAAACATTGGATAAGTAATCCGATGGTTGATAGTTCGATTCCCGCTCGCGTCGTTTTTAAGTCATTTTTAAATTAAAAAAAGAATTAATATCCTGATTTGTTTGGTTGCTCTTTTTGTATCACAATAAATTAATATTTTAATTCGAAATTTAATCAAACATAATCTATTTTTTTATTTTGTAAAATCCAATTAGAAAGTGTCATTTTTTTAGTAATCACACATTGTCGGTAGGGTAGTTCTACCGAGACAGGTGTAACATTTGTAGAACTTTTAAGTTAATTTAAACAAAGAAAAAAAATTGATTTTTGACACTTTCAGGTGTATTTGAAAGCTCTTGCTATTTTATATTTTATTTTCTGATTTGATTTTTTGAATAAATCGCAGACTCCCACATGTGAACTGTGCAATCAGCAGCATATTGAAGTTTTTTTCATTGAAATAAAATAAAAAAATCCTATCTTTAAAAGTGTAAAATTTTAAAGAATAAATATTACAGAAAATAATAAATAGTTTCAAATAAAATTTGGGTTTAAAAATAGCTTTTGCATGTGTTTTTTATGTGCAACATTTAATTTTTCAAAATTTTCAAATTTAACCAAGATTTTGAGAACTCCCACTATTTTACCTACATGCATCATAACGGAACAAATATGTTTGATAACTTTTTGGAATGATCCAATAGGTATATACAATTTATTTTTATTATAATATTTCATATAAAGTACCTTAAATCAAATATGATCTAAAAAAATATTGATGTTCTGCTAGGGTTAGTAAGGGTCAAAACCTTTTGAAACTTTGGTAAATGGAAGTAAAATGCAATCAAAATTACCGAAATTTGAATTTTTATACTTCATTTTTATTTTTACTTCGTGAAATACATTTCTATGTTATTTCGTCCAAATTATTCAAAAATGGTTGAATTTTGTGTGATTACTTATGATGAAATTCAAGGTATACAAAGTAAAACTGATCTAGATATTTGGTACTTTCGGAAAAATGCAGCCGTTTTGCCATTTTTGATCGGGTTGATTTATGATCAATATAAAAGTAATTATTGAATTTTTTGCCTTCTTTTGTTCGAATTAGTTTTTTTTATGTTCAAAGAAAAAAATTTTTTAGAGTAAAATCACAGTTACTTTTGGTGAATACGAGAGTACAAAAAATTCCAATAGTTATTTCTAAAATTTCCACCCAATCTCACTGTTTTTCACGTCGTCCAACTTCACTAAATCATAAACGTAAAAACCAAGCTTTCCACCCAGTCAACAACAAAAAAAAAGGGAAGATTACGATTTGGTACCGTACCTTAAAGCCAGCAATAATCTCGGGGCCTGTTTTCAGGCCAAACACGCCCGTAATTAATCGCGGCCGGCGCGACGAGGCGATTGGAAAATTTATCGCGGCCGAATTATGCGAACAATCCCCCGATCCCGCAGCCCCAACACCGTTGTAACACCACATCATCCCTGATTTAATACCCAGACGTGAGGACGATCCGATATCCTTCGAAGAAAAAAAAAACTTCTTCCTTCCGGAAGTCTTTTTTTCGTGGAGTTGAACCCGGAGGGGGAAGATTAAGTAAGTTGGGGCGCGCTTTTCAATCCCCATTCTCGAGGATCTCAATCTGGAGACTTTTCGCTAAAGGGTCGAACGGCCGCGACTCCGATATTGAGATTACCAAAGTTTACCCGAGGAAGTTGATTTTTGACAAATCTGAATACCTGTGCCTGATTTATTTTCATTTAAACGCGTGCAAACAATGGCTTTATCGCCGAGTTATTCTACGGAGAAGTTGATCTCGGTGAAAAAGTTTTAACGTCGGGATTTTCAATATTTCTATAGAATGCGCTTATCGAAAATTTTGACTTTTATATATGTGATTGAGAGACTACAAATTTTTTCGAACTAAAAGTTAAAGTTTGACCTTTAAAAAGGTAAAAAATGAAGCCAACGTTCTTTAATAATTACAATAAACGAGATAGGTTTTGCATAAAACTAAAAAATTATCATGGAAAATCATTACTTACACTCTCTGTTCTGACAAAAATCATTATTTATTTTTATTTCGATAATATTTGCAAATTTTAAATATCAGTAAAGAAAATTAATTACTGCAACACCTGTTACATAATCTGCAAAATTTAATTTTATTAAAATAAACTATGGTTTATATAAATGAAATTATCTCGTAGTAAGAATAACGAAGTTCTTTTATTTGGGTAAGAGTTTTTAAAGCTTACGCAGTGATGTCGATGCGCACTTTAATTAATGGTCTCGGGATGAGATAGCAGGGATTGCGGATGCCCGTGCAGTTCCTCTTGTTTGTTGTTTTTGAGACGGCGAAGGCATTGTCTTGGCTCTACTCCTCCCAACCCTGGTACAAGCAACATCAGCTGTTTTTTCTAGTGCGAGCTGATATCATGATTTTCGAAACAACCGGATTTACATAAATTTTGAGGATATTCATTTAAGTAAATTTTAAAAAGTTTTTGTTTTCGTGTGTTGTGTTTGGGTAAAATGTTTGAAACTTAACATTGAAGCATGGTTTACTTTATTATCGCTAATAAATACACTCGATGATTCAAATATTCCAAACATGAAAATAAAAATAAAATTACTATGACTTAATTTTATTATTAGACCGTGCATCGATTGAAAAATTAAGATGATCTGCGCAGGAATCAACACAGTTCGTGACCTTATTCATAACAAAATCACTTGCATGGTAAAATCTTGGTTATGAAAATAATAACAGCATATTTTATTAATTATTAAATTAAACTAAATAATTTATTTATAAATTTACCCACAGACGTTTTTTAAAATGCAAAATTGATAAGTAAAGATAGGAAAAAAGTATGGTCATCATTTTAAATTCGAAGCTTAGTTTTTTAGAATTCAAATTTTTATTAACTATTCAAACAAATTATTGTTTTTATTGTATACATGAATAAAATAAATAATCGTACGAGGGTTGATAATGGCTAACCATTCATGCAGCTTTCATGGGAAAAGTGAAAAAATTAACTGAAACGATTCAAGAATTATTTATTTTATTTTTAGTATTTATTCAAATATATTTCAAAAAAAATCCTTTAAAAAATCCGTTTCTTATGTGGAAAATTCAAGGTAATTTTCATAATTTTCAATTTTTTGATGAATCAGCTTATCATTTTATAAACTACGGACAGTACCCATTCGCTGCATCAGTTCCTAAAATAACAATGAAAAATGTTCAAACAAACGCACGATATTTTTTGAAATTTTAATTTTGTTCAGTTAAAAACGTCTAAAAAAAAATTCTGAAAAATCTAACAATGATAATAACACTAAAGTGCGAGAGACGAAACGAGATTCGATTTAGAGTCGGCCGATACCGTTGTCAAGCCAGTAACGTAAAAGTGCGGTACGACGATCTTTGCGGTGCGATATCGTGGTCCATCCGACCATAAATCGAATTCTCTTCTTTTCCTCTAAAACCTTTGAATACATTTGAGACGCAAAAGTTTTTCTTTCTTTTTTTTCTAAATCAAAGTCTCCACAATTTTAATAAAAATACTGCTCTGTTTCTGTTAGAAAATTTGGAAATGTAATTGATATTTATTGACTTATGTATAATCTTTCAACAAGAATTCATTTTAATATTTTTCATCTTGCATCAACTTTAGTAATTAATAGATAAATAAAACCAAAATTATGTGTTTGGCAATCTTAACTTTACAGTATTTTAGTCAAAAACTTTTTTTTTGCTTATATTGTATGAAAAATGATTTTAATGAAATTAGTTGAGAAATTTCTCCACTTGATAAAGATTTATATTAAACTAAGTATTATTAATTAGCAAGCACAAAACTACGTGTTTTTCGATCCAAACTTTTTTTGGTTTTTGTACAAAATTTACTTTAGTGTTTTTTTTTTTTTTTTTTTTATTAATTACCCTAGACCAATATGAATCTATTTTGAGTAACCCAACAGTTGATGAAACGCATATACACCGATATAAGGTACCTGTACCTAATATGGCCCCCCTAAGCGAGAATCGACGTTGTGGCGAATCAAATCACTATTTTTTGACGGGTAAGGTCTCATTTTAAAGCTTAATTCAAGAGCTTTAAAATGAGACCTTACACGTTTGATTTTGATCAATGAGCTTCAAATGCCAGAGGATTTACCAAAACACGGTTTTTTAAGACACATAAAATTTGTGTCCTAATATGGCCCCCCTCTCCCCCCTGAATTATTTTATTCATTGCGATTTTTTAAATCAATCAGAATATGAGATTAAAAAAAACTTCAAAATTTTTAACATTTTAAAAATAATTTATTTAAAAATTGAGCCTTTTTTACAATTTTTTTGAAAGTCTTGCAACCAGTAGAAAAATTACAACTTTAAATTTTTATCAAAGTTTGATTTTTGAGCTAGAATGCTTTTTTAGTTATAAAATGAAAAAAAGCTTTGAAACAATTAAATTTATTTTTCTTAAATAATATTAGGATAGGATTTTCTAAAAAGTAAACATGAAACTAAGGACTCTTAATATCGGTATTTCTACTAATTCGCGGGGGGCCATATTAGGAACACTGGAGAATAATAAGTTATTTAAGAATAAAACCCGTTAGAAAACAAGTTGAACAAAAACTAAGGTCGCGTTTTAAAGCTGAAACAATAACGAATCGAAGCTACTTATTCAAATTTTGGTCAGATGCGTCTAAATCTTTTGGCAGACCATTTAATTACAACGTAAAATAATAACGGAGGTATACAAAACGAGTTTTAGCTATTAGGCGTGCGCAAAAATAATTTTAAAATGTTCTAAACAACTGAAAACTTCATAATTCAGTGTTTTTGACTTCTTCCTACCTTGAAGAGATGCCGCATATCGAGCATATTCAAAATAACAGGGGGGCCATATTAGGCAAGGGGCCATATTAGGCACACTTACCTTATATAAAAAAAAAAAAAAAAAAAATTGAAATAATTTCAGAGTTTAAAAAGTAGCACAACGTGAACACTTGTCACGGGAGAACATAAATCAAGAGTTTAAAAATAATTTTTCAATTTGACGTATGAAATAAAAATAAAATGACTCTTAAAAGGAAAAACGTCCTTAAGCGCACGGAAATATTGAAAAATGTTGAAGGCTCCTGGTTATCTTAGTTTTCCGCTTTATACCGTAACGAAACGCTCTAGCAAGTCCGCCAGATGTCGAAGCAGAAAAATTGACAAAGTTACACTTATATGGGAGCTGTCAGCTCTCAAGATTGACTTATTTTTCCCTCCTAAAACAGCTTGTCCTTCTTTATTTTTTTAGTTTCTTCATAACTCGTGACGCGAAACTTCGTAAAAAAAGTGTATGAAGAAAATCTTACTAAAAAAAATGCGTCTCGAAAATACATGTTTTTCTAATACGTTTGTGAAGTTCGAGAGGGATAAAGTTCGACCCGTGCATTCATAAAACCTATCCGGAACAAAAGTTGCAGCGAAAAATGATCTAAAAACAACTTTGTAATTATTGGCGGTGAATCCTCGGGTACGACAAGTTCCCCTTTCGTGAATAAAGAGAAAACTTTCATTCAAAGTTGTTCCAATCGGGTCAAGCACGAACGATTTCGCACGCGAATTTATTTTATTCATTTTTTTTTTTTTTTTTTTTAAATACTTCTTTTGTTTTGGGTTCTGTTTTCATGCTAACTTTTCATAACGATTAAATACCCCAGACGAGTAAACAATTTTCAACTCCCCTTTGTTTTCCAATCATCGCAATCAAGGGATTGGTTTGATTTCTTTGTGCGGAAGAATTTTGAGATCTGAGCTAATTCATTAAGGCGGAAAAAAGTTTTAAGAATTAAATCGAAGTTACGCGAGACTGAACAAAACAAAGGTTCTGAAAAGTTGAAAAGGTTTGAAGCTTTTAATTTCCTTAAAAGTTTAATTTGATGAAAATTAATATTATTTTTTTAAATCTTGAAATCTGAATATTAGAAATGGGTATTCTTTAAAGCAATAGGTTTATTTTTATTATTATTTAACGACTGCTGATAACCTAATAATATAAAAGAAATTGATTTTTTTTCAAATTCCGTTGTAAAAATTATTCAGTTTGATAAATTAAACGACATAGATTAAAAAATTTTAATTTTTTAAAAATTTTTTCTAAACTACCTAGCTGTTGTAAAATTATTCGGTCTAAAATCAGCCTTAAAATTTAGTTCTCCAGATCTGCAGTGTAAAGCTTTCGAATTGTACTTTTTTTCTCGAGTATTAAACTAAATCTCAGGAATTTCGTATTTTATCTCTAATAAATAATTAAAAGTTAAAAAAAATGAATAATCAGAATGATGATAGGATACTTGTTAGCGAAAGTTCCAATATTTCCGATAATGCGTGATAAAAAAAATTACGCAGTTTACTTTTAAACAGGAATCTAAAAAATCACTGTGATTCAACTCTTATAAAATTCTAGTGTCCTAATTTTTTTCAGAATTTTTATTAGAACCCTTGCCCAGTGTAATAATTGTTAAAAGCTGACCAACGATTTAAAAAAAAAAAAAATAAATAAATAATGTTTCTTAATGTTTATATCTTTTTTCTAATCGTATAACTCTATTTTTACAGAAGTCAAATTTTTAAACATTTGATTCTGTTTCACTAGAAATAAAGAAAAAAAAAAACTTAATTTACGTTTTTTTCCCAATTTCAATAAAAAAATTTTTACGGCTGTTTTATGAACGCTAGATTTTAATAATAAAACATCAATTTTTCAAAATTAAAAAGACTTATTTATTTTCACGCGTAAAAAATTTAGTTTCTTATATTTTTTTATTGTTTGAAAAAATCCTTGAAGAACTTTGTGAAGTTAAAAAGCTTTCTCAGCATTGGTTTTTTTCTACATCGTAGAGGTGACCGGAAGGATTACCAGATAAATAAAGCAAACTTTTTTACGTGATACTGGATGATTCATAACGTTAAAAGATAGTCATCAAAAATTATTTGAATTCAGGAAATCATTCGTTCAAATAGCTATGTACAAACATAAATTAATTTTATTTTTAATGAAAAATTAATTTGGAAAAATTAATGAAATTCAATTCTATTTTATTTTTCAATCTGAAATATCTTATTTATTTTTGTTAAAAACCTTTAAAAAAAAAATTAAAAAAAAAAAAAACCGATTTTTTAAAGTACATTGTTTCAAAAGTAGCTAAGATGTTTTTTTTTCAAAATTAGCATAAGTCCTTTTTGTCATTTCAAAACCAAATAAGTCCATTTTTGAATAAAAGTTATTTTTTCCAAAAAATAATTTCACTATCAAATTTAATAACGAAAATATAACTTTTTTTTTTTTTTTTTTTTTTATACTCATTCACCATTTTATTTGCAAGTCGTTTGGATTTAGCTGAAATATATTTTTCACGATTCCTTTTAATTTATTTTTTTGGCTAAATCAAGAACCTTGAACTATTTAAAAAAAAGCTCGCTCCTCGATCAGAAATAAAAATAAAAAATTCACAGCATCCTAAACCACCTATAAAAGGTGTAAAATTCCCCACTGATTAAAAAAAAAAATTCTCACCGAGTCGAAAAAGCACGAGTCCGACGAGTCCGAATCGCAGGACGTCGGCGGCTAAGCGCGACATGAGCACTCGGCGCTGCCGCACTTTAACAACTGGCGCGAAACTCCATCGCTTCGCAGGATTACAGCAAGGATCCTTCTCCGCCAAAATAACTCGCGCGTCTGCGCGTAACTCAACTCTCGAGGATCCGTTCTGTTTACTCTTTACTTGAACCCTGTTGTGTGTTGTTTACTTCATAGTTTTACCGAGTCAATTGATTGCACAGAGGTTTACTATTGGAAATTTCAATAAATGTTTCTATTTTCATCTAGACTATACAGTAAACTTGGAGGCTTATAGGCATGTTCAAAAAGCTCTTCTTTAAACTACAATTTAAAAATTCATTGTTTCTTGATAAATTTTACCTTATAAATTCTATCAGTGTTAAATAAACACCATTGATGATGATTTTGATTGAATAGAAAATAAATAAAAGCAAGTAACTAAAATTTTTTGGAATGATGTAAGGAATTAAATTAATAAAAGAATCATTTAACAAAATATATCAGTTTTGTGTTGTTTTTTTTTTTTCATTTTTATTAAAGTTTTTAAATATAAAATGAAAAGGCTTAACAACACGATTTATTTTTTATATAATTTTCACTTTTTCGCGGGTGCAGTTTTGGGTGCTGGTGCCTTCTTCACTGGTGCGGCTTTTGTCGCTGCTGGTTTTGCTTCTACCTTCTTCCTTGGAACTTTCTTTACTTTTGGCTTCGAGGTTTTCACCTTGAGCAGCTGTTTTGATCGCTTCTCGGCAATCCTCTTCTCAACCATCGCTGGCGATGATTTTTCAAGTTTGATCTGAAAATAAATTTTTTTCAATTAGTACTTTTTAAGTAAACAAAAACAGTAAAATCAAAAAATTGAAATTTATTTTAAAACTGTGCAATGATTATGTCATTATTTTGTGACAAATTTCACAAAACAAAAACGCCTTATCATCATATTACTCTAGCACCTGATGGATCAATCAAGCAAAAAGGTACAAGATTGAGGACATTTGCTACAGTGCAAAAAACTTGAAAGGGATTTATTTTTGTCAAGTTTTAAAATAATTCAACACAGACATGAATATTTGAGAGTTTAAATTGAAAAACTTACTCCACGTTTTTCTGCTAAGAGCAGGTCCTTGGCGTTTTGACGTTTCTGTGCAGTCAGGATAGCTGCGCGTTTCAGTACAGCGGCGTAAGGATTCAGTTTCAAAAGTGCTCTGGTGTTGTTGAGCGGGTTGAGTTTCTTCACCTTGCGTACAACCTTCTTCCTGCAATACAGAATTTTTTTTTCATATAATATGAAAATAATAAATTTCGCATACACATATTTGTAGTAATTAAATATTTCAATTCATTTTTAATCAGTAAACGCTTTGTTTTAAAATCACTGTTCAATCATAAACACGGACCAAAGCATATCATCATTTAATTAGTCCAATAAAAGAGTTTGAAGTTGCAAAAAGTTTTATGAACATTAAAACGTGAACAATATTTAAAGTTAGAACAGTAAAAATACCTTGGTGCACGGAGAACCTTACGGATCTCATCGGACTTGAGGAGCCTGGACAGGTCAGTGTTGGCCATCTTAGGCATGGGGAGGTTGTAGCCCTTCTTCAACTGAGCTTCCTTGCGCCACGTGCCGTAGAGGGCATCGAGCTTCTCAAAGGCTGACTTGGTCCAGATAACAAATCGTCCAACATGACCACCAGGTGCCAGTTTCAACAGGTTAATTTTGTCTATGTCCATGAGGTCAACTCCAGGAATGTTGCGGAATGCCTTACGAATACCCTAAAAAATTAAAAAATGAATAGTTATTAAATAAATTTACTTCTCAACATAAATTTTTCTTTCATACAAAAAATAAGTTATTGAACAAACCTGGTCATTTCCATAGATGATCAATGGTCCACGACGTTGGATGCGTCTGCGGTTACGCATTTTACCTTTTCCGGCACGGAAACGTTGTGATTTGTATACCTAAAACAAAATAAAAGATATTGTTTATAACTTATATTAAAATAAAAATCTGGATGTCACTCTGCATGTGATAAGTAATCTAAATATGAATTTTTTTATCATACTACTCACTACTAAATATGATTAATATGGTTTTATTAAAATTGTTTATTTTGTGTACCTTTTGGATGTCATTCCATGCCTTGATCCGTCTCAGGAAAATGACAGCTTGTTTCGTCTTGGTGTACTCCTGAATTTTGTCAGAGACAACCAAAGGAAATTCTGGAACTTCCTGGATCATGTGTCCTGAAAAATTAATATATCAATTCAATTAGTTCAAGTACTAATGATAAATAAAATTTAATTTAACAAGGTTCTATTCAGCAATGGTAAGGTTATCAACCACAATAAATCAGCAACACGGACCAATTGATATCATCACAAATAATATTAATAAATAATACCTATGGTTTGAATTCTCAGATTCTTACCTTTGGATTGAACTAGAGCAGGCACACCAGAGGCAGCGATGGCAGAAACAACGGCGTACCTCTTCTGGTTGACATTGATGCGGCGGTGCCAGCGTCTCCATGGCTTAGTGGGGGCAAACATGCGACCTCCACGACACATGTTACCGAACGCACCCTGACCGGAACGGTGAGTACCACCACCTCGGACACGGGGAATACGGGCAACGGCACGTCCAGTACCCCATGATTCGGCAGAAGTCTGGTGACCTGAAATTGGAAGTTTTTATAAGTAAATTTATAATCAATTTTATTTAACATGTATAAAAATTGGAAAATTAGTTAAAATTTTAAAAAGTGTGCAATGATTATGTCATTATTTTGTGACAAATTACACAAAACAAAAACGCCTTATCATCATATTGCTCTAGCACCTGATGGATCAATCAAGCAAAAAGGTACAAGATTGAGGACATTTGCTACAGTGCATAATAATTATGAAAATAACTTTTATCAATTTGAATGTAAGAAGTAAAAAATACCTAGTATTTTAATAAATTTAGAGTTCATTTAATACAAAAATTAGTTGAATTTATGAATTTGTTATAGAGAAACTTTAAAAAATGAAAGAGAATTAATCGTGGTAACTTACCAGCTTCCTTCGAAACTGAGTATGGCTGACGGCTGTTCTTTGAAACCTGTTGGTGAACAAAGTTCACAACATCAGGTCGGATTGGAGCCTTGAAAAGGGCTGGCAAAGAAATAGTTTCTTGGGTTTTTTCATTTTTGTCGGTGAAAACCGTAACAAGGGGGCGTGCTGTTGACAACGACTGAAAAAAGAAAAAAACTAAATAATTAACATGCACCTAGACGTTTGTAATAATTAAATAATAACTCAAATAAATTCAGTTAAAAAAAATGGATTTTTAATCAATGTCGTATCAGCAACACGGACCAACATTATCATCATAATAATTTAAAGTTTCAATAAAATTTACAAAGTGTAAAATATTGCACTTCGCTAATAATTTTAAAAACACTTATGACTATGAAGATTTCATTTTTCTCATTTTTTTATAAAATGAAAAAAACAACAGCGTCACGTAACGCAACAATTGAAATAAAAAAATTTGAATGTAAAATGAAACATCTGACAACACTCTTGATAACCTCAAAAGTTAGCACTCTGGGCTCCAGTCATGAGCAAGTGGAAACAAGGTGACTTCTTATCACAAAATATATTCCAGATTTACAGTTAGTAACAAATAAATAAAAGCTTTAAAATTAATAGCTACACAAACTGAATTGCACTGTAAGACCGAGAATATTATAGTTTCTTGAAAATATTGAAGCGCGACTCCAATCCACGTGGTCGGCATCGGCGATAAACACGAATTAATTTCGGAGCAACAACAATTGTAACAACACTTGACTTAAATTAATGTAGAATAAAATTTTTTTAACTTCAATTTGCAATGAAAAACGAAAAAAAACTCACCATTTCGCGGTATTTTTCACGAGTTTTTTCTCATGAAAAACCGACTCCACAGGCGACACGCACGCCTGGCCGTAGAAAAGATGGTCGCGACCTCGGACAGGAAACTCGATCGTTCGTACCGCGAACGCATGCGCCGAATCGCGATTTCTTTGATTCTTCCGGTATAAATTGTTCAAATTTTTTAATTAAAAGATATATTGAATTTTAATTTATTTATTTATTTATATTTATTTTTTTTAATTACTGAAACTGATTATGAGGTATTTGATTAATTTTTAAAATTTATCAAAAACAGAATTTTTTATGTAATAATTTCATAGTTTTAGTAAATTTAAATAACTTTTTTTTACTTTTTTTCAATTATAGTTTATTTTTCATTGCCTAAAAATTTGTTTTCAAGCAATAAAATCATTAAAAAAATTTTAGATTCAATCGAAATTCAAAGTATCGCAGGCAGGAGGAACATCGCGAGCTATCGGGATTTCCAGCTATCGAATTCCAAGTGCGATTTTTGACTCGCATGGAGTGTACTGTACATGGTGGAATGTAGCAAAAAGTATACACAGACCTTGGTAAACAAGCAGAATATATATATGGCGTAATAAAGGAAATTGTGTAGGTGTACGCTGATAATACGGTTTATTTTATATAAATGATAACAAATCGCTTTGAAAAGTGAAAGCGCGAAGAAATTGTATGATGCTCGTACAATGAAAAGACCGTGTCGTTGTAGAAACCCCTGGAATCAAGAATCAGTGAATCACTTCTCAAAATAATCATATTTTTTTGAAAGTACAAATAGACAATTAAAATGGCTCACTGGTTTCATCGCAACGTTTTAAAAGCAACAACAAATCACAAATTCGAATTAAAACAAAAAGACCCGACTGATGCAACGAGAAAACTCTGCTGGTTAGTACAATGTTGTTTTTACAAGCTTTTCAAATTCGTGACCTTGACATTATCTTTTTAATCTTGCAGCGATTTAAAATCATGTCGAAGTCGTCTTTTGGATCTCATTAAAAATCCAAATAACACGAGTACTTCAGTTGAACCTGCTTTTGTTTCTTATCTTGCTCTACTTTATGGATTTATGTGGGAAA
Source organism: Encarsia formosa (assembly GCA_038277355.1). Classification (NCBI taxonomy): domain Eukaryota; kingdom Metazoa; phylum Arthropoda; class Insecta; order Hymenoptera; family Aphelinidae; genus Encarsia; species Encarsia formosa. Next base: position 20,487,952 of record CM076184.1, read on the forward strand.
TTGAGTCTTCATGTGATGATAATGTACCAGTTGGCAGACCAAATCCAAGCAAATTAAGAAATGCTTTTGTTTTTAAATGGACCCACACTCTTCTTGGACATGGAACTGTGTAAGTTATCTCATAAGAAATTTTGAATTTTCAATTGAAATTAATATTTGTGTGTCCTAAATAAAAAATAAGCTGTGTCCAGTAATCATAGTTTGAAATGAACTTTTTAAATGGGTAATAAGAGTTTATTATTAAATTATTATTGATACGCAGCTTTAAAATTTTGGTAGATATGATTTTAAGTTTATAAGTAATCACAATTTATAAATATATTTTTTGCAGCTCTTTTGCAGATTCTATTTATGAAGCAGCAAACATGAGTATGAATATTGGATTGTGGTTTATGAAGCATGCTGCAATGATAGCTGCTAAAAATGAGTAAGTTTTTTAAAACATAAACTTAAAATTAGTTGTAATTATTTTCAAAAAAGATAAAAAATTATTGAAATAACAAAAATGAAATTAAAATCATTGTTTTATTTTCTCAGTATTACAATGAATGAAGCTAAAGAAGTTCACAGTATGCTAAGAAGAGCTTCTGGAATTTTTACTTTTGTACAAACTGAATTTTTACCTCAATTGTCCAACCCTCCACCACTTGGAAGTGATTTAGATCCTCGAGTAATAAATGCTTATGTTAATCAGTGTACTGCTGAAGCTCAAGAAGGTAATAATTATTAAAATATTATAAATTTTTTTTGATTTTATGTTGATAAATTTATTAAATAATCAATTGTATATTACAGTGACTGTTGCACGGGCAGTTGAACTCAAACACAATCCCAGTTTAATATCAGCTTTAGCAAATGAAACCAGTAAATTATTTATGGATGCTGCTAATACCTTAAGATCATTCAAACCTGAAATTTCAGCACAATGGATTAAATATCTTGAGCTAAAATCAGCATTCTACTTATCATATGTAAGTGTCAATACAATAAAATTTTTTTTTTGAAAAATTTATTAATTTTGATTGTACTATATTTTGTAGGCCTACAATTATTGTGGAGATAATCTACTAACAATGGACAAATGTGGTGAAGCAATAAGAGCTTTAAAAGAAAGCGAGTCTTGCTTAGCTAGAGCAAAAACTCTCTGTCAAGAATATGGAAAAACCCATGGGCCAGCACCTAGAGTAAAGCCTGATCAGCATGCTGTATTCAGAAGATTAGCTCCTCTTGTTCAGCGCACACTAGACAAATGTGAACGAGAAAATGGATTGATGTAACTATAAATGCATTTTCAGTGTTCAATTCTTCAGGTTTATTGATAAAAAATTTTTTTTTAGATACCATCAAGGTGTTCCTCAAGAAGTACCTACATTAGATACTAAAGCAACATTTGGGTTAGTTAGTCCAATTAATTTTCAGATGCCTGCACCAAATTCTTTATGGAATCTAGGTATATACAAGACATTAGCAGGCATTGAGACTGCTAAAGTTGGTAAAGAACAGGATTTGCCTCCCGTCAAAGAAGAAGAGGTCTCTCAAAGCAATAAAGATCCTAAAAATGAAAGCGGCTGTAGTTTGCAGTAAAAAAAATATTGAACTGGTTGAAAATAAAAGATGGTTATGAACCATTACAATGAAAAAAGCTTTTGAAAACTTAATGTTTCACTAATTTTATTATTGCATTTTGGACAATTGCAATTTTATTTGCATAGCTGAGATTTTAATATTAGTATTACTTTTACCTAGTCAGTGTATTACCTTTAATCTATCTAATTTTAATAGATAGAAGTTGAAATCTGGTTAAATGATAAAAAATATCTGGAAAATATTAAGATGATTCTGAAAGAATGATCTTTAAATCTTATTTTACATATTTTAATACTTTGTTAATTTTTTTAAAGTTTATTTTTTTTCATTAAAATTTGTTCATTCAAAAAATTAGGAAGCTTTTGTTATAAACAGAACGAAACTTTTTGACTGTATGATTATTAATTTTAATGACTTACTGAGTTACTCAGAGCTTGATATTATTATATAATATTATAATTATTATAATTGGGATAAATAAAGTATAATTTTTACTTCAATTTTTCATTATTTTTCAAAAATATTTTTAGCCTCTTAACCTAATTACAGTTTCCATTACATAAAATCACATAAAATACTAAAATAATACGTAAGAAGAAGTCAAATAAATTTAATTTTTTTAACAAATAATGTCGGTAAGGTAGGAAGTAAGGTTATTGTAACATATCATTTCAAATATGCGAAAATTGAGTTGACGAACGTAAAGTACTTAGTGGTATTATTATTATAGAAAAATTTGTGAAAATGGTGTTCTTTTTCGAAAGTGATGGTGAGTAAAAAGAAAAATTTTCTCGTAATTACACTAGTTAACTAAAGTATAAAAACTCATTTTTATAAATGAACAGAATAAAAATATCTTCTGTGATTTTAGGTTAGAAAGTAAAACAACAATAATTTTATATTTATCTTGTATTTCAGTTGTCAAGCCACCAGTTAAATTGTTTATGGGAGTTGATAAATATGAAAGTAAGTTAAATTCAAAAATCATTACATGCTTCTTGAAATAATTTTATTAGATAGATAATTGAATTTTTTTTTTAATTTGATAAAAAATTTTTAACAGATGAAGATTTGATTAAGTGGGGTTGGCCAGAAGATGTTTGGTTTCATGTTGACAAATTTTCTTCAGCTCACGTTTATCTCAGACTGCAATATGTAAGTTTTTAGACTATATGATTACTAAGCATCAATTTCGAGTTTTTTTTGGTATCCAATAAAAAAATAACTAATTTTCAGGGTCAAACAATAGATGACATTCCCAGTACAGTTCTGGAAGATGCAGCCCAATTAGTTAAAGCAAATAGTATTGAAGGAAACAAAATGAATGATATTGATGTTGTGTATACTATGTGGTCAAATCTTAAAAAAACACAGGGTATGGATGTTGGGCAGGTTGGTTTTCACAGAGAAAAAGAAGTTCGAAAACTTCGTGTTTCCAAACGAATAAATGCAATTGTAAATCGCTTGAACAAAACAAAAACATCTGCAGATGTGAACTTCCGTGCTGAGAGAGAGCAAAGGGACAGAAGTGAAAGAGAAGATAAGAAAAAACTTTTGAGAGAACAAAAGGAAAAAGAAAAAGCTGAAGAAAAAAGACGTGCTGAAGAAGCTGAAATGAGGTAAATAAATAAATATGAAGTAAAATGAAAATCCTATGTAAAAATGAATACTTAAAAGATTATAATGTTTTTTAGGAGTTACAATTCTCTCTTCAACAGTGCCAGTATGACCTCTAACGCAGAGAACACAGGGTATGATTCGGATGATTTTATGTAGATTTTTGCTGAAAAATCTTGTAAAAAGTTAAGATACCATTATAAAAAAAATGTAAAAGTCATAAATTTTTTTTATAGAAATTAATTTAATTTTTTATAGTGCTTAATAGTATAGTACAGAAATTCAATGATATCAGTCATTATAGTTTCTTACTTATTACTTAATATTATTAATGTCAACAAAGTCATACTTGTGTACTATAAAATAAATAACTTTATTTATTAATTAAAGATCCTAACTACTCAATGCAACTATTGAGATCAACTACAGTAATTCAATATTTACTGCTTTTAAAGCATCAACAATCCATGTAGGATAATCTTTTTCAGGAAAAATATTTAGCATATAGTCCTGTACATACTTAGGAAACCTTTTTTCCATAATACTTTCGCGAATTTCTCTCATAAGTCTCATTTGAAATGCAATGTTATGAACTGTCAATATGTGACATGCAACAGTTTCAATTGTGACAATTTGATGGATATAAGATCTGTTGTATGTTTTACAAGTACTACAGGTGCATGTTTCATCAATAGGTCTTGTATCCGTATTGTATTGACCTTGTTTTAAATTTAATTGTCCACTGTGCACTAATGCACATCCAAATCTCTGAAAATTGTAATGTTATTGTTTTTAAAAAAATATACACTCAAATGAAAAAAAAACTTGATTTATCATTTAATTATTTGTGACACTTACAGCAGTTCTTGATGGAAAAACACAATCATACATATCAACTCCCAGTGCACAACAAACTACCATATCTATAGCAAAACCTACACCCATCAAATATCTTGGTTTATTTTTGGGTAGAATGTTAGTTGATAAATGAACCATTCTCCAAAAATCATCCTTACTTTCCCCTCCACTGAAGTAAAATTTCAATTCAGTTAATTTTTCATATAAATTTCAATTTATTTATCTGGAGCATACCTTAATCCACCTATTGCATAACCATAAGTATTGCGCTGTATTATTTGTTTGGCAGACTCGGTTCTTAGTTCAGGATCTAGTCCTCCTTGCACAATAGGAAAAATACTTTGTTCTTGTGGTTTTTTATGTGCAGTTAAACTTCTATCTAACCATCTAGTTGTTCTGCTCAATGTTGTATGAAAGAAATATAAATAAAATTGAAAAAAGAAACTTCAACATTTTTATGCTGTACTCATACCTGTGCATTGCTTCTTCTAATCTTGGACCAGTAGTTAGAGAGTGTACAACATCATCTAATTGCATCATAATATCAGCACCTATAGAGTTTTGTATTTCAATGGATCTTTCAGGAGTAAGCATACATTCGGATCCTGAAATATAATTTTTTTTAAGTTAGAAAACATTATGATTAATCAATATAAAATAAAAAACTTTCAAACCATCAAAAGGACTTTTAAATTTAACTCCTTGTTCAGTTATTTCAGCTAATTTTAACAATGATACCATTTGAAATCCACCAGAATCTGTCAATAAAGCTCTTTTCCAGTTCATAAATTTGTGCAAACCACCTGCTTTCTCAAGAATGTCTGGTCCCTACAAAATAAAATAAAAAGATTCCAATTTATGGGTTTGTTAAAAGTAGATTAGTTGGCATAATGTAGCTACATACTGGTCTATTTCCAAGGTGATAAGTATTTCCTAAAATAATTTGACAGTCTAAATCCTCTAGTTGCTGGGGAAGCAACCCTTTCAAAGTACCCTGCACAGTGGAATGAAATATTAAATTTTTTAAACACTTGTCTGTTATTTCAAGTAGATTATCAAACCATAAATTAAAAATTGTTTACATTAAAAAAAATCAATTTCTGTTATCTTTACCTGAGTCCCAACGGGCATAAAAACCGGAGTATCCACGTGGTGATGAACGAGTTGCATTTTGCCAGTACGGGCTTTTGATACGGTACATTCTGCTAGCACCTCAAAGGTGAGCGGAGGGGCATTTTCCTTTTCGCTCATTTTAGGTATTTTCTTCGGAGATGATCCATTCGAAAAAAAACAACAATCTGTATTATTCATCAAGAGTTTTACTGGAAATAGAGCACGATAATAAAAACGGCTGCTACCGCTGTGCAACATAACATTGCATCACGTGATCCGTTGTTGACTGTCGCGAGTGTCGACTTCTCGAGAGAGGAAATCAAACTGCCGGCTTTTACTTCTATTTATTGTGTTATTAGTAAGTACTTTTTTTTTATTAAAATTTTATTTTAAACTACAGCTTTAGTTTACTGTTATGAGATTTAATTAATTTTTATTTCTTCGTTATGTACAAAGTTGTAAAAGATTGTAAATTGATGAACTAACCTATAACTTTCATGTAAATTTATTTTCCAAAATTCAAATTTATTTATAAATTACAGAGTTTAAGAATTTTTTAAAATGCCGACCTGGAATCAAATTGAAGCTCAGCTTCGAAATCCTAATAATCCAGTGGTTTTTTTTGACATTTCTGTGGGTACTTCTGAAATTGGAAGAATGGTTTTTGAACTTTTTGAGGACATTTGTCCAAAAACTTCTGAAAACTTTCGTCAATTTTGCACTGGTGAATACAAAAAAGATGGTGTCCCATTAGGCTTCAAAGGTGCAATTTTTCACAGAGTTATCAAGGATTTTATGATACAAAGCGGAGATTTTGTCAATGGGGATGGAACTGGAGTAATGAGCATCTATGGTGGTACCTTTCAAGATGAAAATTTCTCACTCAAACATGATTCTCCTGGTTTACTGTCAATGGCCAATAGTGGAAAGGACACTAATGGTTGTCAGTTTTTTATTACTTGTGCAAAGTGTAATTTTTTAGATGAAAAACATGTTGTTTTTGGAAGAATCATTGATGGACTCTTAGTTATGAGAAAAATAGAAAATGTCCCAACTGGACCAAATAACAAACCAAAAATATCTGTTACGATATCACAGTGTGGACAGATGTAAGAAATGTTAGAATATTTTTAAAATAAATTAATTTTTTTTACTTAATTTAATATTTTTTGTGATTGTATAAAATACTGACAAATACCTGATCTTTGATTTAAAAAAAAAAGTCATTGCAGAAGATATTTATATTTATTTACACATTATAAATGCTAATTTTATAAAAAAATACAAAAAATAAATTAAAAAAAAAATGATATTTTTAAAGCTCTAGAGATAGATTCTTTTGTAACCATAAGCTAACAATATTACACTAATTCCTCCAATTACAAAACTGTATTTTAACTTATTGCTACTTCTTTTGCCTTTAGTTATCTGAAAAAATATACTTATAAATATGAATAATATTTTTTACTAGAATTTGTATTCTTCTTTCATCACAAACCTTAAAATTATCACAAGTTTTTTCTAATTCCTTTAATTCATCAAAAAGACATTTAACTTCTTCAATGAGAACTTCAGAAGCTTTCAAGTTTTTGTTTCTATCTATGAAAAAGTCTTGTAAATCAGGAGAAGTTAATTTTGCATTAAGATATTTTAAGTACAAGTGTAAAACTTGCAACTGTCTACTGTTGCTACCCAATATCTGTAAAATGTCCTCTGCACTAGAAACATTAAAAAGATTTTTAAAATACAGTAAATTAATTATTAAAAGTTTTCAAAAAATATTTACCTAGGTTTGTTTTCTCTGTATTTCTTTTTTAAATTGAAAACCAATTTTTTGTAAGATTCATAATCAACATTATCATCTACACCTGTTTACAATATGAAATACTTGTTACCAAAGAATTACTGGGAATAATTTAGATTTAAAGAGTAAAATAGTAATAAAAAAAATTTACCAAGAAGTTTTAAATCTTTCTCAGTCAAATCTTTCAAATCGTCCAAATTTATTTCTTTCTTTTTAAATTTTGAGAGGTTAGTGATGCCTAAACCAGACAACAAAGCACCAGTTTCTCTAGTAAAACCTAATGGATTATCATATCTTTCTTCCTCTACAGTCGAGTTTTCTTCTGCAGCCTTTTCGGTCATATTTATTTTCAATAAAAGTTCTTTTTATTTTTATTAAAATTCACTATTAAATTTTAACTGACGAACCGACTTGTAGCAGACGCTGGCAGACGCTTATTAATCCAAACCGCGGCTTACCTATCATCGCGATGTAAACAAACACTTTTTGTAATCAATGTGAAAAAAATTCGGTAACTTTGCTTTTTCCTATTTTTTCAACTTTATTTTTTATTACATCGAATGTACGATGTTGATAGATTTATGCTTAAAATTATACTTAATTGATACGTATTGTTTAATTTTCTATATAATTTATTTCGTAGTTGTCAAGAAAAAAACCCTGGCAGAATTTAGTTTTTTCAATAAAAAATGATTAGTTAAATTATGTGTTAAAACATACAACATTTGCAAAATTAACTACAAAAAATGAAATTTTTGTATAGCCACAGGAATAATTACAGGAAAAAACTTCATTTTACCGAACTAAAATCGCTAAATTTTAACATAATGTATTGAAAATGATTATTTTCCGTTTACAAACGTAAATAAAAAAAAAAAGTTTTTCTTCTTCCTTCATAATATAATTCCAAAATTTTTCGATCCTTATCTTTTTCAAGTTCATATAACTTTCTCTTCCGAAACAAGATTTAAAATTACCTCGCCTTGTTGCTATGTGGATTTTTTTATAGGGCGATAAAAAAGAGATGATGGACAAGGTATAAAAGATGTTTATTTTTCAATCACCCAAGCTTTACGCTTGCAGCCGAAGGGCGTTCCTTTTTTTTCGAAAAAAGTGCTTTAGGGCATTTTAAGTTGCATTGAAGTTACTCAAAAAAAAAAAAAAAAAAAAAAAATATTCAAAGTAGGCTTTGAGGTGTTCCTTAATAAACTTAATAGCGAGATTTCGTTGAAAATTTTACAACATTTTACAACGAAATCGTTTAAAGTAAAAAAGTTAGGTGAAGATGGCCATATTTCATATTCAAGATAAATTTTATTCATTAGTTCAAAGCATCTAGAATGTCTTATTTTACATAACACTATATGTATTCAATTTTGAATGAATATGTACACTTTCTTAGAAACAACTTTTGGGTAGCGCATTAAGTTTAACTTCTTTTTCTAAAAAAAAAAAGAAACAACCGTAAAAAGGAGTTCTAGAAGATGAATTTCTACTTTTTTGAAGCGACTGAGAAGTAAATTTTTTTTTTTTTAATTCCAATAATTTTAAAGTTTTATGTATACCGAAAAATAAGATCAATGTATTTAGTCATTTATGTATCATCGTCATAAAAAATAAAATACAGCTTATATTTTTATCTTTTTATATAGGGAGGGGATGTATTTAAATATACTCATCATCAGACTGAAATTTATTCAAGCTTTTACTCGTTATTATACATATAGTTTGAAATTTAAATTTTCTGAAAACAAAAAAATGCAGTTAAACTTTTTAAAAGTGATTAGACTGCAACATAATTGTTGAATTACCAATTTTTTAATTCTTGTAAAGATATAAGGTAACCGGTTTTTTCATAATCATCAAAGAGATTAAATGTTGAAGTCTAAAGTAAAAAAATTCGTTTCAACAGTTTTTTAAATTTTAACACTGTAGGTAGAACGATTCGTGTCATATTTGTCACCCTAAATAAAAACTCGTAAGTTTTACCACGATTGAGAATTAAACAATTTAATATATTTATCAAAAATCAAATTCAAAAATTGTAAAATTTTACTCTCACATGTTACATACAGGAAACCTGCATTGGTGTCGCATTCGCACGCCCGACTGATCCAAAATTCTCTTTCCCCGTCCAACTGAAAAAAGCAACCCCCCCTGATTCAAAATTCAAGCCACCCCAGGGGTAAAGAAACGCAAACACCGACAAACTTGCGATAAAAACTTGGTTGCACGCGTGCGCGCTTTTCGTTTCGCCGCCGGCCGCGGCACAGTGTCCGGTGTTGTGGAGTAGGTATCGCCGCAAAACAGCAGTCCGGGCGTCTCGTCGCCCGCGTCCGCCGCCGCAGAGGCATGGCCGACGACAGCATAATCGCGCCCGGGGAGGGCACACCCTGGGTTCCACTGTCCCTGACCCTCGTCGAGTACCCCAAGGGTGAGTGATTCAATCGTTAACAGCAGAGCGTTCGACGGCTTGGGTCCGCCATTGGACGACGTGGCCAAAGTGTTTTGTGTACATCAAGTGTGGTTGTTGTTGTAGTTTTTTTTTTCTGTTTTTTGAGAAAAGAGGATTTTTTAAATTTATGTTTATTATATTTAACACTTTGTTGAAAATCATTTTTTTGATGATGAATGTTGAGATGCTGTGAAGTGTTATTAACAGATACATAATTTGTAATTTGATGGATCTGTTTAGATTTAAACAAATTTTATTTTTATTTACAGGCGATGCTTTTGGACAAATACTAGCTATTATAAGTTTGATGCCACTGGCTGTTATTGCTGGTTTTCTTACTTTAATACTATTTAGAAGAGATTTGCACACTGTAAGTTCTTCATTATTATTTTATAGATTGCAACTAGAGTTTAATAAACCATTTTTACTTTTTTTTATGTATGATTACAGATTGCTTTCTTAGGTGGTATGACAATCAATGAAATTGTAAACTTCATACTGAAACATACCATTAGAGAAGCAAGACCCATGCGCAGGGAAGCATTGTATTCTGAGTATGGTATGCCATCCACGCATGCACAATTCATGTGGTTTTTTGCTGCCTACATGAGTTTATTTGTTTTAATTAGGTAATTTAAATTTGATAAATCTTTAGTTATCCACTTATAGAAATTTTTTTTATCATTTCAATCACTAAATTTTAGATTACATCAGAATAGCAATAGTACAATATCTGAAAGATTTTGGCGAGTACTTATTATAGCAGTATGCTTAGCTTCTGCTTCTGTAGTAACTTATAGTAGAATTTATCTTCAATATCATACTCAGTCTCAAGTAATGTGTGGAGCAATTGTTGGTACTGTACTAGGAATCATTTGGTTTATCATTGTTCATTTAGTTTTAACACCACTATTCCCAATGATTGTGTCTTGGTAATTACTGAAACTTTATAATTCATACCTAAATAAACTTATTATTATTATTTTTTTTTTAATTGATTTTTATAAAATTTTCTATTGATTTTTAGGAAACTCTCGGAATATTTACTCTTGCGTGATACAACATTGATTCCAAATGTTCTTTGGTTTGAATATACAAATGTTCGAACAGAATCTAGAGCACGCTCACGAAAACTCGTTTCCATGAAGTCACAATAATGGATTGAACCAAACTACAATCTAAAAGCAAGGGAAATTTGATAGTGATGAATTTATTTTAAAGTGATTTAGTATAATAATGAAAGACAACGACAACTAATGTTATAAAATTTTCAATCAGTCCAAGTAGAAAAAATTTCAAATGAATAAGTAGTAAGGTTGTTAAAAATTCGTTGCTTTATTATAACAAAAAAAAAAAAAAAAAAAAAAAAAAAAATTTATTATAAGGTGACAGGGTTACGTGAGTATAAAAACACTGCTCAAAGTACACATTTTGTTACTTTAATTCATCAGATTTGATACTCTAAAAACCATTATAATTTTCTAAACTTTCTTAAGTTTTGAGGTGTTAATATAAATCATTCGTGCAAGAATGAATATTTATAATTAAAAATGTAGTTTACACAAGTTTCCAATGGCCTAAACAAGACTTGAAATAAGATAAATGATGATAAAATTCGTAAATGTATGATTACAACTCAAATTTTTATAATAGTTATGGTGAACTTCATTCTGTTGTGAATGCAATGAAACGCAACAAAATTAATACGAATTTTTTATACAAATCATTTATCGATTTTTAATACTTTTTACCTTATGCATAATTGGTGTTTTAGAATATAACTTTTTAATAAATAGGGATTTTATAGGATTTTTCAAGTGTTCATATTTGTATTATTGTAAATATTCCTGTTTTTCTCTATTTTACTATTTTACTTTTACATTTTTACTGATTTAATTATACTCTTTCATTTTATAACTAATTAAATCTTTAAATAAAATATAATTAATTTTATAATTAACTATTTTAAATATAGATTTGATTATAAATTTGATTAACCTGTGCGCAGATTACTTTCTGCTAGTGAGAACTCCAGCTGCTTATCAAAATTTACTTTACTTTTAGCAGGATACAATGTTTTTATATTGATTTATAAAAAAAGTTTGATAATTATGACAAAATTAGATTTATAATTTATAGGGAGTCAAGTAAGAAAAAATCATGAGCTTGAGTTAATAGTATTTTCTGTAACAAATTCAAATAATGCTATGATTAAAATTTAATACTGTAAATTTTAAAAACCTTACTTGTTTTACAAAAAAAACTGAAAGATCTATAGAAATTATAAAAAAAAAAAAATATTTATTTGTAAAAATAAAAATAATAAAGGTATGCATTAAACATTAAATAATTTTATTTTATTAATAATTAAACTTTTTTTTTTTTAATTAAAATTATGTTTATTTCATTCATTATATAATACCAACTATAATTTTTGGGTGTTTCCCCAAGAACTTACTAAATACTAATTAACTTAAAAATGTACAAACTGTACTTTAAAAACAATTTTCGCGCTACAGATTCGTTCCTGAAAACTCTTTTAATTTTTATAATATTTTTCACTAAAATATATTTATAAGAGGGGGATTTCAAAAAATTCAAATATTCATAAATATTAAAACTTCTTATAATGAAAAAAAAGGGTTGAGTCCAAAATCTACTGGCTAAAACGCAGAATATTAAGGCTTATTCTAGTTGCGAACACACTCGAAAACTTACAAACAAAATACAAACGACAAAATTCATCAAGTAGTACAATCACAACAACATGTTCAACATACTTTCCACGATCAAGTGGCCACCTTCAACTTTTCCAATCCCAAGTAGATCTTCACCAAGTCCTTGTCGAGTCTCTCACCCCTCTTGGCTCGGGAGGACTCGTCAGCACGGGAGGTTTTGGGGTAGAGGTACTCGCAGGTGGCCGTGAATTCGTGGATCTTGCTCGGGTGCTTGTCGTCGAGGGCCATCATGTCCAGCACCTGTCGGCCCTCGGCGGACTTTATGTCGATTTTTATCCCGTAGACCGAGGACTCCTGCAGGGACCTTACACGCGAGAATTGAAGCCGCAGACAGTTATGGTGAAGCTTTACGCGAATCATGAAGACCTTGTCGTTGTGTACCAGGCAGATCTGTAAATTTTTGTGTTTATTTCAGTTTATTTACAGAAAAATATTGCATTGAAAAGAATGTGTGAAATGATAATAAAAACGAATCGGTAATTTTTAAAAAATATTATGCTATATATTACACTATCGGCATGTTCAAAGTTTTACAGCAAACGAAAAAAAAAAAAAAAAAAACTGCAGTTATATAGTTTACGAGAAAAGCACTAAATTACATGATGTCGCGATAAAAACGATCAAAACTATACTTTCTGCAAAAAAAGCTGTGGATAATCTGTTGTTTCCTATGATAATGTAGTATTTATACAAAAAATTTTACCCTGGCTTTTTTCGTATGAGATATTAACTTGAGTTTTAATAATTTAGAAGATCTAAAATTTAAAGAGGTAATCGAGTTCGTTACTTATTCAAACTGGAGTTAAAATTTATAGGACATATAAATTAAATTAAAAATAGATACTGAAAAAAAATCCATTACTTTATACAAAAAGTTTTATTTGATATTTTTTGACCGAAATTAATTTTAACATTTAGTTCATAAATTATTAAAGATTAACTTTAATATAAATTAATAAAACAACGCTAAATGATCTATTCAAGAGAAAGTAAATAAATAATTTGAAAAAAGAAATAATTTTTCATGCATTCTTTTGAAAATAGCTGTTTTGTTAATTTAATTCAGTATTAAAATAATATTATTGTAATTATCTAAAAAAAACACATCGTAAAATACAAAAAATATTTCTTCGATTACGACGAAGAGCGTCAAGTCGTAACGACAGTTTTTCACAAAAGTTCTAGATAAGAACGTTGCATTTAGACGCGTGACACCGGCCGAGAGAAAGATTTATCTTCTACCCAGTGTACAGTTTTGAAAGATAAGTTGAACAAAAGTTGCGTGAGCCGCGGGTGGTAGGGTAATACAATACGTAATAGAAGAGAGGTTTATTTGGTGCACCAGCAGGGGTTATTTTGCCGAAAGCAAAGAAAAAAAAAATAAAAAATTTGTAAACACAACAAGTCAGGAGTAAAATATTTCGAGTGAGTCAAAAAGGATATTTTCCAAACAGCTAGGGCAAATCGCGCGAAAAATAAAAATAAATAAAGCTGATTTCAAAAAATTTAATATTTCTCTTTTTAGCAAACGCAAAAAATGCATTCCAACGACATTTTTGAGAAATATTTTTAACTTAATATACTAAAAATTAACATAAAAAAAAAAAAAAAAAAAAAAATTTACCGGATAAACCCTAGCATCGAGGGACGCAGCCTTGTTGCGGAAATCGTAGATTTCGATGTAGATCTCCTTTCCGTGTATGAGCTTAACTCGATGTGAAATTTTGAGATGCGAATTTAGATCTAAGATTACGCCGGTCCATCGACAGGATTTCGATTCCATAGGACAAACGATTGTCGAGTAGGCGCATTTGGATTCGTGGGCCGATCGTCTTTCTCCATCTAGCATTATCGTGCAACCGGACCTATTGAAAAAAAAAAATTAATTTTAAACAAGATTTTTCATGTAAGGTAGTATGAAATTTTGTTTTTTCACAAACATATCGACGGTCCCAACGAAGAAAAACCTTAGCCGAATAATTGCAGATTTAAAATTACCAATAAGAGGCTGAAATAGATAAATAAATCAGAAAAAATTGAGAATCTTAATAAGTCTGCACCCAATTACCTAATCCAATTTTATATTGTCTTAGATTTTTAAAATCTTTTCAGCCTCTCATTGATAATTTTAAATCTGCAGATTTTCAGATAAGGTTTTTTTTCGCTGGGACCGTCGATATAATAGTGTTGAATAGAGTAAATCAATTTATTACTTAATCATATTATTAAATCTTTTGATTCATTTTTTACTATTTAACAATTATAAAATTTATTGAAATGAAAAAAAAAAAAATTAAATAAAAAAGAAAAATTGTTCTTCCACTTAAGAACTTATTACATTTTATGTAAAAATTTTTGAAAAACGCTAACTCTAAAATTTTCCACAAACCTGGAGTTTTTGCAGGGCAGCAAGAGTCGATCCACAAGACGCTCCAAAGCTCGATTCCTGACCGCGGGCGGGTTGGACCGACAGAAAGCGCAATGATCGAGTCGCTCGGCGCAGTTGACGCACACGACGTTGGCGCAAATCGGGCACGACCTGATCTCGTTGCTCTGAAGGGACTCGAAGCAAACCCCGCATTCAGTCAAATTCACCAAAGCTCTGCAGTTCTGACACTTGCAAACTCCACCGTGGCGATGGTGAGAGCACGACGTGCACGAGCAGCTGAACGAATCCAAGTCCGACTGCATAACTTCTATCTCTGTGATGTTTGTTAATAAATTTATTTAGTTTTTTTTTTTCTTATTTTACGAGTATCATCGAAAGTTATTTAGAAATTTAATTCAATTTTGAAATAAATAAATTTTTTAGTCCTAGCTTTGTATTAGTTTAATATTTGTAAATATTTAAAATAAATCTAAATTTATAAAAAAAATATAGTTAAAAATTCCCAGTATAATTTCTTTTTTGAGTTTTATCAATCGAAATGATACAGACCTAGGTTTCTAAAATACAAATCTAGTTATTAATTTTTTTAATAAAATAGTTAAGTACACCGCTTGTTGTACATGATTTTCACTAAAAAAATTTTTTTTCTCTAACAGGAAAAATATTCAAAAGTTAACAAATTATGAAATCTTCTTCAGCGTCAATTCATTATAATTTATAATTTTTTTTAAATAAAATGGCATTCGAAAAACTGATTTTATCAAAATTTCCGTTTTTGCCGAACACGCTCATATATATATTCAAAACTAAATTTTAAGTAAATGCTTTCTATTATTTCTAACGATGTTTTGATGAAAAACTTAAATTTTTTAGTTAAAAAATTTGATGTATTCATTGTTTAATTGAATAAACAACTAAAATCTGTAAAAAATTTTAAAAAGCTATAAAAATAAATAAAATGGTTGTTTGTTTATTTCTAATTGTTATCAACCTATAAAAATTTACAAAATTTTGTTACGATTCAACTATTTAATTGTTAAACTGTCATTTTAATAATCATTTTCTCTTGAGCATTTATTTGTTCATTTCAATAAAAATCTTTTTTAATCATTTTAATTGAAAAAATATTCTAAACCCACCAAAATTAAAAAGAAAAAATTTTAAAAAACGTGAAATATAGTTTCAAGTTTGTTTCCAGTGTTTACTAACAAATACATACAAAACATGTCCCTTTTAATATTGTAAACAAAGTTGATCAATTTTGATAATCCAAACTATTATTTCTTTTAGACGTAATTACAAATCAGTAACTGTTGTTATAAAAATTTAAACAAATTAATCGAAAAATTCACAAACCCTCTAAATTTTTGCTATCGGCGGTCTTCGGTGTCGCAGACTCGGCATCGGACTTCACGGCCTTGACGATGATTTTCTGCTGCAAAATTGCCTGAACGGCAAGCTTCTGTCTCTCGAAATCGTAATCCATCTCGGCGTACCTGAGGTTCACTCTCGGTACCGGCTCATCCTCCTCGAAACCTAAGTTGACTTCGGGCCTGAGTCGCTCCGCGTCCTCGCTCGTCGGTCGGCTCCTGGCGCCCGCGCCGCTCTTGGTAAACATTTTACTCTGAATAAAACAATGCAAATTTAAAAACCTCCTTGTTTACTTGAGCTCACTACGGCGTTAATAACACTTACCCATTGCTTGATGCGCGACATAACAAACGGAAAAACACTGAACCGGTACGAAGAGAAATAAAGTTATACCGGCAGGAGCAAAAGGAAACGATCGACTGTTCAAAATCGGTCTTGGGCCAGAGTATTTATCGAACTTGATAGATAAGAATTTTTGGCACGGGGGCGCGAAGGAGAAAACTCCGAGTGATTCACAAATTTTCCGGCGAAGCGACGTTGTTTTTGGGTGGTGTGAAAGCGTGAATCAGTTGACGGCCGTTTTTGAATGATAAATCCTGCCGGTATGCGATAATGACATAGATTTCCAAAGCTGTGTAGTCCTTGTTTTTTTAGGGTGAATTTTTTTTTAATTTTTTGGAATTTTGTTTTTTAAATGATTGAGAAACGAAATTTGTAATCTTAAAACTTTGTAACTACTATTCTTAATCTGATTTCGAGTTCTTGTTATAAATATCAAATTATAATTCAACATAAGATTACGAGACAAAATTGTATGTTCATCGTTCGTAAAAAGTAACTCGTACTAATGTTTAAATCTTAAAAAAATATATATATATTTTTTTGTCGAAAAATGTAATGATTTTAAATGGTCAAAATGGCTCGACTACATTAAATTAACGAGAAATAAAGCTAAGGAGCAGATTCCAAGCCGTATTTGGCAAAATTTATTTCATAAATTTAATTTAATAACATTTTTTTACTTAATTTACTCATAAAATTTTTTAATTCCTAGAAACAACGCCCGAGACAGTATTTGGTCACATAATTTTCGATTTTTTTTTTCATTAATTTTTAGTAAAAATTATTTCGGGGCCTGAAATGACCCAATAGATCAAAATAAAAGTCATAGAAGGTGGCCTTACTAGGAACACTTATTTTTGGTATCTCAAAAAATTACGTTTTAGTAATATCAATGCATTTGAAAATTCAAATTCTTTACCGATGAAAGGAAAAAGGTTTGATTTGAAGAAAAAATGTATAGCACCGAGATTTTGGGTTATATATAAAATTGGTCAGGGTTAAACAGGAGTATTTGTATACAAAAATTTTTTTTGTGAACAAAAATCTAGTGACATTTATACTGAAAAATTTTCTTGTGATGTTTTCCACTTGCTGAAAAAATTTGTGTACTAAAATTTTTTTTCATAAAATGAATTCAATTTTTGTTTGGTATTTTCTTTGGCGGAAAAGTTTTGTGCACAAAACTTCTGCTTTGAAAATTTTTGTCTACAAAATTTTTTTTTATGCACAAAACTTCTAGATGGGAATTTTTTTCCGTACAATATTTTTTTTTGTAAACAAAAATTGTAGTCAAGAACTATAATGTATATAAGTACATAATTTTTATTTTGCGTATACAAATTTTCTAGTTTGTAAATTTTTAGATACAAAATTTTTTAAAAATAAACATTTTTTCAATAAACTAAACAATTATTTAAAAAGTAAGATTTTTTGCTTTACTTGGATACTAGCTTTAACCTTGGATCCAATAACCCTCCAAACATTACCTCGATACTAGCTTTTACAACCCTTTTTGGTGTCAAGATGAAAGCTAATATCAAGGTAAAGCTAGGAGAGTCATTGGGGGGGGGGGGGGCATTTGGCATGTGTTATTGGATTTACCTGGACCCTATACTATACTATTTAACCTTGGATCCAATATCCCATCCCAAATAATCCTCCAAGCATTACCTGGATGCTAGCTTATACAACCCTTTTTGGTATCGAGACAAATTCCAGGTAAAGCTAGAAGAGTCATTTGGGGAGGGTCATTAGGAATGGGTTATTGGATTTAAGGTAAAAGTAATGAGAAAATGTTTATTTAGAAAAAATTCTTATATCTAAAATTAGAAAATTTGTATAAAAATTATTTATACAAAAGTTCCTTAACAATAAGTTTTGAAAAAAAAATTTGTACACAAAAATGTCACAAGTAGAAATTTTGTGTACAAAAAATTTGTTATCCACAAAAATTTTCCACCAAGGAAAATACTTAACGAAAATTTAGTTTTAAAAAAATTGGAAAGCGTCGTAAACAAATTGTTGTATACAAAAATTCGTGAATAAAATTTTTCAGTATAAAAGTTACTAGATTTTAGTAAACAAAAAATTTTTTGTGTACAAATACACCTGATTAGCCATGACCTATAAAATTATGCACTTGGTTGCAAAGTACAAATAACGTTTTTGAGATAGAGTACTTGATATATCAGCGCTAAGAATTTATCGTCTTAAATATCATTGAAGGGTCTCTGAAAGATTATAATTATTTTAATCCGTGCACTCCTGAAACAATGTCAGTGATTTTTTAATTTATTTTCGGATTCTTTAATTTATTTGTGATTTTTTATGGGTCACATAGACTTTGAAAATTATCTTATAATCCTACTTATAGGGTTCTAGCAATTGGTAGGAGGACACTTTTCCCAAGCCAATTTTCCCAAACCTGTAGCAATTAAATTAAAAAATTAAGAAAATGTAAATAATGCCTAAATATCGTAAATATCTGCGCCAAAAATTTTGGTATGGATACTATCTACATCCAAATTTTTGCCTGTATTGCGATAAAGTGTTGAAGTTAGTTAAATTTTAAAAATATGCATTTTAATTAAATAATAAATATTAATATAATAAATATGCATTTTTAGTTTTTACTCTTTTAGTCAATTTGTGAAAATGTGGTGAGGGGCAGGGCCATTGAGTCGCTTTTACCTGACTTTTATTTTATTATTTTTTTTTTTATTTAAATCCTTTTTCACGGGTTATCCTCCTGTGGGAGACGTTTTTACCTGACTTAGTCTAATTCGCCTTGTCTAGACCAAAATCACAGCTGATAGATATAGATATACAAATGCACGCGTTTACCCCCCAGGCCCCCACTCGAGAGTTCACATTTTGACCACCAGGGCTAAAATACATGAAAAAATTGGCGCTGATGCTGGCTGGGCAGCCTACTGGGCAGGGCGAATTCAATTTGTACAATGTACCTGAGTTAGACTCAGGTAAATGTACCTACAGTCAGTGTAGTGCACTAGTTCACTCTAGTTTAAAATGAGATATTGTTGCGTGCGGTTCAGTCCGTAAAGTTATAAATTGTGATACATTTTTAATTTCGAATTTTCCCGCAAAATATCCACCGAAGTGAGGTTCGATATCTCGAAAGTAACATTCGAGAGAAAACATTCTTCTACTTTCACGCTACCGAAAGTTTTATTTTACGGAGGTGGACATTTTTAGGTCCCCAGCGGCCCGCAGGCATAATCATAATTCTAAAAAAGTGTCGAAATATAGTTCGCTGGATCGAAAAAGGCAAGCCCGTAACTTCGTCTAGTCCATCTCAGCTTCACTGCGTGTTTTAAAAAGTTTTTTACGGATCAAGAGAGAAATATTAACCGTGTAATGGCGTTTTGCCGCTCGGCGTGAGATTACTGACTAGATGTTGATCTATTTTGAGAATAAACCAGCTGTGCGATCCAGAAATTCTCTCAAAATTAAGGTGGACAACCCATCTAGCCTAGCTATGGATCCTCCACTATCAGGTGACTGTAGTATACTTGATAAAATGTTTATTTATTTAGCAGTTTTAACTTTAATCTACCAATGTTTACCTCACAATTATTTTTGATATACACACTATCGTTGTTTCTAAGTCAATCCTCTTAATATTTGAAGAATGTAGTAATTTATTTTTTTATATTTTTTTTTAGCTTACTGGGTAAAGTTCTTCAAAAATGCTGGCTTCCCATCAGATGTTGCAACCAGGCATGCAGTTGTGTTCTCAAACAATCGGATAAAGCCTGACATGCTTCCAGATTTGGATAAACCAAGTCTCAAGGAAATGGGAATAACACTTATGGGTGATATGATAGCTATTTTGAGATATGCAAAAAAAGTGGTAGAAGACACAACCTGTAAAAAATTTTTGGGTAGTTCAGAAGATTCTCCACCGCCCAACAGAATTGCACCAAAGCCTGTGGTAAAAAAGATTGTTGGTAAGCCTCCAATGAAAGCTGCTGCTAAAAGTAAGACAGAAGTTGGTCCAAAGGTAGTTTCAAGTTCTACATCCAAACCCATTGCTGTTAAGAAAAAGCTACCCTCTGTAACACAAACTTCACGACTGTACTCGGATTATGTTGATACAAAACCAAAGCCAAAACCACTACTGATGAAGAGAAAGTATGACAGTGAGGATGAAGAAATGGACATTGATGGAAAATGGGTTCACAATGAATCAAGCAAACGGTTGAAAAGTTCTGATGTAAAGTATAATGTGGTTATGCCCAAACTAACAACTGATAGAAGCCAAAAGATATTGAAAAAAGCTTTGGAACATAAAAGAACTGTCTTTCACAGACTTGGAGATAGTATGGTGTCCAGTACAACAAATGTAGATTCTGGAAATTCGAGTTTCAGTCCTACATTTAATGTTACTGGTGTAGATTCTTTCAAACGATCTACATCTTCCAGTGTATTTAATCGTCTTGGCAATAAAGATGAAGAGTAAGTTTATTTTTTAGACATAAATAAATTAATTTTAAGTTAAAAACTATGTTTGTTTTAGAATTCAGTTAATATTTATTTTTTTTTTTTTTTAATTCTGATAGAAATTTATAAAATAAAAATTGTAAATGAGTTGAAAGATTTTATTTTTCTATCATATTTACAGGAGGCAAGCAAGAAATGGAAGTGTTAGATCTCAAGGTATCCTTAAAACGCGCACTCCATTGTTAGGAACCAAAATATTAACAACAAAACCAGTTTTAAAGAAACCAATTGGCACAATGAGAGCAGATGAAGAAGCTGTTAAAAAAACTACTTCATTAGCAGTTAAACAGTTAGTAAACCCCATAAAAAATTTGAAATTCAGTGAAAAACCTTCGTTTGCACGGCCCATTAGAAGAGGAATGTCTACAACTGGAAAATTAGGTAATAAAATAAATTTATCATGATCTAATTAAAAAAGTTTTATACTGCAATAAATTTATAAGTTTTCTTTTAATTTGTAGCATCTGAAAGAATGGAAATGCCGGCTAAATCTCGATTAGGCGCTTCAAAACAAGTGACGTTTAATCGAACAACTACTATAAATCACATAAGAAAACCTGGTGTCTTTAGTAGACTAGGCGTCTGATTTATCTCACGGCCAGTCATGTAATATGATGATATTGTAAATAATTCAAATTTCACTAAAATATAACTTTTAAGATAAAATTGAGAAATTTTTCTCATACTTGTATGATTAATTTTGATTTCCACAATTTTCTGTTATATCTAAAGCGTTTTGTACATTTTGTTTTGAACTATTTTTTTAATAGATGATTTATTAGCTTCAATGCACATTTCGTAATGTGTAAAAATGCAATTTATTATTACTAATTTTATAAACTTAGAATCATCAGTAAATATATACAAACCTACAATTTTTTTATTTTTTTATTATTATTTTTTTTTTAATCAAGAAAATAAGAAAACTAAGTTTCTTTAAGCATGCGATAAAAAATTAAGTATTAGATTTTATTTTAGAATACTTTCAAATATGTATATAAGATATACAATCAAATAAAAGAAAAAATTAGTAACAGTGACTTAAGCAATTTTTAAAAAATTAAAATTTATTTTTATTAACCTGTAAAATTTTAATGTCTAAATAAAACTGTTAAAATAAACAAAACAATTAAAATTAATTTAGTATACTATGTTCTAAAATAATTTTTTCAAACTTTTTTATTATTTAATTTTGATAATATTATTTAATTTGAACTACAACATTAAAAAATTTATTCAAAATAAAATTTTTTACAAGGATTAAAAATAATAGTAATGCTTATACTCTTTTAAATCATTCTTTATTTTTTTTAGTTTAGAATTATCAACATTAACGAATTTTAATAATGGTCTGTTTTTTTCTTTCTTTCTTTCTTTACTTCATTTAATTTTTTTTATCTATATATTTTTTTAGTCATTTAACTCTCTTAAAAATTAAAAACTTTACAAAATAATAAAAATGTACATACATACATTAGTTTTTAATAATCTCTAATAATTTAAAGTAAAAATGCTTTTCTTTAAACAACAGTGTAACAAATCTATGTACAAAAAGTTAGTTTCGTGAGTTAAAACTATAAAATTTTTGCAGTGTAGCAATAGAATTTTATGTTAACTCTTCCTGAGTCCTGTAAAAACATAAAAAAAATATGAAAAATTAGCTAAATTCTTAATACCAGAAATAAAATAAAATTGTATCACAAACACTCCAGAGATCAATATATTAAATTAGAAAGGAAAAGATAAACAATATATACACATATTTTGAAAAACCCTACTTCAACAACTGCTATAAATTTTTACTAAAAACTTGCAATAACACTATAATAATTAATTATTTTTCAAGGAGTGTTAATATAAAAAGGATATATTTAATTCACCTTTTTAGTTAAAAATGGTTAGCATGAATGGTCAGTAGTTAAAATTTCCTGTTTATGTCCATCCATGCTGTATCATTGTGATTAATTCTGGTTTTAAGATTAATCGACAGCTAAGATCTGTTTAAAGATGGCTCCATTAAATCCTTAGTCAATATTCCAGTCTGTCTTTCCCAGGCAGCTGAAACAACTTAAATAAATCATGAAAAATTTTAAGGAGCCATGTTTGGTGAAAAATAAGTTAGTGAAAAAATGCTTTACACAATATGCAAAAGTTATTCTGACATTTCTTCACTGCGTGGCAGTTTAAGCATCAGCTCGATATACTAAAGCTCAATGTCATTTTTTATCTACATTAATACTGTTTATCAACAGCAGGCAATGGTTTCTTAGTCAAAGTCCAGCTCAGCATTCAGAACTGAAATCATTAAGTAATTACTGTAGAATGCTGTTTAGACTTTAAATCAGTGACGCTAGACATCAGATTTTGTTTACACTATTAAACTAAATTTCTGATCATACTGAGTAGCAAAAACTGATGAGTTTCTGACATGTCTAGCCTGAAACAGAAGCCGGTGCCTACCTACTAATTAAAATTCTCCAACTGCCACTCCATTTAGATGCAGAGCTGCTGTCCTGTAAAAACAATTTTTTTTTTCTTTTAAATTTATTCTCAGGAAGAGTTTTACAAATAAGTAAATATTTTATCTTATGTTCTTAAGCTAATGAAGTGAATTATCTATGTTACAGGTGGCACAAACCTTCTTTGGAAACAACTAACTTTTATGAGAGCCAAACTATGTATAAAGTAGTCAATAATTTTACTCGACTATAACTTTGAACAATAAATTTTTTTTATCGCACAAACATAGCAAAATGTATCTTTAAGCTACTTGTTTTTAAAATTATTAACTACTTTTACTCTTTAAATAGAATTTAATTTATAATTTTTTAATTTTCAACTTACGAGAAAGGAACTTTAATTTGAAAATTTCACCTATGACCAATTTAAATCAAAAAGTCTTCGATAAAAAAATAATAAAAAGCTTGGATCATCTTACTGAGTTTACTTTCTAAAATATCAAGAAATTGATAAATCAATCTTTTTCATTAAAAACCTCGAGTTACTTCTTCTAATATACAGACCGTGTTAACTACTTAACAAATAATTATATTTATATATTTGCTATGCTGTAGATGCTTCTTTCATCCTCGATTCATATTCTCCAGTTGTTCTCAGCAGAATAGAGTTGTCATTATAAGTAAAACCATTTATCCAAAACTTTTTTATACTAATTGTGATTTCAAACTGTTAGAATGGCAAATTGAACAATACTCCAAGGAAACTCTGGTGGAGTTGATATGGAGACAAACACCGGTGTTTTCTGGACTTTTGAGAGAACTTTTCCCTAAAAACGCGTTTGGCATTCTACTGATCTCCTGTGGATCAACTGCTTGATTACAAATATTTTCCGGCTCTTTCTCAAACGTGTCAAAAAAAGGTTCGTGATTGAATAAATTGGGCGAGTTTTCATCAACATGAAATATGGACTCATCAAAGTTTAATAATAAATCAGGTTCATACTCTGTTTCAGACAAGCTAGCCTCATATTTATCCATTGATTCGGATACATTTTGACTCATTGGAGTTGTGGGCGGTTGACTACCATGTTTTGATGAACTTTGATCTCTACTATACTCACAGTAACTGACCGATTCTGATGAAGATTTCTGATTGTGGCTCATTTTATCATCTTCTTCTAAATTACTCTCAACACTAGATGGATTTTCTGACTTGAAATTAAAATTTTTTGTCAAGGGCATTGATTTTCTGGCAATTTTTGGTGGGCTAGTACTTTGTAGACCACATTGGGATCTTTTTCTGTCATCTTTGAAAATATCTGAGTTATCCATCAGATGCAACTCTGATGGAGGCACAGCCAAATTTGTTTTAAGTTGATTAGCTTGCCCACTGAAAAGATAAATTTTATTATAATTATTTTGAACATAGTGAAAAAAATTTATTTTATTTAGAAAGGAAAATTTTTTTTTTTTTTTTTTTATTAATCCAGTTTAATTAAATAAGTAAATAATTTTATTATTAAATTAATTGAAAACTTCAAAATAAATAGAGAAAATATAAAAATAATTTTTTTACTGGATTTATCACAAACAATAGGAGGTTTTAATTGCACATCTGCTTTTATATTTGATAAACTCAAAAAAATTTGAATTAAAAAAAAAATAATAATTTATTGATTCGGGTTGAGTAATATTCTTTAAAATACAAAAATATTTTTTGATTAATTGAAAAAAAAAATTAAATAAAAGTCTTAAATTATATAATAAATTTAAAAAATTTATTTTTTTATATATTTCAACAAATTAGAAAGTTTTCTTATCTTTGTAAGTTGAAGTTTAAAATATCTTAAATATTATTCTAAATTTTCTCTTTTTTTAAATGCATTTACATAACAAGTTAATACTAAATTTATATACAACAAATGGCTGGTTTGCTTTATCAGTCTGCATAAAATATTTTTGGCTTTTTATTTTCATTGCTTGAACCTCTCTAAAAAAACTTTCTACTAGCTAAAATTATAATTATCGAGTGTTAATATACATTAGATTACTCTATAATAATTTTTATAAGATTGAAGCAGCATTGACCAAAGTTCTATCTTTAAGTCATTCAATAAAAATTAACAAAGAAATAATTTAGCTATTAGTCCATGTTGCATCAATTTTAAAGTGCAAAAATGTAAAATTAAAATCAAACTCACCTGGCAACCCAATTTTGAACATCCATAGATTTGTCAGGAGTGTTAGTAGACCCAGGTATCGTTGGATTACTTCCGTGCATTCTAGTCAGACCATCATTCAGTGCCTTGAGCAGTGTGCTAATCATGGTTTGATTCTTCATTACATTTCTCATATAAGCCACCTCTTCGTTGAGCTTTTCCATTTTTTTATCCTGCTCGATAATTCTACTTTTGAGACTTTTGTTCTCTTTGTCGAGAGTCTTGAGTTTCTCTTCGATGGACTCGACATATCTCTTTTTTCTTTCTCTGTTGACTCTAGCCATTACAGCATTTCGGTTGCTACAGTGACTCTTAGAGGGTCCTCGTCCTCGTCGGCCTACTTGAATGCCGAGACTCGGGTCGTCGTCGTTGACGTTAGACCCTTCCGCCGAGGCCGAAGTCGCTAGGCTGGTTCTTCGGGGCCTTCCCGGCCTCCTGATCTGCACTTCAGCCTCGATGTCATCGTCGTCGTCCTCGGAATAACTGTCGTCCACCGGAGGCTGCTGCTGATGTCGCGTTCTCCTGTTCGCCATCTCTTGTAAGATTCCTTTTCGACGTATGTTGCCGGCTAACTGGCTAATGCCTACCACTGGTTACACGAAAAAATAACTTTCGAGAATATTCTCGAGTATAAGGTAAATACTTAAATTTCTTCTATACTAGGCAAGTCGCGAGCACTTGAATATTAGTCTTGAAAATACAGCGCAAATACTTGTTATTGTTCTCCACAGGATAAAACGACGAAGTGCTCACAGTACGACAGCCATGATGATACTGAGGGTGATTTCGTCAGAAAACAGCTGCGACACAGTCTGAGGTCGGGCACTAGGTGGCAGTACTTTCGACTGCTGGTGCTTTCGTATGGTAATTTGTGACGTCCCAGAGGTATTAAAAAACCACCGGTTGATTCTGTATTCTTTTTTCTTTTTTTTTTTTTTTTTTTATTTAATACTAATTAAAAATTGAAAAATTGAAGGAGGTCTGGAGAACACAAAGTCACAAACGTATCTGAAAAATTAATGAAGCTTTTCGTTATGAGTGATCATGCAAAGTTGAATAATTTTTTTAAATTAATGGTGAAAGACTCTTCTTTCTGTAAGCATGCGATTATTTTTCATGATTTTTCTAACCCAGAAGACCAAAAATATTCTCTTAATTTTATTAAAAAAATAAAAATAAATTTAATCAATAGATAAATATAGACAGAGTGAATGAGAATCTATGGAATTTTCCACCTTAGATAACTTCTATGGGTTCTTTTAGAAATGTTATACATTCACGCGCATTCGAAAGCTACCGTCTGCGGACAAGAGACCAGAATAAGAATCCAGCGTGAATAATGAGAACAAGTCTTGAAATTTTTGAAAAAATTTTCTGCCGTATAGGAGCAAAACAGCACTGTGCTATGGGTTTACTATATGTAGCTAGTGCGGTTTTGGTCCTGTGTGAATACACATCACTTGAACATATTCAAAGGGTTTTGAAATTTTTCAAATAACTTTGTATTCTATACTTGAAACTGATTCATTTGTTTTTCAGAGAAATTAATTTTGTAGAGTTAAAAAAAATTATGACTAAAATTTTTGAGCTAAGTACTTATTTATATAGACTTATATTGACTTGAAAAAATCTAAATACTTTTTAAGCTCTAAAATCAAAATGATAAGTTTACAATAATAAATAATTAAATTCTAAAATTAAAATTTAATAATTTTTTACATTAAAATACATCTTTTAACAGTTAAATTATCTTAGCGTGTCCAATGTTTAATTATCTTTACATTCTGATAATAAATACCATTACTTTTTATGATATTCCATCCGATAAACTTAATTAAAGTTTTTAATGTAAAAATTACTGTTCAACGCATAAAACAAGTATAAAAAAATTAAAAAAAAAAAAAATTCAGTTTTCTTAACTTACACTCGCCGAACACACACACAAAAAAACAGTTGAACAAAAACAAAACACACATACACAAACTCCGAAACTCTGTTGCAAAATCCACGGTCAAGCAAACCGAAGGACGAACGAACCTAAACTCGTTGTCCCCGATAACCCGGGAGTGATCGCAGCGCGAGTAAGTCTCGATCCGTTGCTCAGAGCGCACGCGTGAGACTAGCTCGCCCATAGAAGTTTCGCGACTGTTCTCGATCGCGAGTCGCAACGTGGAAATTTCCAGAAGCCTCTAGAAAGCCTCGAGTTTCTTCGGGGTGGGGATGTTTGCAGACATGTTTATAAATGCTAGGGTAGGATTCGAGACATTGCTTTGATAATATTCATGGGCGATTCTTCTCGAATCCGCGACATTTTTCGGTTTTCAAACAAAGTTAAATAGAAGTCACGTGGATCGGGCACGTGAGAAGTGTTGTTGTTTTGATCTAAAAAGAGCTTCTACTCCTGGAGAACTACTGTTTTGGAAATTTTCTTTTAATTTTAATACGGTTTTTGTAATTTCGATGTTTGCTTCAAACTTCGATAGATATAGTTAAACGACCTGAGTCATCGTTATGTAATTGCTCTTTTTTGGTACTCGAAAATGAATAAATAATCTAAAATTTTATTATAAGTAATTTCTGGAAAAAAAAATTTTGTTTATCTGAGTAATTGAAACAATTTTATTTTCATTTTTACACATTAATTTAATTAAAGGTCGATTATAATAAATTTTTTGAAAAATAAAGCTGTTTCTTGAAACCCTACCCCTAAAATCCAGCTTGAAAACCAGCCGTCATATTGGAACCGAAATCCAGCTGGATATAGTCAGCTGGAAATCCAGCTGGATTAAAAAAAAAAAAAAATTTCGTCAATTTTGCTTAAAATTGAGTTATTATTCATTTTTCAATAATTTCGAAATTTTGAACTTGGTTTTTTTCAAAATTTTCCAGCTGGATTTCTAGCTGGACCAATCCGGCCGGACAAATCCAGCTGGAAAATTAAAAAAAAAACTAAGTTCAATTTTTTCAAAATCATTGAAAAATGAATAATAACTTGATTTTAAGCAATATTAACTAAAATTTTTTTTTTTTTTAATCCAGCTGGAAATCCAGCTAGTAATCCAGCTGGAAATCCAGCCGTCATATTGGAACCGAAATCCAGCTGGAAATCCAGCTGGATTTTAGGGAAATCTTGGAGATTGAATTCTGCTCTATGGAAAATTCCGTTGACACGCAATAAAGCGACTTTCTACGTAAATTTGAATTCAAGTTGAGCTGTTATTTATTTTTATTATTTAAAACCGTACAGGTGTCAAAGAACTACGACGTAACCGAGCTTATCGAATCGATTGAAAGAAAGCGTTTAACATAATATGTAGGTTACTGAACTGCTTTTTTTACTTGTTTTATAATGTTTTTTAATATTTTTGAAAAAATGATAATTGATGAATAAATTGTATTGTAATAATTGTAAATACTGTAATGATTTATTTTAGTAATAAAAATGTATTTATTAAATAAATTATAGTTCGTCTGTAAAGAAAAAACGTTTCAAGTTTCATACATTTGTTTAAAAGTCTGTTTTAATTAAAAAATTTGAAAATAATTTTTTTTAATTTTAAAAAAGTTTCTTTTTGAAAAATTTATGTACTTTAAAAAAATTGTTTTTAAACTGATGAATGTAACATATTAAAAACAAATTTTTACTTTCCGTCGTTAGGAACTTTTTTCTCTTATCAGAAGAAATTATTTTGATAGGTTCTAAATTTTTTATAAATGAATAAACAACTTTAACAAAGTCAACACAAATAAAGTAGCGTGTAAATATAGGTACAAGTTTACAGGTTTTAAAGTCTTCGAATTTCATGTAATAGAACTATTAATTTTTCGGGATGATTCATGATACTCACATTTTTTATCGTCTCAGCTTAAAACATTTCTATAAATAATTTATGTGAGTACAAACGCTTAAATTAAATAAAAAAGCGATAAGATTTACATTATTGCTCCAATTGCGTCGATTATCTACTAGATATTGCGAATCCGTAGTTTGATAACATAGTTTTCTTAATCTACAACAAAGCTAGACGACTTTTATTTGGCAATCAATTCATTTTTTTTTTCTTCATGATATTAGCAGTCATGACAATTTTTTTACATTACTATCCATCCACAGTTTTCTCATATTCCGCAAAAGCTCATAAAAAAATCTTTTTCAAATTTATTATATTCAGTATTTTTGTTTGAATATTAAAAAATTTAATTTTTATGGTAAAAATAAAAACAACAAAAATAAAAATATAATGAACAAAATTGATTTATTCGACACATTCTGAATAAACTACGTATATACGTATAGGATGTATGAACTGTAGAATCAAAAAAGTCAGTACTTTTTTATTCGGATCGAACATGTGAAACACGCGAAGAAGCATATCAATTTTCCACCATCACAGTGAACTGTAAATCTGAAGGAACAGTAAAATAGTTAAATATGAATGTACGATTTAATTTTTTCATTTTTGAAAGTTAAGATTGATTTGGGGTTTGAAAAAAAAAAATAATAATTATATTTAAAATTATCACAGCTCAATTTTTGGAAATTCACAAAAATTTCATTTGCAATCTAAATAAAAAAAAAAAATTAAGCTGTAGAATTCTGTAATTATATCAAAAACAAGCCAAGTAAAATAAAGGTTTCATGTCTTCCTTCAAAAATCCTTTATTATATTATGAAGTTTATTTTCGTCGACCTTCTTTTAAAAAAAAAAAGTGACTTAGACGTCTCAAATCAATTAGAAATTTGGTACTCGGGGGGTGGTATTTGGGGCTGTTGTTTACAAATTCAACATTTTTAAATTTGACCTATGTAAGGTCTACTTATTCAAGGTTTAAATTTATTCTTTCCAAGGCACTCTTTAGACTTCAACGTTTATGATTACTCAGAAATTGAGATATCGGTATTTTTTGGGCTTGCTGATGTCGAATCTGAACTTCATTTTTAATTAAAATTGACCAACGCAAAGGTTATTTACTAAAGGTAAAAATTGATTTTTAATAGCATTTTTTAAAATTTGGTGTAAGAAGGTTTTTAGGATTGCTGATTACTAATCTGGCCTTCATTATTTAAATTGATCTTTGTAAGGGCTGTAAATAATATAATATTTCTTATAAAAATTTTAAAATTCAATATATTTCTGTATAAACTATTTTTAGTATGTATTTTATTTTCATGTTTTACTTTAGATGCTTTAAATAACAATATTTTTAAATAATTAAGAAAACTTGTGTTTGGTCTCACGAACAAATTTTATTTTTTGACAATTAATAATTACATTAATGCCGACGTTTCGTCATTGTTTCTTGAATGACATCTTCAGGGCTAAAAATATTCAAGATCACAAATTTTTTAACAAAAGACTTAAGACTATTAATTTATAAATTATAATTTAAAAAGTAGTTTAGTTTACCTATAAAAGGTGAAATATAATACAAATGGAACAGCCAATGTAGATATTGACTAAGTCAAATTATCAAAGACCAACTAGTTTAAATCTGAAAATAAAAAACTTGTTATGAATTGGTATAAAAAGGAAATTTCGTCTGGTAGATATATTCATTTTGACTCTCACCACCCTTTACAAATTAAAAAATCCATTGTATTTAATCTCGTTGATAAGGCTATTTTACTTTCAGATAAAAAATTCCATGAAAATAATTTGAAGACTGTTGAAAAATTATTACTTAATAACTGCTATCCTCCTGATTTCATTAAACGCCATATCAAAATTCGTTTAGATAAGATTCTTAATAACGTTGATTCATCAAAAAATGCTGGAAAATTTGACTTTAACTTTATCCTTTTACCCTTTCATAAATATTTCACACATAAAATACTTTATATTTTTGAAAGATTTGGCATAAAAACTGTTTTTAGAGGAATTAATAAACTAAATCATTTCCATACTCTAGGCAAGGATAAAATTGACAAGTTTGAAAAAACTGGTATTATTTATAAAATTAATTGTAATAATTTAGAATAGTAATAGAAAAATATTACGTGGGTGAGACAAAACGACATCTATACGAACGCATTAATGAACATAAACGTTATGTTAAAAACAAAGATGAAAAGTCAGTTATTGCGACACATTGTCTACTTAATAATCATTCTTTTGATTTTGATGGAGCTTCCATTTTGGATGCTGAGGTTGTTATGAGGAAACGTAAATTTCTAGAGATGCTTTATATTCAATTTTATGATAAAAACATTAATAGACAGCAGGATAATCAATTCCTTCGAAAGGATTATAAGGACATGGTCCGGTCTCTTATTCCTCCCTCTCCTTCTACTTTTGACCATTGAGCTCTTAACTACCTTTTCATCTTTGTTTCTAAAATCTAATTTGATCAATCAGTAGTGTCTTGTCCACAAAGCCGACAACTAGTTGGTCTTTGATAATTTGACTTAGTCAATATCTACATTGACTGTTCCATTTGTATTATATTTCACCTTTTATAGGTAAACTAAACTACTTTGTAAATTATAATTTATAAATTAATAGTCTTGAGTCTTTTGTTAAAAAATTTGTGATCTTGAATATTTTTAGCCCTGAAGATGTCATTCAAGAAACAATGACGAAACGTCGGCATTAATGTAATTATTAATTGTCAAAAAATAAAATTTGTTCGTGAGACCAAACACAAGTTTTCTTAATTATTTATATTAATACGAACAACCACCAAACTAAGCAACATAATTAATATTTTTAAACTTTTTTTTTAGTTTAAAAATAATTGAATTCTCAACTGAGCAAGCGCTACCGCAGCGAGGTATAAGCTAGTAAATTAAATAACTAAAGCTAGATCCGCACTGCGGATACATCACAATACAGTATTTTTTTACGCCAGAATAAAATCGCGCTTCTATAAGAATAATATAATTTTGTTACCGTTTAGCTTTTTTTTTTTTTTTTTAATTATATGATAAAAAATCTTTTGGACAAGTATAGGTCATATGAGTGAAAAGATTAAATTCTGAGCGTCGTGAGCTTGCAGTTTTTTTTCAAAAATTTTACTGCCAGAATTGTAAAAGAATTAAAGGTTGATATGTTTCCACTTTTCATGGAAATTTTCATGTTTTTTATCATGTACTTTTGTGTAGACGTTGTAATAAATTTGTAGTTAGAAAATTTTAAAAAAACTAATTAAAAAAAATTTTTTTTCAATCGCTTTACACAAACGTCCAATCAAAATCTATGTCTTCTTTCAATTTGGTGCTATAGAGATAAATTAATGAAAAATTGACCGCCCCGGATAATGTAAGTTGGGTTTATCGATTAAAGCTTTCAATTTGATTTAATGCAGGCCTAGAAATATTATGAAAGGCTTCACTAAAAATTTTACGTTTAGCAATAATTTAATTTCAGAAGAAATTGATTTGATTGTCCTAAAAGAATAAAACTCTTCTGAAAGTTTATAGAATAAAATATAAACGAAGTAAAGAATTATTATTTGGCTTTTATCAACGAATGAATTTTTGTTTATAAAATTTTACAGTAACTCCGAAAGATTATTATAACGAGGCCATCAATATAGTTACGTAATGATCATTTATTATAAAGTTGAAAGAGTGACACCAAATTTTTAAATTATTTATTATTACTCGTATGAAACGATTGAGAGCCTGATTGATATGTTTAAAAAGCTACACGTATATGTAGAAATACAAAATTCGTAATTAGAATACAATTAATTTAAAGTTAAATATTCTTGACTTTATTTTATTGCGAAATTTTCAAAACTAAATTTTGTAAACGTCTGAAACAGTATGTCAACAACTAATATTTTTTATACATACTTAGAATGCGAAAAAGATGAGCACCGGTTTTTCGGGTTTGGCTTATAATATCTGTAATTCAATAGACTGGTTTAGTTTTTATCGAATACATTTTTTAAATATTTTTTCATTTATAGGTGTGCTAACGTAGAGATAAAAGAAAAATTGCTGAATTCTTGGACAGATAATTTTTTTACAATAGCATTATTGTTGAAATGAGAAGTTTATTTTTGTAAGCTTCAATTTCTTTATTAACTTTTTTAAAAAATGTAGTCAAACCAGCACGTACAGTGTCGCCTATGATATTTACAAACTTTCATCAGGTCAGCACTCAAAAATACAATACCTTTAAATTTACAACATCAGAAAACTTATCTTTGCACGATGCAATCGCATCGGAAGGCCTCGAGCTCGTCTGCAGTTTGATTCTCCAGGGTACAAACGTCTACTACATAGTCGGAGCGATTGGGTACGTCCCACTACATTTGGCGACTTATCTCTAAAAAAAAAAAAATTAAAATAAAATATTGCAGCCTTTGAATCTCACAGGTGCCGATGTCAACTGGACGAAAGAAATCGGAAACACCATTGTCAATCAGAAACTACTGAGAGCTGTCTTAGGTGGGAATCAAAAACAACCTCGGTGAGACGGTTCTGCACAAGGTTCTGAAGATACCCCCTCCTGGGTTAGAAGAAGTTCCTTAAGAAAAAAAAACATGGGTCCTGGAGCTTTTACTGCTGCTGCTGGATGTTGTCAGCGTCGACGAGCCGCGACTGCGTCACTCTGTCTAGCGCTTCAAGATGCTGATAAGGGTCAACAAATCATTAAATAAAAAGCGTGAAAAAAAATTATTATCATTATAGGTCACTAAAATCAATTAAACAAGATTTGAATGTTATATTAACCTTTATTCAAGGGAATTCGTAACAGAATGGAGGTGAAACGGTGAAACTTCGGCACGGTTTCTTGCGGTCGGATCGTATAATATTTGATATTATATATATATTATAAATATATATATAATTATTTCACATATACTCCCACTAAATTCGTCTCGAAAATCAAGTGTCTTCCCGTAATCATTATAATGTAACGTTCATCGTAGTAATCGCTCGCCCCCTATGTATGTATATATTTCGAAAACAACAATTCGTATTCGCTATCAATAATAATAATAATAATAATCATAATAACAGGTTAATTTGTGTGTGTATTTTTTTTTAAATATATTTCGATCTTTCGATTCAATTCCGAGATGCGGCTGTGATAATCAACCTTTTGTTTGTGTTCATCAATTTTATAATCTTATACTCCGTAAAATATTACAGCTCCAGCTGCACTGACGTGACGGTCGAATGCACGCGCGCGCGACCTTAATCCAATAAATTCGATATATACTGCAAAAGTTCTTCTCGCGGCCGGAGGAGTAAAACTGGAATTTAAACGAGTTCGGTAAAATTTAATAGTGTCGTGAAATTTACTGGAACAATTAAATTTCGCAATAAAAGCGTCGATCAATTATTTTTAGTGAACACAAGATTCAAATTAGTACATCGCTCAATGCACAAACCCATTTATTTTAAGGATAGTTAAACTTAAATGCACGCTTGATTTAAAAAAAAAAAAAAAAAAAAACTTCACGTCGTTTTATATTTATTTTTTAAATAATAACTTTTTTTATTTAAGGCTCTAAAAACAATGTTTTTTTTTTTTTTTATTCTTACATACATAATTTTAGTTTTAAAACTATATATACATCAATAATTGTTTTACTGATTAAATTAAATATATATTATATATTTCTATATGCATAATAACTCCATAAAAAAAAAAGTAATAATAATAAAACAAACGTTTCATACACACTCGCGTGACAACAGTTACGTTATTACTAAATCAGAAGATAACTCAAGCTCATTCGCAACACATCATCGCACCCACTGAACTTAAAATGACACAGAACAATCAAAAAAAAAAAAAAAAATAGAATTAATAATTCATAATACTTATATTCCATTTTTACCCGCTGCATCAATTTATGGCATCGAGCTTGCAAGCTTTGCGAGAAAACACGCTGCTTGGAGACTGGTTTTTTTATATTTTAATTTATTTCATTTTTCTTTAATATCGTATCGCCGTGCTTATTGCTACTTATATATTATTCGATCTTTCGCTGAATTCAAGTGGAATCGAAAATTAATTGCACCTCACACTTAAAATGAACCCGATAAAAAAAAAGTATCGCCCAGCACGATTAGCGCGAGTAAAAAATTAAGTAATCATGCGCGATTGACCAACACCTTAATACTGTTTTCGAATCTCGTTTGATTATAATTATTCAAGTTTACGTATTTTTATTTTTACACGGTAATTATTTTTCGATTCCACTTCGCGACGAGATGAATCGCCTTTTCTCCCTCCACAAATGCGAAGTCGATAAAGACGTTTTTTTTTTTTTTTTTTTTTTTTTTTTTTTTATGTGCGTTTAATTTATATGTATACGTTGTATATACAATTCTTTTTTTTTTTTTTCTTTTGCTTTTAATCATTGAACGCTTATATTACACATAAAATCAATATCAATGATAGTTACTTTACACATTATTCATCAGTATCTCGTAGGAATTATAATTAATTATTCGACGTTAATCATAATAATAAAAGTTCCCTTTTTTTTTTATTTTTGATGCACATTTATTTTACCGAGCTCACTACTCACGGTTTGCGAATGAACTCAAAGTTTTCCTCGCAATAAACAAAAAAGAAAAAGTTAACTTTCTAATATATTTATATATATATTTATATGTATAATAATTTTTTTGCTTTTTATTTTTCTCTCTCTATACAATTGCACAGATATTTACATAAACAGAAATATGACGTGTTTTTTTTTTTTTTTTTTTTTTTTCTTTCTTTTCCTACATCGTATATCCGCAGTGCCTTTTGAGCGATTTTTTGAACTGTCGAAGTTCTTACGTGTTTGGCACATAATTAATTTTTTGTTTTGTTTGTTATTTATTTATTTATTTTTTCAATATTTATATAATATGTATATATATATATTTACTTTTTTATTTTATTTTATTTTTTCTTCTAATTCGCAGTCGTTTTTTTTCTGGCTTACACGACGGTATCTTATTTTTATTGGCACAACGAGTCTTACTTAATTTATTATAGCTCTGCATGTGTTATTTTAAACCTAAGTCTGTTCCTTAGCTACTGCCTAGTTGAGCTCTTTTTAGTTTCACTTTATTATTTTTTTTTAATATTTTATTAATTCATCTTTACACAATAAAGTACCAAGTGTACGTAAAAATTTAGTTGCAAAAATCGATTTCTCACGAATGATCGAGCTCCATCACTGTAAATACACAATTAACACCAATAATTTATTGTTCTTCACCCATTTGATTAAGCACTTGCTTACAATTCACGAAGCTCGATCCCTTTTTTTTTCATTATATTATTATTTTTTTTTCATTTTTTCCTTAAAAATTCCATTAAAAAACAGAAACGCACCTCGATTAGAGCGATGAAAATTCGTACGCTCCGAACAAAACGTATTACAATAAAAAATTCTTAAAAACGATGGACAAAAATGGACGTATTATCGGTGGATAATCAACAATATTGTTTTCAAAGTATTAAATCTTCGCACCGATCGAAGAAAAGAGTTTAAAGTGTTTCAAGTTTTATCATTTTAGAATTCTCTCTTTCTTTCAGTTTTTTTTTTCTCACAAAAAAGAAGGAAAGCGTGATTTTTCATATTTTAGTATTCTGCTCGATAAAGACTATATTTTTTTTTTTATTATTATAATATTTGTTTTCTTATCAACGCAGTTGAGTCGATCAACTTAGTTTTAAGCGCACAATATCGAGCTACGACTATTGCAATAACGAGACTAACTTTAGTTTTATCTTATTTTTTTTTTTATAATCAGTTTTTTTATTTATTTATTTATTTTTTTTAGAAACACGAGTTTTATTTCTTTGCTCTAAACAATCACGAATTTTATACTACATCAATGGTTAAGTTGCTGCTTTTTTTGTTTTTATCTGTCTTTAGTGAGATATAGTATTGTATATTTTTTAAATCTTATATTACCTTCAAATTCCATCGATAAAATGTGTAAAAAATCTCACGTTTAAAATCAATTGTAAAGTAGAAGAAAAAAAAAAGTTAATTGAGTTTTTCATAAATATATCATCAATTCAACATTAGGTAGTTTAATTATGATCCTGTAAAGGTTCAACAGCCGTTAAAAATTTCAATAATCTCAAAAAGTGCATCATAATCATAGTCGTCTATAATCTATAGCATCTATCCTCTGTAATATTGACAATTAAAAACAATTTCAATTTAGACATGATTACAATGAAACTGCGCGTCATCATTCACAGCACCGTGTTTAGAATACCATGCGAAAACTCGCAAAAGTCTCGTCTCGTCTCGCATCTCCGTGAAAAAAAAAAAACAAAAAAAATAACACACCAGTAAAACCAACTCTAACTCGAACGAAATGAAGAGTAAATAAAAAAAAAATCCACGCTTAGTACGCGGCGACTTCGCTCTCGATGCTGTCGACGCCGTAGAGCGACTCGAGTCTCTCGAGCCTGTCGGTGTGCTATTGAACCCAGGACGCGGGCACCCACTGGGGTTCCCTCTCCAGGGAGTTTATCTCGGTGAGGAGTTGGTTGTAAGCTCGGTCGGTCTCGTTGTTTATTATAATCATGTCGAACAGGTGACCGTACTTGTCCTCCATCTCCCGGGCCTTCTCTATGATGTCCTTGAGCTCCTCCTCCTTGTAGGCCTCGTTGTTCTTGAGCCTCTTCTGCTTGAGCTTCTCGAGACTGGGGGGTGCCACGAACACTACGTACGGTTTCAGGTCCGAGTTGCGGAGGATCTTCAGGGACTGAGGGTGGAGGTTCAGGACGCAGATTTTGCCTGAGTTTACGACCGTGCGGATGGCTTCGACCGAGGTGCCGTAGTATGCTTTCTCGTACTCCCCGTGCTCGACGAATTTCCTGCAGAGGATGTCCGACTCGAATTGCTGTCGGGATATGAAGTGGTAGTCCTGGCCGTCGACCTCCGTCTCCTTGCGCGGTCGACTCGTGTCTAAAAGTTAATGTTTTAAAATTAAATGGTTTATTTTATTTTAGTTAAGATTTTGGGTTTTCAGTTAACAAATTTTTTTTCGAAAATAAAATATTCCGTTTGAAAAAAAAAAAAAAAAGTCAAAATATGAGCCATTATTTATTTAGCAACTCGATCAGGAATCGAACACGGAACACAAAAACTTTGGTTTGACATGTCTTTCGCTCAAGTAATGATGCTACGCTACGATATGAGGTTTATTTTTTATTTTTTCTTATATACTACAGTTTTTTTTTTTTAAAGATTATTTCATATTACCAAGATAACATTTTTGAACTTTAAATGTTCCTTAAAAGAAAAACTTACGAGGTATGGCGGCGGCAAACTTTTCGCTGTCCTGCATCAGCCGCTGTCTGAGCTCGTGCCTGCCGATGTTTGGCGGTCCGATCAGGACGATTGGCCTCTTATGGTTGGCTCTGGGATAGTATAAGGCCACTTCTTCGTACGTGAGTACCTCCTCGCTGTCGTAATCTGTAAATTTTTCATCTCATTATATTCTTCATTGCACAGAGACCAATTGTCTAAATATATTTGTTAAGAACTATTTTTTTAAAACAAAAAAAGAATAAGTGATTCGTACCGTCGATGGAGGTGGTGGCGTACAGGGGATATCCGTCGTCGTTGAAGTTGCCGAA
The DNA here is from genome assembly GCA_038277355.1 of Encarsia formosa. Classification (NCBI taxonomy): domain Eukaryota; kingdom Metazoa; phylum Arthropoda; class Insecta; order Hymenoptera; family Aphelinidae; genus Encarsia; species Encarsia formosa. The sequence goes on from CM076184.1 coordinate 20,526,996, forward strand.
CTTGCTTCGCTTCTTCTTCTTTGGGTTCTTTCGGGCGCACAGCAGCGTGCTCGACTTCTTCGCACCCCTAACGGTCGACTTGTCGCCGGCGATCGTTTGCTTCATCGACTCCCGCCTGTTGGTAAAAATCAAAATTCATAAGTACCGGTTCGCACAAAGAGATGATGATGAAATTTTTAAAATTCGCAAAACTCACTGGTGTTGGAACGCTCTGCTTGGTATCAAGCCGGCGAGCGCCTGGTCCTCCTCGCCCTCCCGGTAGGCCTGCCACCAGTTCGGGTCCTCCTGCGAGATCACGTGAAGCACGTCGCCCTTCTGGAATCCGACGCCGAGCTCCCTGCAAGGGATGTACGGGTCCTCCTCCGGGTCGTAGTCGAAGTGGGCTCGTACGTGATGTACCTGCTGCAATTTTTAAATATTTATTTTTACAAGTGGAAAAATTTTCTTTTTAGTGGATTTTAGTGGAAACTTTATGATATACCTAGGTAAAATTAGAAAATCTCGTGACTTGGCACAAGATGAAATGGCGAAAGATTTTGATTTTTAACAAATAACTTTCATTTATTGTAGATGATTTGTAAAAACTAATTTTTAGGTACCCAAGCAAAATTTTGTAAAATACAAATAAAATATTCGATGTCATTAAAATTCTTTTCAGTCCTTTCAGACTTGGATTATTTATAATAGTTGGAACAACGTTCTAATGTCTTAAATAGAAAATGGATGTATATTTTTTAAACATTTTACACGTATCTAACCGAATGTCTATACTTATTTCAAAACTTTTCTGAAATAGTTTCTCCTTATGAATGCGAGCTTTATAAATTTTAATTTTTCAGACTTAAATTGTCAAATTCAAAATCTTTAAGGACTTACCATTCTCTAAAAATTTTGAAAATAGTATAAAATTGTTTTAATGCTTCTTTGGAAGAGGTTCGCTTTGCCCAAATATACAAAGCCACATCCATTAAGATATCGCAACATTTATCAAACCCATTAACTTATCAAAAAACTTTTGTAAATAAATTCATCAACAAACCTGTGGTGACTCCTCTCTTCTCACGTTGTTCCTCTGCGTCGTGGGCGCGGGCAGTATGAGGAAGGTGAGGCTGCCCTGCATGGCCGCGAGCAGGTCGCATACGTCGTTCACGCCCTTACCGCGCATCTCAACGCCGTTGACTTCGAGCACCTCGTCACCCTCGTGCAGGAGTCCCGACTTGTCCGCTGCGCCACCTCGTACGACGCGACCTAAAAATCGTAAAATTTATTAATCATTGTTCATCGACATCGGGTGGTTTGTTAGATCAAAAAATTCCAGGGCTTATTTTTAAGGGATCCAAAGTATCAATGATTACAATATCACTACAATCAGATTTGGCAAATGATAGACTCATGAGTCCGCAAATTGAGACTTAAGTTCATAATTTGAAAATTTTGTCTGATTCATTTCAAAAAAGTTTAAAAAAAAAAATAGAAACTTTTTGGGAACGAGCCAAACTCAAAATTTTTCGAGTTTGAATCTTAAAACTTCATTTTTAGAGTCATAAGTCTTTCTCCAAGTCTGATTATGAATTACTAAATTAATTATCCTCAAAATAAGTCCTGAAAGAAGCGCTGTTAAACATTCGCAGAAGCTCTTGTCAGAGTTAGATCATTATTGCTCATCTCACACGAGTCAAAAATTATATATTTCATTTTAGTTTGCATTCAAAAAGTGATGCTACTTTTTAAACAAAGCCTGCAATCATAAATTGTCATGAGGTAAACCTTCTTCGACCAGCAGCACAATCTCGTCACCCGTTTGATCATTCCCTGACAAAAAAACCACATAAAATAATTTTATTTCTTTTTAGAAAACATCATTGTTTGACAAAAGTTCTCGGCTAAATTTATTTCCCTGGCTCCCGGAAAAGCTCGTGGCCGACAAAGTTGCAGCAGGCGAAAAAAAAAAAAATTTTCGCGGTCGGTGGTTTGCTCAATTTGCACGCGCGCGAGCGTATTAGGTATGTATGCACGACCACAGCAACCGTGGATCGGCTTCGGAAATTTATCCATTTACATTCTTCCATGGCTACTTCTTTTTTTTCTTTCTTTGCCTTCAAAAATTTATTGCGAGACGGAAGCTCTCGAAAAGTCTGTCTGATTTAAAAAAATATATATTTTAATCAATTTGCAGTTTTTTTTTTTTTTTTAACGAATTATAATAAAAAATCTTACAGAAAAAAGAATACATTATAAGCGGTCCGACAAAATTTCGATATAAAAGCAAAATTAACTTAATTTTTAATGTTTTGGCTTCATTAGAGTATGAAATATTAAGACCCATTGCTAATAAATTGATGAAATCCATTTGGAATGAATTCGACAGAAATATAAAATATTATTTTCGTATAATCATTCTGTAAATGAAATTTCTTTAAAATTTAGTTTATTATTTTATGATATAAAAATTATAATAAGTAAATAAGTAAATAAAAAAAAATTATTTAAATTTTAAAAATTATTAATAATTATTTTGACATGATAAAATATATTTTCTTAATCCTATCAAAATTTTTTTTCTCAGAAATAATTATGTACGAATTAAATAAAAAATTGTTTGATAATTTATCTTTTTCGCACCATCCTTTCATATTTGAAGCAGTAATAAATTTTTTATCAGTTTATAAAATCTATTAGAGTTCAAAAAATAATTTATATTGAGTCTCCCTCCACCAAAAAAAAATATTTCCAAACCAATTACCAATGATAACGGCGTCGCCTTCGTTTCGCACGGTGGCACCCAGAGGCTCGTTCGTCTTCTCAATCCTGATGATCTTGATGTTGTCGGCGAGTCTGTCGTCTCTGGGGCTCGCGGGCGGACTCGGCGGACTTTGTCCGGGCGACGAGCCGGGAGGGCCCTTCCTCTGGAGTCCGTCGACGTAGGCCACGGACGAGTCGTGCGCGAGCAGCAGTCCCTCCATCTCGTAGCTGGTGAGCAGTCCCGTCAACTCCTCGGCCGCCGCTATCGTCTCCGGCGAAGAGTTGCTCGTCGCGCTCGCCGCCGACTGCGTGTACTGCTCCAGCACCTCGACGCACTGAAAACGAACAGAATTGTTTTTTAACTTTGAGTTGTTTATAAAAGCGTGCTTGAGGTAACAAGTCTGAAATTTTTTTTTAAATCTCTTTTAAACATAGGACTTTGATACGAGAGAAAGATTTTTTGAGCAATCAAAAGGTTTTAAAAATTGAAATTTTCTTTTTCTAGTTACAACCGTAGTTTAAAATAAATTTAAAAAATGGTAATGTTACTTCGATTACAGTCAAATTGTGAGAGTCAAATTTACACAGAAATATTCAAACAAATTAAAAAAAATTATCATTACATAAAATTTTAAAAACAAAATTTTTTTTTTTCTGTACTCTTGTTCGTTTCGAACCGACAACATTTGGATTACTATACGATTGCTAAGTTCATCAAGCCATTCATCATATTTTCATACCTATATGAACAATTTTAAGTAACTTATTGAAATAAAATGTGAATTCTCAGACATCAGATTCACACTTTATTCACTCTTCGCTTACATTATTAATAAAATTATTTTGTAATAGCCAAATTACTTAATTTTTCAAATAAAGTTATTTTTTTTTTACATATAAGTATTTAAACGGTTTTGAAACATTTAAAAATAATTGATTTATAAAAAATGCACGGCTGTAGTTTAGAATTGACGGACTTATAAAACTTCGATAGTTTTCAAATCTCAGTTAATTAAACATTTAAAATGTCGATAAAAGTCACGGAAAAAGTTAAAGCAAAGTTTAAATTGATTTCACGCTTATGCAGTCGTAATATGAAAAAAGAAATGTTCACTAAAACTTCGATCGATATACGTGATTGTACACTCGGATCGAAGTTAAATTGAAAAAAAACCCAGTATGAAAGATGACGCGCAAACAGTATGTAATTTTCATAAAAACGTACCGAACCGGTTCTAAAAACTACAAACCAACTTCGAAACGACAAATTCCTTTACAGGCTGTAATTACACTTTTTCCGGTGCAATATGGTAATAGGGTGAACTTACGTCTCGGGCGAGACTGGATGCATCGTCCGTGTGCAGCTTGAGGCTCTTTCCGGACCTCAGTCGCGCTTTGAGCGCGTGGTGGGTCGACAGCGCGGTGGCGAACCGCTTCTGCTTGAGGAGCGTCCTCACGGCCTCGACCTCGGCCTCCACGCCCTGGCCTGAAATCCCCAGGGTACTGCTCAGGTTCTTCAGCTGGATCTGGAGCCTCTCGAGGGTCGCCACCACTTCTCCGTATGCTGGAATTTAAATAATAACTCGAATTAGTAAAATTTTTTTTTAATTTTTATAAATACTTAATTTTTCAAGTTTTCTTTTCTGATTTTAAATAAATCTTTTATTTCAAAAGTCACTTTGTAGGTACTGGAACGGGATTTAAATGCAGATATTTTAGTTTTGATAAACGCCACTTCTAGTAACAGTGATAACTCAACATTGTAAAAAAAATTATTATCATTACAATTTTCTCTCAAAATTGTACCACATTTTTCTTGATTTTATTTTTCAAAGTATTTAAACTCAACTCATGTCAACTGTGTATGTACATATCAAAGTAATATTTATAAATGTAAAAATATTGTTTTACGAATTGTTTACACAAAGTTCATTTTAATTTTTATGCTAAGGAGAACAATAAAAATTATATAAAAAATAGTTTTAAATGAAAAATTATCTAAATTTATGATAGGTTGAAAAAATTTGGTGTGATTTTATTATGTCCTATAATAATAAATGTTGGTAAGTTTCACAGTGAACATTTCTGTTATCAATCTTAATCGCCCTTCTTCAAGATTTAATTTGATTTGAGTAGAGTGGGCAGAATTTGACAAAATTACAACCTCTAAAATTTATTGTTGATTAATAACCAAGTTCAAGATGAAGAACTCGATAGATAACGACATGCTTAGCCAATAGGATCAAAAATAAAAGTCTTAAACTCAAAAATCGATATCGCTCTTTCAATTTTAAGAGTGGATTTTTTTAGTTTTTGAAGAATATGTTTTCAAAAATTAGATTTCACAGTAACTTATTTAATATATCAAAAAAATATTCAACTCTACACCTGCTAAAACGTAGTGAAAATGAAAATTTTAATAAAATTAGTGTTTTATACGTGCGAAGACTTGTAACTAAAAAAATCAACATACATTCATCTTTTTCTTTCTTTTCACATAAATTATACTGACACTCGGGCTGTAATTGAAACTTTCATTAAGTTTTTGAAACGATGCTTGTTCGATTAAAGCAAGGCGACACGACGCTGCTTTCGTTGAAAAATCCTTTGGATTAACAAGCATGTTATCCGATAAAAACGTCGAGATTAATGCGAGTGCGATAACAGTGGCACACATGTATAAATTATCCCATGAGAGAAAGTAACTCATCTAGGAGTCAACAACGGCCGGTCGCCATGCAAATTTAAAAGAGTCGAAATATATATAGCACGTGCATTCGCGAGGTTTGTATGAAGTAGAACGTTCGAAAGTCGCGAGGAGTTCGTTCCTTCGGAGGCTAATCGGACTTAATGAGTCGTCTAGAGAGCTTTAAACCGGGGTAAAAACTGCACCGAGGTACATATTTATACGTGAAAGCCGAGCGGTTAGTTCAAAAACCTATCGTGAGAAACTTCTTATTATTTTTTACTTCTTCGAATGTCTTTCTTTACTTTTGCTGCGTTATTACGTTGGAACACAAGTTTTTTTTTTTTTTTTTATATAAAAGGAACACAAGTTTTTGGAAGTTTTTTGAACTTTGTAAGGAGAAAGTTTAAGAGTGTTTTTTTTTTCCGAAGAATGGGTACAAAGTTGAAGTAACGTGTGGAATCATACGAGTTGTTTTTATGTATCACACTTTGTACATAGTTCGTTAGATGAGTAATGAAAATTACAAGAAAAATGAGGCAAAACACGAGGTTTTTTTTTCCGAGCAGTGGAAAATTATTTTTAGAAATAAATCATTCCAGTTTCAACTTAAATGATAAAAAAATGAGCTGAAACAATGATAATTTTATTTAACACAGATTTATTACCGATAAATCAATGAGCGATTATAATTTTCTACACTGAGAGAAGGATTTGGTTCACGCAACCAAATTTGGTTGTGTGAACCAAGATTTGGTTATTTTTGGTTTCTCCCAAGCTATGGTTCATGCGACCAATGATTTGGTTACAGGAACCAAATGTATAGATCACAGTCATGTCAAACAGTTCGCTGTTATAACCTCAAAAAATTTTTTGCGGTAATTCAGAAAATTATGAACTCACAAAAAGTTTTTAAAATGATCGGTGCTATATTAGATTGAAAACGATTAGTAACTTGATTTAACTTCGCTGAGAAAAATAATTTTGTTGTCAAGAGAAAAATCATATTTAAATGAATTTCATTAATTTTTCGAAATTTATTGCTGAAATTTAAAATTAAAATATATTATACATTTAACAAGAATAAAGGTAACTGATTTAAGCAAATTATTACAACATTAAACAATAAAATAATACAATAATAGATAAAATTTGTTTTTAAAATAAAAAATAAAAGCTCGATTTTTACGCGTGGAGTGTAGACCAAACATTTGGTTCCCACAACCAAATTATCCGATTTCTTTTCAACCAAATATATTTGGTTCCTTGAACCAAATCCTTCTCTCAGTGTAATTTTAGTTCGCATTCCGCTGGTTTCAAACTTTTAGTTATATTATAAAAGACTTAAAATTGCAGCGGTACAATTTATACGATTTAAAACCTCTTTGAGTAATAATAAATGGAATACAGCGCTTCGTTCTTAAAATTAAAACTATCTGAAAAATATTGGCAATTATTCAGTATCCTCAAAAACTAATGAAATTTATATAAAAATATAATTAAAAAAATTTCAAATTAAATAAAAATAGTTTACGATTTTCTATTGACTCCTCAAATCTAAAAAAAACTACAGAGATATTCATTTTTTTTAAATAAAACCGAGTTTGAACTTTTTAGGATCATAAAAAAAGTAAACAATTTCGAACTAAAATTGAATTGGATGGTTAAAAATCAAATAAATGGAACACTATGTTCCATTAATTTCTTTAGAGTAAAAATTAATTCCCTTCTTTAAAATAAAAACCGAGAAATCTTGGCACTTTCTCGTCGTTCCCCATGTGATAAATAATTACCAACACGAGGGGCTACGCACTCCAGAATCACAAAAAAAATCAGACATAAAAATCAATATTCAATAAAATATCGATTTCATTTCAAGTAAAAATCTTCAAAAAAAAATATTTTTAACAAAATATTACTTGAAATTGCATCCAAGGCTGTAAACTCTTTAAATTTGCCAAAAGAATCACGAAAGAATCACTAAAGAATCAAAAAGAATCAAAAGAATCATCAGTGATTCTGGAGTGCGTAGCCCCTCGTACCAACAACAAACAAACTGTTTCACAACTTATTTTCAAAACATAAAAAAAAAAAAAAAAAAAAAAAAAAAAAAAAAAAAAATTGAATACTAACTGAGTGGTCTTGGCGGCTCCTCGACGTCCACCGAGGCGACGGCGGTGTGAGTCGTCTTGGGCGTCTGGTGCGCGACCTCGTCCTGGGCGTAGGCGAGGTTCTCCTTACCCTGGAGCTGCGTGTGGTGGCTCTCGAGGGTCGTGAGCTTCCACGAGGCTCGCAGCGACTTGTTGAGGTCCTTCTGGCGCTTCTCCTCATCCTTTCGCTTTTGCAACTCTTCCTGGAAATTCCGCAGGAGATAAATTTAAATTAAATTGTTTTTGGGAACGGATCGAGTTAGGAGACTGAGAATTGGGTTACTGTTTTACCTACTCTGAGATCTTGTAACTAACCAGCGTTTTAATTAGAATTAAAAAAGTTTTGGTGGATTTACTGTTCTGAAATTTCTGATTCAGATCTTTTTTCTTGAAAAACAATAGAGATTATGTTTTTATTTTCAAAAATGTGGAAAAAAGTACTTGGTTTAAACAAATCGATAAATACTACCAAATTTGTCTAATCCAATTTCATAGTAAAATCTTTCAATTTTGATAAAAGAATTAAAAATTAAATACTATTAAGTATTATTATTAACAAATTGAAATTTAGAATGAAATTTAAAGACCCTCACGTTATTTTGACGAAATTTTAAAACTATTTTTTAAATAATTTCTCGACTGATGTTCACTTCTATAAAAGTACACAACAACTTTTTGTTACCCCACTCAAATTTTAATTATTTAAAAACTAAGTAAACACCGTCCAGTCTCTCGTTAATCAAAATTAATTTTTTTTTGCGATATTTAAAAAATTGTTTATAGTGATGGGTGCAGATTACCGCGTGTAAAAAAAATAAATCAATAAACTCAATCGTTTTGTTTACATCCCACCCACCCAACATCAAATTTTCCTAACAAACCAGCATAATTTTAATCAATTTGAATTTTCTTGATAGAAAATGGGGATGCTTACGCGTCCTCGTTCGGTGACCTTCCCATAATTCAAACGCGTTGTCTAGGTTCAAACGCCGCGGGTAACGAACGAGGTAGGCTGAAAGAAAAAAAAAAATGCAGAGGAGGGGGGGGGGAAGCCTTATACGCGTCGTCGTCTTAGCCGTAGACGGGCTTCGGTCAGGTATTTTGCTCGACGGCTAATTGCTATTGACAATGCAGTCGCCGACGCCGCGCGGATCATCGACGCTAACTGCAGTTGCCTTGAGCACCGCATTTTTTCCGAGGCGTTCTATTTTTTCGTTTAATTAATTTGGACGATATTTTTGCGGCAATTTAGTAATGGTATGATTGCGATACGAGCGAGCCGCAAAAATAAAGCACGATGAAGTTAATCGATTGGATACGAGAGATAAACGGTTTGCTGCAATTATCATTGTTTAACCCATTAAGTCCGAGGATTTTTTGAATTTTTGGTTGTGTTTGAGCTGGGAAATCTTAGGGAAAACTGTAAAAAATGTATACCTGAATACCCTATCCCCCTATTTTCAAGTATGCCCTACACGATGGTATAGTTCAAAAAAGTCAAAAATTCGATTTTCATTTGTTTATAAACAAATTAAAAAAAAAAACAAGATTTTTTTTGCACTTTTTTTTTTTTAATCGAAAAATTGAGTGGTTAAAAAATTTTTTACACACTTTAGAATATCATCACGGGTGATCACGCATTTCAAAGTTTCCAAATCTTCTTGAAAATTGTAGCTGCGATTTTTGTAAACAAAATGGCGGCCAAAACACTGCGAAGAAAAAATTCGTAAAGCAGCCGAAGGCGGAACCAACATCGAAAAACTTATTTTGCTCAAAAATATTTATTGAAAAAGCATAAAAAGTCTTTGAAATGTTAATTGTTAATATTTTTATCATTTCAATTGCATATATGCGAGTATTGGGCCCAATAGGGAGGGACCCAAAAATAAACATTGAGAAATCGAAAAATAAAAAATACTAACTTATTCTACGTAAAATTATAAGAACAAAATATACTTGGTGTTTTTTTTATTGGGGCCACTATTTTTTCATAAAAATTCGTTGAAGTTGGGACTATCAACCAATTGAGTCCAAGGATTTTTTGAATTTTTGGTTGTGTTTGAGCTGGGAAATCTTGGGGAAATCTTGGGGAAAATGTATACCTGAATACCCTACCCCCCTATTTTCAAGTATGCCTTGCACGATGGTGTAGTTTAAAAAAGTCAAAAATTCGATTTTCATTTGTTTATAAACAAATTAAAAAAAAAAAACAAGATTTTTTTGCCCTTTTTTTTTCTAATCGAAAAATTGAGTGGTTAAAAAATTTTTTACACACTTTAGAATATCATCACGGGTGATCACGCATTTCAAAGTTTCCAAATCTTCTTGAAAATTGTAGCTGCGATTTTTCTAAACAAAGTGGCGGCCAAAAAACTACGACGTAAAAATTCGTAAAGCAGCCGAAGGCGGAACCAACATCGAAAAACTTATTTCGCTCAAAAACGAGGCCTTCAGATGTATTTATTTATTTATTTATTTATTTATTTATTTATGTTATTTATTTATTAGATTACTTGATTTTTCTTTTAAAAAAAAATAAATAAATAAATAAATACTTGAATTTTTATTTGTTTCCTTTTTTTGTTATGCAGTGTCAAACTGAATACGAAATATATGTTCAATAAAAATAGCCTGCGTATTTTATAATTATTAGAAATACAATTTTGTTATGCAGAAGAAGAGAAAGTAAGAAAGAACAACGGATTCATTGATGCTGTTAAAGCTTTTGCCAGGTGTATACGACTATAGCTGAAAGGCATAGAGTCTGCTTCGTAATCACAAGTCCATGGGTTCAAATCCCGCTTAGAGCAAAAAGTATCTCAAATACAGAAAAAAATTGTAAATCCAAAAAAAAAAAAAATTCGTCTTCCAATGACTTTAAATCTTTTTTTTTTTTTCTACTTTCAAATACACCTTTTTGAAAGGATATACTTCACCAAATATTGGTCTGAACTGAATAAAAAACTATAAGAAAAATTAACTTTTAGTAAAAAGCGATCAGACTAAAATTATCATAGATGCAGGCTAGAAAAAATTACAAGAAAATTTTGTTCAATTATATCCATAAATCAAATCTTTTATAAAGAAATATTTCATCAGATATAAAGAAAAATTGGCAGATTGAGAGTTGAAAAAAAAAAAAATTTTTTTATAGCCTAAGGATGAAATTTTTTTTTTCAATCACCACGAAGTCAACGCCTCTGAGAAATTTTTATTACGACTTTTACAGTTTACAACTGTATCTGCGCTTTTTCTGAATACTCGCCGTGAGCGGGATTCGAAAAACGATCTAAGCATTGCTAAACTGGCTCTTTGCTGCTTTAGCCAACGGCCGTGTACAGATTTACAGATTTAGACTTCATTTATATGTAAAAATAATAAATTATGAATTTTCTGTAGCAATAATAGTCTTTACCAATCTCTCTCAATCAAAAATTATAAAAATGTATAGAAAATTTTTAAAAAGTAACAATAACTCGTCAAATTGTAAATTTCATCTCTTAGCCGTTACACTTATAAAATACAAAACATAACGTTGCCCAACACCTACCACGCGGAGGTTGATGAAACAAAGTGTCTTTTTTTTTTTTTTTTTTTTTTTATTACTTTTATACTTTTTTTGTGTTTTTCTAATTTTTTTTTTTTTTTTTTTTTTTATCAATTTTTTTATAAAAATAATTTTTTAGTTCAACAATGAAACTTTCTTAGAAATTATGAAAACTTTTAGACTACAATAAATTTAATGATTATTTTTAGGAACGCAATTTTGACAAATAGATAAGCTGCACTTTTCACAGTACAAACGTGTCCTAATGGGACAGAAGCAACATTTTCTTAGTTTTTCTTTAGTCAAAATTTGGTGATTGCCTCTAGTAGACTTTTCCTTTGAAAGATAATGCTTGGAAATTGCCATCATAAAGTCAAGCGAACTTGATTTTTTAGTTTCCTTGCCGTGAACATAGTTCGAAAGAACAACTGCATTAGCTATTGACGCTTGAATAAGACGAATAAAAACGATCCACGTCCACTTTTTAGACCTTATGCAAGGCATAGCGTAGTTACAACGTCCATCATGAACGTCAACGCCACCCATATTTTTATTATAAAGTTGGAATGCATTAGGGAAAGCAATTTCTTCTTTTTCTTTTTTTTCTTTGCTCCTCCTTTTCGCTGTGTATGTGGGTGTGACACCAGCAGCAGTAGAAACCATCGACACTGGTTTAGAGTCCTGCAATGTAATGTAATTTATACCACTACTTTTTTCGTATTTCACTGCAACTGTACCTTTCGGTGACTTTTTAGGAATAACATTTTTTTCCTTTACACGATTTTCTCGGATAGTACCAGTCGAACGAACCCCTAAGTTTTTTAAATGTAAAACAAGATCAAAACTAGTAAATAAATTGTCCATGTATAAATGATAAAGAGGCAGTTTCCTAAAAGTTACGTTTGAAAAAAAGTGCTGAAGCAAACTCATAACAACACGAGTACCTAAAGAACATTTTTCAAGTTTATTGTCAGCTATTGCAGAGTTTTTACCACAGTACAAATCAAACTCAAGTAAATAGCCATCAGGAGTGCAAAGACCCCAAAATTTCAAGCCAAATCTAATGGGCTTCCCTTTTATGAATTGTTTCAGAATAGTTCTACCATAAAACTTGGCCATCATCTCGTCAACGGCCATTGCAGCTTGAAAATATCCAAATTGCTGGATGTTTTCCCTGAATAAATCAATAATTGTACGTACACGCCATCCAAAATCATTTTCATTTTCATCTGCAGGTTTAGAATATTTGATGTTTGATTTTATTTGCTGAAATTTATCGCGAGCCATAGCCGCTTTTACTGGCTCAAATGACAAAAAAGGATCATTTGACCAGTAGTGTTTGTAAGATTTTCGCGAATTGTAGGCTGATGCAATTAAAATACCTATAAAAACGTTAAGTTCACCCATCGTTAGTTCATACCCGTTTGCTCGAGTACACATAATTATGTGATTTTTTATACTATCTGAAAAAAAAGTTTCAAATAGTTCAACACAATTCATACTTTTTATTTTTTTTTTGTTAGCATCAGACATTTGGCAACTATTTTCAACGTTTTGTGGATAAATTTGTTCTCCCTCGACCCACTCATAAACGTATTTATCCTCCAAACGACTGTTATTGCTAACATAATTTTTTGATGCTTGAGAATAAGTTTTTTGTGAAGTTTTATCATTTTGAGAATCGTTTGTACAGTCGTCGCTTTCTTCAGCTCCTGAGCCTTCGCTTTCATCTCCAGAATAATTTGGATCAGGTATGCAATATCGTTCGTCATCTTCATCAGAACTGAAATATTCTGATTCAGAATCAGTATCAGGAGGTTTAGCTGGTCTAGGTCGCTTTGGTCGCATATTGAAAAGTTTGAAATTATTCAATCACTAAAAATTGAACAGATTTCAAAATTTTTTCAATTTATTTATTTATTTGTAGTCTGGACTAGCTTGAAATTCGCTAAAATTATCAGCCACAGTCTTTGAGCAGCTCCCCTGGTGGAACTTATCATCTGCCAGGGTAAAAATGTCATCAAACCAACCATTGTTTATATTCTTTTTTCACCTAATTTATTAGTATGTTGTTTAAACGTGACGCCACCTAGCGGACTCTTTTCGTTATGAAGCATGTTTACCCTAGCAGATGATAAGAATTTTCACCATTGTCATTTATAAAAAAAGTTTTTTCATTTTTATTTTTTTTTTCGAAATAAATTATTATTTTTTATAAATATATAAATTATTGGAAATATCTGCAAACATTAAAAATATTCTGTTCATTTAGTTTTCTCTTCAATTAGTTTTTGCCCAACTAGAATGACTACATTCAAAATTTTATTAATTTTTACAAAAACATAATGTAATAAAATGTAAAAAAATAAAATATATTGTACGTTACATTTCTTGTATTTTTTTTTTATTTATGGCAATAATTTTGAGTTTTTAATTTTCGTAAGCAAGGTTCGAACCCATGAAGTGGGGATTATGAAGCAGACTCTATGCCTTTCAGCTATACTCGTATACACCTGGCAAAAGCTTTAACAGCATCAATGAATCCGTTGTTCTTTCTTACTTTCTCTTCTTCTGCATAACAAAATTGTATTTCTAATAATTATAAAATACGCAGGCTATTTTTATTGAACATATATTTCGTATTCAGTTTGACACTGCATAACAAAAAAAGGAAATAAATAAAAATTCAAGTATTTATTTATTAATTTATTTTTTTAACAGAAAAATCAAATAATCTAATAAATAAATAACATAAATAAATAAATAAATAAATAAATACATCTGAAGGCCTCGTTTTTGAGCGAAATAAGTTTTTCGATGTTGGTTCCGCCTTCGGCTGCTTTACGAATTTTTACGTCGTAGTTTTTTGGCCGCCACTTTGTTTAGAAAAATCGCAGCTACAATTTTCAAGAAGATTTGGAAACTTTGAAATGCGTGATCACCCGTGATGATATTCTAAAGTGTGTAAAAAATTTTTTAACCACTCAATTTTTCGATTAGAAAAAAAAAGTGCAAAAAAAATCTTGTTTTTTTTTTTTTAATTTGTTTATAAACAAATGAAAATCGAATTTTTGACTTTTTTAAACTACACCATCGTGCAGGGCATACTTGAAAATAGGGGGGTAGGGTATTCAGGTATACATTTTCCCCAAGATTTCCCCAAGATTTCCCAGCTCAAACACAACCAAAAATTCAAAAAATCCTTGGACTCAATTGGTTGATAGTCCCAACTTCAACGAATTTTTATGAAAAAATAGTGGCCCCAATAAAAAAAACACCAAGTATATTTTGTTCTTATAATTTTACGTAGAATAAGTTAGTATTTTTTATTTTTCGATTTCTCAATGTTTATTTTTGGGTCCCTCCCTATTGGGCCCAATACTCGCATATATGCAATTGAAATGATAAAAATATTAACAATTAACATTTCAAAGACTTTTTATGCTTTTTCAATAAATATTTTTGAGCAAAATAAGTTTTTCGATGTTGGTTCCGCCTTCGGCTGCTTTACGAATTTTTACGTCGTAGTTTTTTGGCCGCCACTTTGTTTAGAAAAATCGCAGCTACAATTTTCAAGAAGATTTGGAAACTTTGAAATGCGTGATCACCCGTGATGATATTCTAAAGTGTGTAAAAAATTTTTTAACCACTCAATTTTTCGATTAGAAAAAAAAAGTGCAAAAAAAATCTTGTTTTTTTTTTTTTTAATTTGTTTATAAACAAATGAAAATCGAATTTTTGACTTTTTTAAACTACACCATCGTGCAGGGCATACTTGAAAATAGGGGGGTAGGGTATTCAGGTATACATTTTCCCCAAGATTTCCCCAAGATTTCCCAGCTCAAACACAACCAAAAATTCAAAAAATCCTTGGACTCAATTGGTTGATAGTCCCAACTTCAACGAATTTTTATGAAAAAATAGTGGCCCCAATAAAAAAAACACCAAGTATATTTTGTTCTTATAATTTTACGTAGAATAAGTTAGTATTTTTTATTTTTCGATTTCTCAATGTTTATTTTTGGGTCCCTCCCTATTGGGCCCAATACTCGCATATATGCAATTGAAATGATAAAAATATTAACAATTAACATTTCAAAGACTTTTTATGCTTTTTCAATAAATATTTTTGAGCAAAATAAGTTTTTCGATGTTGGTTCCGCCTTCGGCTGCTTTACGAATTTTTACGTCGTAGTTTTTTGGCCGCCACTTTGTTTAGAAAAATCGCAGCTACAATTTTCAAGAAGATTTGGAAACTTTGAAATGCGTGATCACCCGTGATGATATTCTAAAGTGTGTAAAAAATTTTTTAACCACTCAATTTTTCGATTAGAAAAAAAAAGTGCAAAAAAAATCTTGTTTTTTTTTTTTAATTTGTTTATAAACAAATGAAAATCGAATTTTTGACTTTTTTAAACTACACCATCGTGCAGGGCATACTTGAAAATAGGGGGGTAGGGTATTCAGGTATACATTTTCCCCAAGATTTCCCCAAGATTTCCCAGCTCAAACACAACCAAAAATTCAAAAAATCCTTGGACTCAATTGGTTGATAGTCCCAACTTCAACGAATTTTTATGAAAAAATAGTGGCCCCAATAAAAAAAACACCAAGTATATTTTGTTCTTATAATTTTACGTAGAATAAGTTAGTATTTTTTATTTTTCGATTTCTCAATGTTTATTTTTGGGTCCCTCCCTATTGGGCCCAATACTCGCATATATGCAATTGAAATGATAAAAATATTAACAATTAACATTTCAAAGACTTTTTATGCTTTTTCAATAAATATTTTTGAGCAAAATAAGTTTTTCGATGTTGGTTCCGCCTTCGGCTGCTTTACGAATTTTTTCTTCGCAGTGTTTTGGCCGCCATTTTGTTTACAAAAATCGCAGCTACAATTTTCAAGAAGATTTGGAAACTTTGAAATGCGTGATCACCCGTGATGATATTCTAAAGTGTGTAAAAAATTTTTTAACCACTCAATTTTTCGATTAAAAAAAAAAAAGTGCAAAAAAAATCTTGTTTTTTTTTTTAATTTGTTTATAAACAAATGAAAATCGAATTTTTGACTTTTTTGAACTATACCATCGTGTAGGGCATACTTGAAAATAGGGGGATAGGGTATTCAGGTATACATTTTTCACAGTTTTCCCTAAGATTTCGCAGCTCAAACACAACCAAAAATTCAAAAAATCCTCGGACTTAATGGGTTAAAGAGTGAACAAAAAAAGTCTTTGACTGTTGGGTCGGACCAGTTGGATTACAGTAAAAAAAAAATCAATTACTCTTGATTCATTCATATTTTTTGATATAATTTAAAAATTAAATTTATTATAAAAAAAAAATATCTACACCTTTAAAATTTTTTTTTTTTTTTTGTTTTTCTCGAGAAATACTGTAAGTATGTAACCTTACGGTTGAAATAATATTGCAATTGCAAAGATTAGTTTGATAAAAACTGCCCTTTAACGGGGTACGAACCCACTACTTTAAGATTTATAACTCAATGCTTTGACGTCTGCACCATTCATTGTACAAATGCTTGTTAAAAAAATGAGTGTTAGATGTTGAAACTAATGAGCCGAAATTCTTATTAACTATTTTACATCAGATTAATTAATTTACAAATATATAATAATATCATCTAAAAAAACTCAGATTAATTTTTAAACCGCATACCAATTTTGTTTGTAAAAATTTAGCTTCATTATACAATTGTACATTATACATTGTAATATTTCTTTATCCAAATCACCTTGACCGGTTTTTCAACAATTCAGCTCGGTTTATTTACCTTTTTTTTCTCTCTCAAAAACTCAAGCCATAAAAATCCCTCCAGATACTTTCATTAAATTAACCCAATATCCAAGATGAGAAAAAAAAATTGAAACAACAGAGTCAAGCGAAAAAAAAAGAATCCTCGCAACAATTCCCTAAATACCTTAGGCACAAAAAATTCGTATTGTTCTTGGTCGAGGGAGGGCCGGCCGCATAT
The DNA here is from genome assembly GCA_038277355.1 of Encarsia formosa. Taxonomy (NCBI): domain Eukaryota; kingdom Metazoa; phylum Arthropoda; class Insecta; order Hymenoptera; family Aphelinidae; genus Encarsia; species Encarsia formosa. The sequence goes on from CM076184.1 coordinate 20,544,119, forward strand.
CTTATTTAAAACGAATTATCCACCGCGATTTATAGGAATGCAGCTGCTTATCCGGTGGGCGGATTTTTCGGTCCGCATTATCAGCTCCGGTATTTTTATTATCATTCGCCGCAACAACAAAGCCTGCCCGGAGTTTGCTCGCGGTCGTTTCGTACTGTTATAAAAGTGCGCCCGCGACCCGTTAAATACGTGTAGCAGCGCTAATAAAAAAAAAAAAAAAAGAGCCTGATTTACCGGATTCAAGAGGCCTGGGAAATTGAAATTATAAGGAAACACGGGCTTGATGGATTCGTGATCTGTACTGTGTATTTACAGTACTGCTGGTGGTTGAGTAGTGATTTACAGGATGATTCGAATTCTTTTGTTCTTTCTTTTTCATGATCAATTTTAAAGTACAAAATATTAGTCCTGATAACACGTGATTACTCTAATGAGTTTGAAAATTTTTTATTGTAAGTAAAAAAATCAGGGCTGAAGCTTATTAAACTAATATTTTCAGGATAAGTTAAAAATTAAGAATTCATTTATTCAAGCCCGGTATGTATTCAAAAGTTTTCTAATTTATTTTACAGAGAAAACATAATGGCTGATTTTTCTAAAAGTAAGTGCGCGGTAAAATTTTGAAACTCGCCTTACGCATTTTTGATTCATTCAAAATTGATCTCAATGCTAATAATCACTAAAACCACTTAAAAATATTACCCATAAGCCCAACATTTTCTCAGTAAAATTACTTCTTTTGAAAAACGAACGCAAAAAATTACCGAAAGAAAATTCAGCGGTTATTAAAGCAACGAACTATTAAATAAATCAACTATCGCGGTGATCATTATTTGATTTAATTGAAACCCATTACACGAAAATTTCACCCGGTGCGTATTGGTCACAGAAGTTTTACGATCGGCACGCGTAATAACTTAATAACCTTTCATAAAACTTTGTTTAATTTAATTTTTCAATAAGTCCGCGTTCCCGCTCGGCCGTACTTTCGAAACCAAGCGCGCTGGCGCGGGGCACTTTCGTTTCCGATAAATCCTTTGTGGAGCACAACGCCCGCGAGTAGGTATAAAAACAAATTAGAATTCTTCGGGAAAGGAAAAAGCGACATTTTCGAGCCGTACACGCTCTCGGCTCGGCTCTTCCTTTAAAATAGACGCGCGGGGGGAAGGGAAAAAACCGAGCTGGAGTTTCTCTCTCTCCCGCGTGCGAAACTCTGGAATTTTGCTTGCCTCTTCCAGCTCGCCGAGCGTTTATCCTCGAGAATTCATGCGCTGAAGAACAAATCTTAAGCGTTCGATGTAAGAAGTTGGAATTATTAATTGCTGGGTCTGCTGTAGGCATGAATTTCCATATTTTTCGTGGTTAGAAGGAAGTGAATTATAAACTAGAAAATTTTTTTGATTTCTCAAAAATAAGGCTTTTTTAGAAGCAGGCGATGTTCATAACCTCTTTCAAGCTGATAAAAAATAAATCGTCCGTAAAAATAACAGAACTCTCCCTACCGGTGGGACATCTGACCGGCTAATAAAATTTTAGGTTAGGTGCTTTAATTTTTACAGAACTCTTTTACAGAACTTAATTTTCATACTAAATTTAAGTTTTAGGTCAACCGGGAAAATGAAGACCTAGTTAATCTTTTACTGTCCAGCGGAGCTGATGTCAATGCCAAAAATTAGTGGCGGATTAGCTTCATGATTAGGAACGGAACTGAAATAAGTGCTGAAAACAAGGACGGCGAGACTTCTTATTCTATCCTGGATCCAATATTGGACAATTACGATGGGTGCGTCAAGGCCATGGTAAAGAAGTTCTCAAGGATGACTTTCGAGGGGACCCCTATGTCTCAGAACGACGTGAATCTAGTTCGAGATTTTCCAGAAGTACGGGTGTACTTTGAAAAGTGCATGATCGAGCTCGACCAAATGGCAAAAACTTAGTTCCATCTAGCCTACTCGTACTACACTGTAGTGAAGATACGGGGAAAGAGATTGACAAAGTTGGCAAACGTTGAAGAACGCGGTTATAGCCACCAAGGTTTTGGATGACTTGCATGGATTTTCTTGCTACAAGAGCGATTTTGGATGAAGCTCTACAAGTCAAGAATAGATCGGAGGCAGTCTATTCGAGGATTCTGAGGACCGTTTTTGGAAACATTTTCTGCCGATGAAACAAACTAAGAACTAATTTTAAAATTTGTTGATATAAGTAGATTTATGATTGTAAATAAATATGAAAAATATTAACAAATTTCCAAAAATAAAAGTTTAATTTTTTTTTAATCTCCTTTTACTTTTTTCGTACAAAATAATGATAGTTAAAAAAATAAGCAAATAATGATTAAATTTAAAACGGTTACCGGCTAAACTTTCTGTTCGGGTATTAAGTTAAGTTTTCATGAAACAATGTTTTGTTTATTGAAATAAAAATAAAAAATACAGCTGCAATTATTTAAATTTGAAGAAAATAATTTTGTTTCATGAATCAGCGGGAATTATTGCTCTTTTTGCAAGTAGTTAATTAGTAAAAGCATATTCAAATTCGACCTCGAATCCAGGACCACTTATGTGCCACTCAAACTAGTGTCTGAACCATTGAACCTCATAAGATAAAAAATATTTTCAATATGACTTATATTCTGTAAGAAGACAAATTTGAGGCACTACAGGTATTAAAATAAGGGGTTTTTACACACAATTGTTTGGAATATTTATTTTAGTTTGAAGCTGGAGAAAGAAACAAACCTCACACAAGATAAAATTTTTAAAATTTCGAAACTATCTGTTTCTTTTCAAGCTCTTTGTTTTCGAAAACGAAAAAATGAAAGTACAATGAAAGCATAATAACTAACTCGAAACCATTTAATTTAGAAATTCACACTTTTCCCCTCGGCTCATTTGACCAGCCCAATGTTTTTTCTTCGACTTCCCTTTGATCTTGCCGCGTCCGGAATAAAAGTTTCTCTTAAAAATGTGAGAAAGAATTTTTTATTCATACACCCGCGATGAACGAAAAATTACCCTAAGAATTTCTCGCAAGGCGGAAATCGCGATTTACGATTTACCTTTGTTCCGAACGAGATGTTCAGCTAGGTCCATCGAGGCTTAATTTTAATAGTCGAGCTTCGATCGGTTAAACAAAGCATGAATATAATTTCTGACGAAGGAATTCGACGGCGAGAGCCGCGGTGAGTTTTTCGACGCGACAGAAGTAGGTGACGATAGAAATGGAGCGATTGCACGCACTATAACGGATCCCGCTGCAGCGCCACGGCTGCTTACCCGCGGTGAGCTGTATCGATGCGCTCCGAGGAATATTTTCAACGCTACTTTATTCGCGATGTTTCCGAGTTCTTTGCTACCGCTAACGTCATTTTTCAGTTTTGACGCTGCTTTTATTTTTGGACTTTTAGTGAGTTTGTCGAAAAATTTTATTTTTACAATCGAATAATTTAAAAGTGGGTTACTGTGATTACTAAAGTTAAGTTTATTAGGGTGTAACGAGAGCTGTAGAGTTCATTAACATTTAAAAATAATATTTATTATTAGTTAATTTTTTTTCTTCAAACTATTTGTTATTAAAGTACTTTTAAAGCATTTAATTTTTTAAACAATTATTTTTAATACTATATAAATCAAAATATTTTTTTACATGCCAATATCCAAGGTAAAAAACTCAATTTCTCAATTGTGGATTCACTTTTTTAAACTAAAAAACCGTTACTAAAATATTTATTTTCTCACAGCTCGCTAAAGCTGCCTTCCAAGCTTCTCTCCCCGAAAAATCGATTGTTCACTTTCCCGAAACCGTGTTTACCAAAATCCCCGCATTGATTTTTTTCATCGCAGACTTTGTCGAAAAAGAAAGAAAAAAAAAAGCCACCCACGAGCCGTCTGCATAAAAGGGAGCTCATGCATCCCCAAGCGCCTACTTTGACGGTGTGCAGTGTCACCCGAAAACCACGCTTACTCCGGGGTCTTTGATCGCGCGCCGCTATTATCCTACTCCACTAGACTCAACAGCTCGAGTAGGCGCCTGCCCGTTAAACGCGTCTCGTTAGCTGCGTAACGAGCCTCCAAACTTGACTAATTGGTGAGCGAGGCTCGTTTCCGAGGCTAAAGTATTTGGATCGATTTCGGCGCGAGACTCTAAATTTGAAGTCTGAATGGTTAAGTTGCAAGTGTCGATTGTTATGGTTCGAGAACGAGTGTTTGATGGAGACTTGTGCATTGGCTGTTGATTATGACTTTTTAGTGGTTTTTTTTTTATTTGTTGTTTAGAGCGATTCTTTACTTTTAAAGTTTTTGGTTTATTTATTAAGTATACATGAATTTACAACGCAGATATGTAATGATTCATTGATCAAATAAATTATTCAGTACGACAGAAAGAAACTGATTAATTTAAACACGAGTTTCTCAATAAATAATAAAAAAATTACTATTCTATTGATTATTAAGTTAGAGTTTACCATTGTAAAATATGATGTCGATTTTTTAAAGAATTTATTGTTTATACCATCCTACGATTTTTTTTTTTCAAAATATCTGTATCTAATTAGTATCAACAAATATAATTTTTAAACGCAATAAATTAGATAAATTCCAAAAATATACTAACTTCCATGTTTCTAAAAAATTCTGAAATTAATACACATGTAAAATACAAATTTTTGAATAGATATAAGGTAGGTACCTAATATGCCCCCCCCCCCCCCGGTTAATTTGAATATGCTCGATATGCGGCATATCTACAAGGTAGGAAGAAGTCAAAAACACTAAATTATGAAGTTTTAAGTTGTTTAGAACATTTGAAAATTATTTTTGCGCACGCCTTATAGCTAAAACTCGTTTAGTATACCTTCGTTATTATTTTACGTTGTGATTAAATGGTCTGCCAAAATATTTAGACACACCTGACCAAAATTTTCATAAGTAGCTTCGATTCGTTATTGTTTCCGCTTTAAAACGCGATTTTAGTTTTTGTTCAACTCGTTTTCTAACGGATTTTATTCTTAAATAACTTTTTATACTACAGTGTACCTAATACGCCCCCCCCCCCCCCGCGAATTAGTAGAAATACCAATATTAAGAGTCCTTAGTTTCATATTTACTTTTTAGAAAATCCTATCCTAATGTTATTTAAGAAAAATAAATTTAACTGTTTCAAAGCTTTTTTTCATTTTATAACTAAAAAAACATTCTAGCTCAAAAAACAAACTTTGATAAGAATTTAAAGTTGAAATTTTTCTTCTGGTTGCAAAGCTTTCAAAAAAATTGTAAAAAAGGCTCAATTTTTAAATATTAAATAATTTTTAAAATAATCAAAATTTTGAAGTTTTTTTAATTTCATATCCTGATTGATTTAAAAAATAGGAACAAATCGCAATAAATAAATTACTTCAAGGGGGCCATATTAGGTACACAAATTTTAGGTGTCTTAAATAAACGTGTTTTGGTAAATCCTCTGGCATTTCAAGCTCATTTATCAAAATCAAACGCGTAAAGTCTCATTTTAAAGCTCTTGAATTAAACTTTGAAATGAGACCTTACCCGTCAAAAAATATTGATTTGATTCGCCACAACGTCAATTCTCGCTTAGGAGGGTCATACTAGGTACAGGTACCTTATTCAAAAAAATTATTCTTCAACAGTCCTCTCCTGTATTTTTTTCAATAAAAACTTAAAAAAAAAAAAACTTCATCCACTGGAATTTCAAAAATTTCCAACCCAAACTTCTCAAAAGAATTTTCTAAAAAAAAAAATCCATCCAGAAACTTTTTTTCTCCCCTCACCCTCCCGATTTCCGAGAAATCAAAATCCCCGTAAAATTTACGACCCCGTTTACCAATTCTCAGTCCCTCCAGGCATTTTCCACCTCGGTTCTCACCTGGTACTTTCGTATAGAGTGTAGCTGCTGCTGGGTCGGTTCGTGGGGCTCCTCGATGTTGTTGTTCTGGCTTCTCGAGCCGGCTCTGATGTTGTCCTTGGGCGGCCTCGCCGGGGCCTTCTTCTGGTCCCTCGGCGGTATCGCCGGCTTGACACCGTTGAGCCCCGCCTGAAAAAAATTCACCCAACCACCGGACTTGAGTAAAATCATGGACGACTAATTCGCGCGTGAACTCACACGCGGCGAATTGAATACGTAGCTTGGTTTTTGTTCATCGTCGGGACGCTTGCTAATCATCGCTAAACGGGGTTAGTTTTTTACTGCATGCAGGATGTTGTTAGTGGATTTCTACTCTCTACGTTATGGGTAAGTGTCACCTCTAACCCCAATACCCAGGAGACTTTTGCATCTGGCTGGCTGGTCAGACAATGGGCGATTGCTCTGGTGTGCAATCGCCAATGCTAATTTTAATAATACTGCAGTGTAAAAGAAAAGAAAAGAAGAAAAAAATCTTTCAATTAGCCTCCAGATGCACGAGCCTCCTTCGTTAGCCTGGTGCAGGCTGTTGTGTTTACCTTCTCCTCGGGTTCGCCGCAGGCGTCCTTGTCCACCCGTGCCACCTCCTTAGTACCCTCACCCTCAACCTCAGTCTCGTCAGTGTCTTTTTTAATTGTCTCTATGATCTCAAGTTCGATGACCTCGGGTTTATCGCCCGATATCAGCTGGGTGTCCGAGGCCGAGTTCTGGAGCTTCTGGAATCCCGACCAGTTGGCGAACATCGAGGCGTTGGAAAGGTCCAGTTCGCTCTTGCACAGGAACCTGGAGGCCTCGAGGTTGTTCTTAACCACCTCGAAGCGCTTCGAGTTCCTGTAGGCCATCGAGAGCCTCGAGTTGTTCAGGTTCTGGGTGTTCGGGGAGACCTTGTCCGAGGGAAACTTCCTCGGAGTGACCACCCTGACCCTGAGCGAGTTTCTCGAGTTCTGGTTCTTCTCCTGAACGAACTGGGCCCTGTCCTCGTCGTTCTCAACGTGGGCCGGGGGTTTCTGAATCTCGTCGTCGTCGTCGTCTTCCCCCAGGAAGGTCTTGAACTTACAGTCGGAGTAAAGGTCGTCGTCGGGGACGGGTGCGTCAAGGTCTAGGCAAGGGTTGTCGTAGGCAGGCACGATGGGGTATCCGTGCTCGTCCTCGTCTTCGTCGTCCTGGTCGATCAGGTTCTCCCGGGACTTGGAGGTTAGTGCAAGGGGGTTTTGCGTTTTTTTAGTGCTCGCAGGCAGTGGATCGACAGTGGTGATGGTGCATAAGCGGTGTTTGCGGTGGTGCTGCAGGGTAAAGTCATCAAGCGAGGCGAAAGCTACGAGGGCTGGCGGGGGCGCCGGGGCGGGCATTATCGACTGTATGCCCTCGATCAGCAAGCTCCGGATCTTGGACCTCGACCTTACCTTCTTCTCCACCAGGTCTAGGGGCTCGTTGTGAATGTTGTTGTTGTTGTTGTTGTTTTGGAGGTTCTGCTTGTCTTTCGCGACGCGCTTCGTATCGAGGGTGTTCGACTTGCAGGGGGGTGGGTATACCGGGTGTGACTTTGTCACGGGTACGAAGTCCGCGGGGCAGTCGACGGCGACCTCGCGGAAGTTTTTGCTCGCGACCAGGAAATCGACCTGGTCCTCGGTGTTGCTCGAGGTGTTGCTCCTGAGCGTGGAGTAGCCACTCGAGAAGTGCTGTTTCTTTTTCCGGATCCGGGGCATGGAGGACATTTCGACCCCCAGGAGCTCGTCGGTAGAGCCCGTTCTCAGGAGGCCCTCCTTCGAGCGCTTCTTCTTCTTGCCCGTCAGGGTCTTCTCGGCGATGACGTTGTTGTTGAGAACCTTCTGGTCGGAAATAAGCATCTCGGTGCTGACCACGTTACGAAGCTCCTGGAAGTCCGCCAGACCGTAGGCGGGGTTGTCGAAGGACGTGGTACCGAAGACCTGGGCGACCTTGGTTATCATGTTCTCCTTAGAGAGGTCGCTGCTCCTGAGGACCAGACTGCTGTCCAGGGGTACAGTGCTGTCCGACCTTCCGGAGGAGCTCCTGGGACTGGCCGAGTCGTCGCTGCAGGACTTGAGCATGGTCGGGTAGTCCTCCTTGGCGAAGGGGTAGTCCTCGTCCGCATCGACGCTGGATTCCTTGTGACCGCTGAGGTCCTCGTCGGAGAGCTTGAACGGGTTGGCCATGCTGCCGATGCCGTAAAAGTCCTCGACGATTATGGTCGTCGTCTGGTTTTGCCGGAAGTCGAGGGTTATGTCGCTCGCGCTCAGGGGCCGACCGGGGGTGCTCTGGGGTTCCGCGCTCTGGGCCACGACGAGTGTGGCCGGCTCGGGTATCCGGGGATTCGCGACCGGGGTGATGGTGGGCTTGGGCTTTTTGAGGGGATGCAGATGGTTTTGGGGAGGCATTACCTTGTTCGGGTAGGCCTGCTGTAGCAGGGTGTCGGGAACGTCGACCGGCAGCTCCCGATGGCTCAAGGAGCCCGGGGCCCACATATCATCGGAGGGCTCCGAGGACTCCTTGGGACCGAGCTGACTGGAGGACTCCTCGCGCTGCTGCTGGTGCGAAGACACGCCACTGCTGCTTCGGTTACGCGACCTGGAATGAAAACAAAAACACATGAATTAGTCGAGGAAGGTTTTTTTTTTGGGTTTCGCGTGCGCAGGGTCTACAGGCGTACTTAAAAGTTAGCGAGTATTGTTTACGGGGCACAAAGGGGCGACTAATCAAGCGAATTCATTAACTGAACGGTATGGCTTTGTTACGGTGCAATAAACAGCGGTGGTTTCTATTGTTGTTTATTGACTGTTTGTTTCAAAAGTAGGATATGTTTTAAAATTACAGCTTTTATCGAGGCTTTTATTGCAATGGAGTATACTTATAATTTAGCATAAAATATTTGGTAAGTTGTAATAAAATGCTTGAAGGTGTAGACTTATTGTTATATTTTTTTCTTTTCTTTAAGTTGATTGGCCGTGTTAATTCGTTAACTGTTCAGTGCGACATTATTAAACTGTAATAAATAGCAACTATTATTATTTCCTTTTACTTTCTACATAATAGTAGTCATATGGTCTCAATTCATTGATGACAATAATACATCGAAGATATTTTTTTATTACATACTTTATATTTTCGCTTTTTGAAGGATGAAAAAATGTGAAAAAAAAAATAATGATCCAAAGAATTAACTCGTCGGATCCACGCTTTGTATTGCGCAACTCAAGTGGACTATGTACACCGATTTATCATTATCCTGCTAGACTATGGCACAAAAAACTTGGATTTTTTACACTTTTTTTAAATCTTCTTAAATATTGCAAGGTTTCATTCACCTAGAATTTTGTTTGTTTACACCTACAACCTCGCCTACAACCAATAATTAAATTTCACGTTTAATCCCAAAACCAGTAAACAAACAATTCGTAAATCGGAATTTCCACATCAGACGTCCGCAATCAAATTATCCGACATCATAATCGAGTCGTTGCGTAATCCTGTAAATTTACATAGAAAGGTATACCGGGGAGCACTTAACGTCCGATAAAAATCAAGACACACACACACACACACACACACACACGTACACACCGCGAGAGGAGGACTAATTTACAGGCTTGATTGTCCTGACCTCTCAAAAGTCTTGCGAAACGAAATCCTTTCCTCCATTGTAAGTACGGTGTGAACTCGGCTTGACCTTATTGATACACACACGTGCGGCCCAACTTACGCAACTAGAAAGCAGCAAAGTACTGTATTCGGGTAAAAGTAAAGCACGTGTGCGTGGTGATTCACAAATCGGCCACCTGCGTCGTACTTTCCCGTCTGATTTTATTACAATTTTTTTTTTTTGTAGACAAAAGGGAAAATATTGAATATTTTTTTACCGGAAACTGGGGGGTAATTATTATCGGTAGGACAGAAATTTGGTAGCTTCCGCATACCTCCAGGATGAAATTGTCACGCTTCCGGTGGGCGCGGAAAAAATCGCGGGGGGCAGGTACCTGAATGTGTGTACACACAATGAGAGAGCATGAATAAGGAGGAGGACACAATGGGAGTTCCCGGACAAAGGACGACGGAAAAAAAGGGCGGGGAGCGTGGAAACTTTGTGGAATTAAAAATTAGAGGAGGAGGATTTTTTATTGGGGAGGGATACTGAGCGATTGATTTGCGGTTCGCGGATGGTTTATTCCGACGGTTGGGTTGGATAATTTTCCGATTGTGGTTCTTGATGGTTGGTTGTTTAGGGAGTAAAAAGTTACTTAATTTTAGTGGTTGGGGACTGAGATAAAAATTGTAAATTATGGTTTTATAAGTAAAACAGTTGTTACAAAATTTGATTGCTGGTTAACAAATTGATGAGAAAATAAATTGAAAATCAAATATTAATCTAAATCGAATATTTTTTTAACTTACAATGAAATTTTCAATAGCATAATTTTCAAGTACCCTAAAAGATATAATAGTAATACTAATAATTGTATTAAATTTAATATTTTTAAAATATAAAATAAAGGAAATTATTAATATATATATATATCTAGTGAAACTACGTTAGAGTTACAGTTTGTAAATAAGTCCGAGGAAAACGTTAAATCGTTGAAACAGCTGTAAATATTAAATAAATTTGTGTAGTCCACGAAAAACTTAACTGGGTTTTGTTTATAATTTATCATTAAAAAATTATTATATTATTCGATACCAAACATTATTAAATATTTTACGTTTATAAATTTAAGTATATGGCATATTCAGTGTTACGTACAGGTATTTCAACTTGTCTGTCTGAGATGATTTCATTTTATTAAAACAAACAAATTTGCCAAATCGCCAGAAGCTCATTTTTGAGTGTAGGTATAGGTACCAAAGAAACGAATTTTCGGGGGGAACAAGTTTACCTCGCAAAAAAAAACGAACATCTGTCAGGGTACGAAATTGTACAGGCGATGGCGGTGGCTTGTTGGGCGACACGCACGCGACAAACAATCGTCCCTCTTTCACCCTTTATTTCCCTCTTCATTCCCTTCCTTTTCACCCCGATTCTTTTATTATTTTTTCTGCGCGCTCCCGGCAGGCAGGCTGTCAGAGAAACTCGTTTCTTCCTTCAAGACGGACCGGGATCGAATTCTCTTCTTGCTTTTTTTTTTTTTTTTTTCTTCTTCACTGCATGTTCTTTCTTTAAACTTCCTTTGCATGCGTGCATCGCAGCCCGTTTGGGTTCATTTGTAACTGATATGCCAAGGCTTTTTGGAGCCTTTTTACGCGATTGATGAGACTGGATGTAATTGTGCGGCGCGATAAATTTTGGGTTTTTAATTTGTGGGATCGATCGGAGTGTTTGGAAAGGCGAATAAATTTTCATTTGCGCTGCCCAGTGACTCAGAAAAATAACGCTTAAAGAAACGTGAATTTGAAGCGTTGTTGTAAAGAATAAACAAAAAAAATTAAAAACTTAGCCAGTATCTAAAGGAATTTTTTTTTTTTTTTTTTTTTTTTTTTGCTTTCAAAGTTTATGATACCTGGGATTTGAACCAGCTATCTTCAGCTTAAGAGCTTTATGCTTTTTCCATCGGACTAAACTTCGAACCACATGAATAATTTTTAATTTTGATTCAAATAAACAAAGTACGTTTATAGAAAATATTAGCGTATTTGTATTCAATTTTATAGTAAAATAGCACGTAAAAAAAAAAGTTTAATTTTTATTTTTTATTACGATTTTTATATCGGGTTTTGCACAAAGAAATTTTTGGTACCTACTGCAAATCGCGATATGTCATTCGTACAACTGCAAAACAACCAAATGCTTTTTGAAGCTCAGACTTTAAGCAGTACTAAAAGTTACGAACTTTAATACTTAAAAAATATGCAAATATTCTTATCGAGCAAACCAACCCAAACGAAACATTCTCTTTCATAATAATTCAAAAAAAATTCTAAAATTCCAAGCCCAACTTCTTGCTTTCGGATCTCACAAAAACCCACGACTTCATGCAAATCGCTGATAACAACAATCGCAATCTTAAAAAGAAAAGAAAAAAAGTAAGGAAAAAAAAAATGGCCGAGCGTACGTGCCGCGAGAAACAAATAAGCTTTGTTATCCGCATAGTTTTTTCCTCTCCTCCAACATCCACTGATAATTGCGGATAAGTGCAGACTACTCGCGGGATGATGATTTTTTCGCGGGAGTTGAGGAAATTGCCCTGGCTACGGCCAAGGTAGGTATAATGAGAAAAAAATATTATACTCCTGCAAGAGAAGGAATTACCCTGCAGAGGTCGTTGCCAGAGCTTTTGCATATTCATTATTTCTAGTGGAGGGAGGATTCATCGTTTAAGGGTTCTCATTTTTTCCGGCTTCGAGAAATGGAATTTCTCAAGGTCCCGCATGATAACGCTCCTATCCCTCCTTTTTTCATGTTTGAAGGTTTTTGTGACTAAAAACTCAAAAAAAAATTTCAAAGATTTTACTGAGGATGCGATTATTTTTTGAATTATGAACGATGTAAATTTACAATTTAATGCATAGAAACGATGAAAATTTAGATTTTAGTTTCAGGTGCTTTCCGGCAAATATTTGTACAAGCTTAGATTTTTTCAATTTAAAAAATTTTAAATCTTCTTTTAGAGTCTAGTCTTTCAAAACCTTGAAAAGCAAATTTTTACTGCAGAGGAAATCAGATAACCGAGGAGTCCAAAAAGAACCATTGAAAATTTTTTTACAGCACACATAAAACTCATCAAAACAAAAAACACAAGGAAAAAAAAAAAAAGTTTTCTTTTTTAATTCAAAAATCGTCGTTACAGTTTGTCGAATAGCTCGCGCTAAGTGGAGCGTAACGCAAAAACACCATTAAAACGCAATTAATGTCGCTGTACTAAAAATGTCGAATAAACCGAAGTCAAATTGGGTGGCGCGTGAATCACACACACGGCTCGATCTACGCGGCGGAAAAAATTGTAAATTAAACGCGCCGGAATGAATCCAGATAAGGTAATCGACCATGACTGTGAATTGAAAAAAAGGTTCATAACGTACGAACTTAAGTATCATCGTGGTACTTTCACCTAAAACTTCTTCAAAAAAAAATTGTACGAGTCGCGTCTGATCACAATACATAGTGTGCATTTTTTTTTCTATCGGTCACGGATCGAGGATTTTTGTCGGAACGATGAGCTAGAACTTTTAGAAGGCTTCTGATGACTGTACAAAATCCTTTTTGAAGTAGGGTAATTAGTTTCATTGAGAGATTGAATTTTTTATACTCAAAACTCGATTTAAAATTTTACATTTTCTTTTTGACTGACAAAAAAAAAATACATTTTTTCCAGATTAATACTTAATAAGATTGTTTTAACCACTATTATATACTTAAGATGTAAGACTAAAAAGCGAGGCAAAAATATTACTTTGATTTAAAAAAAATATTGGTATCGATATTTCAACTTTTTCATTCTACTTTGCACTAATTTGTTTAAACATTTCATATCGGTTTGAAATCCAAACGATACGTGAACTATCAATAATCTACAGTACGTACAACTTTATAAAAATAAAACTAAACTACATGAACAAAAATGACTCAAAGTCTGATCGTACAGGAAGAGGAATTATTTACATTGTAAAAAAAAAGCGGAAAGAAAATTTGTAAAAAAGTCACGAAACGATCGGTACTCAGGGTGTTTATTGATTTAGGCGTCATCTCACAATTAACCCGAGCCATCGCCATCTTTTCGTAGCGCTAATGGAATTTATTTTAAATAATTCACGTCGCGTACGTAATTTAAATGTAAAATCATTTAACTCTAAAACCGTCAAGGTTCTGCATTCCTGAATAACATTATGGGTAGCTTCGGCTCGCGATTAGCGCTCAACTCATTCCCGAAATGAAAAAATCGCAGGAGAAAAATAGATAAAGGGAAGTGACGATGTCCAGACCAAACTCGTTCAATAAAACAGCTAATTTATTTTGGACTTTGATACCCGATTTTTTTTGCGAATTTTTTCCCAATCGCCTTTACTTGTCACGTAAACTATTGCAATAAAAACGGTTATGACAGAGAGAAAGAGAGAATGGTTGATGCAACAGACCCAGATTTCACACGAAACCGCACGTAACTGAATTCCATGTCTTATTTATGACCGATCAAAGTTTGACGTAAATCCGAGAATTTGATCAAACTGCATAAGGTGGGATTCGTGTATGGATTTTATAAACAAAGCAATAAAGGTTGAAACCTCGGCCGAAACTAATTTCTCGACGTCTTATTTAAAATCAATCAAAACTAGACGCATGTAAACTGTGGCATTTAATAAACCTATACATAAAATGTATTCAGACTCATACTTATTATGGTACCAACAATTTCTATACTATTCTACATTTTAATGAAGATTTACTTACATAAAATAAGAATCTAGTCAATTTAGATAGACTAGGATTGTACATGGATTTTCTAAAATAAAGTGGAATTTCGAGGTGGAATAACAAATTTAAGAACCTAACTTGCATAATATGGTATGATAAGAGACACTCGAAAAAACATTAGTCATGGATACTAAAATTCTACTTTTTATTTATTACTTATCAAAATTTGCCAGGAAAAAACTTGAAAAAAATCTTTCAGTATCTCAGAATCTGTATAAGCGAAGTTTGTATACTTGATCTCGAAAAAAAAAAAAAAATAGTACGCAAAGCGCAGAAGGAAGTTCATCACAAAGTTTTTAAGCTCATAGGAATCTAATCAAACTGCGTTAAGTGGATTGAAAATAAAATCGCAAAAAATGGCATTGTATAAGTAGTACATATCAATTTCTTTACATTTTTACATATTTTTGAATGAAATAAATTCGCAAGATTGGACCTAGCAAATCGAATAAAAAAAAGGGAAGATAATCGTAGTTTCCAGGAGAATCTGGTCAACTCGCGTTTGCATATCAATCTTTACAAAAGCCGAAGTTGTAAAAAAAAGGGGCTGTAAGGCTTTACTCACAGCCAGAGAAAATTTCAACCAACAAAGCAAGAAAATCTAGCCAAGAGGGGCAATGGAGACAACAACAACAACAACACTAAGAGGCGGAAGGTGGGGGAGTAAGTAACAAACCTAATGGCATTCCGTCGTTTGAGTACACGAGTCCCGGGCTTCTTATTTTTCTTCTTCTTAGGTGGCTTCTTCGGTGCGGTTACCTTGGCGATAAACTCGCTGTGCATATGAAAAAGGATTTTTTCCCTTTTTGTAAAGGTCATGTACCTCTCATTGGGATTGAAGCTTATTGTGATTAGTGCCATCTATACGGACGTGCGTTTAGTGTGTGGTTTTTATTGGGAGCTAATTGAATAAAACACGTTCTTTTTTGGGAGGGAAACGGGGCGAGGGGGAGGGGGGAGAAGGGAAGAAAAGATTAACACATTTTTTTTACTTTTTCAAGTAAAATTTTTTCTATGGATGACTATGGTGGGGTCAACCGATCGCACCCCGGGACTCGTCGACCGGAAAATGTCACATTCCGCACCGGTTGCTCGAGTAGAAAATTGATAATTTCAAGGTTAATTTAAGCTGTGGTCGGAGAACATGACATTTCCCAGGCAAGACAGACCGAGAGGAAGAGAACTACCGAGACCACATGGGTGGAAACTGTAGTTCGCTAATCAAAATAACTGAACTTCATCTCGGAAATAAATACTTTTTGCTTCATGAAGGTGCTACATTATTATTGTTTTTATTTTTCATATTTTAGAACGACTCGATTCTATTCTCGAAAATAATACTTTTGTTGACTAAAAATTATTTGAGAGCTGTGACCTTTGCTATGACCCTCAAAGCACACACATATTTTTTTTTTAAACTTTAAACTGTCTGATACAAAATTTTGACTTCACTAAATACTTTGAAAAATATTTATCTCAATAAATGTGTATATTTAAATATGTTACTAGTTTTTGCTCCAAGGGTTGGAAAAATTGCTATTGCTAAGAACCTAACAAAAACAAAAAATTATCTCTTTAAACAATTGTTGAAAAAATTACATAAAAAAAAAGTTAAATCACGTTAATTATCTTTTCTATACGATGTTTTACTCTAAAATTATATAATGAATAACTTGGAGTTTTTTAGAACGAGTCTATAGTTTTTGAATACTTAATTTTGAACGTCCGCAGAGGTTAATACAAAAAAAGTTATGAGTTAAAAATCAATTTTCGCGAGGACTTCTAACAAAAATTTACAGCAAATTTAAGTAGTTTTGAACATATGTCAGGTCTTTAGCAACAGGCCTCAAAAACCAAAAATCTCCCATTTTCAAAAATAACTTGACTCGACCATAGTCACCCCGACAAAAACCAAAAAAGTGACTTTTATACACGCACACACACACACACAAACGTATACGCACTCGACAACATCGTCAGGCCTCCGCGTATATTACAGAATTTGAGAAAAACCAGGAGCCTGGTAAACCTGCTTCTTCCCATAACGTTTTTCCCCCCGCGCGGCCAAGCCGAGTCCTGCGATTCGCAACCAAGCGAGCGAGCGAGAGAGAGAAAGAGAGAGACGCGTCGTCCCATCCGGTTTTCGTTCGATCGTGTGGGCGTCGTCGCCAGGTAGGATTCTCGCGCGGTGACTCGGCTCCGTCCGTCGTTTCATCGGTGTGCGCGCGTCTTTACCTGGGGAACCGAGTAAACACGACCTCTGTAGTACACACTGTACGCCGCGGGCTTCGATTTTCGTACGTCTTGGAGAACGCGAGATTCAAAAGCGTTCACCGGTACCCCCGCTGAGGAATTTACAAAACTACACTCCGCGCGCGTAATCGCGCGTTGTAGTCGTAAAAAGGCCATTAAACCAAACATTTCCAACGATTTTTCATCACCGCACTCACTCACACTCACAAGACACCAGAGAAGATAGAATTATTCATAATTAAAAAAAAAAAAAGGTAAGTTATTGATCAAGGTTCCGTACCATTGCAGCGTCTTGAGTATCCCCATGGCGTGCGTCTCGGGGCTCTTGCACCAGCAGTTACAAACGCGGCTACCAGGTTAGGCTGAGGAGTCCTACCAGGGCAAACGTAAAACCACCTTACCATCACCCTGCATGATCGCAGCACTAATTCTATACAATACTCCACGAAGATACCAGGATCGGAGTAACAACAACAATAATAAGAACAATAATAAATATCGATCGATCGAGAGGAGTATCACAACACACTTAACAAGCACACTACGAGGTCGATGCACACGCGTCGCTTGCGGCGGTTCGGGCTACACTGACGCGCGGTTGTTCTCCACCGATCGAGCGCGACTCGCTCGGCGGCGGCGGCGGCGCTGCACCTTACCTCTCCCCACCTTTTACCTTCTCTAGAATGCCGTGCCACGTTTCGATGCATTTCTGAGCTGCGCTCGCTGCAGGTGATTTTTTTTTTTCTTCTTCTTCAAGCGGCGAGGGAGTTTTCGGGTAGAGGGAAAATAAGGGGGATTTTTTTCGAGATGCACTGAGTGCAGCAGGTTTTTTTTTTTAGTTATGATGGTACCACGGAGAAAGCACCGATTTGGAGTGGGTCCTGGTTTAATGGATTTTGAAAAAATGTTTTTTTTACCAGTTTTAAAAGTAAGATCTTTGTTGTGGTATTTGAGACTACTCTGAAGCTACAGAGTTATGGGGACCTCGATGGGAACGATGAGTTTTAAAACACCTCTTAAATAGATTAAATAAAATTGAATTGAACTAAAATTAGATACTTTACGAATAAAAATACTCAAAAACCATGTTTACTATTATAAATTAAAAACAGAACTATGTTAATAATTAAACTAGAGAAAATCATTGTTATTGTTGCTGATACTATTTTTGAAATCACAGATTGAGGAGTTCTAAAATCCAAGATCTGTTAAATATATCCGAAGGAATTTTCAAAAAGATTTAGTTGAAAACATTGAATTTTAACTCTCATAAAACAGAAATAAATATACCAACATCATAGTAAATAAAAAATCATTTGAAGATCTGAAGAAACTACTTGTTTTTTCAATTATTATTATTATTTTTTTTTCAGTGAGTAAAAAAGATAAAATTTTTAAATATATTAAAGATAAACTGTTCAGTTCAACATTAACCCAAGTTTAAAAAAGAAACAAAGAATAAAAAATTTCTGACGAAAAATAAATTTTAAATCTCCATAACAACAGAAGAACCGATTAAAAAAAATATTAAAAATAAAGCTGCATACAAAGCCATAAATCACTGAAATATCGTATTTTTAGAGCATGAATCACGCAGATAAGTAAGAAAGAGAAAACTACAAACTGAAGCTGAAAGAAAATTACAATATTTATCTTCAGAATTATTAAAGTTTCTCCACCTATTAAGTATTTTTCTGTGAAAAAGCAAAATTATAAATCATCAACAGTCTAATAATGATGTAAGCAAGCTTTGCCAGTACATCAACCATGACAACAGAAACTTAAGATTTCAATCGCGTACCTCGAATAAAAAATTACAACATTAACCTTCGCTGATCTTACAGCGATAAACTACTCAGCCCGATCGATTATCATGAACCAAAGCTACAAATAATCTCTAGATCTAATTCATTAACTGGAGACTAATAAAATTTACTCTGAAAAATCCTAGATCCTCAGGTAGTTTATCGTTTACTTTTTATGTATTTGATTCAGAATCCATTGAATACAGAGCAAGCACCTATGTAAAACAATAGCATTGTACAATTGTTAAGCGACACTATAATTAATTAAAGTGCGATAAGTACAAATCAAGAAACGTACAAGTACCACAATAATAATTTTTGTCCTAATTTTAAATCCCTGCAAAGTACAACATGAAAAAACAAAAAAACGACCGTTTGAAATTCCCACAAGTTTTTCTCATAATCGAAGAAAGTCGATTAAAAATGATAATCCATCACCTACCGCTGCTATGCAGTAAGGCAAAACAAGTCGCGCGACGTTGTGGCGGCTCATAGCTCGCGGTTGGCATTTTGCATCGGTAATGTTCATCACAGTCTCTTATTTTCCTTCTGCAGCTGCGGTGGAAAAGAGCATTGTTCCCGAGTACGTATATATGCACAACCAAGATGAGCCGGACTGTGTGTATATGTGTGTGTACGTGCTTTTGTCATCTTGGGATGCCTCGGTTTTTTTTTTCTTCTTTCTATTCCTCCAGTCTTTGTTTTATAGGAAGATTGTGCCTGATAAGAGCTGGGAGCCGGTGTACTTTTCTCTTTTTTTTTTTTTCTTCATTGTGCAGGCGGGGTTCTTAATTATCGGTCTTATGGCGTTGTAACGAGGTAAATTTTTTTTATTGCTGTTTTAAGGTACACACAGGGTTTTTTTAGATATTAAAGTTGTAAGAATTTATTGGACGTTTGGTTTATGGGTTCTGGATTATCTTGAAACAGTCGGAAATGGAATAATATGAATAGTCTTTTTATAGCTAATTTGTAGCAAATAAAAAAAATTGTTCGAGATAACAACAAGTGTTTCGGACTCAAATAATTTAAAAAACTTTGAAGCAAACGGAAATGGAATAATATTATCTTAATTTGAGTCAAGATGATTTTTCAGTTATGAATTCAATGAAAATTTTTGTTCATTTAATTCGAAGTGAATTGAAACAATAAGAAATAGATTGCTCATATTATTTATTTATTACAGAGTCCATATCAGTTAAAACTTTTGTAGACCACAGATAATTTAAAAAAAAAAAAAATGTACTTATACAGTTTTTGCTGTGACACAATTTATTAAATAACGCTCTTAATTTAGAATTTCTGGAAATTTATTATCAATCCTTTAGAATCAAGACAATTAGAAGTAGCATTATACTTTACAGTAACACTAAATTACACGTTGCCATTGTAAGAATAAAATTTTGAAACGTAAATTTCTCTGCTCCAAATTTAAGCGCAACAATCAAAACTATTAATTTAAGCGAGTGCGCGGGGAAAATTTTTTTATTTTCGCACAGCGGACCCCATTGTGCTGCAGCCAGGAGTTGCGCAAAAACTTTGAAAAGTGCGTGGACCGCAGGAAGGAAAGAAAAAAAAAAAAAAGGTGCTCGCACCTCCCGCAAAAAGAGGTGGGGGGGGGGGGGGGGGAGGAAGGCCTTGAAAAACCCGGCCGCGAGAAGGTAATCAGCTGCCGGCGAGATTCCAGAGCGATAGATATAGACAATCCTGCTGCCGCTGATGCTCCTCTTTGGTCTCCGCGAAAGTTGAGAGACTTCGACGACGGGACGGGAACGATCTCGCGAGCGAGCGCCGCGCTGATTTTACGAGCACGGAACTTTGACGGTTTGTGTGCTCCGAGGGTTATTTATGGGTCAATCAATTGTTTATTTGATTGCTTTGATTTTTTGATTTATGTACGATTATTTTCAAACGATAAAATAATGCTAAGCTGGCTAACAAACTTTCGCCACTTTGAATTTCGAACGTCGTGTCCCAAAAATATAATGTGTTTTTTTGTTGGAAATCGATAAACGTATCCGTTCAATTACTCCAAAAATTTAATTGAAATTAGTGCTTTGATGTAATACAATTTCACGTAATAAACTTTTGCTTGTATTTACAAATTCAAATTTCAAAAGTGGTAAACATGCACTAAGAATCGTATTTGTTTCAATTTAAACTGTACAGGTTCTGAGTAGTTGTTCGATAACCACAAAAAATAAGTAATTGAATTTATTATTTCGAAATAATGCAATTTCTCATTTCTGATTTATGAGACTTTTTTACAACTGATTATTCAAATTCACAGTAAATTTAGAGAAAATTAATGTACGAATT
Source organism: Encarsia formosa (assembly GCA_038277355.1). NCBI lineage: Eukaryota > Metazoa > Arthropoda > Insecta > Hymenoptera > Aphelinidae > Encarsia > Encarsia formosa. The sequence goes on from CM076184.1 coordinate 20,564,837, forward strand.
TTGATTTAATTAAAATTAATTTTATAAGATAATCTCTTGCTATACTTCATTCACATCTTTTGAAAATTCAAATTTTGAACGTCGTGTTCTGGAAATCCATTCCTTGTTTAAAAATCGCTGATTGTTAAACTCTGAGTCATCGTTTTGTTACTTTTGAAATTCGTTGAATTTATTGATTTTAAAAAAGCTTTATACAAATCTCATTATTGCAGTTGCTAATATGCATAGTCAGAATAAATTTTTCAATGAATTATGTTAATTTTCCATTGTTAATGTCCACTTTAAGAAAAAAATTCATAAAATACACAAACTCATTCTCCTGCAAAATTATTGCTTTTTAACAGCTAGCAACCAAATGATCAGAATATTTTTACAACCCTCGAGCCTCAATAAACCTCCCCAACAAAGTACAACTATTGTTCCACAAATATGTACACGATCCTCCCCCCGGAAAAGGCACTAAATTTACACTCGAAAATAAAACCGCCTCGGTGGAACGAAAATCCGATACTCGCTGGCAGCAAGACGCTCGTATTATACCCATTTGCATTCGTCAATACATCCGATTCTTTTTCCTCCTCGCAAGGAAGAGACGAGCTGAATGCGGGTGGCCACCTGCTGCACCTGTTGCCAACTTTGCTACTTTATTCATTTCTTTTTATCGCATCTCGTGCGATTCGATCATACAAATTTTATTTTCTTCGAACGAAACGTAATTTATCTATCTGCAATATTAAGTTTATTTAATATCGTGAAACAAGATTGCTTTGGTTGATTTTTATCCAAGTAGGAAAGTTTATAAAATTTTCATACTTTGATACCAACGTTCCATCTTTTACATTCAATACTATAAATCATTTATTTTTTTTATATATCGATTGCCCATTCGAAGAAAAACCTTAGCCGAAAATCGTACAATTTAAAATAACCAATAAGGGACTAAGAAAAATGAAAAAAACAGAAAAAATCAGGAATCTTAAAAAGCTGGAACTCAATTGATAGAATTTTTTATTAAAAATTGTTTTTCAATGTATTTTAGCCCCTTACGGACAACTTTAAATCAGCTGATTTTGGTCTAAGGTTTTTCTTCGCACGGGCATATGCATTACATGATACAATTGTACTATTTACATTGAAACATGCATTAGATTAAAGGTAAGAATTTATTCTCTTAAAAATATTGAAAAATTTTCAGGTGACTAATCCAATAAAAAACACCAAACCCCTTACGCTTCTCAAGTATCAAAAACAAGCCCCCCGAGGGGTTGACGAGACGACACGCGAGCCCCTCGGGTGTTTGATCGAAGCCAGTTACCTGCTGCATCGGCGAGGGAAGAATAAAGCGAGCTCAGAAAGAAAGAAAAAAAAAATCGACTTTTAAAGCCCCCTGCCAGCTCCTAGATGCAGGTGACGCAGGCCCCTTTGGAATTTTTATAACCGGGGGCGGAGACTTATGAGATCACGGCTAAGGTTGAGGTCAATTTTTTTTTCAGTGGGGGATCTTTTTCCTAAGGGGAGGGTGAACGCACGAGTCAATGGGTTTGGGAAATTTTCCGTGCCAGGTGTTGGACGAACGTTGTTTTGGTTTGGAGTATGGTGGGTGTATGGTATACAGGACCAGTAGAGAGCGTTTCTGCGAGTTTTTTCACTGGAAATTATGATATAATCAACGACATTTTTTAATTCATTATATAAAAACCATTGTTTCTGGATATTTAAAGTTTAGTATCAAAGAGGGAGTATTTAGAAGATTCAACAGCCACTTGCGGACGTCATACTTTTTCAAGCTAAGAGGATAAACGAAATTGATACTGTGTAGTTTCTGTAAAAAGCGTTCATCTTAAGGACGTTCAACTCGAAAAATTAATCATGAATAAATTATGAAAATTTAGAAATATTTTGATTAAAAAATAAGAAGTCCTCTGTTAAAATCTGGAAGCAATTATGAGTCTTATAACAAAAATAATCAATAATTATTGTTTTGATCCATTAACACAGTATCAAATGGGAAATCGAACTTTTTCATGCTTCCTAACAAAGTCTCTCAACAATGGATGATGACACCAAGCACAGTTTTTTTGAGGATTTAAAAGAGCATTTGAGGATTATTTTAAGATGTGTACGGAGACGATTAGGAGAATATTAATAATAGAAAAGAATAGTCAAAGAAGAAAAAAAAGTACTTTTGGGGTTGGACTCGAGCAACCAATCAGCGTGTTTCTATATCGGAAAAATAGTCATACAACAAGACTTGACTTGAGTAGTCAAAGTTGAACGTCCTTAAATGAATTAAAAAATTTTCCTATCTATGATAGCCACCAGAGGGCATACCGGTTTCCGCAAGCTAAACAATCTCCCAAAATTAATAAACGACAGTTTTTGACGTGCGGATGATTCTCATATAACTGTCAGACTCCGCGCATATTTGCAAAATACCCGGCTTCCTCGGTAGGAATTCCTGCTCCTTACGGTACATAAAAACAGAAGAAAGAAATCCCTCTGACTTCCGCGTGTGTATATACTTAGGCGTCAATTACCCCGCGGGCAGCCTCCGCATGCATGACGCCGCCGCCGGGATGAATTATTATTACGCGGGGAAAATTATTTGATGCGCTCTCTGCGTTTCGGCCCGAGCTCTTCTTATCAGGAGCCCCCGAGTCACGTATGTAGTATTACCCTCGCGTTGCTCTACGATTTCGCCAACTCGGCGGATTTAAACGCAAGTGGGCTTCTCCGAATCTCGGGAATGTTTTTCTCTCCGAGGAATTTTAATACTCCCCGGAGTGATGATAAAAATTATTTTGTCCACGAGAGTTGGGTAATTTTCTGATTATTTTTTTGATGAGAGGTTTTTTTTTTTAATTCGTTAATCGTGAATGATTCGATCATCGATTTTTTTTTTAAATGTTAGTCATCGCACCGTGCGTAAGAATAATCGATAGATTAAGTCTTAGATCAAAATATCTAAGTTAATTTAATTTTGAGCATTTTTGACTCGAGCTATGATTTTTTTAAAATTATTTATGATTGCGTACTGTTTTAGTTACACCAGTTATTTTCAAGAGTGCGTCGCTTTTATATCAAGTCACAACTCACACGAGCCGGTGCTTAATTATTTTGTCGTCGTGGCTGAGATTTTAACGCGCCGAGACCTCGTTTAATTAACGAGCGGCGCTTAATCCCATCAAATTAATCATTCCTTTTCTTTCCACATCCTCGTGCACTTGACTCATCCTCGTCATTATCATCGTCATCATGATCTTCCAACTCTTCGCTGTAACTCGTTGTTATTATTTCTCTCGAAAGACTCAACTTCATTAAAGATTCATTGTTGTTTCGATACTTTTTTTTTAAATATCGGTCTCTCGCGTTTCTCTCGAGCGTGAAATATAACCGTGGAGAGAATATAAGAAACGCTCGTGCGCTCCCATCTTTTTCTCGAATATTACATTAGGTAATAGAATAATCATAATTTAATGAGTGTATTATCCTTTTCTCTTCTTCTGATTCTTCTAAACTTCGCGTTACAATTGGTCAATTAAAAATTAACGGTTGTGGTCTGAATGCTGTTCAGATATTTTTAAGTTTGTTGGTAATAAAATTAATAGAGCGTTAAAAAATGTATGCATAAACGTGTCAAAAGTGTTCCACATGTTATTACACTTTTTATTTTTATTATTATTATTCTTGTTGGAGAATTTTAGTGTGGTGCTTGAGTCTAAAAATAGTACTGAATGTCAAATTTTATACTTTATTTTATAGTAGTTTTATGTAGGCGTATAATTTGATAATCATTTAAATGATGTAATGCAAGTTTTTAATTTAAAAAACTTAAAACTCGCAATGGTCAAGATTTTTAATTAAAAAATAAATTTAAAAATATAATTTTACTGAATTAATAGACAATTTTGATTAAAATGAAGTTTTTTTTTTTGTATTTTCAAATTATGTAAGTGACAAAATCAGAATCATAATATATATTCACCCTCAGTAGGTAATTCAGTCCCTGCAACTCGTGTTCCTCGTGTTTCTGCAAAGCAGAAGAAAAACTTGACCTAACCTCAATTTATGTAAATTTTCGCCTTTCGGTATTCAGTTGACTATTTTTTTTTTTTTTTTTTTTTTTTTTTTGTAATACTATTAATGTTTATTGTTAATCTAAGTATAAAAAGAATATGTTGGAGTGCTGTATTCTTTTGAATAAGATTAAAACAAACTGATATTTTAGTACAGCTGCAAAACATTAAGTTAGTACCAAAACAAATTAAGACGTAATTCAAAGTGGAAAAAATTATACACATTACTATACTTTCAGAGAAAATTATCGATATAAAATATTGCTATTTCATTTTGGATTACTGTGACTAGTTTCTTTACTTCAAACAGTTTTTATAAAAAGCATAGTAAATAAGAAAATGAGTGAACATCAGTTGGAAATTAACTGGTTGGCAAAACTAATTTTTAACAGACAACATCTTGGCAAACGCAATGAAATGTTGAAAGAAGTTATCAAACTAGGAATGGATACTAAGTTGTATGATAAAAGAGGTGAAAATCTGCTCCACACATTTATCAATCGTTATGTTCAAGATGAGGATCCCGATGCCGTGGATGTCACCGTAACCCTTCTCAACGCCGGAGTGCCACTTGACGAGCCATCTAGAAATGATAAAGAGTACACACCATTGTTCTTTGCTATCAAAAGGCAAAACATTGAATTGGCAGTTTTTATTATCAACGAAGGAGCTGATGTGAATAGGCTGTGTGGGTATGAGTATTCTCCACTTTACTATACATTTAGGAAATGCTATTGGAACAGCGAACCAGCTAAAGCTCTACATCTTGCTAAATTGATCTTATCCAAAGGTGCACACATTAATGACAAAATTTATTATGATAGAACAGTACTTCATGCAGCTTGTCATTTTGAGTTTGAAGAAATAGTCAGTTTTTTATTGTGGAAAGGTGCTGATGTTACAGTTATAAATGATGATGGCGATACTCCTTTTTCTATTATGTATGAGGATTTTGAAAATCCTTGTGTATATATTATGTTAAAAGAACTAGCAAAGATACAATTATTTGATGATACATTAGTTTGTGGAAGGGATTTAGAACTAATTAAAAGCTACCCAGATTTACAAGAATATTTTGATAATTGCAAAAATGAACTTTCTTGCATGGCACAAACTAATTTTTATAATTCTTATTCCTACATAAATGTGTTAGAAATGTCAAAAAACATTAAAAAATTAGCAAAGCTTTTGAAGAATGATGAATTTTCAGAAAATTTTGAAGTAAGTTTATTTCCTCTTTACAAAAGTAATTTGAAGCAAATAGTAAATGAAGCTATAAGGGTGAGGGATGAATCAATGATTGTAAGCAGTAGATTATATTCAGTGTTTGGAAATTATTTTCCTGATATTGTTATAAGAATATTGGCTGAACACTTGAATAAAGAAGATCTTCCAATAGAATAATTGCTATATTTTTTCATAGATAAATAAAATTTAATAATTCTTGTAAGTTTTCAATAGATTAAATACCTGTACATAAAAATAAGAAAGTACATATAAGGAATGAATCAATTATTGTAAGCAGTAGATTATGCTTAGTGTTTGGAAATTATTTTCCTGATATTGTTAGAAGAAAATTGGTTGAACACTTGAATAAAAAAGATCTTCCAATAGAATAATTGCTATATTTTTTCATAGATAAATAAAATTTAATTGAATACCTGTATATAAAAATAAGAAAGTATGTATTTATTCCTAAGTAAAATTATCTTTTGTATATATTTACATGTATATAATAAATCAATAATCTGGATTCTATCATCAATGAAATTTTTAATTTTATACAAGTACTGAATCGAGCTGTTTTTTAAATAACTTTCTTCTCTTCAAACTATAATTTTTTTTTTCAACTGAATTAGTATCTTTTCGTTTATTTATAAGTTTATAAATAATGTCAAAATTTTTATAAATTCAAAACTTGCTAAATAGTCATTTGATTCAACCTATGAATAAAATTTCGACGATTAAGTCGTAGCAGTGTTGAGAAAAATAATGATTGTTTTTTAGTGCTTGACGCTTAATTATTTTTGTAAGGTTTAAAATAATATTAAGTTAAAAAAAATTATAAGAATAAATCCTTCATTACAATACATTATTTGCAAAAAATATCGTAATGTTAAATTAAAATTCAAATTTTAAAGTCCTTTTAGATTCTGAACCAATCAATCATTTTAAATCGATGACATTCAATGTTTTCATCTTTAACTAGAGGAATAAAAATTTAAACTTTTCACAGTACTTTAGTTTTCAAACTTGCACTGAAAAAAGAAAAAAAAAATTGTTAAAACCAAACTAGAATTTTCTCCCAATAAAAAAAGAAAGAGAAACCGATCCAAGCCTGGAGGCGTAAAAAAAGAATACCAAATACCAAATCGAACGTTAGCAGGAAAGAAAAGTCTGGTCTCATCTTCCCACGAGTGAGGGATTCTGCACAAAATAATCCCAAAGAAAAGCCAGCAGCAGGATTCTCGGTATTTTGGGCGTGGGGGAACCCCGAGGTTCCCTTTATTAGTCCTCTTCTCATTCTTATGGGAAAGAGGCCGGCCGCGGGTGAGAAGAAAATAAAGAAAATGTCCATCACGAGGTGTGAAAATATGTTACTATTCGAAAGTGTCTAAACCGTGTCCGAAATTTCAGGCGATAAATTACCCAACTGCAGTGGGTACGAGCGAGTTACGTAAGCAGTCGTAACGGTAGACCCGCGGAATGAAACTCGCTTGCGGGCGTGAATTACATATCGAATTGATAAAGCGACGATCGAATACTTTATCTACTGTTTATAGGTGTGTGTAGATGTTGAGAGTAAAAAAACGAGGAGAATTGTGAACCCTGGTTATCGTGTTTTGTACTCGATTATTTTATTTACCATCGACATAATTCTTGAATAAGATTTTGTATGGTTGAATTTTCGGTTGATATTAATAATGTTCATGACTTTGTAATTGTAACTATTAACTAATATAGTGTTTACAATATTAATGTGATAAATAAAATACAGTTTGTAATCATAAGTAAACATAATAATACTACAATTTCATTAGTTTTTTCATATTCCATAAGTAAAAAACCAAAAAATTCCTGTAGATTCTATGAAGTAAGACAAACAACTTTTCTATTTGACACAACAATGGTTATCGGACTCGTTTTAGAGAAAAAAATCAGTTAAGAAATTTTTGCACTCATATGGGAAAAAACATTTAAAAATTCCGCAAATTATGTATCGAAATCCATAAGTTTACTACGAGTCATGTGTCATTTTAAAGGTAAAAATTTGAAGATTATTAAACATTTAATGATAATAATTACTACAAATAAAAACATTATATTTACTAGTATACAACATGTACATTTAAAGTCATAACTCATATGATGTTATAAAAAATTGTTATTAATCCTCCTGATGTAGACGTTGCGTCGTTACATAATAATTAGTTATTCTATAATATATTCTATAACTAATATTAATTATAGTAACATTATAGTGTCAATAGTATACGGGGTATAAAATTATATCATAACATTACACCAGTTTTAACATATATTTCAGCACTTGGCACTCTTATATTAGCAAACATCTTACATTGAGATTTGTATTAAAGTATCATAAGAAAACTAATTTTAAATTCCATGAATGACCCCAAAAAACTTGTGATCAAGCAGCTCTTATCACGATGACTCAGAGATAAGACACCAGCTAGATATCCGACTTTTATATACGAAATCAAAACTACCTGCACATGAGGCACCGTCCGGCGATGAATTTTTCGTAGTTGTTTACGCACCAGGCCCTGCACTCGTGTCCGGCGCTTATCAGCGAAGCCATGCTGCCTTGTTATATTAAATACACTGCGGTGGAGGCGGTGAAAAGAGTAAAAAAAACGTCAGGTGTACGAGGTTGGAATCGGTAGCGATGCTGACATTGTGCACACACAGATAGACGCGTGAGAACTGAAGAGACGAGACGAGGCTTATCGTGTAGCCCGATACCTGCTCTGCCTGGCTGACTTTTTCTTATCAGGAGCTTGCGCCGCGAGGGAAATTTAAGATGGAGATTCGCCTGATGAAAATGGAACTTTTTTTTTTTCGACAGTTTTGGATAAAGAGACTTTCACTATTAATGAGATATTCAGAGATTAAATGTTGACTTTGAAAATTAGTTAAATTGTCAGAAAGACAGAAATTTGATTTTTGTATCAACGATTCTCTTATCATTTTGTTTGTAACGAATGAAATGTTAGTAATTACGATGATATTTTCAAAGCAGTACTGTGGCTCGGACAAGACCTCTTTTGATAATCAAAATTCATTTTAAAATTTACTATCTCTACGTACATACATACTACACTAAAAATTTAATAAGTTAATTCAAAATTTTCGTAACGTTGAAATTTATTAATAAACAATTAACCTTTGTATAGTCAGTTTTCCTTGACTTGAAAACTACACTACCATCGCAACCAACTATATATTTTGAAACTATATTTAAAAATATTAAGGCTAACAAAGCCATATATAAAATTTTTGATCATTAAAGATAAAATTGTTGGAATAAAAATCATGTACCGATACTTATTATTGGTTCCAGGCTACATCGTCAGACTGCTCGTAATACGCAAATTGATTGAAACTAATCATATCGAAGCTTAAAGGCGTTACCCAATCGAAGTCCGGTAAATGCTCAAAGCCTATTGTAAAAGTAATGAATAGATAAATCGAAAGAAGTGACTATGACCTCAAAATTTCATTTTCAAAACCAATATTGACTAATCGGGGGCCTGATGATCGTTTACAAATCAGAAAAAGTTCAAACACCAGAAGTATTGACGAGAGACCAAATGTTATCTCTGCTCCGACTTAGAAGCTCAATATTTTTCTCTTCTTGAAAAAAAAAAAAAAAAAAAAAAAAAACATTTTTGAAATAGCTACCGATAACTGAATCATCATTTCTGTTCCAAAAATCCAACATTTATTTTGATTTGTTTCAGTTAGACTCAGTAAATTTTTTAAAATTAATTTTTACTTTTTACACTACATATGTTTAAAAAAAAAATAATTTAAGCATTTCAATTGGCTGCGTTTTAAATACAACGATCGCATGCCTCTGGACAATTATCACAGTCCCCAAATCTCTCAATTAATTTCGCGCCTCACCATGCAAATCGACCAAATAAAACATTTTATTTTTTTTCTTCATACAGAGTCAAAAGAGTTTATTGCTCCGTACCTGGAGTAGGAAAGCGAAGTTACAAGTCCGTAATGACAATAATCAACTTGCACGCGCCCCGCCGCCGCGATCGAATCTGAGTCACAGGGCGGAAATGGAACGCGGGGGGGAGGGGGGGAATCAACACGATCGATCGACGACCGGAAGTTTGTGTCTGCATGGGGGGGGGGGGGGGCAAAGCTAGGCTGCACAGGTTAGGGAACCCCTTTAACTTAATTTTTTTATTGATTTTTACGGCGACTTTGACTCACGTGCGTGCTTCTCGTAAGCTGGGGCCAAGTTCTGATTTTTTACTCACCTGTAACAGAAAGAATAATTAATTCGTTAGATGGATGATAAAAAAGTAGGTTGGATTCTTTAGAATAAGGATTTTTTATACAGTGTATGTAAGGTTATGTACGTGTATGTAAATTACTAGAATAATTTTTGGTTTGTTAAAAACTAAGTAAATGCAATACAGAGATAAGTCTCTAAAAAACAAAATTTATTGAATCTCGCGATACCAGGATGTGTAAAATAGAGGTATTATACATACGTCTTGTTATCTTAAAAATTTGTTTAAAATTTACCACATTGTATTTTAAATATTTATAATTATGATTTTCTTGTAAGATATTATGTATTTCTACTACTCAATGTATATTTATACTCTAAACTGCATAAATGTATATTATATCAGATACTTATAATATTTATTCGTTAAATAATAATTTCTCGAGTATTACACGAGGAAGTTTTTCAAAAAATTATTCGTGATGATTCTTGTTTTCATATACATTTATTGAATACTAAATTGAATATACATCAATACATGATTAGTATTCAATGACTCATCCAATACTTCAATTCAGAGTTACACTTATAAAACTAATAATTTTTTTTCAAGTTCCCATCGAACCCCATCGAAAATTTATATACCCCATCGAACGTCGCAATTAGTCTTCCCTAGAAAAAAAAAGCCACAAATTATTTCGAGCAGTCGACCCGTCCCCCCGAAAAATCGTCCACGTTCGATTTAACATAGGAAGCGCGAACCCTTCAGGAAACGGAAGTCGCGTATAACAACAACAACGAAATCCCCGAAGATAAGGGTGGGGGAATAAGGGCATAGTTGTTGATGATGGCGAATAATTACGACGCTCGGGCGTGTGCATAACGCGTGCTATCAAATTTTACAAACTCGTTCGTTTCCTACCGTCCCGCTTCCGGTTCTTTCGTTTACTGTTCCCCTACCCACTCTTCCTTTTTTTACAGCGTGTAATAAGCAATTATACATTGGGTAACGAGTTGTTATTTAATTTAACAGTTGGCGCGTGTTTGAAATACTTCTTTTTTAAATAACTGCCTTTTCGAGAGATTGATCAAATGGTTATTAGAGAGATGAGTCTGCTGTGATTGTAACTTACTTATACGTGATTCTTAAAACTTTTTTACGGTCAGTAATTAAAAAAAAAAAAAAATTTAACATCCTCTCAATTTTTTTTTTTTTTTTTATCTGCAGGATTTGAACTAGGTATCATCAGATTATGAGTTGCATGCCTAGTAACTAAGCTATCTATTGAGCCAAGTTTCTATAATAATATTTTATTTCTTTAAATAACAGTTTAGTTGAAACTTATCATAAGTGTACATTTAACAATGTATATAAAACATAAAAATTATTTCTATCCTTTGTTGACATCACAGAAAATAGTCAAAAATTTTTTTTACATTTTATTTGTAGTCTTAAGTGCAGTCCTTACTGAGAACAATAAAATTATAATTTTTCACATACATTAAGAATAAGGCAAAAAAAAAAAAAAAAAAAAAAAAAAAACCGTGAATTCAGAATAAAGATGAATTCTGTTGGAACCAAGCCGTAAAATGAAAAATAAACGCTCTTAACGTGATAATCACGGATGGGTATCATCAACCAGAGATCTCGGAATGTGTTTCTCTAGGGCTAACAGGTGAATCGACCCTGAACCACGCAAGAAGAAACTAGCCTCGGCACATTATTTCCCAAAACTTTCCCCTCTTTCCTTCCCTTCCCCCTCGAACCCGCGCCCCTTCGACACAACAGGAAGCGGCGCAGGTGTGCCCAGATGGCTCCTTGTTGTTCTTCAACCTGCCGGCCGACGCCGCCGCACCGAAACCAGCTTTTCCTCCCCGCTGCGCTTGGCTACGGCAGGTTCAACGGGGGAAGACACGAATTTTTCGATGGGCGTGCGGGGTAATTATACCAGCCAATCATTATCGATGATTAATTCGGTTGACGTATAAGGCGACAGAAATGGCTCGTTTTGTATGGCGCTCGGCTATTGACTGGAAGGTCTTGGGTTCAATCCCGCTGCTTATCATGAAAGTTTTAAAGCAACTTATGAAAAAAAAAAAAAAAAAAAAAAATTATTATTAAATTAAAGTAATTTATTATTACGCCTTTTTTTTTAGGTACTTTGTAATAAACTTTGTAATAATTATTTGAAAAAATTTACTATAGTTAAAAATATAATGAATGATAAAATTGAATAAATTTATAGAGCAATTCTGTGAATTTTGGAATTTCATTTTTAATCGTGATAGTTTATGGTTAATTTGTCGTAATAAGAATTAAAGTCTCAATTTTTTTAAATACATAAAACTTGCACCGTCTTTGTTATTGAGTATAAAATATTCATCATTCGTATGATTATCAAAAATTTCATTCCACAAAACTGATTTTTAAAATCCCCAACATGCTATGAAATTCCGTATCATTTATTTTCCTTTGATCTAACATATAAAATCAGTTGATCCAATTATTTTTTATAGCTCCGGGCTCGCCCCAACAATCCGTTAAACAATTAAAAATCGAGTCTTTTTCAACCTCAACAGGCCTGCGAGCAAGCTCCCATAAAAACCTGACACCGCGCTGCGGCTGCGACGAGCGAACTCGGAGGGACGAAAAAAAAAAAAAAAGAAAGAGAGGTAGCCCGAGAGAAATAAATACGTCAACGTCGTTAGACTCGCCGATTGTTTTCCATTAAAAGTCCCGCGTGTTGCAAGAAATAAACGCACGCGGGGTGCAGGCGATAAAGGTACCAAACGAACGCGGAATTTTATTCTTTCGCGCGCTTCTTCCTCCTCCTCTTCTTCTCTCCTGCGTCGTCCGGAACGCGCCGAGATTATGCGAGAGGAGAGGCAAAAAATTTTTCCTCTCTTTGCCCCAGGTATTTTTGCTTATTAACGTGCCCCTCTTTTTAAAAACCTGGTACCGGTGGTTTGTTTATAAACATGGTAGGGAAAACAAAACAGCCAAAAGTCGGAGGATGAAAAAATTACTTTCTAGTTGGGCCGGGACGGGAGAGGAGAATCTCGGATGCAGCAGGGATTCTCAACCGGGCAGGTATGCCCCCTCCCCCCCGTTCGAATTGTGCAGGAGAGATGAGAGAGGGAAAATACCGATGGCCGCCGCCGCGCTGGAGAGTAAGGACATTCCGGAGTGGGTTTTTGGGATGGATTTTTCAGGGTGTTTTGGTAGTTTTAGGACTTTGGAGGATCTTTTTAGAAGGTGATGAGCCTGACAGAGGTTCTCAAGCTTCGCAGTAAGTTAGAATCCTTTGTTCGAATCCATTCGAAGGTGGAAAACTTAGTTTGACTTTTATGGTTTTTTATTTATTTGTTTGTTTTTCTTTGTTTAGCAATGATTTATCATTGTTTTAGGTTATGTGTGTAAGCGATTTCTAGATAGATTTCTAAAATAATTCTATTGTGGATCATTAGAAAAGATTGTATCTCATGTGGATGATCATTTTTCAATTGTTCATTCAAGTTTAATGTTTAAGATACAATTTTTTCTGATTACAAATGTGATAAATTGAATTAAAAAAAAAAAAAAAAAAAAAAAAATTGATTTCAGTAGGAAATCAATGCTGCTCTATTTACTAAGCTATCAGGTCATTAACTTCTTTTTTTTTTGTTTTTTTTAACAATCAAAAAATAATTTAAAGGGTCATATGAAGCGTCATTTTTTAATTGCAATGTTATGATTATAGTTAAAATTTAATCAACCCTTTGAAAAGATATAAAAAATGAGATAAACTTTGTACTTTCCAAGCTCGAAAAATTGTCTCAATCCAATAATAAAAAATTCATTCAATCCCGGTGATCCTAAATTTATTCCATTAATAAAAAAAACCAATTTTAATAAATAATCAAACGGCCAGTTTACGGAGATTCATCATCCTCGAATCTTCGGCGATTTTACGACAACGGAGGACGGGTGCCGATGTAAAATGTATAGCGCGTAACAAAAATCCCAGCTGGAAAATCCACGTTGAATATCAAATTTCCGAAGGCTTACATCCGCGTGTCGGTTGGTAAAAAAAAAAGGTACTCATCGTGTGACATTTGATTTTTTATGTATGAGAGCCGCGGAAGTTTGTTTTTTCGCGGACCGTAGTACGATTTTAAAACTGTGACCGTCAAAGCTGCCTCGCTCATCATCCTTGCTCGTGTGTGAAACAATGGCCTTTTGTACACGGGAATTTTTTTCCTCCACAGCAGAGTGATTTTTGATGATTAATCAGGAAGAGTGGACGTACTATCGGGTTTGTAAATCTCTGAGGTAATGGATTTATTAGAGTGGAATTAAAAATTATTCTGTTCGCAGTTTGATAAATTACCAAGAGAATATTTGCAAATTTTTTAATTTTAAATTTAAAATTTTGTGAGAATAATTTTACATGGATTTAACAGAAATTGTTAAGTTTTTCGACTTATTCGATTTCTGCATTTCGGAATATTTTTAAAATAATTTATATTTAATTGTATGAAAATTAGTTGTACATGTAAACATCGTAAAAATGAGAAAAAAATGATGAATAATTGTTTTTGTTGGAAAAATAAAATATCTGTAGAAAATATGAAACAAGAAACTTTAATTTTAAAATACATTTTAATTGTTACAATTTAAAAAGACAAGGGTTTGACTATTTGAAGAAAATTTCATTGAGATTTTAGAATTTTAAAATTCTCTGAAAAAAAGATGGTATTTAAAAATTGATAAAATCTAAATAACTTAATTTTCGTTTCATGTAAAATTTATGCGTGTGGTACAAAGTACAAACCGTGTGAACTTTATTGTAAACAGAGCAATTACATTTCGTAAAAGTCTTCACTGGGGATCCGTTAACGAGCTCGAAGCCGATTAATAATCCATTATCGTAGCATTGTCCCCGCGCAAAGCTAAATATAATTATCCGGTCGTGGGCTAACGATAGTAGATAGTACGCGCGATTCTAATTATCGTAATGGAAACATTTTCTAGATTAATCGGGTTTTTCGCCCAACGAAATTCGTGTAAGTTCGCTAAAGCCCGAAAATACCACTTGACTTTTTTCCCTGATTTTATCGAGATCACGTAAATCCTTTATTTTTTATTTTTTATTTTTACTATTAGATAATTAAATTGAAAGAAAATGTTGGTTTGCCCAATGTAAGGATTTGCTGAGTCCGGATCTCGCTCCCCACAAACGATTGAGAAAAAAATCTTTTAACAAAATAACTGGAAATTTGAAATTAAATATATATAATTTACCTATTGAAATTTTTTTTTCTTCATTTTAATAAAGTTTAAATCCTAAATATGCTGTTAATTACAAATATTTGTATATATTTCAATATGTATGTAGCATAAATCATACCAAAAAGTAATGTCTCTCATAAAAATTATTAAATAAAACAATTTTATTTACATACTTCCTTAGTCGTTACTAAAAATATAAACCTATAATCATAAAAAATACCGAATTTCTGAAAAACTTTTTTCGAAATAAAATTCGAAAGTATGTACTTCGACTAAATTTTTTTGTCTTAGATCCGAAACCACAACTCAACTGATCGAAAAAATCCCGAATGCTAACGTCTCTCCGTTGAATATAAAACGCGCAGGGTAAAAAAAAGGGGGACCCGGGGGTAAGCTAATTCGGCGTCTTCCAGCCAAAACACACTCGACACCTTTGAAATATTTTAAAACTTTCCCTTCTCGTATTCGGTCATCGGCGGTGGTGTTCCAGCTCATAGCACCGACGTTTGCCTTTGTCGTTTGACGTCGTAAAGAAATCGTGTCGCCGCAGACTTTTAACCTTGACAGTGAAGGGGGGGAACCAGCGCGCGTCTCGAAAAAATTTAAACTCACGAGACGATTTTTTTAACCACCTCGGCAGATTAACTCTTTTGAGAATAATTTGGACTCATTGTTTTTGACTGCGCGATTGTAACGTACTTCTTTGTTGAGATTTTTTGGGATTTTTTTGTCACCGGATAATAACTGTTTTGTTCAAGGGTACATTCAAGCTAAAATTCATGAGATTTTTCTGTAATGAGTATTTTAATAATGAAAGATTTACTAAAAACAGATTGATATTTGTTTTAAAGCTTTTTCGGTAATGAGTATTTTAAATATGAAAGATTCATATTTGTTCAAAAAGCTTGGTATAATCTTCTACTTTTATTAAAAAATAAATCATTAAGCTTAAAAAAAAAATCAAAATTGTTTTATGTGTATATTTTATATAAATGATTCTGAGTTTTTTATGAAAATTGGAGCCTTTCTAAAGATTTAATCCTGTCGTGTCTTTAAATATGCTTGAATTATTTTCAAGAAAAAATAAGAAATTTATCAGTTTTCTATATTTAAATAATTTAATAAAATTAGATTAATATATAAGTGCAGTATTTATTATTGAATCTTATCTTAGTATTTTTTAAAACATCTTATTATGTATTTCTTGTATAATTTGAATAAATGTTTGTTCAATAGTGTATCTGCAGTGTAATACGAAAAATATGTTTTTATATACTGCATAAAATTTTAAATCTAGAATTCAACTATAAAGAACCAATGATTAAAGAGATACATTAAAGACAGACTTCCTTTTAGTCTTTCCCAGCGATAATGCGGAATATAAATGGAAAAAATCCCCGAGGAATTAATAGTTGCATTTTTAAGGCTTGCAGCCACGGAAACATAACACAGGTAACTCTTTGTAAAATCAAGCGCGCAATGTCCGAGTTACGCAAGCACGACTGGCGACCCGCTGAACAAGAGAATAATAGAACCGAGCACGTGTCTGCCGGATAGGACCGCGGAACACACGCCCACCAGCAAGCAGCCTTTTTTTTTTCTTTTTTTCTTTCGTACGCGGAAATTGCGCGTGGTTGCGCGCTGGAATTCGCGGATTTCGAGAAAGGTAGTGTACGTACGTACAGCCAACCTATGGCTTTCTATCATCGTCTGTCGACCTTGTTCCTCGATGATTTCAAACCGCTTTTTTCGATGGGGAAAGCCGATGACAAAGGTGGAAATTGGATCGAATTGTCTTTTGAGCGAAGAGGATCTGCTAATGTTTAAATATTTAGAGTTTTTGAATCAGGTGAAGAACCAAAGTTTATACATTGTTAAATTTTACTTTTACTGCTTAAGTAATTATAAATAAGCCGTTACTGCAGAAAAATATGTAACTTGTTTAAAAATAATGTATAATTTTTACATGTGACCTCTCAATTTATAGCTCAAGCTTTATAACTACAAAATTGTAAAGTAAGTAAAAACCCAAAAATCAATTACTTCGAAATAGTAATAGTAAATATTCAAGAATTTATTTTTTTACATTTTTAACTCAGTGAAAAATTGTTAACTTATTTTTTTACAATAGGTCTTCTCGAATATCTTCTTTTATTTAAAATTTTATTCATTTTATTTTTAAATTTTTTATAATAAAATACTTGAATAAGGGCAAATTTTAAGGGTAACTTTTTTTTAAGAACCTTCACTTTCCCGCTTGGATACCTCGTTATGCGGCTTTTATCACCGTCTCCCATTAGAAGGTTCAAAGTTTATATATTTTTCCTATAAACTCACCGAAAGTATGCTAGTAATAAAAAGGCATAGATTTTTTTATTAATACATTAAAATATCACAAAAAATATTTTTTGAATATTTTAATAAATTAAAAATTGAATAAATATTAGTTCATTTGTATTCATGAAAACTCTTTTATTCTAAGTTTTACTCAAGTTGTAAACATGGTACTTTTTTGAAAGCCTTTTTTAAAAAAAATTTTGGTCCCTTGAACTTTCCAAAGCCCGTGTAAGTTTAAAAGTATTTTACATTACACTTTTCATCAAAGAATTTTCTCAGAACCAAAAAATCGTTTTCAAGTCTCACACAGTCCCGCCGCTTCGACAATTTCAAAAAAGAAAAAAAGTTTCGAGCCTACTCTTGATCCATCAAAAAGATCGCTCGGGCGCGCAAGTAAGTATATACCCGTATCGATTCACCAAAATCCTTGCATAACGGCGCATCGACCAAAAATTACCCGCAAAGACGCTTTACCTGGAAATCGGGTCGAGCAGAGGCGCGGGAAAAATACCTAAAAAAGGCGTGTACGTCCGCTCTCGATTTCATTGCGCTTTTAACTTTTTTTTTTTCCTTTTCTTTTTCACCCGGACAATGCGTCGCTCGTTTCCCCCTGAACTCCGGATGTGATTTTTCGCTTTGAATTCGTCCGCTTTTTCATTTAATGCAGTTATAGAACCATTGTCACTGACCTTGCACGATAGAAATAACCAACGGGTTTGGAAAATTTCGATGGGAAAAATTGAGTTTTTGCAAGCTTTGATTGAATCTTTGAAGTTCAGTAAATTATTTAACTGCATTCTATCTCTGGCTGGATTGTTTTAAAACGAATATTCAATTACGTCGTCAAGCGGAATTTAAAAACATTTAACATCGTCGAATGAAAGTGATGTTTTTAAATCAAATTTCAATAAAATTAAATTTTTCCGGTTAACGTTTATAAATTATCTGTTTATTTGTCTATCACCTAACCAAACACAGTCGGAAGCATTTATTCTGAATTTTTGATGCAAAGTTTTTTATTGTATGCTACTGTACTAATTTTCTATGATATATTATACTGGATTACAGTAAATAATCTTATCATATTTATTCAACCAATGTATCTATTGTGCATACATCTATAAAATAAAGATTTTTATTTTGCCTGCTTGCAAGACTCAGGCATATTAGTATAAAATATACAATTTTTATAAGGTAATCGTTAAAAAATTATCGAATTAGATAAAATAAATAAATAACAAAATATAACAAATAAATAAACTGTTTATACTCAATATCTAATGAAGACACTGTGTGTCGAAACGATCGTCATAATTTTTTAAAATAAAAGTGGAAATTTTAAATAGTAACTAAATTGTTGTTATTTATTTATTTTATCTAATTCGATGATGAATTTCCATTAAGTAGACAAAAATTCAATTAAATTTTTAAAAAATTATCTTAGAATTTTCAAAAATATAATCAGCTAATTTAGAAGAATCAAACTTAGACCATGAAAGTTTCATTCAGTAGACTATTTATACCTAATGTAAAAATAATTTGCCAAAGAAGGATCGGTTCGAACGCCAGCAATCGAGTTTATTCAAAAACAACCGCATCTTGACCGGTTTTTCCGTCGAGTTGAAGCACCCATATAAAATCCAAGACTGCAGCTCGTCTTCCCGCGATTTTTTTAAAACTCCACGCACCCGCGCGAAGGCCGCGACATCGTAAAACTTTCACGCGATTATCTGTGACTCATCCCGCTTCCTGACCCCGGGGATGTATTTCGAGTGCACGCTCTAGGATCGATTTCCGATCTCGAGTGACACCAGACTCGCGGATCGTGAGAAAGTCGCTCGGTCAGTCTACCTGTTACGTAAATGCGTGGAGTAGCGCGGTAATTACTTATTCTATGGGATCAAGGATTCCCATGGTGGAATGCGCGATTATGAGTACCAAGGATGATGATCTCTTGGTGAAAGAATGAGCTTTGCATGATGAGCTGGGTTTGCGGTACCGAGGTTTATGCACCAGCTTTGTTGAATTTAATTTTAAGAAATTTACTGCGATGCGAAAGGAAGGAGAGTCCTAACTGAAATTTCAACCCCGAGAAAAAGTAATTATGCTTTTAAAATAATTATTTGATCAAAAAAATAAAAATGAAAATTAAAAAAAAAACTTTTACTCAACTATAAATTTAGAGTTTTTTATTATTTATATTTATTTTTAATTATATTTATTATTTGTATTAAAAATAATAATTTCTTTCACATGAAAATTTCATGACAATTTTAATGAATATAAATACAAATATTAAGAAAAGTATAAAAATTCTCAGAGCTGAAAAAAGTGAAAATAATTATTTGATTACAACATTTAAAATAATCCTTTTTTCAATCTTAATTTTAGCTTAATTGCTCTTTGACCACTGCAAGACTACGGCTGAATACAAAAATCATATTTAGTGAAAATTGAAATAACCAGTTGTGTCGCAAATAAAACTGACTGTACTCGGAGAAAATTAAAATTCAAGAATTGCATCCATTAAATTTTAAACTTTCGCTTGATTAAAAAATAGAATAAGCCGTTTTCAAAACCTTTTATTTCAATTTAAAACTCGAATGCGCGAAGAGAACTCGGCGGAGGTTCTCTCATAATTTTTCAATAAAGTACTCGAGTAACAAAAATTCAACTTAAAAACGAAACAAAGCCCCCCCGGTACACCGTCGCGCAAAAAGAAATCAAGCGAGCTCGTTGTAAGTAGGTACCGCGAAGCCGAGAAAAACGAGCCGGGTTATATAGCTTGTATCGCTTAGACCCGAAGAAAGAAAGAAATAAAAGAAGAAGAAAAAAAAAAGACTACCACGAGGAGGAAGACGAAGAAAAGAAAGAACCGTGTGTGTATGTACCTGCAATGGCGTGCATTCATTCGTGCACCTGCGAGCGGACGAGACGAGACGCTTCTTTGAAAAATATGAGAATAAACGTCGTCGCGCACCCGTCGTGCCCTTGAGCTTTTTCAGCCTACGGGCGATTAGGTGCAATTTGTGGGGGACATGACCGTCGACTTGATTTCAATTTTACTCATAATGTCTCGTTTTTTTAGTTCGAAGATTGGTGTGGCTCGGGTTTGATTCCCAGAGCCTGGAAAAATTTACAGCTGAGTACGAAAATCTATGCCATGGGCTTTGTTTATCATGAGTAATTTCACTCAGCCCGATGAAAAAAAAAAAAAAAAAAAATTATTGGGTTCATACTATTGACTTTTTTTTTTTTTTAATTTTCCAATGAAATTCAAACATTATCTTTTAAAAATTATTAAACTAAACAGTTTTAGGACCAAAACATTATTAAAGCGATAATATTAAGTACCATCGAACGACTACATTATCAAATGATCGAAAATGATTTTACTTTGAATTCAAAATTTTAAAAAGCTCAATCACCTCTTTGCTGAAAAAAATTTTTTTTGAAGAGAGGAAACCTGGCATATAGAAATACTGATTACAAATAATTATAAAAATTCTCGTATAGAAACGAAAAAAATCTTTCGGATAAATTTTTGATTTACAGCTGATTTTTAAGATTAATTAATTCAGTTTCTTTTGAACAATTTAAATTTTATGTTTCATGATAATATTTATTCAAAAATCAAAAACTTTCTTGAGACTAGATCAAAATCTAAGGAGCTTTCATACTTCTCAAACATTGAACTCTGGTTCCTTATACAGACAATAAAATTATTTCAACCTAAAAATATAAAAAAAGTACTCAATTCAACTATCAGATCAAAACAGCGATTAGATAAAGTCGCTCAAGTCATAAACATCTTAAAAATCGCAACAATTCCACACATTTTTCCGCAGCGTTTCATGTAAAACAAAACTCACTTCCAAAGGCGGCAGACTCGCGCATTATAATTCAACGGCCGCCGCGGGGGGATTAACCGAAGGTATGCAGCCAAGCCCCGCGAGCGAGCCCACGCCTTTTGATATCCTCTCCCCCCTCCCTCTCACTCCGTCTTTCTCTTACTTCCGAGACTGATAAAAGAGTTGAACGGACGCGGAGGGATATTATTTTCGGACGCGGGGGGGTTATGCAACGGTTTTTTTCAAGGTTGATGCTGGTACTGCCCGGGTACAGTTACCAAGAGTACTTGTCAACCAAATGAATCTCATAAGTCAGTAGCAAGAAAGAGATATCGGAAATCTGCTTCTGGTTAAACTAATATTTTACAGCTATGAAAAATTTGGTATTAAAACATTTATTCAAGATATTATTGATATTATCTGTAATATATTGACTCAGATATATGAGAGAAAAGTGGAAGAAGTCACTCCTTTTTTGACTGGATTTATTGTGGACCCACCAAGATGATGGAGATCATTAAGTTCTTATTTTAGAAAATAGGAACAATTGAAGGTATTATTAAGACTATCAATGTAAAACTTATCAATCGTATTGGGCATTACTGGTTTGAAGGTTCAAAATTTTTAGAACAAAACATCATATAAAAATGACGTATTTTTAAAAAAAGTTCAGCATTTTAAATTTTTGAGGAATGTAAATAAATTTTGAAAAACTCACAGAAAAGCTTGTGAGTTAAAACTTTAATTTCTTTTAAATTACATGAAGTTAGCGTAAAAAATAGTCATAATATGCCCACCTAAGATCCTAAAAAACTGAGCATAGAGTCAAGATAAAAAATCCGAAATAAAGTATAAAAAAATTTAATCAAATAGAAAAAATCAATATACCAATAAAAACTTGATTACTCATCATTTACTTCGAATGATAACTGTAAACATTACACTTTTAGCTTGCAGAAATGCAGCTGTATACTGGCAATATTAACAGAAAAAACTTTTTTCTCTAAAAATTGCAATTATTATAAACTTTACCCCTAAAACAAAAATTCAAATTAATTTTCAAGTCTCCAAATTTCAAGTCTCCAAAATAGGCTGAATTTACAATCTGAAATGATATCAATCAATTTTGTATCTAAGTAACAGAACTCCGACTCGAATACACCTGAATAAAATAAAAAAATCGTTTTCTAAAACCAGAGGTAGCCACAATGCTCGATTGCGTAAGGCCCAACTCTAGATCTCCCGATTAAAAGAAGGGTTCATCCATCCTCAACTCCTTTTTAAATCTCATTTCCAAAACCTGTTCCCCGCGCTCTTTAAACCCTACTGCATCCTCCTATCTATCCATCAACTTATCAATCCCATAATCTCCCGCCTACTCCACTCTCCTTCAACTTTTTTTTTCTTTTTTTTATAATCGTCGTCCTCCACCATTGTGAGGGTCGCGGCACCCTTTTTACGGAAGCTACCGATTTCGGGTCATTGTTTAGCGAGCGTATTATGCCTTACCCTCCCCCCCTTTTTTTTTTGTGCGAGGGATGAAAGAGGAACAGATGAAAGCCAAAGAGACTCTCAAGGATGATGATCGACAAGTGCAGTCAGGGCCTTTGAAAATTTGGGAAAAAAAGGTTACTCTCTTTTTTCGGGCAAGAGGTAGCTTTTTTTTTTTTTTTTTTTAGGATGAAAATTGGGTGGTTGGGTTGTAAACAAGTCATTAAAACTTGGAAGTTACAAGCTGCAGCCTGGTGCTGGGCAGTGTCACAGTGTCTACTAACTAGATTAACTTATCACGAGTAAACTCGTTATCGTCGACTGAAAACAGACGTATTTCAAATATCGATTGATAAATACCTTCGAGCTGACTCTGCTTTTCATAAAGCGCAATTTTGCCGTGGTTGAATTCGAATTAAAACTTTTTTTTCTGTTAAGTCGACTTAAGAGTTTACTGTATCGAAAAATATACACACGATGTCGATATTTTTCAAGACAGAGTAAAAATCAAATATTTAAATTGAATTGTTTTAACATTTATTACTTACTGTAATAGTTGTTTATTAAGAACAACTGATTGTAGTATCAGAATTGTTTATTGAATTTTTTTAACTTTCTTCGAGCTGATTATGCGTCAGTTTTTCTTAATATCTAAGAAAACGTCCTCAATTTAACTCTAAATAAACTGAGATTTAAAGTGAATTTATAGATTCAGGGCTTGATCCAAGTTTAAAAAAATTCACAATTAGATCGAAAAGTTAAATAAAGCGAGTTTATTTTTTAACATTTATGAAAAGTTAACAAATATTCTCATTAAAACTTACAAAAAAATCATCGAACACTGATCTTGGACGTTCAAATAAAAGAAAAAATTTTAATTTCAATACAAATTAGCATATTTCAGGGAAGGGCTCTACTTAAGAACTGCCTTCTTACAACTTCAATCACACCCAGTTCT
Organism: Encarsia formosa; assembly: GCA_038277355.1. Taxonomy (NCBI): domain Eukaryota; kingdom Metazoa; phylum Arthropoda; class Insecta; order Hymenoptera; family Aphelinidae; genus Encarsia; species Encarsia formosa. Next base: position 20,588,319 of record CM076184.1, read on the forward strand.
CACTGAGAATAATATTACTGGCTGCATCGAAGTTAATTTTCAACATCTAAACCTTTATATAAAACAGTTGAAAAATAAAAAAATTTTAGTACAGATTTTGTGCAGTGGGCGTTAAACCAAAAAAATCCAAGCTCAGTCACATTCCGGGAAAAATAAAGTTGAAAAAGCCGAGTGGTACTCCTGCTGACACCTCCCGGCGACTATTCAAACCACTCGCGGTCGATCGGCGGTGGGTAAGGAGACTTCCTGCAATTCGTCTTAGCTCGAAACTTGGCGGGACGCCAAACCGAGAGCACTTGGATGATCGTCACCGTGAAACCGCGAAATAAAAAATAAAAGCCGAAAGGGGGGGGTGAAATTCATGATCTAGCAAAGTGTCTGTGTGGTACGTTTCGAATAAAAGATTAATTTTTGAAACTTAGCGACCAAAATAAATTATTTATTTATTAGAGGTGAATTTACAATTAAGATTGAATATAATAATGATCTTTAATGTGGTCTAGCAATAGTTATAATTTTTTTTTTTTTTTTTAATTTGAAATTGTTATATATGGATACGGTGTAATGTGAAATGCAATGATGAATATTATTATCATATAAACTTTGTTAAATGAAATTACTTAATATGTATTAATAGTTGCTATTTCAACGAGAGTTGAAGAAATGATATTCACGAGTCCGAGTAAGACTCTAGAGTCTTGTGACTGTTGTACGGAGTCCGAAATTAGAGGGCTCAGGACTCTTGATGTTCAAGCTTTTGAAAGTTGAGTCTGAAGCTTGAATCTTAAAATTCGGATTCAAAGATTTAGAATCTACTTCGTTCCAATAATTTTTCTCTCCAAGTATTTTTAAGGAAAAAAAAGTAAAATTTTAGGAATTTATTTTTAATTATACAGACACGAAATTTTTTAGACTTCCGACTTTGGAGTCTCAAAAACGAGTCCCAAGATCTGGACTCGAAATTTTTCAATCTAAATCTCAAGACTCAACTTTCGGACTCATGAGTCTTCCTAACTCTAGATTTAACAGTTGTTTTTGGACAAGTAAGCAATTTGATCTCAGTTCTATCGCACTGCAAATTTCATTTCACCCTCAAAATAAAAACCAAAATTTTGATTTCGATCGATCGCAACCGCGAAACAATTTGGCCTCTGTAGTAGATAAGAAAATTTGTATTTTAGTGCTTGAACCACATCCAAGCCCGGTGATCGCTCATCTCCCGGTGCATTAAAAATGAAGGCCAAGTTGAGCGTGAGATCGAAGGGTGGGGGCCATGAATATTAAACTTTTAATTAAGATTCCCGCGGTGCTGGCTGGGCTCGATAGTTTTTGAGCGACGTGAGCTGCAAGCGCGGCCGGGCGGGTGATTCAAATATTAAGCGAAGGGTTAAGCTAGGCAAGGGTTAATTACCTGAAAGGCTCCTCGTTCAAGGAGACGCTGGTGTCATTAACCGTGGACGAGGTGGAGCCGCGGGGCGACCTCGGTCCGCCCTCCGGTTCCCCGATCAACACCTCGGTGCGGCCATTCTGGAATGGACTGCTCGCCCGTCGCTCGCCAGCCCTTACTCCCGGGCTCAGCTGTAGTGCGGTCTGTGAATTGGAGTTGAAAAATTGTTATGATTTATTTGATAAATTCAAATTTATTAATTTTTAAGGTGGTTTTCTACCAGAGCTAGTCAAGTTAAAGACTAAAAAAAAATTATTACACCATATTGTTAACAATTGGTTATTAAAATTTATTTTTTAACTTTTTATGGCTTCTGAAATTATCTTTTACCAAAAAAACATTGACAATCATAACAAAACATTTTTTTTTAATTTTAACCTCACCTTTGAATACCGCAGTTTTGGAGGTTATTCACGTGAAAATTATTTTTGTAAAATTTGTAAAAGGTCAATTTTGTGCAATTTCAAGAAATGAATTCTTCGATAGTGAAACTATACGTATGTGGTTTTTCTAGGATCTCTATTGTAAGAAGACAAATATCAATAATTTAATTTAGTTTACTTTTTCAGCGTAGCGGCCATAGGCGTAATGAAAAAAATTCAATCTTTAACTTGCTGTAACTTATAAACTATATGGTCAATTTTGATCAGACTTCGTAGAAATGTTTATTAATATCTAATAAACACCTTCATAAATTTGAGCTGATTCTCTATTGTCATGCATTTGGTAGAAAACGACCTTAAATGAGAGTGGAAGTTATCAAAAGTAATGAAATTGCATGTCGGACATTGTAAAAATGACCAGATCCAATCGACTTACTCGAGGTAACAGTTTTAAACGAGGTTTTAAAGCTACTAGGATATGAATAATTAACAACTGTTTAACAATAGAAAGAAAAAATTAATAATTATTGTTAAAATTAAAAATAACGAACCAGATGTAGATCAGAGTCCTCGGGACAGCTCTGCTGTTTCTCGAGGGCAGTGCGTTGATCCTGGGAGCCCTTCGGTATCGTACCGTTGCTCAGCTTCGTCGTGTAAACATTCGTTCCTGGATCTCTGCATTGCGAAAGAGAAAAAAAAAAAAAAGATGAATCAGAACGTGAATTACAACTTGGATATTTTATTTTTCACCATTACAGATTTCTGCACCGCATCCGGCTATTTACGATTTAATTAAACCGGGAGAGGGAATGGGAGTGGGGTAGTCTGGAATCCCGATAAGCCGGATTTTAAAATTATCATCAGCCTGGTAGCGCCGCGCTACCTTTTATTTATCATCGGTGTTAACTAAATCCTACGGTGATAAAACCGCGTGTACATGATTCATGGTAACGAAAAAAAAAGACTGGGTGATACTTTTTTCTGTTATAGGTCTTTAGAGTTCTTTAATGGTTGAGAGACAAGCTTGTTGCTTTGCTTTGGTATTAATTTATGCGATTTGTAAATAACTGCGTATCAGTATTACTTAAATAAAATTTTTGTTTATTTGGTCAAGTGTGAAAATGAAATTTGAATCGGTGTCTAGCATGTCATGAGTTGCTCACTCTACTTATTAAAACATTGGTCTTTTTTTTTTATCGATTTTTTTCACAAGTTTATAAAATCTAAGGTCGGTATATCTTTTTTTCTTCACAACATTATCCATTTTTAGAATATTTATGCAAGATATTATGATTCACAGCAACATTTTTCAGTGAGACAAGTTAAAAATTAAAAAAAAATTTCTACCCGCACCAGCACTTAATTAAAAAATCATCTAATTGCAGTGCAAGGGAGTCTCTAACTAACACCGCAATTTTCCCAGCCTCCGACAAAAGAACCGCGGTTTTAGAAGTAAAGAAAAAAAAGGACTCCTCCGCTCTTGAAAAAAAAAAGCTCTTTCTTATTTTATCCCGCTCATGCGAACCCCGCGGGAGGGAAAATAAAGAATGGAGGAAAATTCGCCTCCTCGTCAACCCCGAGTGGAAACTTGCAGGAAGGTAAAATATGAAAAAAAACGTGTACACAATGACTCGTAAGCGTAACCTTGGGCTTTTCGCCCTTGCACCAGGCGTTGCGGTCTCGAGGATGCGAGTTATGTAATTTTTTTCGAAGATTTAATTCATGCCGCGCGTGTGTGCGGCTACTTTTCGAGCGAGGAAATGTTTTTTTTTCAGAGCGGGGAGAGTGCTTCTTTGAAGGGAAAATACGCGAGCTGATTTTATTATTTAAAGTCGGGGTAACGTTTGCTTTTCTTCAAAAAGTTATGCAGATTGAAAAATAATAAAGTTATTGTTATCTTGTGAGCAAAATGTAATGCATTTTGGGATCGATCGAGTGTGAGGCATGAGGAAAAATTTTTCTACGCGACACGATCTCGATGCATTTTTCGCTGAAGAAAAATCTTAACTCAAAAAGTTACTCTCAGGATATAATATGAAAAATCCATAACAGATATTGGGAGAGTTCGTTTTTCAATTTTCAGATTTTTGGCGTAGAAAAATAATATTTCTACTTACAGGTAGAAAAAATAAACTCACTTGTGGGAAAGTGTCACCGTAATCTGGCTGTTCGTCGCATCTTTCCCCGCGGCCTCGTTGCTCGTCGAAGCGGCTCCACCTTCGATCTAGAAGAAAAAAAAAACAGAAGATTCGATTTTCATTATTCAGCGTTTTTCTTTTACTTAGACTCTTTACCAGAATGAAAACTCAATCAATTTTTCAGTGGCCAGCGTACATGGGCACTCTTTTTTACTCGCTTTTTTTTAAAAACGAGAGTTTAAAAAATATATCGACGGTCCCAGCGAAGAAAAACCTTAGCAGACAATCTGGAGATTTTAAATGACCAATTAGAGGCCGAAATGAATTAAAAAATTGAAAAAAATTAAAAAATCTTATTTATTAAGTAATGATTTATTGAGATTCCTGATTCAAAAAAATTTTTGAATTCATTTTAGCTTCTCATTGGTCATTTAAAATCTCCTGATTTTCTACTAAGGTTTTTCTTCGCTGGGACCATCGATATATTTTCTATCATTTTGATTAAATATTTTTTTAGCGATTTGAGTTAAAAATTAGAAAAATTAAATTCTTAAAATATTTTTATACAACTAAAATTATTTTCGATTTTCTAAAATTCCACTCGCATGTAAAGTTATTAAATTTGAATTGTCTGAACTAGGCTTTAAACTATGTATTGAAAAATTGGAAAATTCAGAGTTACTATTTGAGACGTACCTAATAAATTAGAAAAAATATTTAAAAAGTTTTTTATAGTTCGACTTTGAATTTTCTTGGACTCGAAACGATTAATATATTCTCAAATATATAATTAACAACTGGAGCGATTAAAAAATTCTGTCAAGCTTACTCAATTTTTCATTGAATTTTGTCTTTTCAAAAAATTTAATAATATTTTTCCGAGTTCTGAGTTTTTAATTTACAAGAGAACATTTTGAAATAAATTCAATAAAAAAATCTTTGCTAAGCCAGACGATTTGTAAACCCTATACTCGAATTAAAAAAATAAATATAATAAAATAAAACATGTTTACCAATAAAATGCAAATTATTCATAAAGTTCATTATGATGTCGGCTGTCTCTAATCACAGAGCAGGATCGTCGATTGCGCAAGGAATATGAGCTGCGAAAGGGGGGGTGGGGGCACAGCCGTTATTAGCGCGGCGGAAATTTATGTCAGCCGTACGCACGCTGCAATCAAGGCCGCGTTATCCTCGTTCCTGCACGGAGAGAAAAATGTAGGGTTTGACCCGTGCTACGCTCATGGAACAGATCTGTAAGCAGCGCATGGAATCGTCCCATATGATATTCATCGGTCGATTCCATGCTCGCCACCGGATTATCCGGTGCTGCTCATGCGATTGGACTGGCGAAACAAAACACGATGACTCGCACGCGCTTGCAGGCAAAATTTTATAATTTTTTTTTTACAGTAACATTTTTTAAACAGTGATATATTAATTAATAATAAAGATTTTATTAAAAATTATTTTTTAATGAAAATTATCTAACAAAATTTATTGCCCGCAAGCGCGTGCGAGTCATCGTGTTTTGTTTCACCAGTCCAATCGCATGAGCAGCACCGGATAATCCGGTGGCGAGCATAGAATCGACCGATGAATATCATGGGACGATTCCATGCGCTGCTTATAGATCTGTTCCATATGGCGTAACATGGGTCAAACCCTACATTTTTCTCTCCGTGTGCCGCGGGAGGATTATCCCGAGCGCGTGTTTATTTAACGTATTTTCACACACGATTGTTGTCGTACTAGCGAGCATCTTTCGAGCCGCGAAGGAAAAGCGAAAGGAAAACGTCAAACCCCGCGTGGGGGATTTTACTGTGTCAAGACGTGCGCTCGCGGCCTTTTTTATCTTACAAACTTTTATTGCGGAAGCTCGATTAATTCGAATGGAATTTACCACTGTGTTAGAATATTTCAATGGTTTATAGGACTTACTTTCGTAAGAAATACGTCAGGCTTGAAATTTTCACTCAAGAATCAAGTATATGGTGACTTTTTTTATCCATGTGTCTAAATAAAAAAAACTATCTGCTATTGAAATTTCACCTCTTAGTGTAAAGAAGAAACTTTTTGTTTGTTTTTTTTTGTTTTTTTTTTTTTAATTAGTTAAATCATAAAAATAGTCTAACAAGTTATGAAGATTTTAATTGCTGACAAATTTTTTATCAAGACATACGGAACTTCACTAGATCTTTTGATAGATTCGACCGAGCGAGATTTGGATTAAAAAACGCTACCTGTTACATATTTTAAAAATCTGTATTGTTTGAAAAAAGGGTAGTGGATTTTACTTTAAAGCTTTATAATTTTATTTTGTTTCTATGTTGATTTTTGTTCGTACAAATTTAAAATAATTTTAATTTCGATATGTGATTTTGTTTTCTTTAGCCTATGAAGAGGTCATCCATAAAATGATGACGAAACGTCAGGTTTTTACTAATTAAAAAATAAAAAATATCGTTCGTTTGACCAAAATACAGTGTTTTAATTTATACTCTATAATTTTTTTTTCCGCTTTCAGGCTTTGGTACACCTTTCAGGCAACAAATTTACTTTATTTGGATGATACTAAAATACTAGTTTATTTTGACAGACTCTTTCTTGAAGTATAATTATCTACATGGTACCGTAAGAAATATTTCTACTTATTGACTTTTTTCTAATTCGCTTAATAAAAAATATAGTACAAGGTATTAAGTTTTTACCACTAGATATAAAAATAAATTTTTATTTGTAATTGTCTAAAAAAAAAGGTTCTTCACAATCAGTATGAAAAGATAGCTTGACAAATAAAAAATGTATAAAACGTCAAAATAAAGTTTAAAAATAGTCTTAACGAGATTTAACAAATAAGTAGAAAATTAGTGCAGCGGTAGGAGAATTTCTCTTGCAAAAGCTACATTTTGTAAAAATACGATTCCAATAAGGGAAAATCTTTTTCGATCCAATGTTCTAAAAAATACAATTTAATTTCAGATTTCTTTCATAAAAAACTATTTTGCTTCAAGGGTTTATGTATCAACTGTATGAAAATCTAGACAACAAATAAGGTACCTGTACCTAATATGGCCCCCCTAAGCGAGAATCGACGTTGTGGCGAATCAAATCACTATTTTTTGACGGGTAAGGTCTCATTTTAAAGCTTAATTTAAGAGCTTTAAAATGAGACCTTACACGTTTGATTTTGATCAATGAGCTTCAAATGCCAGAGGATTTACCAAAACACGGTTTTTTAAGACACATAAAATTTGTGTCCTAATATGGCCCCCCTCTCCCCCCGGAAGTATTTTATTCATTGCGATTTTTTAAATCAATCAGAATATGAGATTAAAAAAAACTTCAAAATTTTTAACATTTTAAAAATGATTTATTTAAAAATTGAGCCTTTTTTACAATGTTTTTGAAAGCTTTGCAACCAGTAGAAAAATTTCAACTTTAAATTTTGGTCAAAGTTTTTTTTTGAGCTAGAATGCTTTTTTAGTTATAAAATGGAAAAAAGCTTTGAAACAATTAAATTTATTTTTCTTAAATAACATTAGGGTAGGATTTTCTAAAAAGTAAATATGAAACTAAGGACTCTTAATATCGGTATTTCTACTAATTCGCGGGGGGCCATATTAGGAACACTGGAGAATAATAAGTTATTTAAGAATAAAACCCGTTAGAAAACGAGTTGAACAAAAACTAAGGTCGCGTTTTAAAGCTGAAACAATAACGAATCAAAGCTACTTATGAAAATTTTGATCAGATGCGTCTAAATCTTTTGGCAGACCATTTAATTACAACGTAAAATAATAACGGAGGTATACAAAACGAGTTTTAGCTATTAGGCGTGCGCAAAAATAATTTTAAAATGTTCTAAACAACTGAAAACTTCATAATTCAGTGTTTTTGACTTCTTCCTACCTTGTAGAGATGCCGCATATCGAGCATATTCAAAATAACAGGGGGGGGGGGGGCATATTAGGCAAGGGGCCATATTAGGCACACTTACCTTACATAAAAAAAAATATAGTTCAAGCAATCAACTTTATCCTCAAAAAACCAAAAAATCCAGTTATAAAAACCACAGTAAAAAAAAAAATACTTTAACAGACCGTACGAAAAGATAACAGGTGCACTCATTGTCTTTACCAAGCAGCATTCACCTTTGATACGGCCGGCAGCTCTAGCGAGTACAATGGTTACGAAAAATATTTATATGGTAATGGCGAGGCCGGGTTGGCTTGGCTCCATCTTTATAGGATTAGTTACGAGCGCGCGCGGTGTTATATACAAATATGGCCGGGCGTAAATTTATCGATCTCCCTTACCGGAGTTATGTCTGGTATCTAATGCCGCCGTAAATTCATCTCGCGTCACCTTGCCACCGAGAAAAATTTTCTAAAAGTCCTGATGTAGAATTCACTGCTGCGTAAGGAAGGTTTTTTAAAACTTCGCACTGGGAATCATCCCTCGAGAGCTCTTTAATTAAAAAGATTTTTATTTTATGAAAAACCGGGTTTCAAGAGGACTGACTGCTGGAATTATTCCGAGTTTGAGTTAAATTCTAATAAGATTAAGCGTAATTAAAAAGACGAGCAAGTATTGAAAGTATTCATTTAAGATGGGGCTGATCCTCATCCAGTTTTGAGTCTATAATTTCTCCAACTAATTCGTCCGTAAAATTTTACAAAAATAAAAAGGTTTGTTTATTTGGTTCTAAATCGACGAGGACTTTTATCTCAAAGTTGTTGGCGCGTTAGAGTAAAAAGTGAGTGAGTCAACGATATTTCACTTTGTTGAATAATTCACTTTAATCATCAGTCGTTAAGACCGAAAAAATTAACTGTACTGCAGTTAATTTTCACTTTAATTCCCTCAATCCAAGAGATAAGATTTTGGTGAAAAATGAGCTTTGAGAAAACAGTTTACAAATTGGCCAAAATAATAATAATAATTAGCCCTCGAATTTTTCAAAAAATTCCAAGATACATCAATTGTAAAAACGGACTTTTTATTTTCTCACAGCGAACTCTTGAAAAGTGCACGAGTCCACTCAAAGAAAATCCCCTTAAGCTTCATTAAATCTCTTCGTTGAAAAGGTGAAAAATAATTATCCGAAGTAGTGGGAAAAAAATCTCTCTCTCTCTCTCTCTCGCGTTAACCCACATTTTAATCGCCCCGCGGAAACGGATCCACCAGGGTGGATTAAGACGACGTACCGAAAATCCCCCCCCCCCGACTTCCTTTGATTCGGTTACGATTGAACCGGGCCTGTTTTTTTTTTTTCGTTACTTCGCAGTGCGCACGTTTTATCGCGGGAGAAGCTATAAATTGACTGCGAAGTGGGTTTACGCGCTTAATCTTTATTGTTTCGCGTGTTTCATTTTACCGCCGTGAGTTATAGCAAGCGTTGTTTTCGCGCTCCTGGTTTGATTTATCCAAATTGGTCATTTGTTTACTGTAAAAATTTGTTGGTGGGAATTTTTTAATAAGACTAAGATTACATGTATTTTTAATTTTGAATGAAAGTTTACCTATAAATAAATATTCAAAACTTATGTTGCTGAGTTTTCGAGACCTGGGGCAACCTATTATCTAAAATACAAATTGTTAACTTCTGTCTCGAAAATTTGACCCACTGTCTTCTGGGAACATTTATTTTTTGCGAAATTTTTATACAAAGAAATTTATCCGCTATAGATGTAATTTTTTTCACAATAATAAAATTTTCCAAGAAAATATGTTATTAAAAATTATTTGTGCATTTGTGACCTCTAGGTATGAATTAACTAAAATTTATGTGTAAAGTGCGTGAAGCTTGCAGTAACATGGCACAAAATTCAGAGTGGGAATGGACCTACTTAAATCTGTCTAGCCAATGACAGAGCTTCTCAAAAAGAAAAATTTAATGTGATTGGTTAAGAAATTTAAGCGTTCCCACGCTAAAATTACTTGCTTAGGTAGTACCCTCATATGGTTCTAACGATTAAAGTTTATTTTAAACTGTCTAATTTATCTGTATTTTTATTTTTATTTTTATTTTTTTAACCCACAGAGGTAAATTCTACATTGGTGAAAAAAGTTTTATAGAAGAAATCATTCAAAAAAACATCAAAAATATTTTAAAATGCGATTATAAGTACTTTAAACAGATGCAATCAAGACAAACATTTTTTCTCAAATAATAGTTATTTTTGTAAAAACTAACCAATAAGTTTTTTAAAGAATTTTTTGTGTTTAAAATGAGTAAGTATATTGTAATTTAAAAACTCATCATTATGCTCTATCTTAAATTGCGCTTCGAAAAAAATTTCCATAATCGCTTTAAAAAATATAATTCAAAACTTGTATTCGCTCGAATGAAAATACTTTTTAGTTTTCATCTAATTATTATCGTTATTTTTTTAAACTAAGCACGAAGTTTTTAGTTTTTTTTTTTACTGAGATGAAAAGATAAAAACTAACTTTCAAAAAACTGTAATTAACTTCGTGTTTTAAAAAAAAAAACTCTCGGTCCAGTTTGAAAAAAAAAAGATGAGTTATTTTTCATTCCTGTATCTTTTTTTTTCATCCTGCGTGTGTTTTCATTACACCGCAAATATAGATCAAAGGCCGGGACGAGGATTTGGTAAAATTAATTAATGTGTCTCGAAAATTGTGTCAGCGAAAAAAAACAAACACAGACGCGCCGTTTCAATCTAAACTAAAACATATTGACCCGAATAATTTTAATCACTCGATGTTAAAAAAAAAATTGCTCTCTTAGTGTATAAGTGAACATTACCTGTTGATGCAATATCGCCTGGATGTCCCGCGGCTGGATCTGTCGAAGCGCCGTCAGTCGCTCCAGTCGTTCCCTCGCGCCTCTGAAATCACAAGATTTTCATTTTTACTCAACTCGGTCCGCGGTCACTCGAGTTAATATTAACTTCAAAAATTAAGCCGTGTTTTTTTTTTTACAAAATGGAACTTTCTATCAAAGCTGTTTTTTCAAAAAACGTACTGCTAGTTTTTTTTTCATACTTATCAAAGTTTTTTCTTCAAAATTCGGAGTACGCGAAAAATGTTTCTTTTGATGTCAAAGCCTCAGCGTATGAGAAAAAAAGTTCTGATTAGAAAGTCATTTTGATGCCTCGCCTTAAAAAAAAATTTTTTTTTCCCAACGCAGGTGGAAAAAAAATTAGAAGAAAAAACAGCTTTGATAATTAAAATATTCGAGCGCGGATTATTACGAAAAAATAAATACGAATCCTTGAATTACCGGTTATTCTCAAAGGCAAAATTAATAACTGCACCCAGCTGATGCACTTTTTTTTAGTTCACGGTATGCTGCTGCTGTTTTATTTAATCTCTCCCTCGATCTCTCCATTGATAAAAACAAATTAGAATTTTGTGAAAACGTCAATAAAGCGTTCCATAAAATTCAATGTTTAAATTGTACATCTTTTAATTTACTAGGGAACTCGTCAAATTGTTTGTATACAAGTGTATACACACGTGTGACGTATTTACGTAAATTAAAGTCACGTGATGAAATTGTTTATAAATGGTGCACATAATCTAACCATTGTAAGTTGTAAAAGAAAACAAATAACAATAATTTTTATTATTATTATTATTATCATAATATTCTTGTCAATTTTTATAGTACTACATTAGAAATAATTATTTCGAAAATACGTAATTATTAATGATTTTTTTTTCAAACTAAGACATAGAGACGTCATCGATCCAAATGACTTTAAGATTACAGTCATCGGACTGTGTATGTTTTCAATGCTTTTAGCTCTTTTTATTTTTTTATTTTTTTAAACATCAGTTTTCTATAAGTAACTTTGTCATTAGTTTTGGCGGGAATTCAAATTCACAATTTAAAAAATGTTCCCTGTCCTTTTTATTTACAGAATTCCAAAATACAAACAAAAAGAATAACCGGAAAAATCGGCCATCTGAGAGCCCATGAAATTTAATTAATTTTATTTTGAAAATTAATATTATTTTGACTAGACTTAAATATTCATGAGCTAAATTGTAAAAACAAAATTTCATGAGTTATCTAAAAAAATATGAAAGTTTTTTGGGCTCTTAAATGGGCAATTTTGAACGTTATTAAACCTAAATAAAGAATATTCATCTCTATAGCCAACAAATCAATTAAACATGAAAAATCAAAGCTTCGAAAAAGGTGTTCTCAATGCTCTCTGAAAGTAATCCGTTTGAAGTAAGTTCTTTCATGACTGGCAATAAATATTTTACGGCAAAACTTTTGCAATTTAGGGCACTGTTATCTCGCAAAGCGATAAAAGCCAAAATCCTCTACACACTAGAGACGTATTAGAAATTTTTCGATTTCAAACTCACCTCTCGACGGCGATGACCCAGGCGTCCCTGATGCCCCCGGCGTTTGGTCCATCCAATACTTCTGCCACAAAAGGAGCTCAATTAGTTTAGCAAAAAAAAAGAAGATTCTCTTTCGTTCAAAAAACATATCGTTCGCTCTCTCTCATGTAAATTAATCACTCGCAGTCTCAAAGGGGCTGGCCGTTGAAAAAAAAAAAGAAAAGCCGATGAATTTCAAATTCAATCCCCCGGGCTCAAAGCTCCGGGAATTTATTTCATTGACTTTTTCCCCGAGCTTTTCGTTCCCATTCAAATGGGCTCATTGACTTAATCATCCCTAAACCATTACACTTAAATAGGGAAGGGAATACTTTCGTACGACCGTCATTTTTAAACAGTATATTTCGAGCTACGCAGCAAATATTTTAATACACAGTTATAGAACTCACTATGATTTAAATTTTTCCGAATTCGCGCCATAATTTGTGACGTCACATTATGAACATATTAAAAATTGAACCATAAAATTATGGCTTAAGTCGTTTAAAATGACTTGTGACGTCATAAATAACGGAGCGCAATTAAGAAAATTCAGGTGTATACTTAAAACATTAATTTTTTAATAAATAATAAATGCTTGTACGATCTGTAGAGTAAAAATTAAACTTTTAACGAATACTTTTAATACTTTTCTTAGCCGTACCTCTTCTCTAACTAGATTCCCCTAACTTGGAGTAAAAAAATTCAACGAGCGTAAGGTGGATCGATGAAAGCTTGAACTTTGCCCGGTATCTTAACGAGAAAAAGGAACCCATCGGCTTTTACATTGGATCCGTGTATTTTAAACTTTTATTTTTCGTCGAAGGATCAATTATTCGCTCCCCGCAAAGGTCATGGAACAAAGTTAACCGACCCAATTAGCATCGAGGGGCCCCGGGTCAGCTCTTTTTCGACGGGGCTAAAGGGTATAGCCTGTTAAGGGGGGGTAAAGTGCCCCCAGAGCAAACCCCTACAATATATATATCATTCGAAAGGTCTTAAAAAAAGAAAATTTTTGACGCCAACTAAAAATTTTTATCTCATATACTGCGCATGCGCGGTTAAAAATAGTGATTTTTCAACTTTTATTTATATCTCCAAACCTATATAAGATAAAAAAACGAGGTCGGCGGCAAAATTTTGTTTGAAAAAAATGTAGTTCGAAAAATTTTTTTTTTTAATTTTAGGTCAAAAAACGGAATTTTTACGGCGATTTTAAAACTTAAAATGCCCATTAATAAAAACCTGTAATGGCTGCAGTGCTAAAAAAAATTTTTTTATACGTATTTTGATGAAATTTTTTCACTTGAATTTTTTCAGATTTTTTCAGAGGGTGGAAAGCACTTAAAAAATTAAAAAACCGATTTTTTAAACGCTTTTTCGCTTTTTAATTGGTTTAAATCAAGTTATAAATTATAAAACTATTACAACTTCTTTTGTTTTACAAATTTACATATCACAGTACCATAGGTTATATTAAATTATCATTTAGAGCCTTAAAAAGGGCAAAAAAGCGATTTTTTAAACGCTTTTTCGCTTTTTTGTTACCATAAATTGAATTTAAAATTATAAAACCGATACAAAAACTTATTTTTTGTTAAATTACATACTAATTTACAGTTAAAAAAATTAAAACATTATTTTTAACTTAAAAAAGCCCGAAAAATCGATTTTTTCAACACTTTTTCGCTTTCTCGATACCTTAACTTAAATTTAAAATTATAAAACTGATACAAAAACTTATTTTTTGTTAAATTACATACTAATTTACAGTTAAAAAAATTAAAACATTTGTTTGGGCTAAAAAAAGGTCGAAAAAGCGATTTTTTGAACACTTTTTGGCTATTACGAAATAACCAATCGGTCATAACAACTTAGAAAATTTTATAAGAGTCACGTTTTACAATAATATAAACTAAGCAGCCATAAAAATAATTATAGCACATCTATGTGCCTTATAAAGGTCGAAAAAGTGATTTTTCGAACACTTTTGGACAGTTCTGAGCTTAAAAATTACTATTATACAATTTAAACTTATCTAAAGTCTACTTGTTTACAATAATACAGGAAAATAAGTTGTTACAACAGTTATCTCACACTTATTTGCCTTAAAAAAGCCAAAAATCATTTTTTGGGTGTTTTTTTAACAATATGAACTTACATACTGTTCACACGCACTCAAAAATTATTTTAAAACTACTATTTTATAGTAATACAAGTTAAAAATCAATTAAATCAAATTAAAATCAAAAACAATCTAACTAAATTTATTCAATCATCATCATCACTATCTTCATCTATAATAGGCATCGTGTCGTCTTCGACGAAAAGTTCTGATAATATTTGTGATGGACTCAGCTGTTTCGACTTGAATCTTCCACAGGACAAATAGTAAATTACTGCGGCGACGTGTGAACAACATCCAATTGTTCGTAGCCCATTAGCACACTCGCAGCACCACCGTTTGATCCCTGCGCAACCAACTGTTTCAGGACTGTACTCTATGTAACAATTGTAAGTCTTCGATTTTATGTGTCTGGACTGTACTTGTATTCTGATGATTTTTTCAGATTCTTTGAGATATTTCAAATGAAGAACACCATTTATATCAAGCATCTCTGCCAAATAGGAAACAGCTTGTTTTAATTGATATCCACCAGTAAAAAAGATTTTCAGATCTTTTTCGGTCATTTCTGGAAAATCACTTAAGTCAGTTGATGTTAGATCGCTGAAGGTAACTTTCTTTCTGCTCCAGCCTCCATTTTCTGCTTCTTGATGTAATGTATTTTCTATTTGAGATTGAAGTTTCATACGATCAACAATTTCATCGGTCATGCCAACATCAGAGTGAAATCGCTTCCCAAAAAAGTTGTTCAAAAAGCATGCTATTCTAACAAAGTGCTTTGCATTGTGTAAAGATTTATTATCAAATTGGTGATGAAGAAGTTTATATTTTTGACCAATTACTCCATGTATCGCTTCCACTGACCATCGGATTTTTGTTACAAACCTTGAATGATTAGCCTCTTTTCGAGTCAGCTGGTTTCTTTTACCTTTAAGAGAAGGCATCAAAACTTTGTAACCTTTATCCTGTAGGTACTGAACTACATCACGAAATCCTCTATCAAGAACAAAAACGTCGTTTTCTTGTAACAAATCCGAAAATTCTTGGTTTGTCTCTAGTAAGTGTTTTAAAATCTGCGCATCATTCATATGTGCTTCAAAAGGACCTAGAACATCAATGACATGACCATCTGGCATACAGATTGTAAAAGGCTTTGCTAAATGACATTTTTTTTGTCCTGTATAAGATTTTCTTTGATAATCGTTGTTTGCGCTTTTTTGATGCCGAAGGTAAGTACCATCACCAATTATCATTAACTGATTATCATTTAAATCATGCAATTTCTTAGCGATGGATGTGATATGATTTGTAACGAGCTCTTGTCTAGTTAGTGAATTGATACCAAATCTACTGGGTAAGACATCAACTTTAAACGACTGAATAACAGATTCCACAAAATTAGAAATTTGTTGCGACCACTGAATCCCTAGAATGGCTGCTATCATGCTATTCGAATTACCACTTCTTAATTTTAGTAAAAACACTACTAACGCCTGAGTAACATCTCTATTGTGTGAGGCTCTCATGCCTGTCAGCATTCCACGAAGTTGAATTAACTGCTCCCAGTTAAGACCAGTAAACACAATTAAGCTTTTTTCAGGCATTGAAAAGTCAGAAACTCGATAAAAAATATCTCTATCAACTCGTGCAGAAAAATTTTCCAGTAGTTTTTTTAGTTCAGAAACTTCTATTACACTAGAGTTAAAATGAATACGTAAGTGCCTGAGCTCATCTTCATAAAAAAGTTTTTTGACACTTAAATGGGACTTGCAAGTTCGATTGCCTGTAAATATTTTAAAAATTATAAATGATTTTAAAAATTTAAAAATGATTGCTACCGTATATATTTGAAGGTAAGCCTTTTTTACTTTTTTTAAAGGTCAAAAGTTGGGGTTGTATTCGAATGCGGCTTATCTTCAAGCACATACAATAAGTTAAAAAATAATCTAGGGTACCTTTTGGAATGAATATTTGCGTTTTACAGTAGGCTTGAGAGCGAGCATGGAAAGAAATTGTAACTAAATTGTTGGCTGTACAACCACAAAGGCAGCAGTACTTGTGAGTGGCAACAGTTCTGTTGATCGGCATTTCTACTGTTTCGGGCTTTTCTCGTTCAGGTTCGAACTGCACTGGTGGATCCAGCGATGACTGGGACGATTGAGACTCTGAAGTTGTTTGTGAAAAAATTTCAGTTAAGGCTGAAACTGCATCGTTGAGACTTTGCGAAAATTGTGGCTGTTCTTCCAGCTTAGGTTTTTTGTTAGTTTTATATAGTCTCAGTTTAAAAGAGCACTTCAAACACAAAAAACAACCAACGGTTCCAACTCTAAATACGAATTCACCTATTTCTACTGTTTCATACAACCAATCAGTAATTTCAGCTGCTTCTTCTTGTGTATTGATAATTTTTTTTTCATTTGCTCTTAATTTACGCTCATTTATATTACATTTCAAACATCTTGAATCATCCTGTTTAAGTTCTTCTTGTTCCTGTTTCTGCTCTTCTAAATCCATATTTTCAATTTTTTGAAGAAATCTTTATATTCAGACCTATTAAAATAAATATTAAGTAAAGCAATAATTAAAAAAAATTTGTTTAAAAATTTTTAATTTTAGTAACCTATGAGAAATAATAAGTTTGTTGACTTAAGCTGCTTTTTAAAATTATCCAGATTGCGTCAGTTTCAGAAAATCAGAGTTCAGATGCTGCCACAAAAACAGTTTCAATATGAATTAGCTCAGACATCTCTGTATCATGTTTTCATAACATGCATAGCTGCGGA
Organism: Encarsia formosa; assembly: GCA_038277355.1. Lineage (NCBI taxonomy): Eukaryota > Metazoa > Arthropoda > Insecta > Hymenoptera > Aphelinidae > Encarsia > Encarsia formosa. Next base: position 20,605,565 of record CM076184.1, read on the forward strand.
TATAAAATTTTTATTAATGTGGGTTTTTTAAAAATAAATTCAGATATTACAAAAAAAAAAATAAATAAATAATAGTATAAAAAATTATGCCAAAGCGTATTACATATTTTAAAATAAGTATGCGGTTAAAAATTCATTATTTTAAACACAATTTAATTTTGAACAAAAAACCATAATTTTGATTTTTAGTTTTATTAAGTTATGAAAACTTTTTCAAATAAATTCAGAAAAATTTAACTTTTTAATAAACTAAATAACATATGATATCATAATGATTATATTAAATTATTTGCACAGCGATAAAAGCTGTTTTCAAGAACCTGAATTATGATCTTTAATGATTATAAGCTATCATTTTTTGCATATCATGTTTCAATCTATAAAATAATTTCAAAAATAACTCAACCAAAAAAGTTTATGCTTCACACAACTGCAATGAGTATTGGAAAGTTTTTGTAAAACTTTCATTTCATTTTATAAAATATAATAATTCCAGCAGTTGATACAAATAAACAGAAATTCCAAATAATTGTGCTATGGTAGTAATGAAAAATTTTCAAGGAAAGTCTAAGTGACATGTGGAGGGAAAATCGTACCAAACTCTGGGTTATGTAATCTCATCTTAAATGATAATGCTTTGCTCAATATTCATAAGTTTCAAACTATACCATCCTTAAGTGACTTATGATTTGGATCATAAATAGAGATATTTTTAACCACAATCAACCAATCACTTAATATTAACTTTCCAGCACTATTTTTTTTATATCAAACATAGTTTTTATTAAAAATTGACCTAGAATTCATTCACCAGTAATCCTGACTACTCAAACAACCTTCTTTTTCACTTATTTTTAATAATATCTTCAACTTCTTAGATTCTTGTTCAATTTTACTCTAAGATAAAGTTCTATGAAAAAACAGTTTGGTACATATTGCCTTCCACACGTCATAGACTTTCCTTGGCTGTTTATTTTCACAATTTTTACATAAATAAAATTAAAAACTTATTTGATCTGTACACACAACTTTCAGGCTTATTTCAATACTTCTATAACTATCTCAAACAAAGTTTTTGAATCATTTCAAGAATTACAAATGTTAAAGATTGAAGTAATAAAAAAAACCAAACTTAGTGTACCTACACCTTCAGAATTCAAGCCTAACTATACATTTTTACCAGCAACAGACTCTTTAATTGCAGCACGAACCAAGAACAAAAACAGTTTAATTTTATTTTAAAAAACTCGTGTCCGAGTAAACGTATGTACGTGTATGTACAAATAACGCGTATCAAATCACAATAAGTACTAACTCTGACTTAATCGTTATTTTTAAAAAAACTCAGCAAAAACATAAAAAAAATCAGCAGTCGTCCGAGTCCCAACTCCCGAGAACGACGACATTCGAGGGAATAAAGCTGTGGCTGAGTGTGGCAGGTGGCTACGGTGTTAGTACCTTTGCGCTAACTAACGGTAGAAAACTGAACTCTTAGGTTTAAAATTTAATTTTAATTCTGAACTTTTTATAATTTTTTCATTGATTACTGAAAAAAAAAAAATTGTAATGAGCTAATTTTTAAAATAATTGATAAAAAAATTAAATTATTCGTAAGATCTTTCGGACGTACACACGTTCAGGCAACACATATATTTTCAGTTGGTTTCTTGAAAAATACTTAAATATAAGTTAAAAATTGACAAAAAATTATTTTTCCTAATCGTTAGTAAGTTTATAATCGTATAAGATTTTTAACAGATGAAGTAAGGTGAGATAAGATTTGAGAGATAAAACCGTCTGGAGCAGAAGCCAGAAACATGAGTTTTTAAAACTCGTAAGTCGTAAGTCATTTTTTAAAATAATTAAAAGTGGTCGTCGTTGTTTTATCATTAGCTTTTTTTATTTTTTCTACCACAGTATGTATTATCATAAATACTGAAGACAGCAAAAACAGCACTAGTTGAACAAAGAGGAAATTATTGTGTACAGTATTTAAGATTATCAAAATGAAGCATATGAAAACATAACCTATCGTGACTATAAAAATTATGTTGTTGTGATTAAAATTAACTTAAAGTACATAAAATTCCTAGTTAAAAATACGGAAACTTATTGAAAAATTGTAGTTTAACACATACATTAATTAATTATTATTAATTATTATTATTAATTTAATCCATTAATTTCATCAATAAAATTCAAGATTTTCGAGCTTAAAAAATTAAAATAGTGCCAAATTTTTTGGTATCAAATGCTTGAAAAAAAAAATATTTTTATATTTGAAGTTATATTGTACAATGTGATGGTCAAAGTTTACTAAAATACTTTTACAACATGCGAGCAGCACCTGGCACATTGGAAGCTTCAAAAAACCTACTTTATTTCAAAACTGGCCTCAATCTTTTTTGCTGATACTTACTCTTATATCCATCACATTTATATTTGAAGGTAAAGTATAAACAGTAAACTAGTTTTGAAAAATTAAACTTTAACCCGTACACACAATTTCATCAATTGAATAAAAAAATTTTAAACTTTAAAAAGTAAACAAGTACCTTTTTTACAGTCTCTTTTTTACACATTTTTAGGTTTTGGACTTACATTCTGGAATGCGATTCAATAAAATATCTTTACACCTGATATGCGAACTGCACCTGACCTTGGAAGCTTCAAAAAAATAACTCCATCTTGAATGATTAATTCTTTGCTAATTAAATTTTTTTCATTTACAATATTTTTTATAAGGATAATTAAAATAAATTTTTTTTATTTTTAATAGGTAAAATTTTGAATCAATGCAAAAAACTACAACTTGTGAAAATTGACTTCAGTCTACTTAGCTGTATCATCAACCTACTAGAAGAAACACTTGTTCTTGCTTTGAACTCGCTGAACAGAAAATTAAAATCCTTTGGTAACAGAAGAAAAAAAACGCAAATTGGTTTTAAAAAAAATGTTTTATCTGGGCGGGTTATCAAGAAAAATTATGTATTTATTTAGACTGCTTTGAGTGTGCTAATGGGCTACGAACAATTGGATGTTGTTCACACGTCGCCGCAGTAATTTACTATTTGTCCTGTGGAAGATTCAAGTCGAAACAGCTGAGTCCATCACAAATATTATCAGAACTTTTCGTCGAAGACGACACGATGCCTATTATAGATGAAGATAGTGATGATGATGATTGAATAAATTTAGTTAGATTGTTTTTGATTTTAATTTGATTTAATTGATTTTTAACTTGTATTACTATAAAATAGTAGTTTTAAAATAATTTTTGAGTGCGTGTGAACAGTATGTAAGTTCATATTGTTAAAAAAACACCCAAAAAATGATTTTTGGCTTTTTTAAGGCAAATAAGTGTGAGATAACTGTTGTAACAACTTATTTTCCTGTATTATTGTAAACAAGTAGACTTTAGATAAGTTTAAATTGTATAATAGTAATTTTTAAGCTCAGAACTGTCCAAAAGTGTTCGAAAAATCACTTTTTCGACCTTTATAAGGCACATAGATGTGCTATAATTATTTTTATGGCTGCTTAGTTTATATTATTGTAAAACGTGACTCTTATAAAATTTTCTAAGTTGTTATGACCGATTGGTTATTTCGTAATAGCCAAAAAGTGTTCAAAAAATCGCTTTTTCGACCTTTTTTTAGCCCAAACAAATGTTTTAATTTTTTTAACTGTAAATTAGTATGTAATTTAACAAAAAATAAGTTTTTGTATCAGTTTTATAATTTTAAATTTAAGTTAAGGTATCGAGAAAGCGAAAAAGTGTTGAAAAAATCGATTTTTCGGGCTTTTTTAAGTTAAAAATAATGTTTTAATTTTTTTAACTGTAAATTAGTATGTAATTTAACAAAAAATAAGTTTTTGTATCGGTTTTATAATTTTAAATTCAATTTATGGTAACAAAAAAGCGAAAAAGCGTTTAAAAAATCGCTTTTTTGCCCTTTTTAAGGCTCTAAATGATAATTTAATATAACCTATGGTACTGTGATATGTAAATTTGTAAAACAAAAGAAGTTGTAATAGTTTTATAATTTATAACTTGATTTAAACCAATTAAAAAGCGAAAAAGCGTTTAAAAAATCGGTTTTTTAATTTTTTAAGTGCTTTCCACCCTCTGAAAAAATCTGAAAAAATTCAAGTGAAAAAATTTCATCAAAATACGTATAAAAAAATTTTTTTTAGCACTGCAGCCATTACAGGTTTTTATTAATGGGCATTTTAAGTTTTAAAATCGCCGTAAAAATTCCGTTTTTTGACCTAAAATTAAAAAAAAAAATTTTTCGAACTACATTTTTTTCAAACAAAATTTTGCCGCCGACCTCGTTTTTTTATCTTATATAGGTTTGGAGATATAAATAAAAGTTGAAAAATCACTATTTTTAACCGCGCATGCGCAGTATATGAGATAAAAATTTTTAGTTGGCGTCAAAAATTTTCTTTTTTTAAGACCTTTCGAATGATATATATATTGTAGGGGTTTGCTCTGGGGGCACTTTACCCCCCCTTAACAGGCTATACCCTTTACCGGTTTTTTCCGCATTTAGATTCGTTATTTCGGGGGGAGACGGATTATTTGGGAAAAATAAAAAGTGCGATCGAAGCCGGACGGCTTACCCAAATTTATTGGGTGCCGTGAAAAATCTTTGGTTCCTTTATTTTTCACCCCCCCCGCCCCCCGCCCCGGGATAATCCTCCGGACTTTTATTCAATTTTTTCTGGGTATTTTCACGCAGCTTAATTTACGACTTGGTCAACAGCTCAATAAATAAAATAACTCTTTTGAATATTTTTTTCAGTTTGAAGTTGCTGCGAATCAACGATGGGAGCGGGTAAATAATGTCGGTCGTTTCCACTAATTGCACAATGAAAAAAAAAAAAAAAAAAAAAAGTTATCCCTGGGTACTGTAAATTATAAATTTTCACGCCATTCCTATGGCTGACAGCTCGACAAAGAATGTTTAAAAAAGTATAAATTATGAAAAAAAAATTTTGCGGCGCTTGAGTGGCATGTTTTGTTGTTGCGTCACTTATCGAATATTTACTTATCGAATATTTATCGAATATTTCGCGCTTTAATTTTAGCATTGAAAATCGCGGGTTGGCTGCAGTGGGAGTGATTTTTTTTCTCTCTCTCGCTCTTTTTTTTCTCAGGCATTTTAAAAGTCGCATCAGATAAGAAAATTACGTCACAATAGCGCCATTACGTCTCTAGCAACTTCCTCAAAGCCTCCGCATTTTCCCGGATGATAAAAACTAACTTTGTGCTCGAAACGCGTGCACATTGCCTTTTTTTTTTTTTTTTTTTTTTTGTTTTGCAAAAAGCGTTGCGAAGAGTCGCGAACAGAGATTACCTGATAAATTTGCGTGCAAACGACAGAGTTCATAATTGATTTCAATTTTCAAACTACTACAGCTCAAATCGTTACTTTAAATAATTTTTTAATTTTTTCTGCTTTTAATTCAAATGAATGTAAGTTGTTAGCCTTGGTTCTTAGACGAAAACAAAACGATTTTTTAATCATAATAAATAGGTCAAGAGGAAAAAGGTTAATTATAATCGGGTAAGAAAAGTGAAAAGATTTGTGTACTTTTGAAAGATCGATAATAAAATAATTAATTTAAATCTACCGTGACTAGTACAAGCTGTTATTTTTGTCTAGCTATTAATTAAATCATGTAATTTTTGGATGCTGAAAAAAATATATAAATTTCTAGTTCTTTTTACTTGTTTAAGCAAATTTTAAACTGAATGGGGTTATTATAATTTATATTGTCGAGTATAAACTGTAATTGTGAAAAGACACGGCTCGATAATAAATAGTTCCTTAACGCAAGATACAATTAAAATACACCCCACTTAACCGAAGTACCATGAACAAACTAACTCATAGATTGTTCAAAAATAATTTAAAAATTTTTCTTTACATTATTCAGTATCAACTGTATTTAAATAGAAAGGACTGAAAGGACATTTAGTTTTATTTATTAAATTAGTCTTCAAACTTTAAAAGTTAGCACAAAAAGCAAAAATTCCATTTTTTCACTGATGTACCGTCTTCATCGTCCTCGTCGATGAACTTGAGGGAGGACAGGTCGAAGCACTTGGCGACGTCGTTGAATATCAGGCAGTCGTTCTCGAGGTCGACGGGCTCGACCACCAGGGCGGACCAGTCGCTAATGTCGGGGGAATCGGTCCTGCGGCTGGGAATTCGCGAGTCTATCCCGCAGCCCCCGCACCAGGATATCCGGTGCAGGATCGAGGCGACCCGGCCCATCGACCTCGGCCTCATCCTTCTCCTCTTGTGCAGCTCTATGTCGTCTCGAGCACTCATTTCTTTTTCATCACACTTTTGGTTTATTTTGAATGAATAATTATCATAAAATTTGGACCACTCTTATGTTTGTTATATTCTTCATAGAGGCCGTATCAGTTTATACAGGCTGTGTTTAGTTTTATTCAACCTGGAATATTTAGATTTTTTTGGACGACTCTGATGTTTGTTGTAACCCTTTTTACATGATTCAGTGACAGCTTTCATAAATGAATTAATAAATTTTTTATTAAAAAAAAATCTGAATTATATGAATATGAACTTTTTTGGTTAGAATGTCGTAATGAATTAAAAGTATTTTAAATGTTTCGAGTCAACTATTTTAATATTTAAAACATTTTTTATATTTTTATTAATTTTTAAGGATTATAATTTTGATCAACCTGCCAATTGACGTTTTCAAATAATTGTAGATTTGATCAATGGAAAAAAAGCTTTGGAAATTTCACGTTTTTTATTCAGTTTAAAATATCGACTTCAAACAGTTTTTTAATTACTGATATGAAAAAGCTCTGTGTCTACTTTATTTTGTGTAATAACTTTGATTAAATTAAAGAATTTATTTATTTCAGAAGAGTTTCAATTTTTTATTTTTTTATTTATTTTTTAAATACAAATCTCTCGCCTTGTCATGAGTCATAAATATCGTGAATCTGAAGTGTACCACCATAAGTTCTTTTCACATCTCCCTCTGAACGTACTTTTTCTTATGAATACTCAAACCATCAATTTTAAACTAAATTTATTGAGACTATTTAAATCTGCGCTAAATATTTACAGTAAAAACTAATAAATTTCTTTTCAAGCAATTATTCCACAGAATGAGCTATAATAGCACAAGCAGACAAGCGTTTATCAAATTGCGGCTCGTTTTCGCATACGCCCATGTGGAACTTTCAATTAAAACTCGGATCTGATGTTCAAAATAATGATTCTAATCGCGAGCTCATTACAACAAACGCGGGTGAATGAAACAAACAGCAGAAGACCAAAGAGCTTTAGCGTGTCAAAGCTCAGCTGCGTTTCCATAATGCTAGCGTCACGGACGCCAACGTATATTTGCTCGGTTCTCGCTCTTGCTCGTGTGTGCCGTTGCTCTTGAAAAACCGATCGATTATGCGTAATGTCTAACTAAAAGTTTTCGAAATTTCACTTGAATTCGAACGAGCTGCGGAAAACTTGAGAATTGCGCGATGAATAAGTATTGGCATTTTATAATACTTGTTTTCTTTTTCTTTTTTTTTTTTAGTCCTAAGCTAGAAAAAAAAAATGATAAATTAGATTGAGTCGTATTTTTAATTTTATTGTATGAATAAAATTATTATAATTATAAATTTTTAAATGAAGTTTATAATATTCTATCAAATTGTATACACGTCTCTTACTTAGTAAAATTTAATTTTAAACTATGATGTTTCTCTGCACAAAAAAACTAATAAATAAAAAGATTAATAATAATTTTAAATAAAAATAATATCATAAAATTGCTTTGATTTATTATTTATAATTCAAAAACTTTTTTATGTTACAAAAACATTGAATAATTTATGAATATTATTATTCTATAAACTTTTTTTTACATAAAAAAACAAGTACCAGGTAAATTAATTAATTTTTATCGAAACGTCAATTGCAATGCGTCAATGGTGCTCTCTAACTAATAATATTATTTTAACTGAATTTCGTATTATTTTAACAAGCTGAAACACAATATTTCGCGTATAAGTTCAGATAAAAAATATCCGAGCAAGGTTCAAAGGAGGCCTTCCGATATATATAATAAATGTTCCGGAGCACGATAACTGAGTTTGACATTATTGGCACTCAATTATGTACTACTCTTCTTACGGTCTCGGCTCGACCCCGCTTGAAATCGGCTTTTTCGAATTCTTTTTACATCAGCCGTTGGGTCGCGGGAGCCAGAATGAAATAAAATGGAAACTGCCCGTACTGAATTTTTATTAACGCTTTAAAATTTCATCATATTTGACCGGTCTCTGAAAGTTGATAATGACAATGAAAACGTCAAACGGACGATATCGATTTCTCCTTCTCTCTTTTATTTTATTTTTTTTTTTTTAGGTAAGTACTACACAAGCACGACTATTTCCGAGTTGTACAACGGGCGGGCGCAGTAGATTTTTATTTTTAAAGTTTCCGACCGCGAGACGCTTATTATAGGATCCCGCGACGACGTGACTCGTCTCTGGAGTCTTTGGAACACACAGCGACAGAAGTGTATTTTCTTGTCGCTCGAGCTTGCTCCCTTCGGATTATACCCTGGCTGCGGTACACTACACCGCTGCTTTTTTGAAATAATATTTTTAGGCAGGCCGCAGGGCTTTGGCGGAAGAGCGGGAGTTTATTATAATGCGCTGCACTTGCAGCGAAACATTTATGCGATTTCGTGCGAATGTTTCTGGTATTTTGATTCTTTGATGATGGGTTATTTTAAAATATCGCGGGCTTGTATGATGCGAGCTTTGAGAAGCTTCGGCAATGTGGGTTATCAAAATTCGAAGCTTTTTATCCGGTGTTTACTTTGAAATATTATATTGAATTGTACTTTTTAGATGCCATAATTAGTGGAGATTTGTTTTTATATTTACGTCTTGAAAAATCTATCACTGATGAATAAAAGGTTAAATTAAATATAAATGGATACATTAAATTACTGAGAGAAACATCAATAAAATTGTATATGTTACTTAATTTTATTAAGAAAATATTTGTGATTGATTTAAATTATAATTTATGTCATGTTGTCTATATATTCATTATAATTGTATAATTTTAAGAAACTTTGCGGTTTAAATGAATTATTTAACTGCTTGATCGAAATAATTTTAATTTAATCAATTAATTAAAATTTTGCTTTATTTCAGATACTGTTCAAACGAAAATTAAACAAATAAGATTTTTTTTTATTTTAGTGTTGATCATCTATGATTGTTCAACCTTGTTCTTAATTAGTCTATTGAAAAGTAAATAATTAATTTTTACTGTTATTGAGATAAAAAAAATTTTTTTTTTGAGTATTATTAACTCATTGTTTACGTATGCTCCTTTCTAAGTATAAATATTTTATATTTTATTTGACTCATACTAATTTATATGTTTAAATTTATATGGTTAAATTTATTGTAACACTGAATTACTTTAACGTGATTGAATAATATGTATTATTTATAATTTTACAATCTTGACGCGTAAGCGCTTTTCAATAATGTTGTGTATTTAAATAAACAAAATTAATCCCTCAGCATTGAAATATTTTTATAATAAATTCATTTGTTTTTATCTTCCCGTTCAAAAAAATCCCAAACGCGCAATACTTCGTTAAAACAATCCCGCGTGAAATCCTCACAATAAACACTGCACTCCCCGAAATATAATTTACTGAAACGCCTCTCATCCTCCTCCACTTCGGGCTTTTCCTCTCATTATCTCCTAATTACACTCGCGTCTCTCTTCGCTCCCGGGCTCTACCAGGGCGAGAGAGCCGATACCCATCAAGATGACCCCCGAGGGCCGAACGTGCATTATTGGACCCACTTGTACACGAGCCGAGGTTTTTGAGTCTTCAAACTTTGTGCAGGGCCCTCGGCTTCGATACGAGATTTTAATTAGTTTTAGACCCTGAGTGGGTTACATCATGCGCCACGGAAACTCGGAGGGGGCGCATTATCATAGCTGTAATTTGATTTTGGTTATTAGCTTACGAAATTTTGAGTGGAGGGTGTTTCGAATACAAAGACGGGATGATACTCGAGAACCAAATGACAAAGTTTTTTTTATTAATAGTTTACTTTTTTTAGTTCATTTAAGTTTATTTTTGAAGAATTAAATTTTTAGCTTTGATAATGTTAGTTTTGTAAAAAGTTTTATGGAGCTTAATGTAAACTAGAAATGTTTAACTTTTCGGTGAATCAATATTTTTTATTTATAAAACACTAGATTTTGAGTTAAAATTTTTTTAAAAATAAATATTATACATTACTAATAATTTTAATAAATTTTATTTTGTATATTATGTTTATATCCAAGTATAATTTTTATAAATTTTAATCTAATAATTTAAATTGAAGGGTCGTAGCAAATTTTCATCACTTTTGTTACGTGTAATTTATTTTGTAAACAGATTCATGTAAGCTGTACTGAATTCATGGCAAACTTTACCGAATCGTGCATTAATATGAAAGATCGATACCTTGTTTTGAAAAAAAAAAAAAATTGGCGCATTCTATCAAACTCGCTGGTTTATTGAAAACCCAGGCGTACATTTCATGATTGCAGTTTAGTTCAAGTGACGGTTAAATATAAGCAAGAGATAGATTTGGAATATCAATTTTGTTCCCTCAATAATTAATTGACTCATCAAATTTTAATGAATCGCGTTCATTATTTTCATGGCATAACAATCCATGTTGCATTACTGCAAGAAGCAATCAATTTGTTTATCGATTAGAAATTAAACATTCTCAGATTTTTCAAAAGTTTTTGCTGACGTAGAGGGCATTTAAATTTAAAAATTCAATCGAATGCACTGATTTTTTTTGGAAATAAGCCATTTATCTTCCAAACCAATGCACCAATCTAATTATTTTTTTACACAAACTTTACTTTTATCGAATTAAGATTGTATCGAAAAAAAATTCAAAATCTTTATCAACAATCAGTCTCTCATCAATATTTTCAATTACGCGGTACAGATACGAGTTCAAGCGAGTGATTTTTTAAATCCTTTTATAAAGTTGTCGAGTGAATATTTCACGCGTATCGGGAGCTGGAACCGACCTTTGAATATTTAATCCCGACAGTTTATTTACGAAATTTTAAGTTCAATTATTCACGATTTTTCTTTTACGAATCGCGTCAGAATTTAAAACGAACAATTTGGGATGCTAGCATCACTGAAAAATCGAAGCCCACACGGAATAGTTAATCGGACGTATTTCAAAAACCGGACACTGATTTTTTCACAGATCAACTTCACTAACACGCACGTGTCGCACGCAGGCCCGGAGCTTTGGCCAAACTGACTGGGGAGGAGGCGCATCACGCAAGCCGGTTGCGGTTGCGTTTATATTTGGAAGCTCCGCGAGCGGCAGAAGAGGAAAAAAATGAGAAGAAAAATAGCCGGAGAGGTTTGAAGCGGCGGTTCAACGCACGAGGGCGAAGGGCAAGTGTCCCGCGCGACGAGTGACCTATTGCACCGACTCGGTGAGCCGGGGCTCGATTGATCAGGATTTTTTGATAAGACTGTTGGGAAGAGGAAAAATGATGAAATTTTGGTTGGACGTACTTTTTAGTTTGACGATTTTTTAACTTTTGTTTCAGTAGCAATGTTGAGCGCTGTTTGATTGTTTATCATTAAAACTTATGTAATGAAAAAAAAAAAAAGAAAAAAAATGATTAAATCGTGACCCAAAATTTTTTTTTTTTATATTGGGCGTAATTATTAAAATGCGCGGGAGGTCGAAGTGCCAGCCCCAGGAATCGAACCTGAGGTTACTTGATAAAGAATCACACACTCAACCAATTAGCCATTTGACTCACGAAGATTATGAGTAAATAATGTTTACATCATGTGTTGAATTATTTATTATTTAACATAAAATTTTATTGGCACGAAACATCAAAATTCAATTTATTAATTTTTTTATTATTTATTTGGCTATTTTTTTTTGTACGTCTCGGTCAAACTTTATATAAAGATTAAGAAACTTAATAAATAGTCGCAAGGAAGAGGTTTTGATTTTTACAAAATTTTTTCAAATAAAAAAAAACAAAAAATCTGATTTGTTTATTTATTTTATTTCAATTTATAAGGACAGTTGAATTTATTATTTTGACGATAACACAAAAAGTTTTATTAGTACGAGGTCTCTGCAGTTTTTAAACGTCAACATTATTTTTATTTATTAAATAAAAAAATTGGATGATGTTTTTGCGTTGTTTCTGGATTCATTATTTTTAATATTGCTTAACTTTTTATTCAAAGGGAAAAAAATTGCGTGCTTTCTCGCTTGCTCGTCAACTATTTTATTAATTTTTATCTGAGCTTAATAATAATAATTCTTCGTAAAAACGCAATTGAAATAAATCTCGAGCGTGTCGAAAATTTTGTTTGAAATAAGTTAATTAAACTCCACACGAGATCCTACAACAACCATCAATAATCAAAACAAGAAATTCCAATTTTCATAAGAAAAAACACGTCGGAGTATCATATTTATCGAAACCTGCTGCATGGAACCGAGTGATCAATTTCCACTCTCGCGAAAACAAATTTATCTCTATTTTTCTCTCAAAAAAAAGCACAGTTCATCGGTAATAAGATACCCAGAAAAACCGAAAAACCCGTACATCTCGGTTTTTACAACGCTTGCCTAATGAACACGTCGAGATGGAGGAGTATTTATACCCGCTCGGAGTTGGAATAACATATAAAGCTTCCTTTTTCGACTCGTCCGCGGAGTAGCAGGATTGAGGAAATAATTAGCGCTTTTACGGTGCGCCTCGGTACACAAGCAGCTTTGCGATTCTAAAAGCAGGCTCGTTTAAATATAAAAACATATTCCTATTTTCGCTGATATCCTTCTTTGGCACCTGAAAATACGGTCGGATAAATAATTGATAGATTTTTCGGGATCCGTCGAAGAGTAAAAGGTCAAAGTGGGATTTGACGGTGTGTATTTCCGAAGCTTCTGCACCTTTTGTCGAGACGATTTTCGCTTCAATATTTTTTGCCCGGGATTTTCGAGGCGACTTCACTCTTCCGATGCCGTGCATTATTTTATAGGTTTCGGGCGAGAGTTTACCGTAAAAAGTTTTTCTGGGGGGAGAGAAGAAAATTTTTCGATGCTTTTTTGTGCTTTGGCAGAAAAAAAAGAAAATAATAATAACAATAAAAGCGCGCCTAAAAGGATTGAGGAATCAAATATTCAACAAATCGGGTGACGTGATTCGATTTTCGAAAATTTTTTAATCAAATTTTTATGACCGAGGGATGAATAATCAATGCTTACAAGCTTGACGTGGTCATTCGTTTTATAAATTCTGGGGTTATTGGAAATTTTTGAATTTTAAATCGTCGAGGATGAAAAAAAAAAAAAAAAAAAAAAAATTTCTTTATTAAAAACAAATATCCCCGGAGGTTGCACCCTCGGAATTCCGTAAAAATGTTGTAAAATTTTTCTGATATAAGAAAGTTAGATTGATGTTTGAAATTTGTTTTTTATCGTCTTCGAAACATTGATATATTGAACTCGATAAATCTTTCGCGTAAACTTGAATAACTGAGAATCTTAATTCAATCTTTGGAAACTGTTCAAGTAAATTTCTTATTGGATTATCAAAAAATTTAAAATAAAAAGTTTTCTCTCGTAAGAAATATTCGATTTTGTACTTTTATCCAGAAATATCGAAATTAAGGTGAGTTTCATGTAATAAGCTTCCTTAATAACGATTTATTGCGATTGTAAATCTTATAAAATTGAATTATTTGATGTAGAGAAAATCGATTTCAACTAAATTTTCGCAAAAGCTCTCAATATTTAAACTAAATTAAGAATATTTCAGTATTGTCTGTAATGAAATTTAGTGTTTGATACGTAATGATTTTGGAAAGTTAAAAAATCTAATACAAAGTTTGATTTGACTATAGTCTTCAAATAAATTTTACAACAATTAGGATGTTCTGAAAAACTCGACGTTAGGCGTCGCTAGTGTAAACTTGACTCGGCTCCCAGCAGTTTTGCATGGGAGCTGACGTATGACTGTGTGTATCGGTGAGAGATTCCACACGAACACACACACTGATACATCTGCTCCCATGCAAAACTGCTGGTAGCCGAGTCAAGTTTACACTAGCGACGCCTAACGTTGAATTTTTCAGAACATCCTAATGGTAATTATTATTGATATGAAAAATCAATAAAAACTTAATTGAAGTTTAAAAAACAATTTTTTAATGAGCTTTTGATAAACTCAAGCTATAATTTAAAGTATTTTTAAGCAATCTTTGAATACTATTTATATTAAATAAGTTTTTATTAAATTTAACTTAAATTGTGTAAAAACCATGGCTAGCTTTGAATTGCTACAAGCACTGTAAACATTAGAAAAGTGTAAAAAAAAAAAAAAAAATTAAAAGCTCAAATTTCAAAGCTCTTGAAAGTTTCAGCATATTTTTAAAAACGAAATAAACGTAATTTATTAAATTAAGAAAATTGTTCACACTCGTAACAAATTACACAACAAATTAAAGCTCGACGCGTTGATTTTAACGCCAGTTTACCAGTTAAAGCGAGAATTAACGAGCAGCGACAAAAACTAATTGGCCTTTGCCAACACCGCTGGCCTGAAAACTTACATGACAAATTAAATCAGCCCCACTTCGAGGAATAAATTTTCAGGGTGGACTTATGGCTGCTTGCGGGGAAAAATTATCAAGAGGGTACACACACTTTGGAGCACGTTATCGGAGTTTGCGCTGCTCCGAAAATTTGCATTCGTTGGGTGGACCACCGTTACTCGAGGAGTATAGGATTTCCGGGTGTGTTTATGCGCGACCCGCGCTTTATGAATAATTTCGCGTTTTAATCGTATGCGAATTTAATCGTCGCTACCAAATTCGTTATAATCAGGTGTTAATTGAAACATGCGGGAGGGAAATACGTATCGATTGACCGATAGGAATTTTTAGTATTCAAATTATAAATTACTCGTGCTTCATACTAACAAGCATGTTTTTACCAAATGTTCATAATAATAAATAAAAATTTCATCGAACGGTTTTAAAATGTACTTGCAACAAAAACAATTTTCAACAAAACTGTAAAAAATTGCATAACGGAATTAATTTTTTTGTGACTGTAACATGTAGTTAATCAATTTATTCAAGTTTTTATTAAAAAATATATAAACAACAAAATTTAGATAGTGGACATTTTGAACTATAACAAATAATTTTGTTGTTAATATATTTTCTAATGAAAACCTGACTTGAATATGAATTTCCACCAAGTAGACAAAGATTCTATTAATTTAATAAATTAATTAGTAGACAGTAACTTTTAAATTTTTAATGAAAGATTGAATCAAAAATTTGTTTAATAATTTTCAATATGAAGTATACTTTGAGTTTTATTTATTTTTATTTTTCATTTATTTACAATATTTTGTTTTTTTAGAAGTTATTATTTAAGAAACCCTAAATATAAGTAAGTTTTTCATGGTTTTTTCGTGGTTTATTCAAAGTTACTTGTCAATGCATAAATCATACATCCTTTCATAAAAGATTCTTTTTTCTGATTATATTTTTATTTTATTTTGAACAACTCAGAAACAAAAGTCTTCATTTTGAATTTTCCATTCTAGAGAGATCACTACTGTTTTTAATTATTAATGACATTTTTTTCCAAATTCATGTATCAGTATACTAATTTTTCTTACAAATTTTAATTAAAAAATAGGTTTTGAAATTTGGTTTACATTTCCAATACACTCGGTTTGTAATATTTCCATGTCTCATGTTTGCACACTGTATTTCAATTGATATTGCGTTTTCAATTTGCTTTTCAGTGTAAATTTACAAATATCAATATTTACTTTTCGCGTGATAAAGATAACAAGCAGCAAAAAAACATTATCATCCACCCACAAGTTGTCAAAACTCTTTTAGTATTGATTAATAACAGGACAATTTAAAAAAAACCGAATGACGCTCATCAGTTGAAATTTCATGTAACCAAAAGACCGCGTACCGATTTCAATCGGATCAGCTTTATGAAACAAAAATAGCCCCGAACTTTATAAAACTACTGCCGAACCGCAATTCCTTTCACAAAAAAAAAAAAAAAGTAAAAGAAAAAAAAAACACACACAGCTCAATATAAACGTTCGCACAAATTTTGGCATAGACAAGCGCGCGCCCACGGAATTCGATTGGCCGATCGACCTTCGCTATTTTTTACCGGAAGCTTTTTCCCCCCCGCAAACGAAATTTCAGCGGACTTGTTTACGGGCCGGAGTAATGGCTTTTTTTTCGCGCGTCGGAGCAGATGTGCCCCGGGAAAAATGAATTTTTCCTTTTGATGCGATTTGGTAGTAGTGTGTACAGTCCTACAGCAGCGCCAGTTTTATTTTATTATTATTTTTTTTTCGACATAAATTGCTGCGTTTATGTTTTGTAAGCAGAAATCGGGAATATGATACATATTAATTGTATCTGTGCACGACCACGCGGTCATGAATAATTTATGTTTGGACGTACAATCACCAGGTAAATTACACAGTTTCTGTAAACGGTCAAATCGCTTCACACCGAGCTGCTTTGCATTAGATAAACTGTAAATTTTTCATTTTAAAGCGATATTTTTCAAAGCAATTTTTGCAGTGTGTTTTATTATATAATTTATGACGTATTGTACTAGTTTTTTCAGTTGTTTCTAGTTTTATATTTTGGTATGACTATATTTGTTATTGTTGAAACAACGGTTTTAATATTTTTCTTAATTTCCATTCATTTAAAAAGTTTATTGCTAGTATTTATTACTTTTAACAACTTAATATCAAAAAAAAAATAATAATAATAATAGTTAAAAGCATTTTGAAAAAATAAAATATTTACTAAATTAAATATTTTAAACACATTTAAATATGTAAAATTAAAAATAAATTTTTCTAGTATATATTACAAGTTTATTTGCATAGTTTATTTACCCACTTTCTTATAGTCTTTGTATTAAACAAATTCAGAAATGAAAAACTAAAATTTGATATCGTAAATTTTTAATTCTTTTTACGGTTACTTGATAATTTACGTGGCACATATTCTCAAAATACAAATTTGATTTTCACGGGTAGAATCACCGAATGTATTTATTGGAATCGTTACGAAATCCACGTCGTTAAACCACAAATAACGTTAAAATAAATGAGGACAAAAGACGCATTATGAAATGACAATTGTTTCCCGACCACGCATATCCAGCTTTCTTTTTTCTTTTTATTTTTTTTTATTTTACAAATCATATACGCGGACGAATATAAACACACTCGATGCACCACGTGGAATCGTAAAATCGACACTCGAATGGTTTATTTTCGTTCCGAGTAGGATTTATTAAAGTTGGCATAAAAAGAAGGATTAATATTTTTCCGTTACAAGAGAGTAGTTTTTTGTTTAAAAGAAAAAAAAAAAAAAAAAAAAAAAAAAAAAAATCATTGCGGAAGTGATTAGGCGTTGAAGTTCCGCTATGACGCATTACATAAAAAAGTCGCTTTTGCACAGAGGCTGTAAAGAACGTTTGTCCGTGCGACAGCAGAAAAGCGAGTTCAAAAAAGCAACTACAGTAGCTTCTTCTTTTTTAATTCTACCAGATGGAACATTATAAATAAAAAATAATCGCCAGCTTCGTTTACCACAAAAATTCAATCAACAAAAAACACTCCATTCACCGAAAACATTTTCCCGATTAATCCAAAAGAAAGAAAAAAAAATCGTACGGCTGCATGAAAACCAACCGAAAATAACTCGAAAAGCGCCATCGACACCCACACGCGTGTCACGTAACGCCGGGGTATTTGCATGGCGGTGGGCGAAAGCGAAAAATATGCGAGCCGCATACGAGTCGCGGGTGAAAAACGCGAAAATTCCGACGCGGTCTAATCCCGGCCAGTCAGGACACTGAAATTTATGCAATACGAGCCTGGACGTGGCCACGGTTTCAGGGATTTTTGAGACACTTTGTGCGGTATCGGAAAATTCGAGCCAATATCAACGGGTGGGGAGGATTTTACTGCATTTTTTAGTGAGAATTTTTTTTTT
Source organism: Encarsia formosa (assembly GCA_038277355.1). Lineage (NCBI taxonomy): Eukaryota > Metazoa > Arthropoda > Insecta > Hymenoptera > Aphelinidae > Encarsia > Encarsia formosa. Next base: position 20,623,748 of record CM076184.1, read on the forward strand.
CTTATGGATTTTGGAACCGAACGGTTTTTATTTTTTCTGAAAATTATTGAATACAGCCGAAAAATTTGACGTTTTCTGTAGAAAGTTCGAAAAAAAACATTTTTATTACGCTGATATGAATGGATACTTTCTACACTAGTTTTAAAGTGTGTTATTATTTTGCTTCTGAAGAAATTTTTTTTTTTATTTATTTGAAAAATTTTAAGTTACTGTATGAATTGAGATAAATTCAAATTACTCTGTTCAATTAACAATTATTAGTAGTTTATCAAGATTTTTTATTGATTTATTAATTTTTTTTATTCATTTCATTAGGTATGTACTTTTACAAGTCATAAATTGTAGTTGGGTACAATTACATAAAACTATAAAGTATTAGTATTAAATTTATGGGTATTAAATTTTCAAGTATGTTTAATATTGGTGCACTATTTTTTATTTCGTTTTTTAAAATTTATTCCATAATATTCTCATTCTATTTAAAAAAAAAAACTATTTTAAAATTAATATCACTAAATATTTTTCACTCGAATCTAATTGACCAACTCTATAAAAAACAAATTGTTAATATCATCGCACACAAACACAATTTTAAATTTCATTTAAAAAATTTAACTAAGCATGTGTATTTTGTCAGCAATCAGTAGAAATTGATTGTAAATCGATACGAGAAAATAATTTTAAGCTGATTACTTTTTTAAAGGAAAAACTTTTCTAACTGCCGAATAGGTCATTTTCCGGTACACCGCTAAGGTACGACACTGTCATACAGAAAATCCCCTTTTTAGCAAAACCTTACAGGAAACATAACTTCAACAGCTCATGAATAAACAATATTTCCGGTGAGGTGACGAAAAGATGCTCAAGACTGTAACTATAAGTATGTACAGTTTTGTAAACCAACTCTAATTGCAGTAGTTCGACTCATTGAAAAGGCAAGGCATTAATTTTGAGAGATCGCATGCACCTGACGTAACAACGGAGACGGCGAAAAAATGTGTCGCGTTGATTTAAAAACCTTTTGTCATGCCCGCCCCCTGACGCGATGCATACACGGAAGCATAAAAAAGACAATGCGAGAGCCAATCGATGATGACGATGTTGCTACGATGACGGGAAATGTCGACGAATTCCGGTTAATACGTTTGCATAAAGGAATCGTCACGCTCCGCGGACCCTCGAAAATATACTCGCGGTGCACCTGTTATACCCGACCAAACTAAATGAACCGCGGTCACACTCATAATTATCTTGTATGGAAAACTTGATAATAATTTTTTTTTTTTTTTTTTTTTTTTATCGAAGGTATGATGATTTTAACTGACAAATTGAATCCTCTCAGTAGAAAGACATTTAATTTTAATTATAATTATGATCACTGGTATAATTAAGATAATCAAATAAATAATTTATAGCTAAAAAAAGTTATCGAATATGATCATTCCACCAGAAAATTCTTATTATAATAAATATGTTCTTCAATTAACTTTCAGTTCAACAGTTCAACGATATATCAACTTTTTATTTGTTACTTAATTTTCTTCTTTCAGCAGTGAGTAAAGGGCTTGAACTTAATAATAACTTCGTGTTTTTTTTTTTTTTTTAAATACCTTGAAATTCTTTCAATTGATGTTTGCAAGACGATTTTTTGTTTAAAAGAAGGAAGTTCTTCTCATTACTTTACATGAAAAATTATAATAAATTTTTATTAACCATTGTTGGCTATTAAATTTTGGAACGAATCAATTTTAAAACTTTATAAAACATAAAAAAATTTCCAATTCCTCTCTACTGTTGCATTTTCTTGAACTATACTAATCGTACTTTTCTAATTCGATTTTATAATTTTACCTTCATCCTGTATAAAAATCAGTTTGTCTCATGAATAAATAAAAAACAAATAAAATCGATCTAAACATTAAACTATGCTTTTTAATGTGTTCTAATAACTTTAACGGTACATCAACGAAAAAAAAATATTATGAATAAAAAAACGTGGTTTATAAGCGTTGGTGTGACAACGTCGCGTTCGACTTTCGATTTTTTACTGGGCGGGGACCGCTCGTATGAAAGATGATACGGGTACACAGATCACATCCGAGTTTTTTTCTTTTCTTTGCTTTTCTTTTTTCCCCGTTCACGTTACGACCGAAAAATCATTCACTCTTTATCGGTCATTCAAACGCGTAATGTCTTTTAAATGCAAACTCGCACTAGTTAACCTCAATTTGTTTTACACAACTCTCGGCGTGCAGTTTGAGCTGCGATACGGTCGCGATCGGGAGAGAAAGAAAAAAAAATCGTATAAACTTTCGTCGCGTGAGCGTATCGTGCGTTATGAATGTTTGCGAAGTAATATTGAAATCAAGTTTTTCCAATAGTTATCGGGATATTTATTGTGTAAGTTTTTTCAAATAAATCATTTAATAACTGCTGGGTGTTGCGAAATTTTATAAATAAAAATCTGGATTTATCTCGCTTTGATTTCGAGTGGGAATAATAATAATAATAATTCATAAGGAATTTTTAAACAGAGGTCAAGTTCGATTATCGAAATAGTTTTGTTAAAATACTTGAAATTATTTAATTGAATAATATTAATACTTCTGATATGAAAAATATTTCAATAATTTCAAGTCAATAGTAATCTTAATCAGAACTTCTTATATTTAAAGCTACAGAAACTAAAATTTCGATGAAAAACATACTTAATATTCATTTTGCAAGAATATTGTTGAAAAATATGAAGATACAAAATCGTTTATTTGGATTATGTAGTTTTATTTGAATCTCTGAGTTTCTGAAGCTTTAAATATAAGAAGTTCTGATTATGATTACTATTATGACTTGAAATCATGAAAATATTTTTTATATCAACATTATTAGTATTAGGGATTCAAATAAAACTATACATCGTTCAAATAAACAAACTTTGAATGTACAAATTTTTCAACCATATTCTTGCAAAATAAATATTATGTTTATCATAGAAATTTTAGAGATTCCTCAAGTCGCTTCATAAGCGCTGAAACAAACATCATCTCCGAGGAATTAATTAAGCCGCTCGAGCGCGAGACTCGCAGGTTGTCGTCCAACTCTTCATAAAACGGCTGTCGCTTCAAATGACGAAACGTCAAACCTCAAATTAAAAAGAAAAAAAAAAGCACACGACAGTCGTGAGATGTGCATCATGACGAAGAAGAAGAAGGAGAAGAAGAAGAAGCACTACGCGAGACTAGCATCTGGCGGGCGCGATAATTTTGCGGGTTTTTAAAGCCTCATGCTGATGGCTCTGATGAGGCTTGAAATTATTACGGGCTCTCGGACTTTATTATTACTCAGCGAAATCATTTTCATACTGTCGGTGGTATTTCGTTGAATATGTGTAAGTTTTAAAGAACTTTAAATTATTTGAGCTTTATTTAAATATTAATCTTGATCAGTTCAAGCAATTGATAGATTAAGAATCAAGAACAAATTGTTATTAGTGTTTGAAAAGTAAAATTTTAATTTGTATGTTTAATTCTACATACTTTAATTGTCTTTCGAAAGTTGAATAGAAGAGTAATTTTATAAATTATCGGAATAATACCGGTTTTCATTGATTTTTCAAACATAAACTGAGCAAAAAAATATTTTTTCAAAGTTTGTCAGGATATTTTAAAAAATTCTACGTATAAAAATCGAGGTAATAATGTTCTTTTTATTTTCTGTTTGGTTTGGTATTGAAGGGAATATAAGTGTCTTGGAAAAATTTTATTTTTCATTTCAGAAATTTCCAGATATTTTTCGGTGGCTGAGGATGACTAGCTTTCACTTCGTACTCAAATTTTTCATTTACATATTCGAACGTTATTTGACCTAACCGGTGATGGTACGACTTTGACACCCGTTCACTTTGAAAAATCCTTTCCACAACAGATTTCCGTTTTTATTTATTCTTTTTCAACAGTTTTTTTTGAAACTCTTTTACGTAAACTAGAACCATAAAAATCTTATAGGACGTTTAAAGTTTTGGAAAAGATTTCGTCAATTTTGATCTGTTTGTCTCTGGATTTTCCTCAGTATTTTCACTATTTCGTATTTACAAAAAGTTAACAAATATTTGTTTAAATAATTTATCACGTCCCTGTAAGAAATGTGAATTAGGTTATCCATTTAATAGCCATTTACTGTCGATTTCACAGACTCAATCTAATATTTCTCTAGTAACTAGCCATTTAATGGCGATTAAATGGATAACCTAATTCACATTTTTTACAGAGGTGCTTATATATGAAAACAAGCATGATGAGGACCAAAGTTAAAAAATACTAAAATTATCTTTGAACTTTAAACGATTAATGAATTTTTTCAACGTTAAACAAATCCTTGGTTCTCACAATAAACCTGTCCAATTATATTTAAACAATTGATAAAATTCTTCAACAATCCGTAAATCCCACACAAGGAAAATTTAATAATCATCACAACCACCGAAAAACCAACGCAATTAAGCACGCCAGCAGAAGCGAGTAAAGTCCCGGCTCCTCGCGAAAGAAAAGAAAAGGATCGAGTAGGAAGCCGCGGGAGAGGAGAAATCTCGTCTCCTCGCGGCCAAACCAGTTTCCTAACTGTACACGCGAGATGTTGTTTTCCCTCTCTCTTCGAGCCTCCTCCTCCTCCGGCTCTTTATCACTGCAGTTCGAGGTGGATGAAAAAAAAAAAAACAAAAAAACAAGGGGAGAGTTTTTGGTGGTCAGGAACCGCGACGCGCGCGCCTTGACCTATTTACCCCGACCGCGATCGTTATCACGCCCGATGCATTAGACCTGCAGTTGAGTTTGACGGGCGTGTACCGGATCGATCGAGATTTGGTTTTTCTAATTGATTTTTTTTTTTCTATCTGACTTGATATGAGAGATTTTTTAATTGAGTTAGAGTTTAAAAATAAATTTTAATTTTACTGAAAAATTAATCAAGTGCATGTATTTTTTTTTTAATAGATTTGTTTTAATTTTATGTTGATGAACAGTTGCTATTACACACTAAAATTAAAATTTGGAATTGACTTGTGACTAATGATGCGAGGTTGCACGTAGAGCTCTTGAGTTCGAATCTCTATTGACATCAAATATTTACCGTAGCTGGCCCAAATTACGAAATCATATAAACATTTTTGAATAATTATTCATTAAAAATTAATGATTCATTGAATAAGTTTAAAAAAAAATTGTAACATTGTCTATCCTAAAAAAACTTTTTTTTCTATTTTTGCTTTGGTTTTGTAAACAAAATACTATTTAATATTAATGACATCGTTGTTATAGATTTTTAAATAATATTTTTAAACGGTAATTACTAAATAGTTATTGAATACTAAATGTGTCTCCACCCACAAATTAAAAAAAATTGTGAGTGAATCAAAAAAACACAGTAAAAACTTTATATAAATAATACGTAATTTTATATTAAATTCATGTAGCTGTATTCATCAGAAATTTATCAACATATAAAGATGATAATTTTTAATTTATTTACATTCAAAAACATCAGTCTCGAATAGCAAGCAAACAATCCCACTAAAATTCCTAGACATTTTTCAACTCGAACATTGACTATTGAGCAAGCGACCGATTCACATAGAATCCAACTCGCTACGACGATCAAAAAGCCATAGCGACTGCGGGGGGTCGATCGCAGTCGAACTTCGGGGTCCGCGGCCAAGCATCACGATTAAAACGCACCGTTAATTGTCGCGCGTGTATACAACGAGGGGCGGGGGGGGGGGCACGAGGATAGATAATAAAAAATAAAAGAGAGGAGAAGGCATTTGGGATCGTGCCATTGAGTCACGAACATTCCGTACAAACCCGCGTATATATACGTATACACTTTTCGAACGTTGCATTTTATACCGCGGTCGTTTTGAAACGCGGGGCAATTTATCGGCGCGGGGTAGTTTGTTTCTAATGATTTTTCAAGCCATCTTGATTTAGATTGTTGCATTGTGAATAATTCCTTCACGAACACTGTTTTAAGCGATGGAGGAGAAGAAGCTGGATTTTAAAGTAAGAATCGATGGAGATTACTCGAGATTGCCGAAACTGTAATTTACATTCGAACGAGCCTGCTAATACACCTGGTATTAGAGCACTCTACCCGTATGCGCTTTTAGAAGGGTTAATAATTCGCTTTTATGATGTCACGTGACACTCTAAGTGCGATTTTCAACTTTGGAATGATTATGCATGGGATTAAAGGCTGAGTGTGTTCTTGAATTTATGCATTTGTGGAGAAATCTTTTGTTTTAATATTCGTAGCTAAGTGTAAAAATTTTATAAATAAATTCTATTTTATAAAATGGAAATCTTAATTATAATCAAATAAAAAAATTGATACGCCACAGCTCGCCTTGATAGTGAAAGTTTGATGTGAGAGATTAAAATTAACTTTAGTTTTTAATTTATAATTAATATTTTATAACTAAAATTATTTTGATGAAAAATAAAGACCTAATTAGGTTTTTTTTAACACAAATATTACAACTATTTTTAATTTTTTACTGAAAAACAAGAAAAATTTAAAAAGTTTGTTCTTAATAATTTTAAATTCCCTCCAAAACGCTTGTCGAACGGTAGCTTGACAAAGTCACGTGACGCTAATGTTTACAACTACCGCTGATGAAATTAAACTAAACATTCTAACTATAATAAAAATTGATAACTTTATGTTAGCTTTTATCGGATTAACTGTAAATGTCCGAGTCACGTGACTTTTAAGATGATGTCACATGTTAATCGTTTTGGCGGGAATTCAAAATAAAAAATTTTTTTTTAATGATTGTATAAGCTTAAAAAATTCCAGAATATATACTTAAATTCACTATCAATTAACCACTCAAGTAAACCAAAACAAAACCTAATTCGATTAAACTTGAGATTCATATTTTAATTTCTCGAAAAACCACATTCGTCCTGAACACACGATTCAAGGACCCTGAAAATCGGACGATCGGAAAACGTGGGGCGGCGGACGGTAACGACACGCGTTAATATGGCTCATAGTCGGCTGCATAGGTTTTACGGTCGTCCAGGGGATTACACGCGCATGGAAGGAGCCTCAGAGGTGAACGACCACGCGGGTCGACGACCATCGGCCGGGCTCCGCGCGTACAACTCGGCGTTCCTCGCTCTCCTGTAACACACACAACGTGTTCTGGTCTACTATCCCTCTCCCCCCTCCCCAACTCCTTTTTTCGTCGAGGAGGATTCTTGCGAAATATTCCGTAAAATTGTTGTGATTGATTGGCCCCCTGGATAAATCAATTTCGCGGCCGGGTTTAGTGAAGATTGATTACGGAATCCGAGCTTTTTTTTTCGGGGACTGATTTTTTTTTTTTTTTTAATCGATTTGTGCGGTTTTTTGAAGCGGTGTTGTAAAGGTTGTTCTATTATTTTCAATTAGAATTTATGAGAAAATTATTTTATTGAATTGTGGTACATACATTGTTGTTTGAGTTGTACTGTCACTGAATTTTGAAATTTCTATTTTAATAATTTATTGTAGCAGTGAGCTTTGGGTGGACAAATAATTCATTTTTAGCACAGTTTTTTAATTAAATAAATTAGTTAGTAAAAAAGTTTTTAAATAACTTATTACACGTATATTATTTTAATTTACAAACAATTTCTCACTTGTAAAAAGTGCTTTACTAAATTTTGTATCAATTTAATGACATGTTAATTAGATAAATTCCGTAGAAAGTGCAATTTTGCAATTTTTAAAATGTCATTTAAATTACTGTAAAAAAATCTGTATGCTGGCAAAATTTTAAAATTTTATTTTTAATGAATAACTACATCAAAAATCGTAAAAATTTTATTCATACCTTAAGAATATTAGAGAGTTCTCACAAATTGTAAATATTTTTACTTCTAACGACTACGTTTCGAATAAAATATAAAAAAGCGTACTCAATTCGGTATTATTTAAATAGCTTCAATGTAATTAATTAAAAACTTTTACTCGGCAGAATTTCGCACCTCGATTGTTAAAACCGCTAACGAGCTTTGAATTATTTTGAATACTTCATATTGAAAAACCGTGTATTTCTAAAGTACCACTGGTAGCACGCACGTAAAATATAGTTCACCAAAATTCGCAGACCAAAGTGCCGTTCACCTATGACGGATGCGCTAAAACATAATTTATATTGTAATTAATACAAGGAGGTAAACAACAACAACAACGCCAAGTGCTTTATGTTTTAACATGACGGAATAGGGAAAAATAAATTTTATTTTTAGCCTTGCCACCACTGCTGCAGCCCTTATTTGAATTCAAAATTAACAAGACCAACGCAGCCAACCAGAATAATAAATTTTCCACTTCTACTGAAAAGTTTAGCGTCACCGTTTTTAAAATATAAAGAAAAAAAATTACCCTTGCAAATTCCGGATGAATTAAAAATTCTTATGCAAACTGAATTTCTTCCGAGTGATCGAAGCCCGCGAGTCGATGAGCCGTGGTGCTCTCGAAAACAAAATTCGAGAGTCTTGTTTTTTTGAATCGAGCTTTCGGTGATGATAAGGTTTTCCATTTTTTACCGAATAAATTAAAATTTTTTTTTCTATTAAATGAGATGATTTTTTTCCACTCGAAGCTGACCTCGAGAGGAGTTTTTTTTTTCAAAAGATTGAAATTAAAAACTCTGTGAAGTTTAAATTAAAAGTTTTTCGAGTCTGATTCTCGAAAATTTAATGCTTCTGCGAGAGGATTGTCTCTGAGAGTGGCTTGGCTCTTAAATTATTTAAACTTTTTGAAAGAATAATTGATTTAAATAAGGGTTCAACCAACATGCTAATAAGATAGCAAAGACAAATATAAAAGTGTAAAATTAATATGAAAGGCTCAATTTTATTGTATTATTTTTTTAACATAAATTTACATGTAATATTTAAACATTTTGGAGGATATTTGAAGGATAACATTTCAATCCCTACAGGTAAATAATTTTTTCTCAAATCTTTTGATTTAAATTTTTTTATTTTTCTTTATTTCGGTCGTGAAATAGACTATTTTCACCTGATGAGTCCTAATAAGGACGAAACCGAATTTACTTATTCTACATTTTCCTTTTCTAACCTTCTACATCTTTTCTTTTTTCAATAAGCAAGTGAATATTCTCTTTGATTTGTTAAGCAAACCCTGGCTTGAAACTTTGAGAAATATTCACAAACTTATTTCTATTATTAAATTATAATTTATTTTTTATTTTTTATTTTATTTTGTATTTATTGATTTTCTAATAATTTTATTTTATTTTATTTTTGTTTTATATTGTTTTTTCTTTCCTCCAGTAGCCGATTAATCTTAATATATAAATTTACATAGTTTTTAATTATTAAGGATTTGATTTGAAAATTTTTTTTTTTTTTTAAATCTAAAATATAGTTTATGAGATTATTATTAAAAAATTAATGACTGAACTAGAATGTTTTTAATGCTGTGCAGTAATTATAAAAGTATTGAAAAAAAATTTCTGCTCTTAATGATACATAATTAAAACATAAAACTTTGTAAATGGCGTAGAACAAACTTTTGGAACCCCAACAAGAAATTTAATAGCGCAGAGTTGTTGTAAAATAATAAAAAGTAAATGGTTTTTAATAAAAAAAAATTTTTTACATCAATTTTCAAGTTTGTCACTAATCTTTTTCATCACATCAACAACTTTTGAGACAATTTTTATTTCAATACAGTTCATAATGTTCAATACAGTTCATAAGTTCTTGTGATTTTATCGTAAAATAAATAAAAAAAATTATATTTTCTATGTTGTTAAAAATGGTATAACGAATTGATAATATATATTCACAACTACTCAATTACTGTTATCACCATGCATACTGAAATTATAAAATTTAAAATCAAAATAATCCCCTCGAGCAAGTAATAAAACAGCATCAAGAACTTTGGGTAGTATCAAACTTTGAAAAAGCCAATCAGCTCTTCGCATTAAAAATCAGCCCTCGAAACTTGGAAATCAGACAAGTTAAATAGGAAGCACGTGCATTATACAGCGCGTATCCCGAAAAGTTTTCGCATCGGCACGGGATACCTCGCGGGGATTCGCCATAGTTCCGGTTCGCATCCTGACCGGAGAGCAGTCGACACGCATCGGCGCTTAGATGCACCCGCGCCGCGGGTAAATAGTATATATATCGCGTGCGCGTCTATTGTGCGGCTCGCGGACAGTGAAGTTTTTTCAAATCAGAAGCCTTTTTTTCATTCGGCTTTTGTTTAATTTTCCTTCCTTTTTTTCAACTAAAATGGGGAGGGGTTTTTTAATTTCCGGGGGAGGGAAGAGCGAGGCCTTTTTTTTCTGGTTTCGTTTTGAAAAGCTGGAGTATTGTTTTAGATTTCGAATGAGTTTTGAAATATTTATGAATGAAGAAAATGTGTAGTTATTATGGTACCGTGGGTGACTTAGTTTTATTATTTTTCGTGATGTTGATAATTATTAATTGCCTGTAAAGCAATTGTAGTGCGAAGAATTTTAATTTTTAATGAGCGCACAATGAATGAACACTACGAAATTGTATATTTAAGTGGATTAACCGTTTATTTTTTTTTTTTTTTTATGTAACCTTTATTTAACCAATTATGATTATACAGGATTTATAAATAAATTAAATACTTAAATATAAAGTAAAAAAAAAAAATAATAATACTAAGTTTTCGGCCTTCACTTGAAAGCCACAGTCACTTTAAGTTCAAATCTTAATTTCACATTTTTTTAAAAAGTCAACAATAATTCGAACGACACTAAGATCAGGAGCCTGTAGAAAAGAGATGACATCGTACGGTGGATATTTCTTGAGTTTTATAAGCCGGTCAACCATGGCTTGGCGTAATTCTTCATATAGAGAGCACTGCCAAAGAACGTGATTGAGGTCTTGAGGATCCTGTCCACACATACAGCTGGATGTTTCAGCCAGATTGATTTTGTGTAGAGATTCATTGAGGGCTATATGATTACTACGACTGCGGCAGATAAAAACAATTAGTTCTCTGCTAAGATTGAGGCCTTTGTACCAGGGGATCGTTTTATTGGAGAACAGCCGTTGAAAGTAACTTGTTCCCTTGTAAGCACTCTGTTGTTTCAGCTGCTCAATATTCTCTGAGTGTATCAATCTTTTGAAAAAGGATCTTAGGTCTGTATATGGAATAACAGAGACCGTTGGTGAGGAAAGCGTTGCCCTTTTTGCCTCAGAGTCTGCAAACTCATTGCCAGTGATGCCAACATGAGCCGGTATCCAGTGTACAGTGAGTTTGCATGTACCATTATTGCTGTGGGTAAACTTCAAATTTTTTTGACGAACCTGTAGTAAATGGTAGTTTTCACTGATATCAATTGTATAAGAAGCCAGAGCTGTTGCTGCACTGAGTGAGTCAGTAAAGATGTCCACGTTACGGTGAGAATGTTGCAACGCAATGTCCATAGCGTCTGAAAGTGCCATGCACTCAGCCGTATAAACGGAGGCTTTTGTGTTGATGCTATTTGTACGGACAATGTTTAATTCGGGTACGACACATGCAGTTCCAACCGAGGAACCATTTTCTGTCTTGCTGCCATCAGTAAAAATTCTGATGGAATCACTATCTTCAAGGCAAGAGTAGAATTGGAGGCTTGGATACTCACAGGTTTTTAAAAATTGTCCGATAGTAAAGTCGACATTCACGGTGTTTCTGTAGCAGTCAAATGGGTAGTTATAAATACTGGTCAGCCGGTCAGCATGGATTTCGTGCATGACCCCAATAACGCTCTTGATGGACTCTTGAAAAAGATTTAGTTTCTTACCTCGTATAGAGATGATTTTCATGATCTGTCGTTGGATGATATCATAGGCCAGTGAGTCAGTTCTACCAAATAGTTTCAGTAAGTAGTTAGTACACAGCAACTTTGACCTGAGTTGTATCGAGATTAATCCAGACTCCGCAAGTAGAATATTTGTAGGTGTGCTAATTCTCAGTCCCAAGGCCAATCTTGCAGCAGCAAATTGAACTCGTTCAAGCTTAAGTATTCTTTCTTTATGGGTAGGGAAGTAAATGTAACTAGCGTAGTCGACTATAGATCTGACAAAGCTTTTGTATAGACATATAAGGGTAGCTGGGTCTGCACCCCAGTATGTTCCTCTAAGGAACTTGACTATGTTTAAGGCTTTGTGGCCCTTCTGTAGTACCAATCTCTGATGTTTGTCAAAAGTCATCTGGTGATCAAAGTAAACGCCTAAAAATTTTACTGCATCTGTAGAAACTAAAGTGGAGCTGCCCAAATTGAGCTCAGTCTGACCAGGGTCAATACCTTCCCGGTTGAAGTGGACAAATTCTGTCTTCTGAGGGGAGACATCTAGCCCAATAATTCCAAGGTTTTTAGTAATCCGAGCTACAGCTTTCTGGAGTATAATCTTGGCCCATTCAATACAAGAGGTCCTGATGTACAGCACAATATCATCAGCGTACTGTAAAATTTTGATTCGAGGAACATTAACTTTGCAGTTGCTTCTTTTCCCTTTCCTGGTGTTTCTTCTTTTTACCTTTGGCCTTCCACCTCTGTTTTTTCTCACGTTTCCTTTATTCTTTCTTCTTTTCTTCTTTCCTTTGTTACTAAAATAGACCGCATTGGTGACGTATAGTAAATAAAGTAGAGGACTAAGGACACCACCCTGCGGCAGTCCCTTATAGCAGCTGCGAGGTTTATCAGGGTTGATCTCCGTGTACACATTTCTCTGGTAAGTGAGAAACTTAATAAACTTGAGTAGTTTTGTCGAGAACCCAAAGCCGGCCAATTTATGTAATAAGATGTCACTGCGTACTTCATTGTAGGCATTGCTTACATCCAGATATACCGCAAGAACGTGCTCGTGACTCTTAAGGGCTTCTTCTACATCAAACTTTAGGACTGTCAAGTTATCAGAACAAGAATAACCCTTACGAAAGCCACCTTGATTGCGGGGGAGATAACCATTTGTTTCAACAAACCAGCGAAGCCTATTTGAAACCATCAGTTCAAATATCTTGCTAATACAAGAAGTGAGTGCCAGAGGTCTTAGTCCATTGCCATTTGGTTTTTCCACAAAATGTAGATAGGTGTCTCGCCAACTCTCAGGATATGAATTATCTAAAAACAGCATATTCAAAATATCAAGTAGCAACAGCTTATATTTAATTGGAATTTTTCGAAGAACCTCGTAATTAATCCCATCGACTCCAGGGGAGGATTTGTCACCTCTTGAAAAAAGTGCCGTGTTAAACTCAGTATATGTAAAAGGTGCATCCAGAAGTGGGTCATCTTGCGACTCTGGTAGCCAACCGGGATCATTTGGGGTGTCAAAAGTGCAGATCTTATCGAGAGACTCAGCCACTTTTTGTTTATTATCGAGATATTCAGAGCGAGAGGTAACTTTAGTCTTGGTAAATTTGTTTTTGAAAACCTTGGCCATTCTCCAGGTATATGTGACTTGGTTCTTGAAATCTATAGTGGAAGCAAATTTTTTGAAGCATTCTCTTTTCTTTCGCCTGAATAACTTTCTTGCCGCAGTTCTAGCGGTCTTATAATGGGCATGGTCGTTATCAAGTCGGGTATAGCGCCATCTTTTGTACGCTGCTTGCCGGAGTCTCTTGGCTCGATCACAATCAGCATCCCACCAGCGAACAGGGTTTCGATGAAGTTTGGGGCTGACAACTTTCCTTCTTGGAGTACATCTTACGACCGCATCACTTATTGTTTCGATAAAAAATTCGTATTTACCCACAGGTGACTTTAATTCATACTCGCTATCGAGAAATTTAATGTATTTTTCATCCAAAATCTCATTTACTGACAGCCAGTTTGTGCGCGTTGATTGAATCTTGAATGACTTACGGTGGTATATCACCTTCTCGACGTCGACAATAATTTCGACGGGGAAATGGTCTGAACCATGACTATCGTTATAGACTTTGGTATGTGTGAATGAAGCAATGTCGGGCGAGGAAAATATAAGATCTATATTGGATTCCTTAAGTGTAGATGGATCAAGATGAGTGATGCTATCATGATTGTGTAATATCAATCCATACTTGTCAGCATGCTCTTGAAGTCTGCGTCCGTTGACATCAGTGTCTATACAGTTCCAAGCCTGGTTATGTGCATTAAAATCTCCAATCAGCAGGCATTGATCATATCTGTCAGTGTTACCAATAAGAGCCTCCCATTCCAAATCCGTCAAACTGACTTGGGTCGGAGGACGGTAGCAGGCCAGAATAGTCAGAGGTTTACTTAAATTAAGTATCTTAATTCCACACATTTCAACTGAAGGATTAAGGTTAGTAAGATCATTAACAGACTCATAATTTAACGCAACGTGTACAAGAAAAACTAAACCGCCGCCAGTAGCATGTAGACGATCCTGTCTAAATACATTAAAAGAGCTGAAGTTAAAATGCAGGTGTGGCTTGAGCCATGTTTCAGCCAAAACAATCACGTCGTAATCATGCAGCAGCTTTTGCAACTCTCCAGCTTTCTTGACTATACTTCGTGGATTCCAAAATAAAATACGAATATTATTCGCATCTGCGAGATTGCAACACATATTGTTGCAATCTATGTCTGTTGTAGTGTGAGAAGAAAATTCAGTACTGCGAGTGATCAGACTCGCAAGTCTCAACCTCCGAGGCCGAGGATGAGGGAGGAAACTCGCCACCATCAACAGAGGCCGTAATGGCATTAGCCGTTTTAGTGATCCTTGTTTTCATGACACGTGAGTCAACATATTTATGTATCTCATTAAGCATTATTACCACTGCTTGTCTATTGGATGTGAATTTATCAACTACCGCAGGTACCTCTTGATAGGTAACCTGTAGCGTCTCAGTTAGCATTAGCGTCAGCTCCTCGAAGGTAATCGGGAAAGTAGCAGCGATATAGTTGGGGATTTCGATCCTAGCCAAGTCGATTTGTTCTTTAAGTTCCGTCGTTGTGGTTTTGCTAGTAGTGCTGGATTTTTTTAGCTTCTTTTTTTTTTGCGTTGGCATCTCGGGAGTCTTTTGAAGTTCATCATCGGGTTTGCTCCTCTGATTTTCATCTTCATCTGTGACTTTTCTTTCCGTGGAAGACAGAGATGCTTTTGAAAAAGTTCTTTTGAAATTATCGCCGCTTGGTTTCACGAATAAATTTTGGCCGTTGAAACGAGGCGTATTAACATCGCCGTCAACAGCCGTATTAGAAGTCGATTCCTTGTTTTTGTCATCAGCTGTTTCCATGTGCACTGTAGGTTTAGTAGTTGTAGACTGCGGGAATTGAGGAGCTCCTACCTTATCGACCGCGGGAGAAGGCTGAGCTGGAAGTGTATGCTGACCTTGACTCAGCTTTTGTTGTTGTTTATTTTGCGGGCAACTCTTCGAGGAATGACCCTCTTGTAAACATTGAAAGCATTTCATTTTATCGGAAGATGCATAAACATGATATGCCGTGCCATCGTAGTTTAGGGTAAAGTCGGAGGGAATTTTATCGATTTCTTCCGGATCCACAAACAGCTGACGCCTGAAGGACATCACGTGCGAAAAGCCGACTTGGACAAGGCTCATGCGCACTGGAGTAAGGCTGGATTTAGGTACAACGTTGAATTCCTCTAATTTTTCAAGCAGGATATGGTTCGGAATACACGGCAATACATTTGAGAAAATCACTCGCTTTAGTCTGGCAATGTAGGGGCGAATCGTAATTTTACGGCCTTGAACAACAAGCACATTTTTTCCTTCCTTGGTAATTTCATCCACTATGGAGGCACTATTAAAGAAAACACAAAATCGATTCTGCGTGATTTTAGAAGCAGCTACAATGTTTTGGGGAGGCACTATAGAGGCAATAGCATAAACATAATCTTCCGCTTTTACTCCTTCAATGGTGTCAAAGACAATTGCTTGGTCTTTCTTGGGGTACGTAGAAACAGAGGTAACGTTCGAGTACGACATAGTAGTAGTAGTAGTTGTTTTCGTTTGAGTAGACATTTGGGTTATTCACTTTATCTTACGCGTAAAAAAAAAAGAAAAAACCTCAACAAAGAGATTCAGCACAAAGCGACGCCACCCAGCGGCAGTCGCCGCGCAGCGGAGAAATTAACCTCTATAAACTGCCGAGAAGACACGTCTGCCACGCGCGACAGTCGGCGCAACACTGAACCGTTTATTTTAAAAAAACATATTTATAAGAAAAGAAAAAAAGTGTAAATAATTATAATTAGGTCAAATTTATACATATTATTTGTTTATTTTTTTAATTCAGTATGAAAATTAAGTATTTTCATACTTTAACAAATTTTAGTTTATGTAACAGAAATGAAGATAACAAAGTTAAGTGGTGAGTGGATCAGCTGATATTTATGAAGTTGAATTATGAAATCCAAAGTTGACAATTCGAGTCCCACTAACTGGCACTTGGATTAAAACTTTAATTCCCTATAAATGTTTCTAACATCCTCTATTATATTAAGAAGTTTATTTTCGTCGTCATCGTCGTCGACTTTCTTTTTTAAAAAAAAGAGACTTAGACGTCTCAGATCAATAAATTATAAATTTGGTATTCATTTTTTTTTAATTTGACCTGTGAAAGAGCTATAAATAATATAATATTAATTATAAAAATTTTAAAATTTAAACTATTTTTAGTATGTATTTTATCTAAATAATTTTTTTCAGTCGTCATTTTACAGTCAGACAATGTATAATGATAATATTTTTTAAAATAACTTTTATAAATTATCTATTATTTTTACTTTGCGTTTGTTTGAAAATAGCTTCGAATAATAACAGATTCAAAAATAACAGTTTTTACTGATAAACGTAACCGGGAAAAACAGTTTGAATATAAATTACCAGCACTAAAAAAAATTTTCCTCGAACTGAAATACTTTGTAACTCAAAATTAACTCATAACTTCTCTCCTCTCATAATAGAACACTCCAAGATTCCAATTTTCTTATAAAATCGCGCCGCATTCAAAAGTATTTCGAGTGACTCAAAAGCTTTCCCGCGTCAGATACCCATCGTCACGTAGCCGATAAGAAACTCGCGAAATTTTTAATTGACTCACGCTGCCCCGCTTAGCCGAAATAAATCCCGGTTACCCATAATTTTGTTTTCTTACATAACTCCGATCATCTCCGCGTTCTGATAACCCGGCGAGTTTTATTTTCATAATAATCTCGCTCTGTATATCGCGTTACGGACCCCGGGTGGGGAGGGGGGAAAGGAAAGGAGTATTGCATTTCAAAGCGCGCCAGCGCATTAAAGACTGCGTACGCCTTTACGACGCTGCACGGTTCGCTACCGTGCAAAAAAGAAAAAAAAAAAAAAAAAAAAAAATCATTCCGAGAGTGTCAATTATAAAGGCCGTGTCGCAATTATCATGCCCCGTCGCGACGTTTGATCGGGCGGGCGAATTAAAATATAAAACTTTCTACCGCGCTGCAGCTTATACCGAGATTCCTCAAACTTGACTTTCACTTTCGACTGATTTTTTTCAATAAATTCATGGACCCTTGCGTAATGCACTGATAAGTCGTTACTTTTTGGGGGGGAAAATAAAAATTGAGCGGTAGTTTTTCGTTAAATCGTCTTCGTAACACCAAGACTTTGCGGCGTCGAGGACGCACGTATCATCTCGCCCGATGAAATTATCGCTGTTACGTACCGATCTCTTATGCACCGGCGCGTTACGCAAATCATCGCGAGCGTACACACACATTTCCCCCGTTTATGAAAAATTTATTTACCGAATCAAAATCCCGGGCTTAGCAAAAAAAAAATTGCAGCAGCACTGTAAGATCGATGACTAAGTGGAGCACGTGGGTGCGGGTGACTAATAAGTGGTAACAGTCGGGTAGGGTAAGACTCACTTGTAGCCCGCTGAACCTCACTGCACCGCACAAGCACTGATCATCACTGGTTTATCAAAAACTTAGCACTCAAAACAATAAAACTGCACTGGTACGAGGAACGAGCACGCGGCGTTAAAAAGATCGTGAGCCGAACTGACACGTATGGTGGCCTCGTGCCGGCTGCAGGCACATTCGGTCCTCCACCTCCTTCCACTCCTACCCACTGGCGCTGCTCACCTGCGGAGAGAGGGACTGTTTACCTGGCGAACGCCGCTGGTGTGCGGGCCATTTTGAATAACGCAGCTTGTTAACGCCTCGCACTCGCGAAATATTAGCAGGATGTTAAAGGTTTTTTTAAACCCGGGTGGTGGGCTGCGATTGGGGAGCTTTTTTCGTTACGGGGGCGGTGGAGTTGGCGGAAACTGTTTTACCGACCGAGCTGGAACCGGTACCCCGCAGAAGAAGCTTTTGGTGAACGTTTGGTTTGAGTGTGGTTTTTTAGAAGTGCGAAGTGTAAAATTTTAAGTGGCTAGAAAAGTATAAAGTAACAAGGATAAAATGTACGGCGACGGAGAATAATTATTTATCACTGCTTTTTGAAAATAGCAGATTGATAATCTTTGTTAATCGTTATATATTTTTCAAAAAAAAATTGTTAATGCTAATTTTTTTTTACCCCAAGATATCAATTGTGAACGAATTATCTATCTAACATCTGTTGATTTTCACGTTACTAGCAATAAGGCAGTTAAGATTGTTCAAAAGATTTTTTTTTAATTTTGTTTAATCATTAATTCAATTGCATAAAATTTAAAATTTAAAAATCGTGGTCAATTATATATGAGGTACTCCAATGGATTTTAAACTGTTGCTGTCGCGAAGAGAACCTCAGATCTTAGCGCCAATTTTTTGGATGAATTAAAAATAAGAAAATTTTATCACAAACCGAGTTCCTGTACCTCATTTCTGTGCTTAGAGCTAAAAATTTTTAAAGAATAAAAAAGGCCTTATTTGAAAACAAGTACTTTTAGAAAAAAATATTTTTATTGAGTTTTTAAGTCATGATCATTTACTCATAACAATTTTTAATGCCTTTGAATGATCTTAACTTTCTTCAGATTGAACTTTTCAGCATATTAAATGATGTTTGAAGTTTTTACATAAAAGACAAAAAATTTGGCAAAGTCTTTATAAGTTTTCGGTTACAAGATACAAATGTTTGCTTGTTTTTTTTTTTCTAAATGTGCTGTATTGACAACTAAAATACATGGTTCTCTATCTTACAAGATCTTGAAATTTTTTAGAGGTGCCTAGCTTTATTTTTGAGTACCATTAGTTTTAATGTGGTCATTTTTGATAGTAGACATTTTTGGTAGTAATGCATTTGGCGCCGTCTGAAGGGTAAAAAAAGTAGATTTATAGAAATTTTTTGATTGCATCAAGTGATAGCTGAGTCTCAGAAATTTAGTCATACATAACTTCATAAAAACATTCCTTATACAACCGAACTTGCACGTGGAAGACAATTTTTTGTCTGTGGATTAAAATATTATGGGGAAGGGGGAATTTTATAGGTTATGACCGATTTAAAATGTGGAAAAAGATACGCGCAATTCGTGTATCGGGTGAATAAAATTTGTAATTTTCGAACTAATTTTTCTCAAAATTTAGCCTCGCTTGTCTACCCTTATTTTATGCCATTCTCGGTAAATCTGTAAGAGTGAGGTTAGCTCAAATCCACTCGAAGCCTAGTAAAAAGTGAGCCACTCTAAGCTAAGAATGGAGTGGATTTTCGTTCTTTTCACTCGAAAAGATTTAGAAGGATTATATTGAATATATCAATGTAAGTTTTAAAAAAACTGAGAGTATAAAGATTTTTTAAAAAACTACCATAAAACAAAAAAATTATAAAAATAGTAAATAATTTTTGTAATTAAAAAGGAAATTAACTCAAGGAGAAAATTTTAACAAGAATCATTTCATCTATTCTCGTTGAAAACAAGCGATCCTAAAGCAATTAATTAATTCTTAAACCAGCTCCGAGGAAGCTGAAACTCGGAAAATAACTTGATCCCCTCGAAATTTAAGCGAAGAAAAGTCATTGCGCGCAGTTCGCCGGAGGATTTCATTCGGTAATCTCTACTATATACATTGTTCAAAATACATCTTTTGTGCAGCTACGAGATTCGAATATTTTTGCCGAAGCGCATTGTTGGCGCAATGAGTTTTCTAAAAATTATTTTATGGAGAAACTGCGAATAGAATGCCCGGGAATATTTTTCTTTTTTCCGAGTTAGATTAAAGAGATTTTGCGGAAAAAGGGGGGAGCCGAAACATAAAATTGATGTTCCAAAGTCGTGCTCTCGACTCCGGCGTTCGTTTTTTTCCTCTGTAATATTTTTATCGATTCGCGAAAAAGGTAAAAAAAAAAAAAAGGGAAAAGTTGAAGAATTTTCTTTCCGGGCGATTTCATTAATCTTGGAACTTTTCGCCTTCCTGCGATATCGTTCGCGGAAAAATGTCAAGCTTTCCTTCGTAGTTTTCCTTTTTCCTACCGACACGTTGGATTTCATTGTGTGCCTTAATTATACTCTCGAATCCGGGAAAAATTTTCTTCCTGATGGATTTAGAAAAAAAAAATGTGGAAGTAATCGCTTTGCGAGCAAGCTTAAATCGTTTTAAAATTTTTTAAATTGTCGGCTGAGTTAAAATATATTCTAAAATTATGACTTTTGTCGAACAATGTGCAATTTAAAATATGCTCAATGATTATTTATTTATTCAAATAAAACTCTGTCGTCTATAAAGATTATAAAAAAATTCATTAGATTATGTAATAAAGCTCAAAAACTTATTCCTCTTTATAATGATAATGCATGTTCGAATGTCTTCGTTTTATAATTGATTTGATTGGTTGAGAACGTTAAATTCAAAATTTGAATTGCCTTCAAGTTGAAACATCGAATACTTTGTTATTAAGAATTTTTTGCAATAATTGTTTGAATAATTGAATACTTTGTTTCAATAAATGGACTAAATTTCTTTGTAGAATTCTATAAAATAAAATGAAAATCTTTATTATTTTAAAAACAACTTTTTAAAGCTATAATCACAAAAATATCGAACTGAACTTAGTTGCAGGTTGCATACGATATGTGATGAATTACATGTTAAAAAATTTTTTTTAACTTTTTGAAAATGAAAGTATAAATTATCGCTTATTTACTTTCAACAATAAAAATAGAACACGCTTATGCGCTGATTGAGACTAGTAAATTTATACTTAAAAATCTGCATAAGTCAGTAAGTGCTCTGAGAAAGCTTAAATAAATGAAAAAAAGTTGTTGCTGATTTAACTTTAAAAAATCAAAAGAGCAATATTGTTCCTTAAACAAAGACTCACAAATCCTCTACTCAGAGTATTTATAAACTGTAAACCGGATAGCTGAATATCGCTTTAAGCCCTGCAGGGGGTATAAAAAAAGTATAAAAAAGCTCATTCACTCTTTTAGATTCATGCCCATATGATAAATCAAACGGCCTCTGGCCGGTGTTGAAAATGTAGGTGCGATGCACAGGTGTCGTGCCGGTACTCACCCATTTTGTTGCCGCTCCGTCGACGCACCCGCAGGCATATCGTCCTGGACTTGATGCACTGAAACAGACAGACAGGCGCGTTGTATTAGCGAGTCAGAGCTCTGCGCAGTACGAAATGAATAATTCGCGCTGTGCCGTCTGACACTCCGTGCTACACGTGAGCTGCCTTCTTTTGGACCTACTCCAGGCCTATTCAATCATTTTTTTTTCTTTCTTTCTCTCTCTCTTTCCCCCCTTTTACTATTTTTCTTTGTCGAGAAAAAAGCTCGGAGCTTTTGTTTTTCTTTATTTACCCTGGATTCGCGAAAGCCGGTTGGAAAAACTGGGGACTTTCGCCTCTTGCTAATCACTGAATTATTACAAAGATTTTTCTTGGTTATAACGAAAAATTTTTTGCTACTTCAATATTTTTTTAGACGAAACAATAATTTTTACTGAATACTACTGTAATATTTTTTGGTTTCTAAAGAATTGAGTACATCTTTATTTATGAGGTGCATATAGAATCTTGGAAAGTTATTAATATTTAATCATGATTGTTATTATTGATTAATACTGATTATTTTCCCGAGCTGAATTTCAACCAATAGGAACGCCGCATTTGACATTTGGCGGAGGGGTGTGGGTAAAATTATTTCGATAATTTTTCGTTTATTTCCATTTAGTCGCATGGCAACTTGAATTGTTAGACTCATACTCATTCAATTCAACTTTTGGGTTAGACCCGAGTCACTACGATATATACCTATATAATATGCTCGTATGTATAAGTATACATAGGTATATTCATAGTAAACAAATAGTAATATAACCGCAAAAATGTAAAATGCAGCATTTCTATGGGTTGAAATTCAGCTGGGGAAAATAATCCAGCCAAATACCCCTCGTGTTTCAAAATTTTAGATAATTTTCCTACAGTTTTTTTGCACAGCAACTCACGGGGCAAGTTTGACAAAAAATCACTCGCGCTCGTGATTTTTAAATTGCCAAACTTGCCCCCCTTGTTGCTGTGCAACAAAACACAGTCGGAAAATTATCGACAATTTTGAAGCACTAAGGGTATTACGACTGATAATTAAGAGTTTAAAATTAGTTGAAAATTTCAGTCATAAACAATAATTTTCTACTTCTCCAATATTGTATCCCATAATTCATTCTTGTTAGATTAATAAATGGTCAAATAGTGAAAATTAGGAGTTTCTTATAGCTAAACAAACATTGATTTTATGAATTTTTTATTACATACTACAGCTTTATTATTGCCTATCATCCATCCGTAATAATTTGTGAAAGTGTGATGATATTTTTGAAAGAAAGCAATTTAAAAGTATTATACATCGTTAATTGTGAGGATGTATATTATGTACAGCATAACAATCTTTGTATTTAATGTTAATGAATGCTTAATAAAAATTTTTTATTACTTTGAGTAAGGGTTAGCTCTCAATATGCAAGAATTAAGCCAAATTATATTAAAAACAAACAAAAAACATTCGAATAATGAAGGTACTTTATTTTTGCGTTAATGCATTCTCATTTCATGAGACATCATAATTTAATTAAACAAAGTGTTAAGTAGCATAAGAATATTTAATGTTTTTTTTTTGTCAAAAAACTTTTTCAGTAATGAAGTATTAATTAAAAACTGTCGTCTAAGTGAATCTTCTTTTGGAGAAGGGCTGCACTCGTGCGCACTTGAATAAAATAGCTTATTCATTATTTTTAAAGACAAACTTTCATCAAGATCTCTTGAGATTTAATTAAAGTAAACAGCAAACACATCACTGGGAGAATAAATTTTAATGTTAATTACAGAAAGAAAGAATTTTAAATTATTTTTATAAATTTAAAAATTGAGCTCGGGTAATCTCGTTGACCCCTTTTGCACTATGGCGATAATTAGGCGCAAATTGTCAAAGCCCAAAGGCGGCTTGGTCGGGTGTAAATAGCTGATAGTTTAATGGATAAACATAGTTACCTCATGTATGTGATGAATGACTTCGGAGTGCGTCGCGTTCTCGAGGGTTCGCCCGTTGACCTCGAGAATCTCGTCGCCAATCTCCAGGCTGTCGGTGCTGTCCGCAGGCGAGCCTAGGCAAAACAAAACAGTTTGAAATCGTTATTGTAGCACCAAGTTATGTCAAAATTTTAGTACAATAGTCAATTATTTAAGTTTTACTTTAGAGACTTACGATTAGTATTGTCTGAGGTATTTTAAAATAAGATTGTTTAATGTAATTCAACGATCACTAGACTTTGAAATATGTAATACTTTAAGTTGAAAGAAAGCAGTAAAAAAAATAAAGTCTTATATAAAATGGAATATTATAAAAATCAATATTTCAATTTTTTCGAGGATTAAAGGATTGATAATTGACTGAAAAGTTTAAATCCTGATAATGGAAGTAATTAACATTTTTTTTTAATTAAATTAATTTTTAATATTCTTGATGAATATTTAAAAAATAAAGCAATTTTTAAAAATTATTTAGTAACAATTTTTTTTATTATTTTGGTGAGATTTTTATGCTTTGAGCATTTTTTGTCAGACAATGTTGAAAATTTCTCTGTCATGATAATAATTAACAGAAAATTCTGTAATAATATTTTAATCTCGGCATTTTCAAACATTTCGTTTCAAAGCTCGCAAAATTTAAATTAAAAAAAAGTAGGATCAAAAGTTTATATGAAAATAATAAATGCAATCTAAAGTAAAAGTTAAATAAATAATTATTTTACAGTAGTTTAAAAGTTTTTTAATATAGATGTGCTTTATATTGATCTTAATTTTGAAATTAGTTTTCTTGTAAATTAATAAAAGTTGAGTGGGCGCGCGTACGCGCGCCGCGCAGAATTTGACAAAATTACAATTCACGCTTTGACTTTCGTCCCGATCGGACGTGCTGTCGCTCTCGCTCTAATAGTCTTTTGTTTTTCTTAACCTTTTCTATATAAATTTTTTCCTTTCCTTTTCTTAAAATAGTCAAAGTTTTTTCCTTTGATCTCTCTTCTATCTTTTTCTTTCACCCTTTGGCAACACGACAACGAGATTGAGGGTCCGGTCGAATCAAGAAAACCCGACTGTTGATGGCTTAGCCAGTTTTTAACCTACACCCCGACTGTTGATGGCCGTACAATTAAATTTGGTGCCAATAATTTAAAGAAGAAGAAGAAGAAGAAGACAAAATTACCAACTCTAAAATTAATTGTTGATTAATAACCAAGTTCACGGTGAAGAACTCGATAGATGACGACATGCTTCAAAAATAAAAGTCTTAAACTCAAAAATCGATATCGCTTATTCAATTTTAAGAGTGGAAAAAAATTCAAAAAATAAAAACAAACAAAAATTAAATAAGAAATGACCGTAAAAGGGTTTAAATAAGTTAAACAAAATGTAACACAATTTTAATATTCTCCAAAGACATTTTTATGTATAGTAACCCTTGTTTTCGGTGTATCATGCGGGAAAAAACATTTCGAATTACGGCCGTAGAGGGTTGATATCCAATTAACCCTCTACGACCTGTATCAAAATGTACTATTGAGGTAGTATTTTTAATTTCATGAATCAACCAGCGCTTTAACATCATATAGAATAATAATAACGAACCCAGTTCATCATGGGAAACGAAAGTCGTGCTCTATATAGGCATTGAGCCATCATATGACATTCAATGAAAAATGCGCAAATTTAAGACTTTGTTAATAATACTTCAAAAGCATAGTTTGGAACTTGTCACAATTTATATGGCTTTTTTTACTACAAGCTAAATTTTCATGAATGGTATGCGATGCTGTGTGGAATTTAGTTTTTAATTAAAAAAATTCGATTGAATATCGAGAAACTTATTTCATCAAAGTTAAGCTGCCTTTTTGAAACTACAAATGTCTATATACATTGGATTTAATGTTTGCTCGAGTGAATCTCTCGAGTCACTTCACCTTAATATTGTGTAACGTCAAATATGTGTAATGTGTGTTAATGTATGATCGAAATTTACACCGAAAGTACTCGCTCAATTAACCAAGAGAAATGAGAGAACGGTTTTGATAAAAAGCTCACCTACACAGAGACGAGATTTACCCCCAAAAAACGAGAGGGAGTGAAAGAACAAAATAATAATAATCACACAATAATAACGACGTACCGCCTCATTATTTTCATACACTCCATTCTTCGTGCCAGAAAGATATATAAATATAGAATAAAAAGACTCATATATACGTTTTACTCGTGAAATTTTCTCGTTTTACCGCCGATAAAATTTTACGCGGCTGAAATTCCGGCTGCCGTAACTATGGGCCGGGGATTACAAAGAGCAAGAAAAAAAGAAAAAAAAAAAAAAAAAAAGGTTACCGGAAAAGAGGTAAGAGGTGAAAAAGAACTTCGCTCAGCGAGGAAGTTTAACGTTTGGCTTCGCAGACTGAATTATTTATCGTTTTTCGAGCTTTTTTTTTTTTTTTAAACGCATTTATCAGAAAAAAAATTAGGGTAGATGCGTTGCGGAATATTTAAAACCTTCTCAAATAAAATTTTCAAAAAGATCTCTTTCAAAAAGAATTCTTTAAAGGTATTTTAACTCAGCCTATTCCACTTAATTTACAAAAATTAGTATGACTTAAATTGTTGGTGGTGTATTTTCATACACCAAGACCAAAATGTTAGAAACCGTGAGATTATAATAACGTTGTTTTCAAAATGTTAAAAAAAATTTTAAATTCTTTATATAAACTACAAGGTTTTTTCTCGTATAGCTTCAAAGCATGCTTTTCTTGTAAGAAAGCCCTAGAGGTTACACAAGGATATTAAGTTTTAATGTTTGAGACCTTTGGAGTTCAGTCTACCTCGTATTCTTGTATAACTTCCAAAGATCAGAGAATTATTTAAGTTTCACTTTTGCGGATTCAGCATTTCTACTTCTGTTACGTGTAATATTGATGGGAGATTACACGAAGCACTGAATTTTCAAAGAAAGCTTAACTTCAGTTTGTACTTTTACAACAGTTGGATAAAAATAATAATAATGCCTATAACGCAACTGTCATTTTTTTAACTTACAAGGAGATGGTTTGTCCTTTGGGACCTGGATTTTCATGAAACTTTGCACACAGTTTTTATTCATCATAAAAACAAGCCCTTCAGTGTTCTTTTTTCAGAATGGGCCTTTTTTCACATACTTCCCATATAACCCCTGTGTTAAAAAGTAGGCTGTTTCCTATAAAAATCCGTTTTTGGCCTCATTTTCAAAAAAATTCCTCCTTGGAGCGTATTGCACTTAGAAATATCTGAAACCTCCGCATTTTTTTCGTTTTTCTAAGTACTTTTTTCTAAAAACTTTAATATTTAAAAATTTTTTTGAATGATCTTGTCCATGAATACTGTAACCCAAATATACTAAAAATTGACTTTAAAAACCTTAATTTTTCATAGATAAGACCCTTCCAAAAATTTATTAATATTTTTTTTCCAAAAGTAATTAGAAAAACGAAAAAAATGCGAGGTTTCAGATATTTCTAAGTGCAATACGATCCAAGGAGGAATTTTTTGAAAATGAGGCCAAAAACGGCTTTTTATAGGAAACAGCCTACTTTTTAACACATGGGTTATATGGGAAGTAGGTGAAAAAAGGCCCATTCTGGAAAAAGAACACTGAAGGGCTTGTTTTTATGATGAATAAAAACTGTGTGCAAAGTTTTATGAAAATCCAGGTCCCAAAGGACAAACCATCTCCTTGTTAGTAAGTAATTTTTTATTTTAAAGATTAATCGATAAAAATAAAATTTAACATTAGCAGACTACAATATTCTAGTCTGTTAAAACAACTTATTTGAAGAAATTGAATTTAAACAAAAACAAAAATAAACTTGAACAATAACAAAATTCAAAGATTACTCTGAACAAAGGGACTTTAATTGAAAAACTTCCCAGAATAGTAAAATCTGATCCTTTCAAAAAACAACGAGCTCAACTATTTGAAAAAAAAGCGCTTAACTACAGTTGCAAGTAGTAACCACCAGCGCTACGGTCAGACCCGTAGAGTCCGCTTCAGAACGGAAGTGGCGGGCACAAAGAACCTTTGCAGGTACTATGTAATCAAGATCCCTTTGGACCACCGCTCGGCCCGTTTCCTAGTGGTCTTGCAGGGGAATTAGTGGCCACGGACCAAGATTTTGGCTGCTTCCTCTCTTCTCGATTTGACTAGTCGAGCGGATTTCTATGACCCGACAGTGCTTTATTTTCTGACTGTGCAAATTTCCCTGGAGATTCGTTCCGTGCACTTTACTGCGCGCTGTTGTAACTCGATTGTTGTGCCTGAGTACCGGAATTAATTTTTTTTGATCGTCGACTAATTTCGGCATAAATTGGTCTTTGAGCATCAGTTTTTGGCTTCACTTATTTACTCACATAAGAGGAAAAAAGTATTTTGAAAATGAAAAATTAAGCTTTTTTAGTGTGCCGCGAACTGATCAAAATAAAAGAATTTATCTAATCTAAATTGAAAATTTTCTAAACATATTAGTAAGGCTTGAGTCAGAAACGTCATACCAGCAATGTGTGTAAAGCTACCTGCTTTTTAGTAAACACAAAACCACGAATTTTATCAGTATTTAAAATCTAATTGTTATTATGTAAATATCGAGAAAACTAAAATTTATGTAAATTTCTTGATTAGTATATTTTAACTTTAAAAAAGTGAGATGAAAAACTCTTAGTAGGAAATAATGTGAGATATGCAATAGATTTAGAATAAATGCGAACATTAATCACCTTTATTGTTTCATTTAGATTTAGATAGATGGAAAATAATAATAATTGTCTGGAAATTGTTTTTCAAAATATTCATACAGCTGTAAAAATTAATCATTAAAAAACATAATTTATTTACTTAGCAACTTAGTTTAAAAAAACTAAAGTATAGAAAATAAATTGAATTTTTGCAATGACGGTCAGCTAATAACTAGTTGATTTATTTTCAACTCAACCAAGGTAGAAATTTTTTTCAAAATAGTTAAACATCAACTACAAATCATCATTACAGCGAAGCCTAAAATATCTCGCATTTCCTGCTCAACCAAAGTCCCAAAAAAAAAAAAAAAAAGGAAAACGTTTAAGTGAACCTTCAAAGAAAAGACATTAAGAAAGTTAAATCGATACAAGCCGTCCAATAAATAATAATCACGAGTTCGGGCATGCAGCTCGGTGCGGTAAAAGCCCGAAATTTTCTCATTACAGGAGCTCAGTACCTTCGTTCGTCCGTCCTCCCGCATGCTCGACATACGTAATTCAAAGTTTTACCTTCTACCTCGGCTCGTACGCCGCATAAATAACCTCCCCTCCTCCGTGCCCCGGTGCAACTTCAAATATTAAAGTTTAAAGCCCGGACGACCGAAACCGCAATTCTCCGGGCGTATTATAATCATCTTGCATCCCCCTCCCCTCCAACCGCTAGACTTTTTCGATTCCCACTTAAATGAAATATATAACTATCGTGCTGAATATTCATGCGCGATGGGGCGGGAATTAATAAATTTATCCGTCCTGTTTGCCTGCACCCCACACTATTGTGTTTATCCGAAATGAATTACAAATTGATAAACAAGCGGTGGACGGAGCTCCCGCGCAAACCGACGATTTAACAACATCATTTAAATTCAATTTCCCTCCACGTTGGTACTCGAATATTACGGGTAATTTTAATCCGGACCGTACTAGGCTCGAGAAAATTGATAAAGAGATACGTGATTTGAATTTAATCAACCGATTACCCTTTTTTTTGCGAATAATGTGATGATAAAATTGAGTTGCTTTGTGAAAAAAGTTTTTTGTTTGCATTGACTTTTGAAGGCCGGAGTGCGGAACGTTTATTGAGTTTTTAACATTTGAGAACAATTGAGTTCGGGGTGATGGTAATTTTTTCTTGACTTTTGTTTCGGGGTGGAACTTGGGATGGAAAATTTCGAAATTCTGCGTTCGAAACCACAACAGACAGAGAAACGTTCTCCTGTTTCGTAAGGTAGTTTAGAAATTCCAGTGTAATTTAAACTACAAAATATCGGAAAAAACTTCAAAAAAATTTAGTTTTACAATAGTATCAGCTGAGTAAGGATTAGATTTGTCCTCATTCAAAATTAAAAAGAGACAATTTTTTGAACTACCTGCTTGTAACATAAGTTATTCAAACTTGACATGTAAAGATAAATTTTAATGCTACTTATTTTATACTACATACAAAAAATAGTAAAAACCTTCATTTGTTTAAAAATTTGAAATAAATTAAACTTTTACAGTAGATTTTCAATCGAAGAACTAGTACAACCACACTTGTACATAACTCACGATTATTTATAAAACAAATCAATCTCTTCTACAACTCCCCGCGTCAGAGCTAAATATAGCTCCTATGAAAAAAAAAGTAGTGCAATGCACAACCCGTAGACTCGACAAAATTTTTCATTACCTAAAGACCGCGCACAAAAGGGGTACTACTTGATAAATCAACGAAAAAACAAGCAACAAAAGGGTGGAGTAGAGTCGGGGGGTGGGGGAGAATAAATCAACGCCAGCGATTAGAAAAGAAACAAGGGGCGCAGCAAGGGGTGAAAAGGGAGGGGGGGGAGGGAGGAAGAAGAAGAAAAAAAAAAGGTGCATGCAGCAACTACTACGTGAGCTGCATATTCATCGGGCGTGAAAACGGGGTCTAGGTTCGCTGGAACAAGACGAGCAGCATCCCTTTGCAAGAAGCGGCGAGGAGAGTAAAAAAAAAGGAGGCCATCGCCGTTCGTTTAAAAGCTGATACGAGACCGTAATAATCACGGAGGGAGGGGCGGATTGATATTTAAAAAAGTATTGGAGAGGGGTGTGGTCGGGGGTGGATTGAGACTTTTTTTTTCGAAGGTATTGAAAATTATGACCTTTTGAATTTTAATACGTAAAATTAAAAAATTCTGGATGAGAAACTTTTTTTTTTTAAAGAGGGTTGTTAATTATGGGTAAGTGCTTTTTCGGGCAAAGCCAAGTTTTTCATGTTTTTACAAATGACAAAAGTGAGTTTTAGCGCAATTTAGGGAAAAAATTCGTCGTTTTTTATTCAGTAAGCTGGCCCCACGGACTTTTTTATTAATCATTTTAAGCAGAGTTTGCAAAATGAATTTTAATTTTGAATAATGCACTCTTTTTTTATCAAAATAACTTTATACCTCTACAATGCAACAAAGTACAAAATTTTTAATTTTTAGTATTTTGAATTTTAGTTTTCGAAATATAAGAATTGAAATTGAAGTTTAATTATTTTAAAATTGCTAGCCCTCGGTAGATCTAAAATAAAATTTTTTTTATATGTATTCTATATAATTCTTCAGCGAAAATGACGTGAATTTCATTTATCTGAATATTTTGAACTAATGAGGAATTGAATTATAGATTGTACTTCCTTACCAGGCTAAGATTTAACGATGAAGATTACGATGAATGGAAATTATATTTTAATTACACTAATGCTCCATACACATACTTTTTAATCTGAGAATAATTTTCGACTACTTTATTTATGACGATTTGAAAAAAGATAAAAATATTATGATTATGTGAGTATGTCGCGATATCTTGCAATTAGTAGCTTTATTACGATTCGGAATTTGTAATATTCTCTGTAAAGGCTTTCAAACCAAATTAGCGAGATGTAGGGTTAACCAATAAGATAATTCCAAGAATGGTTTTTTTAATTAATATAATACAATACCCTCAATGGTCCTTCAAACACTATCTAAAAAAATTGTACTAATTATTTTTAAAAATTCAACAAAATTTTCAGACCAACAACAAATTGTTTACTATATAATTGTTAATATCAGAGTAACTTTATGTATACATCCTGTGCCACAGCCAATTAACGACGAGGTGCGGCTTATAGGAAATTCGCTGCATTGAGCGAAAATCGAACTTCGAGACCCTTGAGCTTACAGTCTCAAGCTTTGATCATCAAGCCATAATTATTTCATATTGCTACACAGAGACTCAAGGCTTCTACAAATACCCATAAAAATTTAGATAATTAGTAAAATTTTGAGAAGAAATGTGTACACATTTTCGGTTTGTTTTAGATGTCAGGGAGAACGGTGTACAAGTGACGATTCGAGAGTCTCGAAGAAAAAAGCAATCGATTAAGGAGAAACGTACCGTCGCGTCGGTGGAACTTTGTAGTTTCGTCGAGTGTCTCAATATGCATCTTTGAGTGCCATCAAAACTTATTAAGACAGGCAGCACGTCGATGACTAAGTGCCCCACACTGTCTATCGCCCCGGCACCGAGCACCATTTGCAGCTCCCCAAAATTTGGCGTGTTTGTATATAAATAACTTTTTGTAACGAAATTTTACCGGATTTTTCCACTCAAAAACTTTATCAAGTGTTATTGAGTAAATTTTATTTTTCGTTTTTTTTTTTTTTTTTTTTAAATAAAAAAAAATATATTGAAAAGATGCCTCTTCAATGAAAACTGTTGATTTTAGTTTTGTGTTTGCATGATGTAGGCTGTTGTTTTTCGTGAATTTTCAGAATGCAATTTTTCATAAATTTTTTGTGTGTTACCACAAACAAATATCTGCAAAAATCAATGGTAATAGAAAAAATTTAAAATTTAGCTCTATTCAATGATTGGAAAATTTTTTACTTAGAAAGCCTAAAACAGTCAATTGAGACAGATAGAGAGTATTGATACTTTTAGAAAATTATTAAAGTTTCACTGAATATTTTGAGCAAGTTATTCTCTTGAGTTGAAATCATGTTTATCACGAATATAAGCCAGTGGCGAAATTTTTGAAAAAATCATATTATAATTTTAGGTAAGACGGTTTTATCAGTAAAAAAACTTTTTAGCCCTACTGGTTGTATAAAGTGTATTTTCCCTTTGTATTTTAAATGAATTTCTGATTTCTTGTTCTTATTTTATGTAATAAATTAAACTTACAGGCTTTTTTAAACAACCCAGTACAATGGAACATGATCGAAAAATTTGATGACAATAATAAAAATAAAGTAATATATTTTAATAAAAATTTGAGCATTCAGTTAATATTATTTCATTAAAACCAAATTATTTCTTCGATTAATCTCAATGCTAAATCAAATGCCAAGGCTCTTTTCGGTTCACTCTTTCACTCGAGAATTTCAAAAGCTCGGATGAAAAATGATTAAATAAAAAGGTTCAATTATGCCGATGGAAATTAATCCGAGAGAGTTTTTTATTTACAACGACTTTGGAGGGCTTGAAAAACTTATCTGGCTTAAGCGCGGGCGTTTGATTTTTAATTGCCGTAAAGTTTGAAGAAGCACACAAACATTTTCAGAGTGGAGGCTAAAGAGCGAAGCATTTTTAATGAGAGCCGGGGTGGCACCGAGGATGAATATCTTCAAATCAAATGAAAGCCGATTCAAGGAAGGAGAAATATTGAGTTAGTTTTACGTGAATTCAAATAAATTTTACTCTTCTCTCTCTCCACCACGACCGAGCGAGCTTATGCTGCTGCACCAGCGGAACTTACTTTCATCAAAGAGTTATTGGTTTTTCATTAATTATTGTGCACCCGCCCGCGCCCGTGCCCACTCCCGGTATTTTATCGCTGTTTCTGTAATATGTTTTCGGTTGATAAAGTTCAATCCGTAACTTCCCTTTGTTTTTTAATGCTGTAATGGGAAATTGATGTTTATTTTCACAGGTTTTTGCTTAATGCGTGCTAAATGTTGAGTTTACGACTTTCTTTTGTCTATAAGAGTACTTTACTGGAAAAAATTCTTTTAGTTGAGGGAGCGGTCGTAAAATTCAATGATTCTGAAAAAAGTTTTGGTGTTAAGTAGTCTATAAATTAGCTGCATTTTAAGCTTGGCAAGCTAAAACCATGCTTTGGTTGGTTTTTACTTTTTAAAAATTGTAGAAGAAATTTAAAATTCTACACTTAGATCTGACTTTTTAGATTCAAAAAATTATATGGTCATAAATAAATGTGTTATGATAAATAAATTATTCTGTTAGAGAAAGCTGTATGATTCATTAAGTTTACCATCAAAAAAAATTTTTAAATAGTTACAGTGATTGTAAAAATAAAAAAATTAATTAAAAAACTGTTTAAATTAAATAAGAAGGTAGTAAGTACTAACAAAAATAATGTATCGTAATGGTGTGTCTAACATAAATTTCTTGAAAAAAAAAAAAAAACAGCAGGAAGTTAGTAATAGTTTGTTTTTTTTGTTTTTTTTTTTTTTTTCAAATCAACTGATACTTAATGGCTCATGTATTAACAATTCTCTTGATATCTATAAATTATCATTTGATCAGGATTCGAACTCCAGACATTTAGAACAGGAACCTCGTGCTCTATCACTGAGCCAGCCATCCTCTTTCGAAAAATCCCAATTACCAAAATTTAAATTTAAATGAAAGGCAAGCAGCTCACAACAAGGAAATTTCCAGGCAATCACGCGAAGAATAACTTCAATAAGCGCACCTTGAGCCCGTCGCATGCAAAGCGAGGACTCCTTGAAAAGAAAAGTGGAAGCTTACGGTTCAAGTTTTAATTACTCCGGGCGCGGGCGGGCGGCCGGAGATATCGAAAAAACGTCTCGGAGAACAATACCCCGGCACCTTTCGTCGAGAAGCTTTCCTTTCGTTTCTTTCTCCTTCCCTACGAGAACAAGAAGGAGATAGATAAAAAGTAAAAGAAAAAGGGGAAGAAGGCTTTAATGATATCCCCCTGGAGGAGTAGGTGGAGCCAGGAAATCACTTGAGATACTTCCGCGGCCGGGATTTTAATCGTTTGCTTGCAGCCTGCAGGAAGAAGAAGCTTTTATTTTATTCTTATGGGGGGACGGGGGGGGGGGGGGTGACCTGTTTTGGGGGTAATTGTTTCACTTAAACTTCGGGTAGTTAAATTTAATTTCGTGCGAGTTCTCATGATGAATGCTTGAGGAGTACTTTTGCACAATAAATGCGAGGGTGTGTGAAGTTGCTTACGTGTAATTTACAGGGGTGCCTTTTTAATCAGGGCAGTAAATTTTACTGTTCAAGTATCTTGTACTAACGTAAGGATTTGATAAGAATTTTCAAACAGATAATTTTTAGAGTGAATAATGTCAACGTCAACTAATTTTTCATTTTTATTTAATTTAATTTAGACCGTTACGAATTTCAGCTTGAGTTTAATTTTTCAAAATCGGTGGAAATTTAAAATTTTTCAGTGTATAGAATGAAAAATTTTTGAATAGTATATTACACACCGGGCGCTGGAAAAGTATTGGCCAGCCCTAGCAAACCCAAATTGACGCCCGAGCCGAAGGCGAGGGTGGCAAAGGTTTGCTAGGGGTTGGCTAATACTTTTCCTGCGTCGTGTGTAATGTTTTTTTCATAACGACGGGAGAAAAACCCAAAGTCCCGCTCCGAGCCGGGGAGGGAATTTGGTGTTTTCGTCCCGGAGGTATGAAAACTATTTTTTATTTGATTTAATTTAGACCGTTACGAATTTCAGCTTAAGTTTAATTTTTCAAAATCGGTGGAAATTTAAAATTTTTCAGTGTATAGAATGAAAAATTTTTGAAACAATTTTTTATTTGATTTAATTTAGACCGTTACGAATTCAGCTTTAGTTTAATGTTTCAAAATCGGTGGAAATTTAAAATTTTTGAGGGTATAGAATGAAAAATTTTTGAAACTATTTTTTATTTGATTTAATTTAGACCTTTAAGAATTCAGCTTTAGTTTAATGTTTCAAAATCGGTGGAAATTTAAAATTTTTCAGTGTATAAAATGAAAAATTTTTGAGTTCTTATTATTTACGCCTCTTAAAAACAGTCATAAAATAATTTTCGAAAAAATTATTATATTTTGAGATTTCTTATCTAAAAATTTGATAAAAAATTTTTTTCTAAAATTTCACAAGAGCATTCTTTGAAAAATTATGTAATAAAATCTGTTGCATTCAATTTAAACATTGCAGTTGTTCAAAAAAAGTATTTTTGACAGATATCTCGCTTTTTACAACAGGTGCATGCTAAGTATAAATGTGGAGAGGTCAAAGTCAGAACCGATGTTTTTTTTTCGTCAATAACTAATGATTAATCATGAACGTTGCGATGAATCAATACTATTTTTCTGTTTTTGAGAAATAATTTTAAGCTAATTTTGAAACCTAACTCAATATTGAAAGGATTAATTTGTGAATTTTGGTTTTTTTTAATACTTCAAGAAAATTCAATTTGAATAAAATTTTTTTACTACAATTTTTTACAATACATGATACGTCCCTTGTGCTGTGAAAATTTGATGACTTTTTCAGTGAGGAACCATTTGTCTTAACAAATATCCGTTTACATCAAACAAACACCGCCGCCTCTCGCCTGAATAACCCATACGATAACTTATTCAGTTTCCGTTTAAAAAATAAGACGTCAAACACCAACTTTATCCCTTTTTTTTCTGGCTGTAATATTTACGATCATCTAAGCAAGTACAGTTCGAGAAATAGATCATGACCCAGATACGGCCGACTGGTCGTAGAAAAATATAAAATGTGAAAAATTCTTCATCCATACATTACTCACCCCCCCCCCCTCCTCTCTTAACGTCGTTTATCAGTAAATACCGAGATTTCGATGTCTTGATAGCCACCGTTGCTAGTGCTCGAAAAAACTAATCGATAATTTCAATTGTTCTTACCCGAGATTTCTCCCGGATAAAAGTTCAACCCGCTGGGAGGTAAAAAGTTGAGACCGAGTTTTTACCCCCCTTCTCCCCCGTCGTCCTCCCTCTTTGATTTTTATAAATTGTGACAAATCTTTCTTTTATCAAATTGATTTTGTCCCTTTGTTTTTAATTTAATCCGGGAAAATATAACTTTGTACCTTCGATTAGATTGAAGAATTTTTGGACCATAAAAAGTGGTTTCAAAAATTGAAATTTTGAAATCTTAATAAATTCAAAATAATAAAATAAATTTTTCGAGCTTTTATGAATTTTATGATGAAATTTTTA
Source organism: Encarsia formosa (assembly GCA_038277355.1). NCBI lineage: Eukaryota > Metazoa > Arthropoda > Insecta > Hymenoptera > Aphelinidae > Encarsia > Encarsia formosa. The sequence goes on from CM076184.1 coordinate 20,660,270, forward strand.
ATGCTTCGTACGGGTAATCATTTAAAATTGGTCCTTAAAATAGTATATGGTTAATCGGTTGAATACATCCAAACATAATAGTTTTGAAATATTAAAAAAATTACGCCTTCATCTAATTATGGTCTTGAAAAAAAGTATGGAAATTGTTTGAAATAATGTCTGCAAATGATAAAACAGTCAAAATTTTTAAGGTTTCAATTTCTAGGTAATTTTAAGTATCTCTCGAAGAAAAATGCTAATAAGTTTCATCATATCTTCCGCATTAGCGATTATGTCTGAAATTTCACTCAAGATTTACCTACATTGAAAAATTCTGCGTTTACCCATAATAAAAGTTCAGATCAAAATCCAAGCCCCGTCGATCGATAAAAAATCATTTTCCATATCAACTGTCAACGAATCAAAAATCCACTCACCGTACAGCTTCATCTTCCCGCTGTGGTTCATCAAAATGATGATGTATCCTCCGAGATCGACCATGGTTACCGGATTTTTTCAGCAGCGTTGGAAGTAAAAAAAAACAAGCACTACAGCACACTCACACGAGCACTCGCGCACACGCGGCTATCTTCGTCGACAGTCTCGTCTCGACATCTCATCAAACATTCGAATCACAACTACGATACTTTACTATTTTTTTTCCTTTTTTTTTTTTTTTATTCGCACTTCTTGGATCTCTCAATCTCTTTTGACTGTTTCGTTCGGGCTGGGCCCACCCCCCACGAGCCGCAGCGCTACATGGCTTCCGGTACCAGATAGCTTAGCTCACTTGGACCGAAGAAAGTTTAAGCTTTTTACGATCCGGTGGTGGCTTCCGGTTGACGCCGACGACTCCAGACTCCAGACTGGTGACATCTTCGCTAAAGTTCCCGGGTACATGGTCCAAGTCCTGGAATAAAAAAGTTTTCTTTTTTTTCTGTTGTTCTAAAAGTGCATGACGTACACCGGAAGTAAGGCTTTGAAAATTAGACCGTAACGTATTTTGTATGAGTTCGATAAAATTTTTATCTCGCATGCAGTTGTTTAAAGTTTAATCATTTATTCAAATGTAAATTGTAAATGATGAATGAGTATTTTATGAGCAATCACACGCGATTTTACGTTCGATAAGTCGGAATCACAGCAGCAACAGCTCGAGGCTCACTGGATGGGCGGTAAAAAGGATTAAAATGATAAAAATTGAATTAACCCAGTGGGCAAACATGAATACCGTGTACTCTGTGATTACAACCGTTCAGTCGTAGATAAAAGCTAGGTAAACAACAATCATGCCTTTCAGCGAGCATTCTCAAATATTTAAATAAAAAAAAAAAAAATGTACGACATCGCGGTACGAAGAAAAATTTTTATTGACACTTGTAAACCTTTCCGCTCCTCGCACTCGATCGTGAAAATAAACTGACATTTTACAGAAACTGTTAAACTTAAACGGAGGGGGCTGGGACGACAGGGGGAGGGTGAGGGGGGAAGGTAGTAAAGGGGACGATCTGGAAAGTAGGACGTGTGATCCACGCGAGAGGTTAGAGGTCTCCTCGGATAAATAAAGTTTCACGAGTCTGTAAGGACTCGCGAAACTGGTAAGTGGTGGAGGTAAGCGGTATGCTCAGACACGGCGTTGATTGCCCTTACTTTAAAACTGGATGTCTCAACTTCCCTCTATCCTGAGATAAATTTGTGCAAGTACAGGAAGCTATTAGATGCGTGGGCGGCCCTGCATCCTGGTGCAGCACCACCACCAGTAGGACAGGGGAAAAAACAGGAGGGTGTGGGAGTAGGCGCGCGCGCGCAAAAACACGTACACTATCACTAAAAACAGTTTGGATTCCTCGTGGACGAGCTCGTACCTCAGGGCTGATCCATCGTCGTCGGGGCACTTGGTCCGGAGAGCATGACAAGAGAGATAAAAAAAAGTCACGGAGAGAGTCGAAGGGTTAGACACTGAAACTGGGCAGCAGCGGTCGGGGCATCCGCGCGCACTCGCAGCCGCTGCTGCTCTCCACCCCCGACCGAGCGACCAGCCTGGAGAGGATACAGACTCGCTCGCACACGGGTGGCGCGCGCACCCCGAACGCGGGGGATGCTGGGGATGATTCCGACGCGAGAGTAATTTACCCACTTTGAATTTTCAAATTTTTCTGGAGACTTAGTTTGGGTTTTGATTTTTACGCTTTGGGAGTTGGGTTTTGAGGGTTGATTTTTGAGATTTTTTTATTAAAATTTCGATTGATTAATATTAAAAAATTTGTGTTTGACAGAAAAAAGTAAATATTTAAGTTAAAGTCGTTCATTATGGTCCCAAAAAATAAAAATTTTTGATTAAGGGGTGGTTAAGGGTGAAAAAAAAAAAAAAAACAGTTTTAGATGATGCAGTAAATTTTACTTAAAACAGTATCGTGTGAGAAATTTTAAATCAGTTGCACAGTTTTTATATAAATTTTTTACCGCATTTTTAATATTCTTACCAAAATTATAATTAGAATTAAGGGTGGTTAAGGGTCAAAAATTTTTTATTTTGTACCGTATTTTCAATTAAATCACAAATTGATAATTTCGATCATATAGAAAAGGTTTAAGGTAAAAAAATCGAAATTTACAGTGTAAATTCAATGAAAAGATTTGAATTTTATTATGAATTTTTCAAATAATTTTTGTTTGTATTTTTCACTTCTTACCAAATTTATAATTAAGATTAAAGGAGTTTAAGAGTAAAATTTTTTTCAGATGCAACCTTATTTTTACAAAAAGCTCTAAGTATCTATTCAGTTTTCAATTTTTATATTTTCTTTAAATTCCTTTTTTTTATAACTACTACGCGGGTACTTATCTTTTTAAAGTAAAGCATTAAACGTCGTATACCATAATTTTTATAGTTAACAAAGTTTTGAATTTTGTTGTAAACGAGTATCATGATAAATTTTTTCACAACCACACCATAACCAGGACTTAAAAAAATTCATAGTTTCATTTACAGCATCGTAGGAAAAATTAATCAAACTAAAAACTTGAAAGTTTGATCAAAACCTGGAGGATAATCAAGTTAACGCCCGTTGGAGTCCTTGCCGATGTTACGCATGTAACCTACATAGCCCGCAGGATTAATACGCGAGAGGAAAAGCTCTGGCATGGCCTGAGGAGAGCAAGTGAGAGGCTGAGGGCCGAGATCAATATGGGGGGATGCTGCTGACTGCTGCTTGCAAAGGCTGCTCGGGGGTTGCACTCGCTCGCTCGCTCTCGACGTAGCCAAGGAGACTGCGCGAACGGTCGTGGGGCACCGGTACAACTGTGCACACACAAACTTTATGGTTTCACTTTTTATTCGATTCAAATTTTTTTTTTTTTTTTTTATTTCATTTTTATTGAATTTTTTCAATAACTTTATGAGAAATGTTTATGTATGCTGCTTGGTAGTTATTACTTTTATGAACTATGTGAAAAATTTTGAATTACATGTTGTCTATGAATTTATTTACATATGTATGTAAGTATTGCTAAACGCTATCATACATTGGCCGTTTAAAATTATATTATATACTTTATGTAGTTTTCAATCTATAATATGCCATTGATTTAATGATTTTATAACTCATACTAATTCTTAGTAATTATTTTTGATCAATTTATTATACTAAAATAATTATAAGTTCATTCACACCAAATATTTTTATTTCATACAGTACCAGTAAAAAAAGTAAAACATTCTTTACAACTTGAACCTAATCTTTTATTTTTTTTTACTTTATTTGAATGGTTTAAATTTTTTTAGTAAAAAAATTTTTAGTGAAGTGTGTAATTCAAAAAATTCTAAGAGGTATAATTAAAAAAAATGTCATCTCTCAGCACCGGTCTGTGAACCAAAGGTTAGAGCAAAAAAAAGGAAAACTAAGCTGTAAAATAAGACAAAAAAAAGTCACGACGAGCTTTCAATTTCCTAAGTACACTTTGTTGTGTGACTTGTTGCGCTTTCTCGTGCCTAGACACAATCAGCATAATTATACCTTCTGGCGTTGTCTTTTTTAAAAGTCAATATTAGGACAAAAACCGTCTAGTTAGGACCAGAGCTTTAATAAAAAATATACTAAATTTCAATAAAGGGTAGGTTCGACGAAAGATAAGCTTAGTTTTTAAATCTCAATGAAAGATAGAAAGTTGTATAATATTTTTTTTAAACCAACTTTTAGACCATTTGGAATTTTTGATTTTGTTTTTGTGATTTAGTACGTTTCATTGATATATTTTTTTTTCAACATTTTTTAGTTGCTCAGAAAAAATTTTTCTACTGTTTGTTGTTAAAAGATAGATATCGTTTAATAAGATCGAAATTCTTATCTTAGATCAGAAGTTTTAACAAAATTAGAATTTTATTATTTGATGTTTTTTTTTCAATTACAATTTTAAAAGTCATTTATTATGTATGTTAAAATTTTTTTTTTCATTTTAGCATGAAATATTAAATTTAAAAGTTTATAAATTTATTCAATAGCTTTCTTTGACTAAATAAAAGTTAGTGTAAATTTCCAATAAAAAAAATTGTGAGTAAAAATTTTGGACTAAAATATATTTAGGATCAAAAGATTAAACTAATTAAAATGGAAAATTTTTATAAAAAATTTACATCAAATTTTATCGACCGAGCAATGGTTCTAGTTCTTCCGTTCCGGTGTAATTCACAACACGAATCGCGTCGCGCGCTGGCGTCTGCTATGTACAGCAGCTGATGTGTGCAGTATTATTTTGGAGCTCAGCGAACGGTAAATATACCTGCCAGCGCAGAAAAAAACAAAGTAGAAGTTTATTTTTGCAGTCACTGCGAGAGTTTATTTACATAGGTAAGATAAACATTTTTAAAAATATAAGGAGACAATAGGATATTTTTCGTATTTTTACCTGTGCATTTGTTTGTTTTGGTAGGTCGACCAAACTAAAATGGTTTTTATTTCTTTGAAAATAAAAGCTAACCTCGAGAACGTTGAAAGTCTGACTCCCTCTTCCAGTAAAGAATTTCGTTGGTACCTGAAGTTTGCCTGCAACAATTGTCAAACTGAATCAAATACATGGCACTATGTATCACAAGATGAAGAAATACCCACCCAAGGAGGTGGTAACGCCGTTTGCCATTTTGTAGAAAAGTGTAAATTTTGTTCAAGAGATAACTCCCTGGCCATTATACCTGAATCAATCAAAGGTATCTCAGCGGATAGCTGCACCGAATATAAAAGTATTGTTGTATTTGATTGTCGGGGCTTGGATCCCAAAGAGTTCTCTGCTAGAGAAGGTTGGACTGTCAAAGCTGCTGACAATGGTAAAACATTTGAAGACATAGATTTGAGTGAGGGCGAGTGGGCAGATTATTGTGATAAAACAAATCAACCTGTTGGAGTGTATGATATTGAACACAGGTTTGATTTGGTAAAAAAAGTTAAGTGCAAATCAAGTGAGAGTAAATATACTTACAGTTAATTCAGCAAATTTTTTTGTTCACCAATCTCATATTTCATTTAAATTTTGATGTAAACTCTTTTTTTATACAGTTTAAAACTTGAATGAATATAAAATTAAGTTTAAAACAAGCTTTAATAATTGTAATTTATAAAGGATGTAAAATAAATTAAAGTACAAAGTAAACATTTCTGTAAATTTTCCTCTAAAGTCAACAGATATTTCTCTAGTTTTTTTTTTATTTAAAAAACAAATAAAGGGAGTTAAAAAATACCAAGACTCATTATTAATTAATGTACAACAGTTTATTTCAATGGTTATAGTAAGAAAACTTTATGTTTATCATCATGAGTAGAACAATATATCAGTTATTTATTGCATGTTACAAAGTTGTATCGCGGTATATAATGGTAGTATGAAATTTTTTCAAAAATTTGCACCATCAGTTTGGGTCCACCAAATTCTTGATCTTTGGTGTTACAGTTAAAAGTCTGTACAGGAATAAACGTAAATATTTTTTAATAATGCACTCTTATTCCTTACATAAAATGCCATAATTTTCTAATAATTTGTTTTTACTTTAATAGAAACTTAGACGGAAATATTTAGTTTTTAGTTCTAACAAAAAATGTTACTCTTAAAAGTAATTAAGTGTAGGTAACAAGTGAACACAATCTTTAAGTAAGTTTCATTAACTAACATTTTTTTTGTTTAAATTTACTTTTCTAATTTAAATTAAAACAGATTTCATTTCAAGTCATCCAACAGTATAAATATTTTAGATTTCAAAAAATGTTGCTGAAGGGGATTCAAGTACAGCCAAAGTTGAAGCAAAAAATCATTTCATTTATACATGCATATATTTACAATCTATTACACAGAATTATTTATTATTAATATTATTATTATATTATAAATGCACCATCAAAGTTAAAAAGTTATTGTGGAGGTTGTATAGTACAATTTTTACAGAAAATTATTTTAGAGCGCGATAGAAATTTTACATGTAACTGTTGGATGACTAAAACGTAACTAATTTTTTTTTCAATTTTTTTGGAAATTACAAAGTATAATTGAATTATCGTCGTAAAAGAGTTTTTCTTAATAAAAATGATTTCTTCTATTAATTTTTACTTGCTTTTGAAAATTTATTTTGCAAGTTTTTTTTCCAATTGTCAAACTATCAGGAAAACAAAGCAGATTATTTTTTACTAACATTATAAATTTCTATCTGAATGACTAGGATTTTTCATATTCAAACTCTATTCTTTTATCTAGTATGATATTATTTAATTACTAAAATTAATACTATTCTGATATGCACTTTAAATGCTGATTACATTTCTTAATATTTTTTTTATAAAAGGTGTAGTCAAAATGTAAAAACTAGTCATTTAAATATCACTTAATTTTAAGCTCAAATCTGTTCTAAGACTGACTACTATTATCGGATAGAGACTCGAAAATTTTTGCGAGGAAACAAATTTGAGTTCCTCCAGTATTTGAAAAGTAAAAAAATCAGGTGCAGTTTTTAAATAGTCATTGACGGTAAAAAGACTCATTAGAAAATTGGACTTGGATATCAAAGCGTTCATAAGCTTTATTTAAGTGTATCTTATAAAAAGTGTATCAAAAAATTCTACTAATCAATCAACTTTTTACATTTTATGTAAAAAATTCATCATTGTTTAAAAACATTTATTTATGTTATATCCTTTAACAATTTCTTTAAATACTAATCAATCAAGGAAAACATTATTAACATCTATTTTATTGGGATGAAAATTGGAAGGAATCAATCAACATAAAAACTATTAAAATTCTTCACAACAAATTTAACAAAAGTTCAGCACTTTCATTTAAATATTAAAAATAAATTGCACCCTTGGTTTTTTTTTTTTAATTAACGTAGAAGTAATCATACATAATCAAATATATCATTCTATCGATCCTAAAATCTATTTAATTTTTATTACGTTATCTAACTATATTCTCTACCACAGGGCAATTACTAAATTATAGGGTTTGATCGACTACTTTAAATTTTCAAGATCAACCCTTTGGTAACTAATCGAATTTTTTGTTCAAATCTCTAATCTAAATCGTATACAGTCACCTCATCGCGACGTTTGTGAAATCTACAATCGAATATAAAAAGACGTAGACTCCCATTACAGACCTCAAACCGCTTGACACACAATAAATAGTTATAAAACAGCTCCAAGGCAGCCTATTTAGGAAGAATGATGACTAAGGAAGGAAGTAGTAAATTCATCTTTCTTTGCGAGATTGAAAAAGTCTTTTTTTCTTAGGTTTTTTTTTTTTTTTTTTTTTTTTCTTTTTTTAAACAGGCCGCAGACAGTTGAGTTTCGACAGTGCTGCTGACTGATCTTCAAGACTTTGTTTTAAGCCTTGAAGAGTCTCGATAAGCACCTGCTTCCGTAGCTGCGTGTAGGACGAGGCTGCAGAAGCTGATTGCAACTGTAATTTAAAAAGTCAATGATTTACAACAAACTATTACTCAGTTTTTGTTTTTTTTTTCTCTTTTATATGATTACTTTGAAAAATCGCACCTGCGGTTGCTGTTCTTGGGTGCAATCACTGTCGGAATTTCTAAGCCAAGGGGGTGGTTGATGGTGAAGTAGGCTGCCATCCTGACCTTCGTAAATCTTCCGCTTGACTGGTTCGCTTTGAGGACACGAATAGTGTTCCGACGTTGAGTTCAACTCACTGGCTTGCACGGGCTTTGGATCGATGGATCTGTTGAACCGAAATATTAAAATAAAATTTCAGAGCTCGATTGAAAAAATACGTTTCATGCTTATAAAAATTTTCCTCCAAAGTTATTTCAATTATACTCACTGAAAATCTGACAAATAACTTCCTGGTGTTTGCGTGGATGCCACTACTTGATTAACTATCGGTTCGATCATCTTTTTCTGTTGCTACAAATAAAATTGAAATTAATAAAAAAGGTTACAGAGATTGAGACAATTTAATCGACGTTCAAAAAAATTAATTAAAAGATCATACCTGCTGAAGCAGTCTTTTCGGACTAGAATGATCCAGGAGATCTTTGATGCTACCGCTTGAAAGCTCGGGTTGGGAGTTACGGCTTTTTGACAAAGCCAATTCGATATTGAGTTCCGCATTCTTGATCAGTTCTACACGTTTATTCGGAGCCGACGTGCAGTTTGGAGGCTGCTGATACGGTCTCTGAGGGAATCGCGAGGGCGAACTGTCGGCCGCCACCGAAGACACAGACCCTCGACGGCTGTTGCTCGACGACTCCTCGCGCTGCAGTTGTTCCTGGGCGTTCAACAACATGCGTTCGGCTTCCATTATCAACTGACTGTACTTCAAATCAGCTTCCTTGTCTGCCTCCATTAGAGCCATTTCTGATGCTGACATGTTCTTGAGCGAACTCGTGCTTTCCTAAGTTTTGATTTTATACATTAATTTAACATAAAATTTATATATAGTTGAAGCTGATGATTTTAGTTTCAATCTATTGATAATTTTGTATGAAAGAGTTGCACGTTTTGAATTTTCGTACTTCCAACGGCTAGCGCCGCCAATGTCAAAAAACTAAACTAACTAGTGCGCGAAATCTACTTTACCGACCATGATACAAAATGACGAACTTAGACGGTAAACCAGGAACTTTAGATATAAATAGCGGTCTAAAATAAAATTTTTTACAATATCTACTTAAATAAATGGCTAAATTAGGGTTAATTAATCTTCAAATGAAATAAGGAAACTTTTTTTATAAAAAAAAAACATATTTTTACATGTTTTGAAGAAAATTGATCAAAGGCAGATTGAAGAAACACTTTAAATCAATTTTCCTCATCGGCCCATTAGCTCAGTTGGTTAGAGCGTCGTGCTAATAACGCGAAGGTCGCGGGTTCGATCCCCCCATGGGCCACATTTTTTTTTGTTTTTGTTTTCAATATTTTTTTGTTCATGTTCCTTTTAATAATTTATTAACAATTTTTTCTTCTCTAAACTAAATTGAACGCTTTAGTAGATTCTTAAAGCTCAGATAAAAATTTTTGCCTATAAATAAACTTATAGAAAAATACTCGCATAGATAATGATTAGTCTTACTATTATATTCAAAAAAATTAAAACATTAACGATTCAAATTCATTTTTTCAATTCTAGCAATTACCTTCGCACTCTTAAATATTTTTTTACACTATCAGAAATAAACATTTTCAAAGACTTACAGTGAACACCGAACGCCAACCATTAAAAAAATTAATAATTTTGGTTTTTTTTTTTCAAAAACAGTCGAAAGGTTTGATAACAATTTTTAATTTTTATTCAAAAATTCTAGCTATCCAAATAAAGACCTCATAGTTTGATAAAACTTACCGCAGGATAGACCTGGTGATTCTTCTCGAAGACGAGTCGTGAGGGCAAATTTCTCGGTGCGGTTTTTCGCCTGAGGCAAATCGGCGTGCCACCAAGGCTGCGACTTGCCGACGGTCGTTGGTGCATCGGGCCCGGGTTCGCCGACCAGGCTCTTCTTGCACCGCCTGGGCCCTCGTAGCCCGTAGCAGTATTTTTCATCAACATTCGTTCGAGGAGTGCGCGGTTCGTCTGCGCTGAAGCCTCGGTGTTGTGCTTTTTCAGTCTGAAATTACAAATTTGATAATTATAGTAAGATTTACATCGAAAATTGGTGAGCTCTGAGTATTTCTTTCTCACAAACCTAAATAAAATAATGTACTCCAGTCTGACTGATGTTGTTTAAGTTAAATTACAAAAATTTTATTTAAGTTTTGGTTGAATTTGAATTAAATTCAAGTTTTTATAAAGTTTAAATTTAAACTTTTTATTGAATGAATTTTGGTCATTAATTTTTTTTAATTCAGATAAAATATCGAAAGATCTTGATCTAATCGGAAATTCCGTCTTGAGTCTTATCCAGTTGATAATTATTTTATCTGAATAAATTCGAGTAACATTGTATAAAATGAAATTGAATAAAATCAGCTAACAAAGAAATGTCTTCGAATAAATTTATCTAAGAAAATCTTCGAGAGGGCTTTTCCTTTTATTTCCTCCTTTTAAAAGCAGAGAAGTGTCCCTTTTTACTGCAAGCTCTACCCACTGAACTCGGCTAGTTCACGACTGGGAATAGATATTTCACTTTTATTGCCCACACAGGTAGGAAAAAAAAAAAACTTATGGGTTTTCTTCAGAACGACCGAGCGGGAAGAATCCGTCTTAATCTACCGATAAATAGACGACTCTCTTCGTGAAAAACGTCGATCGAGGTAGCTTTTTAAATTTTTAAACGTGAAACATCATTTTCAATCAGTATGATACTTTCGGCCTAGATAACAACGATCATCCGGGGTATAAGTAGCACTAGAGGATGGGGTTTTAGTGGGAAAGCTGGAAGAATGAGTTTCCGATAAGCAGCCTGAAAGAGTAAATATTTTACTTTTAAATCGATTTCCGGGAAGGCTGAGATCAATGTCTCTGCAAAATCGTGAATGAAACGAATTTAGAGCTCGCAGTAAAACGAATTTTGCGTTTACGCTTATATTTTTTGTTAAGCTTGCAGTTTTTTAATAGCCTCATTAAAATTTTTCAGGAATTTCATTTTTCCATTTTTAAATTGTTGGAAATCAACGATAATATTAAGTGTTTAAGTATATTTTTGAGTTCATGAATATTACAGACTCTAGTGACAGATGTTTCGAAGAAGTAAACAACTCATTAGTGTACCTAAGAATTGAAGTGTAGTTAAGATGTAAATGGGGGAGGAGCACCGCTCTTAATCCCTGACCGTTTGAGTTTTGGAGTCTCTTGTAAGCACTTCGTGCAGTTAGTACAGGTCAGGCCAGGGAAGGTTAAAGACGCATTTTCTTGTATTTACAGTTTTTGTAACTTATTATAATAAAACTTAATTTTAACTCAATTTTATTTATTTCATTTATTTTTTAACAACCACGCATAATCCAACATAAATTAATCTTTGAGTTTAATATATTTATTTTATAATTTAGGGTCTTAATGCTAGTAATCTTAATGCTAATAACTTCATCGTCATTATTGTTTGCAGCTCTTCGAAAAATTCAAAAAAACTTGAATGGAGGGAAAATAATTGGCGTCTGGTGTAAGAAAGTCCAAAATACATCCAAACAGTAGATATAAATACTGTCATTATTTTTCACACTTGTCTCCATATTTAATGAATTTTTTTTTTTTTTTTTCATTTTTCTAATTTTTTAATAGTTGAATATTTAAATTTGTTAAGGCCAATTCATAATGACAAAAAAAATTTGATTCTTTAATAGTTTTGTAGATGATTGGTATTGTATAAAATAAAATATTTTCCTCACCTTCGATTGAGCACCTCCTGGAGTAGTTCCACCTCCTCGCGGTGCTCCTCCTCATCCCTGGACGAGGACCCGACGCTCCTGCGGTGTCTGCGACGTCTCTGCCGGCGACCGGAGAGCGGCCTCTGTCGGGAGCTCGACCTGGTGCTGCTGCGACCTTCCAGGTGAAGCTCGAGGCTGCTTACGCTTGCGTCCGATGAGAAGTTCACGGAGAAGCTGCTGTTGTCAATACCGCTGTGGTCCGAAACTATGTCAGTCTCTTTCTCGTAAAAGTAGTTCTCGTCGAACTTTCCGATCACCTGGAGATGTAATTTATTGATTTATTTTAACGTTTGAAGTTTCGTAAGATCACTGAGCCTAGTTTCGCGGCAACAGTAGGAATTTTATGACGTATAATAAAAATTTTTGAGCTTTGAGGTTTTTTGACTACTTTTAAAAATTATTTTTGACGATTTGTTTTCAATTTTATATTTTATTAGCAGCTTTTAAAAGAACCAAAGTTTAACTTTGACTTTATTATACGTGTTAAGATATATAAGACTTATTTAAAATTTTAATATAAAATTCGATATATTTATTTGCATGTCAAAATTAGTTGGACGATAGTTGAAAATTATTTAAACCTATGACATCAATGTACAGGAATTACTAAAGTTGTAAATTTCCGTAATAATTACTTAATATTTAAAAAAACTATAGTTTTAATAAATATTTTTAAAAAATTTAAATTTTTTAATGCATCTACGCCCAACATGATTATTGGGTAAAGTGATTCAAATGAATTCATCAAGCCAAGTTCAAGGACAAATTCGCATGAATTAGCAAGAATGGAATTTTTTGAATTTAGTATTGTCATAAAGAAGATTTTTTTTATGGTTTTTGTGCAAAAAATCATCAATAATATTTTACAAGGACGAAAAATTTTCCACTCTAAGGGTTGGCACGATTCGTAGTGGAAAGAAGAGGAAGGAAAAGAATTTGAAGTTAGGAAGGCGATGGCGGGAAGGAAAGAGAATAGGATAATCCGGTTTCTTGAGTTCTAAAGATTCACTGCCCACACTTTAACGGTTTTTAAAGAGTAGGATATTATAGAGCTCTAACCTCAAAATTTAATGTGTTTAATCCTTGTTTTTCCTGTTCAAATTTTAAATTGCAATAAATTTAGGGTTTCGTATTAATAGAAAATTTTCTGAAATAGAAGTATTTAAGTATTTGTTCATTTATTTTTATCAAAAAAATTTAGATACATCTTTAAGAATCCTTAAAAAAAGTGTAAACAAGCATAGATTTTTCAGTTCCAAGTTTTATTTATATTTGTTTACATATAGTTCCCAAGCTAATATTTTAAGCTTGTATTGCTATCTGTAAGTACCGAGTTTTTAATACATTTCGACGTAACGACTTAACACGACTCTGTTTTAATTAACGCCACTGTGCAAATATCTCGCGCGCATGCTTGAACAGTATCAAAATATTACTAAAAAAAATCGTTTATCATTCGAATAAAGACTTTTGGACAGAGTGCAATTTTTTTTCCTTCAAAAGTGCAATGATAAAGTGATGTGAAAAATATCAATAAGAAAATGAAAGCAAGATTTTTAACTTGTGTCATGGTTTTTGTGGTTTTGGTGAATAACTCAATTTAAAGAGGTAAAAAAAATTGATAATTATCTAGGTACATTTTGATTTATCAAAGTATTCATGTTTACAGTATTTATAACCGATGTAAGACTATAGATTTTTAAATTTGCATTAGCTAGTATTATGAACCCTGTCTATTTCATTTTTCTATATGTAACTCAATTGATAAAAAAATTCATTTAAATAATACTCATCTTAAAATACCAAATCTCAATAAAACAGCCACGACTTTTGTTGGAAAAAAAAGTTACTCAAGTCATAGAAAATTTTGGGCTAAACTACCTATTACATACACTTTTCTTCAGAACTGCTGACAGAATGTAAACAACACTAACGAAGGCTATACTTGGGTGTGTAAGTCTCGGTAATCTTAAGGGAGACACAACATTAGTAGTAGTCGGTTGCATCCCGGCATCGTCGTAGTTATCCTAATTTGCGAACAGGAGCTGACGCGACTTCAGGAGGCTCTTTCGACATTGTTCGACAAAAATTGAAGTAAATATTCTTCTTAACCAAAGTTTGAAGTTGTATGTACAAAGTAAATATTTCTTCGGAGCATTAGAAGTTTTATTCAGTGAGAGGAACCGAGAATTTTTCATTAGGTGTTTCAAAACAAGTGCTGAAGTGATAATTTGAATTGGGTGATTTTCGGTTTTTAAACTGAAATACTTTGTAATTAATAAAAAATCTTCGAAAAGTTTTTTACTCGCGAAAAAAAGACATTAATTCGATGTAAATTTATAAAAAAAAAAAAAAAAAAAAAAAAAAAAAGAATTGATACCAGATGAAAAGTTTAAAATATAAAAAAGAGTTCACATTGTAAAAATTAAAATTTCATAGTTATATTTACATTTGATAATTAATGACAAATAACATAAAATTTTTAATTTTTTAAAATTCATTCATGAATCATAAATTTAAGCGTACACTTTTCAAATAAGCTAATTGTTATTATCATTTTTATTTTTGCCACTCAACTCTTTTTGAGGAAGATATTACGTAAAGAGATAATAGCCGAAAGTATCAACTGACTTTTAAACAAGTGTTTTTTTTGCAGTTTTTAAAATGTACTCTTGGACGGTCGCCGCTACTGCTTTTTGTGGGCTTATTATTTTCACGGTTAGTACACAAATTTTCCTACACATTATTTAGACACAAGTACGACAATAACAAAGATATAAAGACGTCGTAATCGTCGTAACCGTTATCAAATTTTTTTTATCTACTTATGTAATTTTAAAACAAAATCTTGCATTTATTTTTTTTTTCTGCTACAGTTTTAGTAATCTTAAAAATTTATTGCATCTTCTATTAAATACACACATAATCGCACTAATTTAATTTAATTATTTGGCTTCATACAAATTAATAATTATTTTATTTTCATTACTTTTTTTAAACTATTCAGATTCGAGCTCCTGAAATAATAGGAAGCTTAGATGGGAGTGACGACGACGATCACACTTACACGCTGTCCGTTAAGACTCACCACGACGGAATCGAAAAATGTGATGATGCTGAAAAAGTTTGCGAACGGGATGAGGGAGCTCATCTGAAAATAATGGATCCGGAGGCCGAGGAAAGAGTGAGTCAATTTTGAACTACTCATAAATACGAATTACAAACACCGCGAAATACAATCAAAACTTTGGAAAACGCTGCTTTATTATTGATGAGATTGTTCTCTTGTCGATCGATACTTTTTATTTAATGTTAGTAATAGGGAAGTTGCTCCAAAAACGAGTTTTTTCAAATAAACATCTAAAAAATGGGTCTGAAAAAATAAAATTAGCGAAAGAATTTTTAATTTTTATACAATATTGAAGGAGATATTGACTTATGGAGTTTCAGTAATTTTCATAGCTATAGATATACTTCCTAACGTTAAATACCCCTTAGTGATGTCACTAAAGGGTAAAACACTCAAAATTCAATAACTAATATCTTCAGTAATTTTGATATAAAAATTATGAAAAAAATTTTTAAATTCATCAAAAATCGCAAACTTTCAGAACAAAGTGTTTTTGAAAAATGTACAACTTGTCTATTGCATAAAAATTTTTAAGGCTCCATGCGGGAAGAGGAATTACACTTGCACGCCGGGAATTGGTTGTCACAAGCTTTTCGAAATTGACAAAAGTTGGAACGAAGCTCGAGAAGCCTGCGAACGGGATGAAGCTCACCTGGCGGTTATCAATTCCGAAACCGAGGAACAAGTGAGTATTTTCATTTATTATTGTCAAATTTTACTACTGACCAAACTACAATTTTTTGCTCTCATGATGACTAAAATTAATATACATCAAAATGCTTGAAACCGTTTGAATTTCGCGCAAAAATTTATTTATTTATTCATTTATCATCATCAACAGACATTAATATGCTTTAATACATAATTTTTATATATTTCATTAATAACAATTTTCTCATTCAAATTTCAAAAATTTTGAGTTACATAGTATCTTTTAGTAGCAGAATAATATAATAAATTTGTTTTACAATTAGATTCGACCAGTTCTCTAGGATTATATTAAATCGAATATTTCTAATCGGAAATAAATCAATCATATCACTATGAGTAGAGTTCAAGTTTCAAACAGCTTTGAAAGTAAAAATATTATCATTAACTTCATGTAATAATTTTATAGATGCAACTGAATACTGTTTGTTGAATGAATATGAAAAATTGTTGAAAAAATATGCTTGAATTCCTTTTTTATAAATAAATTATTCTAGATTATCTGGAGCGTTTATACAAAATCGAAGAAACAAGTAAAAATTCCAAAATGAGTATAAATTGCAGCGTAGGGACTCTGGAATATTGATGGAGGTATCAAATTTTCATGAAAATGTTTATTTACGACATTTCGAGTGCTTCCATATTTCATGGAGTTTCTCGAGGGGGCATTTTTTTATTGCTCGGCTGCAAACTTTTACTACTGCACACGTGCTGATAATATTTTGCAAAAATAAAAAAAAAAGAAGCAAAAATTTTTTATGAAAGAAAATTTTATACTTTTTACACCCAAAAAGTTTTTCTAAAGGAAAAAATTTTACTCCCTGGAAATTTTTCATTTACGGGTTCTTTAGCTTCATAAAAAATCTTTTAAAAAACTGATTTTTTTTTTTTCAGCTCCTCGCGAAAATGTTACGAACGACCCGAAGTATTTCAGCGTGGATCGGGGTCCACTACGAGGAAAAAAATTGGCTGACCGTCAATGGACAGCCAATCAGTTCAGCGGGCTACATTCATTGGTCCGCCGACAGCAATTATCATAAAAACAGTCTCGGAGATGGACCAACGCTCGACACCGATCGCATGTGCGTCGAGTTCAGCGCATCGACTCGTAGTGGCATGAACTACGTTTACTGTGATTATCGAGTGTCCTACATTTGTGAACGGGAAATTCAATACTAGACTAAGTGATCTCGCGGATCTTTAATTTTTGAGATTTTCAATTGTATATTAGTTAGAGTTTACTGATTTTCTTACATACAATGAATTATGTAAATAGCTAAGTATTAAAAGATAGTTAAAATTAAATGTACAAAATTTTTTTAGATTGCTTTATAAAAATTTCTAAACTCATTTCTCTATGTTTATTCACAATAAATTTCAAAGTAGGGTTTATTTCAAGAGTTGTTTGTATTGACAATTTATTTATCTATGATGTTTTCTTTAAAGGCTTAAAAATTAAAGCAGAAAGAAAGAAGGCACGTGCACAGAAGTTACAATGCTTTTCTTATATTGTCAACTGACTTTGATTTTTTCTACCATTTTTGTTCTTTAAGTACCTTTATAAATATACCCTGCAAAAAAATTGTATCAATAAAATAATGCTTGTTTACATTTAAATGGATTCATAAAACCGTCAGTTTTATAAAAAAAAATTCTTTATCACCCCATATAAAATAATTCGCAACCATAAAAAACAAAGACCAATTGAAAGAAACTTTAGTATATCAGATGACTGAGAATCCTCATAAAAACTCTACTAAAACATTTCCCCTCCCATTCCATAAAAAAAGAACAACAGTCGACCCACTAATCCACAGGCTGTGAGTTTTCCCTCTGGAGATAAAAAAAAAAAGTCAACAATTTTTTTCCTCTGCCAGACCATACGTTTGAAAAGCAGCTCTGGTACCTCATAAAATTCCTCCGCAAAAAAAAAGGAAGGATAAAAAATAGGTTGCAGCCTGGCATCGATTCTAATTCCCATCCGGACGTTTTCCCCAAAATGACAGATTGGCGTGGGAGCCAGAAAAAAAAAGCGTCGTGACAATTGATACGCTCAACCTGGATAGGAAAACGAATGTAATCGACGAGTTTCTATCTGGTCTAGTTTAGCGCGTGCGAATAGTCCGTATTGATTTGTTATGGTAATTATAGATACTTTTGTTAGCAGTTGCTGCTTAATTATAGAGATGGATAAGCTCATATTATGTATGTCTGTGCTTGACGATTGAATGAGGATGCTGTGAATTATTGATTCATATCAACTTGGAACGCTTTTAATAATTTGACTCTGAAAATATTTTACTACGATGTATTGAAAAATTTCTTTTTTTAATTTTTTCTCTTTAACGAGCAGAGGTTTTTATTTATTTTTTAAGTGAACTGATTCGATACGATGATTGTAAATTCATAAATTTTAAGTCTCTTGAATATGTTTAATAATATTATCTATTTTAATAATTCTTTTTTATCTGATCGACTTCTGTAAACATTAAATTGAATCTCTTTTTTTATTCCTTCATTAGGAAATTTTTAAAAAGTTCAGAAAAAATCAATTAGAAAAAAAAAATTTTGATCCAAATCCCTCTAGAATCTGATAAATCGTTATTAGAAAACAAAAAATTAATTTTTTAATAAATCTTTCAGAAACATAATAAACTGTCAGAAAAATTTGAGTCAACACAGAATACGCGTCAATTTTGGCTCCTAATGGTTTTTATTTCAAATTTATTTGAAATAACCATAAAAAATATTCACGATGACGATGTTTTTTTTCTCCAAAAACATAAAAGTTATTATCAATAAAAAATTCGGATCAACTTTCGGTTCCTAAGATTAGCAAGGAAGATGCATAAATAAAATCATTTAGTTTTTTACGCTGAATTATAAAGTAGATCAAAAAATAATTGACACATTTTTTCTTCAAAATAAAACTTTTAAACTCTTAGAAATTTTTTACATACACCTATTTATACTATAAAAAATGGTACCAATCTTAAAAATTATTTTTCCGCTAATCCATATCGAAAAAAAAATCTTAAAATATATTAAAAATCGTGAACTCTAGAAAAAAGTCGAAAGAGTGTAAAAGAATTACCTCATTGAGGGTGACGTCGTCGCTGCTGGGACTGCTAGCGGTGCTGGCGGTGCTGGTGGTGGTGCTCTTGCCGCTGCTAACGCTGCAGCTCCGGCTGCTGCAGCTGCTCGCGCTGCTGGCACTTCTGGTCTTGCTCCTGAAGCGGCGCGGGTGCCGGTATCCTCCTCCGCCCACTCCTCCCGAACGCCAGTCCGTGGTGCGGTTCACCCTGTGTGTGTTGGTTTTTATCAAATCAGTATTGGATTGACGCACACGACGGCCTAAATTGGATTCCCATTCGTTGATGCGAAACGGGAGGCCCTTTTTAAGGGGATGGGGAGAGACGGACGGTGATAAAAAGTTACCGGCCCCCTTTTAGCCTTCGTTATTTACGATGGAGAACCAAGCTGAATTTTTGATACCGAGTTTATGGCACCGAGCTTGAGGGGATGCGATACCGATGTGCTTTTTAAAACTTCAAGTTTTTTTTTTGTTTCGTAAAAATTTTAAAATTAAATAATAATCGAGGGGCTTTGCACTCCAGAATCACTAAAAGAATCACACATGGAAATTAATATAATCAATAAAATATTGATTTCATTTCAAGTGAAAATCTTCGAAAAATATTATTTTTAACAAAATATCAATTTAAATTGATTTCAAGGCTCTAAACACTTCAAATTTGTCAAAAGAATCACGAAAGAATCACAAAAGAATCAAAAGAATCATCAGTGATTCTGGAGTGCATAGCCCCTCGAAAATAATAATTTGTATAATAAATATAAAACCTGATTTTTTTTAATTATTGCTTTTTTTAACAGATACGTGGGAGATAACAGAATTTTATTATTAACTGTTTTACTTTTTTCAACATAGAATTACAGTATGATTGTATGATTATATAAAATTTCTATAAACTCTGAGGATAATGTCATATAAATTTAGAATATGTTTCGAAGTAAATGTAAAATAAATATACTAATAAATAAAGTCTGAAAAAATTTTCCTGTATAATTACAGGTAGCCTTTGTTTGTAAAAGAAAACTAACTGGTATCAACAAATTAATATTGAAATTTTTTATTTAAAAGAAATTGAAACACTGACGAATTTGACTCTACAGAACTGTTTACGGCTTTTACAAGAGCTTTCAACGTACGTAAAAAAATTTCACGACTAATAGTTGTAAATAGTTCATCTAAATTATTGTTGACAACGCGTCCCACACTTTATTTTCTACACAGTAAAAGCACTCCGCGAGAGCTTCGCTTTTAGATTCGCGTAATTCACGAGACGATCGAAGCCGGAGGAAATTCAATTATACAAAGGGTAAAAATCAACTCGGGTAGCATCTAGAGCGAATAAAACGTTCCATTGCACCTCCCGGACTATTGACGCTGCGGAGTCAAGTGTTTCATCGCTATTCAATTTCTATATTTAATTCTAAAATAGGCCGGAGTCTCTTGAGATTAAAAATACCTTTTTTTACCTCCTTTTTATTCCCGTAAAAAACCTCTCGGGGGTTATTGATAATCAATTTTTTATTCTATAATATAAAATTGAATTGAAAAAATATTAAAGTATCATTCAAAATTGAGGTGACCCGATGTAATTTTAGATTTTACAAATTCACCCGGTGCAATCGAAAGATTACATTGGGTATCGATTTTATTCTCGAGGCGCGGCTTTTAAATTAACTTCATTTCATTTTAAAGAGAATCGGCGGAAGCGGCTTACTTTAATGGATTTTTTTTTACAACACAATAAAGAATACACCAAAGTATTTAAAGTTAACGTCTGATTGAAAAAAATACCAAGATTCAACAATTGAGATGAGCCTTTAATATGATAACAACAACCAATGATGATTGAAAAAAATCCTGTTTCGAACTAATGAGGTTACTCTACATCAGCCAATTTTTTTTTATAATTAGACAATTTTGAAAAAAATATTAAATGAAAAAAATTTCAACATTAAGCTCATAATTTTATTATTATGAGTAATTGATTACTTTCTAGAATAAAAATTCCGTAGATCGTTCAATTCACTGTAAAAAAAAATCAGGGTAAATTTACCTCGCTCAGCGATGTAAAAAATGGGAACCTTGCTCAGCAAGGTAAAATTACTACGACCTGCGCAGTAAATTTACAAATATTTTGTAAATTTACAAATCTCTGGTAATTTTAACTTCTGCTATCCAGAACAAAAATTATTGATAAAAATTAATCATTAAATACTAAAGGGGAAAGATGAAAAACAACAAAATAGCTTAATTAAAAATATTTATTTATTTTTTCGTTAAGCAAATGATTTTTTTTCGTAAATTCACACTGATCCTAACCCCACATTTCACAAAGTCTTAGAATCTATGTACTAATTTGGCTATTTTTTCAGATAAGTAATTAAATTAAAACTTCAAATTTTATGATGTTAGAATCTTGAAATCTAAATATACATATAATCAACGTAAATTTATTGAAAACTTTGTTAAACCGGCAACTTAATTTTCACTTTTGTTGTCTTCGGGTTAGACTATCAAGGATAAATCCGATTAATCATGTTCTGGTGAGTGAAAATAAAACCTCTCTGTAATCTTCTAAATCATTCTCTTTAATTTAGATCTCTCAAATAAAAAAATATGTTAAAATATTACATTGCTACGTATCTAACCGATGATGCCTGCCAGTCGACTGACATCAACGCCAACATAACCTCACTCTCAACTACCAAAACATATTTCCGAAACCTGGCGTAAAAATACGAAGCTGAGCGATGTAGATCTACCAAAAATTTGTAACTTTACGTTCGAGCGGTAAATTTACAAATCTTGGTAAAATTACTTCGCTGGACCACGTTCCCATTTTTTACATCGCTGAGCGGTGTATATTTACAAATATTCGTAAAATTACATAGCTCAATGGTGTAAATTTACGAACGCATGGTAAATTTACATCGCTGAGCGAGGTAAATTTACCCTGATTTTTTTTACAGTGAACTATAAATGTACATATGGTCCAAATTCAAAAATCCGTCCGAAACTCTGTCACGTATGTCCTGTATTTCTGCAGAAAAGAAGGTGCTTATAAACGGGATATCTTTATAAAAATTCAACAGATACTATACTTCAACAAAAGCAAGAAGCTCTTAAATTTTTGTTATCATATATCTCATTTTAAAGTACTTTTTTTGTGTGGAATTACAGAGAACCGAATTGAGGCCAACTTTTTGAATTTTTGAATTCCGAACAACTCAGATGTTTCGATCGAGCAGGATATTTCGATCGGAATAGTTCCATTATACACTGCAGTAAAAATAAACTTACGGGCTGCGTCCAACGCTGAGGCTCTCCTGGCGCGAGCAATAGTAGTCGGCTGCCGAGGGAGCGTAGGACTGCTGCTGCCGGCTCGGCACGATCGACCTGGGACTCTGCTGTTGATGCTGCTGCTGCTGCTGCCAGGTGTTCGTCCCGACTCTCGGACGCTGCCTCGGCGACTTTACCGGCATCACCTGTAACCGAGTCGATGTTTTTTAATACAAAGTTTGTTTTTAAAAATTGATTTAAGCTCGGATTTAAGTTAAACAGATTATTGGGAAATGAAGGTATTTGGGATTTGGGTTTAAACTTGATTCACGAGTCAAAAGTTGAATTTAATTTTTTTTTTTTTTTTTTTTTTTTTTTTTGCATTGTAAACACATAATTTTATTAATGTTTTTCTCGAAATTGTACTTTTAAGACTAATAAGTTGTCACTATTGAACCAATTAAAATAAAATTTCCAATATACTTCTACTATTGAAAACGACTCGAAAATAAGAGATTTTTTTACTCATTTTACAAAAAAAAATATGAATTTATATGAACTCAAACAAGTTAAAAAATTGTAAATTTTTTTTTAATCATTTAAAAAAAAAAAAAACTGATTTTGAAACTTTTGCAGCTTATAGAAAAAAATTTTTCTTTAGCCGAACATAACTTTTTATGATTTTATTATGATTTCTTGCAGTGAAGCACTCGGAAGTTTTGCTTACTACCGAAACTCAAGTCTTTTATAAGTCTTCGGAAGGAAGCTAGGTACTGCGACTTATTTTTTAACAACTTACTTTTGCAACAAAATTTTACGAATTCCCTACGTAAGAAGTTTTAATAAATTTTCGATAAAATGAGCTTTGTCGAACCCTGAAACTCAGATATACCCTTTATAGTAAAGTTTGTTTGTAAAATCAGATTTTTTCCAGTAAAATTTCGAAAAGTATCATTCTGGATACATCGAAAGCGGATCAAACACACTTTACCCGTGACTGCTTCACTCTTTTTAATTTGTTTTAAAACTCCCACTATTTACAAAATTTACCTGGGTGGTGGTAGTGGCGACCAGCGGCATTCTTCGGGGTGAGAAGAGCTGGAGGGGGTAGCTCGTCTCCGAGGTGGTGACGACCGGAGTGGAGTACGGCTTGCGCATGAGGTGACCGCTGCCGACCTGAATCTTCGGCGAGCCTCCCAGAGGACGACTCGGAGTCGGAGGCGTCGGCTTCCTCCAGGGCAACTGCTGCTGCTGTTGCTGTTGCTGCTGGTACTCGGGGTACCTCGACCGGGATATCGCATAAGTGCTAGTGTTGTCAACCTGTAAATTAATTTAATTATTCGGTATGTGGTTAAAAGTAGATTAGGATTTTAGAGTCAAAAAAAATTTTATGCTGATGAGATGTTTGCAGAACGTTTAGTGAAATTCAAATGAACATTAATGTAAAAAATTATTTTGTGATAAAAATTTTATACACGCGAGAAAAACGTGAAACTTTAGGATAAGTCTTATTCTTTCATCCGAACGTGTCTGTTCATACTTGTACGAGTTGAAAAAATTTTGAAATAAGATGAAGTTAATTTTTGTTTTCATCACTGTTTTAATCTTTGACAAAGTCTTTGCTGGAGGTAACTATTATCACAAAATACTTACTTTTTACAACCTAATTTCAATGATATATATTCGAGCAAGTTATTTTCAAAAAAACGCACTTTTTTGCCATTTATGAAAATAAAAAGAGCAGTGCTACAATGTTAAATAAGAAATTCGAATTTTTACAATTGCAATTCGGTGGCAAAATATAGAACACTAGCATTTTGCGTATTGAAAAATATTTCATTTAAAGTTTTTTTTTTTCAAACAAATCATACCCTAAAATTTGTTTTTTTAACAATAGAAGTGCGAGAAAAAAGATGTTTTGTTCAGTTTCGAATGGTACCGCAATCCATTTGCAACAGATACTGTCAAAATTTACTGTCATTGGATGCGAGAGGATATTGTGAAAATATACAATGCATGTGTCTACCTGCGGAAAATTGGGAAGATTATGACAATAATTTAAATTAGACTTAACCAAGTCTGAAGCAAACTCATGAGATTAAATTTATGAATCGACATGTCATTTAATATAATAAAATACTTTTTTCCAATTAATTTTAATATTAAACCTGCATTTTTTTCTAAATATTTATAATTCGTAAAGTTTTAAAATTACTGATTTTGTCAACTAAAATTATTACTCAACATTACCAAGTCAAATTTTTTTTACAGAAAATTATACTGTACTGTTATATTTATATTTTTTGTCTTCAATTTATTCAGGTTTAGAAATTTTGTAATGATCACTTTATCAAACCATTACATACAATTAATCTAAATTCCGAGCTAAATTCAATGAAAATTGAAAAATCGACTACATAGTTACAGTATATAAACTTAATTAAAACCGAATGCAAGTCTTCAATTAAGTTTGAATAGTATGTCATGTAAGTGAGATGTATCAGTTATTAAAAGGCGTAAGTGATGGATTGAATAAGTTCAAATGAATGGATTGTGATTTAATTATTCATAATTTTCTATTTTAATATATTTGTTATGTTTGAAATTTTTGATTTACGAAAGTTATTAGAGTTGATCTAGGTTTGATTTGGCGTCAGATGCACTTTTTCATAATACCAAAGTGTCAATCGAAAATTTACACGACGCCCGAGAAAGTTTTATTACTTTTCCAACCCGCGATAACCGACAGACTAAAACTTCTGAAGACATTAAAAATCGATCAGAACGTCGATAAAGTGATGGATAACGGGAAGAGAAAAATCTCTCTTACGTTGTTTGCATTATTCAACCATTATTATTCCTCTCGTTTTGCAAACGAAATTTTTTCCATTTAATTTACAACACTGAACAAATTTTCGTTTTAAATTAAAAAAAAATTTTTTACTTCAAAAACACTCTTCAACCCAAAATTAATTATTCATCCTTTTTTACTCAGCTAACTAGGTGATTCACTTCAGCGAGCAAGCATGAAATTTTTTTTTTCGTTGGGAGTTAATTAAACGAGCCTCATTATGAAACGGTTAAAATGATAAATTAACTAAATGCAGAAGGATAATGACGCCGGAGCACAATGTGATTTTCTGGGACAATGGAAGGTAAGAATACGTGGATAGAGCAAGAGTCTAGAATCGACTTCGACGATACTCGGGTCTTTTCTCAAACTTAACTTCCTAAACTTCTGTTGCTTCTCGAACTTTGTTTTGAATTTTTTCGCTAAATAATTCAGACTTGGACGAAAAGTTTTCCAGCAACTGCTGACAGTGTTTTTACCGGCTGTACACATTGATGCGGTGACAGTTTGCAACACTTCTGCGACTTTACTTTTAAAAAGTCTAATTATCCCGACGAGGTAATCTCAAGTTTCAGGGAAGAGTGCCAGATCTCGCACTTGCCTTTATGGCTCGTTCGACAAAAAAAGGAAGTAAAGGAAAAAGATCTTTTATAATCAAAGTTACTTTTATTGAATTAGTCTACCTGAAAATGCTCTTATCCGAAATGTCTCGCGCTGATGATTATCTTTCGAGTAAGGCAGACTATCCTCATCAAATAAATTTTGATTTGATAGATTAAAGTGAGTATTTAAAATTATTGTTAATTTTTTATAAATATGTTTATTCTTGAATATTTGTCACGAATTAACAAAAAATAAACAAATACACAATATAATTAAGTTGTAAAAAATTTTCTCAAAAATTATACATTCATTGATTTTTACATGCCCTGTTAGAAATTAGATTAGTTTTCCACAGTTTTCTAGCCAGTAAAGGGCCAGTTTAATGTGTAAGTTCTCTAATAAGTTTGAACAGCAATTATATTTTTTATTTCAAGGAAAAAAAAAAAATAATGAAATAAAATGAAAATTAGAAATATATTCAGTTAAAAAAGCCAAGACTCGAGTATGAGATCAAGGCGTAATCTTGAATCTTCAAATTCCCTTAAGCCGAATTATTATTCATGCGAGGACTAGGAATTATCGATAGACGATAGACTTTGCAATCCCGGGAGTTTACCAATCGAAATTTACATGCTAGGAAGATAATCATTGTTATGATTCATGAGTTTAAAAAAATATGATTATCGATTTCTTGCATTTTTTACTTTTTAGAACAATATATTGTGTAGTAAATGAAATTGATCTGTAATTTTTGGTAGCACGAAAAAATCTACGATGTAAAAATCGACGCGAAAAAATCTACGAAATCAAAAATCTACGATGAAAAAATCTACGATGATTACTATTATGATTGATTTGTTTACATTTGTAAAATATTTCCATTTAATAGTTATTATGAAGTTTCTTTTGATTTTGAACAGTGAATTAATACAAACGTGAGAAAAAAATTGATTTTTAATAAAACACTAACGGGTTATTTTTTAAAACAATGCGCGCCGTGGGGCCCGAAGGGTCCCCCGCAGAGGCGCGCCATAATATTTAGTTCCAACCGAAATCTAGTTCGAATAAATTTTTTTTTTTTTTTTTCTCTGTTATAAGGGATGTGAGAAACAGTTTGTTTATTATAAGTAGACAATCAAACTTAATGATTTTGTTTGGATTCTTCGGAGCTTTGTTTTTGTTTTCAATTAATTGAATTTTTAAAAAATTTGTTTTTCATTTTAATATTAAACTTTTTATTTTCTCGAATATTAATTGTATATTTATTAGTCGTAGATTTTTTCGTCGCAGATTTTTTCATGGAATCGTAATTTTTTAATTAGGTACCAGAAGAAATTATAATGAAAGAAGTGGAAAAATATGAAGAAAAAACTAAAAAAAACTTTGGTAACAAATTTAAGATCTATTACCTGTAACTTAAATGTTTAGTTTTAAACGTACCCTTTAATTCATAGACTATTTAATTTTTTATATATAATTTTTGTAACTTTCATTTTTATTTATAGTTTTAAGATCTTCGTAGATATATTTTGTGGTATTACACATACTGAAATCGTGCAAAAGCATATCCCCTGATTAAAAGACAATGATTGATATAGAACTAAAAAAAAAAAAATTTTAATAGAAATTCAAAAAGAGATCAAAACTGTAAAGCCCGTAATAGCAATAAGATAAAACGTAACCGGGACTATCAGCTTTGAAAGCTAAGCCCCGCTCGCTAAACCGCGCATAATACTTTCGTTTGAAAGCTCTAATTAGAAGGCGAGGCGGTCGGGGGGCTGATTTGCACGTGCGATGATGTATGTACGAGCGAGCGTTGAATTTCAAACGAGCTAAAAAGATACCTCCCGGCGTATACCCAACCGTACCTCTCGCTCCGTGTCTTTGAACTCTGTGCTGTAATCTTACGTGCGCTTCTAATGCCGGAGTTACAACTATCGCGTCGTTTGTTTATAATTTATTCCTTCGAGAGATAAGTTTCCGAAAGTTTTCCGAGGATCTTGTTGCGGGAATTTTTTAATTACCGCTTCTATCGTCCTGCTAAACAAACTCATCAAAGAAACTTTTCTTAACAAGGTCCGCGGGTTTATTTTTATGAATAAAAGTTGTAGAAACCGCAGAAAATTTTTTAGATTGGGGATTCTTTCGTGCCGCAATAAGTTCGGCAGTAAAATCTCGAGTCGGGTCACGTAGAATCGTTTTAATAACCGTTTCCATGCAAATACAATTTTTTTCTCGAGTAAAACTCGAGTGTATTACGGTGGGACAGCTGGAGACTGGCAAAGTCGGCAGACTGGTCGGTTTCGTTTCCGTAGTGTAGTGGTTATCACGTGTGCTTCACACGCACAAGGTCCCCGGTTCGATCCCGGGCGGAAACAAGTTCAAACTTTTTTTTTTTTTTTTAATCGTTAATATTTGTTACTGTTTCTTCAAAAATAAAAAAAATTTTTTGAATGACTGCAATGACAATAAATAACAAAGTTAAAAGCTATGAAAATTTGAAACATTTTAAAATTGGTAAGCTTTTTGTAGAGATTTTGAAATTTAATAACTATGTCAATTATGAACGTAGCATTTCTGTTATTTATATAGGTTGACTGACACCGTAATCAATATTTTCACGAAAGTAGACCGTTTGGTTTTTAAAAATATCTGACTGCTGTCAATTTCAATTATTCAGAATCATATTTATCCGATCTTTGAATTTATTGCAGCAAAATTTCACTAAATGTCAGTCAAAAGTGAGCTACTAGGATAACAGTGTACACACCCTTTCTGTCACCCAGTTATAAACCTTATCTGCATTTTAAACTTGTAAACATTTATAATTAACTGAAAAATTCATGAAATCAAAAACCATCATGAAAATTTTAACTTGTTCGGTTTTTAATCTAAAATAATGTCAACAGTTGTTTACTTGAATTCGGAACAATATTCTGTAATTTTATTTTTAAAAACAGTCTGACTAAAAAATTTGGCAATATCCTGGCAACGAAATCTGGAGAAATCCAGATTATTTACTTCAACATTATACCACTCAAATTGAAAATTCACATAAATATTCTTAGCATTATTGAAAAAAGCATAAAAAATAAATTCATCTTACCCTATTGACTGCATGCCTAGGGTCCTCGGCTCGACGGCCTGCAACTCGAGTCTGAGTGGTGGTGTCTATGAGCACGGGCGTGCTGGGCTTGTACTGCTGGACCTGGCCACCCCTGACCGTCCTGACCTGGACGTTGTAGTACTCCGGGGCGTAGGTGGCGCACGGCGAGGTACCGTCTGTCGAGTACCCCGTGCTGTAGGCGCTCTCGGGCGAGGACAGGTTTACCGCGCTGTTCCGGGGCTGCTTGGCCGTCTCCGGGTCCGGGTAGCGATGACGCACCGGGTCGTTCTGGCCTCGGGCTGGAACCTGGGGCTTGAAACTCGACGATGTGATCGGCAACGATGGAAGGATCTGGAAATTTGAGAGTTTATTTGGCGTTTTAAAAAAATTGTATTGGTTGGAAAGTAAATGAATTTTTTATCTCTTTTTGTATAGCGGAAGGTATTCGTGTGATAAAATAATTTTCAAACTTTTTTTGTAAATGCACAAACTAAATGAGTATATTTTTACGTAAATAAGCAAAAATGACGTTTATAAAAAAATGTAATGTGAAAAAGTGTGTATTTTTAAAAGTATTCCTATGGAATTTTAAAATATTTTTACTTGTAAATAAGCAAAAATGACGTTTATAAAAAAATGTAATGTGAAAAAGTGTGTATTTTTAAAAGTATTCCTATGGAATTTTAAAATTCAATTAAAAAAAAAATTACAGTTCAGTAATAATAAATAAATAATATTGTTTTACTAATTATTTCACTTCAGTTCTAATAGATATAAATTAAAAGTTGACTAAAAAATCAGTTTTTTTAAGGGAAGCAAAAATATCGTTCACACTCATCCCAATTTTATTTACTTCTCGGGGTCAAACCTCTTGCGATAAGTATGATCAAACACCGTCAAACCGAATTTAAATTCTGGCAATATTTCAGTTACACAAGTGTGTGACGACGAAATGGCCACTCGACTCGAGCATTCTTTGCACTCGTATAAAATTTTTAGCGCATTCTGTAGCGGAAGCAGGTATTTATTGCTTTTTTTCCTCCACTTTCCCGCAATAACGATAGAGCGAGTAAAAAAAAAAACTTTTTTTTTTGAAATTTACATCTTTCTTAAAGTGAAATCCTCGTTGCACCTTTCATGTGTGTATAAGGTTCAGCGATTTCCATACGCGCTCGTGCTATTCTCGGCTTCTACGGCGCTCTTCCCACGGGAGCTTATGGGCTTGGGATTTTCCCTCTCGTGTTATAGGGGATGGAGTATGAAAATTTCATATGAGGCTTATTCAAATTTCCTTTATTTTTGTTCTCTTTGCGGATCGTTCATTTTAAAATTTATTGCCCTCGTCATACAAGTGTTTAAACTTTCAACAAGATTTTGTTTAGATAAATGTTTGAGTTTATGCTTCAAGAAAATACATACGACTTTCTTATAAAATGCAAAAATGAACTACATAATTCTTTTATAGTGATATCTAATTAGTTTTTAGGTTAGGTTGCCTGCTAGATGAACATTACTAAATTTTATCCACTAAACTCTTTGTACACTGTTTTTCCAGTCAAAACGTTAAATTTAACTTTAAGCTTGAAAAGATTTCTATTGATTTGCCTTATTAATCAAATGACTGATGTCAACCAAAATGGCGCACAAACCTTTTTTAAGGATTTTAATAAAATACATTTTTTGTGCCAATTTTTTTCAACTTATTCCTGAACAATCGATCAATTAGATGTTGATTGAATTATAGCTTGCAACTACCATTTTTTTTAGCTCCAAATTTTGAATATTTAATACGAAGCGATGAATTTTCATTCATTTCATCAACGTAAACCCATCTGGAACTAAATAACCGATTGTTAAAACTAACTTACAAAATTTTTTTACATTTCTAGGCACTAATATTCAAAAAAGTTTTCTCTAGAGCAATCAAAATTTAACCTCAACTTTAGTTTGAGGACAAATAGAAGTATCATTATTTTGAAATCTTTGATTTTAGCAGACAT
This sequence comes from Encarsia formosa, assembly GCA_038277355.1. Taxonomy (NCBI): domain Eukaryota; kingdom Metazoa; phylum Arthropoda; class Insecta; order Hymenoptera; family Aphelinidae; genus Encarsia; species Encarsia formosa. The sequence goes on from CM076184.1 coordinate 20,690,881, forward strand.
TAAAATCACATAGAATCCACTTGTAAGCAAGTTTTATCAAAGCACTTGACTAGTCGTCTACGTATGCGCAAACATCCAGACATCCATCAAGCTGCGTGCATTCTACTTGTGCCCGCTGCGATCCATACGCCCGCGCCACCTCGGGTAGGTATGATATATAAACAAGCATTCCGCTCGCTTTGATGCGTCCGTACCAAACCAACCCATCGCCAACTTTGCCTTGCACTTAAATGGATTAAATTTTTTCGCTCCCCGCGAGGTATGCAAACCGTGGCCTTCTTTCTTTTTTTCCACGCGCGTTTATCTTAGGCAAACGAACGTTTGAAAAAAAATTTTTACCACAGTAATCTCAAGTGAAAAATTTCATGTCTGGGGAAAACTTTGTCTCAGTTGTCTCATCAGCCTCCATTGTGATATTTTAAAAAACTTTTATCGGGGAATATGTGATCACGTGTTAATTTCTTCGAGGCGATTATGGATTATCCCAAAGAAATGTATAGAAATTGTAATTTATGTGTCGAAATTTAATTAAATCTACAATATTAATCATCAGTTTAATGTTTCGAGTGGGATATGATTTTATGGAAATTCAAGATTTAGAACTACATATATTATAGAGTTTTTTCAAAATCTGTAGTCTTCATCAGTACATCTTCAACTGAGAACAATGAAGTTAATTTTGGCTTTCATCGCTTTTCTCGTGATTTTTGGACGATACTTTGCCCTCGGTAACAAAATTAAAAAAAAAAATCTTAAATTGTATTAATGGAATGATTATTTTTATCATCAGATCTGGAGCCAAAGTGCATTGGTTGGAACAGAATGCTAACACTAGATAACTGCAAAAGGATTTGTTTTTTGAAACGTGGCCGCGAAGGAATTTGCGTAGGGAAGTTCTGTCGGTGCAGGTCATTTATAATGGTCACTCAAGTTAAATGACAAGCAAATTTTATGAATTTCTGTTTTAATAATAATAATAAATGAAGGATATTTTGTATTAATTACGATTAATTGACTTGAAAGCTGTAAGTAGAACAAATAAGTAATAAAAAAAAACTGTTAAAATAAATTATTGTTTCGTTCTTCAAACTCAATTTATTAAGTAAACATTGATTAATAAATAATATTTATTAATAATAATTCAAGTAAAATACAAATCAAGAAAAAAACTTGGTACGAAAAAATTGTAACTGAGGTAGTATGTACTTGAAAAAGAGCAAAAATGTGAATATTTCACTTCGAAACAGAAGTGGGTATAAAAATTAATTACAGATTATTACAAATTCTTAAACTTTAAATAGTCATTAATGGTCTTATTTTAAATTGTAAATGTTTGAACTCATTTATATGTTTATAGTCACTAAAAAAAAACACGTCATTAAAAAATTTTTAAATTCCAAAATTATAAGATAATTTTGAATGATTAATATAAATGAACATTACTAATTTTTTATTCCTCGAATTCCAAGTTAAGTTTGCTGGAAAAAACTAGACTTAATTAACACTAAAAAACAATTTTAACGTTTTTAATGTCTTGGAATAACACTTAACCAAATAAAAAAGTTATCTATTGTCGTTCATACAATTTTCGTGGTAATTATTTTTCTCTTCGTTTCTATAATAAATTCAACGATTTCTTTTTTTTTTTTTTTTTTATTGGTTTCTTTAACGTCGCATTTTTATGCTACATATCGTGCTTATTAGTGACGACAAAAAGTTGTACAATATTATTTACATGAATCAAAAAAGTATGATAAATTTGAGCATAACAAGATTGAATAAGATTCATACAGATAGATTACATTTTTTGAGGAAGCGGCACAAGACCACGCATGTTGCAATGTTCGGGCCAGCAATAAACATGGTCGAGCACAGGGGAGGGACAAAGCCCAATCCATGAAGCTCATTATACAATACTGCTCTCTGTTCACTAAAATGCGAACACTGCCACAGGACATGGTCTAAGTCCTCTTCCTCGTAGCCGCAAGAACATGAAGGGTCATTGACAATATTGACTCTTGCAAGCGATGACGCCAAATTATAGTGGTTGGCTCGACACCTGTTAATCGTGACAATTATTTCGCGAGGTATTTTCAATTTATAAAACCAGGGTTTTCGTTTGGATAGATCGTCCAAGAAATCGAAGTAGTGGTACCTTTTGACTTAGCCTGCACGCGTAGTGTCTCGTTGGAGTTCACAATAGATTGGTCCCGGAATTTTTGAAAAAGGTCCGTGAACGGTACAGTCCTAGTGTTTGGCAATACCGCGAGCGAAGCCTCCTTCGCTGCAGCATCAGCCTCATCGTTCCCTCGGATCCCGGAATGGGAGGGAATCCACAAAAACTCGAGTTTCTTGCCCGGAAAGCGAGCAGAAAAATCGGCATACTTGGACTTGATGTCCCGAACGTGCCTACTGATCTTGATACCAGGGTCTGCCCTCAAGGCTCTGCAGAGCACTTCGGGAATCCAAGAGAACGATAAAGCTGCGCTCATCGCTCTCAAGTACAGGGTCCAAAGCCAGGCTAATCGCAAGACACTCAGCCGTAAAGACCGACGCCTCGCTAATCAGGCTGACTCTAGACCTAAAATTAAGGTCTTGAGAGATTACCGCTGCGCCTACCAGCTCGACTCCAGTCTGCTTGCTTCCGTCCGTGTACAACGCCTTCGCGCCTCTCTCATTAATATAGTCAAGAACAAGCCCATCAGGATCGCTAGAAGACGCGATGATCCTACCAAAGTCGAGATTAACAGGAAGAGAAAGGCAAGCATTCTGGAAAGTCGAGCAGGAAATACCAAATTTTCGATCACTATCTACTTTCCTTGAAAAATTCACAGATTCAACTATACAATAACCAATAACGCGACACTTTCTTGGTTTTCTCTTTGCTTTAGCGGATGCGTACTTACGTATATTATCAGCGATGTCGTAGTTCAAGCCAGCATAAATCTTGGTAAGGTAGCAGTTTCCAAGAAACTTCGACCTTTCCCTAATCGAAGTAACCCTGGCCTCAGCCAGAAGAATGTTTGTCTATGCTGGTGCTAATCCTATAGCCCAAGGCCAAACGTATGACTGAGTACTATATCTTTTCAATCCTATCTAAAGCCTTAGAGCTATTACCTAAATATAAAAAACTTCCATAATCAATTATGGAACGCACGTAGCTTTTATATAAAGCAGTCAAAGTCTCTGGGTCGGAACCCCACCAAGTTCCGCATAAAAATTTAACAATATTAAGAGCCTTAAAACACCTACGGCGCACTGCCTCTACGTGGAGATCAAAATCAAGACGGTAATCAAAGTGCATACCCAGAAACTTAACCGAATCAGTCAAATAAATTACCTCGTCACGTACGCGAATACTAGATGTATCAATAAAGGGGTATAGATGTACCAGGCACAAGACCTGATCGGCTGAAGTGAACAAAGCAGGACTTAGAAGGGGATAGCTCCAGACCAAGCTTAGAGAGCTCTTCGTCAATGATGTCGAGCGAATTCTCTAGTGCTCCTAGGGCCCAGGTACGAGACCCTGCGGTGTTCTTGCATTTAACATAGTACGCTTCGTCGTCCGCATATTTCGACTTACAAGTGTGTGATTTGAGCCTTGAGCCTATCCCCGAAACGTAGATGAGGTATAAGAGAGGGCTCAGCACCCCACCCTGCGGCACCCCTTTATATGACTTCCTCGATTTGAATCCCAGGTACGCAGAAAACACCGTCCTTTCATTAGTCAAAAATCCAACAAATCTCAAAACGCTGCCTGAGCATCCCATCTCGGCTAACTTGGAGAGGAGGATGTCGGGGCGTACATTATCAAATGCACCTTGCACATCCAAAAACGCCGCCACGACCTCCCCCCCTGTCAAAAAAGCTTCATCAATTTTCAGCACCAGATTAGTCAAATTGTCAATGCACGAACGTCCCTTTCTGTACCCACTCTGTTCGTCAGGGATAAGCTCAAACTCCTCAACCCAAGCTTCCAAGCGATTCTTGACAAGCGTCTCAAGCAGCTTACATAAACCGACAGTCAGCGAAATAGGGCGAAAACCTGCCCCTCCCGGCTTCGGAATCAGATGGACAAACGAGTTCCTCCACTCCTCCGGAAACTCGCCGGCCTGATAAATATCACTAAAAATGTCGGTAAGAAGAAGTGTGTACTCGATTGGCAGGCGTTTAATGACATCGAAGTCAATACCATCCATACCCGAAGCTGACTCGACGCGCTTGGGCCTAAGAGCACCATTAAACTCCGCGAAAGTAAACCTAGCTTCAAAAAACTCGTGGTATCCATGATTCGGAAGCCAAGAGGGGTCAGTTTGGACCCACGGTGGACAGATTTTGTCCATGGCCTCCTCCGCCTGCTCGAACTGGGAGTTCTCGGAACCACCATGATCTTTCACTTTGACCCAATTATTTTTAAAAACCCGACATTTCCTCCAAACGTACGAGGGATTAGTCCTCAGATTAATAGTACTGGCAAAGTCGCGGAAGTTTTTCCGCTTCTTCTCCCTAAACGTCCTTCTGGCAACAGCGCACGCGCGTTTATACTCAAAAAGATCTGAAAGTGTTCCCGAGAAGTCCCACCTCTTATAAGCAGCAGATCTGAGTCGCTTAACTTTGTCACAGTCGGCGTCCCACCAAGGGGCAGGATTCCTTGGTTTCCTAGGCACCTTGTTGCGATGCCTACTTGGGGTAGAAATAACAAGTGATTCTGTCACAATTTTCGTAAAAAACCCCATCTTTTGGACAGGAGACTTTGACTCAAATTGATCCGTAAAAAACTCACCGTGCGAGTCCATCAACTTCTCACTAAATTTAGACCAGTCAGTGCGCTTGGTCTTCAACTTGAAAGATTTCTTATCATAAACAGCCCTCTCAACATTTACTTCTATCGATATCGGAAAATGATCCGAACCCCAGGTGTCAGCCTCAACTTCAAGAAAAATAAGATTGGCCAGATCAGAGGAAGACATAACAAGGTCAATATTAGATCTATAACCTCTGTGCGGTTCAATATACGTGAACGTATCATTATTATGCAAGAATGTCAAACTTATCTATACATTCCTCCAATCTGTTACCATTATCATCATTATCATGACAATTCCACGAGGAACTATGTGCGTTAAAGTCACCCGCAGCCAAAAATCCCCCGTTACCCACATTCCCAAAAATCACTTCCCATTGACCCTGAGAGAGGGTGACACCTGGTGTCCGGTAGCACACAAAAGAATCAAACATAGGAATAGTATTAGTTAATTTAACACCTAACAACTCAACTGATGGACACGGCACCTCAATGTTTTTGATCTCTTCAAATTCTAGGTCACTACGGATAAAGACGATGATGCCACCTGCTCGTCTTCTCTGCTGCTCCAGATGATCAGGATCTCGACGTGGTAGGCCACCGTTTGAAGGACGGTCCTTCCTGAGAGTGATGAAACCGGGGAGATGAACGTGTAGGTCTATGGTTAGCCAAGTTTCGACACAAGCAATAAAATCATAGTTGCAGGAGGCCTTTAAAATCTCGAGTTTGCGTTGTTCATAGCTTTTGCAATTCCAGTATAATATCCTGAGGTTTCTATCTATCTTAATCTTACTTTGTTGAGATGAATTAGTCATTGTAGCTGAAATTTTGTTTAATATTTACGCTCTTTCTTCTATTTTTACCCCAAATCATTGACATTGGAGGCCAACGAGGAGGTTGAAGTGTCCGACAGATTGTCATCTGTGGACTCGCTGTTTTCTAAAGCCTTACGTAATTTAGTTAGTTTATTTTTTATTGATCTACCTGCAACTAATGAGTGAACTTCTTTAATAAGATTGTCTATTCCAAGGACTTCTTTCGAGTATGATAATGCGATGCTTTTCCTTTCAATAGAGTCACTGAGTGATGATTTTAGCATTATTTCCACAAAGCCGTCGAAATTGAGGTTATGTTTCGCTAGGATAGCCTCAATGTGCACTCTAGCTGGTTCAAGCTGTGAACCTATCGTGAACTTGCGTTCTGTACATTCTTTCTCATTATCTGTGCGAAGTTTTTTAGCTGCATTCTTTAGTTTTTGTTTCGGCTTTGTTGGCGGTTTGTCTTTAACATCAGCTCCGAAAGCGTTTTGCAAGTGCACACTTTGTGAGACTGGCTCCGGAAGATTACTGCGAGACGATGTGGAGTGCGGCCGTTTGAAAGTCTGGTCCGTAGTTTGACTGAGAAGTAAAGTTGGTTCTAGGTTGTTTGCATTATCCTGTGTAGAAGTCGAAGTGAGAGGTGCTGATGGCAAAGTATACTTATGCGAAGGAGCCAGCTGTTCAAGGTCCATGCTTTGGCTATGAGACAGAGATAGAGATAGCTCTGCCTCGTTCGCGTCGTTCAGTTTTGGAGTCACACTGTTAGGTAACGATACGTAGTTGAGCGAAGAAGTCAGCTGATCTGTGGAATCTCGCTTGTCTGGCGTCTGCCTGCTGCCGGCAGTTACTTCTGCAAAGCTAGGCGGCACCGAAAGAGAGAATAGTATATTCCTGTGCTTTCTCAAATTCGCTGAATTTCAATGCAATTTTCTATAATTTACTGATGAGAGGCGACACAGTGGAGCGGTATCCATGTATCTCCCCCCGCTGGCGGCCGCGCGGCGATAAGTCGAGCAAAGCGAGGGGGAAATCGGACACTTGATCTCTTATTGGTTTTAAAGTCGTAAAAATGAGTGTGATTCATAGTACGGTATACTATGCATTTTAAAAATAACATACCTATATATATTATTTCGTTTCTTCCTTTAGCTGTTCTTTCGTAAACAGCTGCAGAGAAACGACAACAGTGGTAGAAAAGGCCTTTTTCTAGTTGAGTTCAGAGTACATTGAACTATGGTAGAAAAGGCTCGGTTCCCTGGTTGTTCATACGCATGGAAAAGGACGTTTTCCACTTGCGGATTTGAGAAAGAGGGAGAGCTCTCCGAAGCTTGAACAGAGGTATCTTGCGCATGCTCGGTGGCTTGGTCCGACTCGTTGTTGTCGGCTGGCTGTTCATTATTAACATGACTGCCTACTTTTATCCCGACTTTATTTTTTTCGGCCTGAATTTTTTCTACATTAGCACAGTTTGTTCTATAATGCCCTGTTTCAGAGCACACGAAACATTTAGCCGACTCAATATCAAAGAAGGCATGAAACGAATGTGTGGGAGTAGAAAACTTAACTGGGCGTTTTGGCAGCTTATTCACATCCTCAGGATGTATATAGACTACGCGTCTAAAACTGAGAGCGTTTTTAAAGAGAGCACCTTCAGGGTCGACATTAGCTTTCAGTGTTGATACACTTGATGATGTTCGTATTTTGCAATCTCTCGTGAGAAAAGTTTTTATCGATGAATTAGTTATGCCGTATCCAGCATTAGAAATAATCACTTTAAGCGCTCTAGCAACGAAAAATTTTATCGGGACCTCTTCATCATTCACTATGATTTCCTTGACTTCATTAACGAGTTTTTCAGCGTGCGCCGGATTTTCGAACACTATACACAGACGATCCCCGGATAATCTTGAAATATAACCAAAACTTTTGTCATCGTTAATGTGTTCGTTGAGTTCTGTGCAGTACACGAGAGAAGGAATTTCTCTCCTAACCGGTATAACTATGGCTTGTTCGTCAGCAGGAAAAATTTCGGCGGGATCAGAGTAAGAGCGAACTGGAACAGAGAATTCAGCCAAGGGAGCGGCCATTTTAGGTTATGGTGGTAGTCTTTCTAACAAAAGACACTGCAAATAACCCAAAATTACAGCAGTTCTCGCTCTAGCAAGCGAAAACTGCAAAAAGAAGTAGCGGATATGCACACGTAGGCCAGGAGGCCAAAAAAAAACGTGAGAAATCAGACTACTCGTAAGTTACACGTGTCGTTCTCGGAGCGACCAAAATACGTCCGCTCGGTACAACGGCCCGAACGGCAATCTTCAACGATTTCCATTTGATGTGACAGTTACCATCTTTTTCGTATATTTTGACTTTTAGCACGAATCCTGCACGTTCAATTTTACGCTTAAGAGAAAATGAAGTTAACTTTGGCTTTCGTCGTACTATTTGCCGTCTACGGCCAAATCTTTGCTCTAGGTAACTATCTGATTTAATTAACTTTCTTTTTTTTTTTAATAAAGTATCGCAAAAATAAAATTTTCATCTTGTCTAGATCAGGATATAAAATGCTTGAATTATGGAGCATTGAGAATGATTAGTCAGATTGAATTTGCTAATTTTTGCAGTAAATATAGCCGTACTGGAAAATGCAAAGGTAAATTTTGCTGTTGCGCTGGATTACCCAATGAAAGTAATACTGACTGTGTGAGAAAAATCGACATTTTAATTCTTGATTAAAATAAATTATCTAAAATAAAATGTATTTAACAGTTAAGTAATAAAATAATCTTTTTTCATTACTGCAGTATTTTTATTTTTTTATCACAGGGCAAGATATTCAATTGTAAAAAAAGTAAAAATTATGTAAATTGAAAACAGCAGGTAATAAAGATATAAAGTTTTATAATTTTCTAAATATTAGAAAGTATTCCTTCAAATATAACCGAATAAAATTATTTTGCAAAAAAAATCAACAAAATTGAAGGTAAATATCGAAATAAAATTTTTGTTCTAAGATTGATTTGAGTTTTTAGTTTATGTCAAAGCCTTCAAAATCTCGAAAGTAATTAAACATTTCTGAACTAAGCGTTTTCACCCTACCCCGACCACCGAATATTAAACAATAACATAAAAAAACAAACTATAAACGATTGTTCTCCCTTAATCATCCGGGTTGTCTGTCTGCCAACCGGTACTTTGTATTCGCGGCAGGGTCATCGATCAGAAGTCGTACAGTCAGGCAGGCAGGCAGCGCGCCGGTGGCATTAAATCCGGCTGCATCCACCGGGGGCCGACGACATCGTCCCCCGGGGGCTCTTCGCCTACGTAATCGATGGAGGTGGAGGGGGAGAGAGAACGGAAGATAAAGGCAAAAAAGTGTGTCGAGAGAATGATGACATCACCCCCCCCCCCCCCCTCGTACCGCTCCCGACCCTACCCTCGATATCCTGGAAAACTATTTCAGGGCGCGGGCTGTTTTCGATGTTACGGAGTATGCGGCTTTTTGATTTTTATTTTTATTGTGATGATGATGATGATGGTTAATCCAGTGATCTGCTGAATTCCTTGCGCATTTGGATTCAGCGAGAAGGTTCAGTGGGCAAGTGTCCAACATCGGGGATGTTTTATTCTTCGATGGCATTGCGGATTCACGAACCCGAAAAATATGGTTTTGAGTATCGCATAAAATATCATTTTAATTAATAGTATAGTATGTATTAATTTTATTTACTTTTTTTGCTTCTAATAAATATGACAATTTACTAGTTATAACGTAATCTACAGAAAAATTATTGAAAAAAAGTCTACCTTACGCTGTATTCAGTGATTGTTACCAACCTAAGACGATGCTATCAAGAAATAAAGAAATAAATAATAAAAAAGACATTGAAATCTTTAAACGACCATAACTTGGACCTTATTGAATAACTGTGCTGAAAAATAATTTTTGCTACTGTAAAAGATATTTTTTGTAATTGGACTGGTTATCAAGTAAAGAGAGAGCATCAAAAAGCAGAATATAATGTATTTTTCACTTATAAAATCAATTTAAAAAAAGATAGAGCTCAAAGTTTAGCTGTAAACATGAATTATTAAGCTACCGAGGCACGTATGATCTACCGTCTATGAAACTCTTCAAAAGAGATAAATTGAAGAGATAAAAAAAAGTTTGATCGTCCTTGTTTCAGAGATACTTTTTTTTCCAGCCAAGTTTCCTGACTCTTTTAAGAACATTTGAATGAAACTTTTTAAATTTTAACGCATGAAAAATTCTTTATACTCCTGCCTGGAGCATCATATTCCATTTTTTTTTTTTTTTTATCATGCGAGTAATTTAAAAGTCAAGCGAAAAGTTGAAACTTTTGATAAATATCAAAAGTGAGTTTTAGATTTGACTTGAGAATGAATTTTGAACTTACATAACTACATTATAACATTCAAAAATTTTATTCATTTATTTACACCGAAGTAATCTATTGAAAGAGTATTTTTTTAATTCTCAGGCGATAAACGTTGATAAAAGCTCGAGATTTAATTGGATCTCTTTGAAATCACGATAGGGTTTCCATTGAAAAAGAGTATCGCCCTTTTTATTTTTTCGAATAAAAAAAAAAAAAAATTCTGCGTCGATTAATTCGTTAAACGAATCCCGCCATTCACGCGAGGAGAGGAGAAGTAAAGAAAAAAAAGGGCCGAATTCAGACATAAAAATCCACTCTTTAAACCCATTCACCCTCCGGGCGTTGAATAAAAGAACAAGCTTTCTTCGCCCGGTATAAAATCGATAAACGAATTACAAGCTCCTAACGACGCTCTCTCCCAATAAAGTCGGCTTACATCTCTCTCTTTTTAATAAAGAAGAAACGCGAGCAAGTGTGGGGGAGAGGAAAAAGCTTGCAACCTCGTTTCTCTACTCGTTACGTCTTCTCTTAATGAGCAATGCAGAGAGAATAAATTCAACTCCTTTTTTGTCTTTTTTTCGGGGTTGAGGAGGCGGTTTCTCTCACAAACTTTTTGGGTCACGTCGTGTGATCAACGAGCGGATGTTTTATCCGGCTACGAATATCGATGGTGATTCGTCGAGGGTCTAATTAAGAGTAACTTGGAAAAATTATCGAGAGAGCGATTATACCTCACGATTTTTGCATTTTTTGATTATAATATTTATTTTGCTTTTTATCTAAAGAGTACATAGTTTTTTTTCCAAAAAAATAGACAATACAAAACTTTTTTTATGAACTATACTCGAGTCTTAAAAGAGGTATTTATATTGTGTATTTTAAGAATCTTATATGTTTTATAAAAATCATTATCGTCGAATATTATCTAAAATTTATAAATATTTGTTTTTCTACATTACATGTATTTTTTTTACAAAAATTTTTAATGTAAGTGAAATTTTTTTCAAGAAATCTGTACTATATTTTCACAAGAGAAATGTATATTCTTTGATAATATTGTAAAAAAAAGACTTTGACAAGTCGGAAAGAAAAAATTTGTTCACTAGATAACCTAAAAAGCAAAATTATCAAAGTTGGAATTTTTCTAGGCCACCACAACGCAATTTTTTATTTACCACTTGGTATTACTTTTGTTATTGTCCTAGTTATGATTTAAATGGAACACGGCCGTTGTCCCGCGCACTATCGCGTTAATGGAATTTATTGTTCTAAGTTGGTCCATCTAGTCATACAAGTTTATAATCACGTGTAAGAAACAATGGAAGGGAGTCAGGTCACGTATCAGTAGTTCGAGTCCGTATACGGTTAGACGACCATAGTTTTAAACTGATTTTCCCTAAGATGCATATAAAACTTTTCAAATCGTTGGATGAACAAAATTTTTATTTCAAAGTTTAATTTTTATTTAAAATTCTGAAATACATAATATAAAAGTCGTATCTTAGTTTAAAGTTTTTAGAACAAATTTAACATCAATGATTTCCTCAATGTTCATGTATGTACATACTAACTTATTTGTACTAAACTGATGATTTTTTCTTATCAGATAAAAACCGAATAATTATAAGAGTAAAATTACTACCGTAAAATTAAATTTTAATTTAGAAATTTTTTTCTTTAACTCATCAGTTTAATGACAAACTTCAGTTTCAATAACTAGTGTATGTAACAATGAATTTTTTTCTGATTTTTACGTATATTGCTGCTTTAATAGTTTTTAATCATGTCTCTGCTACAGGTAAAAATCATTCATTGATTTATTTATTTTTCTTTCAAATTAGCGTCTACCTGAAAATTTTTCGATAATTTTTATCTTAGATAAAGAAAAAACTTGCATGCGCCAAGGTATTATGTTAACGGAAGATCATTGCATATTGCTTTGCAAACAAAAGTATAATTTCAACGGATGGTGCGATGGTAAATTTTGTCGGTGCACACCTCCTCAACAACCAACAACAAATCAACCTTCGTTCAACTTTTTCTTACGTCGAAATTCTAACTACTACCAGTACAACGTAAATTAAAAAATAAATTCAAAAGGATATTCCGTTATTTGTACTCGATTGTTAGTAATAAATTGGACCACCTTTTTTATATTTGAAAAGCTCGTTTTCATTCCACCAACCCGTTTGAATTTAAAATAACCCGTATGAAGCTCATAATTAATGCAGTATAAATTTTCATCGCGACAAGTCCATTATTATTCGCGTAACAAAATACGCCTCTTAAAATATTGATTACCGATTGTTCCACATTTTGTACAATAAATAAAATATAAAAAAAAGATACGGTATACCAAGTATACGCTTGATGCATTTATCCACGGGCGGTCGCGGCCCACTAATGTAACAAGTTAATTATCGGAAGTTTCGGAGGAACTTCGATAATTCGATCTGCTTTTATTAGGTTATCGGACGCAGCGTCGAGTTAAAAAAACCTGGGAGAAAAATAATTTTACCCGAATCAATTCTGAATTTGTTATCTTCGAGTTAATTATTCGATATTTTTTTTCCCGGAACCCATTCAAGGGAAAGAAATTGGAATATTTCTCATGAATATTCAGATAAAAGTTGGAACGTAATGGCTTCATTTGATTTTCTTATCAAGCACGAGAGGGTCGAGCTTTGGTTTGAAAAACTTTAGATTAATTAACTCCCTTATGGTTTGATCCGTTATTCGACTTTGTTATTCATATTTTTTGTTTTGTTTTATTGTACATTTCAAATGAGCTAATTTCAGAAAAGTAATTTTTCATGGAAACCTAATTTTTTCATGACCGTGAATAATTGTATTTGATACAAATATTTTTTCAGCTGTTCTGAAATTTTTTTTATCGCAGTTTTATTGACATAATAAATGACCAACTTGGTGGGCAGAATTTAACTTTTAGTTTTTGAGATATGTGATTAACTAAAAATAAAAATTTTGTAAAAAATTTAAATATGTAATATATATATGTCGTATGTCGTGTGTATAATTTCGTCATATGAGTCACATGTGTAATGTATAAATTATGTATTCGCCAAGAAAGAATTTTGTGAGTTGAATTTAGTGTAATAATTATTTCTTGATGTAAGAAATAACAAATTCAGTTACAATAATATAGATGAAAAATAACTATATTTTAGATTTTTTATGATTAATATCTTTTAGAACGTATTGATTATTATGAAAATCTAGCTTTAATAAAATATAAAAAATTGTAAAAATTTAATTTTTTAGGCTAACTAAGACTCTGGTATTTCTACGCAGCTAATCCTAATCATGCATAATCTTCAATTAAAAGCACTCAAAAACATGACAAGATAAAAAATTGTAAAGCAAAGTTTGAAAAAACAGCTCCCACTATTCTAAATCTATATGTATAAGTATCGTAATAAAACGTTTAATCTCTCTAGCTTTTTTTAAAAAAACCATTATTGACATTTTTACAAAAGAAAAATTTTATTCACAACGAGATAAAAAGCTTTCGATAAACCAAGCTCTCAATAAAATTACTCCACCCCCGTATTTTCTGATTTACAGCCTCGGTTAATTTCGATAAAAGCCAATTACTCTCGAGACGACAACGACTAAATGTACGTTTTACGAGACTCGAATTAAAAAAAAGAAAAGAAAACGAACCATTTATCTACAATCTCTATTTCACGCCCTCGAAAAGAAAACTTGTAATTCCAGCCGCAAACCTCCGAGTCTTGTAAAAATGCCAGAGCCCAATCGAAGAGAGCCTAAATAAGCACTTCCGAGTGGCGAGAAGAAGAAAAAGAAAAAAAAAAGTAGAATAAGCCACTCACCTCGTTAAAGTCATCCCGGGCGCCAAAAAATTTCGTATCGAAGAACCGAAAGCTCTCGTACTGCGGTGTCTTGTTCCGGTCCTTTTTCTTGGAACGCGGAATGTGCGCCTCCATCCAGCTGCGTATCTTCGTTCCGAACATCCTTCCCCCTTGTTTTTTCTTCCCTCTTCGTCTACAACTACTTCTTCTGCCTTTTTTTCTCTACTCAGTTTCCATCTATCCACTCTTTACTCTTTTTTTAGGACTGGAGGAGGAGGGCTTTCGCTTGGCTTCCTTTTTGTTTCGAACTCCGGGTATGCTTCTTCCTCGATACTCGGTTTCTACTCGGTAGACAATATCGAAAAGCGCAAGCCATTGTTGAGTACGGATTCTCTCTCGTTCCTTCTTTCTTTTTTTTTCCTTCTAGTGCCGAGCTATGCGAAAATGCGTAAGTTTGTTGCGAGCTTTTTTTAAACTATTTTTCGTGACATCTCGGAGCTTTTTTAATTCAAACTACTGCTATAAATTTTTTTTTTTTTTCTTTGCAAACTCTACTCTAAAAAAAGCTCTAAAACTATGAAAAACAATTTTTAAAATACATTTTAGGATTTTACACAGTAGAGTTTGAGTGCTACAACTTTTGTATTGCATACTCTGTTTTTAAAAAAACTCCGAGTCACTTATTTATAGACTAAAAATGACTATGGATAAAACTACAAATTTAAAAAAGTATCAAACATTTAAATAATCTGATTCTAGAGTCTATAAAACACGTGGCAGAGCTTGCGGTTTAATCAGAGCTTTTTCATTAGACTTCCAAAAAACATCGATAATTATTTTTGAAATGAACAAAAAACGATTATTTTGTGCTCCAACCAAACATACATTAGAAGTATCGATCCAAGCGCCATTCCACCGGATGTATTAATATCCGCAAGCTCAGCATCGTGTTTCTAAACTACGGCTATACAATACAGCTATTAATCACAAGCGCCGCTGACCCTATTACAGATTTAATTGGCCGATTAACACCAACTAGCCTCTAAAACGAGTTTAAATAGAATAAAAATAGAATTTTAAGATGATGCTTATGAGTTATATTTTGATGATATGCGCTTAATCAAAATGATTTATACTCACAGGTTCGTCGGCCCCGCCTCGGCGCTATCGAGTCAGCACAAAGCGCCAGCTTGAAACTCCTCATTGTGTGGGCGTGCGGCACAGTAGCGGCTTCCTGCAAAGTGCATTTGTACCGGTTAAATCCTCTGTGCTTGATTGTTTCCCAAATTGACGGTGTCAATGCTCAAGTCGAGTGGATTAGCGAAAATTTCGAGCCTTTGACCGGCGTGTGCTCACGCGTTGAATTATTAAATACCCCACGGCTTGGGCTTTAAAGAAGATGTGCGCGTTTTTTTGACTAACAGACTCGAGCTTTGCAGGGAGGATCATCATACGAAAGTACGATGTAAATTATGTTAATGGAATGTAGTTTTAGCTAACTAAGTTAATTTATTGAAAATTACTTTTTTACTGTGTTTGATAGTAAATTCTTAAACATATTTTACGCTCATTTTCTGTTTAAAATATGTACAGTAAAATATATTTATGTAATTTTTTTACTGTAATGTAAATTTTTGTTAGTTTCAAAAGCTTTGTTTAGTAAAGTATATTCAATTAACAGTGTTTGATTTTAATTCCAAGATTTTTATAACTATGGTTCCTTTAAACATATTTGGGATACTCAATGTTTAATTATTTCAAAGGCCATAGTTTATTAATGACTGTTTGGAAGCATGTTATCGAGCATGTTATAATTAAAAATTCCTTTCCAAATTTCAAGCTTTTAATATATTATAGCAAATAAAGTTCTCATTCAGTTAAGAATATAATAAATTGTGTATTTTTTCTCAAAGTTGAGTATTTTTAATTGAAAAAGCTTTTGTTCAACAAAGGTTCATTCGGTAAAAGCAATTTTTTTTAAATATTAAACAATATACTATATAAACTTCCAACATATTTTATAAATTTTTTCTCATTGTTGGAATTTTTATTGCCAAAAAAATTTTAATTAAAAGCAGAAGAAAAATTGATTGATGTACGAGTTATGGTTTATTTATTACACGCCAGTCAGAATTATTTTTTATCCCTTCGGAGCACGCAGCGCGAAAAAAATCATTTAAATTCAAGCATGCGTGTGATACATTATTCATGCCATCGCAAGTTCCACCCAGTTTCAAAGGAATTTTATCTCTGTCGGTTGGGAATTACTTTGTTATTTGTTAGAAAAAAAAATGTACGATAAACGTTTTTAACGATATCAATTTTTTCTGAAACGAACATGCATTTTTCATTTAGATTGCCTACTACTGTACAATAAAAAGAAAATAAGTTGTATCATGCTTTTTCAAATTTATCATTTTTTCCAAAAAAGAAAAAAAATAAGCTTAATTTTTCAAGCCGACCGGTAGTATCCGCAAAAAGTGCTATCTACAATATTTCGTGAAAACGTATTGCCAGACCCATACAAAAAGTTTTGGCGAGATTCGGTGCCCGAGATAAGAAAAAAAAAAAAAAAATTAATGTTCACTTGATGTAGTATATTTCGTGAGTAAGCCAGTGGTAAAAGTAATTTCGGTCAGACGCACAGAATGTTTATCACGGAGAATTTAGTTAATGAACGTCGTCGTCAAGAGAGGAAAATTTTTTTTCTTCTCTTCATAAAGCCCGTTAAGCCTAAGCTTAATTGCTTTTTGAAAAACTACGCGTCGGGAGTTTTTGAAACGATTTAATTTAAAAATTTTTTCTTTTTTTTTAACGAATGCTAGGAACAATTAAAACAGCGAGAATTAAAAGGCATCTCAATTTAAACTGAAAAACCGACTAACTTAATTATTCCGATTTCGAAAATAAACGATCCTCCAAAAAGAGCTTTTTTTCCGAACACGGTAATAAAAAATCAATAGCCAATCGTCAATCAAGGAAGATTTCATTTCCGTTGGTTTCCTTCTATTTTTATTGCTTCTTGGGTAAACACAAAGAGGACTGTTTTTATCCCCGAGCGAAAGAGTGAATTTTCGTTCTAGAGGGATTTCCCGAGGCTCGGCAAACTAACTTTCTTTCAGACATGACGGCGGCTTAGGAAGTAGACGGCTAAGTGGTTTGCTTGCTTCGAGATTCGAAAATTTCTGCTCCACCCGAGAGCTTAAAAATTTTCTCTTGTAACGGGATCGAATTCGCCCCCTTTTTGTAAGGAATACGAGGAAAAATATCATGAGTTTGCTTTTGAACGTTTTTAAGTTTAATGGTTTTTTAAAAATTTGAACAGATTGTATTTTCATTCAATATATTTAGGTAAAAATTTTCTCACTCAAATAAAATTTAGAGTTAAAAATATTGATTGTTACCACTTTAAGAATGAAATATTAGTTTAGTATTGAAAAAAACTACCGAGAAAAGAACTTGCAGATTTAGCTAATAGCCAAAAAATTTTTCTTTTTTGCCGAAAAACATTTTTATCTCGCTTTTCATATTTTGGGTTAATATTATTAAAACTACCAAAGGTTTACTTGGTATCAGAGCTTTTCAGATCAAAAAATGAACAAAAAATTTTTTGAACAAAGAGAAAATAAAAAAGAATTATTGTAATTAATTTCATGAATTATTCAAGATTTTTAAGCAAGCATTCCTTTCAAAAAGTGATGAATTATTTTTTTACTCTTTTCGTGACAATCAAAAGTTTTTTTATTTACACATAAATTAATTTTTTTTAGGTTCAAATCGTTTAAAGCTTTTTTTATAATTAATGAATTTACCTGTATAAAAAATTAGAAAAACATCCTGAATTATTTAAGACTATTTTAAATAGCAATTTCTTCTCTTAAAAATTTCTAACTTTTTTTTTAATTATTCCCTAAACGACTTATCAAATCGTTTTTCCTCGTAACCCTCAATTTTCGTTCGTTAAAAACCATCATTACTTGTCTTTTACCAGGACGACCCTACAATTTTCCTCATCAATAAATCAGTCGAACGCTTCAAATTTCATAAACGCGCATCAAGTAAATCTAAATTTCATACACAAACGACCGTTGCCCATTAGAACGGAATCGATGCGAGGTCTAGTCTCATTAAGCCTCCCTAATGAGCTTACGCTTCCGACGTGCGGGGGACGAGCGGGCTATGATTATGGAATGTTTCTCCCTGTAATCAGCCGGACATACTCATGAATACAAGCCTCTTGATTATTAATTCTCGATCGCAATCATGACGCACCGTCCAAAAATCTCTCATCCCTTTTTTAATTTTATTTTGACACGGGGAAAATTTAATTTGAAACTCGGGAGAGCGCGGAGATGATGTAAAAAACATGAGCTTCTCGTCCATGAATAAACATCGGGTCAAACGGGCTTGCTTCCTGAAGTATTCAACGTTTGTTTACTCGTAATACAGACGAACCCGGGCGCAAACCGACCAATTAGATTAGCAAAGCTCGAGGCCTTTGCTTCCAAAAAAAAAGTTTGAATTTGAT
The DNA here is from genome assembly GCA_038277355.1 of Encarsia formosa. NCBI lineage: Eukaryota > Metazoa > Arthropoda > Insecta > Hymenoptera > Aphelinidae > Encarsia > Encarsia formosa. Next base: position 20,709,261 of record CM076184.1, read on the forward strand.
ACTTTGGGAGTGAAGTTTTGAAACTTTTATCAGAGGTGAAATTACGAGGAATAACAAATTGAAATTCGTCTGTTGACCCGAATCGCGATCTTTATACATATTCAAGCTCGAAAAAATTATCTCATTATTTCATTTCCATTGAAATGGAGTAATGAGATAAAATTTTCCACTGAAAAAGTCATGGTGGTTGATCAAATAAAGCTTCGCGAAGTTAATCTAATACAAATGATATACAGTCCAGGCGACGATTGTGGAGAGAAAATTTTTAATTCATGTCGGTTCTCTTAACGCTAACTATAGAAAAGATTCATCACAACGTGAATGAAAATCCTGGACGATGTGAATACTATTTTACGAAGCAGAAAGAAAATTCGATTTTATACCCTGTTTCGTCGGCATGAATTCAATTTTTTTTGGCGATGGAACAAAAATGCATTTTACCTTATAAACTAGGAAGTAAATCGAATAGTTGCGCCTGGGAGACAAAAAATAACCAGATTTCCCGGTTCTTTTTTAAAAAAAAATGAAAATCATTTCACGTGCTGGAAAAAAAAAAAAAAAAAATTTCAGAGCTTTAACTCGCCTACACACCAATAAAAAGTGGATTTTTATCGCCCGAGGTAAGCAATTTCACACCCTGGTTCACAAACGCGAACCGATGTTCCCGGTAATTACAAATCACTGGTGTAACTCTTGGCCCCTATGATTTCATATTTCCCGGGCTTTTCAATCCGCCGTTTAATTAAGTTGGGAAAGAGGCGTCAAATCCCGCAGGACCACCGGGATGGTAGATAAGGAAGGAGATATGACGTGCAGGCCCGGTAGGAAGAATTTTTTCCAATATTTCCCTTGATCACGCACCGCGAGCGGCTCCATTGTCGCCCGAGAAAGTTCATTGACCCCCCGCAAAGACAGAGACAGCCTCCCGAGAGAGAGAGAGAGAGAGTTGTTTCTGTATAACTTTAATTTCCGCGGAGGGCGACCCCCGAATCAAAAGCCAACTAGCGCATCTGCACCTTCTTTTGTGATCGAGACTCCGGATGGGAAAGAAAAACCTTCGCGTTCGACATTTTTTTTTTGAATGAGGGTGCGGGTATTCAGAGTTCTCGAAAATTAGAGCCGACGTGTAGTGCCGCGAGAGGCTTTGTGGTGGGTTGTAAGGGGTAAGGGTAAATAGAGCGGCTTTCTCGAAATTTGCATACGTTCGTTTATTCGTTGGAGGTTAAATTATGTTGTTTCAATTTTTTTTAAATTAATTTATGCCAGGTTTATTTTCAATTTTATATTATTAGTATATTTATTTTACGTATTTAACCACAAATGGTAATTTTTAGTTGAATATAATGGGTTTTTGGACAATTTACGAATTCTTTTTACTTTTTATTTTGTAACTAAACAACTTTGTTGTTATAAATTAAAAAATAAGATGATTATACTCATTTTATTATTAGTTTTTTGTTTCTTAGACTTCATCGATAAATTTTGTAAAAAAAAATCTGGAAACTAATTTTTATCAATTTGGTATGTACTTCTTATTTTTGAATTTTTATTTATTTGACTTATTTTTAGAGATTATAGAATCGAAAGTTTTTTTTTTCTGTTCTGAAATTAAAAAGTATGTGCGACTGTAGGAAATATCTTAGTTTTAAAGGTTTTGATATATGAAATAACTAATTAACTAATTCATTTACATTTTTTATTACGAAATAAAAGAAAAATGCTGTAAAAAATTTAGACAAAAAACATGATTTACTTTTGAATATACGTTTCACCTAAAATGAAAACTTATTATATTATTTTACGTCAACTGAAAATTTGAATTATATTTTTTTACTAAATAGAACCATAATTAATAAATTGAATCTAAAATTATTTTATATAATAATATGAAAAACTAACTTCCATGAAAAAAATTCATGTCTGAATTCAATTAAACCCTCAGGTAGTATGAATCCTTATATAAATCATGATAAAACTTCATCCTTTTGATATTAACCGCAATACATTATACCCTTAAAGTCAAACATAAAATTACGAGCTAATTTTAATATCCCACAAAATTTATCCTCTAAATTGTGAGTTGGCTTGCTTGCCTGCCTCGCCTAACGGCATTTGTGCACGCAACGCGAATGAGGGATTAAACTTTTTTCATTGTAACAAGGCATTCACCCGCCGGTATCGCAATTTTCAGCTCGTTAGAGGCGAAATGAAAAGTTTGACGTAATCCCGGTGCCAAATTATTCTCGCCCCAAAGCTTCAAATTCGCGAAAAATATTCATCTATAAAAAAGAAGGGGGAAGAAGGTTTCATATTGCGCTCGCGAGGTATTTAGCGTTGATTACGATTTAGAACCCGTAAAAACCAACTGCCGTGTAAATCCTTTTATCCCGACGCGGAGCTCGAGTTTGCATGCAAATTTTTTTTTTTTGCTACTCGGTCTCGATTTTTTTATTTTAATCCGAAATATGAAAAAAAATATGCATTGTTCTTTTTTATACATTGTAGAGACAATGCAGAAAAATCGAAGAGTATGGGATCTTTAGAATTTTTCAGCTAAAAGCATTTTGCGCATCCTTTTTCGGCATCCGTCTTTTAAAGTAAAGCCAGAGTACATTTACGTGTATGCATCGAGAAAAGTTTTTGGATATTCGAGCAAGGTTGAATATGAAAGAGTGGATACAGAATGATCGAATGGTAGATGTATTTTAAATTGATAGTACTTCGTATTGAACTTAATGATTTTTGTTGCGCTTCGGTGGATTTTTATTGAAAATATTTACTACTCGAGATTTGCAACGTTGGGAAAAAGTAAATTTGAGGTTAGATTTCAAAAAGTTTGAGAGTCAGTCAGGTGGAGTAAAAGTTTTTGAAAAAAAAAAATTGCAAATGAGTTTGGTAATTACAGAAAGAGCTTACAGCGGCGTGATGAAAAAGTACCAAAGTTATGCGCAGACTGGCAAAGTTTGTCAAAATCTAAGTTTCCATCGCTGCATAGCTAAATTTTCAAATTACGTAACAACTAACTTTATTGAACTTGACTGAACCTTTACAACTTTAACTGAAAATTTGCCAATTTGATGAAAATTACAAGTTACTTCATGAATCTCTTGAAATGAAGTTTCAAAGGAGAGTTTGAAACGAGATTTCACCTTGTCTGATAAATATTTCACATCAAGGCTATATTTTCTAAAAAATAAGGTGACACTAACTTGAAAAAAAGAATGCTTGTGAATTTTTTAATGTAGGTTTTACGCTCTTGATACTGTGTAATCTGCAAGCTTTATAAAACTTTTTTTAAGCTGTTGAAGCTCCAAGAGACATTTACACCATTTAAAGTCAGTTTTCAGTCGAAACTTGATTTGAAAAACTTTTTAAATTATCAAATAACAGAACTTCACTCTAAAATTTTGTGCTTCCTAGATCATTTCAACTATAAATAATAAAAATCAGTGTTAACAAAAATAATTCAAGAATTCATTACTGTGTTATTGATTTCCTACTAAAACAGCTTTAACTATTAACAGTAATTAAGTATAATGTAGAATCAACTTTGTACTGCCTAGTGGAGAATGATAATGTAGGGTGACTTTGTTTTGATGATCCAGGCAGAATGAACAAGATGTTATTTGTTTGAATATATTTCTTTATTGCACAAGGTTTTGAGGGTATAAACAATTGAGTATGTCCTTTAAAACAGCATTTGTATTCAAAATAAAAGAAAAAAGAAGAGTTTTGTGGATAATCCGCCATTATCTGATCGTAAAAGTCAACAAATTACATAGGTGTAAAACTCCCTGTGGGTTTAAGCTACCTCCGGCCAATCAATGTTTAACATCCTCGGCATAAAAAAATCAAAACATTGTTACGGAGGCACTTTCAAAGGTCGGAAATCACCCCATAAAAAAGAAAGAAGAAAAGGAGGAAGCGTCTGTAGGTGCTGAGCGAGCGTTTTAGCGCCGGCCGGCCGGTCGATGCCATAGTGCATGCGGGCGGGCGTGGGGATAACGAGCGAATATACGCCTAGCGCCGAGTTTAGAGCCTCGAACGGAATGTCCAGACCGCCTTTGAAGTGCCGGAAAATTCCTCATTTTTATCAGCCCTGACAGTTGGCTTATGCTAATGAAATTCCGGGTATTTTACGAGTGTCTGGTGTTGAGAGACAAAAAAAAAGAAGAATAAGAGAGTACCGAATTGATTGCAAGAAATAGAAAAGGAATAAAGTTACAGGCGCGAGAGGAAGAAGAAGAAACTTTTATCGAACTTTTTCCGGCAAACTTTATCAATGCTACACGCACGGAACTCCGATGTCGGTGGCGTGAAGTTAATTGAATGCTTCGAAGGAATCAAGGCAACCGGTAAATCCCTTAATAATACTTTACAACAATCATAACCCGAATCTAAAAAAAAAAAATTGAGAAAATAAAATTAATGGATTTTTATGGTATTTCTATGAGGCTTTAGACACAGTTGTAGACAAAAATCTGAATAATCTAAAATCTTTCTAATAAATCCAAACTTTTAAGGTGAAATATTGTTGTTTAAACATTTCTATGTGATTAAGTATATAAATACACATAATAAAGCTCTAGGTGGTTAAAAAAAATTATGAAACTTGCAGTCCAAGTGTTATCTACTAATAAACCATCGGGAAGTTTTCTAAAACTGAATTAGAAGCATCTTTTTTTTTTTTTAATATGTAACTTTCTACCAAAACATATTTTATCATATGTTAAAAAATATCTAGGATTAGAAGTAGTTACGTACCAAATTTTGTCTCAACTCTCTAGACTATAATTAGACAATAAATTTATAAAGTTAGTTGTGGTTTTATACTGGTGTCAAAGTCAAAGTCAAGGTAGTAAAGTTCAGCAAAATGTAACTATCGATAAATCTCGTAACATCGTACATTTTGAAAAAATAGAAGTCTACTTTAAAAATCTGACAATAAAGGCAAGAGTAAAAATCAAATTTTAATATTATTAAAGGTGTCATTGCTATCACACAAAGTGTAAACTACTTAAAAATGTTGTTCAAGAATCTTCAAAGCCTATAAAATTATCTAAAAGTCACTCAAAGTAAAAAATTGCATAAAACTTATAGCATTATCTAGAGCTTGAAATTTTTAAACATTCTTAAAAGCACGTTTTCTAAGATTGATAGATATATTTTGACTCTACTTTATAGTATCAAATCTTTTAGGGCAAACATTTAAACACCTCAAATTCAAAGTACTTACAAGTACCTACTCATAAACTTAATCTAAACTCTAATTTCTATCTATTCACGAGGTCACTTGTGGTTTTCGAACGATTGGCTAAAACAGCAAATAAAATTTTTCAACAAAAGGTCAAAATCCTCAATCAATTCTCCCCTATTATCTTTCAATCAACCCAGACCGAAAAAAAAAAAAAAAAAAAAAAAAAACACGAAATTTCCATCAAAAAGCTCGGGCTCAATCAAAGCCGATTACCTCGTCCCCGGTCTCGTCATTCCCCAGCATCGCCACCATAATAATGCGCATTCCGATGTGAGGAGGAGGAGGACAGAAGCCCGCTGCAATATACCTGCGTAATGTATGCACGCACGCCAGTCCGTTTCGCTGACTGCGCAAGTTTATACGACAATTCGGGAAGGGATGTTTTTTTGAATGGGAATCCGGGAGGAGGAATTCAACAGCTACCACCTCTCGAAAGGGCAGAGATGGGCTTGTGAGTTATTGATGAAAAAGTTGGCCTGACAGTTTTCCTATAAATATATATCGAGTTTATATAGCGATGGATGCCGTGAAAGCTCTTGATTCGGTTCGACTTGCGGCTGGTTGATTAACGAATTATTATCAGTTGCTCTTACTTTTGTGATGAGAAAGTAAAAGTTTTGGAAGGTATAGAGTATTCATCTTCAGCAAACTGATTGACTCAAATTTCAATTTCATCCAATTTTTTGAACCAAAACTGTAGTTAATGTTGATTTTTATTCTATTTAGGGTAAATTTTAAAACTAATATCCAATTTTTATGAATGAAGTCTTTTAATACAGTAACTGTTTTAGAAGACATGGGCAAGAAATTCTGCAATGTGGAAAAAGAGAATGCTGACCAAGCTCAAGTGTATTAAATTCTGCGGAAAATGGGATCGCGAGGTTTCTTGCAAGGGCCAGTTTTGCGTCTGCATACCATAGCTGTGGAAGATCCTAAACAATGTACATAGTTTGAATTAAATTGAGTTGAAGTGTTATTGAATTTTTATTTCTACCTTGTAAATTTTGTTAATAACCTATCTGTTGCTATGGGTCAAGTTTTCTCAAATAATATTTTTATCTTTTATTTTAAAAATATAAAGTGTAATGGGTTATGCCCGTAAATTTAAATAAAATAAAAATAAAATAAAATAAAGTCTCATTTTATTTTAATCCATTGTGTGGATCAAGACATGCGAATGCTAAGTTCAGACAAGTGAATGATCAAAGAAAAAGATTATATAAAGTTCTGCGAAAAATCAAACTGGGTTGTCTGTGATGGTTGATTTTGCAGATTCCTAGTTTCCATGACCTGCTTCTGTATCAAAAGATGAATAGAATTTTGATCATTGAAGCGTTATCTAGAGTTTCAAAATTTTACAAAAGTAATATTAATGATATTTACTTAAAATTTTGCCAACATAAAATTCTCAATTTTTCTCTTTGAAAAGTATGCTTGAGATAACCGGTAAGTTTTGACATTAAATTTTATTCAAAAAATAATAATTTAAATTAAATTATGATTGCATTGCAGTAAAATTATTAGAAAACAAATTAGTTCAACATTAATGTAAGTTTTATCATAAAAGTTTATACACCATTACATTTTATGACGGATACAGTAAGGTTTACGGCACTTAACGTTCGTAATCTTATAAAAATTTACCTTTTTTCAGAACCTCTAGCAAAGTTTCATTTTAATATCTTTTTTTTTTTTGGTAAGCAGGCAAAAAAATGAATAAATTTTTTGCTATAGTTGCTTTATTCATCATTGGTTACACGATTGCGCTCGGTAAATTGTTTAAATTTTAATTTTTTTTCAACAAACTTTTTAATTTCGATTTATTAACAGACAAAGAGAGAAGATGCTTGAGTGAAGACAAAACAAAGATGATCAGGGAAGAAGATTGTGTACAGTTTTGCGAAGAATCGAACCGGATTGGACATTGTCATGGGCTGTTTTGCAGGTGCCTTCCATGGCGTCATACGATAGAAGATACAAATTTATGATAAACGAAATCTACTATTGACTCATGGAAATAAAAAAAAATTTCCAACGAGATTATTTGATTATTTCCAAGAATGTAAGCTATCAAAAACAAAAAAATAAAATTTTGTCTAAGCGTATTAAATGAGGTTTGAAAATTTAAGTTAGTTGATACTGTTTGACTAAGATGAAACTCCTTAAAATGTATCATTATATTAATAACTATCGCTTATCTCAAACAGCAGACACTATCAATTTCACAAACACTAAAACTTGTATAAAAGCTAAAAAAAATTTTTAAACAAAAATTTCATGTTAGTATCTTTTTTCATAATGAAGATAAGGAGAATTTTCGCTCTCATTATTGCGTTGCTAATTAGTCAAGCCTTCACACTTGGTAAATATACAAATAATATATTTTTTAACTAATAAATTTTATTAATTATTTTAATTTTTAACTGTGCTAGCGGTGGAAAAAAAGTGCTTGAATACTAAAAAAACTAAAATGATATCGGAAACAGCCTGCATACATTATTGCGAGGTATCAAATCGTTACGGATTTTGTCAGGGGATGTTTTGTAGATGCTATCCATGGATTACCGAATAAATTTAATTTTTTTAAATTTCAATTTTTATGTAACAATACGCCTATCCTTGCATTAAACATTCGCGTCTATATTTTACGTAGTGAAATGTTCCAAAATTTTCGCTTTTTTCAATATGAAATTTACTAAACATGTTTTTGTGCAAGATCTTATGTGAAAATTATTCCATAAATTTGGACGTCATACTACTAGTTTAAAACACTCGATCTGTGTGAATGTACACAAAATTTAAACAAAGTTTTAATATCTTTAAATTATAACCTTATTCTATGAATAAATTATTGTGTAAATTTTGCGCAGACTTTACGTTTACTAGAGTTCAATTTTCATTCACGTGAAATCTTTGTGAAATTCATATGAAATTTAAATAAACTTTTCAATACTCTAAACAGTACTTTTAATACTTCAACATTTTTGACCAGACTCCAAAAATACTGACTTAAATTTTGACGTATACTCATGATAAAAAAAACTTCCGTAAAATCTGTCAAAATTCATCCCAACTATCCAAGCAGACAGCAAGCGTGTACACTGATTGAACCAAACAGTCCACTCCGAACTTTTCGAGGGCCTCCGATAAAAGTTTAGCTCTCCCGAACACCTCCCAATTAAAAACCGGGTTGCTCCCCGTGCTAATGCCGGAATCGATCGGGTCGGGCACCGGGATAAACAATGATAATCTCCGGGTGTCTCTCTCGTCCCCTAGCGTCTCCCCCCGCGACACGCTGCTAGCTTGCCGGCCGGCGTACCAAGCCAGCACCCTCCCATCCGCGTATACTCACCGAATAATTGTTGTCCTTCTTTCGCCTTCTCTCCTCTCCTCGCACGCTATACGAACAACAACAACAAACTAACACACCGCGGAAGTATACGGACTCTGGGGCGGTCCGTCCGCGCGACTCGACGCCGGGTACGCGACTGCCGCAAGGATCCGCCGACGGGGGTGCAGCGGTCCTCCCGTCCCGCCCGTCAATACCATTACAGGGCCTCCCCTCCCCTGCCCTGCGTGCACTTGCGCACTGGCACGAGAGGGAGCTTTTAGCACTCCGTGATTCGGAGCTTTTCACGCACGTGACGCGGACGCTACACCGATCGGGGAATTTTTTTTAATTAAAGCTCTGGGTTTTTCACGAGATGGGGTTTTGGGGGTTCGCTGTCCGACTCAAAACTGATGCGGCTCAGTGCGATGAACACCTTTTTTTTTTTATTTTATGTTAGAAAATAATAGTTCTAAAGAGACGCCTGTAGAGGGTTCAATTTCAAAAAATGATGGCTTGAATTTATAAACAAAATTTATGAATAATCAATTTTTTTTAATCATACTAACGATGAGGACAAAGAAAGCTTTAGTTTTTTATTCATCCGAAGAAGTAGCTGCCCTGTTCATTATCTTTTGCATCTTGATTTAAATTCTGTAAACAAATTTCTCAAAATTATAAAGAATAGGCTGCAAAAAGCTTAATTTGCAGAATTAGCAAAAAGCTCAAAGGCTGCAAAAGTCTTAATTTAACTGATTAAGTAAACTATTTATTTTAGTATAGTTATAATCTTCTTAACTTTCTTTAAATATAATCTACTGCACAAAGCTGAAAATTCAGATCGAGCTACGGTGATAATTAAAATAAAATAATTTATTCAATAACTAAATTACTTTGAAAATTATTAAAAAACCTTTTTTTTTAAGTACTCTGACATACAGCCGTTGATTTCAATTAACTTTTTTTATTCTAGCTTACTGCAAATTATACCGGATAAAGCGATAAAGCTCCAAATTCCTAATCTCACACTTTTTTGTAACGACCTTCCGCTTCCTGAATTTTGCATTAAACGTCTCTGTTACTGTAAAACTTTATATTGTGGTGTAAACAACCATTTTACTTCCTCGATGCATAATGAATAACCACGTCTTCCAACTTACCTCCTATTTGACCCGATAATCGAGTGGAAAATTGAACATTACACCACTGAATTTTTCATTAAATGTCCAAGTTGATTACTTCAGAAAACTCTGCATTGAAGCGCGATCGGTGCTTCTTCCCTTTAGACGTGTAAAAAACTTTTCCCTGAGAAAAATAAAGTTTTTTTCTAAGTAAATCGACCAAACGATTATTTACACTTTGATGTTTGAAGTTACACAAAAAACTTTTTTTCGAGCAGGTGTCTTTCTCAAGTAAATAGTTAATTAACATCAACTGTTACGAGCCCGAGAGCAGTTTGATTGGTTAAGTTCTCGACTCGTGATCTGAAGTTTGATTCCTGATAATTAGATGAAGAGCCCGGATTCGATGGAACTCTTCGTCTGCACCAAATCAAGGGAATTTCGTACTTCTAACGAGTAAAAAATTAACCACGACTTCGTCAATTTGTTTGACTTCAGCTTCTATTCCTTCTGAAAGTGTGACTTTGTAACCGTTAGAAAAAATGAAAGGAGGCCTGAGCCCTGCATTTTTTAAATATCAGACCGCTGCAGCGCCACCCAGGCTTTTATTAAATTTTTAAGTTCTCCCCGTGGAGCGTATGCACCGCGCATAAAATGTATATGCGGGCCTTTGAGGAGGTCACATTTTTTTTTTATGTACATTGGAATATGAAGGAGATAAAAAAGGTACTATCCGTCGGAAAAATGCAATCTTCGATATAAATATAGCTCGGTATCGTAAAGCATATTTAGTGGCTAGTTCAGGGAACCCGCGAAAGTAGTCCGAGACGCTTTGGTGCTCTCGAGAAATCTTGTGCGAAGCTTATGGCTTTCGAACTGCAAGACTAATCCCATTGAACTCGAGTGAATAATCTTCTTTGAAAACCAGCAGTTTGGCAATTAAAATAAACAAAGAGCGAGGCGCCTAAGCGGCTTAGACTTTTAAATTGGACCAGCTGTAATTTAATTCAGAATTATGGTAATTTATGGTCTAACAGTCGTTTAGGCAAAAAATTTTGCGGGGTAGTAAATTAAATTAACCCGGTAAAAATTCCCGGCGCTCTAAATTCAAAAAGTTCGAATAATAACGAAGGCTCCCGCAGACAGCACCAGCCGAGTACGCAAGAGAGAGAAAAAAAAAATCCGCGCGCGCACGCGAGTTGGAGTTATTGTGCCCCAGCAAAGTTGCCCCCCCTGAATTGGTTAAGTTACCTCCTCGAGGGTGGAAAATGCCTCGGCGGTTTTCCGCGATTTTTCTCGAGGGCTTGGGACTCTTGCCAGAGACTTTACTCCTTTTTTTTTTTTAAATATTTCGCCCAACTTTTTAGGTTTACCAGCCAAGCGTGCGTGCATTTTTTAAAATGAGAAAAATAAGTATGCGGTCCGCGGACGCCCTGGCGTGAAGCATTCAATGGGGGGAGATGCTGTGAATAAGTTAGAGAGGGCTAAAAAAATTTGGAAAATTCGTTTTAAATTGTATTGCATGTGTTGAATATAAAACTTTTTTAATTACACTAAAATTTATTTTATAACTTACTGTTAAACATGGATATTTTAAGTTCAAATTATCGAGGATTTTAGTTAAGTAAAGGTGTCAAAAAAATTTTCAAGGTATCGTACTTAGAAAAAAATTGTTATAAACTTTACGGTATTAATTAATGATTTATTTTCTGTTAAAAAACAGATTTCTACTAAAGTATTCTGGGTGTACACTTGGATTTTTAACAAGCTTACACTTTATTACCAGTGCAAGCTACGGCATAGTTTTATAATATCTGTTTTTTCTATCTTGCATTGTTAATTCAAAAAAGTTTTAATGTTTAAGTTTCCGGGTTCTAATTTTGTACCGTCGAGATTTACTATACTCAAGCTTTGGACAGAAGAATTATTTAAAAAAAGTTAATCTGGTGGATTTGACACGTCTAACATATAATTGAACTAAGAATTTTGACAATTTAAATTAAAAATAGAAACAAAAATAAGTGTGAGAACAAAAAAACAATGTCAAAAAATTAATAATTAAGACGTCAAAAGTATCCGATTTTATGTTCCTTAACATTTTATGATAAAATTTTTTACTGATTTATTCTGTCAATCCAGCAGTCTCATATTCGGAACTTTTCGAAGTAAAATTTTACTGCAATCTTCCCTGTAATTGTACTCACAGCATACGACACGTGAAAACCCATGTCAGCGATAAAAAATTCATCGTTCCCATTTTGATCGTTTTATAAATATCTCAGATTTATCCTACTCTCCCTCGCACCGAAACTCCGGTTCGGTCTGCAGCTCACGTAGTTGCCCTAAATTATGCACTCGTAAAATCGGGGATTTCAAAATAATCAATGGCTCTTTATCTATTCAACAAAGCTTTCAGCCCTGCGAAAAAAGAAGCTTTCCGTGATTTTCAAAAATGAAAAACTTACTTCGCTCAGAATCGTGAGCATTACGAGGTCTCTCTCTACGGAGAAAGAAATTACTGGAGCTTTACGCCGCGTGTCCTACTGTTGTTATGAAGCTTCTCGGCTGAGAAAAAAAAAAAAAAAAAAACACCTCGTATCATTCATCACCGAGCTTTTTTCTTCCCCCCGGCCGAGGTATTTGAGCTACTTTCTCAGAAGTAATTTTAAAGGGCTGGCGAGAGGAGGAAGAAAAAAGATTGCGACGGACCCATTCTTTTCATTTAAAAAGTTAGTCAACTTACCCCCCCCCCCTCCTCTTTGTGAATTCATGTGTCGGTGGTTATTAAAACCACGGCGTGAATTTAAATTTTGAGGCGAAAAATTTATGCTTTTGCGTCTATGATGGCGTGAATTGATGCTTTAGACTTTGTATGAATTAAAGAAAATTCAAGTGAACAAACAATATTAATAGCTTCAATAAAAAAAAGTTTTATTTAAACATTCAATGACGCAGCTGCTTAAATATATGCGCTTACTATGTGTACTTACATTTTTTAGGCAATCTTCTTAGTCCTGCTCTATCATCCAAGCTATCATCGTTAAAAATGAAGCTAATTTTGGCTCTGCTCGCTTTTCTGGTCATTTTTCTTCAAGTTTCAGCTCTTGGTAAATTTTTCAAACTGTAATTACTGGAAATTTTCTTAATACATAATTTTATCATACCTCTTTTTTTATTATTATTAGATAAAGGAAAAATGCGCTTAGATTACAATTGGTTGAAATTAAGAGACGATCAGTGTAGAATATACTGCAAGCAATTCGATCGCTTTGGGTTATGCAATGGAAAGTTTTGCAGGTGCATTCCATGGCTAGAGGAATAACCGCAAGAAACTTTACCAAGAAATATACATGTATTTTTTTTTTATTATTCGAGGCTAAGTTTTGAACCAAATTAACAACAAAAAAAAAGTTCTTACTCTGATCATGATGTGATTCAAGTGAAAAAGCACTTAAACTTGTGGAATTCATAAAAATTTATTTTAAAAAATTGTATGCTGCCTTTTGAATGAAATAAAATATTTCCATTGAGTATTTTAAGATACATCTCAGTACTTATGTTGTTGAAATTTTAAAATCTTAGAAAAAAAATGGAAAAGTACAAAAAATCTCTTGATGTTTTTAAAATTTTCTTACTACCTATAAATGTTGAAAAATTAAAATAACAATTTGTTTGTTCCATAAAAAATTGAGTTTGTACAGATCTTAGAGGTATTTCTTAATTTTCTAAACCTTGTATAAAAGCTTGATAAAAACCATTCGCAGCTGTATGCAATTAGAAAATTACAAAACATATTGGATCTGATTATTAATCTCGTTTTAAACAAAAATAAATAAAAAAATAAATAAAACTTTCATATTTGGTGAAAATTCCAGTTCAGAACAAATTTTGAAACGTTGGTGAAAAAACGATAAATTTATCGTTTTTTCACAAATTAATTTCAAAAACTATTAAACTGAATTGAAGCTCAAATTATACACTTAAAAAACCATGAAAATTTTATTAAAGCTTTAAATTACCTTATTTTACTTTACAATAAATGTTTAAGCGTAAAACTTGTGGCAAGTAGTAAATTATAGGTGAGCACCTCTGAAATATTGGCCTGTATTTTTTCAATAAAACAGATGTCAATTTCCATCAAGAGTTCTAAAGACTTGGAGACGTCTATTTCTGCAAAAACTATTGTACGCAACAAATTCAACGAGTTAAAAGTTACAAAAAAAAAAATTTCCTACCAAAAACACATTATTTTGTGAACTATTGTAGTTAATTATATACATCATTATCTAATAAAATAAAGTTAATGAGCGGATACAATTAAAATGTAACAAACAAATTTAGAAATAAAAATATTACACAAGAAAAATTTCGAAAGAAAATCAAATTATAAAAAATACAGTGGAGTGACGTTTGAAAAAAAATTCAGTTGTCTGTGCTACTTTGAAGTGCTATGAAGTTAATCTTGTCTCTTGTTCTTTTAGTCGTGTTCGGTCAATCCTACGTTTTGGGTAATTAATAATGAACATAGTATAAATATTCAATAAAGCTTTAACAATTTTTGAACTTTAAAATTTCAGAAAGAGAAAAACAGTGCCTTGATGAATCTCGAACGTATAACATGACCGAAAATGAGTGCAATTCATATTGTAATAAAATGTACAGCGATTACGAAGGTTCTTGTGATGTTCATTTTTGTCATTGTACTCAGATCATAGTTCTTATAATTTAGTAGTTTTTTTTTATTAATATTTTCAAATGCATTTTAAAAATTAATTGTGTATATTTATTAGTAACTTTGAAAAATTACTCGTACAATAAAAAGCAGTAATTAATAGGGTTGGCAACCGGTACTTTAAAAATATATTTTTTTAAAAGTACTCGATTTTTAATGAATTTTAACATTTTTTTTAGAATTTTTAAATCAAAATTGAGCAAGAAGAATATTAAGAAAAGTTTTTAAAACTACGGGTTGATGACGTCATCAACCCGAAATTCCATTAAAAGTATATCTATATATATTGAAATTTTTTAAAATTTAAACACTTGTAGTTCTTTTAATTTTAGTTTTTTTTTTTAAAAGAAAAAATACGTGTCAATTATTTTTCGATATTTTTACTAAATAAGCAAAAAAATATTATAAATTTCAAAAAGTTGCCAACCCTATTTTATTTACGTTGTTACTCTAGATTTCACATCCTTTTTATACAAGAAACGCTAAATCGGTCAAATCCAAGGAACTTTGACAAGTTCACTTTTGCATTCAACAGTTAGTTGAGAAAAATTTTACCCAGTCATTGATTAAACATTGTAAAAAAACCAGCTTTCGACACGAACAGTGACAAAGGGAAAAAAAGAAGAGGAGCAACCCTCTCATCAGCAATTCCCGGAGCATACCACCCCTAAAATTTTCCAAAACGCAGTCACCCATCGGAAATGGGCTCCTCCGCAATAAAAAGCGCGCCAGCCAGAGCCAAACTCTCCCCCCGCGCCTGCCATTTATCACTACCGCCCTAGCGTAGGGCTGTAGCACCGAGGGTAGGACAATAATGCGCAGGCGTTACGATCGCGGAAACAAGACACTCGTCGTCGAGACTCGAGAAGGAGGAGGAAGAGGAGCCTGGAAAAGTTAACGATAATAAAGAGGCGATCGATGATGCAATATTTAAGCGACGGGCTGGAAAGAGAGATTTGGGATACTTTGATGTACAATTTTCAGTAAAGACAATATTTTTTTAAAAGCCAACGAATTTTTTTATTGTACGTGGAACTTACAATTAACAAAGTAGGAAAATGCAATCGATGCATAATACCGATCGCTATCTACGCATAAATCGTAGTTTGAAGCGGCCGTAACGATAAATCACGAAAAATGTAAAATATGCTCGAGCTGTACAGGAATGATAAAAGTCGGAGTAAAATTATTTCAAACTGTTCAAGTATGTGATGTACTCACAATCAGTACATAAAATATTCAGTCTAAAATTGTGATTTTACAAATTTTTGAGTTTGCGCTTAAGATTAAAAATTCACACTGTCGTTTGAAATTTTAGAAAGAAGAATTAAAAATTAAAAATAATCTGCTTGAAAATGATCTAATTTTAAAAACTATATTAAATTAGTTAATAATACTCGTTTTAACATGAAAAAATAAAATATTTTTTGTGAAAAATTGAAAGTTTTTCACAATACATAAAAAAACCATTTCAACAATACGGAATTCATTTTTTTTTTTTTTTTTTTAATAGTTTAGTACATTTCAGCTGTTTTTATTGTATTTTTCAATAATAGTAGTTATATTACAAGAATCATTTTAATGTATTTTTATCATAAGTCACAGCAAGAGGACTCGAACCATCAACCTTCGTGTCAATGGACCAACGTTTTATTGAGCGAGCTATCTTCACAAATCTATATGAATTAGAAAAATATTTCCTAGGATTTCTTAAATTACTACATCATAAAAATAGACACATATTACTCAAAGTCAGAGTTTTCAACTTCTAATTAAAAACCAAATTAAAAACCGACCTAACAGTATATAACAATTAATTAACTCAAGAGTAAAAAAAAAAAAATTGTTTCTACGATACATAAAAAATTAACTCTTTCTCGACAACGAATTTGAACTTGAAGGCACTTTAACATCCGTCATCATAGTGGTTTCCTCGAGGGTACCGAGACTTGCTCTCATGAGCACCTCGGCAATAACTTTCTCGGCGATGACACTCTGCTTCCTGGATGCTCGTTTCAGCTTCGATGCTACGTAGGCCCCGAACAGGTCGAAATCCGGCTGATCCGTTTCTTTCGACTGGTAATGGGACACCCGCTGTCTCTTCGACCTCGGCTGAGTCGCGACGTACTGTTCTTGAGGATTACTCTTCTCTGAGTAGACCGCGTTTATCTGGAAGTTCAAAGGCTGCGACTCGGCCACTGGAGACGCCGCCCTGGATGAGACTGACGAGGACGGTTCGACTTTTATGGGCTGTTGGTCGTTGGGCTGAAAGCATAACAAAGCTCTTGTTACTGTTCTGAAAATTTGAAGCGTTGTAGATCTACTAAGTAATTCAAAAATAAGAAAAAAAAAAAAAAAAAAAAATTGAAATTTGCATTAGTTAACCTAAAAAGTATAATGAGAATTTTCAACTAATGTAGCGTATGAATATTTTTCGAGACTTCATAATGTTTAATATTTAATAACATGATTTGTAAATTGTAGTGGCTTGGAAAATTTATCTAATTTTTAATGCTTTTTTTGTCATGAATTTTTGATGAATTTTTCTATTGTAAGCATTTTTTAACATAATTTTTTCAATTTATTAAAAATTCTACGCAAGTAGTTTTAAAGTGATTTAGCTCTGCCTGATTAAATGAGAGAATAATCAAGAAAAATTCATTTACTCTAATGTAACTTTTATGAAGAAGAAAAAAATATTAAGAAACGTATGTTGTCAATAAGATGGGTTAGAGAAAAATTCCGTGGCGCTAGTGGCAAGACCCTCCTCATTATATTATATTTTTTTATATACACTATATTTTTTTATATATAGATATACTTTCAATGAGGAGGGTCTTGCCACTAGCGCCACGGCATTTTTTTCTAATCATCCTAATAAGCTTGACGCTCAACGAGTTGAGAAACAGATAATTCAAAAAGTTGTAGCAATAGATTCAGCCAAAAAGATAAATACAAATGCAACAGTCTTTCTTCAAGTTCTCAAATCTGAAGTAATCTTTTAAGTACAATAGAAATTTTTAATTTAATTGAATGCTCGACGGTATACTGGAATTTAATTATCCGATCAAACTCTATCTATCCAAGAGCTTAACTGCTTGATCGAGTTAAACTCAATTGTACCCAAATATGTGGTGGAAGCTATATTGATTTAGATTCGGAATCTGATTTAACAGACACGCATTAATTCAATGTTACATTCTACTCAACCTGTCATCTACTCAAATCAAAAAATTAAAAAGGTTCTGTGAGCTTGAAAATGTTTAAATAATTACATGCACAATAGAGTACCTAAAAAATTTTTAATTCAATTTATCTAATAGCTCTAAAAGATGATGAAACTGTTTTTCGAAAAATTTAGTTTCAAAATCTACTTGGCAAATAATATGATCGTATAAACAGCAATTTTATACTTTGTCATTGCACTTATATAAACTTTAGCCAGCACTTTAGTATTTATTTATTTTTTTAAAGTTCAAAAATGAATAAGGTATTTGAAATGTGTAAACAAAATCAGAACCACACTATACGCATCAGTGTACAATCAGTTTACCAAAATTAAATTGAAACTCACGCTTTTACATAATTAATTTCGATTTGGTTTCCACGTCAGACAAGAATCAGCCGCAACTTTATGCGATCGATCATAATGACTGATCACTCAGAGAGATACCGATTAATTACCCCAATAGAATATTTATCCTCCCTTGACTCCTACTCAGACTTGCTAATCCAGCCTCGGCGATATTTTTTCACGTTTGTTTATGCGCGGACGTCGTCGATGCATTAGAGGGATTACGGTGCTAAAAGGGGGGTGCGGTTTTTCACCTATGGCGAGGGGTGGGAAGCGGGTCTCTTTGAAACTCGAGCAGCTTGTTGCTTCCTACAAAAGCGATCTTGAGTTTTTGGCGGTGATCTTTGGACGCGGTAGTATCGACTCGGCTGATGGGGTTTTGCGTGAAAATCCGCAGAAAATTATCATCGATTATTGAGGCTGTAAAAGTGAATTTAAATTTAGTTAGCGAGCGAGTTCATTGATATCAGTAAGCTCTTTCTGGTTTAGGATTATCTTTTTCTTTGAAGAATTAATAGGAGTTTACTTTTTTCTATGAATAATCAGCTGAAAAAAAAGTAAGTTCTAAGATAAAAAATATAATTAGTGATTCGTAAACTCCATTTCAGACTAAAATGAACTTTGAAGTTTTGAAATTCCCCTTGAGCTTTCATAAGAAATTATATTTATTTTTTGGATTTTCACTGAATTGTGAAACAACTTTATGATTTTTTTATGTAATCTGTTTTTAACTCTAAGCTACATTAGCTTTAAGGCCTGGAGGCTTTGAAATTTATTTATTACACGCTTCGCACTCGGTGCTTTTAAAACCGCCCTGGTGACGACACTGCACCCTTTGCATAATATACTATTAAAAAAAAATTTTGAAGAAATCAGGTAGTTAAAATAAATTTCATTGCTATTTAAATATTTATAAAATTGAAAAAATAATTTTATTTACAGTTATACATTCAAGATAAATGTACATGTTATAAACTCAACACCACATTTAAACGTTTTTAAGCCTTAAACTAATGTACATAAAAACTTTTTTTTTTTTAATATTTACATGAATATAATAAAATTCAGTTGGTTATGTTCACCATGATCTAACATTTGTCAAACAATCACTTAGTTTACTTAATAATTCTTGGTCTGATACTTCAAAATGATGATTTTTTCTGGCTTCAAATGCAACAGCTAAAAAACAATTCATACATAATACATAAATTTGAATCATTTTTATATGTAGAAGACAAGGACATTTTTGGTTACCTTTCATACAATTCCAAAGTTCAGTGTCTTTGAATTTTTCAGTGTCCTCAGCTTTCCGTGATTTTCTAGCTGCTGTAAACTTACTTGCTAAATCTTTGGAGAGAAAAGCTTTAACCATAGCTGTTATCATTTTGACAGTTTTATAAATATTATTATCATTAACATAAGTCCACAAAACAGTTTTCTGAAAATAATTCATCAAAATAATGAAATTTGTCAAAATGGGTGAAGTTTTGTTTTATATCTACTTATATGCTTACAACATCTGATCTCAAAAAGTCCTGTGTTTTTAAATTATTATCAAATTCTTTGAAAATCACTAAGTCGTTTATTGGTAGTTGAAGAGAATACTTTTGTAGCAAATCTGTTCCTTCAATGCTCAGTACTTGTTTATCTACTATAAAATTAATAACTTGCTCTTGGCGTTGATTGACATGTGCTATACTCTGATGTATTTCATTTAATTGCCGGGTGACATCTTGTTTAAATTGTGTCAGAGTATTCAAAACTATTTTTTCATGATCTAAAATAAGAAATTAATTAATAGTGTAATTGTTATTTAAATTTTTAAAATCCCAGTAATATATTTTATTTTTAAATTTTATTTACCATTTGCATCTATATAAATTTCATTTTGTAAAAATTCCAGAGTTGTTTTTGGTAAACTTGGTAGCAATCTCTGTCTTAAAATTTCTAACAATTTATCTGCTTGTTCATATGGAATCTTGCATTTGATTATCCAGGCTTTTAATTCCTGAATTTCAGTCTCTTGAAACAAATTATCTCTAGAAACATTTTGATCATTGCTGTAAAAACACTCTTCAGAGTTTAACTCTATTTTTGGTTCACACAACAAAATTTCATTACATTTTACAGACAAAGAATCCTTCACACTCTGCAGGTTATTGTAATTTGTTGATTCTTGTTTAAACTTTTTATTTGGTTCAAAACCATCATCTTCATATTTTCTACTGGTCATTTTCCAGATAATTTTAACAAAAAACTTTTATTTTATAATTACTTCAATTTGTCCCAACAATACTCTTTACATTCATAGTACTTTTTGTATGTTTAAATATTAAAACTGATGGTCAAGATTGTTTACCATCGTTTAAAATACAAACTCGGTTTTTTTATTAGCACAAAATTGGCTAAATCGATTCCGGTTTACGTTTCTATACAACATCAGAAGATCAGCCAGCTAAATTTCTAGCTAAAAATAACCTAAAAGCCTTAGCTAAAGCAGCCTTTACCGACAATCATCTTCACAACGATTCGTAACTAAAGCTATTTTCTCGGCAATTTTCACTCGCGTAAAAAGCTTTGTCTTTTTTTGTTTATAAGTGCTCTCGGATAAACTCTAATTTATCACCGAACTTTAATATTTTACTATTCTTTAAATACTATGGTTTTTCTAAATAAAAATAATTTTGCTTCCTGCAGAGAGTGAGCCGGCAAACAATCAGACTAGTAAGGAAGTATATATATACTTATATATGTGCACTATATAAGTCGCTCGCATGCGCAAGGGAAGCCTCGTAGTGTATGTTCAACATACTATGTTGTATTATACACTTTTTTGATGATTGAAACTAATTTCGGATACTTATTTTAATTTCTAATTACTTATTATAAATTTTATTTTTGTCAACTAAAAAAAAAATAATAATAATAATAATAAAGATAAGAAATTCCTACATTACAAATGAAAACTTCATTGTTATCTCTTACTTTTAATCAATCCACATCATGAAAACTTTTAAGGCAAAAAAAAAAATTAGAAAATAAAAATTACCGTATCATCCTCGAGGAAGTCCATGAGGGTGTGAGCATCGTGATCAACGACAGTTCCATCCTTGTCGACGTTGGTGTAGGTCTGCTCCGACTCTCCGATGCTTGTGTCGTCCCAGTCTCCGAAGTTCGGTCCAGGAGGCGGTTCCGTATGATCCTGATCTTCTACGACGAACTTCATCAGATCGTAGTACCACAGCGAGGTCGTGTAAATTTTAGTGCCAATCGTTTCTCCCGAGGACCTGTCCAGCCTCTCGGATTTGCGAATTTTCTTGAACTCCCTTCTGAACGCCGTCCTCATGCCGTTTATCTTGCGGATAACGCTGTTCTTGTCTGCCCTAGGATCAACGCTCCGCATCTTCAGAACCAGGGCGTTGTAGGCCAGGTCCTTGACAGCTTTGTTCCTGTAGTACTTGCAGTTGTACTTCCATAGACAAGTCGCTCTCCGGTAGATATCAATGAATTCTGCCAGGAACCTCTGATCGTCCTTGCCGTTCTTGACCCTCACCTCGAACTTGTCGCTGTCCGAGATTGTATTCATTTCGAATTTTGCCGCCTGCGCGCCTGCGTGTTAGGTTAGGATACCACTCTGCCGGCAAAGTGTTTGTTTTTATGTTTTTTGGAAAATTTTATCAAACCTTATTACCAGATTCATTCGATTATTGTAAAACTTGATGATCAGAAACCACTAAGATGAGTAGTGGAGTACCCAAACAACGTAAGATTTGCAAAACTACTTACCGGAGGGAGTGAAGAAATCATGAAGGTGTTACAGCATGGAAGTGATTTTAAAACTGCACACAATCACACTTCACTTTTTCGTCCATTATCGAGTGTGTAAAAATACTCAAAACACAGACACAACACGCACGTGTTACTCGTGCAGAAAAACTGATGAAAATATTGTTGGGATTCAGAGACGTGCAGACTGCAGACAGCGAAACAGCGAAACGCACGTGTCTGGCTGGGTTGTATGTCCTCAGGCGCTTACGCTCCATTGAGTACTTATCGGCTTTGTTCCATTTTTTTTTTTTTTTTTTTTTTTTTTTTAAGGAACTGTACGAGAATTATTTTCTCAGGGAATGTACTGCAACTGAATGCCTATACGATTTTCGAGTATTCTTGCTTTTTTTTTGTTTTAGAATTATAATGCATGTCGCCTAGAGTGATTTTGTAGCATTCCAGGATTTTAAATTGAAGTTTGTCTATTGGCGACAACGAAGGTAAATTAGAGATAAAATTAATAAATTAATTATATTTTGCATAAATGGGAAGGATTTTAAATTATTGAAAGAGATTAATGATAAAGTAAGTAAGCAGAAATAACGAAGCACAGCGATTAACTTTAGTAAAGAAATTGTTTATCAATTTGAAATTAATTTTAATCACTTCGAAGAAAACAATGCTCTCATCAAGATTTAAAAGTAATAATAATAAATAAATTTTTATTTATGGCCTATTTTTAGGTCATTCTAAATTGTTTAATCTGTTTGAACTTGATTCTAATCACTTCGGACAAATCGATTACAGACGTAAAAATCAAAATTATTGATATTATAATGATTATCAAACATTTAAAAAAAATAAAATCATTGTTTAGTTCTTATATAGATTGATCAAAAAAATATTTATCCAGTCGAAATTTTCTGAAGTTACTTCGTTTTGTCAGGTTTTGATTTTTTGATCAAAATATTAAATTTTTCACAACGTGCGGTGCATCGGAAATTCATTTCTTTATCATTTCACCTACGAATAGAATTTCTTTTCGCAAGTTAGCAATCGAATTACCTATTTCAGATGCATTTTTGCGAGTGACGCAGAGTGCATGAAACATGAATACTTTTTCAATTCACAAGATCCATACGAGTCTTGCCATTATATTCGGTGAATTGATGTCATTTTCAGAAAAATAAAATCATCCGGTTTCTTGGCAATTTATTCATACTTTTTCATACATATATTCGGGAAAATAAGTTAGGTAAGTAAAGTATTTAATTTAGCTTTGACAAAGATTTTTTTAAACATTACTAAATTAAATTTAAAATTTACAAATCCTCACATAATAACTCCGATGAATAAACTAGACATATTTTTCAACTGAATAAAAATCAGCAAAGCTTTTTTACAAAACTAAATCTTTACTCTGATGTTTTCAACTAAGAACGTAAGCGTGTAAAAAGGAAACTGTAAAGCTTTCAGAAACCGCGTTTTAGATAAATTATCTTGCTTCCGCTGTTATACAGAGCTCGCGAGTAAAATATTATTTCCACGAAACAATAATTTTCAGCATTATCATTTTCACTGTCAAACAAGCAGAAAACTACGCAACAATTTTTTTTTTTTTCTTTTTACACTGAGTTTGAATTTTTCATATCACAGTAGCCTGTTTCTTTTGTTCGAAAAATTGAATTTCTTTTACCCGTGGCAAACAAAGAAATTTCACGGAGACGAGAAGTTTTTAGCGTGTCGTGCAATGTGAGTTTTATACGCCAGTGTAAATATATCGGGAGTTGTTGGGTAATCTTATGTGGGACGCTTTCTTCGACCTTTTTTTCGTCCTCGATGCGATGGCCGAGAAGGTCAAATTTTCGGCTCAAAATTAGCAACTCCCTTGCATTGTTGATCTTGACCTTTTTTCAAATTTGCACGCTGAATGCTCTCAACAGTCAAATAAAAGTCGCCTGCAAGTTGATGCTTGTCTGTAAAAATGGATAGGTTTTTTTTTTCCCTTTTTAAGACTTAGTTTTGAAAATATGATTTTATCTTTATTTTTTATTTCTTGTGTGTCGAAATTTATTGCGAACCAAGTATTTAATTACATTGAAATAAATAAAATAATTCTTGGTGAAAAACAATTTCACTCTTTAGACAACTTGACTAACAAAGTCAGATTAAATGAAAAACATTGAACATTCAAGATTAAATTTATTTTATAGTAGAAACAACATAAATTGGCTTTTTTTACTCTATGAATTCTATACTTTACGAAATTAAATTGTATAGCTCATGTTTGTTTGATTTATTGTAAAATGATTGAGGTAGTTAAATTATAGTTTTAAGTTATTAAATTATTCTTAATAAATCATATCTTATATTTTATGTCATTATATTCGTGTTTTTATTCAGTAAAAACGGAGTAAGCAATAAAAATAAAAATTATTGTCGATAAAATTTAACTTAAAACAAATAAATAACTAATAAAAATTTAAAGCTTGTAGTTACAAAAATAATAAAATATTGTAATTTATGATGACAGAAAAAAAATTACATCATAAGTTTTACGGACAATAACTTAAATTCTAGAATATTAACTCAGTTTTTAAAACAAAAAATGAAACACAGTTAAACCTCGAATTCGAACCTTTTTTTTAAGAGCGTGTGAATTTAAATCTGACACTTAATTCAAATCAAGAATCTCGTGAAAAAAGAAAAAATGACCTTTTAGTATAATAAACTTCATCAATTAACAAAATTAAATTAAAAAAAAAAAAGCGTAATAAAATTTCTCCCAATTAGTTGTTTCAGTGTTAATAAAATTAAGGGCTATTTCTTTCATACTGTAGTTTGAATAATTAAAAAAGTAAACACGAAAACCAAAACAAAATGTTGAGCTCATTGAAATCCAAGCGGTATTCGCAAGCCGATCATAACAATTTGTTTTGCTTGCCGAGTGGGAGGTTAAACACTTCGGTCAATCGCATGATATAAAACGAGACCTGGCTACATGCCTAGCTCAGGCCGAGCCGACCGGTAGTTACGTCAATCGCATAATCTATGCACTCGATGATGAATAATCAGCCGCTGGATTATCTAAGAATCGTTTGTACGATCGATTCGATTCGCCGACGAATTCTTTGTGGTGGCTTTTTGGAGGACAAACTTTTTCATTGACAGCTTTTTAATGTTCCTTTTTATTTCATTGTCTAATACAATCAGTTTTATTTGAACAAAAAAACAACCAGTATGATTGAGTTGATTAAGTTTAGTACTGTTTTTTAATTGTACATGTTAAAAAAAAAATTTTCACAATTTTTTTTTGGCTTGAACTGTTTGCTCAAAATAATCGGTTTTTAAGGAAAAATTATTTATTTCTGTTTGTAGCTCTTAAAGTTTATAAAATTGCAACATTTATACAAGACACCATAACAACTATTAAAACAATTTTTGATTCATATACTTTAATTATATTTTAACTAGGGGGGGTACCCCCCTGCTCGCTCCGCTCGCCAACCCCCTAATTATAATTGATGACTATAAAAATTAATCGAAACAATACGTAAGCTCTATGTTTGGTAAAATAATAAAAAGACTTAAGTGCTTAAAACCAATAAAAATTAGACACGAGAGTTCAGTTTGAACTTTACTTACTCATCATAATCTTACCAAATTATGTTACTAAAAGATTCATAACCCTACCAACCCTACTTGTCAGGGTGGGCAGTTTAAGCTAGAGATCTAAGATGAGTCAGGTCCAAAATGAATAAGGTGAGTAGGGTTTGTTGGTAGAGTGAGTGAGAGATGAGTTGGGGATTAAGTGCGGTATTTGAAGTAAGTGAAATTGGTAAGGTCTGTAATGTGGCTGAGATTAAAATATGTTAGGTGGTTAAAGATGAAAAATCAAGTAATTAGCAACTACTCGAGTAATTAGCGAAATAATAAAAAAATCACGATTATTTTCAAATTTTGCAATCTCGTATAAGCAAGCCTCGATTTTCAGTCGTAATACCCCTAGTGCTTCAAAATTGTCGATAATTTTCCGACTGTGTTTTGCGGGGCAAGTTTGACAAAAAATCACTCGCGCTTCGCGCTCGTGATTTTTAACCTGTCAAACTTGCCCCCCTCGTTGCTGTGCAAAAAAACTGGAGGAAAATTATCTAAAATTTTGAAGCACGAAGGGTTATTCGGCTGGATTATACAAAATTTTTTTACAGATTCTTCTTGAGATGAACTTACTTCCTGCATAGTACCAGCTCGCAAAATTGCGTTTAAGCCGATTTATGATTTTGTGGGGAAAGGGCTGAATTTAAAATGATAAACGGCTTTGTTCAGCACCCTCTCATGACAACAAAAAGGATTTAATAAAAATTTCAATGACATAAAATGACATAATTAGAAAGCTGCTGAGCTCAAGACCTTTTTAATGATATATGATTTTATATGAAAATTCTAATTAGAGCCAAAGTTATAATTTTAATATCTGAT
Organism: Encarsia formosa; assembly: GCA_038277355.1. Classification (NCBI taxonomy): domain Eukaryota; kingdom Metazoa; phylum Arthropoda; class Insecta; order Hymenoptera; family Aphelinidae; genus Encarsia; species Encarsia formosa. The sequence continues at coordinate 20,735,520 of CM076184.1, forward strand.
CTACCAGCCCACAACCACCTTACCTACACTCTACCCTCCGCACAGACTCGCCTTATCTAACCCGATTTACTATTCTCACCCATATTAAGAACCCTACTAACTATACTTGTTTTTTTATTTTCAACTACCTGATCTAGTACAATCTTAGCTACATTACTGACCTCACTAATTTGATTTACTTCAAATACCGTATTTTATCCCCCAAACTTATCTCACCCAATCTACGAACAAATCTTATTCACTTTATTCATCAACTCAGTCACTAACTTTAAAGTTTTGTTGAAGTACTTTAAATTTTGAAAAAGCTCTATTAACATTTTTAAGTGCAATAACAAACCCTTCCCACCTCATCTTCCCTTCCACGCTCCTCCCTATAACCTCCGCCTAACCAACCTCATCTACCTTACCAACCTGAAGTATTTTTCTTGTTTTTTTACATGTAGCTTCAATATTATGTTCATATAAATTTGTTATTTTCAATCTAGTTCCATTGCATACACCATCTTTTTTACTTAGATTTCTAATTAACATTACCACTGCATTTTTTTTTTAATTTTAGTTCATGGGTAGAAAGCCCGTCATTTACTGAATTTAAGTATTCAATTGGATAATCTAAACATATATTTGAATCAGTTTGATCTACTCCCTTATGAATGGCTTTGTCTAAACTGTAATATGTTTTACTTGGTCCATTTAATATGTTTAATACTTTTCTGTTAAACATTGCAACATTTTCATTTTTCGATTCTAAAATAACTTTGTTTAAATTATTATTTTCATTTATATCTCCAAAAATTTAATAACCAACATCTTTACTTTTCCATTTCATAGGTATTTTAAAATTTTCAATTTCTCCTATTTTTAGTAATAATTTAGAAAAGTTTTTATCTTTACATCTCATATTTTCAGTGAGTTTAAGAATTTTGAAATTTTTCTACAATTTGCTGTATTTAATCGTATCTTCTATAATAATTTTTTCATTGCCTCTTTTGACTACAGGAAGGATTTGTCTAAAATCGTCACCTAAAATTATTAATTTTCCTACAAAAGGAAAAACTGTTTTACCTGTACCACCTGCCCATCTTTTAAGTACATATTATTTTTGTTTTTTGTTATTGTATTAAATATATTTTTTTGATCATTATTAAATTTTTCAAACATTTTTTCATACTCTTCTTTTCAGTTTATTTTGCAGTCATAATTTTCAGAAATATTAGAAATATTTTCTAAGCATGGTTCTGGTAAACCAAAACATTTATAACTTAAATTAGAATCTTCGCTAGATAGAAATTTGATTATTTCATTCAAACCTCTATCTTCTGCATTATCTTTGAAATCTTTTATAAAATGTAATTTATATTTATTCCAAATTAAATTACCAAGAATTTTTTCAGACAATAAAAATAATCCGAAAAATTCTTGTAATTTTTTCGGAGTTAAATAGTTTATAGATTCTTCAAAAATGGCATATACATTTTTATCATTTACTATTAGACCCATTTAAATAGCTCCTTCTCTATATGTTTATAAATAATTTTATTATGAGTTCTTAAGTATTCGTGAGAAGTACCACCTTTTACTTTATCTGATATTAATTTTAAGTGAAAACTCTGAATTTTTAGAACAAACAACGTTTATTCTACCTATAGTTTGAAATTTTTTTTAATTTTTCTATCTAACAAAAGTTTTATCATCTAGAAATCTATAAAAATTTGGTATATTGGCATTTTTAATATTTCTAACAGATCAATTTTATTTAATTCAAACGAAGTTGCTAAAGTTGTTTTCCAATTTTTTAACTATATTATGTTTTGTTGATTTTCTGTATGAATTTCTAAACGTTGTACTGAATGACTACATTTACACAATTCAAATCTTTCTATACACCAAGCTGCTTCTATAGAAAATATTACATGATAATCTAAAAAGCACCGTTTTGAGAAAAGGAGGACTCAACTTTGAGGACTCAACTTTCCCATCGTAGACTCAACTTTGAGGACTCATAAGTATCTTTTTCATGTGTCTTTTGACCGTGTTTTTATTGATTTTCAATTTTGAGGACTCAACTTTGAGGATCATAAAAAAAACCAGATTATAATATAAAAAAATTCAAGTTGCTACATAATGGAAATTGGAATAAAATCAGAATTAGATTTTTATTCCTCTTAAAAAATTTTAATAATTCTTATACAGAAGTACATTTCATTTTAGAATTTAATAATTTTTTCTTTTAATTGAAAAGTAACAATCAAAATTAACTTTAGTAAATTTAAGCATAAACTTAGATTAATATAATTTTTTTAAATAATTTTTTTTAAACAAATTTATTGTTATAAAAATTATAAAGAATTTTAATGGTAACATTTTATATTTTAAAACAACGAAAAGGAGGACTCAGTTTTGGGGACTCAGTTTTCACGACGCAGAGCAAGTTTTGCGGACTCAGTTTTGCGGAGCAAAAAAAGTCAAAATTTAACTGTCTTTTGACCGTGTTTTCAAGATTTTCGTCACAACAATGACCAAGTTTTGCGGACTCAGTTTTGCGGAGCAAAAAAAAAAAAGGGATTATAATATAGGGAGATTATATTTTAATATCTTATTTTTCTTAATTTTTTATATTAAGCTGATACGTTGCTGTAATTAGTAAAAAAATCCTCCAACTATCACGTTGTCGCAAAATCCTTCGGATTTTTATTTAATATTATATTTTTTTCTTTTTCAGAGCATAACTGTATCATATTTTTAAAATAAAATCTTCCTTTTTTATTTTGCAATCCTACTCTGCTATCACAAGAAAAAACTATTTTAAAAATCTGTCTGACAACTTGCGTGAGCGGATTTTGTTGTTGCTAATGACAATTTGATTTACAATTGCTAAGCTTTAATCGTTTATTAATTGCTTTTTAATCCAGATGTTTTATTATCGATTCATTTAACAAATTAATTACTTATTGATTTTCCTTTAATCAATTGATTATTGTCAAGCTTTTTTGATCTGAGTCATAGTAATAAACAAATAAATAAATGAATTAAAGTCATAAAAATATGAAATTCTAAGATTAATTTTTTTTTGAAACTTTGAATTACCAAAATAGAACTTTGCCTACAATGTTAAAAAAATTTTTGATTAAAAAAAACTGAAATATTTATTTCGAGAAAGTTTTGAATTTAAAAAATCGTATTTGTTGCAGTTTTAAACTAAAATACAGTTTTTTTTTTAAAACTAAATATTTTAAAAACGAAAATTATTTCAATGTATTTACATTTGCTTGAATAAGAAAAAATAAAAAATGTGTAGTAATTGTAATCTTTTGAATGAACTGTGACCCAAATGAACCGACTAATAAATCAATTAGACTTATTGAATTTCAAGTCATTGCATTGATGAAATTCCGTTACAATCTAAAAAATACATCGTCCTGCTCATGATCTTATCTATCAAAGGTTCACCAAACAGAAAGACAATTCTTTTTTTTTGAATCAAAAATTTTTTTATTAATAAACAAATCGAAGTCTGTGTAGGTCGACGACGTCTTCGTCGGAGATTTGCGATGCTTGGTTGACAAAGGTGAATTTCTCCTGGTTTTGTCTTCCCAATATTTCGTTGAGCTCGTCAATGCCAGCCTTTATCGAATCAACCGCGTTGTTTTGGATTTTTCCGAGGACCGACCACTTTCCAACCCACGTCCAGAACTTGAGTACGAGATTAAATATTTTGTCTCCTAGTTTTTGTCCCTTAACGCGAAGAGAGACTTTTCTAAAAAAAATGTAAATAATTAATTTGATTAATTTCGAATCTTCTGTAAAGCACCGATTAAAACTTACCCTGCGTCTACGAATTGAAACTGCTTGAGTGTGAACTGGTGCTTGCTCAAGTCCACGTCGAGGACGATGTTAATGTAGACATCGGTCAAGTGACCCAGAAATCTGCCTTCTTTTTTCAGCCACAGCACTTGCAGAAAGTAATCGTAGTCGAACTGCAATCAAAGTCGAGGATCAGTCTCGAAGAACATAATAACAAAGAGAATTTTCCGAACTTACGTCCAGCTCGTTCCAGCCAAAGTTTCCTTCGAACTCTAACGTTTTGTCTTCGTAGGCAAGTGTGCAAGGCCCGCTGCGCCTGAGCTGGGATACTTTTTTCGTCGATCCTCGTTCGAGAAGAAGGTAAATCTGCAAATTTGGAAGTTGAAGTTTATTTACTTGATTTCTTTTTTTTTTTAATTCAGTTTTGAATGTTTGAACTAACATGTCTGGTCAGACCAAGTTTTTTGTCCTTCAAGTCTGCCGGGTCCTTCATGTAACTGCGAATCGATTCGATGTTTTCGTCTATGAGACCATCGATGTTTGCTGCTAAGTCATTTGATGACTTTGAATAATCCCTAAGAACCAAAATAAAATACTTCAAGCTCTTTTGATCTCAAGTTAAAAGCTCTCAATCAAAATTAACTTAATTTTTCTTTTATTCATAAACTTTTTTTAGTAAGTATACTTTTTTTATTCTGCGGTTAACTATAAAGTAAATTCAGTTACAGTAGAATTTTTAATGAATTGAAAACATTTTTTCGAAATAAAAGTAAATAAATAGTCGTGATGGACGTATCACAGTCTATTTTGGGTCAAAAATTTTCGAAAAGAAGATACAATTTAAAAGTTAACTTTCTTTAAGGATTCTAATCATGAAATATAATATAAGTCAAAGTCAGTTAAAAATTACAATTTGAATTATTTGTTACCAGATGAAAATATGTCTCTCTGATATATTTTTTTACTTTTTTCTGAAAAATTTTTTATCGGGATTTTTTTGAATGACTGATGGATCCGCTGTAGTCCAACTTTTATAACTTCATAAGATTTTCATTAATTTATTTTTAATGGCGTACAAAAATTTTATTTTGTAAAAATTATATTTTTTTATGTACGGTTTTAAAACCTGCAGCATATATCACAATTTTCTGTTTGAAAAAACTTATTTTACAAGAACCAGGTATTCTTCTAATCAGTTACCGTTAATAAATAGCTCAAAAAATCATAGATGAGAATTTAAAAAACTTACAGAAACGTGGACACATCGAATTTGGGTGCAGCATGGCAGAGTGCAACCAATGCAAAAATCAGAAAAATTTGACACCGCATGATTTTTAATTATTTAAAACACGACCGCAGTGTTACGAATAAAAAAGTGTCGTGTCCGTGGGCTTCGATGGCCACACGTTATTTATTCGGCACATCGAAGAGCGTTGGGTTCACGATGATTGGTATTAAGTTAAGTGTCTTCTTATCACCTTCGGAATTGATCGATTTCTTGCGCCAAATCTTTTATCGGTTGAATCTCCACAAAAATTTGAGAAAAGTATGAGGGTCAATCGGTGAAAAAATCTCGAGTGATTTTTCTTCTTTCTTCGTAAATATATCGACCAGATAAGAGATATTTTTCAGTAATAACTAGTGTTTTTGCAACTTTTTTTTTTCTCGCGTTTATTATGTAAGGACACTTGTGTCGATAAGATCATCATCATTTATCGGTTGTTATGGGTTTTAATTTTTAATCGAGTAGGAGTAAGAATAACTTGTTTTTGGACTCAATATTAGTTTAACATATGTCTAGTAATGATTTATTTCTAGAAATAACCAAGTAAAAGTTTGCTTCAAAAAAGTGTGATATAACTTACTAGAGGATGTAATTTAATTTGTAATTTTACATTTTTTCAACGACTGTATTTTATTAGTTTAAAAAACTCTAAATTTTATTGTTTATTGTAAATTTTTCTATTTAAAAAAAAAAAAAAAAAAATCTAGTTGGATTCAAATAGTTTAATTTACAAGAGGACATACTTTGTTTTGGAATTTTACATCTTTTTTCAATCACACTGTACGCTCAATTCCAGTATATCTGGAAATTAATCTTTTCACGTGCTGAATTAATGATTTTCTGATTGGTTGGACCCGGGCACAGTCAGAAAAAAAGAGATTATATTTTAATTAATTCAAGAATAAAACTGAAAGGCTTAAACTTAGCTTTATTACCTAAAATGGTACTTGATAAAATCATTAAAAATACTTAAACTCTTCAAGTAGAAGTTTTTCCAATTGAGCTACTACTTGTACGAAGTAATGTTTTAGACAGCCCATTTAAGTAAGAACGTATGTATTTAAAATTCTTATCTTCTTTAAAAGAAATTCAAGCTGGATAGTTTAAAAAGTTCATTGCAAGAGTATTCAAGTTGTCTTTAATTCTTTCTACGACTATCACTTACCCTAGTTGATTTTACTTTTTATTTGTTTATTTGTTTAAAAAACTTTTATTGCTTTTATCACCAAGAAATAAAAACATTGCTTATCAGCTTATCTAAAACTTGTAATGTTATGTTTTTAGTTTATTTTTTTTCCAGATAGAGACGCAATTGTTTTTGCATGCGAGCGGGAAATCTTGCTCAAAATCAAGATAATCTTGTCTTAAAATTACGTCGGAAAAAATTTTGATTATCGTTCTTCTGATGATGGTAATCAAAAAAATTTTTTTTTTTCATATGGAAGCACTACGTAAAATAAAAACTGTAACTTCTCTAAAGCCAATTTCTTTTATTTGTTTGTATTGTAATAAGTTTATATCAAAGAACTTAATAAAATTTTCATAAAATTTAAAAAATATATCAGATAAGATTTGCATGTCTTAAAATATAATTTTATCTGTTAAGGTTTTAAAATCGATAATTCAAATTTCTCTTTTTTTTTGTATTAACGTATTATGTATGAAAGTGAAAGTACAGAATGCAGTTTAGCATTCGAAATGATGCTTGATCCGAAAAAATGTTGCAAAATTGACACAAATTTAATTAGTTATAAAATGGGTTGAAAACCCCTGGGGTCAACGTATTTAAAAAATCTACCCATTTAATTCTAAGACTTATATGAAATCGCACGTCATCTCTCCGCAACCCTAAACCCACAAAAACACAACCCAAACGTAAATCGCGTGGAGTAAAAAATTTTTTGAAAAACACACTCACGTGCAGGTTGCGGATACCTGAAACGTAAAATCGCGCGTCAATCGAGAAAAACAAGATAAAAGCTCGGCAGCGTGGCTGCAGCGCAGTTGCAGTTAATAAACAAATACCTGGGACCCCGAGCAAACAGCCGGCGCACAAAGCTCGACCGGTTGGAATAAAAAACCGAGTCGAGTGATCTCGCCAATGCGATGAAGTGCGTGCGTCATTTTACGCGTATCCGACCCCCTGCGACGAGCTTTGTTCGGGTAAATAGTTCCAATCGACTGCGAAGACTGAAAAACACGGCTCGCTAGCTGCGACTTTTGGGATCGTTACTGGAGGAGAGGCTTTTTTAAAATGAAATTTTTTATGTAATATTGAATTCGAGTTTACTTGTGTAACTCGTCTGATTAAGACTTAAGGAGGTTCCCTACCAATATATATGTCAAGTGCGATGCTACGATTAGATTTCTGTATATACAGGTATACACGCGCAGGGTACCTTAACCTCGCAATCATGCATATTTCACGTAAACGATTTTTATTTATTACTTAGAGTCTCTTAATGATTAATTAAAAAATACTAAAAATTTTAATTAATTTGCTTTTATTTTCTAAAAAAATTTGATCAAAATCTGTGGGCTAGAAATAAAAATATTCTTAATAAAAGTGAATTTCCCATAAGAGACTATGCTAAATAAGTCAAAATTGAAATGTTATTATCTTTCTTAATAGGCTCCTAATGACTCTACAAATTTAGCTGGCCCTTTTAACCATTAAAAACTATATGTGTGTATAATTATATCAAAATCTGTGGGCTAAATCGATTTGGTAGGGAACCTCCTTAACGGTCAAAAGAACTGCAAGTAAATTTTTTTTTTTTTAAAGAAAAATTGATTTAAGATTTAGTTTTTTAATTTCATACAGTTTAGTAAAATGGCTTTTCACTAAGTTAAAACCAATACCATCATTGATGAAATCTAATTCATTTGAAAAAAAAAATGAGATTGAATCATATCGAACATATACTGTTAATCGAAAACGAAATAGTTGCAATTATATAAATAAAACAATTATATATATAATTATTATAATGATAATAATGACAATTACATGTTAATGAGACCAAAAAGAATTTGAATAATTAATTTTAATACAATAAACGAGCTATAAAGAGATTTAAGCAAAATTTGAATGATTTTTATTGTTTGTTATTATTTAGTAATACAGTTGTGTGTACTGTTAAGTGTAAACAACAGTTTGCCTTTTCTTCATCTTAGTCATACAATCATTTAATTGGATTCCATTTCTTTGAGTTTTATTTCCCAATTGAGAATAAAAACTCAATTAAGTGATTTACAATTTCAATTCAGCTTTGTTGTTGACTCAGACTCATGTGATTAATTGAAAATCGCGAATCAAAACGTTTGATTCTAATGTAAAATAATTTGTCCAGTGCATTTAAAAAAAAAAAAAAAAAAATGAAGTACTATTTTGCGTAGAAACTATTAACGTTATTTTTCACTTTTGCGCAAAATTTTTCAAGTGCGTCGTAATTTTTTAACCTTATTTACACCAAAACACAATGTCAAAAGAAACTTGTAATTGACGAGTCAGCCACATAATTATGAAAAATTAAACTTTTTTACATCATTCGAACTCTTGCGATAATCTTATGAAATTGACGTTTCCCGTTTTCCATAAATTAATTTTTTTTTTTTCGACAGAAAAATAACATTCCATCGAGTTCTTTGCACAGACGAGCCTCCAAATCTATGAGCAAGTGTTTTTCTCAATTCCTGAAAAATTAAACGTAAATATTGTGAAATCCTGATGAATATTGATGAGACCTTTTTTCGTACAAACGGAGTCACGCCTCTCTTTTTCAACCAATGAAATTTTTTATTACTCTCTAATTGAATTAAATGCATAGAATTTTTTACTCTATTGAAATTATCATATTTTTTACAAATTCATGGAAAGAAACAATACAACAATGGTTTTATAATTATTATAATTATTAGTGCTGAATTATTTTTGTCACCGCAACTGGTTTTACACTTTTTAGTGTCATTGATAGCAACAAACGTAGGAATAACTTTAGGACCTTCAAAATTGATTCCATGAATTCAAGTAGATCCATAGTACTTTTGAAAATGTTCTATCACATTTCCCTCTTCATTACTTTAAATAATTTTTCATTTGAGTTGAGTGAATAAATTGTTTTATCATTATAAGGATCTTCAGTAAAAAAATTATATAGCTACTAATTTTGTGCTCTTTGGTCTATATAAACCAACTCCATAAATTAAATTATTGAAGACGTCATTTCCCAGTGACCCATATAAGCATCGCGCTGCTCTTTATCATATCTCAGCTTACAAAATTTCAATAGAATCAAAAAAAAAAAAACACGTTACGCCACAGCCTCGAAAAACAGATCCACGAGAATAACAAAAAGTTATTAGCCATGATTCCCCCAGTCGACGTTTTCGAAAAGTGGTGGGAGGGACGAGCCTCCGACGTTCGCCCACTCCCGTCTAGGCTCAACCGCGCGATGATGACGAAAAAAATGAGGAAGAGGAGAAGAGTTGGAGGAGGTGGGAACTAAACTAGTCGACGGTGTTTACGTCGAGCGTATCGCGTGACATTACGCTGCGAATGTTATTCTCCCGAGCACGCACGCGGCATCGTACGATTTTGATTGTACTTACCTGGCTCCACGACCACCTGAAAAGACGTTCTTGAGAGGTATATTAAAGTATTTTTTTTTCATTTTAAATTGGTTGACGAAAAGTAAATTGTTAACTTTTTTTTTAATTAAGTTGCTGTCGGGATATGGAATAATGATTTTTTGGTTACTATTGTAATTTCTTACTTGGGGGACTGACCGGCTGCGCGAGTACATTGAACGGTTAATTAGTTTATTTATCGAGTAATAATTCATGTAGGACGATGAAATTAGTTGTTAATAACATTTTTAATGTTTTTACTCTTAACTTAAGTAATGTTAATCCATTTTTTTTTTTTTTTTTTTTATTGTATCAAATTCAGTAGTCAATCTTGAAAAATTTCATTATTTTGATTCTGAATTAATTGATTCGATGAATTCAAGTAAGTCCAATTTAGTATACTAAATTAGTCTATAGACTTAGTACTTTGAAATTTCTAAATGAACTTTGGACTGGCCTACTCGATTTTTCTGGTCGATAACTCAATCCATTTATAGATAAATAAGACGTAATAAGCTTCATTTAATAATTACACAATTAATTTTTTCAATTTAACAAATTTATAATAAAAGTAAATCATCAAAAATGATGAAGTAATTTTTTGAGTGTACTCTGAACTGATGTATATATAATAATTATTTTTTCCAATCACAACCATGTTGACCTTTGGTCTTTGGAACTTGATATCTAATTGATACTAATTAAAAAATTATTAATTATAAATTACTTTGCACAGTTACTTCAGGTAAAATATAAATGGTTACAACCATCTTGACAAGTTTATATTAGTTTATAAATTTATATTTTATTAAAGAATTTTCGAATAATAATTTTAATTTAAAAAGCAAATACATCAATAATTCCTTAACAACTTCCATGATTAAAAGTACCTCGTTAGAAAACGTGATTAAGAAAAAAAACTTTAAGTCTATGGAGTGCATCATCAGGCCCTACAAGAATAAACCAAAATAAAAAAGGCCTCGGTCGAACCCAAATAGAACTGTTTTTGCCCTCATTAACAGCTTTCCATTCGAGCCTCTCAGGCTTGCTCCATAAGAAAAAGTAAGATCTTGCGTCATCCTCGAAATACCTACTCGAACCCGTGCGCGCGCTTCGCTTCGGCCGCGGCGTCCTCGTTTCGATGATCGCGCGATCTCCGTCAGGTCCAATCTGGTGAGAGAAAAAAAAAGGCGGGGATATCGCGCGATCAGGGGAAAAACTTTCGCTGATCCCCCACCTTCTTCTTTTCCAGCCTCGCACGTGAACTCGTTTAATAAAAAAAAAAAAAAAAAAAAAAAAAAAAATACAGTCAGTGTGGTTTCCGCCGTGAGCACGAGGACAGGTAAGCTTTGTTCTTGAAGCTGTTCATTAGTGAACGAGTTAGATTTTTACACTTTTACCGGTGGATGTGAAGTAATTAAGTTTATTGATGTAGAAATTTTTTTGTTGTCAGTGCTGACTTTATCGACAAGTGGTAAATATTTATTATTTTACAGTTTATGAGTTTGATTAAATTTTATCATTATATTGTGTTTTCATTGTTTAAATATTATTCAAGCTCAAATATTTTAAAAAATTAATCCGTGTATTGTAGTGTGAAAATAACTAGCATTCTACTAAAATTAAATTAAAATCCAAAACAACCATAATAATAATTCATGATAATTTAATTAAAGTAAATTTATTTTAAAAATAAGTCCAAGACAGCTGACAATTCAAACTGTACCAGACTCTGTTATTTTAGAATTAGAAAGTAATCGAGTGCAAGAGAATTAATGAATCCAATTAAATTCAATCGTACGGGTAAATTAGTGAAATGCAACATCCGCAAGTTAAATAATTCACAAAATAATCGAACATTCTATTTACAAAACTATCACTCGAGTTCAAATTTTCTTTTTGGCAATGACTATCGTCTTGGCGAAAACGATCAAGAAAATTCTGGCTAAATTTACAATATTTGAAACTGGATTTTCTCTGAGTTCTTCAAATTTTCAAACCATTATTTTGTTTAAGCTACAAGTACATATTTTTTTCTCAAAACAAGATTAAACACTTTTAAAAATTGATGATTGTAATATAAATATAATTAATTAATTAATTTTATTCTTGTTACTTTCTTTATATTATTAAATGTTACTATAATGTAAATGCACTAGTAACACAGTAACTATCATATAAATTGTTGATATACTGTGTTTAAAAAAAAGGTTGATAGCCTGTAAACAAAACAAATAAATAATACAGAATGATTAAAAATTTTTTTTTTTTTTTAAGCTAATCAAACAAAAAAAGGAATATGCGCTACAATATCTTAAGTTTAGTAGCTCTAAATTTAATTCCATTTACAAATAAAAAAAAAAAAAAATTACAGTTTTCACATAATTTTTCTTTCATCAAACTCTTTATCTACTCGTCGAACCTCGAATCCTTAATCACTCGAGATATCCGGTGAAAAACGACGCCGTAATGAAAAACGACCCGAAAGGCAAAAAACCGTCGATTCGTCAGTCATTCGAGATAAAGGAAAAAATTCGATCAATCAGTCTCGAAAAAAAAGTCAGCTCTCTGCGGTCGTTACAAAACTCACTGTTTACCCGCACACGTAATGAAAATATTCACGTGCGACGAGTCGAAGCCAAACGCGCGCGGTTGCGTGCCAAAAAGCTCACAGGAAAACTTGGCCGAAAGAAGGAAACGTGCCGAGACCTTGAATCAAAAAAAAAAAAAAAAAAAAAAAAAAAAAATAAGAAGAAGAAGAAGACTCGAGTCGGATAAAAGCAGCGCGCGGGGCATGTATAGAAAGTTGCGTAAGTTACGTCACCGTGGGTTTTTAGACTAACCAACATTTAGTTTGCTGATTTTTGATTGCAAAATTACGGGTGAAAGGAGTCTGCGAAACGAATAAACTCGCGTGAAAGTTTAAAAAGTCGATGAACCGCGAGAGATTTCTTTTATCACACAATCGTAGAGTTTCAAAAGTGTACACAAAAGGCAATTTTACTCATTACAAAGTTTATTAATTATCACCGTGAGAGGGTAAAATAGAAAAGAATAAAATTAATTTTAAAAATTTTACCAAATATTGAAATAAAAACCTCATTTCAAATTTAATTTAATCTTTGCAAAAATATTAACAATCGATTCAATAAAAAATTAAAACTTTCTTGTCCACTTTTATCATCTTATTATTAATTATTTAACATTTGATTCATCCCTTACTTTACAACATTTAACAATGATTCTTTGTTATCGATCAAATATTCTCAACAAAGTTACCAAAAAAAAACTTAAAACATCTTACAAATGTATTTCAAAATACAGAGGTAAAATTACCTAAATAAAACGACAAATCAGGAAAATAATTCAAAATTTTTTCAAAAAATAAAAAAGTACTGGAAAAGTTAACGCACCCAAGTATTACAAAACATTATCAACAACGAAGATTAGTTAATCTCTTTTCCAATAACCGACGAGGTGTAATCGATTATCGGGATTCTCGTCGAAGTCTGCTGTAAGGCAAAAATCGGCTTTCACGCGCGCGACGAAGACTACGACAAACAAAAAAAGCCGGTCCAAAGTCTCTTTAAACATCACTCGTTTCTTATAATTTCAATGTTCGCGTTTCTTTCTCTCGGCTCGGGCGTCCAAATTGAATATTTGATAAAATAGTACACGTTTTTTCGCTATTACGTAAGCCTCTCAATTTGCTCGTACGAGTCTACTCGGGATAAACAAATCTATTACAGAAGTTGGTAATTTGAAAGTCACTGTGCCACTTCATTATGCAAGTTCGTGACTGAAAGGATTTTTACCTTCTTTGTTTATATTCCCAACGCTAATGATAAATTGTTTATCGTTAAACTAGACGTTGCGCAATCGAAAGCTTAAACAAATTATTGTCGAAGAAAGTTTATTATTCAGACAAATTGAAAAAAAAAAAAAAAAAAAAATATTCGTCAGAGTTGATAAGATAAGCGAATCATTAGTCTGCAGTATTTTAATTTAAACGCGGGAGAAAAACACGATTTTTCCAACTTTTTTTTTTCCCCTGAATTCGAGTGATTCAGGAACGAAAGCGTGTTTCGTGCAAGTCAAGGACGCCTATTGACCAGCAATAATTTTCGTGCCAAACGTTAACTTACCCGACGAGTTTTGCATAAATCATGCGGAGTCGAGCTACGTGAAAATTTTTTAAAGTCTAATTGTCGTTGCATAGTCAATAAGTTTTATGACCCGGTACGAAAAACAAAATTGCTCGTTTGTGGTTGAGAAAGAGAATTTTTTTGCCTAATTTTTAAGATTTGAATTTACAAATGCTTTTGAGGTATTAAATATTTTATGGATCGTAAAGTCGTTCGGTGTTTCATAGTTTGCGCCCACAGTCGGATTCGTTAAATTTTTAAATTAAATTCACTGCAGTGAAAGTTTGATAATTTGAAACTCAAGAGACTAAAATTTAGCTTTGGAGAGACAATAAAAAATTTAAATGTAGATATCAAGAAAAATAATTATGGTTATAATTTAAAGAATAAAAATAATCTCTACCACACTTAAACTTTTTTTAATAAAAAAATTTTTTCTTTAATTTTAAAAGTACTGTAAAAACTTTACCACTCGAAGCCATTTCAGATTCTCAAAATAAAGAGGAAAAAGACAAGAAAATTTTTAAAAACTCAAGTCAAAATTTTTATTATAAAAATTAGTTCTTTTTTGTTGCAAATCACCTTTACAATAACAAAAAATCATATATTTTATTCGTTCATTTTTTTTATAACTTTCAAATAAGATGAGCCTTTTATTTGCTTAAGAATATTACTGCACAAATTTGACGACTTGAAGCAAGTTCAAATTATTGAGTTTCACAATTATAAACTGAAAAATTCTCTTAACGACTGAAATCGATACAACAGAATTTTACAAAGAAGCCTCCCTGAAGTTTTTAAATAGCAATTATTTTTTCTCGATACTCCTCCGCCAATTCCCCTTCTTTTTATCCAATTTAGGCCATGACTCTCTATCTATTCATTCGGGTACAGCCGCACTCGGAAAAATCTTAAATCTTTTTGCTCCTCTCCCTCGAGGCTGGCTGGCTGGCTGCAGCACTTCAGCTTGCTTTTTCGCACGCTCGGCACTCTCTTTTATTTTTTCCCTTCCTCTCTTTCTCTCTCTCTTTCTATTCATTTTACTTTTTCCTCTGCACCTCCTCCTCCTCTTCACCACTACGACATCTGGTCGTCGGCGTTATTAATTCTCGCCCGTCACTTGCAAATTTTCTTTTTTCTCTTTTTACCCGATTGAAAATTGAACTTCGTTCGCAGAGTCAAAACCCGGGAACGAAAAATTTCTCACGAAGTACACTTTTTTTATTTTTTATTATTATTTATTGTGGAAGAATCGGGAAAAGTTGTATAGGTTAATTGTTAAATTTTATTAGAGTGGTTTTTGAAGCGAAAAAATATATATTTTTTAAATTAAAACTTCACTGGCATATGAAATAATGTAAGAACTTATCAAATAGATAAATGGTCAGAAATTAGTTGATTACTCATAATTTTTTAAGATAAGATTTACGAGAAAAATTTAATAATTAAAAAAATTAATTATGACTGGAAATTTTGTTATTTTGTTTTAAAACAGTCCAATGTATCAGTGAGTAGATTGTGTGACTCGTATGTCAGCGGTCGCAGGTTCGAGCCCCAGACTTTGACTCTCGCTTGGACTCTATATACTTAATACAGTAGGACCTCGCGCATTGTCCCTGCAAAACCTCGGACATTGTCCAAAGATGCCGACAGGGACAATGCGCGAGGTCCTCGGTCCCGACGAATGGACAATGCGCGAGGTTCTACTGTATATAATATTGTATTTACTATACATAAACTATAAAAAAAAATAAAAAAAATAAATAAAAAATTTTGATTTTTTTTTTTCTTTATTCATGAATAATTAACATTTACAGAAAAGTTTTTTTTTTGAGTAAGTATAAAATAGGTCAGAAAACAGTCAATTATAAAATCGAACTTCAAAATTATGATTAATGAAAAAAAAAAGATTTGTTTGAATTGTTTAAAAAAATCATTATTCAATTTCATAAAAATTGTTTATGAAGAGTTTATTTATTGACACATGATTTTTTCATAAAAACACAGTAAAGCCACTGAAAATTTAAAAAGCAGATAAATGGTCAGAACGTGGTTAGTCACTAATCATTTTTTCTTAGATAAAAGTTGCAAACGAAAATAAATTTTTTTTTTTTCAATTTTTTTTGTTTACCCTAAAAATTTATTACTGCATTTTATTAGTTATTTTTTTTAAACTCACAAATATTATAATGTACTAAGAATAAAATAAAATACGTAAATGGAACGAGAATGTTCAGTTTGTAATCATTTTTCTAGACTAAATAATGAATGAAGATTAAAAAATTGCGTTTCATATTTTTCTATAATTAAAATTGTTTTTTTTTTTTTTCTTAAAGAGTTGCATAATTCATTATTTTAAATTATATCGACATGAGAAAATGAAAACTGAACGCAATTATATACAAAATACTTCAACGTACATACTAAAATTTTTAATGAAATAAATTCGATCAATAGTTCAGATAATTTGAAAACTATTTCACCGATGTAAAAATTTTAATTTTTCAAAGTATCCAATGAATTTTGGCCTCCTCGCATCAACAATTTCGTCACTTCGCATTTTTTTCCTAAACACACGATCATTCGACGCAATTTCTCAATCCAAAAACGACCGCAACCGCGGTGCGTTAACCCCGGGAGTTCCGTTGAACAAAGCCGGGTTTCCCGCCGCAAAAAAAAAAAAAAAAAAAAAAAAAAAACCCCAATTCGGGTATCCTTTCCTCTCTCTTTTTTCCTGCCCGCGACAAACAACAAATTTAATCGCGTGTTTTTCATCCCAGGCTGTTTACTGCCGAACGAGTCTTGGGTTGTTGTGCGAGCTTGCGGCGTGCATGCACGCATGCAGCATGACTAGCCCGTATCGACGCGACTGACGGCTCAGTACGTCGGAGCTGCTCGTTGAGCGCGGAAGCCAAAGTGTCTGCTGTGCAAAGCGAGTGATTATATTATACAAAGTGTCTGAGTGGTGCAAGTTCGAGGAATTACCTTTTTTTTTTTTACTCAACCGTCACGGTAAATGTTTTATTTTTTCTTTGTGTCGCTTGGGGCCTTTCTTTTGAACAAATTTCTTTGTTTGTTTTCGATTGGATAATACTCTGTTGACTTGTTTTTTTTTTATTGCTTCGTTCCTTTTATGATGTGTTGGTACGGTTGAATTTTAAATAAATTTTATGAATGGTTGAGACCTTAGTAATATTTTAAAATTGTCTTTGATTCACTGTATTTTATATTTTTCATTGTAAGTGCCAGATGGATAGATACAAGAATTTTATTTTTCTGTATAATTTTTTAATATTTATTTTTAATAATTGAATATTTGTTATAATTTGTTCAGTCATGATATAAGATTGATTTCTTTAAATTTATTCAAAATCGAACAGTTTTTTTTATTTAATAACTAATTTATCAAATTTAAAATAAATTTATTCATAAATATCAATATTTATATTTATTTACAGTGAAATTATTTCGTTTAGTTTTTTTAATAACCTTATTTTAAGTATTTGATTAGTCTGATACGCAATATTTTAAAATTTAATATTACTTTGTTTTGACTTTACGTTGATTTGTTTATTAACTTTTGCGTTCGAGAAATTTTTTCTATTTTTGAAAGATGAAAAGTAAAAAAACAAAAGCCCGAATAACATTTTGCGGAGAAATTTTCAATAATATCGTATTTTTAACCGCGTTTATTTACTTAACTTCACGAGTGTATTGATCATCCAAGTTTAACCAACACGTGATCAAAATATTTTTCCACTTAAATCATTTTAAAAAATCACCCCTTTTTTAAAAATAATTCCCAATTATAGAAAGTTTACCCAGCTGTATTTTTTAGTTATGACGTCTCAGTTATCAATTGTAAAATCAACAACTTTTTAAAAATTATTGTGCGTCAAGTATCGACCATGTATTACTCACTGAAATTCCCGAAAATTGAAAAAAAAAATCATCCACTGATTTATGCAGTGAGTCACAATCTTTCTAACTCGTGTACGTTAAACGTGCTTAAGTCACCTAAAAGGGGTCTGCTTTATAAACAGTAGCAAGAAAAAAGGCGTTTAGCTCACAAAGTCAATCAACGAATAGTTTGTAAAAGAAAAGGAAAAAAAGTGTTTCTTAAGCTAATAAACTTCAGTCTATTCTTGAAAATGAAAAAAAAAAAATTAAAAACTCCGACCCATAAACGTCAAAAACGTTGTAGTTAATGTGATAGAAACGCAATTTAAATTGTAGACATTTGTTGTATTTCGCAACGAAATTGACTCTTAAATATTAGTAGTATCGCTCTTGACACAAATAATAGACAAAGAAAATTTATTCGACTTGGGTTAAACGTAGCGTAGAAAACCGCTTCGATTAATAATCCCTCTAACTATGATCATTTTGTTTTCAAATTTACATATACCATTTCTTCGAGTGCTAGATATAAATAAAACTTTCATTCATCAAACTTTTTGGATCTCTTTCAAGAGTACACTTCATAATAATGTTAAACAAATGCTCTATTAATAAAAAAAATTTTGTTTTCTTCAAACTTACACTCAATTTGTTTACGGAATGAGAACGTTTAAGTAGCTTAAAAAAACTGTTTGTTTAAAAGAATACTTTTATCCTAAAATAAATCATAAAAATGATTCGGTGAAATTCCGACAGGGTAAAGTCCATACAATGGTTTCGTCTTCAAATTACGAAAGATTCAAAGTTATTACAGTGTAGAACTAAATAATGTTAGGTAAGAAAACTAAAAAAATAATTTCGAAAAAAGTTGTTTAAGGATGTATTTGAATTTTTGATCAGAGAATCAATTTCGAAAGAAAGTTTCAAAAATAGAATTAATTGCTTAAGAATGCAGGTACTTAAATTTTTTATTTCTTATTACGTAGAATTTCATAACATATTTTCAACGTTAGTAAAAAGAGATATTTTTCTTAGAGTAAATTGTTTACAATTTTAGATTGTTTATAACTTTTCCGTTGTTCAGCCAAATCAAGTGTCACGAAAGTTCACACACGATTAAAATACATTATCATTAACTTTTTCGCTATATTGATACTTTTACATAATTTCTCACATTTTATGTAATGCTACAAATGCATTAAGAATCGCATTTACTTTCTGATTTCAGTTAACCTTGATCGTTTAGACATTCTTAATTGGTCTTTTTTCTACCTTTACGGTCTTGAAATTTTTTTTATTAACTTAAGGCAGACATGGAACAAATTAAATGAGATAATTTCTTGTGATAGCGCTATTTAAAATTTACTACATCTTTATGCTGTATTAAACAATTTATTAAACATACTACAAATCTTATGATAACTATGATTTTTTTTTAGAAAACTTTTCTAATAATAAATTAATTCCTAAATAAAAGCTTTAAAATTAATTACAACGATTGAACTTCTGAAAAATTATAATAATCCAAATAATCGTAAGGGATACATCTGAATAAAAATCAAACCAGACAACAGACATGAAGCATTTATACAAAGAACTCGTAACTTGAAGATAATTTTTTGTTAGCTTCAGGTAAACGTAAAGAGCGCTTGTAAACAGCTTTCAAGTAGAACAATTTATTCCAAATTTAGAAAAAAAGTGATAATAAAAAAGATAGTACTTCAAGGTATCATAAGATTCGAAAATTTTGAACAATCCAAGCTCGAACCTTCGCACCTATTCGTAAATTTTCAGAGCAAACAACGGTTCATGTCATATAAGGCCATATCCCCAAGACGTTTTCTTTTCTCTCGTCGTCATCGCCCCGCCGCAAGCTTCACAATTGGCTAGGCTCGGTGCAGGCGTGACGTCAGTCGTGTGTTAACACACGTGCATAGCTCGTAGCTCGCTCGCGTTCGCGTGCACCAGAGCCAATCCGATTTGTATAAAACATCGTCTGTCGCGGCGCGGCGCTGCACTTGAACTCTCGAGGTGATTTTCAAGGAGCATTTTGTATTTGAATAAATACTCTCCGAGCTGCTTCCGTTTTAGCTTATTTATAACTACCTCGGGGGATTTTAAAATTGACCGCGTTCTTTTGATCTTGGGGAGAAAAATCGATAAATTGCGGGTGATGATCTTTTTTTTTTTATCTATTTGTGGATGACACTTTGTAATTCTATAAAAAGGTGACTCTTTGCACGTGTAAATTCATTCATCAATGAGTAAATAAATTAAAAGGATTGACGTTTAAGGCTGCTTTTTTCAAAATGAAGTGATGTCATTTTGATTATAGATCAAAGCATGCCGCCACGGTTTAATTGAATAAGTACGTGGATTTGAAAATCTTAGAATGATTGACTTTTACAGCGTATTTACAGGGGCATAAAATATTTTCAATATTTTCTGACAGTTTAAATATTCGAAAATACCATGAATGAAATCTTTGGATGAGGCACAAGCGAAATGTTGAAAAATTAATTCAATATCAAGCATTTTTCTCTTTAAAAAGTACAGGCATGATGTTAGCTACTTTACATGCTTGCAGTATGTACTTGAATTAAATATTGGAAAATCCCACAAATAAATATTTAATTATAACAGTACATGAGATGTAAAATAAGAAAATTTTTTTTTAAATTCTCTTCTGTCATGTTCTAGAAATGGAAAAATGTATTCTGTAGTTAATGAGTTCATTATTAATTCTTTCACAGAAAAACTAGTATTTAAGTATTTCCCTATTTAAAATCACAGGAAACGTCTAGTAATTTACAATGTCTCATTTCTTCATAACATTCAATTTTAAATAACGCGAATGTTTAAAAAAAATCTCATTTTTCAAATTTTCGAACGCTACATATTTTTTTACAACGTACATGTTTTTGTCACTTCAAAGCAACCATCTGTGTCAATCTTTGAAAAGTAATAATTACTTTCAATTATTAGAGAACACAGAATCATCCGTACCTTTATCTAATCAGTTTCGAACGGGTCAAAACAATTTATTTTCTTCGTTTTTTTTTGCAACACCGTTCAGTTTTTCTCTGAAACGTATAATTTTGTTGAATATAGGCAGGTTTAAAAAAATCTCTCGTATTCGTACTACTTTTTGCTACTTCAACCAGTTGTTTTGCAAGGCTGTATTCTGTGTAACGGTTTAGTTTATTTTTTTTTTTCACTCACTTCGATCTACATATAAAACTACCTTTAACAAGATGCATGTTTTACGAGTGCGCTACTTTTGGAACCTTAAACACAGCAGCTGTTAGTCGTGTATTTGGAGTGTGAGTCACAATTTGTTGAAGATTGACTGTTACATCATTCAGGCTAGTTAAGTAATAAAGCATCAAAGTTGTCTTCTATATAAAAAAAATTGGTCAATCATAATTGTTAATAAAAAAATTAGTTGAAACAGTAATAAAAAAAAACAATAATCGTAAGCTACATAATTTTACAATTAATCGATCATAGTACTTAATTAATTTAAGAAATATGTAA
This sequence comes from Encarsia formosa, assembly GCA_038277355.1. Taxonomy (NCBI): domain Eukaryota; kingdom Metazoa; phylum Arthropoda; class Insecta; order Hymenoptera; family Aphelinidae; genus Encarsia; species Encarsia formosa. Next base: position 20,756,820 of record CM076184.1, read on the forward strand.
TTTATTCGTAATAGTTTATCAACAAACATATTAGAATTATCAAAAAAAAGCTAAAAATATTATGATTTTACCGTGCTTTAATCAATCAGTTACCCAGTTAATTTTCATTATTTTTACAAACTAGTTAAAAATAGTTACAAAATTAAGGTTATTTATAATAAACAATAATGGATAAACTCTAGTTATCATAGTTTGTTAATAAACAAAGAAAAAACCATCTTTTAACTAATATAAAAACTGTTAAGGAATTAAAAAAAAAAAAAAAAAAAAAAACAATTTTATACAATTTCCAAATCAACTTCTATTAAAGCAATAAAAACTGATTACAAAATAAAACTCATTTGTTAAAAAGAATATCAATATTCCCTGGTTCTCTGGTAAAGTTAAAAATACAAGAATCTTTAAAAAAAAATGACATACTATACAGAGACAGGTGCAACTTTGATAAATTTACCGGTCTGGTCGTAGTTAATTAAATTTTATTCGGCCTTTTATTTCGTGCAACCCGCACCTGTTCTTCTCAGATCAATATGTATGTAAACCGGAAGTTAAAAAATTTAGCGAGCAAGTTGCGTTGTTGAAAAAAAAGCATTTTCAAAATAAATAAAAAAATTTTCTTCAAACAAAAAAGGAACGCGAGATTCCAAACAAATACTGCGTTTCGCAAACATAAAAAGTACTACGTATGTACGTCGTAAGAGCTGTTGTAAAAAAACACCGGGTAGCCTGCAGCCAGCAGCTGGTGCGATGTCTGCACTCAGCAGTCCTCTCCTCTCCTCTCTCTTGTCCTCGGCGATTTTGGAGGGGGTGAGAGCGAGACAGAGACCGATGGCAGGGGAGATCGTGTTAGTGTGCGACGAACCGCTCAACGCTTACCATCGTCTTCGTCCCGTTCGCATAAGGTACCTAGCGTATTTTGCAACGACCCATTGTTTAAAAAAAAAAAGAAAGAGTCCGAAAATGGGTGCAGTGTGTGTGACAGGGGCGATCAGCTGATCGATATTAGTGATTGGAGCACGCGCGTCGTCTTCGTCGAACGTCGATTATCAGCTCTCAAGGCTTTCCGCGAGTGTCGGGAAACCCACGTACCTAGGTGTTGCGGAAAGGTCTCTCATAACCTCTCTCTTCGCGGATGATTTAAAGGGCCGCGGCGGCGCGAGCGATTGCGCACGAGTTTACGTGTGCAGTGTAGTAAAAGCAGAGTAGCGTACAAAGTGTGCCTAGAGTGAGAGGATGATTCACGAGCAGGAAACTCCTCGCGATCTTACGTGATGAAAACGTTCATGACAGATACGAAATTACCTTATACTCGGACGGTCGAAAAATCAATAGGTTCGGTGGTATTTCAAAGACTGTCTTGCTGTATCAATTAATCACTTTTTTTCCTCCAGAACTGCTCGTGCAGCCTTCTCTGCGAGCACCTTATTTTGCTGACAGCGTTATTAGCTAGATACACTATTGATTTTCTGAATGGTTATTAATTTATGAAGAAGTAGATTAAAAATTAGTCAAAACTTAATGTTTTTATTATGTATTTGTCAATTTAGCTGCAGTAATTTTCCTCTAAACTAATTTATATTGATTGTTTAGTACACCAAGAGATAACATTTTTATTTTTTTTACAGGGTAGTAATATATTGCCTGTAGACACCTGCAAATACATCAAATTGTGGCCTTGAAAGAGCCACAACCTAGTGCTCTTCAGGTCAGTCGAGGCCAAGGCTTGAAGAGCTTAAGTGGGGCCTGTTTAAAATGAACAGCATGAATTATATTGGAAAGTTCATTTCAAACTTTCGTGACTTCTACAATGAAATCAATGCGGCCACCCTAACTGGAGCCATCGATGTTGTTGTTATTCAGCAGCCCGATGGTTCCTTCACATGTTCGCCCTTCCATGTGCGCTTTGGAAAACTTGGAGTACTGCGTTCTAAAGAAAAAGTGGTAAGTTTTTATCCGCATGAAGTTTTAAAAAATCTCTTGATCAACTCTAGAATTATGTAATTAAAAAGTATTAAATTACTATTATGAAGTGAAAAATCTTAAACATAACAATCTAACTTTTCATCTTTCATAGGTTGATATTGAAATAAACTCCACGCCAAGGCAAATTCACATGAAACTAGGTGATTCCGGTGAGGCCTTCTTTGTTGAAGAAGTTCAAGGAATTGATGGCAGTCCCATACATACTCATATTCCCCCGCATTTAGCATGCTCTCCAATTCCTGATGATACTGAAGTTCATGCAAGGTAAAATTTTATTTTTCCATTCTCATGAATTTATAAATTTAAGTTTAACCAAATGAAAAATTTATTTATTCTAGGTTTAATGTGTTGTCTGATCTGCCTAAAGCACAGCATGAAAAAATTTTAATAGACTCTGTTATGTCAATTGAAAGTGAAAAATGGAAACAAATGTCAGCTTTGCCCTCAGATCAAAGGGAAAATTTTTTGAAAGAACACTTTTCTGATCTTCCTGTTGAACAAAGAGAAAAGTGGCTCCAAATAGCTTCATTGACAACTGAAGAAAGAGATAAAATATTCCAAGAATACTATGGTAGCATTTCAACAGTACAGAAACAACAGATGATTAGTGAACAATACTCTGCCCTCAAAACTGAAGATAAAGAAAGACTGTTCAAAGAAAATTTTCCGGAGCTGCCACCTGATCAGAGACTCAAGTTTGAACAAGCGTTGTTGACAGATTGGAAACAAACTAATCAACAAAATGTATCACCCAAAAAGATTGTAAGTTAATCATATCAATTTGAAAATTACTTTATAGTATGAGTATTATGTTCTAGAAGTATTGATTTGTAAAAATTTTAATCCCAGGTTGCTCGAAACGAAGCTGTTGTTGCTGATGATGAAGAAGGAGAAATCGAGGAGGAAGAGGAAGACGATGAAGAAGAAAAAGATAAGGTTCAGTACGACGACGAAGAAATCTTTGATATGGATAACATAAATCAAGACGAGAAACCAAAAACGCCCACGGTTTCAAATCCAAAATCTTTTGTCGCCGTTACGTCGACCGAGAGGATTCGCAAAATAAGCGTTGTAAAAAATGACTTCAAGCCTATCGAAAATCCGTGCAATAAATGTGATACGTTAAATGTAGAATCGGGTAATCCTTACTTGCCACTGTCATCATCATCTTCGTCCTCCTCAACTAAAAGGAACTCCAAAGACGAATCTACTGCTGATGAGACTAAAACTCCTAACTCAAAACGGAAACGCAAGAGGAAAAGTGTAATGAAAAGGAAGGGTGCACCTAGAAAAATTAGCGGCAGCGCGAATATGGATGCTGATTCTGCTGGTAAAGAGGCTGTGATTGAGACTGAAAAGTCTTTGGATAATACTGTTAGTATATTTTTTCATTCATAAAAAAATTATTCTACTTTTCTATACTTACAAAAAAATTATCACTGACTTTTTTTAGGATTTGAATTCTTCGTCAGTGCACGATGTGATGGCTGCTGATCAATTAGATAACATAAGCGTGTCTCATGCGTCAACAGATTTCCACTTTTTTAGCGATACTGAAGTTACAAATAAGTAAGTTTGTCGTTTAATTTGTAACAGTAAAATGATGAAAAAGTAAATATCTTTCATAATTGAGTCTAAAACTTTTAATTTATTTTTAAGGAATAAGGAATCCAGATCGAATTCTCCAGTTCAGTCTGACACTGAATTCGAAGTCCAAAAAATAACGCAGGAAAGTGCGGTCAGCGATGATGAAAAAACCCATACCCAAAGTTGGAGATGGGGTGAACTGCCTAGTCCTCCTCACGATGGACCTCATATTGTTTCTGGGGACGCTGCCAATCCCAATAATGAGAGTATGTATCTTAATTTAATAATTTTTAGCAGATCTATGAAAAAGAAAACTTTTGAAAACAAAGTTTAACAAAGTTTTATAAATTCTAGTGCTTATCCATATCTTTTATCTCTAGTCACAAGTCATATATTATGAATCAGTTATTAGACTTATATAGTTTGAAAAAGAAAATGCACTAGTTGTACTACATTTTAAACGAAATTATGCTCCGTAATATTTTATTTTAAGAGAAAAAGGGGGAAAATTTTCAAAAAGCACGCACAAAGTACGCATAAAAACAGTAGGACAAAAACTCACATAAATCATACAAACGCTTAAACATTACAATTACAATCATCCTAATAAACACTCAAAACACTAATGTCACTCAGAAAACTAACCGCTTATATAAATACAGCAGCACGACGTTCCATGCTTGGAGGAATGTTCTCGTTCATGAAGAAAACGTCGCGAGTTAGACACAATCCCGAGTCGGAAGGCATTTATTTGAGCGATCTCAACGCCGACGAGCTGGATCCAGAGGTCGCAGCTTTGTACTTTCCCTCCTCCCATCGTAATCCGGGAGGTAACGTAACCAAAGGTATTTTTAACTAACCCATTGCTTTGGACAAACTTTTTTTTTTCTGCAATACCATCATGCTTCATTCATCAGGGTTGCGCACTGTGCTTTTTATGATCTAATTCGAGTGTATTATTGTGAAGAAAAAAAAATAAATAAAACATATTTATACTAAAGTTAAAATCAGAAGTCATTTAACGAACCACAGGTCTTTTTTTTTTTTTTTATATTCACCACTTTAACTAATCGAGATTTTTGTGTGTGAACTTAAATGATGAGCATGGAAATACTACAATATTATTTTTATAATAAATACCCTACGATAAATCCTTTTGTGATTTTAAATTCTTACTGAGTTAAACTTTTTGTGTTTAAATAACGATATGACTTTAATGTGATTCAAAATCGTAGCACTCATGTTTCCGTGCACGCACGCACGCTTCTCATCTGTAATCCGTCACAAAATTCAATACACTAAACCATTTTTTTTTATCCTCAGAAAAAATGGCCGACGAAGAAGACGCAGAGTCCGGAAATGGTCCCTCGTTGCCGCAAAGTCCGAATAGCGTTGAAGGAGCGATAGGCGGCCCCAAGTCCTTGGACAGCGACTTTGACGAGTCGACGAAGCAGTTCGAGTCCGGTAGCGTCGATGTCAGCATGTCCCTATGTGGTGGCCTAGACGGACCGACCGAACCCAGCAACGAGACTTTCCAGCGTCACGCCCTGCGCTTTGAGGACGTCTGCTCCGATCCCAAGATCTACGAGAACCCGAATCTCGTGGTCAAGGTCAACGGAAAGTTTTACAACTACGCGGCTGCCAGTTCGGTCCTAATGACCTTCGCGGCCTACCAGAGGCACCTGCCCACTGCAGCTGTGAGTACGCTTTACGATGACAAAAAGAGACTGAGCGATGGCAGGAGTTCTACCGAGGGTGCGGGCGCGAGCACCGGTGGATACAGTTCTTGGTTCTCGTGGAGGCGCTCTAGTCAGCCCGCCAAGAAATCGCCGAACTCGAGTTTCATCAAAGGTGAGAATCGTCATTGTCAGAATGATGACAAATTTTATACTCGACAGTACATTAACGTAAATTTTTATTCGCAGCTGATGACAACTTGGCGGAACTGCCACTCGAGACCACCGAATCGGTTGCCATTCCCAAAGAAGAAGTCGACAGTAAGACTACCATAGTTGTTAGGTAATTTCATCATTGTGTCACTTTATTTTTGTTAATAACACCACTATGATGACGATGAGTAATTTTTGTTTTGTCGTTTACAGTGATGCTAGTAATAAAGATTTACTGAGCGAAGAAATGACGAACAGTATAGAAAGCATGGGCACCAGTCAATCTCTAGTGAGCTACACCGACGCCCTCGATGATAAGTCCGAGGCCGTGGCGTCTCCTCTACCGAAGGAGACAGACCGTGAGGGCTACCACGGGGGCAACGAGGAGTCCGACGAGGAACCCCAGATGGAACAGCAACCGGAACCAGAGCCGTACCACCAGCAGCCTCGTTCCAAGCCCATTGGAATCGATATACCAAAGGCGGATCCTAACTCTCTTTCCCCATCCAACGTAGTCAAAAGACATCACGAAGGCGTACAAAACTATAGAAAAACCTTGAGGCTATCTTCCGAACAAATTGTAAGTTTTCGATAATAGTTATGTTTACAGTAAAATTATTTATTGTAAAAGCTTAGTAGTCTTAGTACGCAGATTATTACAATTATTAAATTTTTAATTTTTATTACAGGCCAGTTTGGATTTGAAAGAGGGCACGAACGAGGTTGTATTCAGTGTGACGACCGCCTACCAGGGCACCACACGTTGCAAGTGTTTCATCTACAAGTGGCGGTGGGACGACAAGATCGTCATCTCGGACATAGACGGGACTATTACAAAGTCGGACGTTCTTGGTCACATCCTGCCCATCGTGGGTAAAGACTGGGCTCAGTCAGGAGTGGCTCAGCTCTTTACCAAAATTAAGAACAACGGCTACAAGCTACTGTACCTGTCGGCGCGAGCCATCGGTCAAGCCAGAGTCACCCGCGAGTACCTCAAGAGCATAAAGCAAGGGGATCTGTCGCTTCCCGATGGGCCGCTTCTTCTCAACCCCACAAGCTTGATCTCTGCCTTCCATCGTGAGGTTATAGAGAAGAAGCCCGAAGAATTCAAAATATCCTGTCTGAGCGACATAAAGGCTTTATTCCCCGAAGGCTCGCAACCTTTCTACGCTGGCTATGGAAATCGTATAAATGTGAGTTTGTAGCTTAATAATAATATTTTTAATGCTTGGTTTTATAATTCTAAGTTGGGGTTTTTTTTTTTTAATTATAGGACGTATGGGCATACAGAGCCGTTGGAATTCCCACCACGAGGATATTTACGATAAATCATCGGGGAGAGCTGAAGCATGAACTCACGCAAACCTTCCAATCATCGTAAGTTTATTCACAGCTATGAACACTTCTGCAAAAATTTTTTTAATTTTATCAACTTTTATAGTTTTTTATACTTGATTAAAATTTTATTTCACGTTAGAGCTTTTTTAGAGTACACAAAAATAGCACAAAGTTTTCAAAATTTACACGTATTAATTTCAAAGTAAAAAATTATTTCTATATTTATAAGAATCTCCCGCAAAAAGTGTTCGACGAGTTATTAAGTATGTAAGACCATCTAGTCAAGCAAATTTTTTTTGTTTATATGTTTACAGCTACTTTTCTCAGAGTAATTGTGTGGATGACTTGTTTCCACCACCGATAAGTCAACTACTGAGTCTTCAAACGTCATAATATCAGAGTTTTGACAGTACGTTAGAGTTCCCAGATGATCGAAAAAAATCTTTTTTTTTTAATGATCACTTTCCCCATCGCTTTCTTTTCACACAATAATAAAAAAAAAAAAAAAAAAATCATTTATGTACAGTTTGCATAAAACATTCACTTAATGAAAAAAAAAATTGGTATGCGATATCAACTTCCTAAATTAGCTGAGAGTTTGGATTGCTGTTGAGTCTTCTTTTTTGTTTCCTGGTAAAAGTTTTAGGGATTGCAATTTTTGTCAGTTAAAAGTCCGAAGTCTGTGTTTTTCTTGAACGTTGTTTTTTATTATTGGTTTGCTTCGCAGTGTGTCCGTTTTTGTTTGAGTTTTGTCAATTTTCGTTGCTTCAAATTTTGTCATGAAAAATTTCTCAATTGGAGTAGAGTAGAATCTTCAAAATATCGCAAATACCAATAGCAATCATCTATTAACAAACAATAATTAATTAAACTAATGTGCTTATAGCATGTCTCACATCCATTAACTTTTACCATTTACACCTATACACATGGAATAAAATCTCTTGATTACAGATTCCAGGTTCATTCATTGCACTGAAACCTGATTAACAAACTTTAATCTAGAGATAAAAATTCCTAAAATCTTAATACATGTTTTTTTTTGAGAATAACAAGATAAATTTTTTTTTCCAGGTATTCAAACATGAGTTACATTGTGGATCATCTGTTTCCGGCACTTCGCGAAGATGGTGCAGATGAATTCAGCAATTTTTCGTACTGGCGTGAACCGATCCAACAAGATTTACTGATAATCGAAAAGCCCGCAGAGCAAAATTAACGACAACGATTTAACAACTTATAAATGTTGCTCAGATTTTTGTACTTGAAAATAATGTAAACCATAGTAAGTAAGGCACAGTAATACCCCCAGGCACTATAAATCTAAAGAGCGTTCGAATAAGAGTCACGAAGTGATTTTTTCCTTTATTTTAAAGTAGTGTAATGCATTAGATGCCACTTATAAACGAAAAAGTGTAAAAACATGCTAGAGGCAAAGTAGATTATCAGAGACGGGCAGTAAAACAAAATCGTCTTCTCATTTTTCCTATTTACTGTTCTTTGTTTTTGGCGATCGTTTACGTGATAATTAATTTTAAGTATTAATCAATAGACAAAGAACAGTTTGAATTGACACACGTGTAAACGTAATTGTTAGATTTTTCTTTGTATGTGTCTGACGATCGAAAGATTCTAGTCCCGCCAAGTGATCGATGAATCGAATATGTGTAAAAGTTTCTTACTATAATGTGTATAAATGTGATGTCTAAGTAGTTACTCAGTTATTTAACTATATTGAAAAAAATTAGCAAGCAAAAATTATGTACACGAAAAAAAAAAAAAAAAAAAAAAAAAAAACAAACAAACAAACAACTTGGTTCAAGCGAGTTTAAATTAAGGATTATGGTGTCAGAAAAAGTCTTAGTGCAAAGTAAAACATTATTAGTTGAGCCTAAGCATGAATTTCTAACAATATGAAGATAAGGGCAAGCTTTGAAGCTCTCTTTTGAATGACGAATATAATTTTCCTTTAACGCGGTGGCATTCCAGAAAGTTTGTTTTCTTTGTCAACGGGAATTTTGATGAAATATATTTTGATATATATAACGTATAAGTAGTTAAAATACTGTATATGTAATTGTATTTTCAATCGTTACCGCTGTTGTATACTCATTTTTGTACATTAAGGAAGACCTATAGTCGAAATTGGTTAGATTAATTTTCTATAATCAACGAGTTATAATCCATTTAGTATTTATTTTTAACAGTAGTAATTTACTTACTTTTTAGTTAAAATATTTTTTACAAAACTTTTAGTGATAATTTTAGTCACCATTACATTCATTTAATTTAATTTGCATTTTTATATTCAGTTATATTTTCTAATTTAAAATTGAAAAAAGAAAAAAAAAAAAAAAAAAAAAAAAAAAAAGACTAATTTTATCTTATTTTATAAATGTAAATAAAATTAAACCATTTTTCAATTTATTATAATTTTTTATTAAAATTTTTTGAAAATTAATAAAATGTATGAGTGGGTAAAGGTAACTTCGAACTATAGGCTTCTCTTAAATTATTTTTTATTTCATTTTTTATTATTGTATGCTTTTGTGTATTATTGGACTCTTAGGCAAAATCCTAATTGAAGAAAAACGACAAAGTTATTCAAAAGCAAAAGCAATTAAGAATAAATTATATTTTTTTAAATAAAAATTTTACTGCAAAGGAGCTAAAATTTTCACTACATCGTTTCAAATCTTTTGTTTTTACATACAATAGATATTTTCATTAGGCTGAAACGGTTTTTATTTTTTGATCTTCTTCAGTTACCTTAGTGCAGTGCTTGATTAGTATTTAGTTCAAATTGTAAACGAATATAAGCAGAAGTATAGTAAAAAAATTCGTTCCTAGATATTGTATTGATTATAATCGGTAGTTATGTTAAATTTCTAACAGTGTAGTATAACTTTGCTAAACGTTGATCGTTTGTCTCTGGAAAAAAGTAAAAAAATTTTGTTATTGTTTTATCTTTATTATCCAATTATCTTTTTCTTTTTTTTTTACAAATATAAATCTTGATTTTTTTTATAAATAAAAAGATTCAGTTCCTATACAAGTTGTTATCATTTCTGGTTCCTTAATCAACACAGGCAAATGCATGAATAATTTTAAATTTAATCTAAATGTATACAATACTTTGTACAAAAATATTATCTAAATTTTAAAATAAAATTATCAGCTACAGACTTTGCTCTGTACTGGCAATCTGCTGGTATCCACTTTTTTTTGTGTAGATTCCAAGAGGTATTATTTTGAATGTGGTAATCTTCATGTCCAAAATTTTCTGCAAAGTAAAAAAAGAGTATTAAATAAATTTCAATATTCATGGTATTTTACAAATTACTAATAAAATTAATTTTAAACTAGATAATAAACTCTGTTCTTTTTTAAGGACACCTCAAACATTCAATAGATTCTTTTACATACAATTTTCATTTTTTTTTTTTTTTTTTTTAAGAAATAATTAGAATAATTCGACTTATTTCCTTTGTAATTTTTTAGATATAAAAAAGATTTTAAATCCAAAAAAAGCTTATAAAATTTACGAAAGCTCTAATACTTACAAGTATTCTTGCTTGCTCTGGCGTTAATGGTTGTCCTTCTTTACAAACTGTATAATCTGACAGGAGAGTGACCATTCCATTTTTTAGAGCAGTTGGCATTCCTAATTGCCTAAGGTAAGCTTCTATTGTGTGATTTTCAACTGGTAAAGGACCAGCAGGTATTTCTATGGTTTCTGGTGCTACATTGCCTGCACGAGCATATGACACATCTTCATAATCTCCTATTCGTTTTAAAACCTGACATTGAAATTTTGAATTAATTTAAATCCTTGACTCATCATTAATCATTTATTGGAGTATTCACAAAATTTAATAAAACATGGTCTTACCGTCTTTTTAGACTCATTTGTGAAAAGTAACCCAACTTCTCCTTTGAGTTCAGATGAAAGTTGTGAAATACCATCAGCAATTTCTGACTCTGGTGTCTTTCCTAAAGCAAGGGCAATAACTTTGTTTTTTCCAAGGAAAAATCTACTGCCTCTCCATTCTATCCTGAGTTTTGTCAATTTATCACTGCGCATGTTGTCAACAGAAAACAACAGTATTGTTTTATATTTTTCTACACATGATCTGACTTCTGTTACAACATGTTGTTTTAACTCTAAGCCCTTCTTAGTTGTTTTAGTGAGCGAAACTGCAATTGGAATCAAAATTTTTAGAAAAAATTGTAATTTAACCTTAGTTTTACAAGGTGTAAGCAACGGTTAAACATGAAGTATATAAAATTTACGTCTTTAACTTACCCTTCTTATCTCTTTTTGACTTTGGCATTTTGCAATTTAATTAACTTCAAAAACTGTATATAATAAAAAATAAACTAATCAAATTATAGAATAACACTGCACAGAAGTTTGCACGTGGTGCACGTGCTCCGTTTGTTGTCGAGAGTCAAGACCGCTTCGAATCGTAGATGGCGCTGCAGTCGCAGAGCCCTAATAATTTATATTAAAAATTTTTAATTTGTTCAATATTTGCAGTTATAAAAGTAATTACTATTCATTTAATCATCATTTTCATAAATACCAACGCATAGTCACAAGATAAATGTGACTATGCAACCGCAAATTACAACAGCTGATTGCAGAAGACGACACTCACCAACACTCACCGCGCTGGATTTAAATCCTTACACTTGCTACCACTTTATGATCGCTGTAAATATTATAATTGGTACCCAAAAACTAAAATAATTAACTTTCAAATCTCAAAGTCACTCATCTCCCCAATATCGCAAACAATTCAACATCGGCAAACATCACGTCGTAACGAGAAAAAGTTCGTCAAGAAGCGCGCACCCGGCATCGTCCTTTAAAAGAAACACCTTCCGCGAGGAAAAAAAATTCGCCCAATCAAATCTACAATTTTGAGCTTCGACCGTAGCATGAAAAAACGAAAAAGCTCGAGCGTGCAGATGCGAAGTCCGACGACAAAGGTGAGTGAAAATTCAAAGAAAAAAAAAAAAAAAAAACAGCAACTCCTGAGCCTTGCGGCACGCGGAATGAAAAAAATGAGCCTCGAGTGAGGAGTTTTTTAACTTTGGAGGACGATGATGGAGGGTGCAAATTCGATGAAATTCCAGAAGCCACGGACTAACAACGGAAGGAACACCGAGCCGGCCCCAAGGCAGAGCAAGTGCAGACAGAAAGACAGCAACAGACAAGTGCAGGCCTGCCGGAAGGGTCAGCAGCAGCAGCAGCATCGTCGTGCAAGCCGACAAAGGTCGTGCGTATGTCTCGCCGACAACTACGTGCCCATTCAGTTTCCCGGGGTCTGGTCCGAACTCAGGTTTGAGATTTTTTAATGTTAAATTTTTTTTTTATTACAATGTTTTGTTTGTTATAGGTTATATGGAGGATTTTTTAATAAAATATTTTTTATTGAGAGTAGAATAATAATTTGTAAAAATACTTTACTGAAGGTTTTTTCTATACGGGTACAAGGTAGAGTCGTCTATAATCTTTCGAAAAAATTGTAATCAAATCATTTAATCAATGTTTAAATTTTTTTTGTACCTTGCTATTTTATTAATTTTTTTTTTTTTTTTTTTTTAATTTATTCTTAATGTTTTTAAATTTCTAAAAATGTTAAAAATTAAAGAAAAAACCTCTTTTATAATAATGAAAAGAATTCATTTGAAAAAATTTTAAATTGAAAAACTTATTATATCGAGGAGAGTGCTGTAAAGTAATATAACTTATTAAGTAATAAAACTTTGAAACTTTCTGGGAACAATTTAAAAATGTTCCAAAATACTTTTATTTCATTTCATTCAAATATACGGATAATTTTCAACTAAAAAAATTTAACCATTAAGTTATAGATTCGCTCAAATTTTCATTTCAGATCGAATCAGCAATTGTGCGATGGAACGATTAAATGTGGCGAGAAATCTACGGTGTTTCCGGTCCACAGGGCGATTTTGTCAGCGGTCAGTCCTTACTTCCGGGCCCTGTTTACCAGTACCCTAAACCCACTAGGGAAACCGGAAGCGATACGCGAGCTCTCGATATCGGACGCCCCGGCTGACGTGTTCGCCCTAGTCCTCAATTACGCTTACACTGGATCATGCCGGGTAAACGCCGACAACGTCCAGCAGCTCCTTCCTCTCGCCGATCGGCTCCAAGTCCTCGGGGTTGTTCAGCTATGCTGTCGTTTTCTTCTGAATGAGCTAAAGCCGGATAACTGTTTAGGTACTCCATAGTTTTTAAAACTATAATTAATTTTTCAATGATTCAAATTATATCAACAGTTTTGAAGAATACATTTTTTATTTTAATTATCTGAATTTCAATATAATTGTATTTATTAATCTTGGATCAAACTACAAATTAAGATCTTGAGCGTTAAAAAATATTGTTATGGTGTTCTGCAATAACAATTTTTGCTTAGGCGGTTCATATTAAGTACAACTATCTTAATATTGATTAATAATATTTCTGTAATTGTTTTTTTATCATCTTCCAGGGAAATTTTTTTTTTTTTAATTAATCATTTACTCATGAATACTTCGGAACAGAAATTTTTTTTTTATTACTTTTTATAAAAATCATTCTTGAATAAGTCCATAGTTTCAATATTTATGATTTATATCCAGGAATTTATAACTTTGCAAAACATTATTTCTGTCGCGATCTCGAGCAACGCGGACGAAACTACATCAGACAAAACTTCAGGGACATTATTCAAACAAGCATAGAGTTCAAAGACCTAAGTAAGAAAATAAATTATGAAAAACTTTGAAAATTAAATAAAAAAAAAAAATTAAATTTACGGTTACGATTTAGCATACGCTGAGCTAGAGCAAATACTGCGGGACGACGACCTAAACGCGCGAACCGAGGAACTCGTCTTCGAGGCTATTAAGACTTGGGTGGACTCGCAACCGGATAACCGCGCGGTACACGTGCCTAAGCTGCTGACCTGCGTCAGGTACGGACTGATGAGGCCAAGGTACTTCTTTGAGAAAATTGTCACCTGGAACCTCGCACAAACTAAGGTGAATTAATGATCTTAAAAGCTCTATCGAGTCTAACGATTTTGATTCGTGATTTCGAAGGAATGCAAAGAAACTCTGGATCCGGTGGCGGCTTACTTCGAGGATCGAACGACGAATCCAGACTCGTACTCTGAGCTTGAGGGTGAAATGTCGAGGCCACGGGTGCCTCACGAGATACTCTTCGCCATCGGTGGCTGGAGTTACGGCGCACCGACCAACTTCGTTGAGACTTACGACACTAGGTTCATTGGATATATAAATTTTTAAATAGTTTCAAACAATCATTTGAGCAAGTAAAGAGTAATTTAAGTTTTTTATGGGATAGTAAGCTTCTTTTTATAAGGGTAATAGGAGCTTTTATCTCTTTTTCTATCCTGAAATTAGCTTGTAACTGTCATATTTTTTCATCAAAAAATTATTTATGTCTGACTGTAAATTCTTGAAAAGCAACTTTTATACTGTGGAGAACATATTTTACAAATCAGAATTAATAAATTTTCACACTTTTTCCTAGCGAAAATTCATCGACACTTGAATAGTCGATTGGTCAGAAGTGATTATTTTCCATTTATAAAATACTTTGCAGACACTGGCAGAATTTTACAAAAAAATTTAATAAAATAAATAAATCATTTTTTTATAGATTTTTAAACTTTATTTCAAGAAAAGTTACTAAATTTAAAATTAATCAATCAGGACTTGTTTGATACGGTTGCTTTTTTAGTAATTAAATAACAATTTGCTTTGAATAAAAAATTTTTTTTATTGAACTTACAATTGAAGACTCGGATCTAAAAATAACCTAACTAGATAGGAATCCCAGAGGAGTTAGGTTGTTTTTAGATCCGAGTCCTCAATTAATTTATTTATATGTTTCCTAGTTGATAAAAAGAAACAAGTGTGTTCATTACAACGGAAAAACGGACAATTTTTCAAGAAAGTTGTAAATTTAATTTGTTATTTCTTATTTCAATTTTTTTCCATTGAATTAAGAATGTTAGGTTTTGTATGAAAATAAAATACTGTAAATTTGACAGTGAACTCAATTAAAATATTTAAATTCTTGATAAACTTTAGGGCAGACCGCTGGTACCTGTGTCCCCACTTGGACAGTACGCCGCGCTCTTACCACGGCATGTGCTCCCTGAACAACCAAATATACGTGATCGGGGGCCGCCTTGGCTACAAGTACTTCAACACCGTGCGCTGCTTCGACCCGGTGTGCAAAGAGTGGCACGAGAAGGCCTGCATGTACCACGCGAGGAGCTACGTCAGCATATGCACCCACGGGGGCAAGATATACGCCCTTGGGGGTAACAACGGCACAACCAGGATGAGCTCCTGCGAGCGGTACGACCCCAAGACGAACCAGTGGGAACTCATAGCCCACATGAACTGGCCCAGGTCTGACGCGAGCTCCGACTCCCTGGACGGCCGAATATACGTCGTGGGGGGCTACGACGGACAGTACATACTGCAGAGCTTCGAAGTCTACGACGTCGAGACTAACCAGTGGAGCTACCTCATGCCTTTGAGAATACCCAGGTCCGGTGTGTCTTTAGTGGCCTTTAAGGATTGCCTGTATGCCATCGGAGGATTTAACGGATACGAAAGGCTTAGCACGTGTTAGTTTAATTTTTTTCATTTCAATTTTTGCGTTCCTATGGTATACCAGTTAATTTGTCATTACATTTAAAGCTCAGGTCCTTTTGAACTAAACCATATTAGTATAATAATGATAATCGATAGCTTACATTTTTCATGAATTTCTCATAACTCAATTTTAATTTACTAATAGATTTTGTTTCGTGCAAAAAATATACTAAAAAAACACAATCATGTGTAATTTTACTCACTTAGAGTGTATTAAATTATTAAAATAAAATTTAAATTATTGAAAGAAAACCAAACCGAATTAATCCCCTGCAATGAAAAAGATAGAAAGCCTGAAAATTTTCTTGTCGATAGTTTATTAAGAGATTAAGAGATTAATCAACTTGGAATTCAACTACCGAAAAGTACACACGCTTTTTCAACTTAACATTAAAAACTCGGCCGCTCAAGCGTCGAGCATTGATCAAAGCGATTATTGTTTAATATTTAATTATTTGTAAATATTTGTGAATAAATTGTGATTTAAATTATTCGCTCTCAAACGTACTTCATTTTGATACACTCAATCTACATTCACACTTCAAAGTCTAAGAAGAAAGCCGTTCTCGACCCCTTGGCTCTACGAGACGGCTAATTCGCAAACATTGGTAATAATTAATGTTAATTATTCTTAATAATAATTAACATTAATTAATTATTTATTAAGTCTACGACGTCGAGACTAACCAGTGGAGCTACCTCATGCCTTTGAGAATACCCAGGTCCGGTGTGTCTTTAGTGGCCTTTAAGGATTGCCTGTATGCCATCGGAGGATTTAACGGATACGAAAGGCTTAGCACGTGTTAGTTTAATTTTTTTCATTTCAATTTTTGCGTTCCTATGGTATACCAGTTAATTTGTCATTACATTTAAAGCTCAGGTCCTTTTGAACTAAACCATATTAGTATAATAATGATAATCGATAGCTTACATTTTTCATGAATTTCTCATAACTCAATTTTAATTTACTAATAGATTTTGTTTCGTGCAAAAAATATACTAAAAAAACACAATCATGTGTAATTTTACTCACTTAGAGTGTATTAAATTATTAAAATAAAATTTAAATTATTGAAAGAAAACCAAACCGAATTAATCCCCTGCAATGAAAAAGATAGAAAGCCTGAAAATTTTCTTGTCGATAGTTTATTAAGATCGCTAATTTTTTTTGTGTAATTTTATGTCTGAAAATTGTCTTGAATGAATTTCCAAATTTTATATCATTAATCGGTTTGTTACGGTTTATAGGTGAAAAATATAATCCGAAACAAGGAGACGAATGGCAAGAAATGACGGAGATGTTCAATCCTCGAAGCAATTTCGCTACTGCTGTTTTGGACGACTTGATTTTTGTTATCGGTGGTTACGATGGTAAAAAATATCTTACTCATAGTTACTTACTATTCATACCAATAGAGTAATGGGATTTTAAGTTATGAGCTCTTATCAATAAAAAAACTTACACTGAAATTTTATATTTAAGTGCCATTAGTTTTATAAATAATAAATTTAAATAAACATAAAAAATAATACTTTATGCATCTAATTGAAAATAATTTTTTAATTTTTTTTAGACACTACGCCTGTTGCGTGCGTTGAGTGCTACGACATCGAGACAAACGAGTGGTACGAAGCATCGTCGATGATCCTCCGACGATCAGGACTGAAAGCCTGCGTCGTTTCGGGCCTCGAAAATTCCCGGGAATACTCCTACCACAGGGATTATCCCGAACTGTGGCCGAAGCAAACGAAAAAACAGAAAAGATTCAGACGAGTTTCGTGATAGAACTCTGGCTTCTTATAAAAATTTTAGGGCTGCGTTGTTTACTCTTAATTATTGAAAGAGAAGTTTTTTTAACGATTTTTGTTTTTTAAACAGGTAAGAGAACCGATCACTACACATGCCAGTTTTAAGCAATCAGATGTTTTAATCGTCAAGTAATTTTTTTATTATTATTATTGTATTGGTTTCTTTTGTCCTAGGAAGTCTTTACTTTTTATACTTATTATAATAAATATTTTTTATTGAAACTTATACTTGGTCAATCAAGAAAATTTTATAATGAAAGTCCTTCATTTTTTTTTAAATTCATTTGTGCAATCACGAGATTTTTATTTAAAACTTTATTGACCAAAAAAAAGTTCGAGTTTTTAAAAATACATTTAATTTATTTACTTTGAAACAACTAGTCTTTTTTTTTTTAACTTATAAAAAATGATTGTTCTAAGCTGGTATTAGGTATTTTCAACTATGACGTCATAAGAGCAGCTTGCATAGGCTCCAGTGATACGTCACCACGAGCCGATTGCATAGACTCCAGTGAAAATGACGTCATAGTTGAAAATACCTAATTGTCATAGCGTGATTGAATCTCTTACCTTTGGGTGATTATTAGTTCAGAATTTTAAGATTCATTAAAATATAGCAATAGGTTTTATCAAGATTTTTACGTATTATTTTATTGAAAATTACAGATTTATTTTTTAAATTTTTACCTTGAATAAATCTTTTTTTTTCATCTTATTACATTTAAAAAAATCTCACAATTTTAACATGAATTCAATTTTTTACTGTTATTTTTGTAAAATTAATCAAAAAAGAATGCAGTGTCTTTTGTACTACTTAATTGTTGCTATTTTTAATAAAAAAATGCTACTTGTAAGGCTTTTAAATTCTATTTTTTTTTTTCAAAGTTAATAAACTTGGACGAATTTTTACGACTACTGAAATTTATTGTAAAAACGTAAAATCTTGGCCTTTTAAATATCAAATTCTAAATTTTAAACTCGATAAAACAAAAAATCATAAGGAGTCACTGAAAAATTCGCCCATCTGGGAGTTCATGAAATTTGATATTATTTTGGGTCTGAGGGGTTCTATGAATTAGGGTTTATTATCACAGAAGAATCCCAAAAAAGTTTCAACAAGGAAAACTATTTTGTTGCAGAGATATAACCGATTAAAATAATATTTTTATACGGACCTTTAAAGAGGCAATTTAAAAAAAATTATTTTTCCCAATCAATCTTGTTTTAGGAAAAAACGAATTCAATTTTTAATTTTGAAAAGTGAAAAATTACTTACAGTTGATAATAACACTGTACATATATGTACTAAGGTATAAATGAATAATCCCAAATAGTTATTAAAAGCGACATTGATTCAATAAAAAAAATAAATTATTGAATATTCACGCCCTGTTTTTTTACGCATGCGCAGAGTTGAGGGTTCGGGGAAATCCTGAGATCTTTCACTAAACGCGGCGTGGTGTATGGTTGGAGAAAAAAACAAACAATTTTAATTTAATAATAATTACAATTTTATTAATCTATTACACGTTCGCATTTATAGATTTATGCATCCTGTAATATCTAACGTGTCTTGCGCTTATGCATCTTATGTGTATACATTGTATACATAAGTTTATTTTGACTTTTTTTAAATTTAATTTTAATTTTTAATAACTTATATATCGTCATTGGTGTTTATCTTTAAAATTAATTCACTACAAAGCCACACCATAGACAAACTCTCAATTTTTTATTTTTCAACATTAGTGATTTTTTCACATTTTTATTTTTTAATATACTCCATAAGTTTCACTCATTCTGTTTCTGTTTTATCTTTTAAATATAATTTCAGGCTGTTTTTCTAAAACAGCATATTTCTTTGCTCTGCGCACTAATCAACAGCGATTATTTATAATATATACTCTTAATCAAGAGTCAAGGTGACACAAGAATCTGCTGGATATTTTGATTGTATTATTTTCTTCTCAATGTTTAAAATCAGTTCAAGTATTAAAAAAAAAATTTAACAATTTTAATTTTTTAATTTATTTAAAAAATTTTTTTTTAGATTTTAAGTTTTATTAAATATTAATGAATAAAAAATGTTTAATCACAGCGCAAATCATCCACTGAGAATCTTTGAACGCACTTGACCAATAAAAATCGGTCAAAAAGTGCGTCTATACACCTTGACTCTCGCGTGACACAATTTTTTTTTTCAACCCATATCGGTAAACCATTAAAAAAAAAAACTGCCCTAAATGTACTTAAGTTTTTAAAATCGTTATGTAGCGACGAGTAGAAATTCAATTCACGGCTATAAGACATTTTTTTGTTTTATACTTTAACATCTATACTGTGATTCCGAGCAAAAAAACAGGACACAGTACTAATTAAGAAATTCCTTGCATCGTATTTGCTGAACACGCTTATTTCTGATTATGAAAATCAATGATATTAACACACAAGTCACGTAAATGATTATAATATGTCAAGTATGAGTGTTTTGATTGCGGTTGGACACTGTTTTATTTTATTTTTTTTAAGTTATTCTGCCGAAGAAACTTTTGAAGTAATCTTCGTTGAGATTCCTTGAAATTTTTAAAAATAAAGCTCATTTAAATCGTTTTTAAAACGATTTATAAATGTGAGGTGCATGTGCGTATTTTAATCCGTACGTGTGTCGTCAGTCGACAAAAATGAAACTTTTGGTTTTGATCATTTTGATAAGCTCTTTTGATTCTACGTTGTACTGATACTTGTATCAACGGAAATGATTGTTGAAATGATGGTAAGTATAAAAAATTCGTAATACTTAAAAACTAATTTTATAAAAAAATTTTGGATTCTTCATTATGAGTGTTTAAGGATTATTTTTTCAAAAATATTTTTCATTATTCGTATAACATTATTACTTTATGATTTTGCGACCGATAGTGGGTCTAATATATTAAAATTTACTATGCGATTTTGAATTCTAAATATTAAAACATCTTAAAATTAAATTTTTAATTTTTTTTGTTTTTTATACCTTACAATTTTATTGATGTTTAAATTATTAAAATTTGATTAATGGCTTGTGCATTGATTACGATCTTTTAGAGGTAGATAAATTTTTTTTCTCTTAATTACTTTTTCCATGTAATAAGTGGAGGGATTTATTATGTTACCAATAATAATTTTAAAATTTATTTTTTTCTATCGTGATTTTGCTACAAAAATTCTTTATTTATTCATTTATTTATCTATTTTTAATAATATATTTGACCTAAAGTAATAATTAATTTACGATAAAAAAGTTTTTGTTACAACTAGTTTTTTTTATACAATAATAAATTACGGAATGATAATTTTGCATAGAATGCTCATCTTATACATTAATTTTTTTTTGCAAAATCACAATATAAATATTAATAAAATTATTATTATTAAATTAATTTCGCCGAAACTAAAACCGCATGTTAATCTATTTCGCACCTCGTATAAACATTGTTTAAACGACGTTTAACATGTTACACACAATTTGAACATTTAATAATCTTAAGGGGGAACAATTGACTTACATTTCGTAAACTTTCCTATAGAGATAACATTTTAAAATGATCTCTCCTCAACTATATTTATTAATGATTTAATTGGATATCTTTTTCAAAGTATACAAATTTCTTAACTGGTCGTTTTTAATTCGTCTTAAAATTTTCATATGTTCTTTCAACAGATATTATCGCATCTTTCAACATTGTTAATTCCTTAATTTAATCTTTTTTATAACGACATATTTTTCCATGGTTTACGTCAATCACGACAGATTAGTCTGGAGTTTTTTTTTTACATTCGAAATAAAAGATGAATTATTTTTTAGTATATATTAATACATCACTCCATTGAATTGCATTTTATCGAATTGATTTTAACATAAATTTTACACTCTATAAATACATCGTATTTAAATTCAATATCTCATTTAATATAAAAACTACTTACATTATTGGACATAATTTTTCATAACACTAAAGTTACATTTAAAACATAAATATTTTGACTTCATTTATGATATCCCATTAATTTTCTAAAAACTAATAAATTTTTTTCTTAGAAATAAACTTCAAAAAGGGTAGTTTTAAGCTTTTTTGTGCCTAGATTTTATGTTATAATAATCTAATAAAAAATTCAATTAAAAAAAAAAAAAAAATCATTAAGTAACTATTATTACTAAAAAATTATTATTCTTGAAAACTAGACTAAATATGAAAAACATTAATAGTTTCTTAAGAATCAAATTGTTGTAGGCATTTAATATTTTTCTTCGTGACAAGCATATGGAATCTGTTTGTTTCTTCAACAGAGTCTTTTTACAATGTATTCGTTGGTCTGTAACATTTTACGATAAATTATTCGTATTCAGTCGTTCGCTCTTAAAATTTTTCCGTTCTGTGATCGAAATGATTAGTTTTTTTTCTAGCCCGTAAATACATGACTCGATTAAAAAATTTATTATAGATAAAAAAATTAAGTTTAGTTGAACACAATAAATGATGGAATTAATTTTTCTTATGTCATTTTATTGATGACCAACAGTAAGGGAGCCAAAGTGGCTTTTTAATCACACTTTACACCCACACAAGTTTCTTAAAAAAAGTCCTAAAAATTTACTACACACATTCGTTTTATAACTCATTTACTCAAAGCTTTCACTGGGTGTTTCTTACCATTCAAACAAGTGAACATCATTCGAAGATAAAATCAAACAAACGTAAACTGAAAATCATTTTCCTTCTTTCAAGAAGGAAATCAATATTCCATATCACATAAAAAATGGTAGTATCATCTCCAAGAATTACCCACTTCAGTCGTATAATAAGTTAATGAATAATTCGTTACCTATGTAAACCGCGTATTTCACCTATAGGAAAGAAATATGTAACAGGAATGAAAGGAAGAAGAGCGGATTATTATGTCCGGTGATTCGCGTTGTTTTCTTATCTAAAGTACTTGAGGCCCGTCACAAGGAGGAACTTCTCGATGAAGAGCTCGGAGTCGAGGACGGCGATGTGTGCGGCTCGGCCTATCAGGGCGTTTGCCGTCGGCGGCAGGGCGTGGTGCACGTCGTAACGCACCAGGCTCACGTTAGGCGCCGACATTATCGGATAGAGTATGTTGTGCACCATCTCCCTGTATGCTGCACCTGTTTTTTTTTTTTACACAATTTTTCATCAATAACTGCTAGTATTTATTTTATACATGATATACATAAAAAAAAAATCTTACCTTGATCGGTTGGATCTCGCACAGCAGCTTTGCAAAGCTCGATGCGAGCCGAGTGTAGTGGCACGTACCGATCCTGAGCACTGCCGCACAGTAACACGTGCTTGAACTTTTGCAAGTTGCTCTTCTGACTCAAACGGAACATAAACGAGCGCCGCAGATCGCTCGAGTCCTTCATCGCCAGCTGAAGCAGGGAGCCTGATTTTTTCCACTTTTGCATGAACCACATGCCTGAAATTTAATTTTTATATTTAAAAAAACAGACGAATATAATCTGGCTGTAAATACAGGAAAAAATATATATTTTTTTTAAACTCAACGGACCAGCATTAACGAGTCCACTGGTGTTGTAGAGGGTGCCCAAGTGAGGCCCACTGAGGCTGAGGAATGTGTGCAGCCTCGGCAGCAGCGGTCGCAGCTGCGGCCTGGTAAGAGCGCTCCTGATGATGATCGTACCCAGGGAATGGCCCACAAAGCTGACCTTGCTTGGGTTCAGACCGGAGGTCTCGATGTGATTCAGGATCTCGCTGACCAGTCTGTCGGTCATCGTGTCGAAGTCCGAGAAGGTGTCGCCTTTGTTCTTCTCCGACATGAGGAAGTCGAGGTGCATTCCCGGGAGTCCGAGCTCCAGGTATGTCTTCACCAGGCGGAGATCGGCCGCGTTTCCGTCAAGGCCGTGCACGCAAATTATCAAGTGCACGCCCTCCGGTGAAAACAGTCGGTACTCGTCGCTTATGTGAAAGTAAGGCAGTGTCGACGCCAGGGTTGGGTAATCGCTGCAAAGGAAATGCAGTTTACGTTAGATCCTTGCTTATACTCTCAGAGAAATAATTTTGCTTACCTGTATAACTTTCCCGCGAAGCACATTTGCCTTTTGAACTCGTCCTTGCACTTTTTAAAGTTTATGCAGTCGTCCTGGGTCGACTGCAGAAGTTCCTTGCCCTCCTGGTAACAGTCGGCGCAGAGGTCGTGCCTGCTGCCCATCCCGTACAGGGTGTTTTCCGGAACGTGTTTGGCGCTCCTCTGGGGACTGCAAGGCGCGGTCTTGGTCTGCTTTGGGCTAGACGACCTGGTAGCGTTGTTCCTGTGGTGGTGTTGCTGGTACAACTGCTGCTGCTGTAGTTTCACCGACTCGAACACGTGGTAGAGCGGATTGTCGATCGTCGTAGCCGGGATGTTGACAGGAGGGTCCCGGAACGCCTCTGGAGGTGGTGGCTCGTCTTGGAACATCTTTGGGGGTGGAAGCTGCACCTCGTCGTAAGTATTCTGCTCTGACGTAGGGGAGCTGATCTTTTGGGAAGACTTTTCAGGTTTTAAATGCTTTTGCTTATGCTTGTCACGACGTCTGCAGTCTTTTTCCTGAATTATTAGAATTATTAAAATTAAAAGGTTTTTACCCAAAACGCCGAAAAGAAAGTCCTTGGGAGGAACTTTATAGAGTCAAACATATAATTTTAATGTATTTTAAGGCCGATACAAAATTCGAATTAAAAAATTCAAATTAAAGAAATCCTTTTTTTTTATAATCCATTAGACCTTTTAAACATAGTTAAGATTCTCAATCGTACCTTTTTATCTTTCCTGGTAGGAACGATTTTCGAAAGCTTCTGTCTCAGCTCAGCAGTGGACAGTTTGATCTTCCTCTGCTCGGAGCTCGAGGTGTCGCCGCTGCTGACCCATCCGCTACACTCCGAAGTCAGGTTACTCGAACTCGTGCTAAGACTTGTGGGGCTGGAGGGTCTCGTCGAGGGTGGTGACAATTTGGCTGTCGTCGCTGGTTGTTCCTCGATCGTCGGGGCCGTAGGAGGAACAGGCGGGTCGCGGATCGGCATGCAGGGCATCGAAATCGCACTACGGGGAACCTGGTGCTTGTTCTGGGCTACGGGAACGCTCGCGCAACGCAGACGTTTGCCGCTCGGTGTTTCGGCGCCGTCTGTTTCGACTGAAAAGTTGAAATAAAAATAAAACTTATAGATAAGGATTTTGAAACACTTTAATTAAAATTTTCGGTTTTGGTTATTTTATGAAATTATTTTTACAAATACAACTCTTGATAAAAATTTAAATTTTAGTAAACCGAAAAATATATTATGCAATAAATTAAATAATATTATAAATTAATATACATGCAACTAACAATATAATCAACTACAAATTGTTTTAAAGCGAAAAAGTTTTAAAAACAAATTTAAGATAAAAAAATTTTTAATTTAATTTTTTTTAAAACGGTTTAGCATATTTTTTTAACACTCTTGTTAAGTTTTAATTTTTATTATTAGTTAAGAATAAATGGAATGTAAGGTAGGAAATTATTACCGTTAAACGAGTTGACGGAGACTCCGGAAATGGGTGAGAGTAAGCCAGGGCTGAGAGATTCGTAGGGTGACTTTATTGGCTCGACCTTTAGTATAATCTTGTTATTGTTCTCGACTTCGAGTATGCTCTGCCGGTGCTTGGACACCGGCGAACTCGGATCCTGATATGCAGCTGGTGGCGGTGGGTGACCCAGTTTTCCTATAAGCCCATCGTAATCTATCATAAAATTGATCATCCCCATTTGAGCACAGAGCTTAAAAATTAAATTTTTGCCACACGTGTAAGTACAATTAATTTTGAAAATAAATTTCCTAGATTATTAGTACTAATTCATCAAAAGGACAGTAAAAAAAATTTCTCTGCTAATTTCATTTTAGCAGTTATTTCCATTCTTGTTTCGTTCTCACACTTTTTAAGGTGGTTTTCTACCAGAGCTAGTCAAATTAAAGATTAAAAAAAAATTATTATACCAAATTACTAACAATTGGTTATTAAAATTTATTTTTTAACTTTTTATGGTATCTGAAATTATTTTCTACCAAAAAAACATTGACAATCACAACAAAACATTTTTTAAAACTTTTAACCCCACCTTTGAATACCGCAGTTTTGGTGGTTATTCACGTGAAAATTATTTTTGTAAAATTATTGTAAAATTTGCAAAAGGTCAATTTTTTGCAGTTTCAAGAAATGAATTCTTTGATAGTGAAACTATATGTATGTGGTTTTTCTAAAGGATCTCTATTGTAAGAAAACAAATATCAATAAGTAGATTTTTACAATTTATTTTTATGAATTGTCTTAAAAAAACAAGCTTTCTTCATAAAATTTAAAAGCGTTGATTATTCTTGGTTCTCTTTACACTATAATATTTGTACAATAACAGAACATAATAATAATAATATCCCAACATAAATTTAATTAAAAAGTTTATTTTTTTTAAAAGAGAATTTTTTCTGGAGCATTTTTTGTTGATAATAATTTTATCTATGGCTGTAAGTTTATATAAATTATTCTTCATGTGCTCTAAAAATTGTAGGTTAATTGACAATTTTTATTTTTAAACTTTTAGCATTAATGTTATGATGAAAAAAGTTGTTTTTTACTACTTTCATAAAAATTTTCACAATAGTCCCCAAGCTATAATCATAGTATAACCACACTTTTTATATTTCAACATTTTTTTCATGCGCATTTATAACTTTTACCGGCTCGGGATTATTTTTATGAGATTCCACCAGGTTTCCAAATATATATTTTTTAATACCGGTACAATTAGATAGAATTCCTAATATTTTATTTTTAAAAAAAATTCATCCGTCCCCATGCTAAAGCAATGGGTAGCGGTGGTTTGTTTTATCCCGAGCTAAAATTGACTGCTAGATGTCGTCTGCTATTAAAAAGCCTTATTTTAGAAATTCTGCACTTCAAACTTCAACAATGGTTCTCATTCTTGTTTACCTACGCAGTGCCGGATTAACCCTGATGGGGGCCTATAGGCACAATTTTGGTGGGGGCCTATGCAAGAAAATTTTTTTTTACTATTTCAGTTAAAACGCATAAAAATTGAGGTCAGGGGCGCAACAACTCCTTCCAGCTAGTGCTTGCCGAGACCAAGACAAGACCAAGATTTGGCATAGTCTTTTCTTGATCTTGAAAAAAAAGGAAATTTAAAGTCTTGTCTTGGTCTTGTCTTGATTTCAAGACAAGAACAAGACAAAATCTCGAAAATCTCGAACTTCACTCTGTGTAGCGAATTATATACAAAATTTGAATTCAGGTTAAGAATAAACGAAAAAATACTTGAATTTATTACTACTTACTTAAAATTTACAATAATTTTACTATAAAAAACGTTCACAAAATATTAAAATAAATCAATATCAAATATATGGGCAAATCTCACGAGAATGCCAATTTTCATAAATCGACGGCCCGTGCGAAGAAAAACCTTAGCCGAAAATCAGTTGATTTAAAATTACTCGCAAGAGGCTAAGATGAATTAAAAAGTCGGTTTTGATAGAAAAATTCGGTTTATTAGGTACCAAGTTATGAAGATTCTCGATTTTTTCAAATTTTCTAATTTTTCGCAGCCCTTTATTAATAATTTTAAATCGGCAGATTTCCGGCTAAGGTTTTTTTTCATGGTTTATGAATTGTACGTACTTAAAATTAGCGAGTGAAATTAACTTTTGACCAATTTTTTCGTTTATAATTTTTATATAAAAATATTCATCTTATTTTTGTTCTTTTTCATTTGAGTAAAAATCAAATCAAACTATGAATGCATGGTTACACTACTTCCAAATTTTAAACGATAATAGATTGAAAATTCATACTTACTTTCAAACTACTTCTAAATTTATAAATCTAAAAAGTCTCTGAAAATATATAATTTACTAGTTGAGTTTACGAATCGAATGTTTTTATTAAAATTATAAAAACAGTCAAAGATTTTTAAACGCTTTTGATTTTGTTTTTTTTAATTTGTTTAAACAAAGTTTAATAAAACATGAATAATGAAATAAAGCCAATATTTTTTAAAATGTCTTGTGTTTAAATTTTTGATTTTTAAGATTTTCAAGATTATCAAGACGGGAGTGGGCTTCGTCTTGGTCTCGTCTTGGTCTTGAAAAACTGTGAGAATACAAATCTTGTCTTGGTCTCGTCTTGAAATCAAGACAAGATCGAGAAAAAATCTCGAGTCTCAGCAAGCACTGGAAGTTCCAGCTGGAGGGTGTCCTGAGGACCTCCAGCCTCCCACCCCTAATAAAATTGACGTCTAAAAAAAAAAAAACGAGCCCAAAACCCGGGAAGCCCAAGTTCAACGAAAAAACTGATCAGCTATCCCCTAAGCTCTAAACCCCCAAATACCCTGGGCGCCCGAGTTCAACGAAAAAACTAATCATCTATCCTCCAAGCTCTAAACCCCCAAAACCCTGGGCGCCCGCGATCAATAAAAAAAATTGATCAGCTCTAAACCCCCAAAACCCTGGAAGACCGAGTTCAATAAAAAAAAAACTGATCAGCTATCCCCCAAGCTCTAAACCTCCCAAAACTCTGGTTACCGAGTTGAATAATTTTACAAGTTAAGGATATTTTATATTTGTATATCAAGTCAATAAAAGTGTTGCTTTTTTTTTTTTTTTTTTGTTCCACAAAAAGGTTGTGGTGTACTTTTATTTACATCACTTGAAAATATTACTAAATAATAAAAAAAAATTTACACTTTTCTCAAAATGTGTCTTATTTGTAAAAGCATTTAATTGATAGTTAAAAAAAAAAAAAATTTGTTGATTATGTTGCAAACAAAGAGTCAAATGATGAGTAAAAACTTATAGTGTTTTCCTACTCAACCACGCTATTTTGGAATTAAAAATTTCAGACTTACAACTTTATGATATTATTGCACCAGTGCAGCGCAATCAGATATAGTTACAAAATTATTTATTTCATGCTTAAGTTAACTAAAATGCACTCATATTTTTGGAATAATTCAACTCGGGCTCCTAAAGTTTTTAGGGGGTTTAAAGCTTGGGGGATAGCTGATCAGTTTTTTCGTTGAACTCGGGCGCCCAGGGTTTAGAGCTTGGGGGATAGCCGATAAGTTTTTTGTTGAACTCGGGCGCCCAGGGTTTAGGGAGTTTAGAGCTTGGGGAATAGCCGATAAGCTTTTTTGTTGAACTCGGGCGCCCAGGGTTTTGGGGGTTTAGAGCTTGGATTAGGCAAAATTCATTGTAAAAGAGATCATCACTTTTTAAAAAAGGCATCTAGTAGTATCAAATAATTAATTAGTGCTGATCATAATAAATTCAATAAAAAAAAATTTGGTACTTTGTTTGAATTATATTTATTATGTTTTCTAATATTAAATTAAAAAAAAAAAAAAAATTTCGCACATGTGGTGGGGGCCTATAGGCACGAGCCTGTTCTGCCTACCCATTGATCCGGCACTGTACCTACGTATATAACAAGTGTGCGAACTAACGATAGGTAGGTATTAGTGGCACCAGGCGCTGTGCTAAAGAACAATTCCCGTCTGCTGAGTGTTTTTTCAATTTATATATTTATTTTATTTATTATTTTTTTAACTAAAAACGTAGCGCATAAAATTATGAGCTTTAACCAGAATTTCAAGATTCGTTAACGATGTGTACCTACATATATACCTCGGAAGTCGGAAATACTAAGAAAGTTGTTTTATAGTAAAGAATGAACCATCAACAAATAAAAAATTCCTAGCGTCATTTGTTATATATGTAGATCTATTAATTATTGTGAGTAAGCCTATTTCTTATTGTTTTTTTTTCACTCTTTAATTTCTCAAAAAATTATTTGAAAAATTCATGCTTAATCGAACCCTACAAGCCTTAAATACTAATTAAAAAAAGGCACCTGAGCTCAGAAAAAAATTTCTTTGGTCTCCATTGAACCCAGCTTCACATAGCAGAATAAAATCTCTCACCTGGACTGTGTTCGACTCCGTTCTTCTTGTTCTCTAGTTTGGTGTCGTCCTTGCACTTGTCGACCTTGATGCTCGGTGCCGAGTGCGGTCTGGAGTTACCCTGATTTTTGAAGTGCCTCTTCTCTCTGAGAGGCGGGGGCGCTGGTTCCCTGTGGTTTTCCTTGCTGTTACCGTTGGCGTAGTGCTTCTCGTTGGCTATCGTTTCGTAGACCGGCTGCTGGTGGTCTTTGTTCCGCGGTCGTCTCCTGTCCAGGGTACCGTACTTGTCCCGGGACGGCGAGCGCTTGTTGTTCAGGTTCCTGTTGTTATTGTTGTTGTTCCGAAGCGCCCGGTTCTCCTCCCACGGATCGTCGTCGTCTCGGTATTTCTGAATTAAAAAAAAATATTTTTAAACTAACTTATTTTTGAGCGCTTTATATCGATTGATCAGTCAAACTTACGTCGTCGAAAATACGATCGGTGCTGCGCGGCCTCCTGGGTAGCTGCGGCTTGGACTCGTGTTTGCCGTTGCTTCTTCGATCGACGACCTCATGACCGACGAGAGTTCCGTAAGCGTCGTGACCGTGGTTGTTCGAGGTGCCATTCAGGAGTTCGCGACTTCTGGACCTAGCCCGAGAGCCACTCGTCCTACCCAGGGTATTGCACTTACGCTGCTCCACTCCATTAGCATTGTGATTCCTATACACAGTATTAATGTTACTTTGAGTAGCTGTCATTCGGATTGGAATAATCAAACGGTTGATGACTAAGCAAATATTGACCTGTTACTCTGCTGGTGCTGCTTTCCTCCTCGGTTACGATAGGTCGCCCTGTCGAGGGTGGAAACGTACAGACCTTCCCCGTTTCGTCCGTCCAGGGGTTGCTGCTGACGCGAGGGCAACCGGTGACTCCGCGGTTCCAGCCGCAGCGATCGCGAGTCCAAGGAGTTGTTACCTTTATATTAATTATTTATTAAATAATATTTTAAGTTCAAATTACATGAAATATTTTTTTTTATATCATTTAAAAATTAATTCTTTACTGACAACTAAGTCGTAATAATGAAAGTTTTATGAACAAATTATACAAATATTTGTTCAAAAAAGAAATATTTATATTAACAAATAAATTGAAATCGAAAGTATTTTATCAAAGCCATCTGAAATTGAATTTTTTTTCAAGGTATATGAAAAATTGTAAATTGAATTTTTTAAATACCAGAATCTACAGCGAAGCAGTCAGCCAGCTGGGCGAGCTCGCACTTGACCGAACCGTTGGATGATGGCCGGTACCCGGGAAGCTGCTCGCCCCGGGTCAGATCCGGGAACATCGCAGCGAGCAGCGAGGTTATCGAGCTCGACGAGTGGTTCTCCGAGGAGCCGTTCGCTGAGTAGAAGCCGCTGCTGCTGTTGCTGCTCGGGACCAGTGTGGTCGAGGATTTAGCTCTGGGCAATGTCGCTACTGACGGGGTCGAGCCTTTTAAATTATTTATGTCATCAGTTTCGAAGAGTGTATCTAGTGTCTTTTTTTTAGTTGTGTCTGTAGGGTGGTTAATTCAATTTGATTAGGTATGAATGGTTTTGGTAATTTGGCACACACGATATTCAATACGGTAAAATACAGCTTACGGACAGAAAAAATTTAAATAAATTTAGATTATAAAATAAAAAGTTTTTCAAGGTGGATTAATTTTAAAAGATTAGAAAAAAAAAATAAAAATAAAATTAAAAACTATGATTTTATGAAAATTATTACATGAATAAACATAATATTTTTTATTTCTTATATATTCATATAAGGTAGGTGTATCTAATAAGCCCCCCCCCCCCCTGTTATTTTGAATATGCTCGATATGCGGCATCTCTACAAGGTAGGAAGAACTCAAAAACACTGAATTATGAAGTTTTTAGTTCTTTAGAACATTTGAAAATTATTTTTGCGCGCGCCTTATAGCTAAAACTCGTTTCGTATACCTTTGTTATTATTTTACGTTGTTATTAAATGGTCTGCCAAAAGATTTAGACACACCTGACCAAAATTTTCATAAGAAGCTTCGATTCGTTATTGTTTCAGCTTTAAAATGCGATTTTAGTTTTTGTTCAAATAGTTTTCTAACGGGTTTTATTCTTTAATAACTTTTTATACTGCAGTGAACCCAATATGCCCCCCCCCCCCCCCCGCGAATTAGTAGGGATACCGATATTAAGAGTCCTTACTTTCATATTTACTTTTTAGAAAATCCTATCCTAATGTTTTTAAGAAAAATAAATTTAATTGTTTCAAAACTTTTTTTCATTTTATAACTAAAAAAACATTCTAGCTCAAAAAACAAACTTTGATAAAAATTTAAAGTTGTAATTTTTCTACTGGTTGCAAAGCTTTCAAAAAACTTGTAAAAAAGGCTCAATTTTTAAATAATGAAAATTTTGAAGTTTTTTAAATCTCATAACCTGATTGATTTAAAAAATAGGAACAAATCACAATTAATAAATAACTTCAAGGGGGCCATATTAGGTACACAAATTTTAGGTGTCTTAAAAAAACGTGTTTTGGTAAATCCTCTGGCATTTGAAGCTCATTGATCAAAATCGAACGCGTAAGGTCTCATTTTAAAGCTCTTGAATTAAGCTTCAATATGAGACCTTACACGTCAAAAAATATTGATTTGATTCGCCACAACGTCGATTCTCGCTTAGGGAGGCCATACTAGGTCCAGGTACCTTATATTAAAATATATATTTTTAAAAATAGTTTTACACCTTGTGTTTGAAATGTACGAGAGTACAGAATGAAAGTGTAAAGTAAATGGTAACGTCACATGATCAATTAAAAAAAAAATAGATACGTTTGTTACATAAAATCAAGCCCACATTACTTCAGAAACACAACACAAATCCCAAATGAAAAAATCCTTCTTACCATGCTGTTTGCTGGAAAAAAGAGTCGCGCAAGACGGTGCCTGGTTCCTCTGCTTCCCTCTCGAGGGCACCGTAGCTGGAGGGTTGTTGAGACGTCCGCTGCTGCTGGCGTTGACCATGCCCGACTGCCGGTGCTTATTGCTGCTGCTGATGAGCTGCGTAGATATGCTCCTGGGCAACGTCTTCGGGGAGCTCAGAACCGCGGACACCGGAGGCTGGTGCGACGTTACCAGGTCCGGACCCAGCTGATCCAAGCTCTTGCTGTGACGGGCTGGTAAGGTTCCGCTCGTTGGAGCCAGCATCAGGCGACCCGGGTAACCAATGACATCCTGGACGGCACCCTCGGACCTGGGGGACCAAACGCTGCTCGCCACCGTCCGGGCGTCCATCATCCCGCCGATTCCGCAACTGCAGTCGTCCATACTCGGCACTGAAAGGAGAGAAGATTTATTAAATTACCTTGAAATGATTAAACTTTGTAGAGTTATTGCATTCACTTGGTGAAAATCCATTATCAATTCGAGAATAATAAAAAACAAAATGTTTTCGATTTTCACAATTTATTTATGAACATTAGTTAATACATTAGCCTCATGACAGCCGTTTCGACATACAATGTCATCTTCAGATGAGTACAGAGTATTGTATATACTCATGATGAAATGATTAAATTAACTTTATATTCTTGCGTCACTCTTAACTCCAAGTAATTAATAATGTAAATTCTTTATGTACATCAATGGAGGGCAAAAAAAGTTCAAATTTTTCTTTCTCACATTTCGCTGGTTATTGTTTCAGCCTCTAATAATAATGATAAAATGTTTAAGCATAGTAAAAATTTTGAATTCATAAATGATTCATCAAAAGTTAATTTAAAATAACTTTTTAAACAATTTATTGTTTTATTATTAACTTATAGAACTTTTTTAAATCAAAATTTATTTAGAATGAGATTTAAAAAAAATTGAAAAAAAATTTTCTAAAAACTTCACTTTAAAAATTTAAATTTTCAATAAACAACTAATTTTAAAAAGATTTATTTAGAAAAATTGATTCATTTCTAAACCTGTAAAAAACCCTGGTGACTCGATGAAAAATTATTCTTGATCAAGTGTACACTCCCTCATTTGAAATTACCACGTCTGACTGAACTCGACCCTGACTACTGCGACGCTATTGAAAAACCCCAAGGCATTCACCTTCGAGTCAACACAAAAATAGCAATTATGCCCCATTCAAAAGACCAGCGCACGTCATTAAAGTTGCCGTTGCAGTGAAAGAGGTAGAAGATGACAGTCGAGACGCTTTTTTTTGCATCTGCACTCGATTGAAGGGAACAACTCTCGCACGAGAATGGTAATGAAGTCTAATTGCACGATCAACACTGTTGTTTTCAATGCAAATTTACACATGTTAAGCCTGAGTAAATTTATACTTGCACTGATATTGCAACGAAAACGCTTTGCGCCGGCTCATTTTACTTTTTAATCGCACCTAGGGTGGCCCGATTGAACAGCGTTTGACAGAAATTTAAATTTTTTAATTAAACTTGAAACGCAAAACAAATTGAGCTTAATGGAATTTTGTATTTTTAACATAAATTACTGTTTTTTTTTCCGAAAATGAAATTTTAAAATACACCGAATCTACTTAATTATGAATTCCTGAAGCTTTAATTGTGCCATGAAAATTTTAATTTTAATCAAGCTCTGCCAAATTGAATTTTTAAGTTCGTAGAGTATTTTTTTAATATCATGGTTAAAAAAATGTTTTATCTTATCAATTTTTAAAAATAAATTTTTTATTTTTTGTGTACACTTTTTTAATTAAAATAAATCAAATTAATTAATTACTTTCTTAAATCTAATTCTGAAAAATCAATTTATAAAAATCTTATAAAATGTGACAACAATCTACTGTGTTTACCCGTTTATAAGACCTTTTCCATAAATAGATGCTTCATTATTTCCAGAGTTACTTATATTCCATAGCAATAGCAATTCAAAAAGACAAATTTTTTCTTAAAAATGATTACTAAGACTCACCGCTGTTTCGATGTCGTGGCACATCCGCGTATCTGTCCTCGAAGATGAGGGGCAGACTGTTGAGGTCGCCGTCGAGTTCCGGGCAGTGGACGGGCAGGTTGGGCAGAGTAGCGAGGTATCGCGACCTTCGAGCCGCCTCGCTCACCGCCTGGTACGACTGGTAGTTCGCGTCGTAGCACCCGGCAGCCGAGGTTCGAGGGTTTTCCAGCACGAAGAAACCCTCCGCGAATCTGCGTACCTGCAATAAAAAAAAAGTTACAGTTGAGAGCGAGAAGAGAGATTTACTGTTTTGTGTCTTAAAATAGAAAAAAAAAACTTTTTAATTTGGATTATTAAGTAAATAATCACATAAATAGTGAGTTGATAACAATTATCAAATAATTTAAAAATTAGTAATTTTGACGAAATTTTTTTTTACTTGAAGTTTCTATATTTATATGATTAGTTGCTATATATGATTTACTGAAGATATAATAATTTAAAAAAATAATAATAATAAAAATTATTAAAAATTGTGGAATCAAAAAAAACCAGAATTTTTATTTCTATATACTAATTAATGCACGTGATATGTGAAAAATTAAAGTGGGACTCTATCAGGCTCGAACCTATATCTACTGAATGACGTGTCGCGCACTCTACTCATTGAGCTGTTGGACCTCTTCAGACATATGAAATAAAGTAATAATAATTGTTTTTGACTGTAAAAAAAAAATAGTTTTGTTTTTTATAGAAATCTTGAACTGAAAAATTTCTTTTGATAAATTTATTACTAATCACAATTAATAATATTAAATAAATATTAGTTGATGAAATATTTCAAAAATCATTTAATTTAAAAATATCTATAAGTTTTTTTAGTTAACAAATGATACTTAGAAATAAGATATAAAAATTTCAGTAATCATTTTATTCAAATTCTAAAAAAAAAAGTATTCTTATCAATAAAGCTTTTCGGAGAAAATGTTTGAATACCGTACAGATATTGTAAAACTTTCGTAGTAAAGTTGTAATGCAGGGTTACCAACATGATTCAAAGGAATATTAAGTTTCATCGTAAGGTGGTGTTACAACTTACAGCTCTTAAAGCCGACTTAAAGCGACCACTCGTTATCTCCCTCTCCCCCCGAGGGTCAGCTCGATCGATTCGCGATGGATATTTGGAAAAACCATTTCCCCAACTAATTTAATTAAGCCAGTTAAATTGTGGAAGTTGGTAAAAGCACTGTTGGGCGACGACAAGGTGGTCCATTAAAGATTTGAGGAGTTGAAAACAGGAAGTAGCAGAGGAGGGGGGTGGGGGGTCGAAGTCGCCCGCAGGCTATCCGAGAGTAAATAAATTAGTCTGAAAAGTTCCGCTGGCAGTTCGATCAACGTAATTTTGAATTGTTACCCGAGTGGAGCTAGTTTGACGATGCGTCATTACGTAAGAATCAAATAGTTTTCTTGTGAAATATAGTCATTAACGTTCGTACCAGTACTTACACAAAAGTTTTTTAATTCCAGACGTTAAACTTTTGGATAAGTGCGCGATTAGAGTAACGAGTAAGCCGAGAGTCATAGTTTTGAATACTTAAACCGGCTCCCCTGAAAGTTATATTAATTTCTTAAGCTCGATGTAAATTGTAATTTTGATATTTTATTTTCTACTCTCAATAACAAGCATTTTATCATATTTTTTGTTCAAAATAAAATTTTACATACTATTTTATGTAGGTAAAAAAAAAAGCTCAACATAAACTTTCTTTTATTAAAAAATATATTAACAACAAAATTATTTGTTATTTGTTATATAGTTTAAAATTTACACTATTTATTTTATTTAATTTTCAATTACATTACAGCTGTTTCAATACTTTGTATCATTATCAAATGTCAAGTATAAATTGAAAATTAAATAAAATAAATAGTTGAAATTTTAAACTATAACAAATAATTTTGTTGTTTATATATTTTTTAATAAAAATCTGAGTTGAATATGAATTTCCACCAAGTAGACAAAAATTCTATTCATAAACTTTCTTGTCAAGATAATACGCATAAATTTATCTTATTTAATAAATGAGCCAAATTTTATTCGTGTATGGTTTTTAGCTTGTTTTCAGTAATTTGAGAGTTTATTTCTCCTAGCACGAAAGTAATTAATTTTTTAAAAGTTTGAGCCTTGCTTCCTATGACCATCGTACACTGCTATCGCAGCCACTGTGAATCTCACAAAAAATTAATGTAAACTTTTTTCCTACCCTCAACTGGTGATGAACTTGTGCCAAGTGCTGATGAACAACGTCACGTCCGGAAAACGCTTCCAAGAAGTGTTCCCAGAGAACGATGTTTTGGGCGCACAGCTGAGCTATGTCGGCGTCCTCGACGTCGATCATCTTGGTGATCTCCTTGTGCGTATTCTGGGCTATTTCGAGGGCCCGCTGCTGCCAGGACGGCAGGAGCCTGGCCATGTCGGCGAGGTCACCGAGGAGCGACTCCCGAGCTGCCATCAGCAGCCTTATCACCTCCTGCTGGACGAGCTTCGCGTGCTGGATACGACCGGCCGAGCCCACGCATCGGGTCGTTGTTTCCTGCAAAGGGTTTTTTTTAGATTTGAAGTAAAAAAGAGAATTATTTTTATTCTGATTAGAAGTAACTTTTTAAGTTATTTCTGGAAGAAATTTTTCTTGAGAAGCTCAAAATCAAAATTAAATTTATTAAATTATTAAGAATATTAATTTAAAAACGGTTCATAGCCGATAAATGGTTTAAGTAATTACTCGTTGCGTATAAGTTTCAATTAAAAAATAGTTATTACGAGTAAAAAATTCCACGTTGTTATGGAATAATTGTTTGATCACAATAATTTTTTATTCATACTTATTTTTATCCTTTAATCGCAACAATTCATCGAAATTATAAACAAACTAAAATATAATTTATAAAAATTTTGATTTTATTAAATTTTCCAGAAGTTCCTTAAGTTCAACAGTGTAGCTTACCGTGTTTTTGAAGGCCATGTTGTTTTCTACGTTGTTGTTCAGCTGCTGCTTCGCTTGCGACCAAGGTTTTCCTCCTCTGGGTGCGCTGAAGGTGGAATAAAAAAAAAAAGAAAAGCAAAAAATTAATCGATGATAGCAAAGGTTTGAAAAAAAAAAAAAACTTTTTTTATAAAAAATATGAAGCTATAAATAACAATTATTCAAAGATTGATAAAAAAAAACATTATTTTTTCTTGCATAATCTATTTTTTTTAGTTTATTAGAGTTTTTATTAAAAAAAGTATAAAGGAATCATTTTCAAACATGTAATTCAATTCAAGGTCATATAAAGCATAATTACAACAAATTTTAGAATAATTTTTCATCATTACACAATGAAATATCGTCAGGATTTTCATTGCGTGGATTTTTACTATTAATTTATTTATTTATTTATTTAACATCTTCAACGGAAATTAATGTCCTTCAATACATAATTAATTCACATACATTGTAATTTAAAAAACTAACTATTGTAACTAATTATACTAATTGTAACAAAAAAACTAACTTCAATAAATTATTTATTTTTATTATTTTTAAAAAAAATATCAATCCTTATAGTTTAAAATAAAAAATAAAGAATCAAAGATATTTCTGTACTTACCAACTCTGAACATAGTGAAGGATGCTTTTCCTACAACAGATAAGGAAAAATTCAATTCCAAGATCAAAAAGAGAAAAAAAAATTATATATATATATATATTAGATACGGACTTGATGTTCGGTTGGTGAAGGGCCACGAGGCAGCAGTGAATGGTCATGGATACGGCGGCGAGATGGAAGTAATCGAACAGGACCGGCAGGTGGTAGTGCAGGCCCTTCGTCGGGGTGAAATTCAACTGTAGCGCTCTGAAATGACACGTGTAATCAAAAACTTTTACCCCTGACACCGCCCGAAAATGAAAAATAGTCTTTGGGGATTTTTCGGGATTTAATGAGATTTTTTTTTTTATTTCGAGGTTGAAGAAAATTGGATTTAAAAAATGCGTTCTGGATCGTCACCCATGGGAACTTTTTTTGGGCGAATAATCATGGAGAATTTTCCTATCTTTAAAAGTGACTGAAGAGTATTTAGTTTATTTGAAAATTTTTTTTTGCTTTTCATTGAATTGGAGTTTTAATTTGATTTTATCAATATTTATTTTTGGTTGTTTATGTTGACAGAAAAACTATATGAAAATTTTTTTTAATATTATTTTAAAAACTCGTTTGTAAAAGTAACTTTCTACTGAGTTTTACTTTTTTTTTAATACGAAAATGAAGCTTTTTTAAAACGAAATATTATATACGAAATATAATAATAATATTTAAAACGAAATATTAATCATAATTTTTAAAAATTAAATTTTAACTCTGAACTTACAAGGAGAGGTCACACCCTCCGGGTCACCGATCTTGACGAAACTTTGGGGATCGTTTTCTTATACCAAAAGATGAAGAAATCTACCAATCATCCCGTCTAATGGGCCTTTTATACCTAGTTCCTACATAGCTTATATCGTATTTTTAGCTCTTTTTGGGTTTTTTTGCGAATTTTCAAAAAATTCCTGTTCGTAGCCTATTGCACTTACAAAATTCTGCAACGCCGCATTTTTTTTGTTTTTTTATCTTCTTTTGAGAAAAAATATTTTTAAATCTAATTTTGAAGAAATAGTCCATGTAAAATTAAGGTAATCAAAAGCATTTTTTTACTGTTTTTTTGGTTTTATGAACTTAAACTGTAAGTCGTCAGCCTTATCAAAATTATGTCTAAAAATATTTTTTCTAAAAAATTCATAAAAAAATAAAGAAAATGCGGGGTTGCAGAATTCTGTAAGTGCAATAGGCTTTGAGCAGGAATTTTTTGAAAATTGGCACAAATAACCACAAAAGTCGCACTAAAGTGTTAAAAGTGTCAAAACAAGCTGATTTTCAAAAAATTCCTGCTCAAAGCCTATTGCACTTACAGAATTCTGCAACCCCGCATTTTCTTTGTTTTTTTATGAATTTTTTAGAAAAAATATTTTGAGACATAATTTTGATAAGGCTGACGACGTACAGTTTAAGTTTATAAAACCAAAAAAAACAGTAAAAAAATGCTTTTGATTACCTTAATTTTACATGGACTATTTCTTCAAAATTAGATTTAAAAATATTTTTTCTCAAAAGAAGATAAAAAAACAAAAAAAATGCGGCGTTGCAGAATTTTGTAAGTGCAATAGGCTACGAACAGGAATTTTTTGAAAATTCGCAAAAAAACCCAAAAAGAGCTAAAAATACGATATAAGCTATGTAGGAACTAGGTATAAAAGGCCCATTAGACGGGATGATTGGTAGATTTCTTCATCTTTTGGTATAAGAAAACGATCCCCAAAGTTTCGTCAAGATCGGTGACCCGGAGGGTGTGACCTCTCCTTGTTAGTTTTATAAACTGCAGAATAATTATGTAATTTTTTAAAATCTCAATAAAAATTTATGAACAGTCGAAATCGAATGAAATGAACCTAAAAATACGCATTACAAAAGGTTTGGTAAAAGAAATGAAAGAAAATCGTATTCAGCTTTCAAATTAATCATTTCAACATTCAAAAGTTATACAATTTTAAAATCACTAAAATTAAAAAAATTTGTTTACTGTTTCTTGGCATGATTTTGAACAACTTAACTTCTCGCGCGAAGTTTCCAATAAAAACTTAAAAATGTTTATTTATAAGAATTTTCTCTTCAGCATTCCAATACTTTTGAATTAAATTTTTTTCATTGTTTCTATCCTAGATTTGAACGACTTGTTGCATATGCATACTCTAAAGCCGTACAAAAAATATATTAATCCTAAAAAAACTGCTTTCTATATTTAAAAAATATATACATTTTTTGATACTCTCGGCATAATTCGAAATTTCCAACTACCGATGATTCAATCCAAAAATTGATATTTCACTCGAAAGCTCACCTGGACGAAACGCAAGTCATGTTCGCAGGCTGGTTAGGCTCGCCGAACCACAGCTCGACCCCGAGCTGGAAGTGCACCCGGTCCAGAGCCTCCTCGATTTTGTGGCTGTGTATGAGCACGTGAGCCCGGAAGAGGACCGAGGTGCCCAGGCTCACCTCCTCGTTTCGGTAGAGAATTTGAAACCTCTTGCTCGTCCCGGGCGCCTCCACCGAATCTGAAATATTTTTTCGGTTAGCGAGTTCTGTTATATCCGACATTGGCAGTGCTGAGAAAAATTTTAGACAAGTCAGTGAACACGAAGAAAATATTAGTGTGAGGACCATGCGAAGTGAAAAAATTTTTAAATAAAGGAAGGTGGATCATCACACTTATTTTAAAATTGCATTAGATTTTGAAAAAATGTGAGTATGTCGGATTTTATTTTTTTTTTTTAAGCGTGGTTCTTGTAGGAATCATCGCTAAATTATGAAATTCAAGGTCTCTCAGCAGTCGTACCTTTTTTTTTCTTGGACTGCTTTACCGTTCCTACGATAAATAACAAATATTCCTTTTATTCCAAGATTCGTTTGGATATAAATTAAGGTACGTGTCTGCAGTTTAAGTGTAAAACTTGAATCTTTCCGATCCTCATAGCAACGAGACGTCACAAACGTGACAATCACAATAAAAAGAAATAATATTTTTTCAGATTTTGTTCAAAACTAAATATATATGTTTATTTATTAACTCGGTGAGTTCTAATTAAAAACTGTGCTGAATTACATTAATTTCTAGACAATGGTTTTCTCTGTGTGAATTATTATTATTATTATTATTATTATTATTATTTTATAAGTGGTGCTAAATCTATTACGCAACTTTAGTGTAGGTACAATTTTTAAGTATAAAAAACAATACTAAACGAATTTTTTTCTTGACAAAAGGGACCTTTAAAAAAAACTAGGCTGAACTGTAAAGCTTTTTAATTAATGGTTTTATTCGTAAGAATTTTGGAACGAGTACTACGTACAAGTACGAAAACTTTTTACTGCAGACACACCCTTTTTTTTTTGCAAAAATAAAATAAATAAATAAAAATACTTACGGTTGCGAAGTGGATTGACTTCCACCTTGATGGGCAGCTTTGGGGAAACTCGCAGCGAGGTCCTGATTTGGTAGAACCTGCAGAAGAGAAAAAAAAAGGTGGTTCTTTTAAAAAAAAGAAAAAATCTTTCCCCCTAGCCATTCAAAACTTTGCCTTTACAGCCAGAAAAAAGCCATGTACACACGCGAGTTTAAAGACGATCTTTTGTAGTGAAATGGGCTTTTGCCAAGGAGTGGCGCATTATTCAGAAGACGAGGGAGGGACGGATAACGCAGGATCGGAACTGGCCTCATCAATAATGCAAGAAGGTCGGGATTTTTTAAAAGGTATAGCATGGCGTGGGTGATTATCCTTTGTGCAGTAAATTGGAAACTCGCAAAGTTTTTCCTCAAAGTGAATTACACACGATATTTGAGAAATTTTTTTAATGGTCGCTGGTACATTATGGTGATGAGGAAAATGTTTGCTCGCTTATTTGATGGAAGAAGCTTTTGAATTGAACATATGTTGGTATATTTGAAAATGTATGTACATAGATTTACTAAAAAGCTCAATTCAGAGATTTAAAGCTTTGTGAAAAATTAATTTTTTTTTTATTCGAGAGATCAAATCTTTCTTCAAAGATGTTACCAATGCAAATTCAAGTGGAAAACTTATAGTTGAAAGTAAAAAAGAAACACATCATATTTAAAGCAATCAATTTATTCTTGAAAAATAAAATTACTAGTAATAAAAAATTTAGTTCATAACTCAATTTGAATCTTAAGTTTTTTTTTTTAATTTTTCAAAAAAGTTTTGTTTTGAAAGTAAAATTAATATATTTAGTTTTCAAGCTATTTCATTGTGAATGATCAATTTTTACTTTGAAAATATCTGTGCAAGGACTAATTCAAAAAGCTAGCTCACAATAATCATAATTTCAAAAGAAATTTTTTTTTTTCATTCTGTTCAACTATAGTCAGTTCAACGTTAAAACTTACCTAAAAGCTTTCATTCGATCCTTTTTTTTTTTAACTTAAAAACAAGATCATTTTCAGAGAGTTATAACCGAGCCCAGGAATTATACTAAAAAATCTTAATACTGAATAATATTTCAAAATGAAAAATCTAAATATTCCTTGTAAACAATAGAAGAAAAAGCTGAAAAACACAGTCGCACACAAACACAAAAGCAACTGCGAGAGTAGCAGTTCCATTGAAGCGGCATCAACAGCCGGCACCTTGAACTCGAAATACTCGTCATTCATACACACTCCCTACCTAAAGAAAAGGCCAAACGCCTAAGGGCTCTTGAAAATTTACCTCCCGCCTCCCCCCGGCTAGCCCCAGAAAACTTGCGAGAAACTGCGAAACAAAAATTGCCGTGGATCTATAAAAATGTCAAAGCCGACCCCCTTTAACGTTCGGTTAAAACCTCGCCTTCGGCCAAACGTTTAAAGTAACTGCTATATGTTTTTGATCCATTATTTCTTCCTTTTTTTTCTTTGAATAAAAGTAATTTCGGTCCTGGAGAAAAACTTGTGGGTAACTGAAATTGAAACGATTTTCCCAAACCGCTGAAAATAGAACTACCTGTTTTTCTTCTTAGTCGAATACTTTTTTGTGTTTTTATTATTTTTTTTTTATTATACAAGAAACTATTTTTATTTTATAGATCGCAGCTGTACATTATAAATTTTTTTGAAGAATAATAGAATGATGTTTTAATTAACAGAAAATCAAACTATTTTTTTTTTTATTTGAAAAAAATTTTCTTTTACTACTTCTTTAAATTTACTAATTCACATTTTTTGCAAAAAAATTAATTGAAGAACGGAATTTTTTGAATTTTTAATTATTAGAGTATAATTTATGTTTAATTTAAAAATAAATATTTTAAGCAACTAGATTTTCAGTTTCTGTTATTTTAAGCAGTAATTTTTAAAACTGAACAAATAAATAGAGATAAAT
The DNA here is from genome assembly GCA_038277355.1 of Encarsia formosa. Taxonomy (NCBI): domain Eukaryota; kingdom Metazoa; phylum Arthropoda; class Insecta; order Hymenoptera; family Aphelinidae; genus Encarsia; species Encarsia formosa. Next base: position 20,800,101 of record CM076184.1, read on the forward strand.
GAATTTTTTTTTGCTTATAAAAATTAATTACCGTTCTGGACATGAATTTGATTAAAGTACATTGAAATCGATAAAATCTTACCTAACACTCAAAGTAATATCAAAAAATAATGAGATAAAATAATATTCAATGAATTTTCCAATGTAATTTTAATTGATGACGTCGTAAAATTAGTTTTATTAAAAATTAGTCAATAAATCGTAAATTTAAAAAAAAAAAAGGTGGCTTGAATTTCATTTGTTTATAACTTTTTCAAAAATTGAAATTTTCAAAAAATATTTTAGGGCGTTGATTTTGAAATATATACCTTTCAGAATCTACAAAAATATATATGAAATTCGAAACAAAATATAAATATAAATATTATATTTATATATTTATATTATATTACAAAATATATATTAAATTCAGTTCAGATGATTTAACTCCAAACTAAAATCTAGTCATTATACGTAGAACATATTATGATAATCTTACGGGATAATTTAAAAATATCACACTCAAACTTTCGGACAAAAAAATTGATGTATATTGGTACGTACCCCCTTTGAAAAAGATCGACATTGTAAAATTTGCAGAGCTCGAGGGAAAACTCGAGGGTGGCCTGTAGATCACTCATCATCTACGATGCTGGGACGAGGCTGCTGGGTGGCCCTCGTCCGGGCCCCGCTGCTCCTGCTCCTCCGCTTGAACTCCTGCTTTTTCTCCTCGTCGTGGTGGTTGCGGCTGTCGCTTCGACACCTGGTCGTGCTGCGACCTTCCTCTTCTTCACGTCGCCATGTGAGCCCATCTTATTTCTTCGTTATCCGAAGGCTGCCCCGAGCTCTCTTACCGAAGCGGGGTTTCTAAAATCATCATAAGAATACAAGTTTTTTCATTAGATCACTGTTTTTAGCTTTAATATACGTAAATTAGTATTTATTCATTTTTTTTTTTTTGTATCAAATGTTTTAGATACTTGAAGCTCGGGTTCGTACGATCAGAGGCATTGGTTCAAACTTCGAATAACTCGAATGATTAGATATTCAAACTTTGAAATAGCTTAAAACTTTTCTTAGTAGCTTCAAAGAGAATTATAGAAATCTAAACATCATTGAAACTGCAAGATGAACAATTCAAATCATATATTCATTTTTACTTTTCAGTTTTTCAGAAAAACTTTCCAAAAATTGGTTTAAATATGTTGAATCATAAAATTTACTATTTGAAGAACTAAAAATTATTCTTTAGGTAATATAAATCTTACATAAAAATGTTAATCATAAAGCTTTTATGATATAAAAATTGAGGTAAGGCTAGTAGTATGAATTTTGTACTTTCAGTCTACTAGCCTAAAAAACAGTATTGGCGTCTTGCATGAGGGAAGGGAAGTACATGCAAACCTATAATGGAAAAGACTTCCCCTCCAGCGGTGGTGTGGGCTCGAACTAAAATTTTCCATACGATTTGGCACTCATAGAGTTTACAAAATGGGGGCGCTACAGTTGTGCTAGATGCCAATACATGCTTTGGGAGTGTTAAAATGAGCCAACCTTTAGCAAACCCTTGATGATCTCGCTATCGGCTCGGACACCAATTTGGATTTGGTTGGGCTAGCTCATTTTTGACACCCTCGAACGTTTAGTATACTATAGTTCTTCATTTATTATGTTTATAAGTTAACTATGGATAACTGATGAATTGATATGATCAAATTTAAAAAAATTAAGGAATGCTTTAAATGATTTTTTAAACTTATTTTTAAATAAATATAGTGTTGTACAAATCACTTACAGCAAAATATTCAAGATCTATTTATCTACACATAAAATCCCTTTCTAACTTAAAATAAAAAATCTTGAAACATTACTTCAGGATTTAACAATTCCTAAACAATAAAACCAAAGCTTTCTTCCCACAATATGATACTTCCATTAAGAAACTTTTTTTCCATGAAAAAAATGACAACGGGGCCATGATCATAATAATCCCAGCCGATAATTCGAAGTCGTCCGGGCCGCGCACACGGATGATTGGACTTATTCACGGAAGCACGTGCGGCCAGTAACTTCAATTTTCCGATCAATTAAAAGCTCCTCCTGCAGATCGTTTCCTCTTTACCTCGCGACAACCTGGATCGCTGTGGGAAATATAAATAATTGAAATTTTCAACTCGCGTTTAAATAATTGTCCCATCAAAGGTTCCGAGGCGAAAGTAGACCGTACAGTGATATCGATTAAACGCGCATACAGCAGATAAAAAGAGGTTGCACGGATCGAAACTTGATATTCGCAGTGCTTAGTTTTTATTTTTAGAATTGTTGATTGCTGACTCATTAAGTACCGATTAAATGTATTTTTTTTTTTTTTTTTTGCTTTTGAGCCTTGTTTGAAAATTCCAGATAGTTTTAATTAGAAGTAATGGTTTTTTATTATTTATTCATGACTAGTTTATTACTTTACTCAGTCCTACTTTAGCTAAATCGATTTAAAACTTATTAAAGTTAAGTCTTTTATTTAAAATTTAATAAAAAGATTTTACATTCTTTTAAAAAAAAGTTTACAGTTAAGTATTTATAACTAAAAAATAATTTTTCATTTATTTTTTTGCAGTAAAGTTCAAGAATTAACTTAATATTTATGATTTTCATTAGAAAAATTCCGATTTAAGAAAATGTGAAAATTACTTGTAATACTCTTAAAGCTACCCATTGAAGCTCGCTTTTTATTTGCAGAAGTAAACCCTGGGTAGGGTCAACAAACTCCCATTTTCCAAGCTCTCGAGTGGCAAAAAACTAATTTCAATTAAAACTTGCCTTCGAAGAGTACGCTTATATCCTGCAACGAGGAAAAAGAAATTTAAAAAAATACTCGAATAAAAAATAAAAAGGAAGATCCACTTGAGATCCGTCGTCTCTTAAATTTGATCTCTCTTCAACTCGATTTAAGTTAATGTGAATCAAGACCCAAGTACTTAATTTAATAATATTTTTCTGGACTAAATTTGAATTATAAGTTCAACTCGATTTAAAAAAATTTTGATATCTTTTTAAATAAAAAAAAACTTAGCAAGAACATATTATCAAGAAACGTCACTTCGCTATATAACAGAAGAATGTGTCAAAAACAAAAAGAAACCTTTCAGCCTCCGAGCCTAAAAACGTAACCCACATCATCGTGATTAGAATAAATGCAAGCTTTGATTCCAGAGCACATTTTAAAAATGCATAGTCCAGCTTTAAATAGAGAGAAAAAAAGACGGCCTTTTAGATCCCGAATACTCCCCCGCATTATCTCCTGCATCGTCAAAAGTAGGCTGGTCAACTTGCAAGAGTAATTATCATAAAAAAGAACTACCATCTACACATCATTGCATTTAATTAATTAAAAAAAAAAAAAGAAGAGGAGTTATAAAGATACGTTACTTAAGGGCGCTTAACGCATTAGCAACAAACCGAGGTACGGACGAGATAAATAAACCAAATGTAAGAGCCGAAACTAGACCAGGAAAAAGAAAGAAAAAAGGACGGAGAAGCCGCAATTAGAGTGTCGTTTTGCGCGCGCGATTGTCCGGGTTAAAGCCGCCGAGGCGAGCGAGGTGCACCGGCAGGCTGCTTTTAGAATCAGCCCAGTTTCAGCTGCTGCGGCTCGCATTATATATGCCAAGAAGATCTTGACTTATCGGACCGGCTTGATGGGATTTTGGTGTTACTCGCAGCTGTTGGATGTGCTAATGTGACCTTTGCTGGAACACTCCGAAATTCAAACAAAAAAGTTTTAGTAATCAAAAATTTTCTTGTTACCAAAAAAAAAATATACGTAAATTGGCTCATGAAGTTATCAAATTTTTTATTTCATAACAATTTGTAAATTTAAGTGGAAATTCTGGCTTGATTCTCTTAATGAACTTGACCTACGAGCAGGATCATTTAAAAATTAGGTACTTTTGAAAATCCCGCTGGATAGCAAATTTTGGCGGATTATTTGAAACTGAGAAATTTTCTCTATCAAACTAATCTTTGCACAAAATTTAATAAAAAGGAAGGAAAATTTAATAATTTTCTTCTAAACATGATCAGAAGGTCAAAAATGCATCATAAGACTAAATGAGCTTTAAAAGTTATCTAACCCAGAAATCAGATTGAAACCGCACCGATATTATTTTAAACTCTCGAATTCAAGTCTTCTGATAAATCAATGCGACACAAATGTGTGCTGCTGAAATAGACTCTATTAGATTCTGATGATTAAGTCAGTCGAGTAAAATTTGATTGCTCGTTTAACTTCCTTCCCCCCAAATAAACCGGGGTATCACTTTTCATTGATTGAAAGCCCAAAATAAATACACGATAATTTTGCTAACAACGCGGGCACGACCGACTTTTACCTGCACAAATGTATATAGGTATATACGCGGGGGGCTCTGCGGGAGGATCAATTATCGGTTGGCAGGCGCAACAGTTAATATCGGATTCCGCGGGCGGCCCGACTTAATCTTCCGACCAAGTGGCGTATGGACACTTTATTTTAGCACCTCGAGGCCCTGCAGATGGGAATATCGGGTCGAGGGTCGAACTTTTAACTTTTTTTTTTTACTTGTATGATTTATAACTGTCTGTTAGCTTAAGGGCTGTAATTGAAATGAATCATTTGAAAATATTGGTTTTTAAAAATTAAAATTAAAACTGGTGTCAATTTCAGTATTATTTAATAAAGATATAAAATAAACAATATAATATTATGAACTTTAAAAAATTATTATTCAAATGCGCTATTTAATTTTATATAAATTAGAAATCATCAAAGGTTTACTTAAAAACTTTTATAAAAGTTTGTTTCAGTATAAGTCATACATAAACTTAACAAAAATATTTTTTATTTTGTAATTAAACTGCAAATCAAATACATTATATAAGAATAAAATAATATTGCAAAGGTCTATAAAATTATTGCATTCGATAATTCTAACATTTAAAACGATACAAAAGTCATTAGTAATTAATTTGAAAAAATACAATAATTTTTTATAAGAAATAAAATATAATGAAAATTAATACTAACGGTATTATTAATCTTTTCTATATATATATATATATATATATATATATATATTAAAGACTGAAAAATGTAGTATGTTTATTACGGCTAGTGACTTTTTCTTGAACATATTTTTAACAAAATTAAAATAAAATTTTTATTGAAACAAAAAATATACTAACCAACTTATTTTTCAATGTTTGGGTTTTTTTTTGCATTATAAATTAACGAAAGTAATAAAATCAAAATAATATCTCACGGGCGAATTGATGCAATTTAATAAATAAACATTAATGGTAAGCACTAATTGTATTTAAAATTTTTTTTAAATAATTAAAATTTGTTATCCTTGCCATAGATATAAAAAAGTGAGAGATAGATGAGGAATGAAAAAAAAAAATAAAAAAACAAAGAGAACAAAAAAAGGCTCTTGATTTGGAGCGAAAAGAATTCGTGTGTGTATAGCTCTTGCCTGCACTGCTGTGGGATAATTTCGTCTATTCAGCAAGTGAATTGAGGGAGATAGAAAGTTGGTGTCAAGAGGCGCCTTCACCTCGATCACAGTGGGCCAAACGAGACTTTTTGAATAACTATACGGCAGCCTTACATATTCCAACCCTTTTGAAAAGTAAAAGTTTTGATGAATTATTCTCTCTTTTCAAAAATTTGGCATCGTTTTTGAATATTTTATACAAACTATATTCAAATGTGAATACAAATAATTTACAATTAATAATAATTACCAAAATATTCAAAAATTTATTTTTTATAACCTCACAAGTCCAATTTAAAATGATTAAAAACCTCAAGGATGTATTATTATTGTTATTTACCAATTTCATAAAAAATTTAATAATAGTTTTAAGAGTACTAAACCATTTCTTCATACTTTATCGATTACTCGTAAAGCATTTCAAATTACGTAATTGGATTAAAGAACGCGAACAAGTAATATTCTGGTATCCCAATGACATAAGCCCATAAAGCAAGACACAAAATTAAGTGGAACACGCGCACTCCTCATCTAATTAACCGAAACTTTTTGGCACATATGCGATTTTCAAAATTCATGACATGCTCGCTAAGAAAAACGAGGCTGTACGTATTTCCTTTTAAGGTCAAGTGCTTCGCCACTTAATTTACCATTCGCGTCTAAATAAAAAAAAATCAACTTCGAATCCTCTAATTACACCGTGGTGGTGTGGAAAAATAAAACAGCCTTCGTTGCGTAGCATGGTGAATAAGTCGTTAAAGTCGATAGGATGCTTTTTTTTCGTAACGAAGCGAGGTTCAACGCGCCCACGAGTGCGCCCGGGCTCGCGCATCCATGTAAATTTCAGGATCCACGCGAAAAGCGTTGCCAAGAGGCGCAAAAAATAAATCCCCTCTTTTTTTCCCAGTCTGGGCGAATTTTCAAACTAAGTTTTTGTTTTGATAAATGAGCCTGGTTTTGTAATGAGTTTTATGAAATCTGCACTATATATGTCACTCATTAAGGAAGTTATATTATAATAATGAGTACAAAATTTAAGAATTGTTGTCAATAAGTTTTATTGCGATACTACTTAATAGTATAATAATGTTGTTTATTTAATAGTGTATATTTAACTTATTTTTATTATTCATATATTAATTTATAAATTTGATTAATAAATAAATTTAATTTTTTTATTTTTTATATTTGGTGTTTAAAATCCCACTGATTTCAACAATATTTTAACAATGGACTTAACAATTTAATAGAAGTCCAATTATATTTTGTATTGTATATTGTTTATACTCTCAGTATTTACAGGTTGTATTTTATGTTACCTTAAATCAATCACATTACGAAAAAAATCATTTTAATTTATTTAAGTTACACACTTCAGATTTTTCCGTCGTAATTGCTATTGAAATTTCCAACACAAAACTTTTTTGGTAAAGACGATATCACAAATACCACAAAATTTATAGCGCAGCATAACAGCTATTAATAATATTACTGAAATAAAAAATATTTTTTGAGTTGTTATTATTCACTATTATTACCAATTTCAGATCTGTTATTCCATAAGTGATCAAAAATTAATTTTCAAAATAAAATTTTACTAATTTTCCCTTGTTGAGAATTGTTTAAAAAATTGATCAATTTTAATTACTTTTGATCATCGTACATACATTTACAATGAAAAATTCAGGCAAACCTGATTTAACAAAATTACGAGCCTCCGAGACCTTAATGACACTCCATCGAATCAAAACTACCAGGTAACTTCGTTAGGAAAAAAAAAAAAAAAAAAAAAACAAAGTTGCAACATCGCGCACTGAGAGCTCGAGGGATGATATTCGTGCCCGCGCAAACACGACGAAGTTTCACTCGGAGGGAGTCGCGAGCGAAGCATCACTCCACATGAGTATCAGAGCAGGGGGATGCGAGGAAATTGCGATTCCGAGATGTTTTCGTGCTGGAATCGTGATGCAGTCCGACTCTCTTTGTGCGTGCGAGCGTTGTGTGCCAAGTAATAATTCGGGTTCGGATTATATTTAATTTGGAAATCCGAAAAAAAGCCTTGGTGATTTTGGTATTCAAAATGCCTTTTTCCAAAGAATCACTTTTTTTTAAGTGTGCTTTGTACAACCTTTATATTTATAAATTTCTCAACGCAAGCGGTGCTCTGCACATTATTTATAATTAAAATATTACAAAAAACATTTGATATATTATTTTTTAATTCGAAGACACGCAGTTTGGGCCAAGTTAATTATTTACTGTTATATTAATTTAAAACTTTGAAGACAATTGCAATTATTAATTTGTGAGTTTTAGTTCCCCAAACAATTTATCATTATAAAATTCATTCATAAAGCATTGCATATAATAATAGTTTAACTTTAACTTTTTAAGTTCAGAAAAAATCATTTCAATATTTTCAAAATCAGGCAAACAAAATTTAAAAGAAAAAAATTCATTAGCACTCACAACATTATTAAAATTTATAATTCGAATTAGGTTTAAAAAAAAAATCGCTATTGAAATCATCGTCTTGCATTAAAAAAACCCTGGATAATCATATGTCGAAAAAATTTTTGATTTAATTTCATCACTATTAATTTTTCAATGTTTCTTGTACGTAACTTTTATTTGTTAAAATAATGTACACTGTATGTTCATTCTTTGAGCGGCTGAGTCACTTATCTCGTTACCAGTATATTATAGGGGCCAATTAAATAAATGAGTATGAATAAGTACGATAGTGGAATTTTACGCCTAAAATTGAAGTTCAAAAGCTATTAAGATCAATCTGGTCAATCTACGTCCGTTGCTCCGTATGATGAAGACCTTATTCAGTCTGAGTAAGCCGTCCGAAGAAGGTGTAGCGAGCTGAACCAGTGCACCGTGAAGACGATTATTTCAATTCATAATTTGCAGTATCAGAAAATAAATATTGTGCATTTCATTTACTCATGTTTAAGTGAAAAAAAAATCTCGAATTGATTCCTCACTGTTTGTTTTACGGCCTTTAACGGTGAAAGAGTGACTTGTGTATTGAAGAAAAAATTAAAATGGCTTCAGAGATTGTAGGAGAAATTGAGTCACATTTTAAGTGGTCAATCAAAACTGATTGTTTTTTAGGCATGAAGGTAGGATGTCGTGTGTCGTCTCCTACATTTTACACTAAAAAATCAGGCAAAAGATTCAACAAATGGCAGTTAAATTTGTATCCCAAAGGATCATGCGAAACAAAAAAAGGCCAAGTAGCAATTTTTTTAAAACACTTGAATCAAAACGATATCACTTCAACATTTTCCATATCACTAGTAACTGATGATACGAATATAAGCCATGATTTTCATTATCGATTTTTTAATGGTATTTCCTCTTGGGGAAGAGATTTTGCTGAAGAAAGTTTAGTTGAAAATTTAAGTTGCAACGAATTAACTGTATTGTGCAAAATTATAACAAGAGAAAAAGAAGATCATGTTCCAGTTAATTATTCGTGTAGACTCCAATAGTTGAATTCAATGGTATTAATAAACTACTAAACAATAAAGCTCCGTACTAAAGGAAAAAAGTTTTATCTTTATTATCGTATTTTGTTAAGATCATTTTTCTATGCTGTATGCAGATTGCAGACCTAATACGAAGAAAAAATCAGATAATATGAGTTTAATACCATTAGACGAGTTTTTAAATTCATCTATATTGGCAAACAAAATAATGAGATTAAGAGATGGATATAATTTGTAAGATAATCAAATCAGAGAGAAACCCAAAAATTAATTGGATTTCAAGGAATAATGAAACAATTACTAACAAATCAAGCGTTCAAAGATTGTATTATAACAGATTAACATTTTTATCTCAAAATGTTAATTGACGAATTTAAGAAGAAATTTCAATTTAAAACTTATGTTGAAAATGAAACAAAGAAATATTTTTTATAATTGTCAACAAACTTTATTGAACAGGTAAATTTTGAGAATTCTCATCATTTATTGGAAAATATTTTGTTAGTGGAAAAAATATATATACCATGCATGAAAACTATTAATTAGTATTTAACTCAACTAAAACTGATACATTAAGTTGAATCTCTTAAAATTTAAAAGTTATAATATTATGAAATTAGAATTTAGAAGAATTTGAATTTTATATTCAAAAACTGTCGTTTTATGAAGCTAAATTTTAAAGTACCGAAAAGTTTTCGCAGTTTTATAAGTTTTCTGTAAATCTATAATTGATATTGTTTAAGAATTATATTTAAAAAAGTAAACTCGATCTTTGTACTTTACCAAAATTTTAAATAAAAAAGATATTGTGAAATTAAGGTATGCTATATTACTTCCTACAACACACTGTAATTATATTATCATTTATTTAAAGTTACGAGTAGCTTATATCAAATTTTTAACAATTATTATTACTCAAAATCTTGAATATAAAAAAATGAAAACTGTAAAAAAAGACTTTACAGGGTAATAGCATTAAAAACAACTAAATCTAATTGTAAGTACATATTTAATTTTACACTGATTTAATATAATCAAATATTTATATTTTACCTACGAACTATATAAAAACTGTAAAATTTCTAAACAAAATGCTTGGTTTAAAATTTTTTTTTATTGTAATTTGATGATAGAAAAATTTTAAATTGTATTCTTAGCTGTGTGTTTTAAAAAAATTTATAGTAAATTTATGTTATGGAATAATAATATAAACAATAATATTATGTAAAATTTTTTAAAGTTTCTAATCTTTTATACAAGCTTTAAATAAACTATTTTTATTTTTCAAGCAAAACTACACATGTCTCGAGTTATTTTCCGAAAGATTTATCGCCTCGCAACCCTATCTCAACCCTCGTCGCATCGTCCCCCTCGATTTTAATCGCCAATAACCAAAGCCCATTCTGGCTCGTTACCGGCCTTAACCTTGCTTTCGCACCCTACCTGCTTCCCTCTTTTTTTTTCCTCTCTCCACTCTCCCGTTCTATTCAGTGACGCGCCTGTATATTTGGTCAGACGTCTAGACGGCAGCGCGGCTTTAAGGTCGGGGCGCGCGGGACGGATAAAAAATATAAGGGCTGAAAATTTTCCTCTCGCTCGCTTGTTTATTAAATGGAGTTTCGTTAATATTAGAGTTAGCTGATCACGGCACACTTGTTTACAACCCAAAAAATTTTTGAGCGCCTATCGATTGACGGAGGTAAACAATCGAGCCGGAGACAAACATCGTGTACCTATATGCTGACCCCCTTTTTTGTCCAATTTATCCACTCGGGAACGAGAAATTTGCATCGATAAAGAGAACTCTATTTTTATTAAATCTGATTTTTCGAATTTTCTTTAGATTTGAAAATTTGAATTTTTTACGAGATAATGAAAAATTATGTAAAAAATATTCAAAATACTTAAATTTTATAAATTTTTTTTAATTCCAAATTTTTCATAAACACTAGTGTTATATATGTATAATAAATTAGAAGAGAGACTACTAACAGAGAAAAAATATTATACTTATATAGTAGTACATATCTACACTATGTAAACATAATTTTTTTTAATTGTTTATTTATTAATTTATCTAAAATAAATAAATAATTTTTTTATTTTTTAATATTAACCACATATTTTCAAATTAATTACAGTTTCAACTAAATTTTTACTTTAGAGATAATTTATGTAATTTAAAAAAAATTATTTTTTTATTAAATATATTTTTTATTATATTCATAATACTTCAAGAGCAAAGTAACAAGTCGAAAAGCATTAAATAAAAATATCTTATCTCATATTGACTTACAAAACTTGTATAAGAAACCCTCTTAAACTTCCCCAATTATCTCTTCGGCGCTTTTGACATCAACGACAGCCGTGCTCTTATTTTCTTCTTCCCTGTTTTAATTGCCTCTTGGTGTGTATACCTACACCGCTCGTCAAAATCCCGGGATCATAAAATGTTATCGATACTATCGGCTCAACACCGGAAATCAAACGTTTTATCCTCCACTTTGAAAAAAATAGCTAAATTGAAAAATTTACATTGCAAATTTGCACTTTTAGATCGATTTTTAGTATGATGGTTGACTCATTATCTAGAGTATAAAATACCATCACAAAATAGACACTTTATCTTTGTGCGATGAAAATTGATGTTTTTTCTTTTTAGTATTTTTCAATTTTACTAAAACTTTTAAACTAAAATTTATCAAGAAATTTTTTTATTGAATTTAAAGAACACGTAAAAAAACTACTTCTTTGTGAAATAAAAAGCAACGATTTCTTGCCAAAGAAAACATCATTTTTTTTTTATCGGTAAATCAAAAATCCATTCCCCAAATTCATCGCTGCCAAAAAAACAGAAGAAAAATCCCATCTTCGGTAATATTTCCAGAGCGAAAAACGATGCAGTGCTCCCTTATTTTTTCGCCTTATTTCAGCTCTGGTAATATAAAGCGAAACCGAAAAAACGACTGGCGAGGAGGGCCGGGTAAAAAGAGAAAATCGAAGAAAACCCGGCCCTCGCGGTAATATCGAGAAAAACTGAAAAGAGGCCATCGACCTGGAACTCCCCCATCTCTGCCGAAAAAGTATTAAAAAAAAGTGTGTCTTCATCGAAGACTTCTCTTCCTTTCCTGCAAATATATATTGCATGCTGATGGAGTTGTAACTATGTTTCGAGTTCTTTTTTTTTCCAGGCGCGCGGGGAGTAATTAAAAACTTTTTCGCGGATTAATTCGAGGCTATATCTTTTGCACGGGGATCATCTCCGGAGAGTTTTAATGAAATATCGTCGAGTATTTCGTCCGTCAAAATATCTGTTTTAAAAATAGTATTACGAAATTAATAATTGAATTCTCTTGCTGTCGATCAATTTTGAAATCCTCGTTGAAATCTGCTCAAGATATTTTTTTATAAAATTTTATCCATAATATCGTAAACATCTTATCTACAACACCAATTTCTTAGAGATTTCAATTAACTTTATTATTTATTATTTATTTAAATTTCATGTTTAAAAAAATAATAATTTTGCTTAAGGGGATACTATGGTCAGACCATTTTCAAAAAATCGATTTTTTTTTCATATTCTCGTAGTACAACATCTTAAGAATATGTGTCAAAATTTTATTGATGGATGATTCTGTGTAAGGTAAGAAAAAAATTTTTTTTTTTCCGTTTTTTCGAACTTTAAAAGTTTGATCGCATTTTTCTCGAAACTATCTTTTTCAAATACGGTGCCAACTGTCATTCAAAAACTATTGCGCCGATCGTTTCCAAATTTTGCACACATTTTATATACATAAAATACCAGGTCCTTGCGGTCCGTTTTTCTTAATTTTTTTATTTTTCATAAAATGGCGATCGAAAAATGGCGAAATTTTGAGGCCAAAATCGGTGTTTTTGCTTCAAATAGTCACCAAAAATGTAAAAATCGTTAAAATGAAAAACTAGTCCGCCAGGACCTGGAAAAACTTATGCTTTAACTAAATCTTCTTCATTTTTGTGTTTCAGATAAGCCAGTCACGAGTGAGAGTTGGCACCGCAAATCACCTTTTTTTTTAGATGCCGAACAAAAATGACTGCCATCGCTTCAATTCTCAATATTTATACATAAAATTTTGCCAAAATATTCTTGAAATGTTGTTAAATAACGCCCTGTACTTTTAAATAAACAGGCATCGCCTAATTTTTTTTTCAAAAGCGATGAAAAAGTGCTTTTTTTTAACCCTCTACACCATAGTCTCCCCTTAAACTGTCGATTTATGAGTTTTATGTTAGAAAATTTTTTTGTTAATTTTTCGAGAGTTGACATGAAAATCGATTCTAGAAATAAGAATTGAGTTGCCGTCTTCTAACCACTGCCCAAATTCACATGAGCCCTTTTAGTGGTGCCCTAAGTATACATGTCCTAGCCAAAACACAGAAGACCGAACTGCCAAAAGCCAAAAATCCAGTTTGTTGATGTTTTAATGTTTTTTTAAAAAATGAGTTCAAAACTTATACATTAGTTGGGCATTTTTTTTTTTTTGTATATAAAGCATTTGTTAACCATATAAGTTTTTTATGCTGTAGTTGTGCATTACATCACTTTTTTATTTCATGATTTTTTAAATTTACTTCAATCATGTTTAAATAATTCATAAAAACTTTATTATAGTAATTATACTTATTATTTTTTTTCTCATAATGATTTTCAATCATTTTAAATAACTTTACGATAGTTGTTTTTATGATTTTTTAAATTAGATCTACTGGTAAAGTTGATTGTAATTGGATGTATAAAAAAGCCAGTGTAATTCTAATTAGCGGACAGATTGAATCATTTATACAGTTAAAAAAGCTTCGAGTTCTTGGTATGGTAAAGAATATATATGGGTCACACCGAGCCAAAGAAGTTTCGTGGCCTTCGATCGTCTTTTTTGCTTCTTCGTCGTCGTAGTACGCGACGCGTTTATTATCGATGAGGGTGCAGTGACCTCGGCCATCGCGATACACTGCATACGCGAAACACACGCCTCCCTTACCTACATGACTTGTGACATGCTTTTTTGCTTCGGGCTGATTTCGGACTACTTACGCGGGATAGAGAAATTGATACGTTATCCGGAAATTTATGTCATTTTGTGCAATAGTCTTGTACGATTAATGGAAGAGAAAAAGACTTGAGGAAGATTCAGAATCATGTTTGTTAAAATAATAACACGAATGTGTAGTCAATCTTCAACTATAATTTTATTTTTTTTAATTTTCAATAATTTTTTTTGTTTTAATTAAATTTTGCGCTATTATTTATTCTAGAGTAATTGACTTGAAAATTATATTTAGTTTTACTTTTATTAAATATTTTAGTTACTTACAATAATTCTTTTTCATCTTTTGAAAATTTTTTCAAATAATAATATAATTCCAATAAGTTTTTTTTTTACGTTTGTTTTAAGACTTTTTCCTGTTTTACAGCACGACCATATTTTCTTGTAAAATACGACCCAAAAACAATAATTTACGGTTGCTCTAGATAATCTACAAGACAAACTACTCAATTATTTTTGTAACAGCTATAAAGTTATACGTTGTTATTTTTCAAGTATTTTCAGTAGTCTAATTTATTTTAATTAATTATTTTTAATGAATAAATCATTGAAGATTTTTTAGCCAAACTGATATATATGATTCTGTTATAACGGAATAAAAAATGCAAGATTTAATTAATACTTCCAATAACTTTAATAACAAAAATATACGAGGGCAAAGTCAAACAAGCGTGATTTCTTGTTCATCAAACTCCAATTTCCCATAATTGATAATCCGCTTAGAAATTTATCATGCAAATCACTCGGCAAACCCGGCAATTCCAACAACACGCCATCGTGCTATTTTTGCGAGAAAAAAAAAGGCTCTAATCTTCATTGATCCGCCAAAGCAAACATGAAATCCACATCCAAAAACGCTCAACATATGTTTCATAACTAACCTCGTTCATCCATAAAAACATCAAAACTTTACAAGGGGTTACGCTGCAGCGTGAAAAATAATCTTTTTCCGATACCCATACCCGCGAAGTTTATTTTAAGTTAGTTGAAAATTTCGCCACGTTTACGTAACCCTCGTAGAGAAGAAGAGCCAAAGACCTTAGACTTCTTTCTTTCCATCGACCCGAAAAGATTTTTGGCTCCAATACCCGCCCGCCTGATTTAAGATAAAAACGTCAAATATCATCAACTCCGCGGCTTCATAGACCCTTTTTTTCCCACTTTGAGATCGCGTGCGTAGATAAGTTGGGAGGCGATTATTCAAATTAAGCAATTTCTCGGAGGGCGGGTTTTAATGAGTGGATTTAGAAAATTAGTAACCGGTTTGACAAGCACCGCCGAGCGGAGTGGAGCTTGATAATACGCGAGGGAATAATTAGCCCGGCGAGGGCGAAAAAATTCACGTAAGCTTGATAATACCTTTAATTAATTGAAACTTTAATTAAGAATTTAATCTTATTGAAATTTTTTGAAGATATCTATTCTATTACGGGAGAGTGAGTGTTGAAGTTTTCATTAATAGTGAGAAAAAATGAACTTCTCTGGAGACTTTTGAAAAGAGCGATAACTAATAAGGTTAGTTTATAAAATATTAGTATAGTAGAGTCATTGCACAAAGCAATCTTTTTTGTAGTTGTTATTACTGGCCCGCATTAAGTTTAATTTTTCTGACAAGTAAGAATGAAAAGTAAGCGAAAGACCCCCATTACGAAACACAAAAATCGATACTTTTCAGAATTTTGAACTTTATTGAAAAAAGAAAGCATGTTAGAGTAAATCTTTTTTTACATACTTAATTTTAAGATTTTTAGAAACTTAAATAAATATTTTTATATGAAAATTTTATTTATTTATCGAATAATCAATGCTTGAAGTCAAGATCTTTTAGCCTTAATTTATTAGACAACTTCAGCTTTGGCCCCAGTTTATGGAATACTTTTACTTTTTATTTTTGATGATCCGGCTATAAAATGCTTGAAGCTTTTTCTACTGCGAAGAATAAGATATGAATATTTATAAAAAATATCATCGTCAATATAAAAAAAAGCACTTTGTTAAAAGTTTTCCATACTAGAGCAAAAAGATGACTTTTATCACCGAGTACTTAAAATTGGGATGTAAAAGAAACAAAAATTAAAAATAATATTATTCAAGGATAACTCAAGCCCCCAATAATGAAATTAAAAGCACCCCACCTTATAGAAATTCATTTATACTCAGTCCGTGGTATCTAAACTTGCAGCTGCACGTACAGTTTGCCAAATAATTTTGCAGGTCGTTAATAACGTCTAACCGAAATTCAACTCGGGGCTATTCACCTGGCCAATTCTTAATAGATTATAGGCTAGAGCTTGCGGGACCTCTAAAAATATATCACAAAGCCGGCTATTCAACTTGGTGCAGTCGGCGTCGCGTCGTCTTGCGTAACAAAAAGACTCGCGTGTTGTTGTAAACAGCCCGCACCCCCGTCGTAAATCGCTGAACCCGAGCATGAATAAAACGCGTAATCGCGTCTCTTGGACCCTACGAGGCACGCGAGCTGTAATCCGCGACAATAACCCCTTGCACCGACCCGTCGACGACGACGACGACGCCCTTGATTTATTCGATGGACGCGTATGTGTTTACGAGACCAAGTTTTTTTTTTTCTTATCTGTTTCGCTATCATTTTAGAGTTATAATTAGAATTTTTCGTTAGCATTATGAAACCATGATTCTGAAAAAAAAAGGTTTTTGAATTGATTATTCTGTAATAATCAAAATCGCATGTAATCGATAGAGAATTCGAGATCCGAGAATTTATTTATTTACTTCATTAGGGTCTGCTATTCTGCTACAAACCAACTGTGTACGATAAGCATGGTCTTACATGAGTACAATTCAAAATGAATTTGGAAATTGTAGGATAATTAAAAATAACAAAGTTTAAATGGGAATTTGATATTGATCAATTTACAAATTAATCTGTTGAATATCAAATAACTTCACCTGTATTTTTTTCTGAATTTGATGCTGTACATAGGAATAAATAGCAGTTAAGATTATACCCCAAAGGACATGAAAATTACTTATCTATTTATTTACACTATTTAAAAGAAAGTAAAGTTGCAATCTGTCAGTTCTTAACAATGACAACGAAATCACTTGTAAGTTGTAACGAATCATATACAAATTTTTCATTTGATGGTAACGTTAATCGAGGATTTCTTAAATTTGTTTCAGAGAGTTTTATACTGAATGAGGAAAATAATGTTCTGAAAAATAATAAATTTACTTTAAAGTGTAACATAATTGTAAAAAAACATTGTAGATAATGAAGATGAAATATATAATTAAAAAAATGTACTCAGACCCACACAATCTGATGATTTTGAAAAACTGTTAATAAATGAAGAGTTTAGCGATGTTACTATAAAAGTGGAAGAAAAAAATATTTCATCTGGATAAATGTGTACTGGCAAACAAAAGTACTGTTTTCGAAGCTATGTTTAGACACGACATGAAAGAAAAAAATAAAAATGTTGTCGAAATCGAAGAGTCTTCGACGAAGACACGAAGTATGGTAAAAAAAAACTTGTAAACGTAAAAAAAAAATAAAAAAATTTCTAATTATTGAATTCTTCAAAGAGCCCTTGTTTTGAAAAATCATTAATTCCGTTTGAAAGAATCTCGAATTCAATCAGCGAGTAGAAAACATCAAAGCTTTAATTTTTAACCTGATAGAAAAGCGTTCGGTATACACTTACACCACAACGAGCCTTTGTATTTGATTATTTCACCGCAAAGGGATTCTCCTTTGCCGTACACTTTGCTCTTCATGATGTATTTACCAAGAAAACTCCCTCTTTTTTTATTTATTTATTTTTTTATATCAAGCTCCCGGTAAATTCTATTTAATTCAACCGCGGTTTTTTTAATGAATGAAAAATGATGCACCCGTGTTCACCGAATCGTGGAATAATGTTCATAAATTAGTCCCAACTTCTTTTACGAGAGCTTTTTTTATCATCTCATTAATTCAGAGTTTTGAGCCTTGAGTGGGACTAAAAAATTAAGCAAATCGAGGAAAAAAAGAAAACATTATTTGCAAGGATAATAATCTCCTCGATAATCTCGGTTTCTCAAACAGAACCGCCCGATTGGAATCTCAAACATTTCCAGAAGCAAATTTTCTTTAAATTTTTCTATCACATTCGCACTCGTGCGGTTTTTTCTCTTTTGAAAGCTTTCGTTTTCATTGTACCTCCACGTATCAATTAAAAATTTCGGTAAAAAAAAAACTGCATTTATATACGGATCAATCAGCGGCTTTCATGGAAATTCATAGGAACGAAGCCCCTCGCGCGGGAATCGATAAAAAAAGGTCGTAAAACAAAACGTGGAAAAATAAAGTAAATCCACCGCGAGCGAAAATAAAACAATGCTCTACACCTACGCAGGATTGAATTTTTACGAGTCTAATAGCAAAACACACTAGATAAAAAAAAGGCGGGGTTGGTTGTTCTCGCGCGGGAGGAGTCTTGATTCGTAATTGAGTGTTACGGTCTCGCGAATTCAAAAATCTTGAATAGTTTTTTTTATCCCGGAAATGATAAATTCAAATTTCTGGGGTAAACAAATACGCTTCCCTGACTGCCAGGCCCCGTCGCGGAGAATAAATTCAGGATTTTTTCTCGAGGGATACTTCAGGCTTTATTCATTGTTTTATATGGATAAAATAGTGGAAGGTTGGCGATTATTCGCGGGATAAAATTTTTTTTTCTTTTTTTACCCGGAAAAAAGTATTCGTATAATTTTGGTGGGAAAAAGAAAATTTTTTGCGAGGTTCAGCGACTTTTATTTTTGCCCCAATTTATTTAATTACATAAAAAAAAAAAAAAAAAAGGAAAGGAAAGAAAATAACGATAGCTCAGGGTTGAGGAAAAGCCACGTTTGGACGTGAATGGAAAGCACGGCCGGCCGCGTTTTAATAATTGACCAAAGATCAACTGGGTCTCGAAAGGCCGGGACGTGCATAATTGATTCGAGGGCAAAGAAGGCCGACCGGACCTTGTTTGCACGTATAACTCGGACGGCTTCTAAATTTTTACTCTGGCTTTCACGAAATTTGTGAAATTGCTTGTAATCGAATCAATTTTTCACACCTTAAAGATAACTCATGTTTTTCAAATAAATTTAAAATTATTAATTGTAACTTTAATTAAATTTTGAATCTTTACTAAAAAGTTTGAACATGAGAAGAAAAATAATATACGATGTTTCTGAATTTTTGAAAAATAATTATTAATTAAAATTATTATTATAATTTTAATATATGTAAATAATATTTTTAGAAATAATTATAAATATAAAATTAAATTTAATATATTTAATATACTTACTACAATTGATATTATAATTTTTATAATATATATTTTCTCAAGAGGATTATCTATTTAATTAAAAAATATTTGCTACAAAATATGTATGCATTCTTTAAGATGTATAATTATAGTTTTAGGGACTAATTTAAAAATATAAGCCTCAGAAATAAAACTAAAAATTTTCCACATCATTATTAAGGTGGTTTTCTACCAAATGCATGACAATACAGAAACAGCTCAAATTTTTTAGAGATGTTTATTAGATATTAAGAAAACATTTCTACGAAGTCTGATCAAACTTGACCATATAGTTTAAAAGTTAAAGCAAGTTAAAGATGGAATTTTTTTCATTACGCGTATGGACGCTACGCTGAAAAAGTGTACTAAATTATTGATATTCGTCTTCTTACAATAGAAATCCTTTAGAAAAACCACATAAATATGGTTTCACTATCGAAGAATTTATTTCTTGAAACTGCACAAAATTGACCTTTTACAAATTTTACAATAATTTTACAAAAATAATTTTCACTTGAATAACCTCCAAAACTGCGGTATTCAAAGGTGAGGTTAAAAGTTTTAAGAAATGTTTGATTGTCAATGGTTTTTTAATAGAAAATAATTTTAGAAGCCATAAAAAGTTAAAAAATAAATTTTAATAACCAATCGTTAGTAATTTGGTGCAATAATTTTTTTTTTTAGTTTTGAAGTTGACTAAATCTGGTAGAAAACCACCTTGAATAAACAAAATTATTCTTTTTCCAAAAAAAGTGGCGAGTTTGTTGATCAAATTACCCGATGAACGATAAACTCAGTTTACATTTTCACGTCTTGTTTGATTTTTTTGCTCGAGTGTAATCGAAAAAGCAGAAAGTTGAACGAAGCTGTACGGTATCCACTTAGTTTTTTATTTCATTCTTTTTCTGCTTAGCTATACAGCTTTTTTGCCTTAGGGATGGAATATCCGGAAATCCGTAATCCGGGACAGACTATGACCGCGGGGGCATCGACTTGCGAAATTTTAAAGTGGATGATTTCGTTTAGGTTTTCAAGAGTTTTTTTAGAAAAAAAGGAAAATTTATTAGATTGTTTATTAAAAAGTTTTTAATAGAATTTGACAAGTATCAGTTGAGAATGATTATTCTGGTTTTTTTTTCAAGAAAGTAAACTAAACAAATGACCGAGCTACTGACTTTGTATAACATGTTTTTCATGAAAACTGAACAATGTTTTTTAAAATGATATTACCAACTATGGCATTAAAAAATTCAAGTTGATTACCTAACAGCAGCTTTTTACTAATGATTGAATTAAGAAAAATAGATTGAGTCGGCATTGTTTAAGCAGCCAACGCACTTGTAAACTACTGACCGAACATTGTCGGCAGTTATTTTTAAGCGATTCTCTAATTCGTATTCGTAAAATACTAATAGCGAAGGAATGTAACAAGTGAAATACAGATAAAGTTCTAACACGATTATAACAGAAATTCATTTTTTTTAAATCCTTGAAAGATCAACTCATTTTTAAGATTATTTTTTCTAAAGTTAACTCGGCAACCTAGTTTTTTTTTTATAAGTTGTTTAAAGTTGAAGTCCAACAAAGCTTTAAAGAATTTTTAAGCTTCTTTGGTAGAAAATTTATAAGACGCCATATAGCTCTTAAAATAAAAACTTGAACTTAAAAATTTTTTTAAAATATACCTTTCAATTTTTGCCATGACAACTTGCATGCACAGTAAAAACTTCATCAAGTTTCTTCCATTCCTCCCAAACCAAAGTAATATAGAAAAAAAATCCAATTTTACTCCTCATAACGTAATTTGATTATTCTCCATGCCGAGTCGTAAAAAACTTCTTCGGACCCAAAACGAAGAAATTTCATCCCGTCCTTCGATATTCCCGCGAACGACACACAGAAGACACGTAAGAAAAAGGTCGTAAAAAAGGCACCCCAACACCAAGCGCGTACTTTATTTATCGCAGCGCCCTTTTTTTTTTTATTCTTCCGCTTGTTTACGACGCGTCTTGCCGGTGCACAGCGGATGAATGCGACACAAAAGAGGGAGGGAAAAAAATCATCATCGGGGGTCGTTGGCTTATCGCGCGAACTTCGCCTCTACGCGCGCGGCTGGATATTGTATGGGTTTTCAAATTGATGTCAATGTTTTCACTCGAGGCTTGAAAAAACATTCTTTTTTTTTTTTGTTTTTAGTTTGGGTAATCTTCAAAGTGATTTCGAGCGCTCAGCGAGAGGAAATTTTTTTCTGGGTTTTAAAAAGAGAACGTTTTACTGGTTTTTATAGAAATTTTTTTTTTCGATTTGTACCTGGCAGTGGACAAAGTTTTTTTTAATGAAAGGATTGTATTTTAAAAGCACGCATTGATGCGACACTTAAATTATTTAGAGCTAAGTATGATAAAAAAATATTTATTTTTTTATTCAACACGCCGTTCTGAACCTTTTTATAGAAATTATTCAAAGTATTATTTTAAAAAATAATATAGAATTTATCGAGCATTTTATAAATATAAATAAATTTTAGAATACACAAAAAATTAAGTAAATAATACTTTAAATGCAGTAAATACGTCAATATCATCTTTGATTTTCAGTTAGCTTGGTATTCTTTTATAAAAAAAAAAGAGATCGAAACATATTGAATTATTGAGAATGGAAAAATTATTAACGTTAAACTTTAAAATAGTATATTACTTAACTAGGCAGTATGAATGGGAAACGTCTCAGATCGCATGAAATTGTCGTCCGAGGCGTAGCCGAGTGTGACAAACATGTGATCTGAGACCTTCCCATTCAGGTGCCTAGTTGAGTATGCTATTTTTCCGCACGACGGCGCCGGGAAGCGCTACTGACTGTAGCGGCAGCGGCAGGGAAGTAGCGCTTCCCGGCCGGAGTGCGGAAAATACAATGTTCTGGGAAATACTCAGTGTGTCTGTCACGAAAAGAACAAAAAATAGTTTAAAAACTTTAACTAATTTTCCCATTGATTTTTACTCACAAAATAAATTTATAACAATAATACTAACATCAATAATAATGATAAATTAATATCATATCCATAAACTTTTTAAAGAATGTTGTTTTAATGTTATTTTTAATAATATATAAAAATGTCAAGAATCATCATTAAAATTTATTTCAACAAACGACTTTGTTATTTAAAAAATTTTACAAATTTTACTTTTAAATCTAATAAATGTCATCTAAATTGAAAGAAATCAAGTTAATACAAATATGTAGCGTCTAAATAAACAATTACTCGGCTATACAGAGCGGCCT
Organism: Encarsia formosa; assembly: GCA_038277355.1. Lineage (NCBI taxonomy): Eukaryota > Metazoa > Arthropoda > Insecta > Hymenoptera > Aphelinidae > Encarsia > Encarsia formosa. The sequence goes on from CM076184.1 coordinate 20,822,801, forward strand.
GTGACTTTATAAATAATTTGATTCAATCAATCATTGGTGAAACAAAAAAGATTATTCAGTTTTAATTAGTAAACTGTCAAAGCAAACGTATGGATAAAATTCCAATCATTAGATATCAAACAAATTATTTAAATTATCCTCTCAATCAATCTCTTTCAGAACTTGCATTTAATTTCTCTACATCGATCATTAAAACTCGACAGCGTTTTACAAGAGAACGAATTCAAGCTTACAAAAAATGAAAAGTGTCAAATATTAATAAACAATGGCTCTTTGCACCCTCGAACGGTTATGAAACATAGAAACCACCAAAGTTTGATGTACGCAACTCTGGTTTGTAATTACGCGAAACAATGGGACGGCGTCGACGATAGTCGCACCAGCGCTATATTTATTTATAATTACGGGTCAGCGGCAGACCGAATTTTCCCTCCCTGTTCGCCGTCAAAGCTAGTTTATTCAAAAATATATATATCTATAATATTCCTCAGCTAATAATTCCATTCAAATGATATTCGGTACGAATTTGATTTACGAGCCGCCCGAATTTGCATGACTCCCTTTCGTGTAAACAAATCAATTGATCATTGAAAAAGTGTCGAGCGCGGGGGATGAAAAAAAAGAAAAAAAAAAATCCCGTAAAGCGAAGTTTAACATGATAAAGTTGAATGGTCTCAAAGGGAGGTTATCCTGCATTCAATTTCAAGTGCTTCTGGGGGTGGGTTTTAATGGCTGTTGTTGAAATTTTATAATTCCGGGACTCTTTCGGAGCACAAAGGACACACTTGGAGTTAAGTTTTTGGGTCACCTCGCAAACTCATTTAACTTTCTTATTCATAACTAAAAAACCTTGTAGCGCCAACTAGACTCCTTCGTCACGGGACAACTCCCTGATTGGCTCAATTATCGAGGCTGCACTTACAAATCGGATTGACAAAACAGCCCCTCCGAAAAAGAAAGAAAGAAAAAAAAGAATCTTAATCACGCGTACAACAAAAGCCTGCACCCCCTGGGTCTTTTGTCATATCTCCCAAGCTGAGGGCCGAGGGGAGGGGGAAGGATGTCGATTACGCGTGGGGATCCTTTAACGAAGGGGAAACTACTACGTAGAAAAAAGGGGTTGGGTTACGCAGGGCCTCCCTTACAGCCTGCTTACGTTTCCTGCATCGTCCTCCGCGCCTTTATTATTTCCCCTGCTCCTCCGATCGTAACAACTTTTAAACCAAAAAATTTTACATCTCTAAATGAGCTCATCAGGATATTAATCCAAACTTACTCGTCCAGCCTCCCTGGCGTTTCCTCATGTCACAAGCACTCAAAAAAAAAGAAATCACTTCCGGTACACTGGTCAGTGGGTTACCCTGGGATTCGGATTTAATCCTGCACTCGCGGGGGGTGTTTTTAAACTCTCTTTATGACTTTTAGTGTTGGAGCACTCGCACTGTAGCACACACGACGCGTGACAGCTGCACGCAGCAGCAGCGCAGACGACACAGCAGGCAGCGGGTCGACCAGCGGTAAACTCCGGGGCGAGCCGCCCGCGGCTGCTCGAGCGGGGCATGCGCAGTGGGATCCCGCGGGCACCCCCCGCCACGCCCACCTGCAGACGAGCTGATGCTTCTGCTACGTCCGTCTGACCGGTCGCTGTCTGTTACTACTTGGCTACCTCGGCGCTTGGGTTTTTTGATGGATTTTTGAGGGCTTTTGGTTTACTGATTTTTTGACTTTGCACTGGATCTTCGCTGTGGCAGTGAGCATTCGATTTTTTGGTGTAACACTACGGCGTTCACTCAATTTTTGTGATAACGCGGATAGTATCGGGGGTGTGACCTCAAATTTTGGTGCAACAGTGCCAACACTTGAATGTTAACTCGGGAAAATCAATAATTAAGTCAAAAATTCACTATTGACGCGATGGTTTTTTTTTTCAGTAAAAGGTACATGGAGATTTTTATTTTTATGTGATATACTGTAAAGAAATTTTTTACTTACGTACCCCTCAACGTACGCATTTGAACTTACGTTCTGAGAAATATTTTTGTAAACGATTTGTACCCAACACTTATAATTAGAGAAGCAAAATTTACTTAAGCATTCTATAAAGACTGTCAGAAAAAACTATTGGATAAAGTTGGTGATTTTAACTGATATGAGATGAAAACTTAATAAACAGGGACACTTTATAATTAGAAATTTCGTTCAGTAATAGATAAATGACAACCGAATTTAAAGAGCGTTTTCTGAATGACCATTTAAATTTAATTTTCATCCAAGGCATTTTCAAAAGTTAAAATTTGATGAAATTATTTGTAATTAAGTGTAAATTTCACTTTGTCAATTCATGCATTAATTATTTAATTGAAATAATTTGATAAAATTATTTTGTGTAATCGAATAGTTTTAACTCAAAAGTAATTTAATAAGATGAAGTAAGTTAATTGCTTATGAATTTCTACATCAAAATTTTAGTAAAACGATTTGCAACAAAACCACTTGAAATTCCTACCGCAGCACGCTGCTCGCAATTCTGCAGTTCGAATAATCAAATCAGACTTGGAATTTGATATCTCATATCTGAGATTATCCTAAAATCTATTTAGGTCACACGGGTTTTGACGTTAGTGAATAGTTTCGAAAATCTCTCTTATACTTTTGAGCCAATTACATAAGATCAAAAAGTTTTTAAAATATTCATTTTATTACTAAGAAGCATAAAAAACAGTAACCTTTTTTTTATGGGTCAAAGACTTAAACGAGTTAAAGTTTTCATCTTTGTCCGGAATTCGAACTTTAAAGCCATTTTAAACTTTACAAGATAGTCCAAGTAAAAGAATAAAATAGTTATCTCAATCATACTTTTGATTAAATTTTTCAAGTTTAAAAAAAAAGGGAAGTCGAGTGCCGTGAATTATGAATTAAAATCTCGACAAGATCAACAAAATCTAAAGTCAGAATTAATGGAATTCTCAAGTTCGAAGGGGGTAATCGATTTTTCCTTTATCAATATTCCAGTATGCGTTATGATACGCAAATCTCAAGGTCGAAAAAAGTATTTATAAAACCGTACACGAGTGGTTTAGTGTGGTAGTGCGGCGATGTTTTAGTGGAAGCTCGCTCACAGAGGTCAATTATTTTTTCAAAATCTCAACTTATAGCGAGCTGAAAACTCGAGGAAAAAAAAAGGAGAAAAAACACATCTTTACTCTCGAGCGGACGAGAAGTTTTGCCAAGTAGGAAAAAAACAAGCTAAATTACTTTTTGAGTTTCAAAATTTTTTTTTTTTTACCTCATTTTTTAAAAGAGGATGACTTAAAAAATAATAAACATTCAAATTATTTTTACTCTTGCAATTTTTTTTATAGAAATTCTTTTCACTTTGGGGGTCACAAAAAGCTGGAATTTTGAAATAAACATTCATATTTCTTGTACATTCATATGCGCTCGCCGTTCCAATAGGTACAAAGAAAGGGTAATTTATCATTTGTGAATAAAAGAGAACGAAAAATCAATAAGTTAACAAATTACAATACAAACCTGATTTAAAAAAAAATAATATTTATGTTATACGTATTTTAAAATGTAAACCAGAAATGATACAAATCATAATAATGAATTTTTTTAATAATTAAAAAAATTTTATTACAGTGAACCTATTCTGCAATGTAAATTATAAGATGAAATTTTTTATTTTTCCAATAATTATTATTTTACAAGAGAATGCAATATAATAATTAATAAATAAAACTTTTTCCATGTATGTAAATGATTATACTAAAAATTATTTCTGATATTTAACTGATATATTAAAAATAATTTTAATAATTACTATAATTTATTTAACTGTTTGAAAATCTTTATGATTGTTTTGTTGAAACTTGATTCACTGATTGAGTGAATCATAAATATCTAGAAAAGCAGATCCTAAAAATATTTATTTGGAAAAGTATTTTTGGATAAATTTTTTAAGATATTAAAAAATTTACAGTTTATTATGAAATCCCTGATTAAGTTCATTTTTTTTTACATTTTTAAAATATGCACTCCAGAATGAATAAAAAAAAGAATCATTACAAAATTCATTACACATAAAAAAAAGCAAGAAAAAGATTCAAGTGCGCCGGGCACTTATGAGTTCATTCAGCAAAAAAGGCATCAGACACGACTTGCAGGAGGGAAACAAAGGGAGGGTGAAAAAGATAGCAAGAGTCTGAAAAATTCATCATGCCATTCGCAAAAACTTTTCCCTCTCGATTCACGTTACGCACGCAATTTACGCGAGTCTCCCGCTTTGTCCGCGGTGTAACCCTTCAATTTTAACTCGCACGCTCTCGTATTCAATTTCCCTTCCTTCGCTCCCTATATCTTCGTGAATTTTACTTACCTGCCTTTTGATCTAAGGATTAATATTTTTTTTTTTTTTTTTTTTTTCGCTTATACGTCCAAAGCTACTTGGAGAAATTTTGTATTTTGAAATGAGGATTATAATAAAACCAAATGTGCTTTTAGAAAAATTTTTACTGTCACATATAATTCGCAAACGAGCAAATCTAGAGTTTGGTAATCAAGTTATTATGTTTTATTTTTTACAGATCCTTTTTTCAGATTTTTACAGAGGCGCAGGTTTGAAAATAAATCATGGAAAAGAATAAAATAATTCAAATTGATGTCTTTTTACAACCTCATCGGGTTGATAGAGTTTTATAAAGTTTTCACAGAGCTTTGTTTTGATGCATCCGGCAAATTTCTCTCTTTCATTAATTGTCAGTTTGTGACTTCTGTAAAATAGATAAAAAATATAAGGGCTTTAGGTGAAAAAAATTTTAGTTGCAAGAATAAGTACCTATTTTTGATCGAATATTTTTTTGTAAACCAATTGTATACTTTTTATCAACGTACACGTATTATAAAAACTTTATACTTATACTTGTAAACTTAGAACTGTAACGTTAGACTCAAAACTTTAAACTCAACGAATAGTTCAAATTTTTTTTTTTTTTTAGTTCTTGAAAAAAGTTTTTTATATAAGGTAGGTGTGCTTAATATAGCCAAGTTAGACGAGAATATCATTGATCATTTAGTACCAACATACGAGTATACAGTTTAAATTAGAAATGGTGGCACATACATATTAGGTACACTAGGGTTGATGGAAAGTAAAATTTTTCAGGGCTGGCCATATTAGGCACATGGCCATTTTAGGGATACCAACCTTATATGCTACTGTCAAGATTTTTTAAAATATTTTTTATTAATTTCATTATTTATTTAAGATATGTAAACTGTAGATATTTATAAAATTATGACACGAATTACAATTTAAATTGTTGAATTTAGACAATTTAATAACGGTTTATTACGTTAAAGTAGGATTGAGGTTTTTTTATCTATTTATCAAATATTTATTTCTTGATTTCAATTTTTTAGAATAAAAAAACTTTTTTATTTCTATACGAATAAATAATACAGTTTTACGAAGTTTTCAGATTTTCTTTTATACTTTATGAGATTATCCGATTTGATTTTATCAAGCTTCTTACATAATGATGTTTTGATGCATTCCCCAAACTGCTGCGTCTGATCTACAGGATCAATATAATCTCTGTGAAGAAAATAGTCGAAAAAATAGTTTGTTTGAGCTTTGAAGTACGTCATTACCTTACCAAGATAATTTAGTTTCACTCATTTAGTGTTATTTTAATTTAAACTTTCATCTGCACAAACTAAATGATAACTATTGTAAAAAATTTCAAGTTTATTTTTACTCACTCAAAAACTGGATGAGCATACACGGTCACGTTGTGGCATGTTTTGAATTTTCCATCCTATTAAATGAGTAATAATAAAAACACATAAAGGTAATTTTTTAAATATTAAAATCAAACATTAGTTTTTTAAGTAAATTAACTTGATTCTTATAATCGAATTGATATAATGTTGAACTTACAACTGCTATGGCAGCACCCTCAATATAGAAAGGCTTAAACGAATACGTCTTCAACTCGTTGTCGTTATCTAGAAGTACAAATAATGAATTTTGTTTTTGTTTTTTTCTTTTAACTGCTGTATATACTAATTAAATTTAAAAAATCTGAAATTACCAGTTACAGTCAGTTCTGATGGTATAAAAATGTTATATCTTTCCATAGAAGTAGATGTCATCATTGTCATGTTTGAGTACTGATTATCTGCAAACATCATCAGTATTAAGATGATATTCTTTTTTACAATAAAATAATTATAATGCAACTTTACCAGTTTCAGTGATTGACATATTGAAGTTAATTTTTTCCTTTGGATAAAATTCTACGCTCTTTCTAATAAATTTCAATTTTAAATTTGGCTCACTATAGTTCTGTAATCGACTAGCATATTTGCTAATGTTAAAGTTTGGGCATTCTGTAATTAAAAAACAATCATAAAAAAACAATAATAATAAATTTAGAACTAAGCTGACGGTTTATGTAGAATTTTATAAATAAATTTGAGATAAACTTTTATATTTTGACGTACCAATTGCAAAGATATCATCGAGTGATTCCGTAAGTTTGGCAAAAAAAATTATTTCTAGTGCAACTAAAATAATTGTGAATGCGGTTTTCATCCTAGCAGAGATAAAGATTAAAGTGACTTTCTTATGCTAAGATTGGATCCAAAATGAAGTTTTTTAATCGTTTGTGAATAAAACTTTTTAATTATTTTTTATAAATTAAATAAAATATTAATAATTTGATAAAATTTTTTGTAAAAAGTAAACTTTTGTAAGTATAGATTCACGCACTGGCACCAGGCGTAGATTCTACGCAGTACTACTGCGTAGCTCCACGCATATTTTTTTTTCGGTGTAATGACAATTGTGTCTTCGATACTTTTCATTTTTATGAATCGATTTTTTGGAAGATAAAAAATTTATGTTAAATTGATATTATTTAGTATCCATAATTATCTTCAGTCATTGAATATACTTTACCTTTGTTTAATCTTATGTAACCAAAATTTATTGAATAATTCAAGTGCTCAACTCTTGTAAAATTTATTTTTACCTCAAATATTAGCGAATAAAACGTTTCTATCTTCAATTCAGTTCTTATTTTTTTCATTCTGTAGCTTTAATTAGAATTTATGAGACTATTATATTAAAAAGCCTTTAAAAAAATTTTTTTTCCAAATTTGAAATGAATGAACAGGTGTGATTAGAGATAAGGCTATATATTTATTAAAACAGCTGGAATTATTTATTAAACTGTACATTAAGTATTACATCAATTCATTATATTTCTACCAATTAGGGAAAAAAATAAAATTTTTCTAATAAATAATTGTTTTCGTTTTCAATAAATTGATTTTGTTCAGGGTATCCAAGCTTTTTGCACAATGATGTTTTAATACATTCTGAAAATTCTTCAGTTTGACCGACTGGATCCAAGTAAAACTTTACAAAACTTCTGCAAAGTAAATAACCATTAAAAATGTATTTTGAGACAGAATTATATTTCATTATTTTGAAAAAATATTAGATAAAAAATTAAAAAACATGAAAAATTAGAAATTTTTATCTTTTTGGTACAAGATGCTTTTCTATTCATTAAAAATTTATAAATACTCCAAAAATAAAATTTATGATTTACTTACTTATAAAGTGGAGTAGTCAGAAGAGTAATGTTAGCGCAGAATTTGAATTCTTCATCCTAAAAAATAGTATTTATATGGTTTTATTTTGACAGAACTAAATTTAAATAATTTCGTTTTTATGATTTTCTTAGGTCTTTTAGAGTCAATAATAATTCATAAAATTTTTCAAACTTAAATTTTGAGCATTTAAAAAGTCTATAAATACTTAAATAAAATAAAAAAATTTGAACTCACTACTGCCAAGGCAGCTCCTTTGAGGAAAAACATATTAAACGATGCATACATCTCCCTATTGTCATCATCTAAAAATACAAGTAAAATGACAACAGTATCGTTGTAAAGGTAAGCTTCAGTATTATGTTATTGAATAATTCCTTAAGTATTACCATAGACTACAAGTGATGCAGGGGTATAGAAATTGAACTTGTCAATTATTGTATATGATTGATTTGACTTGGTCGAATTATCAACTGAAAATACCTGTATATATAGAGCAAATTATTATTTAAAAAAAATTTATTTTTTTACCAGTGTCATCCGATATTCGTGGTACGAAGCTATATTTTTCTTTTGGATAAAATTGTGTTTTATCACTACTGAATATTAATCTTAGTGCAGGATCTTTGAAAGCCTCTACTCGCTCAGCAGTCTTACGGACATTAAAATTTGTACACTCTGAAATAAATTTATGTTATCATATTATTAACAACGCTAACGATCTTGCATAAAAAAATATTAAACTTTTATGCAGTTAACCACGAATATACCTAAATAAGAAGCAGATTCCGAAATTTGAATAAAAAATAGTACACAGAATAAAGTTAAGCAGTTTATGAATAATCTAGTCATCGTTATTATTTAATTTTGATAATATATTTTAAAATTTGTACTATTATTGTTCGTAATAAAGATACTTTAAAAAATAATTTAACGAATCGTTTGGTGATAATTATTGTACTAACTCAAGTGCTGAAGTAGAATTTTATAGAAACTGGCATTTTCATAATTGCTAAGAACTTTTAATGAGAGATTAATGCTAAGAATGTTTAACTGAAAATAATGTAAAAGATAAAGAAGTATTTTAGCATAAAAACATCTAAATTTTAAAAGCGAAAGAAAAAAAAATCGATTTTTACGTTTTTAAAAGTTTGTTCTTGGTTTTTAAAAATTTTAAAAATCAAATATTTGCCAAATTTTTTAAAATTAAAATTCTTCATGCAAAAAATTTTCATTCACTTTTGATTATTGGCTCAATTTTCAATTACATGAATTTGTGAGTTGTTTATGATTGAAAAAACAGAGTACTTATTCTAAAATTTTCCGTTGCTTTTTCAATAAAAATCAAGCTTTACTTATATTATTGTGTTGTTCTTTTTTCACGTTATTTCAATCGAGTGAGTAAACTCAACTTCAAGATAAAACTTTCTGCTTTTCCGAAATTTTTCGAAAACTCCAAGTCAAAATAAATAAATAAAGCGTGGCTTTAATTTTCTAAATGAGCTTTTACGAAGCTGAAACGGTACTTTGATGAAGTGCTCTCTTCCGGCAAACTCAAACGTCCCAACTGGATTTCGAAGTAATTTGTTAACCTTTGCACCTCACAGAGCATTTTCAGAATTATCAGCGCGAGCTAATATTTGCATAAGTAATATTTCACAAAATTTATGATCAGTATTTCTGCGAGCATTACCAGAAAATAAAAAAATAAAAAAAATACATAAAATGTAAAATATTTGATTGAATATGAAAGTGAAATTTGAATGAAATTTGATCTTGTTTAGGCATCCCACCTGGGGAAAAGGAAAATCGATTAACCAATTTGAAACTAGATCCAAAGATCCATTAAGACGTCAGAAAACAGAGTACCCTAAGATTAAATCTTTCGATCTTTAGTAATTGAACTTCCAAGTTTTTTTAAGGACCCACGGTAAAAGCGTTAATAAGCAAAGACACGCTGAAGTTTAGTAAAAGATTCTTTATCTTGAACTTTTTACTAAAAACTTACTTCATTAAAAATTATTTTTTAATAAAAATAATCTAAGCAGCTAATAATTCGAATATTGTTTGTATTTTTTAAAGTTTTATAATTTTGAACTGTCAGATCAAACGTCGAGTGATAAAAATATCTTGGCAGCAGTTGAGTAACTCAATGATACTCACAATTTGATATTTTACGCTTGAAACCATCACAGAGTTCATTTAATATCTTTAATTAAAAAAGAAAGATGGTTCGTTAGTGTTCAGGAAAACTCAAAATCAACGTAATTTAACGTCTACGAACGCTTTAAACTTAAAATTCAATTTAGTTTTACCTTGTTTATAAAAGTATAATAATTTCAAAATTATGAAAATTCGAGATATTTGGGTTTTGATAATATTCATAATATTTTATTCAGTAGATTACTCATGACAAACAAAATTTTCCCTCTCAAGTTTATGAAAGAGGAGATTTACTGTAGTACATTTTTCTCTTCTGACTCTACTATATACATAGAAGAATTCGAGGGTGTAAATGACGTTGAAAGACAAGACGTTTGATGGATTATTCTAGTAGTATTGATTTTATTTTCGTGGTTGAATAAAATGATTAATTCGTCTGCTGAAATCTAGAGGATCTTTTTAACATTGATAGCATTGATTTTTTTCATTGGGTAGGGATAGTTATCGTTGAAATTCATTTAAAAATTTTATCTGGAATCATAAAATACTAAATGAACTTAAAATTTAAAAATTATTAGTTTGACAATTAAAAATTTTTAAATCTGGAATCAAAAAAAAAATTTGTCACTTTGAAAAAGCAAAGAATGGAATTAAATTATCCCTTTTTATAAAAACTAGAAACTGGACATCAACATAATTGTTTTTCAATAAGTTAAAACAATTTTTGTGCTACAATTTTTTTTAAACCTGACGTTAATGATTCCAAATTTTTTTTTTTCTCGCAAAGTCTTCTCTTCACGATGCATTTTCTCCACGAGGTTACAACCATCTTTCTAAATTTTTCTTCAGACGTCTTTTTCTTTCTTCTCGGCAGTTTTCCCTCTCTTCGGCACGTGCTGCATATTCCCTCAGTCAGCCAAAAGTGCTTTGCCTCGTGAAAAAGACGAGTTTCCGGGTCGATTAATTTTGAGTAAATCTTCGTATCTGTATTTTAAATGAGATTTTCCGATAATGCTGGCAGACAATTTTTTTATGCTGAGGACTTTTATTTTAGGCGTTTATTTAGAACGAAAAATTTCAATTACACGCTTTAGTAAAATTTTTAAATGAATTTTACAATGAAGTTATTGGATATTCACATGCTTTATCACAAAAATTATTACTTCGAAGTCGATTTAATTTTATCCAAAAAATCATTCAAATTTTCGACTGTGTCATTAGAGTCAGTTAAAACCTAATAATAATTTAAGACCATTTTAATTATTAATTAATAAATTGAAAATATTAAGTCATTAGACAAAATTTTTATGTAAAATTTAAAAAAGTAAGTCTGGTCTCAAGTACAAATTAATAATGTTAAAATTTCTCTGAAGTATAAAGGCTACAAACAAAAACTTTTTTTTTTAAATTGTTTTTCAATTCTTAACCCATTAAGTCCCAGGATTTTTTAAATTTTTCTTGTACTTTGAGCTCTGGAATTTTGATGAAAACGATAAAAAATATTTTCAAAAAGACCATATACCACTATTTTCGGGTATGCTCTACACGATGGTGTAGTTTAAAAAAATCAAAAATGTCATTTTCAATTGTGAATTAACAAATTAAAAAAAAAACTCAATTTTTTGCTGCATTTTTTTTATTAATTTTTTCAGTTGGATTTTTTTTTTTTTTTTCAAAAATGTGATCAACGGTGATCACGATACTTGAAATTTACGGAAGGATTTTTTTTTTATAAAAATCTTTTTTAACAAAATGGCGGCCATAAAACGAAGTCGAAAAACTCGAATTTTTCGTTTTATTCACTTGATTCAAAAAATGGTTTTTTATCGTCAAAATTTTTTCAATTGTTTAAATAAATAATGTTTAAACAATTAAAATCAACAATGAATATATCCACATTAGTTCTTTTTTTGATACATTTCGTTTTTCAGTTGGAAGTTTCCGAATAACTCTGTTTGGGTCACCGCGGACCCTACTAAAATCGTGTAAAAATCACCTCTCATAACCTAACGATGAATATTTTATAAGTATTACAATTTTTATGCTTCTTTGTGCAATTATTTTGACTTTTCCAACAAAAAATAGCAGTAAACGTTAAATACTTGTGCAATTTCAAGGAATAAACATGAAAAAAGTGAATAACACGAAAAATTCGAGATTTTCGACTTCGTTTTATGGCTGCCATTTTGTTAAAAAAGATTTTTATAAAAAAAAAAAATTCTACCGTAAATTTCAAGTATTGTGATCACCTCTGATCACATTTTTGAAAAAAAAAAAAATCTAACTGAAAAAATTCATAAAAAAAAAATAAAATGCAGCAAAAAATTGAGTTTTTTTTTTAATTTGTTAATTAACAATTGAAAATGACTTTTTTGACTTTTTTAAACTACACCATCGTGTAGAGCATACCCGAAAATAGTCGTATATGGTCTTTTTGAAAATATTTTTTATCGTTTTCATCAAAATTCCAGAGCTCAAAGTACAAGAAAAATTTAAAAAATCCTGGGACTTAATGGGTTAATCTAATGCTTGTGTCTTAAAAATATTATTGTTAATTCTTATTTAGTTTGTTTACACTCACCTCACATAGTGCCAAAATTATCAGAACAAAGGTAAAAAAATGCATTTTTAATTTTTACGAAGGTGCATGATAATTGTCAAGTTATACAGTAAAAAAAATTTTAAATATCTTTTTAACAAAAATTCACATTCACCATTTTACTCGAAACGGAAATTGAGTTTTATAAAATGCTTTGACAAAAAAAGTCGCATTGGTAAAAGTAATATACCAAAATGAACCATCACTGCCAGTGTCGTGCTTGCGCACCAATAAAAATGTAGATGTGCTGCAACTATCTAAAAATTGAAAATGAAATAAAACGCATCACTTTTTACGTAATTTATTTCAATTATTTTTACTTTAACTACACATTTATTTCAAACAAATCAAACTGAATTAAACTAGGTGAAAATCACTCAAAATTGTTTAAATTTATTAAAAAATCGCTAAAAATGAAACATTGTTCAATTTCAATTTTGTTGAAATTCAACTAACGAGCTCGAAGGTCTCTTAAACTACGTTTAACCGTTTCTATTGTAAACAATAAACTGTATCATCTAGAAACCTTCATATTTTAACCATATTGAAAGTATCATAACAATGAAAAATTTATTCAATTATTTGATTATCGGAAATTGAGCTTTTCCCTATATCCTAGAAATATTCAACTTTTTGGAAAAGTAAACATACGTTATGCTGCACTCGAAATCAAACAGATTTTCTCTGAAAGTAAATAAAGATAAATGCGTATCTTTTATTTTAATTTGAAAGGTCGAGTACGGGAAATATTGTGAATTTGTTTTTGATATGTATCACTCCGAACGTATGTACTTTCCTTTGATGCCGATCCCGAACTTATCTTCCGATTGGATACTTTCTCAATAAGGTCTGAAAACCTCTGACTATTTAGCAAGTTACTGAAATGAAAAAGTGTACAATAAAATTAAGATAATAAAATTCTCGATAAAATTTATATCTTCAAGTTCCAACGAAATTTTACAAGTTACACACGCATTTTCTTTTGAGATGTGCTTTAATACAGTTTTTTTATTCAAAATATGCGTTCTTCCGTATTTTTTGTTTCTAAATAAATTTTCGATGGATTGTTAATAAAATTTCTCCGGAACTTATGGTATCAGAAAATAATTTTCATAGCAGCACAGTCACGAAAGAATTCAACTATTTCTAAATTTTGAATTACGCAGAAAATTTTTAAATAAAGTAGAAAATTTTGACCATGAAAATTAAAAAAAAAAATCGGAAAAATCCTTTTTTTAATAAAGTTTTGGAAAATTTTACCCGGGGCCTGATCACGTAACGTATCATTTTTGTTGTATCCTATGCCTACTAATTTTGTCAGTCGTATCCTATGCCTTCAAATTTTTTGGTCGTATCCTTTAAGGTTATTTTAACTATAACGTCACAAGAGCAGTTTGCATAGACTGCAGTGGTACGTCATGAGATCCGATTGCTTGAAACAACTATAATAATTACAATAATAATAATAATAATGATATAGTAACTTGTATTGTTGTATTTCAACTACTCATAGTTAAAATAACCTCACAGGATACGACCAAAATAATTCGTTAGCGGATACGACCGAAAAAATTCAAAGGCATAGGATACGACCGACATGATACGTTACGTGATCAGGCCCCCGGTCTTATTTGTGGGCAAGCATAGTGGTAAAGCTTGTAGTATTCGAATTCGAATGAACACTTACATTGAATTTCCTCGCAAGCATTTTTCAAATTATGTTTTGCATCATTTAAAATTTTTTCTTTTTATTCGATTTAGTATATGATTTATCATAGAATCATTACGGTATCGTGATTTGGGTAAAGTCACGAATTGTTATGTACATACAATTAAAAAACCCGCATAAAAAAAGAAATGCTCAAATTTTTTAATTTCTTTTTGGATTTATTTACAACCTTTAACTTGAAAACCCTAAAAGATAAAAATGATTTTTTTTTTTTCATAATTAATTTTAGGAGTAAACATTATTATAAAAACACTGTTACTAGAATTTTATCTTCTTTCTATATTACTAAGTGACGATTTAAGGAAAGTATGAAATTTTCTGAAAAATAAACAATTTTTTCACAGGCTAAAAATACTAAGTTCTGGCTTATTTCAATCAAAATTTATCACTACTTTTCAATATCATTAACAAAAAATGTTAGTAATATTAGGAAAAAATGGGAAAAAAAAAGAATCGGTAAAATTTTTTTATCATTTTTTAAATTTTATTTTTCAACCGACAAAAATTTCGAAACATTAATTGTAAACCATGATTTGTTTTTGTTTATTTATTTTGTATATTGTATATTCGTGAGGTGATTTTTACTTTTTATTTCACTTATACATACTGCATTAACAAAATATTCTCAATAAAGACATTCACATAATTTTCTATTTGTCTTATTGCATCAATCTTAAATTTAAAAGGATCATCAAGCAGTTTTTATTTAAAATATATTCATTTATCTATCATTAAAAAAGAAAAAAATAAAATAAAACATTTTTATTTTTTTTTTAAATCTCAAAAAAAAAGTAAAATAATTGGCTGTATAATAAAAATATCTATTTTTCTAAATGATTAGTTTTGTTTTTTATCAATGCAATACTATTAAAAACTGTCAAGATTTAAATAAATCTGACACACAAAATTATTTACATTAGTTATTTTTCGTTTGCGGTTGGGCTGCCATTACTTGAAAAATTGATAAAAATGGTTTGTCAACGTGATACAATCACAAATTTTTCATAGTAATACACCAGCACGAGACTGACTTTATACTTGTACATACTTTTCAACATGAATTTTAACTTATGTAAGTTTCATATTGACATTAAATTGTACCATTAGTTAATAAAAATACACAATCAGTTAGTCACACTTGAAAATATACATTCAATGCATTTATTATTATTATAATCACCGGCACTTTCAAGCGTATCCTTCAAGGATTATGGGCACATTTAATTTGACTAAAAGAATTTGTATTCGTGATATGAGGGCTTGCCTCGAAATCTTGACTTTGCTATTTTTACAATTTTGTTATTATTATAATACACGCGATATATAATTTTTTTAATTTTTAACTAAAGCAGTGTAGTTTTAATAAAATTTCATAACTTTAAAATATGACTTTATCTTAATATGGTCCAAATATGATTTTTAAAAATTCAATTCATTTCTCCAAGTTGATAAGCGGGTAAAGTAACCAGCTCTTGACACCGCTTATTAATATTTTTAAAATACAAATGAGGACCTGTAAAGCTGCTGTTAAATTTTTTGTTACAATGGGCTTTTCACTTTCATTTTTCTATTTTTTTTAAATATTTTTTAGTAAAAAGTGAATAAACAAAGAGAGAGTAAAATAAAAAAATACTGTCTGGGATTATTTTTACATAGAAGTAAAAATTGATCACCGACGCGGTTTTACATAAGTGCGTCGTTATCCTTGTCCATCTCTTCGACCGTAATGTAAAGGCCCTCTTCTTCGTAGGTCGATTCGTGTTTTGCCAATACTTTGAGGAGTGGACGCAATTTCATCCACCATTGATAAGTAGGAATTCTGTGCCTGTCAAAAAAATATTTTCAGGTTTACACATGATTCAAAGAAAAAATTATGATAAAAAAATCTCGAATGCTCACTCAAAGTCGGTACTCTCGATGAGTTTTTCAAAAGGAGTATATCTATACTGGCGTCTGACGATTCCCAACATAACACAACTGTTGACAGAATCAATAACTGTTCCGTCGGGTCCAATATTTGATTTCAGTTGTTCCGTAAACCAATCTACGGCTTTTGCTCCCATTTTAGTACCTAATTAAAATAAAATAAAATCAATTAACAAGTTCATATTTTAGTCATAAAATTATTTATGACACGTACCTAAATTACGATCGAAGGGTGTGGGCGATCCACCCTGCTGCATGTGACCGATGATGTTCATTCTGCAACTGAACAGACCTTTTCCTTCCTCACTGAATAGCCTCTGCATGAATTCAGTGTTGTAGTTTGAGTTCGCGCTCTCATTGCGCAGAATAAGACCACGCTGTACACCTTCGGACATTTTGGCGGCCATGGCAATGATGTCTTGATTCAAATCTTTAATGTTGAACTTTTCTTCAAAAATGTACGCGGCATCGGCTCCTCCGGCCAGACCTGCGAGAGTAGCCAAGTATCCGCAGAATCCACCCATAGTCTCAATAATAAAGACTCTGCGCTTAGTACCTTGAGCAGATTGCCTGATACGGTCACAAATCTTCAAATAGGAACATAATTATAAAAGTTAATATTATTGAAAACAATTTTTGTTTTTGTTTTTTTGATTGACAAAATTTTTACCTCTGTAATTTCATTGAGAGCAGTATCACAACCTAGAGAGAACTCAGTTCCTGGGACGTTATTACTGATTGTGGCAGGAACCATGGCAATAGGAATTTTGAATTCAGGATGCTTGTCTCTTGCGTTATAAAATGAGAGACCAGTTTGGAATCCCTGAAAGATAATATTGATAGAGTAAAAAAATCTTCTAGATAGTTATGAACAGGAAATGTTTTTGAGTGGCTTACTTCGAAACCTCCGATGATAAGTAGAGCCTGAATTCCAAATTCCTTCAATTTTTGAGCAATATTTTGCAGCTGATCCTCTTTTGGAGGAGCACGTTTAGTACCCAAGTACGCACCACCTTGAGCTACCCAACCAGTTACCGAGGGCCAATCCATCAGCTTCAACTTTCCAGTAGCCAAACCTAAAACTCCGTCCATAACACCGTAAACCTGAGATAAAATGTTTAATAAAAAATTAATTAAACGAAATATTTATTTTTATACACAATAAAAAAGTATGTACCTTGTCTCCGCGGTAAATGCAATTCCTTACGAAGGATCTTACTGCGGCATTCATACCACACGATGGTGAACCAACGTGCATTACTGCTAACGTGTAGTGATCCTATAAATACATTTAAGTATTAAAGTTGTTTGATAATTTAAATTTTGTAATTCAATTTTTTAAAGCGTACAGACTTAGTTGCGAAATCTATTTAGCGATTCTAGCGGTTTTTCAGGTAACAAACACTTTAAACGAATAACATATTTTTAGGTCTATTTCATTTACAAAATAGAACAAATATTGTCAGGTTCAAGATTTTCAAACTGAAACGTTTATTTTTGTACAAAAAAATATAAATTTTTACGAAGTATTGTAACTTGACATTCATTTTTTAATTTAAAAAGCTATTAATAATAATGACAATAACAAAAAAGTTTAAGACGTAATTTTAAGTTGGATCAAATACCTGTCGTAATATCTACGAAGTCTGTTACCGCTCGAATAGCTAACATTTAATTATAAAAATAAAAAAATAAATATCACTACAATGTTCTATCGAGATCATCTCGATTAGAGAAGCAGAGGTGTTCTAACGCAAATCAACCCAATAAAAAATCGACACAATGTGTGCTCTTGATAATTGAAAGATTCATTTCAAAAAAATAAGAATTTCGAAATTTATTATTTAATTTTTAAACTTAAATTGAAAAATAAAAAAAGTGCCATCAGATATGAACTGTACTAAATTAAAAGCATACTAAACCCTAACTAATTGTAAGTTTACAATATTTTTCAAAATTTTTTAACAGTACAATGAGTTTTGAAATTTTTGATTAATTTTTTTTTTTTTTTAATTTAGAATGGACATTTGATTTTAGTTTACATATGTAAAAGTGAAACACTTACATTTATTAGGAATAAAACCATTTATTCGATTATATTACTTTTTAATAGGTTGAATTAAATTAAAATCACTCTTATCTAGTGAATGAATGATCGTCGTAACTAAAACAAGGATTAGTAAAAAAACAAAAAGTGACGACATCGGCATTTTAGCAGCGACTAGTCTAGTAGCTTTGTGATTTTCATTTACAACTTTTTTTTGCACAAGCCATTTAAAGTTTCATTTCTAAGATTTATTTTAAACACATAAACGAAAAATGAAGAATGAATATTCTTTCTAGCTGAGCACTTGATTTAACATATTCGATAACTTACTTGTCCACACATTGTGTATTGCTATTGACGAGTGATAACAAAGAGGAAAAAAAAGAAAAATTTAATTTTAGAAAACTAGGTACGTGACTTTTTTTGAATGATTTAAAACTCGAATCAACAAAAAGTATTGAAACGAAAAAATTTTAATCATCGAAGATGTGACTGGTTTACCTTGGTCAACACAGGATGACTCCCCTCCTGCAGCAATATTAAATAAAAAATACATGGGTATTACATAAAAAAGACGGTTTTAAGTTTACAGGTTCAAAACAATACAGAAAAAAGTTAATGTGAACATACAATTAAAATGACTCTTTCTTGGTCTATTTTTGATCCCATTTATATTAATTATACCCCCAATCTTTATGTTTTCAAAACCGACTCACCTTGCCTGAATCAACGGGGGCCTTCAAACGAGTCAGCATTTTGTAAGTTTCCAAATTTCGGACGAAACCCCTGAAAATTAATTAATTTTTCCATTAACACATTGAATCTAAACAAAATTTTTTTTTTTAAATAACTACTTACTTTCCACGAAGCTGTACAGCCATGTCCCAATTTTTGTCAGCCATGGCTTGGGCAACAGCTTTTGTTCGTCGTACGCATTCCATCAGAGGCAATCTCACGGCTTGGTTACCGTCCAGCGTTACGACGCAAGCTTGTGTTTCGGGTGTCGCCTCGACCAGAGCCATCACGGCTTCAGCACCCATACGACAACCCTAAAATACAAAAACATTAATTTTTAAATTTAAATAAAAAGTTAAGAATTACACCCACATGAATTATTTATTATTTATTCAATATAAGGGAATACGAACAATATATCAGACTGAAGCTTCAAAATATTATTTTACTTAAGAATAAGAATTAGGAAAAAAAAAAAACAATTTCCTTTTGTGAAAAAATTATAATAGCTGTCTACATCATACTGGGTTTTTTAAATCAATTCTTTTAGTGTATTTTTTCGTACAAAATACCGAATTTATTTAGTCAAATTAATACTTACGAGGACACGATCGAAGGCAGAAGGGTTACCACCTCTCTGTACGTGTCCCAGCACGGTGATTCTTGTATCTTGATTTAATTTATCGACTACAACTTGGCGGACTTTTTCACCTGTTATGGGATCTCCGTTCCTGTCAACGGCACCTTCCGCTACGATGATAATGTTCAAACGCTGACCAGTTTGACGTTCCTGCATGAAAACAGATGTAAAATAAAAGTTAAATTTTAATGGCTTTCACTAAAAAACTTTTTTTTTTTTTTTTTTTTTTTTTTTTTTTTTTTTTTTGCAGACATGAGAAATAATAAGCTTTTTTCAAGTATAAAGTTAAGTAAAATTTACTTTTCATCGTGCACTAGTTGACTGTTGTTTAAATACATACATGTACATTTTTTAAAGAAAATTTTCTAATCGACATTAATTTTCAACTTCAGTTAAAAAATTTTCTAATGTTCAATATTTTTAAATAAATTCTAAATTAAAAATTTTTTAATTTAATCATATACATTTACTAACCTAGTTACTTTATGAAAAAAAATTTTTTTTTTTAAATTTCAAGATTTTATAATGTAAAAATCAAGTATAAAATATTTGATTCATGCGTTATGTTCAGGGAATTTAGAAATGTAATAAAAGAGAATTGTTCAAACGCAATCTTTTTTGCTGTTTTATGTAAAAGTGTCATTAGTTGATGAAGAGCTGCCCGTAGTCAATTAAGACTTAAGTCAAAATTTGTTTTCCATTAAAAATTGAAACTTTTCTAACAAAAAAAATTGTTTGTATACTATGCATCAGTAATTTTTAAAAAATGACAAAAATAAATAAGTATAACTTTTAATCTCAAACTTAATTTTTAAATTTTTTTGAAGAAACTATTAAAAAAAAAATCTAAGTGGCTACTCTTCTTTTAAGCAATGAGATCTTCAGAACAACCCAGCAGTGAAAAAATTGTGTTTAATTATTTAATAGAGTTTTAAGTTATTCGTGCATATTCTCAAGTCTGTAAACATTTATTATAATAGTAGGCTTATAAACAATCAAGGTAAGGATAAAGTCAACAAGCAAGTTCAATAAAGCAGCACTCTACAGTTCACAAAAAAATCTACGTTACAAAACAATCGAGCTTGTTAAACATGTGCGAAGGTGTATGTGAAAAATGGTGTGAAACAGAGCAAGAGAGAGGATAATTATTTTTATTTAAATTTTAGGAATTGTCGAACCTGAACCAACTTTTTGCAGACTTTGTTCGGCCAGTCTTGCTCCGGCGGCCACTCTGGGATGAAGACATAGTCGGCTTCGCTACATATAGCTGCCACCAGAGCCAAGTAGCTGTAATTAAGACCCAACTGAATGAAAGCGCGCCAATTCCTACCCTTATTTTTCTTTCTTATAATTTGTTCGTTTGAAAAAACCGACAAAAAAATTTGACTGTAACAGTCAAACACTTGAAACACTTTTGAGACTAATGAAAATATCCAAATCCGTATTAGAAATGAGAGAAAATACTTTAATGCAATTAGAATTACTTCAGCAGTAAATAGTTGAAAAATTAAAAAAAAATAGATATAATCTTGAAAATTTTTAAATATAAATAAATTACATTTTTATGTTAGACATTTATTAGTGTTAAAAAAATTTTTAAATACACAAATAATCTTTTTTAAATTTATAAAAAATATGCGAGGTAATATGCATCATTGAAATTAGAATATAAATAAATAAATAACTTTGTAATTTTTTAAAGTTTCGAACATTGAAAAAATTAATTAATCCTTAATTTTTTTCTATTTTTAAAAACAATAGACTTGGATTTTATTTCAGTCGTTAAAATGAAATTTAATTTTCAAGAGTGTTGATAATATGTACGTATATGCGTTCAAGCTTTTGCGCTTAGCATCTATCGAACTTGCGATAACTCATGTCCAACCTCCATGAAAATTTATTCTATTCGAGTAAGTAAATTACTACGCTTTTAAAGTTATAATAATTTAGCTATAATCTAGCCAAGATCTAGCTTTTATGTAATAGAAATTCGCGCGGTTTCGAATGATCGAATCGATATGGATTCCTGGCTGACTTACAAGACAGGATGATGCATTCAAATAAACAAAATTATGAAAATAAAATAGAAAATAAACGATTTATGAGATAGCGATTGAAAATCTTAATCCCAAAATTTTTATAGTTATTCAAAGGCACTCGTGTTGCTCGTTACAGCAATATTATTGCTAATCTAATGTACACAACACAATTTTTTTTTTTTTCTTTTTTAATTTGTAGTCAGGAGAAAAAGTAAAACGCAAACCTACATTCACATGATTATTGAAAAACCGTGGTGGAAAAAAGTTTATCAAATAAAGTTTATAAACTTTTTTCCGGTACTTAAACATGAAAGAATTAAGAATCGAAGTTAGTGTACATTTAGAAAAAAAAACACACCGACAACACGAGGAAGAAAGGATAAAAATCGTTTTTAACTTTTTTTTTTTTTTTTTTTTTTTTTTGCGAATTTAACTTATAAATAAAAGGAAAAAAAAAAAGAATTTAGGGGGTAAATACAAGATATACAGAAAAAAAAATTATTAAAATAAAAAATAAAATAAACTCATGTGACATGCCTGCTCCAACTTTTTGCAAAGTTTCTCAGGCCAATCGGCCGGAGGTGGACATTCCGGGAAGAAAACGTAGTCCGCCTCCGAGGCTAAAGCAGCCACAATCGCCAGATACCTATGATGATGTATTTGTCATTCAAGGTAAAAAAAAGTTGCCTTTTTTATTCAACGCACCATAAGTGAAATTTCTTAAAACTAATTCGAAAAATTAAAAAATATATAAAAAAAATTCGTCATTTAATCACACAAGATTCTACGATGCTAGTTTGGCAATAAAATATCTCAGCTGTTTTGTTATACTGTTAGTTGCTCTATTGATTATCACAACAGCTGCTGTTAAAGTATAGCTACATGAAGTAAAATAAAACTTCTTGTGTGTTTAAAAAAACGTCAATCACTTTATATAACCAGCATCTATGTACTCTGTGTATGCACACACGAGCACATGGATGCCTGATATGTAAATCCATCCGTCTAATAATAGATTATTTGCTCAATTGTAACTTACCCACAATGACGACCCATAACTTCCATAATGAATGTACGCTGATGTGAGTAGGCAGTGCTCACGATAGCGTCAATGCTCTCGATGATCCTGTGCAAAGCAGTGTCGGTTCCAATTGTCATGTCCGTGCCGCAGAAATCGTTATCAATTGATCCCACCAGACCGACAATGTGCAGGTGAGCGAACTTTACGCTCTGATCTTCCGTAATTTGACCTGAAATCAATTTTCAGAATTTTCCATTGTGTAGCTCTAGTTTCATACAATTCATTATGAAACGTAAAACATTTTCAATCATTTTTAATCTAGAGGAATAAAACGTATAACATCTTTCCTTTAAACTTTGTTTGATAATCTCGATTGTTTTTTATGTAGTTTTCAAAGCTTGTTCATTTAACTTATCGAATTAGAACTAGTCACAACAACGTTAATCTGTCAAATTCTTTCATTACATTATTAAAATAATAAAAAGTTTCCGATCAAATCAGCTTTTCAAATTTTTTAATTTGCCGCAAATTTTGATTTTTTAATATCTATTGGGAAATCTTTTTTTTATACCATCTGTCACTAAATCTTTCAAGAGATCAGACCATTCTTCTCTGAAGAGATTGGCACCAGTCAAAGAACCGTCTCCTCCGATGACGACCAAGTTTGATATACCGCGAGACACGAGATTTTTGGCTGCTCGCTTTCTGCCTTCGCGTTCTCTGAATTCACTGCACCGAGCCGAACCGATGACAGTACCACCCTATAATGTTGATAATAATAAGCATAAAAACAACAATTAAAAATATCCAAGCTTAACAATAAGGATACCATTTTTTCAAATAAAAGAAAATGGTATTAAAAATATTTTAACTTTTGAATAATATAAAAAAATTTTGTAAGTATTTATTGAATAATTAGAGAAATTAAAAATAATACAACTAATACTTGAGTACTTTGAAGTTATGATGAAACTTAGAATTAAAGAAACTTACTCGATGAATAATACAAGATACTGAAGACCAGTTTGCTTCAACAATATTATCTCCACCATCAACCATTCCTTGATATCCTTCTCTTATAAAGAAGACTTTGCATCCTAAGTAAATGCCCATACGTACAACAGCCCGTACAGCAGCATTCATACCTAAAAATTGTGTTATGATTAAGTAAATATTTCATCAAAGCTTGATGTAATTTAAGTTGATCAAAGGATCAACTCAAATTACATCATCCCTGTCAATTGAAGTTTACTAATAAAAAATTGAATATTTACTGTACTTCTTAAATAATTCTGAACTTAATCACATTTAAATACATTTAGAAATAAAATAAAAATTTAAGTTTGCAAACTAATGTAATGCAATAATCATGGTTTTTGAGTGGTACTTCATAAAAAGTTTTATTAATAAAAATAAGAAAAATACACACCCTGAGAATCACCACCACTGGTGAAAACAGCCAGACCTTTGCCCCTGTGAGTACCAGGTTTGATAAACCTGTGTGCAACTGGTTCATCATCCATGATTGCTGAGTTAGTCACCGCAGGAGCACAAAATTAACAGTTAAAATCTGAAAAAGCAAGAGAAAACCTTTTTGATTATTTAAACACATAACATAACAGTAACTGCTTTTCTGCACATGTTCAATGTCAAGGTCTGGGTATAAGAAGTGGGTCGAGGAAAGAACAGTACTGTGTCAATAAAATTGCAAAAGTTCAGTTGGACCATAATGTAATCTAGCAACTCAAGAACCCATTAAATTTATCAAACTCCACTCCACCCCTAACTTGCTTACATAAAATAAAAAAAAATTCACAGTCCAACTCAGAAACTTTTCACTAGCACTTCTCCAAAACGTAATCACCAACGTAGTCTTGATTGACAGGGTAATTGAATAACACCAGCTTGCTCAGAAATCTCCCAATCAAAGTATCCCTGGTCAACCTTCACCTTCACGTGCTCCAAAGCAGCCTCGAAGGTCAACACCTTGGAGCGCCCACCGCGAGTGAATACTTATAATAAAACCGAAACGATACGGTTTGGTTTATCTTAGCGAATAACTTACTTATCGAACGGTGTCGGCGGGTCACGACGACGACGTTTAGCGAAGTAGCCACCGTCGTCGCGATCGTGATGCAGACTGCTAAACTGCCTCTTGAAGGTGACCTTTGCCGGGCGCGCGCGCTCTAACTTTTGTAAATCTTCAGCTGCCGCGGAGCCTCGACTAAGTTAGCAGACGATTCTCTCCATCGGAAACGCTGCAAAGCACAGACCACAGTTGGACCCGTGGTCGCGCGCCTGCGCCTGCGATACGCGTATTTATGGCTCGTGCGCGATATTCTGCCTACGTGTAGGCGTAAGCCGTAATTCGACAATTTTTTTCTTCTTTTTTTTTTTTTAATTTTTGTAGGGTAGGGTGGGGTAATTGTGCCGGTGGGGTAATGGGACCATGTCTTTTTATTTTTATTAAAAATTATGAAAACAATTTTTTTTTTTTTTTTTCGTAAATAATTTTCTTTTTTATTATAGTTTAAAAAAAAAATTATGAAAAAAAATGATAAAATAATAAAAATAAAAAGACATGGTCCCATTACCCCACCGGTATGATTACCCCACCCTACCCTATTTAGTCTGAAGAGAAAGATTTTTGAAATTTAATATTGTGTTCGGGATAGTTGCATCATAGTTCTGGTTTAAATTTTAAATTTATTTTGCCTCATGAGAAAGTTTTTTGGGGCAAGCAAGCTTACTCTTACACTCTTACACTCTCGCAGCAGCTTTCTTCGTCCTTGCTGATGAGGCAATGCCTGATGACACGCGTTCAATTTCTTTCGCACAAATGCGTCACCTAGAATATATTGTTTGTTTAACATTTTATTTACTTACAATGCGGTCGTTTTAATTTTTTGAAGACTTACGCATGTCGATTTAGTTTTAGATCTTAAAACTTTTTAAATTTCTAAAATAATAATTAGTTCGTAAGCTAAATGACTCTTATGTAGTCCATCTTGTTAACTTTTTTGTTTTACTAAAAACTAAAAATAGAAGGTGTTTTTTGGTTAAAAGTTTTATAAAAAAAAAGGTGGTGATCAATAAGGCTTTTTCATAGCAGACGACTTAGATTTATCGTAGTGAACCCAAAACGATATTTTGTAGTTTTATTTAATTTTCAATGAATTTTTTAACTTTTTGTAAAAGTTAGGCTTAAACTCTGTTAATTATTCTATTATTCTGACAAGTTTATTATAGAGAAATTTCAGTTGTTTTTACTTCAGAGCCGATAAAAAAATTCTTGTTGTACACCCCGCGTTAAAAGTTATTCACATTTTTTGAACTTTTAAACTTTTCGCATTCATTTTTACCAAGATTATTTAGGTTTTTAAGATTTTTTAGATTGTATTGATAAATTTTTTTTTAATATTAACGCTGTAAAGCCAACAGAATTGGGAATTTTTTTTAATCGGCAAACAGTAGGTTATGGATAATCGTCTGCTATGAAAAAGCCTTATACTCTAGTGATTTAAAAAAATTTTTTAACACGGAGCTCGAAGTTTTAATTACTAAATGCACTTTTAATTTAATTTCGGAATAAGTAGGTTTTTTTAAATAAAAATACTAAACTTAAAAATTTTGATTCTTTAAATTTATTACATGCCGAATCCGTTTTTCATTTTATTTTTAACGAATGAAAAAATTTATTTTTATTTTTAAATATTTCTACATGAGTATTTAAACTTTATTATTTTTGTTTAACTGTATAGACATAATCCCAAAAAAATTTGAGATTCAGTTTAATTTAAAAATTAAATTTGATCTCAAAAATTTTACCTTTGATAACAAAAATTTACTATTAAACAATTTTAATGTATCATTTGAGGAAGAGTTTTCGACTGCTTTTAACTTACCTGAATAATATAAGAAAAAAAATAAAAATTTTCTCCACTTTTAAGTTTTTACTGCAGTAGTATTCCAAGTTTCAGCGTAATCCACATGATTCTTCTCTAGAGAGTTCCATCCAAAGTTTGAAAAAAAATTATAATTTGCAAAAATAAATTTTTAATTTATTGAGCAAATATATATATATATAATCGTTGCAAATAAATTGAAATCAGGACCATAAAAACTCTTGGTGTTTAATTAGAAAAAAAAAAAAAAACTAATAAATAAAACATATGTAACGAGAATAAATGTTTATTACTCTTGATTGTATTGTACCGATCAAAACTAAACAAAAAAGTTGATAACTTTAAAGAAAAAAAGGAGTAAAAAAATTCAATTGCTTAATCTTAACAACTTTAAAAACATCATAACTATGGTATGTCAAACGTATCTTTTAGACATTTTATCAGAATTTATTATTTCGTGTAAACGTTTATAATAATAATTAATAATAATTATAATTTACAATTACGATGGTTTGACGATGGTTACAAATAGAGAACAACGTATTTTCTTCTCATCAAGGACGCGGGTTTAAATGTTACTGGCCAGTTGTTTATTTTTCGCCCATTATAGTTGAACTTTTTTTTTTATATTATTGACATCCTCTCCGTCCTTTTCAACTACGAGTTTTTTATTTTGCTAGTATATTTCATTTGATCGTAAAATTATTCGTGTCATCCTCTTAAATTAAAAAAAATAATAATAAATAAATAAAAATCTAAAAAGACCAGAAAAGTTTGAACCGAAATCACGCACGTGTTAAAAAAATTTCATTTTCATTTGAAAACATTAATTAATGAAGGGACTCCGCTCACATCCACTGTGCGCGTTGCTGACAAGGCATTGGTTAATTTAAAATACAATTTCATTTTGTATTTTGAAAAAAAAAACTTCTATACAGTACTATGTATGTAACACAAGGAAGAGATAATCAGACAATTGAATAATTAAAAAATTATATTTATGAAAATACGCACGTGCTTTCGGTACTTGCATATAAATAAAATATATAATATAAAAAAAAAAATAATAATAATTAATAAATAATGAAAATTGAAAGGAAAATAAAAGGAAGGGATTTAAAATGTTCGAAAGTGAGAGAGAAAGAGATAATCACAATTTTTTTTTGTTCCCTTGGGGTCCCAAGTCGCACTTAGAAATTAACTATCAAAGAGATTTAGAGAACACTTGGCTTAGTCGTTTCGTCAAGGGGCGGGGAGGGAATTTTAGTTTTACAAAATTTTCCCGTTTTAACATTCGACAATCAAAAAGATACACGCCTACTGGTAAAAACGATTTTTTTTTTTTTTTTTTAATTTTAACATAAATTTAACCGATTTCTTTCGTACTGGCTTTTTTTAAACTTGTATACATTTTTTTTTTTTTTTTAATGTTAGAGACAAAAACACCGACACACTGAGACATATCGATAATACGACAGTGAAACGTCGAGTCAAAAAACGCAGAGCAAATATAATAACATGATTACCATTCATAATACGCTCTTTAAAAATTTATTTATTTAGTTTGTAGTTTTTATTTTTTTTTCAACACGGTCACGCACGCATTCGCGAAAATGAACAGACATGCACACACGTGAATAACTTTGTTTTTTCGCTTTTTTTAGTTTTCACATAGAAAAGGTGATTGCCTTTTTATGTACATATAAACGAATATACATGTACGAGTACAGCAATAAATGTTAGTTTTTTTTTTTCCTTACACCCTTTATTCGCAATTAACCTTCCCCATTATTATTTATTTGCTTCTCTTTCTCTCTCTTTCTTTTGAAATGATGAGTAAAATTATTTTAAAAAAGAATAAAACTGATTAGTAATAAACAATGAAGCAAATTTCGTTATCTATACCGGTTTTTTTTCCGAATCTTAGAAGAAACGCGCAAATTTTTAAGCATACGTGCGTGCTCGAGTTAGCGCGGTGTAAAAAAAAAAAAAATCAAACCGATGTTCATTAAATTTTTAAAAGTTGATAAGATTTCGTCCCTCTCTCACTCTCTCACTTTCTCGCCACTGTGTGCAGTAATGTGATGAAGAGATATACTCTAGAAAGACACTCATTTTTGTTGGTTTTTTTTTTTTCTGGAATTTTAATCTTCCTTATTTTACTTTGTTACTAAAGTAATTACAAAAGTAATAACGACCGCGAGATAACGATAAAGTAAAAATTACATATCCAAGAGGTTTTAACTCTGCCGAAACATTAAAAGAAGCTGGTGATATAATTTCATTACTATGTTTTTCATAATTTTTAAAAGCGCATTTTGAGCGCGAGGCGCGCGTTTTTTTGTGTAAAAATTTTTTTTTTCTTTAATTTCTCATTACATTATGATTAATTTACTTTATTCTTGCATGATGATCTCTTTATTTGCAAAAACAAATGCGATTTTACCAACACGCGATAATACACTCTTAATAATATAAAAAAGTAAACGAAGTATACAAATCTTGGTTTTGGTTTTCTTGCTTAAGACTGTTAATACAGAACAACTTTTGCTTTCAGATGAAATAAAGAGAAGTAGGAGAAATATTATTATTATTATTATAATTAAAAAATAATTAATAAAAATAACGGAAAAGTAACACAAGGAAAGAAGAAAAACCGAAATAAACGTGAAGAGATTTTGCCATTTCTATTTGAAACGCGAGATGGAGCCGCAGATTATAATATACATGTATACAATAATAAAATGACAATAATTTTGCTGATTAGCTCGAACTTACATGGTAATGATCCACATGACACGTTGAATTTTTTTTTTTTTTTTTCGCATTGCGCTATTACAATCGATATTCTCCAATCATTTATTTTTCTCCCGCTTGGTTTTTTCTTTTTCTTTCTTTTTTTCTTTCTCCACCTTCGCTTTTTTATGTTTCATTCTATATAATATCATACATGCTAAAACATTTGCAAATCCACTATTTCTTTAAATTTAATAAAAAACGACCATAACTGGATATAATTAATACAGTATTTTTTTAGCGTTTTCTTTTGGCCTTCTTTCCTTCAAAAATCTCCTGCCTCTACCCTTTTACTTCCTCCCCGTCATCACAATTCGTTAGAATGTTAGTACATATTTTATTTTTCTTACTTCTTGTCTTCTCTTTACTACGTACTGTATTTACCTTTCTCGTTTACATAAAAAAAAGTCTATTTCTCTTCCTCCATTTTTTTCGAATTTTCACGCGATCAAACAGAGGAAAAGGGAAAGTGAAGAAAAAAAAAAAAAAAAAAAACTAAAGAGAAGAAAAACAATATCTTGCAGTTTTACCGTAACTAAAATAAGTCAAAGACCGTACACGACAAAGAGATGTAAAATACCAGTAATAAATAAAAAAAAAAAAAGAATAAAACTAAAAAAGGAGGGCTCCGAAGCAATAACGAAGAAAATTTGGTAATTTCCCGAAAGGAGATTATCGCGAATAGCGTGCACACGAAAGACAAAAAAATGAATGAACGAACGAATGAATGAATTTAACAAACAAATGTAGATGAGAAAGAGACAGAGCGAGAGTCGTGGATGGATTTAAAATATATATATATATATTTTTATACTTTTTTCAACGAAAGGACGAGGAAAACAAAGTCGGTAAAAATATAGTGCATACTGAATTTACAAGCTTCCACGATTCCATTGTTTTTTTTTTTTTTTTCATTTATGTAAATATAATAATATATATACTTTTCTTTTATTTATCATATGATCTTACGTTTTCCAACCATGCAGTGAGAGACGTCGCTGTTAAAACATCGTACGATTACAATTAATAATTATAGTAATAATAGTAATTTTAGAGTTAGTGTGAGCGAATACGAATGTGAAAGTGTGAGTTATGAGAATGTTTAGAATAGTACACTTGGATTCGCGGAGTAGCGTATAAATACAGTTTTCAGGCACGACCAACAACGCAACGCGCAAACGATTCGTACCAACCAGCAGAAAAGACAATGGTTGATCTCTGTAAAACTACCCGAGCTGCAAACTAACTTTAGACTTTATCAAAAATCAGCATTGAGGAAAAAAATAAATAAATAAAAGAGTACAAGGATGGTGTGACATTTGTCCGTGAATTTGTGAGTGTGCCAATTCGAAAAACATATATCTTTTTTTTGTAAGTTTTTAAATCATTTTTTTTTTTTATCTTTCGGTTACCATATAAGAAAAATACACAAGTTTAAAAGTTTGTAATTAAGTTCAAGATTTATCACACAATTTTCAAACTAACGATGATAATTCAATCATAAAAATTGTGAAAAAAGTTCAAGGAAATAATAACTTTAGTTTACACTTTTCTTTTCGTTTCATTTTTTTTTTTTACACAAAACATACACAAACATACTTTTTTTTTATCGCTGACAGTTAATAAATTTTTCCAAGTTAGTTTTGTAAATTAGGTAGTCTTAGAAAGACGTAGTTAAAAAACGTACTCTCTCTTGGAAGGACGGGGGAAAACGGTAGAGAATATGGATGCTCTTTTCTTCTTCTTTTTTCATGTTTCCTTATTTTAATATTAGAAAGTTGGTAGAGGAGAGGAATAGGAGGAATGAAGGGGGACCGTTGTTGGTTTGGTTTTTTGTTTTCTTTTTATCACTGTCGGAATCGAGATGAGTGGGGGGGATGGAGCGGAGGGGGGTTGGGGCGGTGGTGGTAAGGATTTTTTTAGGACTCGCGCGCGCTTTACGAGGGTTAGTTTTCGGTGCCCTCTTGTGCATCGGCTTCTTCGCCTTGTGTGTCGCTGGTCCAGAGCGTAAGATTATCACGCAGCAGCTGCATTATAAGTGTGGAATCCTTGTAACTGTCTTCGTTTAACGTGTCCAGTTCTGCGATCGCGTCGTCGAACGCCTGAAATTGAATGAAAATTAAATATTAATCATAAACGTCAGTTGGAATTACAGCTAATTCGAATATATTATTCAAGGTTTTTTTTTCAAAGTTAACGTTTAATAATATAATCTTGTTAGCTTTTTACGTACAACACACGATGGTTAGTACAGTGCGCACGAGAAAGCACATGATTTGAATGGCAAATTGCACACACACACGCATGAATTGCTCACGGCTGTCACTTGCCATAAGATGAAGATGCTGTTAAATACAAAGGGTTCGGTTTGTTGGTAGTTCATTAATAGGTTTGCAGGTTTGATCATTAAATTATATACGTATATAAAAAAATTACAATTAAAAAAAAAAGACTTGACAATCAAACGAGGGTAAATTATTTTATTAGTTGGATGCTCTAAACTCATTTTCAAACGCATGCTTTTTGATTGAAATTTTTTTTTTAAAAGTTACTCTTTGCACAGGCAAAGATAAGTTTAGATAAGATAACCAATTCTCATCGGTTCTGATAAAACATAGAGGTTGCACGTTCTTAGCAGCGGAATTAGTGGAATGCGAAAAAAAGAAAAAAAAAAAAAAAAAACCACACTGCTGAGAAAAAAAAAAAAAAAAACCGCGGGAGATCCCTGCTAACCTGCTTCGCCAAGTGACAAGCTCGCGCTGGCGAATTTATGATTTCGTAATAAAATACGGAAAAGTTGAGGGCCAAACCGAGCCTTATCGGATGCGTCGGCTGCATCTTCGCCTTGGCAATGTCAAACGCCTCTTGGTAGGCTTTTTGCGAGTCCTCCACGACTGCTGCAACGCAAACGATACAGGAATAATGACCACTTTTTAAAAAAATTTTTAATCCGATAATATTATTTTATTATTTAGATTGGAGATTCATCGAAGCTCGTCGGGATTTTACTTTGAAGTATCGGATCGATCTTGATTAAAATAAAGTAATATGAGTAGCAAAATAAAATCCCGCGAGAGCTTCGATGAACCACCCAGCAGCAGCATCATCCTCTCGTGGCTGAAAAAGTAAAAAAAGCCGAAATCGCGCGTGTGCGTGTGTGCGTAAAGTGCGACCCCGAAAAAACCATCGTAGTTGAGGAGACAATCTTCAGAGTTCCATCATATTCAGTACCTGTTTGGCCAACTGGCAGGCCTTGTCCGGCGAGTTTAGAATCTCGTAGTAAAAGACCGAAAAGTTGAGTGCCAGACCTAGCCTGATGGGGTGGGTGGGCTGCATCTTGGCCTTGCTGATCTCGAACGCGTCCTGGTACGCTTTCTGGCTGTCCTCTACGACGGCTGTTTGAGGGATTAAAGTTTTTTTATCGTCCGGAAGCGCGCCATTTAAACACAGCGGATCCGGAATAATTTTTTGTTAGTTTGTTTTTTTTTGTTTGTTTGTTAAATTTTTTTTACAGTCAAGAGTAGAAGTTTTTAAAGTTTTTAAACTGTACTTGATTGAATTTTATTAATATTGTAGTAAAAGAGATTATGTATTTTATGTTGAAAAATTTTATAATGTAAAGTATTTAATAAATTAAAACTGGAAACTCAGTCTTTAAAAAAAAATGACATGTCTTACTATTGAAATTTTTTTGTAATTTTATTTTTTATTATTGTAAAAATACATGATGCTTATATCAATGACTAAATTTTATCAAAACTCTGTCTGAAAGAAATTTAAAATTTTAAAATTCGAAAATTTAAAGGTAACTTCTATTTTTAACTGCAGTGGAAAAAGTGTATAAAGTTGTAAATACACCAGAATCTACATGAGAAGTTTTTTATGTAATGAAAATGAAATTGGAAAGATGAGCTGGAAAGTACGTTGTAAAACCTTGAGCGAGTTCGGTATACACGACACTTTATTTGAATTTCATTTGAAAGGGAGAAAAAAGAAGCCCTTTTTTTATCACTTGTTTTACGGTTCTCTTCTAATGAAGAAATAGTCATATAAAACTTCTATACATCTCCTTGTTCAACCTCATTTTTACGATTAATAAAGCTGAACAATTTTAAACTTCAGTTCGACAAAGATTTTTCCGCGTAATTTAAAAAAATAAACTCCTCGCTACCCATGCTGATGCGATAAGAAGTTTTAATGATTTTTTGGCTCTTGTCTACTAAAAGACTAGTAAATCACCAACTCAATTTGTCAAACCCAATCCATTACGATGGAAGGGAAAAGAAAAAGTAGACGTAAGCTCGCTCAGGGTAGGATAGAGTGATAAGGGTCGTGTAGAATAAAAAATGTATATCACGATCGCACGTACCATTTCTAGTGTCGCCGGTGGCTACTTCCGCGAGATACCTGAAGTAATCGCCCTTCATCTTGAGGTAGAAAACTTTGCTTTCAGCGTTGCTGGCCTTCGGTATCAGGTACTTGTCAAGGAGAGCCTGTTAAATAAACAAAACAATTAACAATTGTATTTATTATTTGATCAATCGGTATATCTATGTAAAAACTACTACTGCGTATGTATCGCATTTAAATTCTATACCCCGGCAGGTGTCAAACATTCAACAGATTGGAGGTAACTCGATGAGCTTCGTCATTGCAAGAGCGTACGATAAAACTGTATAAATTGACTATTGATTTTTCCAGAGTAACGATCGCTTCAATCAAGCGTTCACGGTCATGAGAAAGAGAACAGCAGATAATAAAAGAAAAAAAAAAAAAAAAAGTAAAAACCCCCCGAGGCGAACCCTTACGGCCTACATAGCTAAACCTCCCAAAAATCCTCTTCCCCCATGTATATAAAAAGGGCACGATAATGACGACGATGGAGTAGCTCGAGTCGCAATAAGTGCGCGCGCAGTGCGCGCAGAGAGCAAAAACCTTGATCCAGTTTGATCGTACCCCGAGCTGCGTGTTCGGCACGCACCGGGGGAATCATCCATCCCCCCTGCGAGGGAGCTCTAGCGGACTTGAACTTTTGCGTAAAGAGAGAAGAGAAATGAAGGGCTTCAAGGTCTTACATGGGTATGTGGGTCGGGATCACGACGAATGGGTGGGTGGCTTTTATTGTTGTGCTGGGGGCAGTTAGATGTAATGTTGACTTTGATGCTGATGGAGGTGTACATTATAATAAGGTGGACTTTTGTCGTCAGAAATTCAGGGAAAATGTTAAATTTGGTATATAATAGGTCTGGTTATCATCGAGGTTATTATTGTGACAAAATTTGATTTTTTTGAGGTATAAAATAAAATCAACTTCTTTTTTGAACATCAGTAGATGTAGTTTAGTGAAATTCAGTATAAAGCTACTTTTTATATTTATAAGATTTAGTCTAATTAAATTCATACATCTTTAGATTATCATATAAAGAAATTTAATACAAAATTAAATTGACTACAAAGATTTAGTTGGTATTTTTTTAATTGAAAGCTATCAACAAATTTTAATTTTAATTTTAAGTTTAAGTTGGATGATGTAAATACTTTTAGTTGAATAATGTGTAATCAAGATCTGTCAACTAGAATGATATCAAAGTAAATTTGATCTGAATAAAAATTTACTCGAACAATCAAAAATTTCATCGGATGAATATTCATTAACCAAGAGTTGATTGGTGTCAATACAAGAGACTGTGGTATTGGTTATTTTCATACGAAATATTAGTTCAACCAAAATAATAATACTCGAATGAGCATGCATGCCCTTATACCGTAGTATCAAATTTACAATCAATGATTGAAATGGTATATCAATTTCTATTTTTATTCACAACTAAATTGCTTTCAGTGAAATTCCGTCGTAACATATTTGATATGTACATTTTGATGAAAATAAATGTTTTATACTCATTGAAAAGATAAAAACTAAAAGAAAAATTTAAACTTTGTATGATATAATTTACTCCAGTTAAGTTAATTAATTTATTAATAATAATGTCGATCTTATTAATATTTTTAAAAACTGTGTCATGTTAACGTCAAAGGCTTTTGGAAAGCATCACATCAAAAATTTCAAGTTTATTCGATGAAAATACTAATCTGTGTCATGTTATAAATAATGTACGTTATAAATATTAAGGAACGTTTTTAATAATGACATGTGCAAGTTTTAGTATTTTACAAACTAAACAAAAATATTTCATAACTTTTTGCACTTTATTTCAAATTAAAATGATTTTTTTTTTATAAACAAAAAAGGTCAAAATAAAAAGTTTTCTCTCTATTTACAAACCCACACGTCATAATTGCCATCCGCGTCAAGAGACCATGACTTTTTTTTCAACAAAATTTGCATTACAAAAGTTAAACGCGATAAAAAAAAAAAAAAAAAAAAAAAAAACTTTTAGCATCAGTTCCGTTTATCCACACAGTACGATTTCGCGCAACTCAAAAAACAATTTTGTCAAACGTGCGCTGGGGTAAGAATGAAAAAAAAAGAATAATCGCGCGTGGCTTTGGTTTCCGGCAGCAAGTGGAAGAAGAAAAGAGAGGAGGACGAGGAGGAGGAGGAGGAGGCACGTCGATCGGGTGTGTCACGTCCGGTTTCCGCTTCCCCACAATTTCCGTATTTCACGATCCGGCCAGGAGTTTATGCAGAAAAGCAGTGCTCTTCGATGGGGGTTTAAAATCGGTTTCTATTCTTGGCCTGCTGCAGGTCAACGTAACCAAAAAAAAAAAAAAGTTGAATTATTGATTCAACAAATCCGGTGACGTTTTTAATATTCCCCGAGTGGGCCGAAAAAATGAGGACGAGAGAGAGAGAGAGAAAAAAAAAAGCCTGCGCGCGATTAGCCAAGGCCGAGTAGTTGTAAAACGAGCACTCTCGAGAAATACCGAAAAAAAAAAGAACAAGAGTAAGAATCTTCTTTGCAGCGTAGCGGGGTGGATGGCGCCGACTAGTATGTATATCATCGCGTGCCGTCTACATTGAATTCATTAAGGCGTCCAACTCCGGAAGTGACGTTTTTGGATAGCGCGCGTCAATTGCCGCCAGCGAGCGGCAGCGACGGCGTTGTTATAACGGTCGAACCACCGAGCTATAATCAAGTGGGAAGATTGGTCGATTATTCGATTTTTAAGTGCATGCGTATTCGGTTCGCTTTAATTATTGTTGATGCTCCTTTCATGTACAACGAGAAAAATTAACCATAAGAGCTCCTTTGAATTATGGTGGTTTCTTCAATTATGTCTTTCTGGAGCACCGTGCTGAAATGAACCGGATTTGTTTGAAAAAATAGATGATTTTATCAATATTTTTTGAAAAATGACGAATTACTATAATTCTTGGATTTTAATGAACACATTTTGAATAAATAACTATTCTTTTAAGTAAAAATGTATAATTTTATACTACATACAATTTTTTCATCGTTTAAGAACTCCAGATGCTCTGTATTAACTTTACAAAAACGTTTAATAGTTAGAATAGTTTTTTTTTACATAATTAAATTTTTTTGTGATTGTAAATACTTGTAACTAAATTCATGCTTTTTATTATTTTAAATATACATCATAATTAACTGTACAAATGTACTAGATTTTTCTTTTAACAATGTTTTTTGTTAATCTATTTTAGAATGTATGAATAGTGTAGTTTAAATTTTTTTTTTTTATTGTTTGATGGTAGTAATGTAGTAAAATTGACCAAAAAATCTATTTAGTGTCCAAATAATCCTGTAATACATTACATAATTGTTCATTATATAACAAGATATATACTACAGTCTAGTTAATTGAATCCACAAGCTGTCTTTATAAATAGTTGATCAGGACTTGGAGACGAGCGCAAATGATTTAAAAGATTTAAATTGGAGTGTGGGAATAACGTTGATTGAAATCATCAATTTGCAGGACGATTTTAACTTGATTTGTTCGATTGAAATAATTATTGAGTTTCGTTTAGATAATTGAATTGCGATTCAGAGGCCCCGAGCGAGAGACATGGGGTCATGCCCACTGATTGAGTAGCTCATAACGAATTACGTTACACGGTCAATCGATATTGTTATTTCGGTACTGATATACCCGCACGACTTGAATATTTAACTCGAGTTCCTCAAAATCTTCGCAATTTTTACGGCTGACAAAGTGAGAGATAAAAAAAAAGGAGCTGATAGGACGTTTCAGAGCTCGTTAAACTCAATAATCGTTACAAAAACGCTTTATGAAAACAATTGTCGGAAATTATGAGCATAAAATGTTGGCTCGTTAATTGAAATTACTGACGAGGTTCTGCTCTCGGAGAGAGAAAAAAAAAAAAAAAAAAAGGTAAGGCGAGACTTGGACTTATTGCTCATCAATTAATATCACCGTATTTATTCAAACGCTCGCTCATGCATCGCGAACACCTTGTAATTATATCGAAAGGCCGAATTACATTTAGATACCACGTGCGTCGATATTTAAAACTGATATATCCGAACGCGTGAATTGTCGAGCTCGTAAACGACTCTTTAATTAACGTTTAATGTGCCAAAAGATCAAATGAAATCTTAAATAGCCGTAATGACCAGTTGATCTTTTGAAATTTATCGCGATTGAAAAAGAAAGTACAATCGGCTTGCCTCCACCGGCGAAGGCTTTTTTCATTTTGCGGAAAAAAGAATTTGTAAGAAGCAGTTTTTTGAGGCTTTGATTAAGCTTCGCAGTGACGAACATTTTTTATAACGATATTCGAAAATAAAAGCTATTTCTTCGA
This sequence comes from Encarsia formosa, assembly GCA_038277355.1. Taxonomy (NCBI): domain Eukaryota; kingdom Metazoa; phylum Arthropoda; class Insecta; order Hymenoptera; family Aphelinidae; genus Encarsia; species Encarsia formosa. The sequence goes on from CM076184.1 coordinate 20,860,779, forward strand.
GGAATAGAATCTTTTTCTGTTTTATTGTTTTATGAAATTGAATTAGTTGTAAGTGTAGAAAGAAAGAAATAAAGTAGACATAACATAATATAATTCTGAAATCTATCATAATTAAGAGAACTTGAATCAATAATGAAATTTTCGTGGACGTTTTTATCAACATGAAATCTAAAAATGATTAATTAAAAGTTCTATTATTATATGAATTTTTATTCTAATAAAGTTTGATAATAATAAAAAGAATTTTAAAAAATTAAATAAAATTTTAATGAGATTTTCCATGATTATTTCTTAATAAATAAATTTAATTATTATTCAGTTGTTATAATAAAAATTGATCGCATAGAACTTGAAGAAAATGCCATGCTGTCATCATTCTTTTTGAAACAAATTAAAAAATTTCATCAAGTTGATGAAATCTATAAAGATGACGATTAAAATTTTCAATGTTATTTGAAATTTTATTGAATAACAAAGTTAATTATAAGTTTTATACATTGACTAATGAAACTTGGAAATAAACAGAAAAAAATTGTTGTATCGTTTAGTAAATAAAAAAATTTCCATCATCGTTATTTAAATAAAAATGTAATGTACTATTTTTTTTATTGAAAATTAAAAAACGAGAAAATTCCAAGAATCCACGACTTTCCTCGTACACCGCCGCAGTAACCCAAGTACGATCATCTCCTCGTCTCGCGGCTTCCTCAAAAGCAGCAGCAGCGTATAGGAAGGATACACTGAATAAGAAAAATGATATTTTCACTGCGTACGCTCCGCGACCATCGTTCAAGCTGCCTGGTTGCACGTGTGTAATAAACCCGTTTCCCTCGCTCCCAGGGTTACCGGAGATCGGATAACTTCAGCAAAATCTTCGGCCTTGAACTTCCGGAGTCTTCACTTTTTTTTCTCTCTCTCTCTCTCGACTCGAATTCATTGACTCCGAGCGTTTATTCTTTTTTGCACTTTGGAAAGCTCGAGAACGTTGCGACGCGACGGAATCACTATGAATCAAGCGCGATTTACATACGATTATTATGATTGCAACCGACGACCGTTGTATAAGGATTCGGAGCCTTGTGCAGATTCGCGAGGAGCTTGAAAGAGACATTTTTTTTTTTCTTTATCATCCCGCGCGAATAATAATTTCAATGCCCCGCGCTAGTTCTGAATAGCAGAAAAAGGGATGTCGCGAGACGCGGAATTGGGTCGGCGATAATTATCATTCTCATTCTTCGCGGTACTTCATGCCTCAATTTCGCTGACTTTATGACAATCTTAAACTCAGTTGACCGTGACGTGGAAAAAAGAGGAAACGGTTATGGGTTTATTATTATTTTCTTCTTCATCCGATTTGCATACAATCAAGGATAACATTCCAAGCATATTTTTATCGACGAATTTTAATGTTTCGTTACTTGGGAATGAAGACTCATTGTTCAACCTTGCAGCAGTTTTCTAAATAAATAAATTACGCTTACTTCCGTTTTTAGGCAACTTATAAAATATTTAAAAAAATAATAATTTTTTTTGAAATTTAGGGCGCAGGCAAAGTCAGATTTACGGCTTCAAAGATATGGGTTTGCGCGTACGGTGGAAATTTCAAATCTAGATCGAAATTTAACAACCCATAACTTTGATAGTGAACCACACGAAGTTTCGAGTTTGATAGGGGATTTTCAATTTGAGATTAATCAAAATTCAACCACTATAAAAACAAATGTATAAATCTTTTTTAGTACACTTCAAACCGATCCGTAAACGTAAACGTAACCAAACCGTGAATGTTTGAGCAGCACATGAAAAGAAATATTTACTCTAAACTTTTAGAGGCGAATAAACATTTGATTTTCACTAGAACTTTAAACAAAACAGGAACCATAAAAATTGTTATAAACTGCTAATCAATAAAAAGAACTCAACTTTTTTAAATAAATTCTTTTTACAGCAATCAACTTTAAATTTCAAATGATCTTCTACGTCTTTTAATAATGAAACATCCTCATAGAAGTTATTTTAAAAATTCAAACTTTGAGTCTGTATATTTTATTCTCATCAAAGAACTTTGTTAATAATTTTGAGCTAAATTTTCATACTTAATTTAGTCTCCTAAAAAAATTTAAGCTAAATTTTTTATCAAAACAAACTTTGCATTAAATAATTTATCAACTCTAGAACAATGTTAAAGTAACTTCGAGTCTGTTCCGAATTTCATTTTTTTTAAAAGACTTTCAAACAGTAACTTCAAGCTTGATTTTTCACCTTTATAACCTTTTTTGAAAATTATCAATTACGAGTTCAAAAGATCATTACTTACTAAACAATTAAACGAATTAAAAATATTCAGGAACCAATGCATAAATTGACTCTATTTTGTATTTTATTTGTATTAAAAAATTTTATTGAGTTTTTAAATCTATTTAAAAAACCATAAAATTTTTGAGTGATATCTTTTAATACCAATATAAACTTTTTAAAAATGATCCATTGCGTATTAAAAAAATATAACAACCTAAGAGTAGACATTTTTAAAAATTCGATGAAGGTAGTTTGAAACTAGCTTGTGTGCGTTTTTATGTTAGACCTGGAAGATATAATTAAATTACAACAAACTCTACGACCTCAAAGATTTTTAATATATTATTTTTAATTTTCAAGAATTCAAAGTCTAGTCTTCATGAAAACCCTAGTCAAACTTAAACAATGTTATTTGATTAAATAAATTTGATATTCTCAGAAACAAATGAGCCTATACCAAGTTAACTTAAGATTCCCCTCAATGTCGAGAAAGACCGGTAAATAATTGAAATTTATATAAAATTGCCAATAATATAAAATACTAACCAAAACGTCGTAACAGATTTCACGGAGCTCCTTCTCGACCTTTTCCCGGTACTCCTTGGCCATCTGCTGTTTGCGTTCGGATCCCTCGGTCTTTTGCTCGATCGAGGATATGACTCGCCACGAGGATCGCCTTGCGCCAACGACGTTCTTGTAGGCCACCGACAGGAGGTTCCTCTCCTCGTTCGACAGCTCGACTCCGGTCTCGGTTACGGATTTCATCGCCGCGGCCATGTCGTCGTACCTCTCGGCCTGCTCGGCCAGCTTCGCGCGCTGCACCAGTTCCTCCTTGTCTACGGACATTGTGTCGGCTGTAACAAACAATTAACCATTTAAATCTTTCAAGTTCATCGGGCTGTCTGGTTGGCTACACTACCGACCGATTAGTACCATTCTTACATCAAAAACACCAACGGAAATTTTGTGTACGCGCGACAACTTCACTGTTTTTTTTTCGGGTTATGATTTCGCTCTTTTTTTTCCTACACCCGAGTGACGTCAGACGCGCGTCTAATTACGTAATTGCACGCGCTAAACAATTTTAACATCGGCTCCCGAACTTTGAGCATTCGTAGTTAGTCCTTGCCACGAGATAAAAAAGGTCAGTTGCGGGAAGCAATCTAGTACTTAGCGGAATTTTCATTTGCAAATTGAGTTCCGAAATGCGCTCCAGTTCAGCGGTACTCGTTTAATTGCTCCGAAGAGCAAGACTCTTTTTTCCTATCGGATGATGAATTGTCATTTTTTCTGCTACACAGTTAGAGGCAATCGGGCAGAATTTAAAATAAAATCATTTTTTTTGAGCGCGCAAGATCGGACCTCGTCGAAGGTGGTTCAACTCTGTGATCGGGTGTAAAAATTATTTTTTTTGAGGTTAGGTCCGATCGTACGCACGCGATCATCTTATGATTTTATGCTTGAAATATCAGCGTATAAAAAAAAAAAAAAATGGCAAAATCGAGCTGCGTTACCCATATCAGGCTGCAATCAGTAGACTCAAGAAGCACGAAAATTATCAACTTGCGCGAGCTGATATTATAAAGTGGACGTAATGACTCCTCCTCGCCGCCGCGCGCTGCTCATGCTCCGGTACGAAATCGTCGTATCAAAAATTCCTCTGCCACTGAATCATCGCCAGCCAACCTTCGCATTCTGGACGCCGCGTAATTAAAAAAAAAAAAGGCTCACGGAGCGTGTCACGTGCACCCCGAGATAAAAGGTCTGCTCATTCATGACCGATCAAGGAGGAATATGCGTCGTTCGTCTGGATTAACGCCAAATTTTCGTACGGCAAAATCAATAAGAGAAGAATTGTAAATCCTTGGGATTACGTAACAGTCGCGAAACTTAACAATTATGGAGTTTTTTGGCGTGGGTGTGCTACCTTTTTTGGCGATGCCGCGTTTGTCGACCTAACCTAACAAAATTTATGATATGTATGAATTCTTCCTACGAAATTTATTCTTTAGATGCTCGAAAGGTTTTTAATATTTATTACAATGATTTTTACTCAACAATTATTCGGTACTGAATGAGAAAATTATTATTAATTATGTCTTTTAAATTATTCAAAAAAAGATTTAACAAAAGAACTTCCACTGTAATATACTTCATAATTATTAAAAAAATTCAAGCTACTAAAATAATTGTGCAAAAAGTAATGTTTTAAATCTCTCTAAAAAACAAAAAAATAATAAATAAAATAGTTCTTCACTCGACCGATAGAAATCTCTAACCGCTCATTTAAATAAATTCCCCCCCAAAAAAAAGGAGAGTTAGAAAAACCACAGCCTTTCTCTGCTCCGTTTTAAACCTAAAAAGATTTATTTTTAAGTCTCACCCATAAGCCACGTGCCACCGCGTCTCCCTTTTATTCCCTCTTACCGGATTCGTCGACCCGACCCGACGGCGAAGACGTCCAAGATTAGATTGACGTCGTCTGCGCGACTCTCTAACTTTTTTTTTTTCTTTCTCTTTCCTCCTCCCCCGGCAGCCCTTTTGGTCGGCAAAAATCATTTATTTTTTATACTTATTTGGGGAAAAACCGAAAAACTTGACGCCCTGCCAAGTCCCTTCGGCTTTTCGAAATTCCAAGTTTTCTATTCTTTCCCGAGGTAATATTTGTTTCATTCCATTTAATTGTATTTCGAACTTTGTAATTCGAGACCCACGCGCGAGCGTACTTAATTAATTTTACTTATTCAAGGGCCTCCCTTCGAGAATACACAAAACCAGCGGACTTTAAAATTCCCATAAATTAAGCAGCACGCAGTGCTCCAAACTCAAGTTACCACAAGCCAAATTTTCGTGAAAATTAAATATTAAGCAACTCAATACCCCATAAACAACAACTCTGTACTTTCGTAACTTGGAAACTGATTTTCAAGAGAAAGCAGGGGGAGGAGGGTAATTAAAATTCCAGGGTGAGACGGCCGGCGTCGCCCGGGTACGTCGTCGTCGTCGTCGGGCGCAGGCAGGCAGCGGCAGCCACCGGCGGCGGTGGCGGGGAGAAATAATCGATAAGCTGCTGCTGCTGCTGATGCTCTCTCTTTCTCTCTCTATCGTACAGGCAAGCCCTTCTCCGTTGTACGCACGCACGCGCTGAAATGGATGCTCGTAACCCGCACACCGCCGGCAAGTTGAGAATTTTTCGAAAAAAAAAAAAAAAAAAAAGGTGAAAGAGCGAGAGAGGAAAAGCCGGGGGACCATGTATATAGGTATAGGCAAAAGGAGTTGTATTTCTCTCGATCGTCGGCGTCTACGTGCGGGGAAAACTCATCGCCATTTTGCGTCCTACGGCAGGAATGCGGCGGCAGCGGCAGCGGGGGGAAAAGCCAGCGCGAGAGAGAGAGAGAGAGAGAAGAAGAGAGAAGCAAGCGAGTCAGCGAGCGACGGACGGTCGGCGGCGTCGAAAATCTTTTTCGGTCTCCGCGCTCGTAGCTCCGTCTCGCTCTCCCGGACGTGCGTCACCAGCCTGCCGCCGCCGCACTCGGCAGGCGTACACTCTTCTCGAAGTATATTTGCAGAGAGCTGACTGCACAGGTGCCTAGCCTGCACGATACGTTTAATGCGACGCTGGGTTTTTACTCGCGGGTCGTACCTGTGTGTGGGGGACGTTCGTTACAGGTAAATCCGCTGCACTGGCGATGCGGCGGTCACTGGATTTCACGTGGTCCTCCTGCGACGCACTTTTTTTTCAAATCAAATCACTTCACCTACACGCACTCAAACTTCAAGGGTTCGAAGACGAGCTACTGGCCGGGGATTACCTTACTTTAGTTTCTTCTTCTTCCAATGTTTTTTCCGTTTTTATTTTAATGAAAAAACTAGACTCGGGGATTCAGACGACGACACTGTGCTGCGCTGCACATCCTTCGGTGACCACTCCCGCACAACGACTGGCGCGGCCTGTACGAGCGATCGCAACGCCGCTCGCGAAGAGCTGCGATCGCGAAAAGGGAACTTACTTGCCGACGCCGGCGCGCGCATTTACCGTCATCTATGGTCTTGGGACCGTCACGATTTTGCAGAATTCAATGAGAATTGAGAAGTTTTGCAGTGATTTAGTTCAGAGAGAAAAAAAAATTATAATAATTATTATAATAATAGTATTTGAGCGTGCTGCGATATTTGAAGAATATTTTTTTAATTTTGATAATTAAAATATAAATTTCTTGTTTAATGAAGTATTCAGTTTCCACAGTCTGAAGCTGAATGGAACTTTGGTACTTTAAGATCCAAGAGTTTAAATAAATATAAATATCTAGTTTATAATAAATTATTCTTTATGACTTTGAAAAAAAAGAAGTATTTATAAATAAATTTCTATAATTGATATAATTAGTCAAAGTGTATTTTATTTTTTTGACAGTGCTATGATGTATTCAGTTTGAATCAGCCGAGTATAACTTTGGCAATTATAGATCTCAAGAGTTTTAATGAATAGTCAATGTTTATTTTATGAATTAATGTATGCACCCACTGCCAATTTGAGAAATAGCAATAGAATTAAGCTATTGAATTATGAGTCTGAATCATGTGCCATTAGATTCAAAGTTGTTTACCGGTTACTGTCTGTCTCTCTCTTTCCCTCTCAGACAAAGTTTCAACACTCACTGCATTATTATTACTTTTACATACATATCATTTACTCCGTTCAAGGAGAATCCAACACCACTGGTGAGTAAGTAGAAGAAAAATTAAAAGGAATTTCACATAAAGCTACTGGTTGAAAAATTGTTCTATTTTTGTTCTATTATTCAAGCCTTTTTAGGTGTCATTGTAAGATGCATGCCTCATTTTCAAAAGACATAAATAATTCAAGTATTTTTATCCATTCCATGACAAAAAATCAAATTAATTTAACCAATACATCAAGAGAATATCAAGAGAATAAGTATGATTCATAGATATCAGGTGAAACATTTATAAATTAATGTTACTATATCGTACTGACTACTGGATGTTTGGATATTCAGCTACCTATTTACAAACACATGTATACAGTATCAGAAATACAAACACAATGTGTATGGAGATTACCCTCTGCCTGGTCTATTTAGAATATTTCAAAAATAAACTTGAACATGAATTTCATGGACCAACCAAGACCAACAGTCATTCTCACGTGTGCGGTTTGAATTCTTGCTGTATTTTAAGACACAACATTTCAATCTTTTGTCTAGTCATAAAAAAAAAAATTTCATTATTTTTTTATCTTGTAACTTTTTTTTTTTTTTTTTTTTTTTTTCTCTTTCAGCATATGATTATAAATTCATGATTGAAAGTTTCAAATCCCATGAATTAATTTAGGAAAAACTGAAACGTACTCTTTTTATTCTTCATAATATGAAGCAATTAAATTAATTAGTGCGATCTAATTAATCGCAACTTAGATGTTTCGCATGGTTTAACAAATTTGATACAAAGTTAAAACAACATCGGCCAGACTTTCAAGTTTGTTTGATTATGTACGTGGGAGCGAAACAAATTACTTATGTTGAAACTTTCCTATTAATTTGTAATTTGAGGATAGTTGGTACTTAAAAGTACATCTCGATAGATGAGTTTTGAGAAAAACCGAAGCAGAAAAATAAATTGAAAAGAAAAATGTTGCAGAATTTAAAAATAAATTTCAGCTGCAGCTGTAATGCATCATTTTTTTAAAACCGGCCGAGGGGATTGACGTCACGAGAAAAGTCGTAAATTCAACATATTTTGAAAAATTTTCAAACTATACCTTTTTCATTTAAAATATTTACGTCAATAAAAAAAAAAAAAAAAAAATGTTTATTAATCAATCTGACTACATACAAAATTACAGATGAAAATAAGAATGATAAATATTATATAACTAAGCTCGTACGTGTGTGAGATAACAGTTGACACAGTTTGAAATCACTTAATTTTAAAACCTTGCTTTAAAACCCGCCCGGAGGATTTCCGTGTCTCGTAAGTTCGTGCAAACACGCTCGGATTATTTTACTAAATGTTAACGTTTAAAGTGTAAAATCCGCTTACTTATTGGACACGTGCACTTACATCCTAAATTAATTAAAACATTTTTTTCATTTTATCACGTTAAATGAAAAAATATACCGAAGTCCTTCAATTGAATTTATTTTATCGAGTGAATTGCAAAAGGAATAATTAATTAAAAACTCGTGTTTGCGATGAATTGAAAATTATCTTCTTTAAAACTTCTTGGAATTGGTTTTTCAATTAACTTTTCATTTATTTAATTTTTTTTCAATTGTAATTGATACTAATCAATAACAGTTTCTTTTTTTACTGTTTTTTAATTAATCTTTATACCTCTCATAAAAACTCTTCTTAAAGCAATCTTCACTTATTTTAAAGTCGTTTTTTAATGGATACTATTTGAATAACTCAGTAGATTCAAAATAATTTTCTACTCTTGATTTAAAGATTCTATCCTCAAAGTCGTCGTGAAAGCTCCCCTTGAATCAATCTGTAGCCATTCTAAAATCGCTCTAGTACCAACATAAAGTCCTTAAGAGCATTTAAAATAATTTTATTTCATCGAAACGACCCTTAAGATTAACGTAAATGAGTTTAAGTCAGTAATAAGAATAAATTTTGTTTTAATAAAACTAACGGATTTCACAGTCCAAAGTTTTTTTATTCGTATAATTACAACGTTTTGCCTTTTTTAGTAAATAAAAGCCTCTTCAGGTTAAAATCAAATATCACAGTAAGCAGCCAGAGGCTGTTAGTGTTTTTTTCATGAAAAGTCTCCCTAATTTTGTGCTCATTCAAGCATCCACAACCACTCATTATTCATTAAAAAAACTAAGTTTATTAACCCTTATAAAAAATTCAAAAGCCCTTCTCGAAAACTCGTCTTAAGCGAACATTATTTATTCTTCTTTAGTACCCAGTATTAAACATTTATAAGGGCACTAAAAATTTTTTTTTCATTTAAAAGATCGTTTACTGAATTTTGTATTATTTCATGAAAATACCGATTAGATTTGTGGAAATTCACCTTTAATCATTCTTCGCCAATTATTCAAAAATCGTTTCATTTTTTAAGTTTACCCTAGAATTATTAATCCCAACTGTACTCAAAATGATTATTTTTAAGCTACTCCTTCATAAAAATTCTTAAAAACCAAATTGAAAGAAAAAGGGTAGGCTGTCGGTCACCGGCACCGTACGCCGAACTTTATTGATCCGCCGGGCGTCAGGCAGCGTCGTCGGCGCCTCCCCGCTGCACTGCATAGTGCACACACGCGTTACGACTTTTGTCAGCTCCGAAACGAGGTGAAAGAAGAAAAAAAAAAAAGAAGGAACTCGTTCTACTCCACTTCCCCTGGCTCATTCACGAGATCTAAGCGCGGGAGGCAGGCGTGAGACCCTCTTGATTAATTAATTATCCGGGCGCTGGAATAGAATATTTAATCGCTACGGTTTTGCATTGTTGAAAATTTTGGTTGCGGGGAAAATTAGTTTGATCAAATTTTTTTTTTTTCTGTTTGCTGTGGAGAGTTAATTAAGCTGACCGTGCGATTGTTGAATATTACAAAGCTAAATTTTTTAATTTTTTTTTTTTTTTTTTTTTTGTTACTCGAGTCGGTAATTACAAAATAGTTTAAACTAGTGAATCATTATGTAGCTAGTAGTTAAAATTTTTGGGTCCAGTTAAATGAAGTTGATTAAATTTTTCCATGCAGGTTTAGTCGATTTACTATAACAGCAGGATTGTTTAATATTTTAAATAAGTACTTTTAATGAAATTGAGTATTTTTGAAACTAATTAAAAATCGTGTAAAATTATTATGCACATCAGTTTTTTTTTCTAATGTGCATTATAAAGAGTCATAATAACTGTCTTCAATTTTTAGTAATAAGTCAAATTTTTTGTGCATTTTCACACATCTTTTTTGAATTCGTTTTTGAATAGACACACATCACAGCATTAAATTAAACAAATATTCCCAGAAACGTGGCAAATATTTTAATTTCTATAAAATCTAATTTAAAAAACTGCACTGAATTTTTTTACAACCATCTCCCTTTATCTAAAATTTTATAATTTTTGATTCAATTTAACAGGTGCAAAGCATAGTTAGTACCAATTTTTCCCAATCCACTGAAACAAAAATTTTTTATACTTTCAAACGACGTAGTCTCGAACAACACGTGGAAATTTCAATTAAATTTCAATCCCGCGATATTCCGACATTGAAACGTAAAAAAAAGAGAGAAAGATACAAAGGGAGCGCCCGGCATATTGCGGTGGTTACTATCTTCGTTTCTGCAACTGGTATTGATCAATCCTTTTTTTTTTTTTTTTTTCCTCCTCCCCTTTTGTTCATAGCAAAATAGGTTTCCACCCTACTTCGTAAAACAAAGATGCCGTCCTCATTTTAAAAATATACACAGCGCCACGATCAAGGCCGAATCTGCGACTAATTACGCGGGGGGGTGGGTTTTTGTTTTAATAATAAAAGTTTACCAAAGCTCGTGACGCACGTTTTGTAAGTTAGCGCATTACGGTGTGTAAACCGACCCCGGTTTGACATCCAAGCTTCCTTTGGTGGAAATTCATGCGGTTTGTTTTGGATATTGAAATGCATCTGGGAGGATCCTATTTTGTAAGTGTCAAAGGGAAGAATTTGTAGCACACCGTGCGTTGAACACAATTAATTTTACTACATGTCAAAGGACCATGAAACATGATATTTGTAATATTTTTATGAAAAATTGCAAACATTTTTTTACGAAAATTACGTTGTCACAAGAATATGGTTGAATCAAATTTTACTTAAAAGTATCATAGTTAAAGTATCAAATTTTAATTTCATCAAGATTGGTACTATTTTATTAATTAATTTTACTTAAAATCATTCTTGATTTCCTTTTTTATCGGAAATTTATCAATTAAATAAAACCTCGAATGAAACACGATTTAACTAGTTTAATTTTTTTCATTTATAGAACTTCCAATGTTATCAATTTTCATCGCATTATTTGCTTTAAAAAAAAAAAAAAAAAAAAAAAAGTTGCATGTTGTCATCACTGTTTTATGAGTCTATACTAAACAACAAATCAAAGTTTCTCTGCTGTTTCCTATTTACTCAATACTAATAATTCAACTGCGGCATATTGATTTTATTATTAACCCAATATTGATTAATAATTGAGACCGAATCCATAATATATAAACTATAAATTTTGCATGCGAGCGAATTCGACTTTCATGCCCCTCCTCCACAAAACTGTTTTCGATTCCCTGCATCTTTTATTTTGTACAAAAGGAAAAAAAATACAAAAATCTTCCACCCCATGCGTTTATTTTAAACTTGGGCAAATTATGAAAGTTATTTATAAGCTATTATAACGGTGTGTTAACATGTCCCGATCGATCCGAATCACGCGATACATGGGAGCCTAATAAAACTACTCGAAATTCAGCCCACTTATTTTTAGGTTTCGCAAATTCGCTTTTTTCCCTCCCTCGATTGATCGACGGGCAATTTATATATTGAAGGTTACCAGAGCAGCCGGGCTTATTTTTTTTTTCGTAAAAAGGGCTTGTTTACGCACCGAGAAATTTTTCGCATGGAAAAATACCTCACACACTAAAAGATGACATATATATTTTTTGTCTTCGAATCTTGGGGAAATTCAATCCCACGTAATTTTCAATCCGCCGTTTCAATCAAAAAAACCCATCGACATCAAAGGCAAAAAAAAAAAAAAAATTGAGAGGCGAAAAAAAAAAATAAGGTAACCCCGGGGCCGGGGTAGGTCAGGAAGTTACAGACGACGAGATTAGCGGGGAAATTTTCTCCGTCTCTCCCGGTTTTCTTTTTCTTCTCCTTCTTGGTTTTTCATACCATCGAGCGAATTGCGTGGGAGCGCTAATGAAAATTGAAGCTTAAGGCTGTGTTGTCGCCTTTTTTTTCCCTACCACACCGACACGTTTTTGAACTCGGTTAATTGAAAAAAGCTCAAAGTGTTTAATAATTATACGAGAATTTCAAGAACTAGGTTAGTAAAATTTTAATTTATATTTTAGAGAAAAAAATAAATAAATTAGTTAAAAATATCTATTCTTCTTAAACCCTAAAATTAACTGCCATCTATACTTTTTAAAATAAAATGGTTCTTTCAAATTGTCGTGTTCTTTATTGAAAAGAGTTTGATTTTGTTTCAAACTCGTAGTTTTCTCGAACGGAAGGGTGCCGGTGGATCGAAAGTAATTGAACGTCTTGAAATTCAAATTCTCTTTTATTTTACTTTACCTTTCATCGGGTAGACGATAAAAGTTTTTTCTTTCCTCTGATACAAAAGATAAACAAGGAGGTACCTTTGAAAATTTATACCTGCTTTGTTTACTTATTGAAATAAGTAAACAGAAAAAAAAAGATCCTCTTATCAAATTTTAATTAACTAGCTCTCGGAAAAAGGGTCGTTTTAAATTCAAACCCAGATTTGGAGGGAAACATTCTATTTACTTATGAATTTTAAATCGCATGAAACAGTCGTAAAAAGAGAAATATCGTCTCCATAAAACCCTCCTCAACCCCGCTTATCAAACCTCGTTTAAAATTCATTTCGAAAAAATTGCTCCAGAATATTTTTGAAAATGTTACCATCCGAATCCCCAACGTTCCATTCAATTTCGAATTTGACATTGTACGAAAAGCTGTAAAGCTCTCTATAAAAACCCCCTCAAAAAATTGTCGTGTATCGTTTGAAAAAGGTATTCAAATCCAATTTTCGTACATGACATACCATTTGTTCTTCACATCGTAAAATAAAAATTTGATGAAAATCGATGTAATGTTGGACCCCGATAAAATACCCAAAAAAAAAGGATTCATCATTCAAGTTCAAAAAATAAAGATACTGAAATATTATTGTATGAGTTTTCTACTGTATTATAATTACAATTATTTATTTTATAGTACGAATCTAAAAATAGAATTTTATAAAGAGCACATACGTGTACAAGAAAAAAAAGTTTAAGTTCGAGAAAATCAAATCAGTCTCTTCCAATATAAGCCAATCGATATATCAAAGCCAATACTTACCAATACAATAGTATCTTGTGGTATCTTGGTAAAAAATTAGCTACAAACAAGTTGAAATCTTTCATTTTTATTTTATTTTAAAAAATTCAATTATTAAAGGCTTTTTTAAAAATACTAAATAAATGGAAATTGACAATATTTTCAAAATCAGTACAATAAAGTCAAATTATTGTATTGAATGGGTATTGTCGAAGTATATACGAAAGCTATTGAAAAATTTTCAAGAATTCAACTCTTAATTATAGTAATTGTTAGACAATACTAAAATCTTCAATATAAATAAAAGCTCGAAAAAAATAAAAGCCAATAAAAGATGAACGATACAATTTTTGAAAAGTTAGAAATACAACAAAATTGTTTAAAACATCCTCTTTCAATATACCAGCAGCATTGACACGGAGCCAATTTGTCGGTTTGTAATAATAATAAATTCCAACATCAAACCGTCGTATTATTCAATTCTTTCAAAGCCATAAAGCCAGATCTTGTGAAAAATTGAGAGATTTTCAGACGACTACCTCCAATTAATTAAAAATCATCATTTTAAAAAAAAAAAGAGAGAGAGATAGAATAAAAAAGAACTCCGTCGATCGAACCAAGACAGACCCGGTGTCGGTGGTAGTGGGGGGCAACTGCACGGGCTCCGATGAAATATTGATCCGGATGCGCGCGCAACTACACCTGCACTCCACCCTTACCCCTCCGCACGCAAAAACACCCTTGGCACGCGCACATCCACCCCCGGCCTTGGCTCTGCCAAAAAATTCGCCCCCTCCGGGCCTTTTGTTTATCGACTGTGGGAAAAAAAAAAGAAGGCGCGAAACGATCGATTAGACGGCCTAAGCTTCTTGGGTTTGATCTCCGGCTTCCGTGAGATTTTTTTATTCGGATGGGATGTTCAGGATAAACTGGGCGTCTGGGTTTTCTTTCGAGAAAAATATGAAATTGTGATTTAAAACCTGCTTTTTCTGTCTCGACTACCTGATGAATAATTTAATTTTTATTTGTTGGATCTGACAGAGTTGTAGAAAATGACTCTATTTATATAGATTTATTTTTTTTTTATTGATTTTTTTGAAGGAAATTATTTTTATAAAGATTTGATTAAAAAAAAAAAAAAGGTTAAAGATTTTTTCAAAAGAGAATCTTTTCTTTATTGTAAAAGGAAGATTGAAAAATCATCCATTTAATGCACAATTTGAATAAAAGTGCTCAACACAAAAGTGTTTTTTGTAAGAATTTCTGTTATAATTTTTCTATGCATCATTTGAGGAGATAATGGAACTCTGTCATGGATGAATTGAATTCAGAAACATTGAAGTATTGATAACTTGACAAATTTTTAATATTAAAACAGATTATTATTTGTTTACATACCAAAAAGCTCTCAAAATTCATTATTCATTTGTATGTAATCATCTCGCAATTACATTATATTATTTTTATTATTTACTTTTAATTAACTCCAAGTATTATTTATAACTTGATTTAAACTGAAACAAAATAAACAATCCCCACGCCTTACAGCACGCTCAGACGAATCTAAAAAAAAACCGAGAAAAAAACCCATTTACAGAAAAAAAAATCGTAACTTGGCAGGTGAAATAACAAACGAGACCGTTTTTTTTCTCATATTTCTCGAAAAGCCGTATTGCTTTATCGTGTTTTCTCCTTTTCGAATGGCAGCTTTTATATCGGAATTTTCGTCCGGGTGATCAACTTGACGCCGCGCCGCCAACCGCATCGACCTTTTTTTTCCCCCTAGTGTGCTTGAACCACCCCCACATACACACGGCCTTTTGGCCGAGATTCTCGCTTGATTAAGCAAAACTTCAACGAAAAAAAAAAAAAATATGGGATTGAAAATCTTTTAAGCCTTGACATAGAATTTTTTCACCGTAGATTTAATGGAACATGACTTGGAATGAAGAATGGTTGAAGATTTTTCTATGATAGAATGACTCTTCAGTTCATAAAATGCACAAGCTCGATAAAATATCTTTTCAAAGTAGATGTTCTGCTTTGAATCGGTAAAATGACTTGAATTTCAGACATCAGTTGTAGAGTACTGTATTAACTGAATTGTACGATGATAACAACTGGTGATTCTAAATTTTATATCATTTGTTATATCTTACGATAACTCATCAAACTTAACATAAAAAAATGATTTAGTAATTAAGTATAGTTTATAAACAGAAGTTAGACTGTTCGGTGTTCAGTGACAGACATATCCAAGTAGTTCTTGAAATTTTCACGACTGATGGTTTGAACTTACTAAACCTTAACAGCTAAACCTTATATTTGTAATGTATCAAACTTATTACTAATACATATAACATATTATCATCCAGAATATTTTAAAATAAAGTTCATAAACTTTGTAAAAAATACTGGCCAAAAATGTTAAATTAACCAAAAATTTTGTCAGAACAGTAGCAGCACTTGTCCTAGTTAGACAGCAAATATTTTGACAGTTTCGATGTTTCTACAGCATCTAAAATGATGGTACAAGCATTACTTCCAATGCTAAACCTGGTTATTAAAACATTAACGTTAATTACATAAAACACATTAACATTTAGCTTTGAAACAAACTTTGAAGCTCATGCATTCGATTCAGGACCCTGAAATTCGCAGTATTATCCAGATCGTAAGCGAGTACTTGCAAAAGCTTTTCACAACCCTCCACAAGAAGTATCAAACACTCGCGGTGATTAAAAACATTCAACACGGCTCCCCTGAAAAAGAAAAAAAAAAAAAAAAAATTGTCGCAGGATCAAAGAGGTGAAAAGTTAAGTCAGGGGGGGTCGACGCCACGATTCTACGAGCCGGCTCGTGTGCAAGTTCCACAGGTGGCTTGTACCACCAGTATTTCCGGATTTAATCTTCCGCTGCTGCTGCGGCTGCAGTGCAACCTGATTGTAATTAGCGCCCACGGTGCGGGATTTCGGAAACGTGATACTCGAGTCTCTCCTTTTTTGCGTTCATTCAGAGTTTCACTTTGTATGGGTACGTACTCGAAATTAGCTTTTTGGGTCATAAGCTAATTGTTTAGAACTTCTTTTTCTTTTTTTTTTTAAATAATTATCGGTTTACATATTGAATGAATTACAATATACTCGTCATGTTTATAAAATTATCTTTTATCCTTAAAAATTGTTACTAATAATTTACTTTAATTGTTTAAACATATAATTTGTGTTCACAGGAGTAAAAGATCAGTCGATCTGTACCACTTCAAGTTTTGAAGTGAACATGTTTGTACTCTATGACGGAGAGATTTTGAACGGGTGGCATCGAAAAAAGAGACTGACAGGTGACGAATCAGACTTTTGACGAAATTACCTTTCGCGTGACATGTTATTTCGATACGAGAAAACGAAAGCAATCTTGCCGATGGTGAAACTTATTTGTCACACTCGTGATTCAATGTTTATCTGATTAGACGAGTGATTAGATAAAAATAGTCACAGACGTCTATATCAAAAATGTACCCTAATCTCATGGTTTTGAATCCAATTGAATATGAGTCCAACTTGCATTATTTTCTTCTCTTCTTTTATAACAGGTTTTTAGGGTTTGATCAAATAGGTAGAAAACATTTGAGAAAGAAGTGAAAATAATATTTATTGAGATAAATTAGTCGAATAGGTTGTCCACTGTCATGACAGAAATATTCTATTATGAGCGCGAAGGTACTCTAAGAAACCTAGGTTATGTTTAAAATCCTTGCTAAAAAAAGAACAGACAGCCAGGTGGTTGGTTAAAATTAATTTCTTATCAGGAGAGTTCTAACTTTAGAACTTCCTCGATAATGCACTATCTGATTTTGTCTAAAAATAAAAAATAAAAAAAATTGATTTTTTACCATCCCCAAAAAAGCAGTGGAAATAAAAATTTTCTTTGCATTATCCATCACCAGCTTCAATTTCAGATAAAATCTAAACGTAAGAACCCTATAAAATCCAACGTCTCTCGCCCGACATTAAACTTGCGCAGAATCTCCCGTAAATCAAGCTCTTTCCGATTCTACCCGAAAAAAACGTCAAACAGAGGCATTATTCCGAGACGATTCGGCTTTGCGCCAGTAGATTAATATAAGGCTTTCAAGGATCAACGACCAGAGAGAGATGGAAAGAAAAAGTGATTCAAACCCAGAAATATTCAAACTGGCTCGGGTCCACTGCTGCGGGCCATTATGCGGCACCCGAGATTTTTCAAGGTCATTACCGAGTCGCACGCGGGGCTTTGGTTTTTTTTTTTCTTTTTTCATGGGACTCTTGTACAGAGCTTTTATTTTTATCGATGGACAATCGATAAAAGAGCTAACCTTGTTTGTATCGGACAGGTAAAGATAGTCGGGATAAATCAAGGATTAAACCGTGAAGAAGATGAGCTTTTTCGAAGACCCGCGCACCAGACAAAGCCGATTTGACGGCTCAAGTCGAGGCTCAAGTGGTCTTACGCAATACGCTGGGTAATCCACGTGTGTGCAGTGGCCAAATTATTACTGCGAGCTTTGTGGTTAACAGAGCTTGCGGTTAGTATATGTAATAAAGACCATCTTGGATTTTCAAAATTAAAAAATTGTTTCAACTTGTACAATTACTTATAGTTTCGCTAGCTTTATCTAAATTTGAAATTTGAATTAGTGATAACGATGAAAGTTCATTTAAAAATATTTTAAACGTATATTTAAATCTTTAAACTTTGTAATTTAATGATAAATACATTTAAAGTCTCAATGATATTGCATAATTTTATAGTATGTATATATAAACAATAATTCTATACGAGATGATTTAAGAAGTTTTGTATAATCAGTCTATTTAGTTTGAATAGAAAATATAATAAATTTAGATAAATAAATAATTGATTTTAAAATAAATTTTTTTTAAATTCTTTGTAATTTACTGATTAATACTATAATTTATGATTTATTTATATAATTATACTAATATAATTTATGAGTTGTAAAGTAGTTCAATTATTATATTGCACATTTATATCGTTTTTTATACTTAGGCTAGTAAGCTTGTTGAATACGAACAATTTAAATGAATAAAAGAAAATTTTTTGTTGATAATATGCCCGAGAATATGTCAAGCCATCAGATCAAAAGTTTTAAAAAGAAATTTTAACAGGACGAGGGAAAAATTTAAGCCATAAAAAAGTAAGTTGAAAATGGAAAAAAGCTCGAGTAAAAATACCAGAACTTGTACGTACCGGTAAAGAAAAAACGGGATAAGTTAATCCATCGATTTTACTTCAAACATAAGATACTACTCGGAAAAAAAGTTTGCCATCAAACTTGAACGAGTGAGAGGGTGCTTTTTTTTCCTCCTCATTAGAAACTTATCTATAAACTTTTGAAACGCAGTCAAGGAGCCATTTTCGATGAAATCCACTCAGCGTACGGTAAAAAAAAAAGTAATGAAATCCTGCATAAATAGTCTCGTAATAAACCGACTATCTTCACAGTCCCATTTGAATTAAAATTCTCATTTTTTACCCGGGAGAAGCAGCTTCCCCTGGAGCTAACCTACTTTTTGTAACTGCGTTTAAGCCCTGAAAGCTGTTATGCAATTTTCTACAGCCATTCAACTAGTTTTAGTACAAAATATATTGCAAAAGTACTTTCGACAAATTCCACTTTGATTCAATCGCGTAACGCAGACTTTGTACGTTTTAATTATAGAAAGGAGAAAAACGTCCTTTATCAATACGGCAAACAAAGGAGGATAAATTATTTTTCCGATAATTTTTTTTTTTTTCGACCGAGAAAAAACACTTTGTTATCGTCTGTGTTCATAACAACTTGGAAAACAGGAAAAAAAATGTGTAGCACAGTTTATAAGTTTCCCCAACAACAACAACGAAAAAAAAAAAATAGATCTCCAAGAGCATCAAAGCGGTAAAACTTTTGCATAATTCAGGACGAGACATTAAAAATTGAATTCTGTTCGAAATCAAAGTTAATTTATTCCGGAACTCGCGGCGGACGCAGAATGCCTGCAGATGATTCCTCCTGCCCGAATGTTTTCTCGTACGTAAACCAAATAGATGAAGAATGTGAAAATTCCGTAAAATTCCGATAGAATGCCGATCATTCCCGCGTGTCGGGTCTTCGTGCAAATTCTGCTGCACGCGCCGAGTGAAAGTTATTGGAGCTCGGTTCGGCTTCTGCATCAACCGAGATAATGCTATTTCTCTTATTTCAACCCACCTATCCTCTTTGTAGTGGATTTATTTTCTGATTTATTCCAAAAATCTGAAAAGTTAATTTAGTCGAAATGAATGGTTCTTTTTCATAGAAAATCATTATTATGGCTTGGAACCTGAAGCTATTAAATGAAATATTAATGTCTTTGAGTTGCATATTCAAAAGATAAGGTATCAAATTTATAATGGTGTATATATAAGTTACATTTGATAACATTAATTCACACATAAAATTAACTTTTGGAATTTTTTGCGCTTAATTTTTACGACTTTTTGCTCGACTTTTTGTTTACAGCGCGTGTTTTACATTCATTTTTTTTCAGTTAAGCAAAGACTCATCCCAGTTTTGAAACTTTATGTATCAGAGTAAAAAAATTTTCAAGCCACTGGTTTGACCCGACTCTGCACATTCTTTCCAGGTAAGTTATACAAGACCTGCCCTACTGGAATAAACCAGATTCAAGTAGTGTATTTACTTTAGTTGAACTATAATTGACCTGTAAAAAAACAAATAGTGAATTTAAAAATTTTTATTTTGCAGGCCAGTTATACTTTGTGATGTCTGCATAGTTGAGAAAACTTGCATTAACTTACAGAAAAGCATGAGAAGATGCCGAGGAAGATCCTTCAATATTATTCGAGACATTTAAAAATTTCTGTGTAATTTTGTAATCGAACTTAATAAAGAAAACTTTCATTATCATTTTTTATCAATAAAATAAATAAAATTCTTCCTCAAAGGTGCAGTGCACACCCATTTGTGTGCACACGTCGGTTTCTCCGTAACCAAACCCAGTGATTCACGCTTGGTACTCTTCATCCAAAAATTCGCTCAAACTTCAAGACCAGAAGTTCAAACCCCAAAACCATGCGTGAGGTCAATTTGCGCAGGACTCGGATTCCTAAACAAGCCGGGAATCGGGATACCTAACGGCGCACTTGGATTCCTAACCGGCTGTGGGTGCGTCACCGGTCTTGGAATAGCGGCTGATGTCGCCGTGGCCGCCGCCGGATTATACCTACTCTCTTTTGCATCTCCCACGCGCGTGCCTACCTACTACTCCTACTCCTCCTCGTACGAGTAGTCAAGATGACGTGGATCCATCCTTCCTTTCTTTCTTTCTTTCTTTCGGTGCTGCTCATTTTTATGGCCACAAGCCGGCTACATGTGGGTCAGACGAGTCCGAGGTTGATTCTACTTTCTTTAGTGGGCGAGGGCATTGGACACCGTCTGGTGTGTAAGTAGTTTCGGTGGATTTTAATGAACTGATTACTTCACACTGGTGCAGTCGAGTTATGAATCACTGGATTTCTTTAAACTGTACTATAACAATGATTAGTCACCGAGTAACATAAAGTGCTTGGTTAAATCAGTGTAACCCATCTATGTTAGTTAAAAAATAGGCTGTATGTAGGTATACTTACAATGAAAGTTTTTTTTTCTAAATGGGAGCAGTTCGCGATAAATTAAAATTTATAAAAATTTTTGTAAAAAATTTTACTACATCGTAGAGAAAAATGAGGCCTCAAGACACAGATAATTTTTTATGGAATTCGAGTGGGAGTCAAATAATGTTACATGTATTAGTTTTTTTACTTATCTTAAAATGAATGTTAAGCAAGAGGCACTCATATTAATGAGGTAAGAATTAACTAAGTATCGAGGTGTATTTTTATACTGGTTTTTACTCCTAATTTTCAGGATGATTTTAAAAAGTATGGGCAATATCTCAGAGTTGCAGACATTAAAATTTAATTGAATTTTTTAAAAGATCTTTAATGACCTATTAGGCTGATTGTGGATCAATACGAGGAGCCTTACTCATTAAGAATATTAATTTTTTAAACTTTGAGTGGTTTTCAAATTTGTGAAAAATCTATTAAGCCTGACAATAAAAGCTACATTTACAGAAATTAATTTTTTCGTTGAAACTACCTGTTAATTTCACCTCGCGGTCGTTAAATTTAGCTAAGTGATTTTTTTCGTGCCCAACAATTCGAGATATCTCGCTTTTAACGAAGATAAATATCTTTCGTGGTAATTAAAAGTAAAGAAAGAAAAGGAAACTAGACGCAAAATTAGTTACCGAGAAACTAGCCACACTCGTAGGACATTTCTTAACAATCTGTTAAATCGAATGCATCAATCACTCGAATTCGAGAAATCAAGATTTGTAATTGAATATCTCACTCGCAAAATCGAAGGCCATTAATAAACGTCGCGATTTTTCGTCAGCTGTCGTGTGTCAACCGTTTTCTTCCTCGACCCACCGCAGGTGCAAAGATAACAATCTCGCATTCTTTCGACTTTCTTCGGTTACTGGTAAATCATCGTAACAACCATTCGAAAATCCGCGGGTGTGCACGTTTTTCGCGGGAGCAGCGGAGTTTGTTCAAATGACGCTGCGGAATTTCGCGGTGCTCGCCGCACGCCATCGGCAGAAGATAATCAAACCCGCTCGTCGCAGCTAACTCGTGCCGATCTTTCGCAGTAGCAGCAGCGGATGTGATGTAAGAAATAGAAGAGGAAGCGATCGATTTTGCCTTTTTCTTTCGCTTCTCTTCTCGTACGTGAGTAGCGGTTAATTTTCGTCGCGTCGCTAATCAATTAAACTTGCTGCGATCTAATCTCCCCCGGTCGGGTCGAAAATCGATCGGGAAGCAAGCGTAACTCACCCGGGTTCAAAGTCCTCGCTTGGTCGACTTCCGGCCTAACCTTCTCGGGAGTCGCGGGACCGTAGAAGAAGAAGAAAAAGAGTTTCGTCTCAAGGCCGCCGCAGGATAATTTTCTTCCTCCTCATGAACCAGCCGGCTAAACTCGCGGCAACATGGCCGCGTCTCGCCCCCGCCGCTCGGCCACCGCCCCTCCCTCCCCCTCTCCCACCCTCCTCACACACCGAGAGTTAGATTAATTCTGCAGCAACAATTGAACTGCTGGTGCAGTTTCTGCAACGTCTTCGAGTCTACTAACCTTAAAGAGTAAAGCTGCTCCTGGTGAGGTTTTATCCTCCTCTCACTGTAAACACACTACGCACCCGATTAGGAGCTCCCGCCGCGCGCACTGCACCGGTTACCAGTCTTCGCTCCTCTTCCTCTCTTTACACACCCACCTTGCGGCTCGCGTATTTTTTATCTTCTTTTTTTTTTTTTTTCTCCTTGCCTTTTTTTTAACGGGGGCTCTCGGGGCAAACGCACGGCGTTAGTTCGTTCACTCGGGGCAGCACACACGGTCGCACTACTTATCCCTCCTGCAGCAGGCACCAGCGAAGACACCGCGGGCGGGGAGGATGATGGGTGGGGAAGGGGGGGAGAGGCGGCTGCCGCGCGCCGACGTACGGGACCTACACGCGGCGGCCATTGTTGGCTCTCACCGGATATTCCGCCATTCGGGCTTTATTCAACCTGACTTTTGTTACGATTTTATCAATGCGGATACTTGATTTTTAGGTTTATTTCCGAGATGCCCCGGGGTTTTCACGAGCAGCCAAAGGGTAGTTTCAGGGATTTTTCAAATAAAAGAAAAGTCCCGGCGGTCGGCAATGAAGATTCCTTCTTGGGCGTGCTCAGTGTATTTGCGAGAATTTAAAGGTAAAGTTTTGAATAATTCATGAACCTCTAAGATTGATTGGAATTAAAGTACCTAAATGTAACCGCAGATTAATTTGTTAATGTATTTCACTGTTAGAATAGTGGATTTTCATCAAGTGCGCAGCACATGCGGACATGCCTGATTATTCACGCGGACCGAAATATCCATCTGGCGGACATGTTGTGAACTACAATCATAGGGAGAGGAAGATTTAAATTATCGATAAACACGGAGAAATTTTTTCTTATTATATTAATTAATACAAATTCTTTGTCAATGTTTGATTGTCATGGTACACTGACCACTATTTTTGGTCCATAAACTTTCATAATTTGGTACATAATTGGTTCACTCATGCACTCTTTATAAATTATTTTCATCTCAATCGTAACAGACGTAAAATTTTAAAAACAAATGTTACAGTAAAAAATATGGCTACCTCCTTAATCGCTACTATTTACAAATTTTCCTTAAATTTACACATTACGATACGTGTCAGTGTTTTCTGGCTTGAAACGCAATTTTCCACACTTCGAAGATGAAATCGTCCGGAAAATCGAAGATGTCTGGCATAGTGCTGTCGATGGCTTTGGCGAGATCCATGCTGTTTATTTTATTCTGGGCAATTTCCCACAGTCTTCTCGCTGAAAACAATACAATCGTAAACATCAAACTCTCGTCAAACAATTTGTCAAGGTTGCTGTATAAACTTACCGAGTACGTAGTCGCTGATACCCACGTAAATTTCCAGAGCATTGTTTATCCTCTCGATTTTCTCTATCGTTTTGTTGTCTTCATTCTGTATGAAGAAGTTGTTATAAAAATTAATCAAAATTTTATTATTGATTATACTTGTAGTTTTGAATAATTATCATTCTGTAAAGAGGTATTATGATAATCATTTGAATCAAAGTGATGATTATTTCATGCAGAATTTATTGTTTTGAACATTTTTATAAAATAAACAAAAAAAAATTATAAAATATCTTTATGAATTTTAAATCTTATCACGTTTATAAAATTAATATGATTTTTTTTTGCTGTGAAAATTGCTGTATAAAAAAGTCGTAAGGTGTAGATTTGATGATGTGAAATTTAATTTGCAAAAAGTTGCTTAGAATAAAGTATAATATAAACTGTAAGAAAGTTTTCGTGAAAAAAAATAAAAAACTTCTGGAGTTTGAAAGTTTTGAGAAATCTTGAATTTTCATCGTTGTATAATTATTCTATAATCTGTAGACAAAAGTCCATTTAACATTGTTCATTTAAAAATAGTTTTTTTATTTACCACTTGTTCGATCCTGGCAAACCCATCAGCTTTAAACCTCAGGGTCTCTTTCCCGCTGCCATAACTGACGAATTTGCCTCGACTCCTTGGCCCATTCCTTGGTCCAAGCACCCCAAATCCCGTCCTGGTCATTGGCTCGACGAGCCTGAGCACGAGTGTGGAACCCCGGGGAATGTTCTTGAGCATCCGGGAAACTTCGATGTGTCGCTTACCCACAAGAATTTGGCCGTTTAGCTTCTCCAGGTGATCGCCGACCTGGACGACCCCAAGTCTGTCCATAATCGAGTTGTGCATTATGCGCTTTATGAAGACGTAACCACAGCCGTTGTCGGTGAGCGTAAGACCAAGTGCGTTTTCCGTTTTAACTAACTCTATTTCCTTTGGTCGTCCTGCAAATTGAGTAAAATTACTATGCATTAGTTATTCATTTTTTTTTTTTTTTTTAATTATACGTACAGTATTGCTCTAAGAGAAAATGTGAAAAAGATTTTATTTTTGTAGTTTTTTTTTTTTTTTAATTACATTTGCAGCTTATAGTTGGAATGCAAACAAAAATCAATATCATTTTTAAGCTGCCTCGTAGTTTATATTAAAACTTTATAAACTTATGTTAAATTTATATAAAAGGATATTTGACAAAATTGTGATAGTTACTGAAAATTTAAAAAATTTACTTTTAAATTAGTTTTATTAAAAACAAAGATTAATTAATTTTCTTATAAATAAATATCTTTTATTGTATAGTACATTTTTAAATATATATTTTTAATAGGTATTGCTTAATTTTTTTATATAGTAAATGTTAATTTTTAAATTTCATTTTGTAATTATACTGCCAACTACATACTGTATTTATACTCGAATTGTTATATTTTGACTACTAAACTTGCATATGATATAAAAAATTAATATTCATTCATAAAAAACACGCACAAAAAAAAATCTTTTTTTCTAACTTTTCTAAAAAAAACTTTTTTCTCGTAAACTATGGATGTTTACTGACTAAATCAATCGACAGCAACAAGGTAAGTGAGAATAATTTATTTTTAGATTATAAGTAATTTCTTGAGATGTACTATCTGTAGAATAAATTTAAACAAAATTCTGTGCGTCAGTCGTTTACAATTAGGGTGATTCACACTTGCGGCTAATTTAAAAAAGTAAATTATATGCACGTTGACCCTCAATTGCCCAATTATTTTATCAGCACAATAACAATTCGCACTCAAAGCGTAAGAAAATTTAACCACAGTCTAAAAGTTGAATTACTCAAAGTATTTAAAAAACAAACCTTTTTTGTGAGCGTATATAAAGTCCTCGAGACCGATTTGTCCGCTGACCAGTTCGGTCATTTCTATTTTATGTGTGTTCAATGTGCAAAACAGAACCTGAAATTTAAATGATTTTTTTTTAGTTTAAAAGCCTTAAAATGTGAAAAAGAATTTCTCTTATCTCTTACAAGAACATTACAGAATTAACATTTTTTTTTGTTCGAAACCCCAAGAAAAACTATTCTCTGGAAAAAAAAATTAAACGGATACTACACCGGAGGAATTTTTTTGCCCAGACTATCAATAAGGAAACAAGTAAAATAATAAATATCATAAGAAAACCGTGGTCTGTGACAAGCAGCAGTCGTTCGCAAAACGCCGCGTGCACATCCGGTCGGGCCGGGAAGGTACAAAAGGAGTCGCATTTGAATTCCAATGATCCGCTGCTGCACTTGGGAAGGCCGCGTGGCCGCGTGACAATTTGAGGATGCTTTAACAAAACGGTGCAGCGTACACGCGAATAAACGTGACTTGAATTTACGAACGTCGCAATTAAAAAATGACATTTATGTACAGTTGGAAAAACTAGACGCGCGCGATAAATTGAGTTTCACTCGCGGCGCGTTGCATCGGAGTGAAATTTTTCTTGGCCCGTAAATCGTTCCTTTATGTTCATTTTTTGAATTTAAAATGCGTCGATGAGTATAATGAGTTTTCTATTTCCTGCATTCTTCGATAGATTTCCCGGATGGATTGACACTTTAGGAGTGAGTAAAAATAGTACATACGAAGACTTTCTCTTAGGTGAAGATAAAAAAAATGTTTCAAGAGTAATTGGCTGCTACTATCTAAACTGAAGAAATTTTCCGGAAGTTCGATTTGAAACCAAACACGACAAAGAAATATTTTTTTCTAATCTAAACAAGTTTTAAAACGTTTTTTAATTAAAAAAATTGTTTTAAGATGAAAATTCTCATTATTAAGATAAGATTTTCCAGTATCAGGATAAAATAAAAAGAATATTTCGAATGAGTTTTGACAAAAATTTAATAAATTAAATTAAATAAATTAATTTAAAAATCCTTTTAAGACCAAGTAATTGATTACACATATGTACTCGGAAGTAATTTTTTTTTATAGTACTGATGAAAACTAACTTTGCACTCATTAAAAAGTTGCAAAAATGAAGAAAATTGATGAAACTAATTATGAGTTCCCAAGTGACTTAATGAGAATTGGAGTAATTTTGGTAGAAAACCTGTTGTAGGTATTCGGACGGTCATAAAACATCGTGCAACTGTAACAATATTTGTCTTAACTTTCTTATGAAACAACTTTCAAATATCGCAGTGCGGTGTTTTTAGAAGTCTAGCAAAAGTAGGATAATTTTTTATTTTTTGCGATGGATAATTTTCATAAGTAATCACGTGGTGGTGAAATTTAAACTAAACTTACTATTAATCAGTTCACTTGTAATAATTTCGTAACCAGCAAACTTTCGTTTTGCTGAAAAAATTAAAATTTCTAAATCGTGGGAAACGTATGTAAAAACGAGAGTATTTAAAAAATTTCAAAACTTAACTCATTTTCAAAACTTACGAATTTAAAAAAAAAAAATGCGGCTGATTTAGTCTGAAAAAGTAGTTTTTATTTTGAGGTGGGCAATTTAAAAGACCGGAGTTGATAATTTGCAGCTGCAGTATTTTCTTCAAGCAAAGGATTGAAATCTACAATTTTATAATCATCCTAGCATGAAGTGTAATTTTCACTGCAGGGAATTTTAATCTTCCAGAAAACCGAAATTTTTTTTCCAAGAAACACACAGAAATGGTCATAATAGTTTCTACAAAGATTGTGGGTTTCACTTTCTTTTAAGACTTGAACTCTTGAATATGAAAGAAAATCATTTTAATGCTTATTTCTGAACGTCTCTAAGGAAGTCTTTATATGAGTTGTGGAGAAAATATTACGACTTTTACTGTGACTGATAGGATTTACATACAAATTGATGATTTAAAAATTAAAAATTTTTTTAAGCCCTACTTTGTATCTTTAGATGTTCTCCGACTTCCACAATCATCAAAATCAAGAATTTTTCAAGCTAAATTTTTAAAATAAATGTAAATTTATAATTTTTTAGTATTGTTTAGTTTAGTATTGTTATTAATTTTTTATTTGTTAAATACTTGTCCTCATTGCATGGTTTATTTAAACTTTTAACAAAACTCAATTTCTTTTTCACAAAAATTAGATCACAGGAGGTAAAAGTAAAAAAAGAAAACCCAACATTATCTGAATACTAATTGAGTTTCGTTCATGGAAAAAATAAAACTGATTCAGGGTCGTACCATTTGGCGATCGCCTTAGACAATTCCAAAAAAAAAAAATTTTTCTTCTTCATTGGAGCACATCACTGCATCACTCTTTTATTACTCTCTACCGTTATAATAAAGGTTCAATCTGACTTGAACGTGGAAAATAAAAAAAAAAGCAATTTTTTTTAAACGATGCAACGAACATATAAAAGCTTGTCTTATACTTAAACCATGCTTTTGCAAAAAAAAAAAAAATAATAATAATAATTATAATTAAAAAAAAAGATATTTTTGACCCGAACTAATCTGTTATTTTACAATTTGTAAGTACTTCCAGGTCATTTAAAAATATTAAAAATTGCAAATTTTGATTTTCAATGGCTCAAAAAAGTGAGTGACCAGCCCGTCATAAAAACAAGTTAAAATTTAAAAATAAAAAAGGGTACGTATTTCGTAAAATTTTCCAAAGGTCCTTTGGTTTTGATTAAAAATTAAATTTGAATCAATTAGTCATCTCCGTAATGTCCGAGCCACCAAATAATGATCGTGCATATTTAGCTTGATTTTCCTATCCCCTGCGGTAAAGCTCCCTTTACCAGAAAACCCAAAAAGTATAACAAGTGTTAAAACTAACATCCTCGGGCCTGATGTTGAAGCACTCGCCGATCTTGAAATACAGCTCCCTCAAATTGTTGAACCCCGATATCAAACCGGTCGGACTGCCATGAGCCAGTTGACAATAAAACGCCAACTGCTGCTCTTGCTGCTGCTGCTGCTTCTGGTATTCGTACTGCTGCTGCTGGTCATGTCTAATCACCGGCTGCTGGGGCTGGGGCTTCTGGTACTGGTACTGCTTGGGAGCAGGTGGACGTCCGGGTGGCGCTGGGTCGTCCACCACCCAGTAGTTCTGACTTTGCTGGACTGGTGCGGGTACCGCCGGCGTTGGTGTCGGTGTTGGCGGTGCTGTTTTCTGCTGCTGGCTCTTACCGTTGCTTCGATGGTGATGCTTCAACCGGAGTGCCTTGAAGAACGGCATATTTTCTTCTGCCGACGCCAAGCATAGGGTTTATTACTCCTGGAAGAAGAGGAAAAACGTACGATTTTTATTATATGCCTGGGAGTCGAAGTTTTACGATGGAATTTTCAGTTTGGGATGAATTGTTTTGCATGCTACAGTAAGGGGTGAAGTTTTTTTTCATTTAGAATTTTACTGTTCGGGGTAAAAAAGTTAATTTTAAGAGGCAGTCTTAAGCTTCTGAGTATGCTCCTCCGAACAACGTTAATGAGCCGTTCATGTCAAGTAACTTTAAAAATTTGAATTTTTTTTTACTATTCGAAGCAAGTTATCTCCTAGACCCGGGAACAAGAAAAAATTTTCTTAAATAATTCAAAAGAACTTCTTAGAATAAAAAAAATCTGAATCTTACTATCTCAAATTATATGTATCCTCCGGTTTTTCTAAATTTTGGATGTGCGCCTTTTGGAATCCTCAAAAAGAATAAATTAACCAATTCAGATACTGGGGCGATCTTGGGAATACCCTTTTCATGATTGGGAAAAAACTCAGTGTCCAGTGTACAGAATCTTGTCCCGAATTCAAGCTGTTGTTCTGACGAGTCCGGAAGTCCGAGTCCCGAGGACTCCGGAATCCGAGTTCGTTCAAGTACTTAAAAATCTTGTAAATTTTATAACCAAATTTTCTACACTAAAATATTTTACAAAAACATCCTTTAAAAATTTTAATATTTTTTTTAATTACACAAACTGCGCCAACTCGTAGAAATTAGATTCCTCCTCAGACTCGGACTTCCGGATTCGACAATCCAAAGACTCTAGTTCTCGGACTCCAACCCTAACCCTGTTACTTTTTTTTGGATACTTATCTCGATCTGACCTCCTTTTTTTTTAAATTGTCTATAACTGCCGAATTTTTATTTTTAATCGCCAGAAGGCGTATATTGACCACCATCACAATGGGTACAATTAAAATGGATTTTTAAATTGCAAAAACGTTGAAAAATCACAAAATATATATTGAATAAGATCTTTCCAAAAATTAAGTCATGGTTCTTTTTGGTAAAAAGAGATAGAAAATTCTAAAGTTTTCAAGCTTATATACCCAATAGCTTTAAATTTAAACAGTTTTTCTTAGTCAGCAATTTAAAAAATGCAATGTTGTATTTTAAAAATACAAATCTTACAATTAACTTCGTTGTAATTTGATTAATCATTTTAATTTTCAATCATTTGAAATTTTTTTCGGTTCCTTTTTTAATTTCAAATAACGAGTTACATTTGTATCTAATAACCAATTTGCATCTTAGCCTGGGTAAAAAAAAAAGTTTCAAAGACAAATTGTTACCCAAACTGCAGTTATATTTTTATTTTTCGAATAACGCATTTTTTTGCTGTGATGAGTCACAAATTATTCAAGTCGATAAATACACTTTTGTCGTTTTCAGTCAATAGATCATTAGAATGAACACGAAATCTCTATTGTAACCTTTCAAGTCGTTCACAAGATGTTCTAAGTTATTTTTGTTAATAAAAGTCATGTGTACTATATAGTTTTTTCTCAGTCTGATAAAAAATAAATGAAAAATAAAAAAGTGCCGTAAAAATACAGCTTACAGTTTCTAAAATTGATTCTTTTAATTATTTATAATATAATATAAATAAAATATTGAGGGTAGAAAACTAAACATAAAACGGACAATTTTTTTATCTTTTGTACTTTCTTTAGTTTCAAAATCATATCGATTCCCAAAACAAAGCTTGAGAAATTTATTTAAATAATTTATAAAATTACTCATTGAAAATATTTTATTGATAATAGATTATTTGTTTCTTTTGTTTAAAAATTTTTTCAACAATATTTATAAAAAAATTATATACACGTTTAAGTTCTATTTTTAAATTCATAATTTTACTTTAACCCGTTATATTATATTCAGTTATTATATGCCTTGTTTTTCATTAACATTATTAATAAAATCATGTAATATAATTATTACAGCATATCCTGAATATCGAGCATTTTAAATAAATTAATGAATAAATGAATAAATTGAGTAACTCAATCATGAATGCAGATGAGAAAAATAGTAAGCAAAAAATTAATCGTTCGAAGTGAAGCAATAAGCAAAAATAAGTTGCGGTTCTCTTTTTTAAATAACTTAGGTGTTATTGATTAAGGATAAGTTAAAGCACGCGTGTAATTAATAAATATTCTTATTTCATTCATCTTTACTTCTGGTTCAAGCTACATTTTTTTCTAATATCAAAACCAGTTTTCTATCAAGAGTTACAAGTAACTGAGAGTTCAACTTTTACTTAATTTTTTAAAATTAAATTAATATTTGAAATTTTTAGAAAATTTTAAAAATTAGTAAAAAAATGTTCTATGGTCTCTTTATTATAAATAAG
This sequence comes from Encarsia formosa, assembly GCA_038277355.1. NCBI lineage: Eukaryota > Metazoa > Arthropoda > Insecta > Hymenoptera > Aphelinidae > Encarsia > Encarsia formosa. Next base: position 20,892,299 of record CM076184.1, read on the forward strand.
TATTAACGGTTAAGGATGCGTATACATGTTTTAAATAAATTTTTGGTTAAACTTAGAAAATTTGTTTAATAATTTGACAAAATAAAACATTTTTTTAAATTACTAAACAAAAATAAAACATTTTTTTAAATTACTAAACAAAAATTAAGCATTTTTCAAATTAATTGTAGCATGATACTTGTTAAACTAATTCAGTTTTAAATACTTATTCAAGTTTTCAAAATGGTATGAGTTAAATAAGCTTTTTTTAGAAATTTTTTTTTACTCTAACCGAAGTCAGTAGTATAAATAAGCATACAGAAAAAAGTTCTTCTAAGCTGTCACCAAATAATCAAGTGAAATGAAGGAATGAATGAAAATAAACTCCTACTCCAGCTCCCCGTGACCTCATCCGAAAAAAGTAGCTTTAAATTTAGAAATTTTGATAGTCAAGGAAACGAGAAAAAAAAAAAAAAAAAAAAAAAAAAAAAAAACGAATAAACAGGTTTTTCCTCTCGAGTCGAGCCCAAATCTGTTTTATATTTTTACATGCAAACGTACGCGCATCATCATCGGATAAAAATCAATTTCATGGTCATCGGTCGAGGAGGAGAGAAAGTGTTGGTTGCCGTTTGCCGCTTGCCGCCGCGCTTAAAATTCCACCGCGTAAACCGTGAGTTTTCTCATGGAATCTCCGACGATTCATACTTCATTACGACCTGCAACGCATTAAGCCGCCGATCCCTGCGCACCTTACGTAATTATCTTACACCTATAATTCTTCTTGTCAAAAACAAAAAAAAAAAAGCTTTTTCAGTTTTTCAGATAACAAAAAAAATTTTTCCCCAGATAAGAACGAAAATTTTTCAGCCTGACTCACTATGCGTCTCCGAGTAAATTACATGCTTGCGTACCGTGCGTGATTAAGATACAATTTTACGACTCCCGATATGTTTCCGTAACTCTTTTTCTGCATCAAACGCGGGAGCTTTACGCAACGGCCGTGCATGCACTTTTCCGAGCGACGATAGAACAGAAGAAAAATATTTTTTTTCCATCCTGAGAAAAACTCGCGAGCGGCTATTTTCGTTCAATTAGTGTGACGCGAGCCTGTAATTAAGATCGGTTAAAGTCGTGCGACCGAAGAAGTAATAAAGGAAAATCTGCTGTACATCAGATACGCGTATATATATACTTTTTTGCTGATTCGAATGAAAGTATTTGAAAAACAGAGTTTCAGTTTTCGTACGAGTTTCTGAAGTTGAGTCAAGGTGTTTTGAATTTAAATACCTGAGTTTGGGTTTTTTTTTTTTTTTATGGCTCGATTGGTAATTGGCTATTTTTAACTTCGCGGTCAATCTTGGATTTGTCAATCTACCAAATCACTGATTTTAATTTTTTTTTCACTTTCAAACGATCGATCTAAGTTCTTTCAGATTTGGTTTTTAATAAGCTAACTATTTTTTAAGGTTTCATTATAAAGTTACCAGGATTTGATAAATTTTTACGTCTCCCGTACAACGTTATCTATTTAGACACTGTTAGACCAAGTATTTTTTACTTAAGTTTTATTACGCGCTTACTGCTTATTTGTCAACTCATCACAACACAACATACATTTTTTCATTCATTTAAAAAAGATATAACAATGTATAAACGAAATAGCTGTATATTTATGGTTGGTCATTTAAATAAGTTTTAATTCGTAGTTCACAAATTTGTCAATTCATCAAAACACTTTTTTTTAAACATAGTTTTTCGTGAACTAGCAATTTTCGAGTAAGTTTTACAACTCACTCTACCGCAAATTTATCTTTTTATGAAATCACTAAAATTCAAACCAAAACTTTAAAATATAAACAATAAATTGCGTATATTTTTGCACAACCGATGCCCAGTTAAAATAATATAATTTTCATGAATTTGCGATAATTTTTCTAGTTTTAGGAATATTTTGGAAAAATCCGTCAATCACCAAAGTCTAAAATTTTCAAGTGAAACATCCACTGTAAAAATTTCGACCCATTAAAACAATAAGCAATCCTTGTTGTTGTTGACGCAACTCTAAAAAACTCGTTGTCCACTAAAAACCTCTTCTTTCTCATCGGCGCACTTAGCACAGCAGCCGTGAAAATCGATCTAATCCGCTTAAAGTTGGATAACACTCGCCTTTGTTTTTATTAACCAAAGTTGCACTTTTTTAAAACAAAAAAAAAAAAGGTAAACTCACCTTTTATAAACAAACCCCGGTGCGTATCGTACCTGAAAACAAACTCGCACAACACAAAAACACAATTTAGTAACAGGTATGGGTAAAACACAACCGCGCGGTATGCGCGTGCGAGCGCGACTACACCTCGAAGTTGTTGGTCCCGTCCCGCGTCAGCCTCGCCTTACTCCTTCCACTGGCGCACCGTTGATATGATTGATCAGCCGGGGCCCGGGCGCAGGCGGCGGAGAAGACTTTTTTTCGCCGTCTGATTGTATCTCGCGGGAGTTTTTAGGATTCCGAATGTTATACCGTTACCCGCGGCTATCGTTAAAATTTACCTGTTTTTCTAGCCGCAAAATTGTGCCTCGAAAATTTACGGTTCGAGTTTTTACTGGGTGTTTGTAGATTTGAATAGGGTAAGAACATTTTTGGACCACTCGTATGTTTTTGTACTGAAATATTAAGAAATAGAAAAAATTTATTATTTGCTTTAGATTTCAGCATGATCCATAACGAACTTCAATAGCTTCTAATAAACACACATGCCTTTCAGAAGATTGAACACATGAGTCATGAATTTTTTGAATTTCTAGCTTTTTAATTTTGCTTTTAGAGGATTAAAAGTGTTATGTCACAAATTTTGTTGATTGTTACTAATTTTATGAAACTATTTTTATAAGTTATGTATATTATGAAACAGAGATGTGTAATATATTATATATTCGGTAATTTGAGCTTTTAATTTTCACATTTTTGAGAAAACTCATAATATTAAAATAAGTTTAGAAGGTGATTTGTTATTCAAATTTCTTTACTAGTTGAGATATTTCAGGATCTAAAATTTATTGCGAAATAAAATTGTATCAAAATATTAACGAGAACTTATTAAATTAAAAATTATTATTTTTAATCATTTCTACAAACGAGTAATAATAATAATAATAATAATAATAATAATAATAATAATAATAATAATAATAATAATAAAAAAATATTAAATTAAAATATATTTATAATAGTATTGGAAAAGTTCAAATTAATGAAGTTATCATTTGTTATATTTTAAAATGCCTCAAAAAATATGCTTTCTTTTATCTAATAAATCAATATATTCTAGGTTCATTTAATCATCTCTACTGCAACAGATAAAATTTGCGAGAGATTTTTCGGCATTTTGCAAATAGGTATTTCAAATTTTATTTTTTTGAATTAATTAATTCTAATTATATTATAAAAAACAAATTATTTTTTATGATTTAATTAACCATAGAATATGAATTGTAATAAGTAATTTTGCAATTTCATAGTAGTCATTTATTTAATTTTACTAAAAAAAAATTTAATTAACTATGTTTACTCGAGAAATACAGTTAATTTACTACGTTAGGGTATATTAAACAAGAACATAAGATTGCACCAAGTTTTATGATACACTTTCCCAACACAATTATTCTCGGTGTGTGTGATACGTTTCTATTTATCGAGTCTTGAGTACTCTGTGTTCTTTATGTGGGAGTGTTGTAGGTGAATAAATAAACTACTGTTTTTTTTCTTCTTCTTGATGAATATGTAAATGACATTTGAAATTCCAAAGTCATCATTGTAATACTTGAGAGGAGAAGAACACACCTGAAGCGTTTTTCTATAGCAATCTGACACAATGAGAATTGAAGATTATCAGTACCAATGAGAATCGGCTTTGAAAAATATGAAACTCCATTTAAGAGGCTCAGAGATAATTATATGTGCTCTTTCATATACAAATTTTTTTTTTCTTTAAGGATCATACATTGTTACTATACACATATTAAACTCAAAGTAACATAAAAAAAAAATTATCATAATATCGTTAAATAATCTTGTTTTAAGTGTTTAGAAAATTTCATTGCTAAACTTTTGGGTTTGAGTTAGAAGTCAAAAATGTCTTTAAACTGTTTAAAAAATAGTAAGTTTTAAATAAATAAATTAAAGCCGTCTAAATGTATCTTTGAGTACCAATTATTATTGTCGTATAATTTTGATAGTTGCTTTGATAACTATTCGGTTATTTCCACAGAAACAATTGGCAAGTTTAAAATATTTTCAAGCTCAGTTTTTTTAATAACGTTCAGTAAATGTATAAGAACCGAATTAATTTTTTTTTTTAGTTTAAAATAAAATAATGAAACGACGTATTTAATTTTATTCAAATAAAATTTCAATAACTTAATGAACTGTTTTGAACTTTAAATTTTTTTATAGTTTAAATGTATATACCTTGTTTTTACAATAAAATAAACTATTACAGTGGGAAGGGATACCTGTATTTATACGATTGTAGCTTTTTTTTTAAGTGATGCCACGCGACGAATTTAATTTGAGGATTTCAGTAAAAAAATCTCTGATTATTTCTGAATAAAAAAAGAAAGAAGAAAAAAGATAATTTAAAAAAAAAAAAAAAAAAAAAAAAGAAAACAATCAATGAGACCCATTATCCTAGCATCCGTGGAAACCCAGTTCTTCTGGAAAAAAAGAATGGTTGAAAGCCAAACATGCGGAAAAAAGGCTTCGCACGCATGACTGGATGACCGCGTTTCGTAGTTTCCTACGGTTTTTAACACAGAGCTCTCATTTATCTCTATCTCTGCCTCCCGTGTCCGCGTAACCATTTCAATTAGCGTTTTCAGGTTTTTTCTTCTTTATTTCGATCCGCACCGGCCACCGGACTAAAAATTCTACTTTGGCCAATTACGTTTTCTGCAATTATTAACAACAGATGGATGAATAATATAAAGTAACGTGCGTGGATTGAGAGTTCACTTTTTTTATTACAAAATTTTACATCGTCAAAGTTACAAAAAAAATTCACAAAGTATAAAATTATGATCGATAAACACATTTGTATAAAAACATTGTAAATACGTTTGTACAAATATCAGATAAAAGAGGCTCTGACAATAGTCAGGGCTGAGATTTTTTTACAGTATAATAATTCTAATTATTAAAATTATTGCCAATTTTTCTTACAAAATATTAGTTACAACGTAAGAGAAAATTTTACATTATTCGTTGTAAGGCATATTTACAATTAATTAACAGTTTTAGGCGAACTGGGAAAACAATGATAAATAATATTGAATAATGCACGAGATCATTCAGTGTATATTACAGTTTGAGTATTAGATTTTAATCGAGTATATAAATTTTTCTTTTTTTTTACTATTGGCACCTTAATATTTATAAAACGAATATTTAAAATATAGTACATATACACTTTGAAAAAACAAAATGTTTATAAATTTGATAAAAATTTATCGTCTATACAATCAGTTTGACAACCTATCACAATTGTCAAATCATTAAAATGACCTTGAAAAAACTCTAGAATTATTACCTACTATTAATGTTTATGAAAAAAATTAAGATTAAAACTTTGTTTTCTATGTTCTAGAAGTTGTTAGGGTCTGTTTAGTATGATTTGATTTCAAATTGTTAAGAATCGGAAAGATCACGATCTCAATAAATGTACAGTTAGATTATTTATTTAAAAATTAAAAAATTTTTTTAACCAACAAAATAAAACTGTGATGGTTTGTAACAAATTCTTAATCATACATTACTAACTTGAGAAACTTTGAAATTTCAAAATGAAATTTTTAAAAATCTTATAAAAATCTACAAAGTTGTATTTTAATATTATTTCATCAATATAATTTTATATTAATAGTTGAGTTACTAAGAATATTTAGTACAACGATTTTGACATTGATTTTAAGAAGATTTTACTATAAACTGACAATTGTCGGTGATTTCGACAGTTAATTAAATTAATACTTACAGAAAAAGTTAAATATTGTTTTTTAATTGTCAAAGATTCATAGTGTAAAATAGATTGAAGAAACTTTATGAGGAAATGGGACACACAAAAATAAAATATTTTAAAAAGCAACAAAAATATAATCTATACGTTGGTCGCAATTTCAAGGAATAACTTTGCAGAAATTCTTATTAAATAACCACATTTTCTTATATTAGAGTTTAAAAGAATTGACTAATAAAATTTTTCATTTTTTTTTAACAAGCCTAACTCCCATATTTTCAGAAAAACATGGTAGATGATCACATTTCCTTTACTTGTTATTGTCTCTTTTTACCAGTAAGCAAACAAATTAAGTTAATTTAATACAATTAACAAAATTTGCAATTTAATTCCTATTTCAATATTTTATTATTACTATTATTATGGATAAATTTCATTTCTACCTAAATGCAATTCCGGTTGAATAGTAAAAACCTTTGAAACTTTACCACAATTTGAAACATTACCAACTACAGACAAATAATTTTTCATAGGCAGGAGTAAATTTTCATAAGGGTCAGTGTTTAACTGATACATCTGTAATGATGTATAAATGGCTTTAAATGCAGGCTGCTTGGGGTTTTGAAAAACACCCCTAGATCCATGAAGAATTAAAACACCGTCTTTTTCAGCACTGGGACATACAGACATATACATACAATGATCAGGTCTAAAATTGTATCTACAGGAATAAACATACAGTTTTTCAGGGTGAAAATAAAAAATGATGTTAAGAATGTCTTGATCTCCCCATGTAAGTTTTAAACGATACTGTTTATAAATAGGAACAACATACTCTACCCATTTAAACTCTCTCATTCTTGTCAAGTTCATTAACATGACACCAGAATTCAATCCTAATTTTCCATAATATGGGTGTTTAGCAAATCTATTGTACCAACCGGTGTTGGGATCCTCGTGTTCAGGACTCAGAGCTGCAAGTTGACTGCTGTTCATTTTCTTAAATTCATTCCAAATTATTTCTGGTGGTGCCAAAAATACAGTGTCAGTGTCAACATACAAAAGTGAATCAATGTCTTGCAATACTGTCTGTAATAATAATTTACAAATTGATTTACAACTATGAAAATATTTAAATTTAAAAAATGTATGACTTACAGGAAGAAATAATCTCTGAGCAGCACAAGGCTTAAATAACATCCTCCACTCTTTAGCATCTTTATCTATTGGAAATGATATGGGCCTTACAATAAAGTCAAATGTTCTATTGACAACCTGCTTCCATTCAGTTAGTTTTTCATGAAATGCTGGAATGAGTTTATAATCTGATATCACAATGAATCGCAAAGGTCTTTTGCCAAAGACCAATGCAGATTTTAGCATAGTCAAAGTTTCATCTAGTCTATCTGTCCCGCAGGAAACTACACAAATCACGACCTCATCTTCTGGATGCTTGGGCTTGACTACTTTTTCTGTAACTTCCTGAACTCGTACGTGAGAGTCATAAAATTTGCTCATAAAGTACTCTTCATATCTTATTAAAAAAAACGAGACGATTATGCCGATTATAATCAGCCATACTCCGTGTCTGGGTCTCATCTTTTAATGTAGTAATTCATTCTCTAGAAAAATAGTTTAATAATCAAAGTCTGGTAAAATATTTTCAGAAAAAACCACCTTGTAAACACAGGAGTCAGTACAAAAACAACGTATCTAACCTAAAAGTACACAGGCTATATATAGAGCGGCGCGCTCACTGAAGCTGATTTCGAAAGTCGGACTCGGAGCGTCAATCCGAATTCGACGGTGCAATTCTAACTAATTATTTATAAATAACAGAATCAACTAAAGTGTAAAAGTAAATTGTAATTTTAAGAATAAAAAAAATTTCTTTAATTAAATATTTCACAAATTTGAAAGGCGAATTTTTAAAGATAAATAAAATTTTTTGAGTGATTATAAACGGACGAAAAAATGTATTCATTAAATCATTTTTAGAAATATTATTTTGAGAAATACATTAGCAAAGCTGCCCGTGAATTCTGAAACTTTTATCTCTGTTCCACTGCTTTAAGCCTGCAGATGAAAATACATTTAGGAAAAAATATTATACCTCTAATTTATTCAATCATTTATCATTCTTTCCTACCTGAAACTGGTTTAAAAATAAAAATTCCCTCTGGCCCATTATTTTTTCGAAAAATATTTTTTTATGAATAGCAGCCACTAATGAAATAAATTTTTATTAGTTTAACGTAAATTCTTTGGGAATTTTTTTTCACAAACAAATTGATGTAAAGTTTAATTTTTGGAATAAAGATAATAACTTTTTGAAGTACTGTTAGGTATAAAGGATCAAGGATATATCTATAGAGAATTAGTTCGATATTTTTCACAAAAATAATAAGTCAAATCATCATTTTTTTAAATTGTATATATTGTTCTAATCCTTCGATTAATCCACATGATATTCTAACTCTTCATGACACTTGCAAGTGCCCACTTTCGGCCTTGTTAAACTATTTCAGTAAACAGCATATTCATTACTCGGACGATTGACACAACGTATAAAAATCAGAAAATACCGGTTTCACACAGTTAACTACGTCATACTATGAAAGTAAATATTGTTCATCATAATCGCTTAACTCAGTTCCATTCATCAAGTGAATTTCGACACTTTTATGTAATAAATTAATTGGTTTAATTTTTGTTGGAAAAAACTTATGAATTTCTCAGTTCCTTTACAGTAGTTAAGATTTTTTTTTTCATTTAAAAAGTGTGAAAATATTCTCTGATAGTTAGGAGTTCTTTTACTTAGAAAATTTTAATTTTACAATTTATTTATGAAAATTACAAATCTTTATTGTTAAAAGAAATCAGAACTTTTCATACTTTTTTCCAAAAAAAATTTACAAAAATAGTAACGAAACTCACTTAAAACACGCCGCATTTCATTAACTATTAAGTGTATATTGTATACTCACTATGTGAATGTAAAGTAGCATCGCGCATTTTAATCTACGAATTTTAAAATTTTTTCATAATTTCATTCTTTTTTTATCGAATTTAATCCGTCAATCTTTGGTTGCAATACTTCGGCTTCTTCGTTTCTCTTTTTTCTAATTGCTGTAAAAAGAGAAAGAGAAGAAGAAGAGGCAAGAATTTTTGTTCAAAAACTTATCACAGTTCAATCGATCTTTTTAACATTTGTCTTTAAAACTTCGTAACTTTGTGCGCTGATCGATTTTTTTTTCGTTGCTTTCAACAACGATTAGCTTAGCTGAATTAGCAATAAAATTTTATAAATTGTTTAATCGAAAAAAATTTTTTAATAAATAAACTTACACATTATTGTTTTTTATTCATATTAAAAAAAAAAAAAGAAAAGTTAACTTTTAAAAAAATTGTATCAGTTTTAATAAAAATCAGTAATTTGAACAAAAGCACAATAATTCTCGAGAATAATGTAGGCTCAAACTGGACTCGAAAATGCGGAAGTGTTGCAGCCACTGGGATATTTGCTTTTCATTTTCTTCTGCTGATTTAATTTTTATCCATATGAGTTTTATATATCTCGATTATGATCTTAAATGCATCATAGCTTGGAGGCATGAAATATTATACGAAGACAAAACTATATACGGTTTCTTTTTTTTTTCGAACGAATAACCCGCATGTAAAATTACATACTCAACCTATTCAAGGGAAGCTTAAATAATACACCGGGAGCTCGCAAAGCCATGCCGTAGTACACACACACACTTATATATATAGGCTATAGTCATAAGATATATATATATCTATAAGAGTCAAGTCCAAGGGAAATATATAACTTTGGTTGGGTGCACCTGTCCTTTATTTTTTTCATCGGCAGTTAAGATCGTTCAAAAACCAGATACTGTACAATCTCTATGTTTATGAAAATAAAAAACAAAATTTAAATTTTTGACTTCCAAAAATGAATTCACTTGTGTATGTTAAAATTTAACAAATTCAAATTTTATTTTCAAACATCCGTAAACAATTATTGTTTTTAAAATTCTAATTGTTCAGTAAAACCCTGTAAACTGAATAGAGAATTGTATTTGCTTTTTGAACAAAATAAATAAATAAATAAATAAATACAAGTAATAGAACCAGTATTATAATAATAGAAATTAATAATTAATAGGACTTGAAGAATGTTATTACGTTATTAAAATTATAAAAAGTTCGGCTTGGATCATTATTGTAAGTAAGAGATCAATAAAACTAGCATCTAAATTTAAAAAATCCTTTGTGCTTTTTTTCATCAGATCAACAATTGTAAAAAAAATTTTGTTATCAGCGAGTTTCAAAAATATAAAATTAAGCCGACAATCTTTGAACACAGCGTGATATTCATCTTTATTGCAATTTTAGTAAAAGCTTTCTGATTTTCACCGCAGTATCAATCTCGGAGGTAAAAAAAATTCAATATAACAACATAATCATAGTATAATAATTATAAATATTGCACAAACTATAAAAATTAATTTGAATTTAAGTTTTTTTAAGATTAATAAATTTTTTTTTACACAGCAAATTAACAGTAAACTAATAAAAAAATCTTTATCTCGTGTCGTAAAAAATTTTAGCTATAATGATATTAATGCCCGTCGTATTGATAAATCATATCTTTTCAAAGTTTGCAATTCTACGAATTAAACTTTCCAAAAACGATCTCAAGCCCTAAAACAGTAAACATGAACGAAAAAAGATTCAATACATTATTGATAACTACTTAAAATTTCAGTAAAAAAAGAACCTTACGCAACTTTATGATCATCTCGTTGTAAAATACATTTGCACCAAAAAAACACATTTATTGTATATGTGTTATATTTTAGAAAAAACAGTTTAAAAATAAGATATGATTCGCCGTTAAATCTTTTAAAAGAATAATTAATTAGAAATCTGAGTTGTGCGAGAACAGAATAAATGACTTGCCTAAAGTTACATATGATTATCATGAATATAATTCATACACAAGTTACACTTAAAAATAATATAAAGTTAATCGACTACCTAATGCTTACATGAAAGCCTAAGACTACAATGAAACTATGATTGAATTTTCAGAAGATCTAGTGACCTGAGAAAAATATAATTATCTTGAGAGCCAATGAGCTATCTTTTGCGCGTTTCCAGATTCTTTTCATCAAAAACTTTTAGTTTGTTTACGCTTTAATATCGAACATGTCGCTTTTTGAAAATCGCAAGATAATACATGCAACCATGAATTCTTTTTTAGATTGAAAATTTTATCTCCACTTCTAAATGGTTAAGTTGCACGTATGTAGTTTTTCTCACAATTTTTTTGGCTAAAATTAAACCTTAATTTTAGTGTCTACAAAATAAGCTCTTAATTTTTAAATGCACTTAAACTACCAAAAAGGCGTTTATTATATAAACATAATCGCTAATTTTTTTAAATTGTTAGAATTCATTAATTATTTTTACAAAAAAAATAAAATTAACGTAAAAAAGAAAAAAAAAACATACATAGAATTTAAAAAAAAAAAAAAAAAAACCTGACAACCAATAGATAAATTTTTAACAAGTAAGATAAATTTAATAAGATTCAAAACTCATTAAAAATAAAATAAAATGCGATTATAAGAGACATTTGATTTTTTACTCACACCGCTCCAATTTGATAATAATTTTTCCCTTGTCCAACACACATTTCACAAAATGAGATAAGCGACTGGACAACTGAGATATGTAAATCGCGAATAATGTGAAAGATGCTTCGACGGCTTCTGCTTTCGTAAGATGGTTAAAATAGATTTACGAGGTCGCAAAGTTAAAATTTGATTCATTTTTGAGGATTACTACGTTAGCTGATTGTCTAATGATTGCGAAAATGGAGGAATAATTTTCGTTGATGACGTCAAGATGGCTTTTGATGCTTAAAAACTTTAATTTTCGTTAGTTTATTTTAAAAATTGCACTACGTGTGTTACTATATCGTTTTTCTATAAAAATTATTTTTTCTCTTAACTCTATTTTCAAAATGAAGATTTTTGGTGCTTAAGTTTTGTTGTTGGTGATGAAAAGTCACCCTTAAAAAAATATACTATCCAGATCTTAGTTATTGGACGGACTAAGGGTGATCATTATTTAACTCTCGGTGTAATAAAAATTGTCAGCCTTTAGGTAAAAAAAGAAAAAAAAAATTAAATGCGATGCTTTTAAGTACAAGAGTATTTTAGGTTTCAGCATCCCGACCAAAGCTTCGAGATCAATCACATAGCAAAAGCTGTCGCACAAGTTCCATTGCTTTGAGACAAAAAAATGTATGGTTTATATAGAAAAGAAAATATAATAGTAATTGTAATGAATAATCACGCGGCGATAAATAAGTCTGCGGTTCTGTGCAATCGAATATCATCGTTCGGCGTGTTTATACTAAGAAATACCTATTTGGCACTTAACGCGATGCTGGCATGATGCAACACAAGTGCCTGTTTTTTTTATTTTTTTATTAATTAATTTTTTTTTTGTTTTTTTTTTTTATCAAGTAGTGCAAATGCAATGAAAGAATAAATTCACTCTTTCTCTTATACAAAAAGTCATTAAAACTGCCTAGGTAGTCCATGGTTTTGTACCTTAGCCGTTATTAATCTACGAAAATGGCAAGTTTCTGGGATTTAAAATAAAATATTCTTACATAATCATAAAATTACCAGAAATCGAATTAATAATTTTAAAAAATTTACCGAAATAGTTATTTTTTTCTGCAATAAACATTGAATTATGAAATTTTTTTCGATTTTGTAAAATATTTTATCCCAGAAGTGCCAGATCAGTCAAAAAGACTTTATTCTACCTAGCAATTATATTCAAAAATTAGGCAGTTTGAATACTAGCAACTTAGTTGCTTTAAAGTAACGTCTACATTTAGTGCATCATTGCTCTTATTCTCGTGAATAACGCCGATATTAATCGTTTGTTGCTTATTCTTTTTTTAAATGGATATTTAATAAATATAAAATAAGAAATACGAAGAATTATCGCACCTTGCAACAAAATGTAGAGTCAATTATTATTAATACTTATTTTCAGCACAAATTCTTGTCAGACTACCTTCCTTCAAATTTCTAGTCGAATCATCTTTCACTAAAATATGTGTAGCATCAGCTTTTTCATTGCCCATCTGACTGTAAACTATAAGTGTGTTATATTTACTTCAGAAATGAGCATATTCAGCAACTTTTTGATTGTTGCAATATAGATGTCACAAGCATTGTAATAAATGCTTCAAAGAGTTTTAGCTTTTTCCAGTAGATCGTTAATAAATTTCTGAAATTTCAAAGTAAACATTTATTTTGATTTAGCAAAAAAAATAAAAATAAAATTTACGTCATTCACAAAAAATTTACCTTGACATCATGAGGAGGCTTCTTGGCATCAACAAGCAATCCCTATAAAAAGCAATGATTAAAACAAAAACAAAGAGTAAAATAATTACTTTTGAAAAATTTCTGTTAAAGTTATAAGTTTAACACAAGGTCTAATGAAGAAAAATGTTACTATATTCTCACTTGTAAATAACTTCTCCTGTGATCATCACTGTCCATATCAAGCAGCTCATCTATATCAACTTCTACCTCCCTGTTGTTTCCATTTTCATTCTAAATTTTTAACAAAAACAAATGAAGAATTTAAATTGGTCATTTTTCAATTTATCAAATGCTAAGCTCTATTCAAACATACCACAGATTCATATAACTTTTGCAGTTCCTCAAACAACCACATTTCAACTGCAAGTCTCTTGCGTATAAGAGACATCTGATGTGATCCATACTTAGCAGTCAAGAACTTTTCTCTACGTTCTTTGACTTCACCTTTTTCTGTAAATGCTACATGCAAATTTGAGCGGGCAGGGCTGCGCTCTGCAGTCAAAACACCTCCAGTTTCCATTTTTTATTGATGTAAGAAATGTCTAAAATAAATCAATAAAATATATTGGCCACTTTCAAATAAATTTAAAATTTGTGAAAAAGTTTAAAATTAAATTTATTGTTTACTGAACATCTATATATATATATAGTAGGGGGTACCCCCTGCTCGCTTTGCATATATATATCTTTGAATAATCTGTTTTGGCAACACTACAACTGCCCAGGTATTTATAAATGAAATGAATTTTGTTCAATTTTCAATGTGAGTATGAAACACTTCAGAAACTTTGGTAATAAAAACCAATTTAATAGGTATTTTCTTTTTAGTTTAAAAAATGTGCCATGTATCCATAGATCCTTGAAACATAATGGAAACAAAAGAAATCAAAGTGCCTGTTGACATACTTGCTTCAACCCATGTTCTCTTAAGTAAAAAACAAAGTTTGCTTTAAAAAACTACAAAGAAACTCTTAGAATAGAATGAATTGAAAAAAATTTAATTTTGGATACCCTAAAAATTATTCATAGCAGTGAAAATTATAAAAAATACTGAAGTCTAAAGAATTGCTTCAAGAAATAAAAAAATGGTTTGATTATAAATTATAACAATTGGGTACAATAATTTCTGAAAAATTTACACTTAGTTACTAAAATAAACAATATTACAATTGTGCGACCTGCAATTCTCTGCAAAATAATAGTAATGCGCTAAAAAATAAAAAAAATAAAAACATTCTCTTCAGGTACTCAGCCCCGCGGTAATCATAAAGAGTCAACAGCTACAAAATAAAGCCGAATCTCGAATTTAAATCTCCCATAAAACGCAACCCGAGTAGGGAGACACACGAGAGCTAGGGAGAAGAAGGAGGAGGAGACAAAGAAAAAGAGAGAAGTAGAAGTAGAAGCTAAGTGCATACACATATACCAGCTTTACAGTAATAGTCTCGACGTGTCCAAGAGCCCCGACAAGCTTTTTTATTTTTTATTTCCTTTCAGAATTATAAGTTAAGACGTATCTACCCCGACGAAATCATGATACCTACTTAATACATAGTCCATAAAAAAATTAAGGATATCCTTTGCAAGCAGCAGAAAGTAGAAGCTCGCTTCGCAAACAACAAAACGCCTCGAATGTTAATCATTGGCTGCCCCGCAAACCCATTGTTTTCAATTCAATGGCACACGCACCGCAACACATCGCTTGTGTAGTTTTATCGTACCTATGTGATGTGAGCCGCAGCTACTAGCAGCGAGTAGGATATAAAACAACGCGAGGGGAGTCATACCCATGTACACCTGCACACCACTGAATTATTTCACGGCTCCGTGCGTCTGGACATTCCTAAAGGATGTCTAATTTCCGCGTGCCTTCACCTCACTCTCTTTTTTCATTTTACGACACCGTCACATCCCTGAAGCTCTATCCTCTATGATCCTATCCTACGCGCGTTCATTCATTAAAACTTGACTCGATCCGCGATCGTCTCTTTAAACTTCCACGAGCACGCGATATCAATACAAGGTACTCACGCTGATCTCCGTTTTGATGAAGTATTTTTAAAGGGCTGCCCAGCAGAAGCAGACAACACAGCTACAGGGGGCTGTGCGATGGTCAACGACTCTGTACAACCTACGGCGTAACAAACTGCAAACTTATTATCACGGTAAATAAAATTAAAAACCGCGATGGTGGGGGATGCAAAAGAGTTGACTGACGTGCAGCGTCCGTCGTGGAAAGCGACTTTGACTCGACTAGGTAGTCAAGCGCTGCTCTTTCCCCTCTCGATTTTTTTTTCTTTCTCTTTTTTTTTTTTTTTGTTGTTCCGACGTCGACGCTCGCAGTCGCGGCTCGCTGTGTGAGGTCGCGCGGAAGATGCCCTAGAGGGCGCTTACGTAATTACCCTCCGCCGCCCCGCCCCCGCGATGAATTTTCCTTCTGCTTCACGCCAGGATGATTCCTATTTTTTCCTGTTCTCTGGCTGTTTTTTTCGATGACAATGCTAATAATTTCCCGATAATCACTTCGCGACCTTGTCGACGAGATTTATTGGCGCGTCAAGAGGATTAAAAATCGATTCAGGACTTTAAAATTGATTTTCCAGGCGTAGAATTCAATTTTGGAGCACTATAAAAAATAAAACTGACTGCGAGCTTCGATTATCGAAACTCGAAAAGTCGAACACGAGCGCTATGGAAAAAAGCCTTTCTAACCTTATAACACGTTTGGTTAAATTGGTTGAAAATTCGTATCTCAATTCCCGGGTTATAGAGTTGAAAGTTCTGTAATTTAATACAAAATCATTATCAGCCATGAGTGCTATCAAAAAGACCCTCTACAGTATTTACTATGATCCATTTAAGTGGTAAGACCTTCTGTCAATATACTTTTTATATTGTTATTCAAAAATCAGCGTGGACACCGCATCTCTTTCGTAACAGTTTCGTACAATTTTATTCAATCAAACCTTGTACACTTTAATAATGATTGAGTAATTATTATATTTATTTTGTTCAAAGAACTCTTTATTTTTACACACGTAGTGTCATTTTCACTGACCTTTTTTCTAAGATCGTGTCATTTTACCAATTTTAATTAACATTTATTACTATACTTTATTTGTAAAATTGTGTTTCAGGTCATTAATTAAAAGTGTAGGATTATTTGCCATCGGGGTAAAAGTTGCCCTTGAATGCAAGGGGATGGCAGATCTAATGGCAGGACCAACCATGTAAATAGAAACACAAGCATTTTAAAACCTCAAACTGTGTACATGATTGTAAATTGAGACTTTGTTTATTTATGAAATATTTGTAAATATTACTATTTAGTTAAACTGCTGTTAAGCTGCCATGTATTTTTTTTCTTTTTTTATTATCAGTTTACGATTTTATTTAATTAAATACATGATGTTATTTAATTTAATTACTTGAACAGATTATGTTAATTAATATTTTGAAAAATAAAAATTTTTTTTATAAATATTCAATATTATTTTTCCAATTACTCCTTACATCACATGTCACCACATATACCTAACTTGATATGGTTTGTAATTACATATAGAACATACTACTACAGGTAGGGCAAATGTATAGATATACAAAGAAGCAGACATTTTGATTTTTGTGTATAGTCCAGTGCAGTCTGATTTGATAAGGGAACAGCTGAGCTGGATCATAACCTTTAAGTTGAAGTTTTTTATCTTGTCAATGATAATAGGACTCAAAAAAATTTTAATAAAATAAAAAAATGATTTTTGATAAATATACACTTTGAACATATAAAATTAGTGTTTTATGGTGACCAATTTTAAAAGTCTGTTTGTTTTCATAACACTAATTAACACTTTGGTGATGCAACCTTGGTATGCAGTGAAGATTATTAAGATTTAAATCTTTTTTATATATAAAAAATATTTTTTTTTCCAATCAGGTATAGTACCTATATTTTTGAAAATAAAGACTGAGTTTTTCTTAAAAAATAACAATGCAAGATGACGATGAATCTAAGAACTCTACATCAGAGCTTTCAGGTAAAAAACATAAATCCTTAAAAATTCATTTTTAATTTATTTTCATGGCTAATTAATTACAGCTGTTGTTGGAGCATTGTTTGATACTTTAAATGACAAAGATGAAACTGTGAAGCAGTCAGCTGTTGAGTCCATAAAAAAAATATCTAAAAAAAATGGAACTGTTGTCATTCATGCAGCAGTGTACTTTTGGGAAATGCATAGAAAGGTTTAATAATAGAAGTAGTTGATGTTCAATCCTTATTAATTGTTTTATTATTCATAATATTCAATGTTATATTTAGATGTCGGATGCCCACTTGACAGCTGTTTTGAAAATGATGACAGACACTCTTCAAAATCATGTTACGTCTTTGGAAGACAGTTTGGCTACATCTGTAGCTGATTTAGTTTTGGCTGAACTAACAGGTGTAGCAAGTGATCATGCTTCTGAATTAATGATGGCTTTGAGTAAAACTCAGTGTGCTCAAGCAGTGGGAGCTCTAATAATTAAGTAATTATTTTTAAATTTTCAAAACACCAGATCAAGAATATGTATACTTACTTAAAAATATACTTTTTTCAGATTTGAACCAAATGTTATACCATCTCATACAATCATAAAAGCTTTAGGAATGATTGCTGGCAAAAATCCTAGTGGAATGCTCCCATTTATAAAAGTAACATTGAGTGTTTTGGCCCCATTGTTGCCAAGTATGAATGATGAACCATTAAAATTGGCATCGACTTTCAGTAAGACTTTATCAATCAAACAATTCTCTAGTTTATTATTTAACAACTACTAAAATATGAAAAAATTTTATTTTTTAGCTTTAGGAAAATTATCAGATGCAATAAGTGATTGTCTTAACAATACTGAAATTACATCCAACACTGGACTGAATAAAGATATTTTTTATGAAGAACTTTCAAGTGCTTTTGAAGTGCTGACTTTTTCTTGGTTGAAAACAAGTAGGAGTTTTAATCTGACAGAAAATATTTTAACATCACTAGCTTCAATTTTACCTTTATTACCAAAAACCCATGATGAAAATTTAATTGTAAAACTATTACCAGTTCTGTTAACTCTTTGTAAAAGATCAAATGTCAGATTAGCAGCTATAAGGTTCTTTATTTATCTTTTATTATTGCTTTAATTTTTATACAATTATTTGAATATGTTTTTTTTCTTCTATCTAGGGTACTCTCTCTGGTTCTGAATGCAGCAAATGATGATGTTAAAGAATTACTTAGGCCAAACTTAGAACAAATTCATCAGGTTTTAATAGAACTAGTTAGTGTAACTCCGTTTGAGGCAACAAGAGAAGTACTCTTGACTCACTATGAAGTTTTACATTCTTTTAAAGCTATTATTTTTCTGTATCCGGAGGAAGGATTGGATAGGTAAAAAATTAACAACAAACAATCAAATTGTTTAATAAATGCCAAAATAATTAACCAACTAAAGATATTGTATTTACAGAATTTTGCAGCAATTGAAATCTCAAAATGTTACTCTGAGGTCAAAAGCTTTAGTTGTGCTCAGGTATCTAATTAACACACTGCCTGCTGAGGTAATGACAATCAATGGTGTAAAATCAAGAGTATTTGTATAAAATAATCATAGACTTAACGTGAATTATTTTATTAAAGGACGAGGCCGCTCTGCAAAGAATTGCTTTGAGTCTTCAAGATTCTTTGGGTGACGGAAGCACCAGATATGTTGTTGGAGTCATTGTAGCCCTGGCAGCAAGGCCAACTTTCCCCTTGCTACCTTCTCAAAGATCAACTTTTATAAAATTCATGGTGATACCCAATATAATATTGAGACCTCAAATTTTCATACTTCTATTTCGACAGGTAATAATGAAGAGTTTTATTTTTGATCAAAAGGTTTTGCACTGTGGTTCGAGAAACGATGAGGCTATAGCCTGTGAAGAAGCCCTGCATCTACTTTCAAGCACCGTTGAGGGGGCTGAAAGCTGGCTCTGGCCGTCGTTGATAAAAGCTCTATTGGATGATACTTACGCTGCCTCGGTAATCCTTATTTTCACAACCCTAAGCTCTACAAAATAACTTAAAAACAGTGTTATAAAAATACTATTTTTATGATTCGATAGGCCGTTTCGATTTTTCGGGCCTTATCGCCTCTAGCCGTGAAAATAATCCGAGACGCTAGCAACATCGCGACCGAGAAGGACTTCCAGAGTATAAAGGTGTTTGGGAGGTGCTTAGAACTCATGGAAGACGAAACCAACCGACCGGCTGTGATAACGTTCCTGAGATCCGCGGCTCCCCTGTTTGGCCACCAGCTCAAGTCTCAGTGGGACACGAAGCTCCTGGAACTGTCGAAATTTCTCGATCAAAGCTCGGAGGCGATGACAGAATCGGAAAGGACCCTCATTTGGGAAGAGAGAATCGTGGAGTTTCTCGAGGAGAGCGTCAACTTGGAGGGCGAGGCTTGGGGCCTGAAGGTCGCCGACGAACTTCTTGGTAAATCCATCACGCCGAGTCTTTCCATATTTCTGGCGGCTGTCGCTAGCAACGTTGGACATGTCACGGTTCTTATAGAAATGGCTCGTACTCATAGCGTTAACGCTACCGGTCAAAGGTACGTCGCAATAATAAAACTCTAATTTTTTTAAAAGATGAAATTCAAATTTCTGTCAAAATGCAACTCTACGTTGTCATGATTTATTCCCTGTTCAACAGCTTTTTAAAATTGACAAGTGTTTTTCGATGATTAGTATTTTAAATGATTACTAAACAGTCTAGAGATAATGTAAAATGCTTATTTAAGGCTCACTTATAAGCTTACTAAAAAAATTTTTATCAGTCTATGTATTATTATCAGTTGATTAATCTTTTATAATTTTTATATTTTTGCTCTTACATTTAGTTTGTATAAGTAGAGAAAATTGATAGAAAATGACATTAACATTTTTCAATTGAGCCAACCAAATATAAAAACAAAACCCTGCAAGCGTAGTTTTAACAGCTTAAAAAGAAATTATTTTATTTGAATTTCGTTTTACAGTCCCGTGGCTGACGAGTATGCAAGGGCGGTCGGCATAAGCTCTCGGCGACACCTGGACATCGTCGTCAAGATCATGGAGGAGCACTGTCAGTTCGAGGACGCAAAGAAACAACCGGTAAGACTGCTTGGGCTGGTCAGAGACACGAAAGCCGCGGCTACGAACGAGGCTGCCAAAGCTGGGCTACTCAGAGCTTACGCGGAAATCGCCCGGAAAGGCGATGCCAACGCTCTGTTTCCCATCTTCGACAAGCAAGTCTTCGGCTGGATCGTGCGACAGCTTAACGAGTGCAAGGAACTCAGCACCAAGGAAGCTGGTTTGATTGCTATTGAACAGGTGAATTTTTGTCAAGATTTTGGTACCGACAATGTGCAACTTTCTTGTGGTCTGAATTAAATGTTTAAATCATGCGTTTTGAAGATTTTTAGCATATTGACGCTCGGTAGATTCGATCATTGAATACGTGATTATCTTAAATATATATTCATAATTTTCTAAATCTATCAGTCAATATTAAATTCTAAATAAGATTTATTTTATTAAGTTGAATTTTTTATTTATTGGCATGAAATTGTTCATTATTTCAAAATGAAACTTCATTTTTAAGTAAATGTAACTTATAAGTTAAAGTGTCACATCGAGAACTGCTCAATTTCTCTTGTGGTAAAAATTATTTTTCAAATGAAATAAAGTCTAGGAAAAATCACTAAGTTTAAAAGTTTTTAAGTTTACAAAAAATATATTTTTTTTAATTTAGGTCGGCGAGGTAGCGCATCCCATCCGATTGTACCAGTCACCGGGATATCGTCTCAGGGGAACCGCTCTGGCAACAACGCTTGGACTGTTCCAGACGACTTCCGGGTACAAGCCCCTGCAGATTTATCCCCTCATTCTGAAGGCGACAATATCTCTACTGTATCCTTTAATTTCAAATCATGTAATTTTTTATCATCATTTATTGTGAATAATTTTCCTTAATGAAATAAACTTAGAAAAGTACCACCCGATCTGACAAGCGAAGAAAAAGAAGTGCTTTTGGAAACGTCTATGGACAAAGTTATAGCTGCTAGTACTGAGGTAAAAATTACAACTACACTCTCAACTTATAAGAAAGTTCTTGAAAAAAATAATTTTATTATGAATTATTGTAGATCGTGGGGTTGAAAATGCCCCAAGTTATGCAGCAGATAATCGAGGGCCTGAGCATAATAAGCAGCGAGGCCGTCGTGGATTCAGCCGACACTCTGGCCTTGCTCGTCGACATTCTTTTACCGTGGATGCAATCTAAGTCAGCCGCAGAACGTAAGACTACACTTCTCGTTCTAAGATCGACACTCAGGTAAATGACCTACTTTTTTTTTTTAAACTTAAAAATTATTATTAACTTACTCATACCACGGTGTTATTCTAGAACTTACCACGATTCTTTGAAGTATACATATCCCGGTGGTAAGCTGGAGCCCGGCAAGCTGCTCGGCAGATTTTTAGCTTGGAGTGCGGACCCAGATGTAGTACTGAGACCGCTGGTCGTTGACTGTGTTTCTTTGGCCTTGAACATCGGAGCTAGACACAGGTCGACTGTTCAAGATGCTAATCTGAACGAGGACTTGAGCGAATCCAAACGAATTTTTATTAACGACGATTCGCTTTATGAAGGTGTTAAGGTAAGTGAATGCAAAGTTTTGTTTGTATTTAAAATTACAGGAAATTTTTTTTTTTTTTTTCAGAAATTGGCAAATGCAGCTTGCATGAGGATTGCCAGTGGGGAAGTGGTGAGTTTGGCGGAAGGTTTGGTGGAAGGTCTCTTGTACCGGGGCGAAGGAGGCGTTGCCGCCGGGATTGCTCTGAAAGAGCTGTTTGACCTTCGAGGTTTTGACGTTCCACGAGCTAATTTAAATCTAGTCGGTAAGAAAACCCATGTTTTGTGATAAGGCTATTTTCTCAACAGAATTTAAATAAAAAGTTTTTTAATGATGTTTTGTAAAAATGTAATGTAAAATTACGCGAAGTTGATTTAAAAAATTTATAACTTTGACAGAGTGAGTTATTGTATTTGGTGAGGGCAATTAGGAAAAAGCTCACGATAAAATAGTTTATAAAAATTATTTTATTTTTATTTTTGTAGATAGTATAATTGCACAGATTAAGCAAATGGAAAATGTTAGTTGTAAGAAAGGTGCTGCTTCCGCGATAAAAGCACTTTGCAAACATCATCCGCAGGACATCGTCGAGCATCTGCTTCAGCAGCCTTTGCCTTTGGACCGAGGGACCAAAGACTGTTGGAAAGAGCTGGGAAAGTCGGAGGATATTGGCTCACAGGTTTGCTAAAATTTTTCTTCGTTAGAAAAAATTTAATTTGTAAAGTTGACTCACTGTGCGAATTTTTAGGCGCTCGAGCTACTTCTAACAAGATTAGAGAGTGACAATTTACTCGTTGAAAATGCGTTGTCGGATAACAGTAAACGCAGCACCGCCGGTTTTCCACCCTTGGCCGCGATAGTGGCCATAGGCCAGCTTTTAAGTTCCTCCAAAGCTGAAGAATTGGTTGAAAAGCAACTTGCCAAACTGTTGGGTACGTTGCTGAAGTATTTGTCTGGATGGTTGCACGTAGATCCTCCGATGTCAATCGTCAGTACAAAGTTTGGTTTCGTTCCAAATCGTGAAAGCTGCAAAATTGTGCCGCATCGAGAAGTTTACAAAGTCTTGTTCAAAATTTTGAATCTTATTGGATTTAAGGATGAAAACTCAAAGGCTGAACATGTAAGCATTGTATTTAAAATTTTAAACTATTTAGAAAGATTCAAATCACCCATAAAAATTTTAGGCTTTCGATTCTGAGTCCGAGGCTGAGGAAAATCTGGTGACGACAGTGCATACGGTGGTGCAGTGTTTAAACGGCAAGACCGAAGTTCTGATGAACATAGCCAGACAGTTGGGAAAACTAGTCACAAGTGTTTTGCCAGCTCAAAGAGCCGTCGCGGTAGCTTTTTACGCAGAGCTCATAGGAAAAATCGACTGCGATGCTATTTGGCTGGACGGTGTGATAAACACTCTACACGAGGCCAAATCCGACTCTTCGCCACTGGTCAGAAAGTTATCCACCATTGGACTGACTCAGGTTGCTTGTTTAAAACCAAAACAGGTATTTCGAATCCACATTCCACAAAACCCCAATCCTAAAACTTAAAATAATGCAATTTATTTATTTATTTTTTTTTTATTTTTTTTTTTCTAAGATCGAAGAGTACTTTGACAGCTGTCTGGGGTCGCTTTTGAATGGTCTAGAAGAGCCATCGAACGCTGAGGGTAGCGCGGAAGTCGTACTAGAGTCCCTTAAGGGATTGTCGGTTCTACTTTCCGCGAAAACTGAGAAACCCGTGAGTCCTCGTGTCGTCCTGGCGCTAAAGCCCTTTATTGAGAAGGAAAACTGGGAGATGAAGCTTGCAGCGATCAACGCCTTGGGGGCCACTGCCGAGGGCTGGAAAAGATTCGTGGAGTCACCGGACGACGACGTCACCGATCACCTACTTGGCTGCATTCCCTGCCTTGTGATCAAACTTGAGGACAGTCACGAGTCCGTAGCCACTGTGAGTACACAAAATAAATTGTTTTTGTTATTAAAAAAAAATAATAATAATTTAATGGTACGTTTGAATTTTTTGTTATTCAAAGGCATCGAAAGAAGTTTTATGTGAGATGGCCACTCTTTTGCAAAGCAAATCGTTGGCACATGTCATTCATGCCCACCTCAAGGCTGAAAGTAAATTTATCATTGAAGACTTTTTGAAAGATTTAATCAGTTGTTTGAAGAATGATTTAGTCCAGAGAGCCGAAGAGCTCAGGTAAAAAAATTCAACGCTTAGAATTTATCTTTTGCGTGATTAAAATTTTTAGTTTGTTAATCTATTTGATTCTATTGATTATAGGAATGCGGTAGTTCGAGGATATTCGAGATCAGAAAATCCAGTCACCCGGGCAAGTTCGGCATTAATTTTAGGTTTATTTGGTGAACCAAGACCAGAAGACGTTCAAAGAATGTTACAACTACTACGCGACCAAGAAAATTTCGTAAGGGCTCGAGCAGCTCGAGGACTAGCCTTGTGTTTCACAATTTAAAGAATGAAAAATAAAATTTATTATATTATTTTGTGCAATTTTTTTGATATTCTTCCAGAGAAAAGAAATGAAGTAAGAAATGTGATTCCAGATATTTTAAGAAGAAAGATCATGCATTATCTATTCATTATTTGTAAAATATTTTATTGATTTATATTTGTTATTTATAAGAGAATTATAGACTAGATATTCTAGTGATAAGTCAAAGATGAACATAAGTTATAAATGGAACACTTTTATTATAACTATAAAATGAATTTAAATTAAGCATATATTTTTATTGTCATTTTTAAATGAAATTGTTATCAAATATTATAAATGAATTATATTCATATGTATATTAAAGCTATTCTCTGAAAAAAAGTTTTTTTTTATTCAGTATATATAATTAGTTAAGTTGACACCAACTATAAAAAAAATCTGAATATTTTTCCTGTGTTAAAATTAGTTCTGAAAAAGTGATTATAACAGTAGTTATTTTACTTTGCAAGAGTAAAATAGTTTTTGAAAAGATTTAGTTTTTGGCTCTCACAAAAACTTGACTATATTTTAATAATCTTATAGATACACTAATAAATTAAATTATCATTGCATAAAAGTATATTTATAGCAGAAGCCAAACAAAAGTTTTGAATTTAGCCGTTTGTTACATAAACAAATTGTTTTGAATCTTCATTCGAACTCGCGGCATCCACGCGAATGCAGTAAATAAACAACTTTTGCACGAAGCAGACGACAATACATTCTTGACATTTCATTTATACGTAGGTACATCATGGAGCGAAAAATAAAAACCGAACACAGTTAAGTAATCCTAAAAATTACTATTTAATTTACTTAAAACAATCTTGTTTTTTCTCCCCCCGATACATGATTCATGACAAGTATCGTGTAAACTGTACATTTGAATATTGAATGGTGCGCGTGGTCTGCCTTATGCATTCTGCTGCGGGAATCTCCAAAAAACTGCTGCAGCAGTATATAGTAAGTGACGTTTCGATACGTTTTACTGAAGCACTCCTTTTGCAGTGCGATAAAAAAAAGTGTTATGAGGATAAATTAAAGCGTAAACGAGTCAATAATTTAGGTAATGACTCTTTACTGCAGTAACAGAATACTTTGTTGTGTTTAATATCATCAAATAGGTTATTAAATCGATATGATCGCACCTATACACAGATTTAACCTCGACGTTTGTTTTCTTTAAAATTTCAACATATTGTTTTTCAATTAAAAAAACTATTTTCAAGCACATGTGTGATGATTTTTAGTTGAATATACTTCTTTGATTTAATATTCTTTGAGATTGAAGCAAAAAAATTCATTTGTGTTTTTTTTTGATAGCATTCTAATGTATTTAATTTTTATTATTTTTATTTTTTTAGAATTGATTGATGTTTCCATGGATGAAAGAACATCTTGAAGCCTGGAATAGTCGGAGGAATTCAAGGAGTGCTAAGAGGCACTCCTTGGGTTCTAATGATTCCGGAATGCAAGCAGCATCTAATGAAAACAGTTTTTTGATTAATGTGATAAGGTATCAAATTTTAAAGATTAGATTTTATGGTTATTCAATAGTTTCCCATTAAAAAATTTTTTTGCTCAATTTTTTTATTTATATTTTTGTTCATACAGTTTGGATGGAAGTATGTTGTTTATTCCAGTTACTTTAGATTTTACGGTTGAAAAAGTTAAGTCAATAGCAACTGAGCACTTTTATGGACATGATAAAAATAAACACTCTTCCAAGTTCAGACTTGTCCATGCAACAGTCTTGAAATCTCTTACCGATGATAAAAATTTAAAAGATGAAGAAATATCTGAATCTGGTAAGATATTTTTATTATAAAATATAAATGAAACAATGTTCAATAACTTAGTAAAGATGTATCATATTGGTTGCAGATGAGTTACTATTAATGGAAATAAGAACACCCACATTTCCTGAAAATTTATCAGATGAATCTTTGAAAGGTCCAACAATAGAAGAAATTAATAAAGTTACAAAAGATTTACCTGTAATAAATCCTGTTAAACCTGCTGGTAGTACAGATATTCAACCAGATGTAAGTTTTTCAAATAAGAAAACTGTACAATTTTATCTCTAAAAAACTTTGTTTACTTAAATCAATGTTTAATTTCAGTTTCAGAATGAAATAAGAAAAATTTTAATCACTCTTGCTCAAGCATCTGCTAAAATTTTGATGTTTAGTCCAGATGCAGTTAACTTTTATGAAATTTTAAAAGAAAAACTAGAGGCCCAATTAAAACCTCCTAATGATCCAAAGGCTGTAAAGTATCTTGTTGACATGGGTTTTACAGAAAGAAAAGCCTTAAAAGCATTACATCTAAGAAAGTAAGTAGACTTATTCGATTCAACTTTGGATCAGCAAACGGGAGGTGGTCCGAGCAATCCGTATAGTAGCACGGATCACCTCCCGAACTGCGTTTGATTCACATTTCGATAGTTCCGCGCTACTACGGATTGCTCGGATCACCTCCCGGTAGCTGATCCAAAGTTGAATCGAATACCTAAGTCTAGTATGAGTTGTTTAACTTAATTAAATGAAAAAATTTTATTACAATTATAAATAACTAAAAAAATAATTTCTTTTTTTTAAATAGAATGAATACGTCAGAAGCCCTAGAGTGGCTGTTGGAACATCAAGATGATCCAGAGGAAGATGATGATGATTTGCATCTTCCTCCTTTAGAATCATTATTGAATGAAGCTGGACCGAGTACTTCAGGTGTGTTTGAAGGTTCAAGGTGGAGCTCTATGATAAAAAATTTTAAAAAAGCCTTGAGTAAAAGTAATTTTACATAGCATGCATCAATTTTTTTTTTTTTTTTTTTTTTAATCATAAATTTAGTTTTTAATTTAAATATTTTTAAATTTTATTAATATAATTCTTTTTTTAGATGGTGATCCACTGAAAAAATCTCCAAATCTGGTTCATATAGTCAATCTTCTTTTGGATAATTTTCGACAATGTCAAAAAATGGACTTTAAGCCTGATATTTTTTTGGTACAATCTTTAGAAGAAGCAGGTTTTGAAAAACCACAAATCTTAGAAGCTCTTAAAATAACGGGAAATAATCATGATAATGCTGTTAGTAAATATAATTCTTTTCATTACTTATTTATTTATTACTTATTTTTTAATTTATCAATGTAAATATTTTTAGTGTGCTTGGTTACTTGGCGAAAGAAGGCCTAGTTTACAGAACTTATATGACGGGATGGAACCGGAAGGTCCAATTTATGAAGCTATCATGACAAATCCTCAAATACAATTGAGTCTTACAAATCCAAAGATGTTACTTGGTACATTTATATTTTTTAAATAATTTTTTAAGATGGATAATTTTAACCTGAAAAAAAATTCTAAAAATTTTTTTTAAAATATTGTTTTAGCTTACCTCTCTATGTTGGAATCGCCTATGTCTACAAGTGTATGGATGAAAGATCCGCAAGTTTCGCCTGTTTTAAATCAAATTTTTAAAACTTATCACGCTGAAAAGCATGCAATCCAAGTCAACCGCTTCAACAGCTAATGTTACCCATTTTGTGATCTTGTTATTTTAAATTGTATATTATTCAAATATTTATTAAAAGTCTTTAACGCGTTAAAATGTTATTTTTACGATAAATGCGTAAAATTTGTGACTGTTAATAGAGAAATTTGAAAAAATTTTATATGAATATTATAATCAAAATTAAATTAGTGAACGGAAATTGAGGGTCAATTTAATGAAAGGTGGTCTCTAAAGACTCATATTTAAATTATATTCAGTGTTTCAAAAATTGTTAGGTACTTAGTAAAACTGTTTTGTCTCTTTGAAAATTGAGAAATTTATAGTAGTAGTCAATTAACCATTGATAGAACATAAGATTTTGTACAAAAAACTATATGTATTTTTATAAAAATTAAATTTATTTTAAAAAATTCAATCAAAACTTTATTTTTTGTTTACCACCATTGTTTTAAAAAATTAGAAATATGATATTTTAGTCCATACTATAGTTGTGAAAAAAATAGTTTAAAAAAAAAAAAAAAATTTTAATAAAAGTATTTCTTTTTAAATTAAACATTTTTTGGAATCAAATTATAATTTACTTCATTTATTCAGATAATATTTTGAATACCTATAAAAATTTTCTCAAAATTAAAACTTTTTAATTAAAAATATCTAAAATTCCTCAAAATCAACTATATAAAATTTTTAGTTAATTCTCTTGTATAAGAGTAAATGAATTTTTTCTACATGAAATTAAAAAATTAATTTTTTTGAAAAAAAAGCACTGGCAGCCATGTTAATTCTGTTCGCGGGGGTACTACCTAGAGCGCATGCCCCGAACTCAGAGAAGATTGAAGAAGAAAAGAGAAGGAGAATACGCAACGCAGAGCAACGCAGAGGCAGAGCAGCCGTAGGTCCGGAGGAAAGAAGCCGCGCTTTGTTGTAGAATCGTAAATATCTAGCGCAGTGGGGACCTTTGATGTGTGTGAAGCAGAGTTGAGCAGAGTGAAGAGAAGGAACGCCACGACACGACCGCAGCCGACCGCTGGTGAAGTTTCGTCACGTCTTCCTCGAGCTGCATCCTCGTCTAATTGGATCAAGTGTAGGCGGGCGGCAAATAAAATTAAGAATACATCAGTAGCTAGTAGGAGCAATTGTTGTTGAGACTGAGTGTCGGCAGCGGTGGCAGCACCCGGACTCTGGAGCTTCCACAAAAGAGAGAGAGAGAGAGGATCATCGTAAATTCCCCCAGAGTCCGTCGTCATCCATGGGGACAAAGCGGCGGAGGCGGACGGATGATGCCTTGATCAGCTAGAATATTGTGAAGTGCAACCGCCAGTAGTAGTGTGTACACATACAGAATTCTCTTATTTTCCTTCTTTTTTCTAAAGTTATCGCGAGTATATGATACGTATATAGGTATATACAAAAGCGTACATGTGTACCATTGTGCACGGACATTCGTTCGGTGGTGTAGCACATTTTAAGTGTGTGGTGTGCTGGGGGTGGTTTTTATCCCAAAAATTATTTGTGACGCCTCAGTGGAAATTGGGGATATGAGATACATCAAACAAAAGTTTGATGTTCTGATAAATAAAGACTCGGTTTTATAGTTCACCAATAAAAAGTTATACGTTTTAAAATTATTAAATGAACTCTTTAACATAAATTATACATTGAAGTATATGGTGTACCCTCGTAATTATTTTACACACACACATACACACAGAGGGAATAAAAATGATATATTATGAATGATTGTATTTATTATGGAGTGGTGTTTGCAAGTATTTCAATAGAACTTTTCAATTCTTTTTTTCCTGATGGACTCACATGTGTTTTACCTATTTCAAGTTTTGTCAACAAGTTTGTTTTTGTCGCACAAATTTTGATAAAAGTTGGACTTGAACTTATGTTCAACCAAGCACCAAGTGATTGATATGTGTTGGATCCTTTGATATGTTTAAAAAAAAAAACTTATTTACAGTTTTTAGTTGTCAATTTGTTACACACAAACAAAATTATTTTATTGACAAAAATTAGATTCTATTTTACTGTAGACTCTAAAAATTGTTTATAATTTGAGAATATTTCTAGGATACAGAATCATGGATATTCAACTTTTGTTAATAAGAAACAAAAACTTTTTCAACTGTGTAACTGAAACTTACAATTATTGTACCCTGAGGTCAGGTTTTTTATACTTTATTTGTGTCATATTTGCTTGTCAAACATCCATTCAAAATTTTCTTTTTTTCATGAAACTAATTGGGCAAATATTTCACAGTAGAGCATGGTGAACAATCAGTCTAACATTACAGAATTAAAAACAAATTTTTTATACTCAAAATTAGTTAATAAAGTTAAAAAATGAATACAAATTTAGGGACTCAATAATAATTAAGATAACTTAGCTTTAAAATATAAACTACTATTATTAAAATTGAATGGATTATTTGGAGGGTTATTTTAGTTAGATTAATTGGTTTTATTATTAATCTGATTGGCAACCTATTCACAAAAGTAATTTGAAATGTTCAGTCATTTTTAAAATATTAGGCTTTAATCTTTTAAAAACGTAGTTGATCGATGAATTTACTTTCATTATTATACTACTTATGAAAAAAGTAATTTTTATAAATAATCGTGATAAACACTTGTTTCTATTATTAGGTCCAAAAAAATGTGGGAAAAAAAAAAATTAAGATTTATACCAAAGTAATCTTTCTCTTGCGGACATCAAATTTTTAACATTAGACATTCAAATCATCACCATGTTTTTTATAATCTCATGTATACTAAGAGTTAATGAACTAACATTAATTCTCTATTTATGTAGTTTTATTATAAGTATTTTTGTTTATCTTTCAGAAGTGGCACGGAAAGAAATTGCTGTCAAATAATTGGTTTAACCCAGGATCTATATCCTGGTTGAAAAATTGATTGATCTCAAGACAAGTAGTGAAATTTAAAATAATGGAAAATAATACAGATGGTGATAACATAAATTTGAGTGCAAATGAGAATGAATTAGGAGATGAATTGAAGATCGGAGCCGATGAAACTTATGATACTAGAAGTGAGGTATCATCAAGCAGCTCAGACTCTGAGGACGAAGAGGAGGAAGAGGAGGAAGATGAGGAAGAAGAAGAAGAAGAAGATGAGGATGATGACACCTCTAGTAATCCAAGTATCACATCTGTTTCCACCAAGTCTTCCAAAGAAGAAACTAAAAGAAATCACAAAACCAGAGGGAAAAGAAGATTATCATCCAAAGAAAAGTCTTCTAGCCCTGAAGCCAAAAGAGCAAAGTCAAAGGATAGTACAAGTAAGAAAGGATCCTCATCTGCAAAAACATATGATTATGCAACCAAATTGAATTACTTATTTAGAGATGCAAGGTAAATTGATTTTTTTTATGTATTTTAATTATTTTTCAAAAAAAAATAAAAAAAAATTCTTTTCAACATTTTTTTTACTAATTAATATTTCATGCTCTTACTGAAAAAAAAAAAAAATTTACGTACCTATCTTTCGCTATAATGCCATTAATAGATATTTAATTAAAATTCGTATTTTTTTGAAGGTTTTTCATTATCAAATCGAATAATGCAGAAAACGTTACTCTTTCGAAAGCTAAAGGTGTTTGGAGCACACTACCACAAAACGAAGCAAATCTCAATCAAGCTTTCAAGGAATCACGAAATGTTTTGCTTATATTTTCTGTGAAAGAGTCAGGAAAATTTGCTGGCTTTGCACGACTTAGCACAGAATCCCGAAGAGATGGAACGTCTATTTCTTGGGTATGGATAAACAAAAAATATTAAATCTAGTGTATTGTGAAAAAGTTTGAATATGTTCTAATACTTTTTACATTTTCAGGTTTTACCTCCAGGATTATCCGCCAAAGCTTTGGGAGGAGTATTCAAAGTGGATTGGATATGCAGAAAAGAATTGCCATTCACGTCCACACTGCACCTTTATAATCCATGGAATGAAGGCAAACAAGTTAAAATCGGTCGTGATGGACAAGAAATCGAGCCTAGGGTCGCCGAAGAGCTGTGCAGATTGTTTCCAGAAGATGATGGTAAGAGCAGACAATGAAATGTTGCATAAAAAAATTACGGATGAATTCCAGGTACTAACTAAATTTATGATGAATTTCAGGCATAGAAATGACCCCGATTTTAAGAAAATCAAAAGAGGCTGCTAAAAACGTTGTAAAGTCATCTAGAAATCACCGCGACAGAACTGTGATAACATCTAGATTTATTCGAACGCGTGGCCGAGGACGCAGATTGTTCCTAACTTCCAGGTCGCGATTGGCTTCTTTAGCTAGAGGGGGTCACTTGTCGTCCGACCACAGAAGTTCTCGAGATCATCATCGATATTCTAGTTGGTTCAATCGAGGGGACTATTCTAAGTATGCACTTTATCAATTAAAACCATCAATTAATCGTCGGTCTAATTCAAAAATATCCTATCTTAGGGTTCACTTAAAAGGTTCTAAATTTTTTTTTTATGAAAATTATCACGAGTTAGAAAATTATAATTTCCTATATGATTTAATATTATTCATTTAAATACGTACATCAACAAATCCTTCACCGACTTGAATTGTAAAAAAGCAATTGAATCGTGAGTCATGACTTCAGAACGAATCTTGAGATGGTCAATATGAATTAGACAGACGAAATTTACCTTGCATTGAACTCTAAGTAAATAATCTTGTTTGTGTATTGCAGAGCCTACGGGGCGTCAGCCTTGGGCGTAGCAGCCGCGGCCGAGGCCTACGTAGCTGATTACATGCGCACAATGCAGCACCAGCTTCCTCCTCTTCCCCCGTACGTGACGTCTCTGCCCTACGACTCGTTACCCCCGCCGCCGCCTCCGCCTCCGCCGCCTCGTTACTACGAGGGTCTACCGCTACCGCCCGATTACGCCGCTGCCGCGGCCGCGGCGGCCAGCCTCGACAAGCGCAGCTACGAGCGCAGCGTCGACGAGTTCCTCTGGCGAACCAGCAACCGCAGTCGGCACTCCGAGCATCGTTCCTCGCGCGACCATCACCACCATCGCTACCGGGAACGGAGATAGGTGTTTGCGCTCTAACGTGCTTACAGTGTGATCGAGATTTTGAGCGTTGTGTGAGAGATTTGAGATTCCTTATTTGCAATGCTTGCAAAAAAATTTTCAACGAATTGCGTCGAATAAACACGAGGTGTTTCATGTGATTGAATGATTAAGAGATGATTAAGAGTTTGTTAAGAGTTAGTTTATTCTCTCGTTGTGTGTAACGATTTTTAACTTCTTTGAAAAACAAACATAGTTGAAACTGTACTTTGGTGGAGAAAGTTAATGTACTCTAAATTTTTATTAATTTAGTGCTTCTTGGTACTATTCTCAACGTTTTTCAACTGTTAGTACAATTTTATCATTTTAAAGAGCCTTTATTTAAATTTTATTTAAGATTATCAAAAATCTTGGTACAGTCTACGATTTTGATTTCAGCTCAGTTTTGTTTCCTGTAGAATGAGAGATTGTGTTGATAAATCTACAGCAATAAAGTAGTTTTATCTTTTTTTTTTTCTTAATGTTAATTTACTGTAATCTGTGATTAAAATTTTTAATCAATTAAGGTTTATTATAAAACCAGCACATTTATCCCGATCGCGAACTATAATTTTGTATCACAAAATAAGCTCCACGAGCTGGAACTTGCTGAAATGGACGTGTCAATTCATTAGTTTATAAAAAATGGTTTTGTGAGCGTTTATTTTGAGAGTCATATACAAGTGTGATGTAGCTCTTAAGAAAAAAGTTTATTTTTTACGCGTTCGTTTTTAAAACTTCAGCTCTTGGTAGATTTATTCGACTTCTTGAATAAATATAGGATAAATCAATTTTTTTTTGTGAGCGTC
Source organism: Encarsia formosa (assembly GCA_038277355.1). Taxonomy (NCBI): domain Eukaryota; kingdom Metazoa; phylum Arthropoda; class Insecta; order Hymenoptera; family Aphelinidae; genus Encarsia; species Encarsia formosa. The sequence continues at coordinate 20,926,323 of CM076184.1, forward strand.
CTATTTTTAGATACATCTGTAAAGTTAAATAAAAGGTACAATGTATCTAGAATATTCATAGCTGATGGTATTTTGAAAAAAATATTTTCCTACTAAAGTATATACTTTGGTACCTACATTTTTTATTGAAGCAATTCGAATCGTGTATGATAATAAAAGTAGCGTTTTCCGTTTAAGTAACAATTTTTGCCATGTTTGGGATTGTTTATAGTTTTTTTAAACAGGCTACATAGTTTTAATACATAAAAAAAAAATTCAGTTTGAGATAATTTGAAAACTGATTGCTTATAATTTAGAAAAAAAAAATTTTAGAAATTTTTATAAAAATTTGCTTTAATAATTTATTTTTTAGTTATCAAATGGATTATTAACAACCCAAAAGTGACAAAAACTATTTAAAAACACAAAAAATGAAGTATTTTTTACAGTGAATAATTATTTATGTTTTCTTAATAAAAGTTTTATGAGTAAAATAATTGATGTTCTATCCAGTTATGCAGTAATCTATAGTTACTGGCTGCAGCTTATTTTAATTTATGTAAATCATTAGTGAAGATGGCCAGATTTAAATCAGAATATTTTAATTTGTCATCTCTTTTTTTATCTCGATTAATTTCTGAATCTGAATTTATTGAACAATTTTATAGAGAAACTAAAATTTTATAATTTATTCTGCCAACACTGGCTCGACCTGAGCGGGGCTGTTTTGGATGCACTTCATCCTCAACAGTTTTAATATTTGGAATTGAAAATAGTTTGATGTATTTCATACAAAAAACTAAAATTTGAGTTGAAAAATATTGCACAAAATAAACATACAAGTGTAAACTACCGAAAAGTTACAGTCATGAAATTTATTCTTCATACAACATCGATGGGTATTTCATTGTATACAATTTTTTACTTTGTACAAGTTATAAAAAAATTAGTTTTTCACTGTAATAACTTAAGATAATTTTTCGTGATCTCCGGATGTTGATTCCTCTTTTACTGACACAAATTGAAAAAAATAAATAAATAAATTTAGTTTGTAGTTTTTGAAACAACTTTGTTATTATTCACTTCAACAATTCACTCCCATGGTAAACTTAAGTCACTTTAATGCTCCTTTTCTACGATTTTTATTTAGAAAAGTTAAAACTGCAATGAAAACCGCACAGCCAGGATGACTAGTTAAAATTTGTCAGAGTTCAGGAGAACACTGCATAGAAGATAATGAATTATCATCCTGGACCTTCCACGCCTACAACATGTGTGAGCTTCCAAACGGAAGTTGGGAGATTTATCTTCAGTACGAAACAAACATTTCTAAAAGCAAGAGCTATGTTGACCAAAACCAATTACACGAAATTTTTATTTGTTTTCATTCTCTACCTCGGTATTAATTTGCTGATCATCAAAATTCGAAGCAGCAATTATATACACGAAAACGTGATGAAAATTTTGAAAAATCGGGCGATGATCGGGAATAAAAGCAAAAGTTGCACTGCGAGTGTAGTTCAAAATAAAGAAATTAACATTGAGGATCAGAGTGTTAAGGCAAAAAAATCAAAAATATCAATTGATTTGACTGTGAGATTGAATAAGTTTTATTACACTTGAATTGAAATTTAATTTTAATTTTTTAACGTGATCGTCGTTTCAGGACAACGAAATTACGCTCGAGCAGATCAAAGTAACTTGTGCGGAAAATAATTTGACGACTAAGGTCATTAAAAGAAATTTTTTGTACAGTTCGAAACACCACGGGTTGTACTGCTGGATAAGAAAGGTGGCTTCTACGAGTTTCACAAAAATATTTTCCGATATGAACGATCGGATGGTTTCGCAAAATTATTATAGGCAAGATTTGAGTTTTTATTTCGATCGACTTTACATTTTAAAACTTCGCAAAAAATCACTTACTAGACTTGATAATAAAAAAAAAAATAATTAAAAAAATTGAGCTGTTTGTAAAATTTTTAATTTTTTCATATTCTTGTAGCAATTTAGAAATTGCTCACAATGATCTCATTTAATTAATATTACTCCAGTATTTTTACCAGAAAATTGGCAACAATATCACTAAACTCGAATAGTAAAATAATTTTTATAGTAACAATTGTTATTATCTTTTTTTTTTTTGCTAAAAAAAATTTATTATAATTTTTCAAAAAATCTTACTCATTAATTATCTTCATAATTGAGAGGTGTTATTTGTTTTAAATTTTTTCGTGGCTAGAAAAAATGTTCTTTTTTGAAGAAGCTTTAAATGTATAAGGACGATTTACTTATCTTTTATCAAGTAGTAGTAGAAGTAAATTAACAAAAAAATTTTAATTATGTAGAGAGATTGATTTTTTGGCTCCTAAAACTTCGAGATTACTGAAAGATTTGATTGACGACGACCAGGTTTTCAAATTTTTGGTTGTGAGGCATCCCTTTGAAAGATTAGTGTCTGCCTACAGGTACTTTTATTCTAAATATATATGTCTTCAAACTATATTTTTTTAACCAATTTCTTTGAACGTAGAGACCGAATAGAGGATAACTCAAGGTACACAGCGCAATCCTGGATTTACGCACCAAAAATATTTCATCTGACAAGACCGAATCTGTTTAATTCACCGGGACCGGTTGCCAATTCTTTAAACGAGATATTTTACGAAGATAATAGGTAAACAATAATCAATTAAGTGATTATAAATATAAAAATTAAAAATTGAATCACTTAATTTGTACAGATTAAAGTTGATCCCGTCGTTCAAAGAGTTTGTTCAGTGGCTTTTACAACAAGATTCCTCAAAAGACGATCCGCATTGGAACCAGTACTACAAACAGTGTGCTTTGTGCTCAGTCCAGTATGATTTCATACTGAAATTAGATAATTTCACTAAAAACGAAGTTGATTACGTTTTTTCCCAGATCGATTTTAGTAACGGTTTAGATTTGGTTAAATTAGAAGAAACAAGAAATGGCAACACTAATTTTGACGTTACTTGCAACTATTTTAAAAATCTGTCTCACGAAGCAATAGTTAATTTATACGATAAATACCGAATTGATTTCGACATGTTCAATTATGAATTTGACAAATATTTTGAGTGTATAGAAGGTGACAGATAAAATTAAAAGAAATTTATTTTTACAAGTTTTCAATAGTTCTATTCCAAAAAAATCCTTGATTTTTCTTATTCAAGTTCACTTATTTTTTGACAAATCATACATTTAAAGCTTGGAACATTTTATACTTAAATGTATTTATATTAAACTCATAGGTTCACTTTAGAAGTTAGATGAAAAAATATATAAATCAAATAAATAATTCTTTTTTTTTTTACAAGTTTTTTAAACTTATTAACTATCTATTTACTTAAAGAAAATTATAATAGTAATAAAAAATTTTTTTTTTTACTTTTTACCAACGAATTATGCACAAAAATAAACTTATTTGTACTCGATAAAAATTTTCTTCATTAGTTTGCTTTTTCAGCGATCATACAGACGTCCCCGTCGTCATCTTCGTCGACTATGTAACAGTCATCCTCGTCGTCGTTCTCGACGGTGACCTTGTGTTTTGAAGTCGACGGAGCAGAGGACGAAGGCGCTACAACAGGTACGTTGTTGGAATCATCGTTATCATCGAGAATACAAATGTCGTCATCACTGTCAAAACTGTCAGACTCGACTCTTCTTTTCTTGCTAGGCGTGTCTTCCGACAACATTGTAGAGGTCGATTTGCGTTTGAACGTCGAGGGTCCTTGCTCGGATTTTGAAGATGTTGGCTCGTCATGATGTGCCTAAAATAAGTTTTTTTTTTTTTATTTATTATTATTATTATTACTATTAAAAATACTCTCAATTTTAAGTATTGGTTATAAAATATTAAGTTTACTTACTTGACCGTTTGACGTGGAGGGTTTTCCGATATTGTTTTCTTCTTTTTCCTCTTCTTGTTTTGGTTTGAGATCCTCTGCGTCGGCTGTAATGATAAACTCGGGGTCGGAGCTGTTCGGTGCTGGTTTATCCCGGTGTACGACTGTAACTTTCAAAGAATAGTTTTGCAGAAAATCATCCACGCTGAGAATCGCACCATCTACTATTCCAACTTCCTCCAGAACTTTGTTGTTGTTTTCTTCTGTCTCTCCCTCCTCGCTGCTTATGACGACTATGCCTTTTCCATCGATCATAACGTCTGGAGCGATCATGTTCATGCCAGCTTTCAATACTGTATCTTCGAGTTGCTTAACTGTCATCTTTTTCAGATCAGCTGCCAGCGCGGCAGTTGGTGTATTTGCACAAACGTAGCACTTGGGATTCGGAGCGTTTATACATTTTTCTGGTACGAGAAGCTGATTTCTGTGATTCATTTTTGGTCTAAGATAAACTGACTTGCAGTCTTCCAGTTTGTTCAAGAGTACCCTAAAGGCGTGCAAAACAACTACGCCGGCAATAATCGCATTTGTTGTTGCTATTGCTGGAATGATGTTGCCTGCCATTGCTAAAATAATAAATTAAAGAATTTCATGAAATTTTTTATTTATTAAGTGTCAAAATTATTGTATTCTCTCTAAAAATGTTTTAAAAAGTAAAATAAAAATATTAAGTGCTTACATTTAATGTCAAATCGTGTTTTCTGAGCAATTCCAAAGATATTTGCCCTAATATTAGCACAAGAAGCAACAAAATCCATAGCAGCCACATCATCTTTATCCCAGACTAGATGATCATTTGCAGATTTAGCTCTGCATTCTGCAAAAGCTTTACTCAACTTTTTAATGGAGTCTGCAAAAACTTCTCCACATTTGGCTATACTCCATTGTTGCTGATCTCTGAGCCCAGATTCTGATTCATGACTATTTCCAGCAACTAGAGCAGATTCAAGTCAATTAAAATTTGCAGTTTTATTATACATTAGAAGATATTTATAATTAATGTAATTTACTTTGATGAGGTAAACTCTTCCAATCTAAAGGTATTGGTGGCCTGCGCTTTTTCCACAAGTTTTCCATACTTAATAGGTATTTTATGTCATCATGGAAGAGTTTGGTGAATAATTTTTCAGGATCATAATTTGTAGACTGAGCCCATGTTCTTGTTGAAACCCGCTCAACATTTCCTTTATCATTAGCTTCAGACTGAAGAGCTTCTTCTCCTGCAGTATCTGTAAGAAGAGTATATTTGAATATAACTACTTTTAATACTGACACTTTTTATGATTTTCTTGAATGTTGAAAAATATAATAAATATACCTCCTGCTGCTTCTGGGTCTGCAGTATCTGGAGATACATCTTGATCTGGATCTTCTTCTCCAAACAATTGACTGTTTCAAAAATTTAAAATTTAAATAAATGTATATAATTAGTAAGTATGAAAATTATAAAACAACTCACTTGAACAAATGCTTTGCCCAAACTATACAGTGAATAGGTTCACTAGGTGTATTTCTTATGGTACATCCTGGGAATGTCTTCTGTGCAACTTTGGGAGTACATTCGTAACATTGAGTTAATCCTTTCTTAATAAGTTCAACTTGCCCATCATACCCTGCAGTTCCAGATTCAATCAGTGGTATTTCTGCAGCTAGACACATTCGGTTGACATGATTTCTGGCAGCTCTATTATCCAAGGCATTCATAACAAATGTAAATTTCTTGAAGTATGTGATTCCATAATCTGATCTGTAAGCAAACACAAATTTTTATTATACCAATCAAACAAAAATAAATGAGTTACAGGTAGTTTCAAAAAATAAACTTACGTGGTAATACTGTCATGATGATGGACAATCTTTACATCTGGATTGAATGAAAAAGCTGTTTCACGAGCAACAGCCGCTTTTGATTTGCCTACATGTTGTTTTTGAAATAAAAATTGTCTGTTCAGGTTACTAACATCTATTGTATCGAGGTCGATCTGAAAAATTCACCATAAAAAATTTTTTTTTATTTTTTTACAACTTTTTTTATTAGTATTTACGGTATTCATGAAATATTGAATAAAAAATTTAATAGAGTTTTAGAAATTATAATTTAAGGAAAGTATATTTAAACTCTAATTGTAAAAAGTAAGTAAGAATACGACGATAAAAAAGTGAGGTTAGCTTGAAGCGGCATTTTTGTAATCGATAAAAATAATTGATGTTCGACGTACAATCTCAATATCGGGAAATCCTGATAACACGAGATTCTTGAGAATCTCACAGCCGATGCCACCAGCACCCACGACCAGGACTTTGCTTGTTTTGATTGCATTTTGCAATTCCTCGCCAAAAACACCTTCGATTGCCGCTGCCATTTTCAACACAATGCATGTAAAACTCGCGGTACTTATAGGAATAGGATTCGCGCGTGTGAGAATGTGCCGCTGCAAAGTGCAAGGAGCACGCACGCGGTTCATGCGAAAATGGTAAGATACTTTTTAGAAATTTTTGAAATATATAACTATTTATATTTTTTATAGTTAATTTGTTTTAACCAAAATAGTTCTCGAATATCGTTCATATAAATTATTATTAATTGATTTTTAATTTATAACTGGCTATTATCATTACTTCTTATCACACAAAAATTAATATAAAATGAAACACAATAGTTGCGGTAGATTGTATATTTTTTATTTATGTATTAGTTAATTACATCATACATCTAAAAAAATAAACATTCTTCACTTGGCATTAGAAACTGAATTTTTGAAGTTTTACAATGTCTTAATCTTTAAGGACACACAAATTCTTGATAAATATTTAGTAAAAATAAAAATATAACTGTCAAAAATAGTTTTCCAAATGAATCTTTATTGTTATTATAATCAATTCAACACTGTGTTAGATAAAACATATAAAAAATTAATAATAAAAAAAACTGTTTCACTCAATAAAAGTGAAAGAGAATTACAAGTGCAAAATAATGTAATTTGACAAAATTGTTGGAAATCTACTGCTTTGAAAAATGGAATGCAAAGCAATTACATATTTTTAAAATAAAAAATAAGTGTCTTAAATTATAAAATGCTATTAAATAATATGAGATGCTTAATAAATGTAATTTTGAAAATGACTGCTTGTTTAACTACAATGGCTACATAAGTGTTATCCAGTGCAGTCTTTGACTTTCTTAATTTCATTAAATAATATCATTGAGATCATTAATCACTGTCAGAATCGTCATCTTCATTATCTTTAATGATTGCTGGTACGCAATTTTTATCATGAAGCAAACCATGTTCTATTAAAAATGATTCAACATCTGAAGCATAGAAATCATCTCCTAAAGTATTGGTAACGTGAACAAAGTTACCAACTATTTGGCCATTTTTGTAAACTAATAAGGCAGGTACTCCTTGTTTTTTGAAATGCTTGCTGACACCAACAGATGAAGCTAAAAAACAATTTAAATTAGAAATAAAAATGAAAAAGAAGTATTTGTGATCTGTATGCATCATAAGTATGTGCAATTAAAATAACTAATAAAGTACCTAATATTTTGCAGAATTTTACAAATGGATATTCTTGAGCAATCGTTAAAAGACATCCATTCATAGCAGCACATCCTGGAACATCTTTTTGATAAATATGGATAATTATTGTGACAGATTTATCCTCATCATCAATAGCCTTTAAGAATTGTTCAGTATCTTCTAAAGTGATAATGGATCCAAATCGCAACTTTTCTGCCTTTGACATCATTTCCAGCATCCTCTGCTTTTGATATTCTAAAAGAAACTCACCAGCCATAAGCTCAGCTAAGTCAGGATCATTTTCAAGCATTTTTTCTCTTTCATCATCCAAAGCACTGCGACAAGTGAGAGTAAGTTTCTTTATAAGCTCTAACTTTTCTTTTTCTAGTTCTTCTCGTTTTTCACTTTCTATTTGTTTAAACCTTTGCCAATCCTAGAAAAAAACAAAATAAAATGTAAATATTACTTGTGGAAAGTAAAAAAACAACAAATATGTAAGCCTACCCTAATAACTCCTTTTGGCCCAGTATTACTGGATGTTCCATCCCAATCGGAAACCTCAATGGATTCTTCCTTATGAGGCATGTCATTATTAGGAACATCATCTTCTTTGTCGGAGCAACCGGAATCATTTCCATCTTCATCTTCACTGGAACTGCTACAATAATACTGCATTTTGTTACCTAAGATTTTATCTTCTAATGTTGCCATTTTTCTGGTTTTTTAGTGAGTAGTAGTGCCGTTGAATAATAAGTATGACAAGAGTAAGTAAAGCTTGATTCTTTGAAACCAATTTATAATCTTGTGAATTCCTTTACAATTTTCAAGTTTAAATATTGATGTTGGAAAATTTTAGGCATATTCTTGTGTGTCTAGTCAGTCGAGTAATGTTATTTATTTAAAAAACAAAGGCTAAATTGAGCACTGACGCGTTACTTCAATCAGAGTTAATTCTTGATGACAATCAATAGATTTAATTGATCATTCTTGACTCGAATCTACCACTACAGACGAGTTACGCTGCTTTTAAGTATCATCTCGTGAATTTAATCAAAAACTCAATCAAATCATCTGAAAGTAAATTATTGTTTTGGTTTACGTGAAATATAAGCCTGCACCACGCAACTTGATGTACCTACTGACCCAGCCCAAAATAATACAGACTTTATTGGGATTTGTAAATTTCTTCCTTACCGATGAATTCCAAGGCGCTTGCGCTCGCCACTCGGACCGAGCTTTTGCGTTGCAAAAGTAAACACTCTGTCCTTTATATGGGTCACCCCTTGGCCCTTATTTCACTACGCCTCCAAAGATCAGGGTATTGGCTACATCGATCTAAATGACCTTGTCCGTGGATATCGATCGAATTTTCTGCAGTCTTGATTTATACGTTTTTAAAATTTAAATATTTTCAAATTATTAATAATGGTCAGCCGAAGATACGTAATATGTGCGATATAAATACTCTTGTCATTCATGAATCACGTGCGATAATTCTTGGTTTAGAATTTTATTTTTACATTAAACAAGAAAAATCATTAAACTTAAAAAAATGAATGGAACTAATAATAACTAACTATTTCTTTAACAATTGCAATAAAAAATTCATTCAATCATAATTTTGTATCTAATTATTTAACTCATATAAAACGTATATATTATGTCGATTCAATTAATTTGAGAAGCTTTGGTAATTCAAGATTTAAAAATAGAATAGCAATATCAACAACCAGGGGCGGCGCCAGCCCTCTGGATGGTATGGAAGGACCCAGACCCAGATTGAAAGTGGGTATGGAATTCCAGACCCTGAAATTATAAGTTGAAGTTTTTGACCAAATAAAATATTTATTCAAATTTATGTAAGACGTGAAAGTAGGAAAACCATTTTTTTTAAAACCAATAATTTAAATTTGGCGGACGAAAAAACTGGTCGGCTATCCCCCAAGCTCCAAACCCCCAAATACCCTGGGCGCCCGAGGTCAACGAAAAAACTGGTCGGCTATCCCCCAAGCTCTAAACCCCCGAATACCCTGGGTGCCCGAGTTCCCCTGTGGGGGATAGCTGACCAGTTTTTTTGTTAAACTCGGGCGCCCAGGGTATTTGGGGGTTTAGAGCTTGGGGGATAGCTGATCAGTTTTTTCGTTGAACTCGGGCGCCCAGGGTATTTGGGGGTTCAAAGCTTGGTGGATAGCCGACCAGTTTTTTTGTTGCACTCGGGCGCCCAGGGTCTGGGGGATTCAGAGCTTAGGGCATAGCTGATCAGTTTATCCATTGAACTCTACGCCCTGGGTTTGGAGAGTTTAGAGCTTGGGGGATAGCTGATCAGATTATTTATTGAACTTGACGCCCAGGATTTTAGGGGGTTTAGAGCTTGGGGGATAGCTGATCAGTTTTTTCGTTGACCTTGGGTGCCCAGAGTATTTGGGAGTTTAGAGCTTGGGGGATAGCTGATCAATTTTTTTGTTGAATCCGGGCCCCCAGGGTATTTGGGGGTTTAAAGCTTGGGGGATAGCTTACCAGTTTTTTTTTTTTCTTAGACGTCAGTTTCAAAAAAAAGCTCATCTTTAGGAGCGATGAGCTTTTTTTTTTTTTTATGAATTCCACACCCAGAAAATCGGGTAGCGCCGCCCCTGTCAACAACTATATATACTATCTAAATTTATATATATGCTGAGAAACCTGTTCATACCTACGCTTTGAAAAATTTTTCAATTGTGATAAACAAAGTTTCTGCATAACATAATTATAATTGAGACAAATTAAAAAAAAAAAAAATGGTACTTTTATAAATAAACAATTATTAATTCTAATAATTTATATTTATATTTATTTTTTTTTAATTTATGACTCTAGTTAGTAGTTTTATTAATGATAAATTACTCAACAACTTTTGAATACAAAAGCTGTTTGACAACAACTTTTTCATGTTGTAAAAATTCAGCTTTATCAACAATTAGAAGAGCTTAGGTAACTATGAAAATGAAAATTAGAAGCGAATCATTCAGTTAACAAAAGGCAAGTAAAATAGATCAAACGTGACTAATGTCCATGTTTATTTGAAAGCAATCTCCGTGATTTAAGTTAAATAGCGCAAGTGCGCGCTTAAACAATACCCCCGCAGCGGAGCTTTCAGATTCTTCTTTATCGCTCATCTTGCGGGGATATATTCGTAAATTAATTGATGCTGGTTTGAGTTTGCTGCGAGCATTGATTTTACTTAACAGTGGAAATGACTTTGATACAAAATAGTTTTCTCCTACAAAACAACATAAATTAATTCAGAAATAAATTAGGGATAGACCTTGATTTTTTTTTTTTTTTTTAAATTAATATTTTTGTTTTTTTTTTCGAATTTGAATTTGACAGTTGTGTGGTTATTCAAAGAAATATATTTTTTATTAAAATTTGAAATTCATTGATTTAAATTTTTATCATCATTGAAAACTTAATGTCTAAAATTTATTAGATTTAAAAATTCAAAACTTATAAATAGTTTTCTAAAATATAATCACTTAGAAAGTAATTGTAAATTATAATTAGTACAGTAAAAAAAAAATTATGAAAAAACTCTGTATTTAGTTTTAAATTATTATATTATAGATAAGATTATTTTTAATTAACCATTACAAATATCTATTGCCGATTTAGCAAGATGAGGAACGAATAAAAATTTCCACTAATTCATTGCACAGTGAAGTAACACAACGTTTAGTTAGGATAGACAAACGTCACGAGAATAAAACGGTTAAATAGTTCTAAATAAAAAAATTCGACACGATTGAATAAATTATTCCTGAGCGTGTTTCTTGTCATCGTTTGAACGGTCACGATTGCAGATCAGTCAATAATATAATGTCAGTCTAAGAATAAAAAGAGTGCCTTGGAATTTTTCATATACGACTAACAGTTTTCAAATGTAAACATTATTAATTGATCCATGAATTTTGAACATTATAAGTCATGCTACCAACACCATAACCGCCGGAAAATATTTTTTTTTTTTTTTTTTCATATCAAAGAAAAAACTAAAATTTTAAAAATTTTGAAAAATCTAGTATGATGCAAAGTTGGGTTAGACCATTATTTTGAAAAAAAATTCCAATTTTAAATTCTGTCTCAAAATTTTGACCAACTTGCTCACTATTTAAATAAGTAAAAACATTAGTATTTAGTATTTGAGACAAATCTAGCAATAATAATAGTTCGTTTCAAACTTTTTATATTTCAAGTAGAAATCCTGAATTTACCCGATGCGTAATTTCATAGCTTTGAAAAAAATTACATACGGATAAAATTTATCCGCCTGTAATTTAAAAAAAAATGGCAAAAATATTTCACAAGCGTACTTGCATGCTTTGATTGCATGACCATCTAATTAAATATCGTACGTCGCATGAATTTTCTCACTATTTTTTTTTCTCTAAAATTCTAGCATTTTCCTATTTTTTACACAAATCAAAAATTTAAAAATTGTTTAGCGTGCAATGTACAAAGTATTAAGAAAACATTGAAAATTTTAAAAATTTTAAATACGTTTTCTTGGAAGCTAAAAATCAGATGGTAAATTTGAATTTTTTTTTTTTCATTTTTTACGTTGTTATTATACGAGTTCTTACCCCAATAGTATATTACACACCGGGCGCTGGAAAAGTGTCAGCCAGCCCTAGCATACCCAAATTGACGTCCGAGCCGAAAGCGAGGTTTGCTATGGGTGGCTAATAGTTTTCCAGCGATGTGTGTAATGTTTTTTTTTATTGCAAAGGCCCCGAAAATGTAACTTGCCCCACGTAGCTGGAGGAATAGTTGCGTTTTCCGGGACCGCGCAATGAAAATAAATAATAATTACAACTTGCGTTATGCAGCTTGTTATACAAATATTTATATATTGATATTACTTTTAGAGTTTATTTTAGTAGCTGATGTAAAGTATAAGAGAGAATTTATTAATAAAAATTTTGTATCAGTGAAAGTGAAGAAAAAAATTCATAATTTAAGCTTGCTCTGCAAATTTCTCCAAGACCGTAGGGGGCTTTTCTTTTTATCTCATGCGCATTTTCCTCTGGCGTGTGTCAAGTGTCATCAGAACGTCATAACAACTATCGTGAAAGACTTTTTCTTTTGAGCTTCGTGTAATCTTGAAGCTTCCCAGCAGACTGTAAAACTTTTTATTTAAATAATTTTTTTTTTTTTTTTTGCTTCACTGTAATCAATTGCATATGTTACAAGTCATGAAGAAAGATTTTATTTCAAGTTCTTTTTTCTTATTTTTATATGAGCCATGGAAAAATTCATAATTTTTTTTTTTCAAGATAAGTACACTGAGAGAAAGAATCAGTGACTGTTACTGAATCATTCAGTAAAAAGCACTGTAAAATATTAGAGTGTCAGTTAATACATATGAAGTAACTATTAACGCATGGGATTTTGTAAGACGCTCCTAATTTTACCTATGCTTTCAATTTGACAATATAAATATATTTTATTTTTGTGAGTTGCAGTTTATGTTTAATTTATTTAAAAATATTTTGTCTTTGAATGGATACTGTCTATATTATACGATAAAGTATAGGATAAATTAAGAACAACAGAAAATTTACAATTTTTAACCTTAATCGGACGGGTTTGCAAGAACTTGAAAAGAAGATTCATGATACCTCCTATGCGGTAACAGTTACCACATTTTCAGTAACTACAGATGGGTGACTTTTCAATAACTTATTACTGAATATTCAGTAACTGTTACTGCAGTGTGGTTACGGTCACCGTTTATTTCTCTCAGTGTAGTAAAATAAGTTCTTCTTTGCAATAACTTTATTATCAATGATAGTTAGTGTTATAAATTGAAAAAAAACACAATATGTTATCATATTAAGTTTAATCGGCCACTGGAGGAAAGAAAAAATAATATAAAACAAAAATAAAATAAAATAAAATAATTAGAAAATCAATAAATACAAAATAAAAAAATAAAAAATAAAATATAATTTTATAATAAAAATAAGTTTGTAAATATTTCTCAAAGTTTCAAGCCAGGGTTTGCTTAACAAATCAAAGAGAATATTCACTTGCTTATTGAAAAAAGAAAAGATGTAGAAGGTTAGAAAAAGAAAAATGTTGAATAAGTAAATTCGGTTTCGTCCTTATTAATATGTTATCATTATTTATCATAAGAAAAATTAATTACATTTTTTATCCAAGTTCGGTATCTGTATAATCCTCAGGAGATTTTAAATTTTTAAAGTACCGCTCGTGAAGTATAAAGAGTATAACATTGAGATGCATAATAAAATTTTTGCTATATTTTTTAGATTTTCTCAGAAATGGATAGTTAGAAAAATGAATTAAAACTAAATTTAATTAAAATCCCTTACTTTCTAATCTTATCATATGGCTAAGAAAAAAAAGAAAAAAATTGTGCATAAATCAAAGCCAATAAGTGAAAAAATAATCATGTGTCATTATACTTTATTGCCAAAGCACTCAAGTTATTCTTTTTAGTAAAAATAATAAAATACGGGAAAATCCGCTTTTTGTAGAATGAGCAACCGCAAAAAATTTTGAAATAACTAAAAAAAGTTTCAGGATTCATAATTTAAAGTCCTTAACTCTTTTCTGACCGTTAAAAGGTATCTCTTTCAAGATATCAAGAAGGTGAGGAGCAGGGAGACATTTAAGTTATTTAGTACTTTAACTTACATTCAAATTAAAGTACTTTAGTTCGTGATCTTGAGCCTTTGATTCCTTTCAATTTTGCAACGCAACTTTAAAAATCACAAGATAAAATGTTAATTGAGAACATTATATATCTCAATTATATAGGTACTAAGTAGTGAACGCGTTAAATCCCTGTTGCTTGAAATTCTTACGAAAATTAATTTTTGTAGCAAATCGGAAAATGACATCTCGAATTTAAAAATTTCGGATAATTTAGGAAATGAGTCGAATCATTTTTTTTCAGTGCTCAAAAGACGATATTAAAGCTTCCAAACAAAACTCCAAAAAATAGAGTGAGTCTTATTATACGTCGAAGGTACAAAATTTAAGGGGGTACATATACCTAAAAAAAAAAACTCAGAAAAAATTTTGTAAGTTTTTTAAAAATGATTTATTTAAAAAGATATTTTTTTTCCATAATATACACACATTTTTACATAATTTTTTACATTTAGAAATTTAAAATAAGTGTTTTTATAATTGTTATAAAATTCAGCTTATTTAGGCTATGAAAGATCATTGCTCGTAAAGTCAAAATTTTTCCTTAAAGCGGATGGACCCAGGACTTGGCATAGTTGTTGTACATGTGAACCCTCATGAGCGGAACCTCAGGCAACCAAATCCAAGCACTATTAAGCTACTTGCATACTCTAAAATTGCTTAGTGTGGTTAAAATTTTGATAGTTTTTATCATTTTAGTCAATTTATGGTGTGCTATCAGCTTAATAATGCTTAGATTTGGTTGCCTGAGGTTGCGCTCATGAGGGTTCACATGTACAACAAGTGTGCAAAGTCCTGGGTCCATCCGCTGTCTGGAAAAATTTTGGCTTTACGAGCAATGCCCTCATTTTCTCAAAAATCACATATTTGAGAAAATGGCTTTTAAAGTTCTGAACAGATTTTGATGAATATAATGTAACACACCAACACATAAACATTTATATCTTGAAAATATCTTGTCGCAGGACTCTTGCTTGATGTAAATACTCTTTTGCACACAGTCGGATACTTTATTTTTTTTCTCCTGCTCCTAAAGTGATCCAATTAGCTTTTTTATCAAATCACACACTATTAGGCACCAAGACCAAGTTAAGACTTTGTATGCAATTATCTAAAAATTATCTTTAATTTTAAATCACAGAATTATTTTTTTACTTCACATTTGTACATAAACACCTTTTTTTTAACAACTAAAAAACTTCATTAGTTTACCTGGTAAGAATTGGTCATTTATTCTTAAATTTTTTTTTTTGAATAAAACTAACTTATTTACTTCAGATTGAAATAATAACAAAAACAAAACCAAGTAAAGTAGAATTTCACTAGAAAGATGACTCAAAGAACAAAAAAGTCGTCATGAACTTGCAACGCTGCGTAGAAATACCTAATTTGATATCGATAGATCGATATTGGTGTAATATACTAAAGTAGACTCGTAGAGGTAATATGTCATATATTATGTCATGAAGGTTATAAATTTTTTTATGCGATCGATTCTAACTTAATAAATTGTTTTTAGCATTAGACTTGAAATGAAAGTTAATCTGTCATTCTTAATTTTCATTATTAAGATATTATGTCACGGAAAAAATCTAATCACAGATAAAAAAATTTTCTGTTTTTTCATCGCTTTTATTAGACGAAAACGATATAAATACTTACAGTTCTGTTCGTGGATAAAAAAAAAAATTATACCTACATTGCGAAAATTAAAAAAGGAAAAAATACATCGAAAAAGCATTTGTACCTATAGTATCGTAGAAAGTATTTCTGCTACTAGAACTGACTTGAAATTCTTGAATTTCAAAAAAAGCCATTTCAACGTAAATTTAATCAATTGAATGTCTTTATTAAATTAACTGTAACTTTTTTTCCTTAACGAATTAAGAAACGCGGTTTGCGGCATTTGAAAGCTGATGTAAAAGTACATCAAAAAACACAAAAACCTGAAAATTGATTTTTTGAAAAATTTTAGGTATATGTACCCCCTTAACAAACTAATTGTTCGCCGCTTGACGCACAGGCGTTGTAATATTCATTTAAGGAGGCTTGGCAGTTTTTTCAAAATCCAAAAGTAAGAACCCAAAAAATTCCTGTAGATTCCTTGAAGTAAGACAAACAACTTTCCTATTTAACACAACAATGGTTGTCGGACTCGTTTTCGAGAAAAAAATCAGTTTAGAATTTTTTTTTTAACATGGGCTCTTATGGAAAAAACATTTAAAAATTTGGCAAATCATCAAAATCCACAAGTTTACTACGAGTCAGGTGTCATTTTAAAGATAAAAATTTGAAAATTATTTTAAAATTATAAAAATTTAAGATCATCGGACTAATTTACAAGAAAAATAGAAAATTGCGGTACATAACCTTCAAAACATGCAATTTTTCAACGTTTTTAAAAAATTTTTATCTTAAATTTTGTTTTAATATGTTTAAAAATGATAAATAATCACTTACTAATAAAAATAAATAAAAAAAATACTTTTTTTCTTATTTTCAATTTCATGCGCCCGCAAGGGCCCCCGCTGGGTACGACCCCTACGCTGCCAAGCCTCCTTAAATGTCATACCCGGAGGATTAACGTCTCAACTGCAGTCCCTTGATGAGTCACTCATTAAACCATTCGAACAGTTTACGAGAGAAGAGTGGAATTCTTTTATGTTTGACACCAGCGCTTCCAACTATATCGCAAGCTTGCAATTTACTGGTCCAAAGTGAATAAAAATCATTTTTGAAATATGGAATCAGCGATGCTCCCGATGGTACAGAAGATCGTAAATTGTGCTTACGATTATTCATATACATCAGAATATGAAGCAGATGAATCTTTGTCAGAATCGACTCAGAATGGTGTAAGTAATAATGAATGATTGTGTGAATTAATTTTTTATCGTATTGTGACTTAATTTTAATTTATAGTTTTTTAAATGGATTATGACTTAATTTTTACTGTTTTTCATTAAGTTTTAATTTGTTTTAAGTAAAAGTTTTTTTCGTCAAAACCTATAATCCTTATTTTGGGACGCGTCTTTCACGGTGCAGCGTCTTATATATAGGCTGAAAAATACGGTACGAGTTTCATTTAAAGCCAAAAAAAATTCACAATTTTTCATTAAGTTTTGCGTCATTTTCCAAATCGTAAAGATAATATTTATAGCAATTACAGCATACAACATCATGCCATTTTTCACCGATCGAGCCCCTCGAACAAATAAGATTTTTCAATTTCATCAGCAAACTCGGGAAGATGAGAAAAAAAATAAAGAAGAGAAAAAGAAGAGCTCGTATTGACCAAGCCACCAGTAGCGCTCGAAGATAAGGACACAAACATTGGAGAAAATTATCCAGCCAGCTCTAGTAATAAGAAAAAAAAAACTGGGCGATAATAATTGGGGAGGCGTGATGTTGGCCGATAAATATTCATGATTTTTTAATTGCTAGCTTGTTTATACGAGCTGTAGGAACAAAAGATAAGAAGGGTTTTTTAAAATCCTACACCGAGTCTCCTTCTTAGAGGAAGCGGGAAAACCGATTAGACGATTCGCGATAGCTTTTAAACTCGGCTTATCTGAGCTATTATAAGCTCGATTTTGAAAAAGAAGACGCCGATAAGCGGCTTCGACGGGGGGTCCGGCGAGCGTAGTTTTAAAAAATTACTGTTTTTTAAAGCTCGATACGGATTACTTTTTTTTTCTCCCCTCTCGTTGTATTTTTCGATAATAATTAAGAGTATCAAAACAAATGATGCAGCATGACGAAAGAAACGTCGTGCGTTTTATCAGCTCGGAGCCATCCCTCCCGATACAACAATAATTGCAACGGCGGGTTCTTTGACCATACCGAATCGCAAACACGCTTATCGAGCTTTTTTTTCCGAGTTTTACGGATATATTAAAAAAAAAAATTTTAATTCAATATCGTTGAAGCGAACCAACAGATCTCATTACACAACGAGCCACAACTTCAAATCAAGTTACACTGAATGTGGTCGATGCTGAGTTACACTTCAATCGTTCCATAAATAATATAAATGTCAGTGTAGGTTGTAATAAAAAAAAGTAGTCGCGTAATAGTACATATCGACACTAGTGCCTAAAACAAGGCAAAGTTTTTTCACACGGCGCGAAGTTATCGCACGAGCGAAGCGAGTGTGATAGCGCATGCACCGCGTGAAAAAACCTTTGTCTTGTTTAGGCTCCAGTGTCGATATGTGCTTTATCGAATCGAGTGGCTAAAACATGACAACTTCAGGTCGTGCGTAGAAAAATGTTTTAGCCACGAATGCGATAAAAATTATATTCATTTATTCAAAAGAAGTCGAGGGATTACAGGATTTGTCAAACGGAACATTCAGCTTTAAAGATAAGTTTCGTGTACGTACAAACTTGTACGAGGCAAATGATAGATAAGTGCGATAATGTCGTGATGACAAGTGCGATAAAAACGTTTATCGCTACGAAATATTTACAAGATGCCGAGGTACCCCCTGCGGGCCAGCTCTAAAACAGCTGTTTTTTTTTATGTCGATGCACCTGTATGGAAACTGGTCTAGGTTGAAGATCAACCAGAGTGATTTGCATTGTTTTCAACGAGGTTTTCAATGCGATTTAAAGAAAAACATGAAAATTTATAAGACTTTGGTGTTCAATACGTAAATTGAAAACAATCTTAAGTAACTTCATCGAAGTACAATTTAAATGCGAAGTTACATAGAGAAAAATTTTAACGTGCTTCTCTTTGGCATAAAAAATTATTTTCAAGAAGACAACGTTATCCTTTGATCTCATATTTCAATATCGGAATGAACTAGTTCTCTTGAAATTTTAAAAATCTGGTTTTATGTAACTTTCAGAAATTGTTGAGCTTATGAAGTTTTTAGCAGTCTTAAAAAATTATCCAAAAAGGACATGCGCGCGCGATTAATCTTTCTGTTGCAACAGAAAACATTGTTTTTCGAAGGATGAAGGATGCAAATCGACGAAAAAAATGGTTGCTGGCGTCTTATAATTTTTTCATCACTTTACTTTTCTATTCGTTTGCAAAGTTGAAAAAATGTATTAATTAACATTTTTGAAATTATAAATTCAGAAGAGCATAACAGAGCCATTAGAAATTCAAAATGTATTTTTTATCGTCTTTCAATTAGTGTTTCTTTTTTTTTTTTTTTTTTTATAAAATAGCTTATTTGTTTTTTTATCATATTTTTATCTTCACATCAGTTTAATAAACACGTGCAGTTACTTGAAAGTTATGTAGTGAAGAGATTTTAGTAAAAAAATTTAGTTTTGTCACGTTATTTGAAAATCAACTTAGCCAGTTAAGAAGGATTTTTTTATAAAAATCATGAAAAATTGACATTATAGTGTCAACTTATTTTGAAGTTATCGATTCGACAAAAACAAAAAAGAAACTTTAACAATGGCACACAAAAGAGACAATTTTTTATCTGTACATAATCTTTTCAGATTTGACACATTTTTCCAAAATACATAAAAATATGATTTTTAATTTTATTAGTGTTACTTGTCATTCAGGGTTTTTACTGTACATAAGAGTTTTTCATAATCAGTAGAGTTGGTATATATATTGAGTCTGAAAAACCGATAGATTTTACACTTGAGTTTACTTATTTTGTTGTTTTTTAATAATTTTTCCTTATTGTAACCTCAAAATCGGACCTTAACCCCTTGATAGTCTCTCATGAGGAAAAAAATTTTCTAAAACATGGTCGAAAAGGATTCTTTGTTCAACTCGTTGCGACCCTCAACTTCGGCTTGTATCACAAACCTTTCGGCCAAATAAACCCTTTCCCACCACGTATGAAAAATAATATTATTTACGTGTACTCGTTTAATTGCAGATTTAATAAAATTAAAAAATACTCTTATATTGACTATCAATTTAATGTTTTGACCAACAGATTTAAAATAAAATTGTAAAGCTGGTAACAGAAATTAGTTTGCAACCTAAACATGAGTAAAAAAGAATTATCATAAAAATATGTGTGATGAACTAAGAAAATTTATTTATGGATGGGATATTGATAAGATGATAGAAATTTGTCAATTTTAATAGTTGCAAATTTTAACATATACAATTGTCTATTTTAATTGATAAAATCGAGGATAAAATTGGATCGAGGTAATTTTTAAGTTTTGTTGATCAATAATACAATTGGCCGATCTAAAAATATTATCGACAAGTAATAGAATAAATCATGCTTGATAAAAAATGATTGTTTGGGTGAACGAATGTTACCTAGAGCAAACAAATTTTACCCCTGTAATCTCCTGACCAATCAAACTTGACACCGAAAAAAAGCATTAAGAGATAGTCGTGCGAATTTTGCAGTAATGCAACGTTCTAGAACAGTCCGTGCACCTGTTAAGAGCATTAAAGTCATTGGTAATCAGTGACGGTAGTTTACCAACTAGGCTTATTTAATTGTGTAGACGAGGCTTAATCTATTACAATAAATTCGCACTGATCTAAATTCTTAGATTCATTAGAAAAATATAGGTCCATTTACTCTGAAAACTAACATTATTGTTTCTGTTTTTTTTCAAAGCGTTTGTTTTCAAAATTCTAATAAGTACCTGAATGGATTTTTAATGATACTCTAGATTGAAATTACGAATTTTTAACAATATTTCCAATTAACGCAAGATAAGAATGTTTATTGGAAAAAAAAGTTCCCAGAATATGAAAAATTCCAATAGGTCGAGTCGATAAAATCAGTCGACCGCAAGCCGATAAACGAAACTTAAAGAATTTTGTCCATCGACCTGCAGCACTCCTGCATTGATCAAGATATGGGCGGTCCCAGGGGATAATTGTCCTGCACCAAATTCCCTCGGTTACATTTTTCCACAGCTCGTCAGCCCTCGGAAAAGTACCGGAAAAAAAGTTTCTGTCTTCATTTTCAAGTCTGTGTGCAATGTACTTACAACAATAGATAAGGCTTGTTTTTATTTACAATCGTGAAACGTGTGCAATTCGTTTAAATTCTTTTTCTTACTGCAGAATCTACATACGATTAAAATTACATAATAAAAAATAAGCGAGGATAAAGTTTTAATTGATCACTGTAATGATTTTTCATACTTGATGCGTGCGAGCGCGAGGGTTACATTTATAATCCTTATCTAAGCCGCTTAATGGTTTTTATATATGCAGCAGCAGCGCAAAGGAAATTTTTACTTGCAAGCGCGAGAGGTTTCGTAAGCGTCGTTGTTATCCATCTAAATTTAAAGCGAGCTATTGCTGTCAACAAATTTATCAAAATTGTATCGATAGTATGTAGTGTGGCATGCACCACCGACTGATAGTCGTCTTCTTTCCACAACCACGTATGTGCGTCCGTTTGGACTGCCGATTTTATTTTTTCGATCGGTTCAACGTCACTGAAAACAATTTGTCTTAGGGTAAACAGTTGCTCAACGCGAGCGATTTCGATTAACTGCGTCAATGATGAAAATTTGACCAAAATATTTTTGTTTAAGAATTTTTTTTAAATTGTCAATTTTTGTGAAAGTAATTTTCAAGTGCGGAAAAACAGTTTTTTGACGACGTTTTTTTGCTCACCCGTGGTTGAGTATACTCCGAAGAGAAAAGTTAAAATTTATATCCGTGAAAGTAACATTATGATATTTAGCTAAATTATCAAAATTCAGTCTCAAACTGATAACATTTACGTCTATAAAGTTCAATCTTTGAACTTAGTTTTTTTGTCTTAGAATATTTTCATTCGTATATAGTGTTATATTTTTTTTATTGACATTTAAATAATCTTAATAAGCATTTACGAAGATATGAGATAAATAAATTTTAAAAGTATGAGGCAAGAGATTTTTAGAAAAACATAATTTTTTCAGTGTAATAGCTTTGCGTTCTAACTTAATTATGAATAAATTAAATAAATTAAGTCTTCCTTCAATTAATGTTCTTAAGATTTATCGTCCATATACTGAATCGTTTCGAAGATCTTTCATTATTACAAAGGGATACCTCAAGAAGCTGCATTCTTGTCGTATCCCTTTTAGCTACAAAAAAATTTCAAGCAATTAGGTTCGAGTTATTGGAACCGGTTTGAAAATAAAATAAAAGTAAAATTAAACTGGTTATATGAATTCTATAGAGTAACTTAATTTTGATTTTGTTTTTAATAATTATTTAAATACATGAAGCAATTTGAATACATTAACCAATAATTTTATGTAAAAATGTTACTTAAATAAATAATCAAAAATCTGAATCTTAAAAGAAGATATTATATATTGGATCAATTTTTAGCGCTAGATATTTTCGAGGATTTTCCATTTTTTTCATCTTGTCATTGAGAAAATCTTTATAAAAAAAAATTGTAAACTTTTCAATTACATACTGTAGAGGAGAGCCGGGTAATTCGGGCAGTTTGAGCGAGCTGTACAAACTTTATTTTATAAAAATAAAATTTATTAATTTTTGCTCTTGGAAACAGTTTATTTTTGTAAATGAACTGTTTGAGAATAAGTATACAAAAACTTAGCACCTAAATGATGATATAAAAATTAATAAATGATAAAAACTGAGACCATATCAGCCGAGCTATTCGGGCACTGACGCAGGCTATTTGGACATTTTCTCTTGGGCATTTTCATAATTTTACATTAAAACGCGTGTATCAGACTTTTGTTTGTTAACAAATCAATCTTCATGTATTCAAATAATAAAATCCACCAGTAGGTAACTTGTTAGATTTACATTTGAATTTTTCTCTTCTTGAAATTCTAAAGGAGAACGGGCTATTCGGGCAGTTTGGACAGTTTTTATTTTTATTAATTATAAAAATTATTATTTTGATTTGGTAGCTTTGAGAAATCATGAAATAAAACCCATGTTATCGCTTACTTTTTTTTTTTAAGCTAGTTCGTATAATATCTTTGAAATATTAACAACCGCCCGGATAGCCCGACTGTTCCCTACTGCAACCTAAATTTTCCATTGTCTTGGGTCAAAGAACGTGCAAGGAATTTTTTCCAAAATAGCCTGCACCTAGAAATAAAACTAGAGCGGAATAAAACCAAAAATAAACAAGACCAGAAACTCCTCAACGCGCAAACACAAAATGACGCAGATTTATTCACAAACTCGGTCACCAATAAATAAATACAAGAAAACCAACGAAAGAAGAAAAAAAATAACGATAGTTTTTATCTACGAAGATCCTCCCCCGCCAGCCAATGGCAGCGTCGCATTGCCCCCACCAACGGTCTTTGGATCGGACCTCGGGGGGTTAAGATGTACCCCCACTCTCGAGGCGGTCGCCCCCCGGGTAGCCGCTTAAAACCCGGGGCCCCGAGGTCTTACTGTAGCCACTGAACGATCCGACGCCGAAGCGAACGGACAAATTGTTTTAATAACCGATTACTCACTTTTCTTGTGATTGTTTTAACCAAGTGAAACGCCAAGATGCCGATGGTAGACAAGACTAACGGACACGCCAAGGTGCTTGGCAAGAGGCCCAGCGAAAATGAATTCCTCCACTCGCATGTCAAGAACAACTGCGAGCACAACGGATCGGTCCAAACCTCGTGAGTACCTCTGGATCTTGTATATTGGGGAGTTAGGACACAGTGGAGGATTTTTTGATTGTTGTCGATAAACTAAATCCGATTGAAAGTTTGTGGGCATTTGTGATTCACTACTTGAAAATCATGGATATAATAAACAATCCGACTGAAAAAAAAAATACTCATGGTTTCTTTTGGATTTTTAAAATTTTTTAGGCTTATTTTGTCACTTTTCATTGCTTTTAAAATATCTGATCGAAACATTTCTTCTGCTTCATTCGCTCGTACTTTTAGAATTTTTATGGTCGAAATGGAACATTCATTTTTTTTTTTTTTTATTAGTGTGAGACTAAAAAGTGCTTTTTCGAGTTTTTGAAAAATTTTTTTTTTTTTTTTTCTGACATTAATCAAAGGACTGTCGGCAGAAGAAAAAAATTTTTCACGTGATTTAAATATTCTAAGCTTTGGCTTATGAATATCTTTCATTAAAAATTATGGGATTCAATAACTATTATTACTTCATTGACACAAATGAATAATCGCAGAGTGTTTTTAACATTATCAATGCCAATCGTTTTCATCGAGAGCGTGTAAAAGTTTAGAAACAAGCAAATTGTCCGAGATTAAGTGCCGATTTAAACTTTATCAGTCGGCTATCTTTGATAGATCGGTGAAAAACAATGTTGAGTAAATTGTGAAATTCGAAAAAAAAAAAAAACTCAAATAAATAAAATAAACAATTATCTTTATCTCGTAAAGTTTCCGATAAATAAATTAGATAACCGTGCGTAATTTCACAAACTTCCATTAGTAAGCTTTCATGAAACTAATAGTTTAGAAAAGCTTACGAGGCAGTGTATCTGTACTCGAATGCAGTATGCGCTTCAAAGGTCTCGTGAGGAAATTCTTATGGTCACGAGACGCTCGTTATTAATCACGCTTTTTTCTTTTTTTTCATGCTTCTTTTTTTTTCTTTTGGAATTACTACCATACCCGTTCTGTGCAATCGATTGATTAATTCTTTCTCTATTTAAAAAATCCTCTGATTTATGCGTTATAGCCTAGCGATTAGTTCCATCGAAGAATTCTTGATTTTTTTTTTTTTTTTGAAAAAAAATGAGAACCCAGAATTCCAAAATCTTTTTTTTTTCTCTCTGGAACTGGGAAATAATCAGAATAGTACTTTTTAAAAGAAAACTAATTAAAAATGATTTATTATTTAAACAAGCATTGCGGAACTATAAAAACATGATGATTTATTTATAAAATGCAAAACCATAGAAACTCATTTGGGTCAATACTTACTTTCGAAACCTGTAAGATAAATCATTGTGAAGTTGAGTAATCAATTTTTTCATTGTTTAGTTTGCATATTCTAAACTAGTTATAATTGAATTTTTTTTTTTTTTTTGCATTTTGAAATAAAACAAAATTGGAATCCTACACACATTTTCTTGAATCTAAGAATCTGAATTTTTTGTTTTGAGAAATAAGAATCAAACGCTGTACGTTCTCCCGAAGTTAAAGCCAAGTTTTGAAACTGGAGAAGTTTGAGATCACGGCGAGAACACAATTAGTCGGCTCTGCCTGGCTGGAACTTTACGGCTGATAAACAAAGGCCATTTCCGTGTCCTGCACCTGTCGAGATTTCCTTGTTCGAAAAATTTGTCAGAGAACTTTGCATGAGTAAATTTTTCTGAATTTCTTTCTGCACGATTAAATGACGCACGTGTCATCTTTTTTTATGACAATGTCTGTTACGAAAGCATTCTTAGATAGCCGGTTTGAACAAATTCAGCAAGACTCACGCCTTTTGGATAATCGCTGACAGCGCGATTTTGACACGCGCTGGTTGACGAATTTTTTTACGAAATGTGTTTCAAAAACCAGCTAGAAGAAGTGGAGCGGGGGTGGTTTTGATTTATTTTCGTTTTTTATAAAATAAGGTTAGGGTCCCTATTGCTGCTAACTGCCCTATTCCTAACCACTCCGTACTGTTCCCATGGGGCCCGAATATATTTAGTAATACAATAGAATCGTTATCAGCGATAGGGAAACTTACCTTATATGGGTTTAAAAAACTTGATTTTACATATTTAATGAAGAAAATACAAATAATAAAACTTATCAACTTGTAATAATTAATAATCAAGTACCGACTTTTCACTCATTTTTCACTGATGTAAAAAAAAATTTGGGTGTCAAATTGATTTTTTATAGAATCGCGGTAAACGACTTCCCTTGAAAAAAAAAAACTTCGAAGTACTTACCGTCTCTTAAAAAAACTCCCGTCGCAATCTTGCCGATCGACGTTAACGGGAAAAGACGCTTTAAAATCGTCCTTCATGGTTTAGCATTTTTCGATGACGATACGCGTCATTGACCAGGGCCAAGGGCCATTAACTTTAACGACTAAATCGACCGTCAGTTAGTTCTTTACTTTACGAGGGATAATTACAATCTGTACCATCCCAAAGATTAAGGAAGACGGATTACCGGAATTTGCTCATCTTTTTTTTCCCGGCGCCTCATTCTTTTTTAATTGACTCTAATTGCTGCCGATGCGATGGCGAGAGGCCGAATTCGATCTTTTTCCGAGAAAGTAATTTGTTTGCTGTACACGTTAGGGTAGCGCGCTTGTTTAGAGCTGATTTTTTAATTTTCGAATTAAATAAAGCTGCTTCTAATAGTTAAACATTCCGAGTTCAATGTTAAATATTATTTCATAGTAAAATAAAAATATATTTTCACATAATGAGTATTTTTTATAGAAAGTGGCTACGGAAATACGATTCAAAATTAACATCAATTTTTTGTTACATTGATAATTTTTTTTTGAGATCGCGGGAAAAAATTATCAAATTTGAATTTTACGGTTCATGGAAAAAAAATCGGTTGGTCAAATTTAGACGGTATCATTTCGAGATTTTTATAATATTTATAGCTCTTACGAGTAACCAAGTTCACAACGCCGAATTATGTAAACAAATTAATTTTTTATGAATATTTCATTAGTTTATGCGATTAGCTTATGGTAAAAAATTTTTTTTTCAAATCCCTGCAGCAACATGCATTTTTTTCATGGATTATTCAATCGGTCTTGTTTTTCAGGGATTGAAAAATAAATATTGAGCTATTGAATTTTCAAGACGGCCGTGTAATTACATTATGTGAACTAGGTGATCTAATTTCGTTTGTCAGCTTTGACGGTGAACTTATAATCGAAAGCACGTGAAATCCCGACGGATGATTCATTTCAGGTATAAAAAAAATCAGTGACTCGATCGTCCGAAATTATATAAAGGACGTCAGAAGAAAAAAAATACAATTCAAAGCTCTTTTTTTTTAAATCTCGAGTTTCTCGGGTTTGAAATTAATTTCATCATTCGCGAGAAAAAGAATTATATAATTAGTTTATGTTGCAGGCGTAATCAATGGTTCCTGCAAGAGTCGCTCATGTCGCGGCTGAGTTGATTCAGATCGCAGACAAGCTTTGTACTATCAGAGGCTGACGCGATTTGGCGCTAATTGTTCGTGAGATTCGGTTTGATTTTCGTTCGAGTGGTTTTG
Source organism: Encarsia formosa (assembly GCA_038277355.1). NCBI lineage: Eukaryota > Metazoa > Arthropoda > Insecta > Hymenoptera > Aphelinidae > Encarsia > Encarsia formosa. The sequence goes on from CM076184.1 coordinate 20,953,599, forward strand.
AGGTGATGGATTGTACGCGTCGAGTTGGAGAAATTTATTTATTTTTTACGTGCTTTTTAATTATCACAGTAGCGATATCACCGAAGATAGTACTCGAGATAGTAATCATTTTTACATAAATATTTACTGTTAAAATCAGCTTAACTTTCATAGAGTTAAAAATTTGAAGATTAGATAATCATTTTAACAAATTTTTTAATTTTTAAGTTCAATTGTTATTTAAAATATGATGATGTGAGCTAAATTATTACAATCAACTAAAAACTGGTTTGAAAATTTTTTTTTAACAATGTTGTTTTATGTCCGATAATAATTTAAATTCAATTGGATGTTTACGACATCTTCGGACAAGCAAGCAGTAGGTTATAAATAAAAATTCCTTGTTATGGATTATAAGATGATCAGTTATCAGCCTTGAGCCATAATCAGGACTTTCACAATGAAAGTTAATCGTAAAAGTAAACGTAGTGCAAAGCAGACGTACTTTTACTCTCTACTACGAGTACTCAACTAGTTAATTTTATTATATCATTCAATTATGCATATTTAAAAAGTTGTTATCTAAATTTGATTAGGGTTTCCTATATTAGTATTGTTTCAAGTTTTCGTAAAAGTCCTTCAACGTTTTTTTCCAAAATTGAAACTCTATTTTTCAAGTTTATTTGGGAACAGTAAACAAGCCCAAAATTTTGAGCACCCGAAAACCAAAAAATTTCCAAAAAAGTTCAACTCGCCCCTGGCCGCACAAGGGATTACCCGGATCATTAGCATACGCGCTTCGTTAAAAAGGCCCAGCCAGCAGAATCAATTAATCAAGTGACACGCAAATTAAGTATACTAATTATTCCGTTCGAATATAGCTCGGAGCCATACCCGCGAGTGCCGATTAAGCTAATTGGGTTAACGAACAGGACCGCAGCGTCAAAGGGCTCGTACGCGTATACTTTCGATCGATTTGATTGGCTGATGCATCCAGTTAGCCTATGTTGGTCAACAGTTTGCAGAGAAAAAAAAAAAAAAAAAAAATAGGCCTCTTTAAATATGTCATCGAGTAGTTACGCGAATTTCCACGTCTTCCACGCTAGCTGCGCAGTGGAATTGCTTCCAATTGATGAATTTAGCTCTCTGTCAAATGAGCTTTGACTAGCATTACGGTTCATTAGCTCCCGAGTTTTATCACGTCCGGGCTTTTGATGAAATCGACCGGGGTTAAGAGAGACACCCGAAATTTATACCGCTGTTTTGTGCTAGCTGGACTGGGATACAGGCTTTTGATCGATCGATTTTTTATCGGATGTAATTCATACTTTTCCAGTGGGATTTTTATGAGTAGTTAATCTCGGAAAATTACTGAAAGTTCTGGAATGATTTTTCTCACATGAATCATGGGAGTTTGATTTGAATGACGTGGAGTACGAGGAGATAATAGACCGACTGGCCGTGAACTTTGAAGCTGAATCGGCTGATACAAAGTACAACCTCGAAAAAAAATGTAATACCCGCAATAATAAATTTTATGCCCAAAGCTTGCAGCGTTACGCTAGCTTGCAGTGTTACGTTCGCAACTTGCTTTATTTGAAACAACAGCCAAGCTAGTCATTTGAAAATATGAAGCTCTACTATTTTACATTTTTGCTGGTTTTTTTTTGAAAATATCAATAATACAATAGCCATAAATTATTTGTATAGTTTGCATAAACAAAGAAAGCTTGATTTTTTTATTAAACTATTAAAATTGACTTTTTTAAAGTTTTGATAAAAGTATTGAAAAATATTTTTGAAACAATCTAAAAATTATAATAATTTTTCAAAAATTTTTGGAAAGAAAGAAAAAAATTGGATGCCTTTAGTAATACAGTGCAATTTTTTTTTCTTTTTCATGACCGTTGATTTAAGAAAACTTGTTTTGATTTGCTGTGAACAGTTTTAAAACTAAAACAAGTATTGAAAAAAATCGGTTAGAATGGGATTCGAACCCAATTGATCCTTGAATTTCAAGTTTAACACTCTACCAGCTAAACCACTCTCTAAATAATTTGAAATTTTCTAAAAAAGTTAAATGTTTTTGCAAAAAAAAAAAAAAATGATACGAAAATAAGTACTTGATTACTGGGAAAATCTAAAAAAATTTTTAGAATCATGCGAAATAATTTTTCTCAAGTCCTAAAAAAAAACTTCTAAATTGTTGTCTACAGTTATAACTACTTATTAACCTAAATAAATTAAAATGCTCATGTAACCATATAATTTTTAGCTTATTTTGTAATAAATAAACACTATCGAAGAGAGTATCAAAAAATTCTCGGAACCGCAAACAAATTCCTCGAATAATCAAAAAATCTACTCGTTCAGTAAGATCCCCGATCTCGCTCTCAATTATATCGTTGCTCGCGCGTAGACTCGTTATTTTTCTTGAATTCTCGGTACCTTTTCTGGAGATTTCTTCATTGTCCACATAATTGATTATGATATTAATAAAGTTCAAAACCCCCACCCCTCTTGACTCTTCTATCATCCGGTTTGCGCAATACGTCGAACAAAAACGTGACCGATTGCACTCTTCGCACTGTAGGGGGCTGATACGTTCTTATCTAACTCGCGCCGTTGGGTCTTGGTTGCATAATATTTTCATTTTCATCGCGGCACTGTGCCGATAGATCATCGACGAGTGTGACGCGAGCTCGATCTCCGCGTTGTTCGTCAATCTGTTTTTCATCCAATTGCTTAAATAATTATTAGGCTTTTTTTTTTCTCGGTTGTAATTTGCCTTCGTACAGACTTTCAATTGATTGTTGATACACTATGAAGTTAGTAATAAAGTTATCTTCCGTGTAATTTTCTGCTAATTTATTAATTTGTGTAATTTTAATTTGCTTTACAGGTTCAGCTTTGAATCACTCCAGGAAAGCGCAGAGTACTTGCTTTCCCGCACTTCCATCCGCCCGAAAATTGGAATAATCTGCGGTTCTGGATTAGGTAAGTTATTTATTGATTGAAACCGATCCCTTTTGAGTATTTATAAATCATTTAATGAAAATAAGTTTTAGCCTAGCTCATTTATATAATTAACAAAAATTTACATTTATCTTTTTTTGGATTTCTCGTAAATTTTTGTATGCTGTACCAATAAAAAATCCTCACCACAAGCTCATTTGAAAAATTTTGAAAAACCATTGACCAAAAGCTCCTTCCGCAAACAACATGACCAAATAAAACTCGATTAACGCAAATTTATGGATTTTTCGTACGAGATTCGCAAACAATGCAGTTGAAAAAACAAAAAAACAAAAAAACAAAAATTTTTGCAATTTTCAGGTTCGATAACGGAGACTCTGACGCAGAAGCAGTGCTTTCCCTACGAGGAAATTCCCCACTTCCCAACGTCTACGGTCAAGGGTCACGCGGGCCAGATGGTATTCGGCTACCTCCAGGGCCTGCCGGTAATGTGCATGCAGGGCAGATTCCACTACTACGAGGGCTACCCGTTATGGAAGGTAAATATCTTCAGAGGATTATGTCAAAGGGGAATTTTTGAAGCTTTTTTAAACAATGGGATTTTTTTCTCTGCTTCCTTAGATTTCTCTCAATCATTATTGTTGCTATTTTGATAAAAAAAAATACATAGTTTATTTAATGTATCTAAAGTATCTCGAAATTTATGAAAATTTAAAATTGGTTGAAATTATAATCTTTACAATTGCTACATCTACTTTTGGAATTAAATTTTTATAATTTTAATTAATATTATCAGATTGTGATTGTCAATTAATCTTTTAGTGGAAATAAATAAGGAAAAGATTATTTAATTGTCAAATTGTTAATCCAAAAAGTTTCTGCGCCACTCGTCTTTTTTAACTATATCAAGAATTTTATACAAAAAAGAAACAAAGTGAAAGAAAAAATGAAATACCAATTGTAAAAGTTAGCTAATAAAAAAGCTTAACAATGGCAAATACTATTTTGTAAGCGGTTTCAACACTGTCGACTGATACAAATTTACTGTGTATTTTTCTATCGGTATAAGCCTTTGTGTACATGAATAATGAGGGTCATGATAGTAACCATTTTTACAGTTTTGGATGCAATTTTTAATTTCATTGTTTAGTATGAAGATTGATATGCTTATGATAAAGTATTAATCATAATAGCTCGAGAAGGTTTCTTGAGAAGCAAGGTTGGTACAGTCAGCGTGTGCTAGTTTCACGCATTGTTGTTGTTTTTAAAAACAAAAAGGCTGTTTGAGTAGTACCTTTTTATTTACAAAACTAAGAAGCCGAGACCAACATCCACGTAATTGACACTACAGATCTAAAATTTAACTTGAACCATCATTATAAATTTTTCTAAGTTTTTTTTTTTTCATTTTATTATTTTATTAATTCTTACGGACCAACAGGCCTTACATATAAAATTCATACATATAAAAGTCGTTCATTTATTCTCGAATCTTGGACTAAAATATTTTCAGTTTTTATTTTTTCTAGTTGAAAATTACCCTGAGGCGTTTTATTAAATAAATAAATGAACTGACAGGCTTAAGGAGGCTTGGCAGTTTTTTCAAAATCCAAAAGTAAGAACCCAAAAAATTCCTGTAGATTCCTTGAAGTAAGACAAATAACTTTCCTATTTAACACAACAATGGTTGTCGGACTCGTTTTCGAGAAAAAAATCAGTTTAGAATTTTTTTTTTTTAACATGGGCTCTTATGGAAAAAAACATTTAAAAATTTGGCAAATCATCAAAATCCACAAGTTTACTACGAATCAGGTGTCATTTTCAAGATAAAAATTTGAAGATTATTTTAAAATTATAAAAATTTAAGATTATCGGACTAATTTACAAGAAAAATAGAAAATTGCGGTACATAACCTTCAAAACATGCAATTTTTCAACGTTTTTAAAAATTTTTTATCTTAAATTTTGTTTTAATATGTTTAAAAATTCCAAACTTTATATAATACTAAGCATTATGAAAACAATTTTTTTAATGTCAATTTAATTCGAATCAATTTTTTTTTTATTTCAGTGTTCGATGCCAGTACGAGTAATGAAGCTGGTCGGCGCTACTCACTTAATAGTCACAAATGCGGCCGGAGGCTTGAATCCTGAATACAATGTGGGTGACATTATGTTGATGAAGGATCACATAAACTTGATGGGCTTTGCTGGAAATAATCCACTCCAGGGACCCAACGACGATAGGTAAAACTTTGATTCAATATTTTTTTTTTTTTTTTTTACGTTTAATTAACTTCATTGGGTCTACTCTCGCAATTATTGAGAAGAGGCGGGGGCTGAAGATAATAAGTATCAATTTCTTAATTGAAACAAAGGGACGAGTTTATTCCCCTGAGCAGGAGTAAATGAAACTCCAAGAAAGTCGACCTGTGGGATACGTAAACTCCAGACTGCCCTAAGAAAAAAAAGATTGAAAAAAGAAAAGGAGAAAAATAAAATAGTTGTGCCCGGGGTATGAATTTTATCTGCGGGGGGTTCCTGATTAACTTTGGGGAAGAGAGAGGGAAAAACTTTTGAAATCAGACTAATTCAGAAATTTTACGGAAAGAAAAAAATGTTTTCTATTTAATATTTAATTTTTTAAATTAAAGAGTATGAAAACAATTGCAGTAAGCTTTTATTTGCTTTTTAATATTATTATTATTATTATTATTATTATTATTATTATTAATTCAGTTGCTCTTAAAAATTACATTCATGATTAGTAGCTGAAAATCAAGTTTTGGTTGGTTCAATTGAACCGACGATTTTCTTGTAAAAGATCCTGTCATAATAACTCAAAGCTTGGGATATTAAATATAAGTGTTTGAATTTATTTTGAGCATGAAAATTTTTTTTGCTATCATCGACTATACTATTAAAATCGTCTTGAAACAATATTCTAGCATAGTATATAATCTTTGAATCCCGAATAATAAAAATAAATAAATTTTATTTTTTGCCAGGTTTGGACCTCGTTTTCCTCCCATGAACAAGGCCTACGACAAGCAGCTGCTGGCCATTTGCGACAAGGTCGTTGAGGAGATGGGAATCCAAAACATCGTGCGCAAGGGCGTTTACACGTGCCTGGGAGGTCCGAACTACGAGACCGTGGCCGAGCTTAAGGCGCTCAAGACTCTCGGTATCGACGCCGTAGGTACGTTCATAAGATTTGCATACACTTGTGCTTATGCTTACCCACCTTAACCACCGGATGGGATTTAGTGTGATGTGGCCCAAGACGCCCCGAGAACTTTAGGAGGGTCAACTTTTAACCGTGACTGGGACTACGAATGGCCTGATTTTGTCTTGAAATAGTTTTACGATTTGTTTGGAGGGTTGGATAAAAAGAAACGGTATTTTTTATCGTAGCGATGTTTCCTAAATTTTTCAAAATTTTAGCTGCTTCTCGTAAAAAGTAATATAGTAAAAAATAAAAAAAGGGATAAGGAATATCAGGATTAAGGATGAATTATAAATTATTGCTCTGATTCAGATAAACTTTTTTTTTACATTTGGACTAGTTTAATAGTCTGAGGTGTTTGTGATCAATTTTTGAACCATTATGGAAAAAAAAGTTTTTACTAATTTAAATTCAATAAAATTTAATTAAAAATAGATAAAATAAAATCATTACGACAAAAAAAAAACACTAGCTTTAACTAATAGATTGTTGGTAATTAAAAATAAATACATTTTTTTTCGACAATTAAACATCAATTATGCAGTTGTTGAGAAATAAAGCAGTAATTGAAAAATTCTGAATAGAGGATTTCAAACTTCTTTGCAGTGTCTGTGGGCAACAAAGAAGTTTTTTTGAGTGTTTATAATCATTTATGTCTCAGTGGAAAGTTAAAAATCGATTAAAATTATTTCAAGTACTGCAAGACTAACAATTTATTATCTTTTCAGGTATGTCAACCGTTCACGAGGTAATCACAGCGAGGCACTGCGACATGAGGACCCTGGCGTTCAGTCTGATAACCAACAGCTGCGTCACCGACTACGACGATCATCCAGAGCCAAACCACGAGGAAGTCACCTTCACCGCCAAACTCATGGAGGGCCTTCTCAAGGAGTTCGTCTCCCGGGTGGTGAACTACATCAAGGAAAGCATGAACGAGGATGTGGCCAAATAATAATTTGGTGCCCCTTTGCTCGTGGACTTTTGCTTACGCGATGACGCGTCGGTACCGGACCGGAACAAATCAAACGAAAATAAAAAGTTTGCGATGGATTTCTTAGTTTACCGAAAAGAGAAACGACCATAGCATGATTTTTCTTTCACGAATTTGAGAAATTAGTTGCGAATCGTTAGAGTATCAAGATTATCTTGAAAGTAAAGTGGAGCTGCGATTTAAAAATAAAAAATAAAAAAAATACCCTAGCTGTATTTTTGACTGTAAGATTCAATTTTTACTAGGATTATAGTTTAGGATGGATGTTTAACCTTGATTCTTTCCATGAAAGTTGACTTGCGTAAATGTAAAGTTGCAAGTGGTAATGCTTGCCTTAAAGATTTTAGAAATGTTTTGTCAAGTGACGTGTAATATTTTTTATACCATACTGTGTTAAAAAATTCAGTCTAAGCTGAATAAGTTTTTTTTATGTGATTATTATTTTTGTACTGCGTAAAAAATCTTTTATATACCTATATGTACACTTTTGAAATACATATATATTTTATTAAAATTTGTAACCAGACAATAAAAATTATTCATTTCAGTTATAGCTTGTTGTTTTTTATTATCGTTTTTTATCCAATCCACGAATTATAATTTTTTCTCATCTAATTTACTCATATTTGTAAAAAATTTATAACCGTTCAAAGTAGTGTAACGAAATTGGTAACTCTTATATATTATGAACTACATTTTTTGTAAAATAAAAAAAAGTTTTCCAAAGAAATGTAGTCACCATGCATATATAGATTTATTATATTTTCTTTATTAACTTTATATTTAGTTTTTATGTATTATTTTTTATAACTCTGCATACGATCATAACATAAATTCTTATTTCGAAGTAACAATTTTTTTCAAACAAAACATAAATAAATAATAATGTTGGTTAAAGTTAAAGTGTTAAAAACGTCAAGTCAGCTCAAGATTTTGAACCGAAAAAAAAGCTTTTCATGCTATACTTGAATCAACCACTGGATTTGTCACCACTGGTGCGGTATTACGTAGGTCGCGAGGGAGAACAAAATTTTGGAGTAATAAGCGCACGACGAGTACCTTAAAGGTTGAAGCTTAGGTAGTCTTGGGTAAACAATAAATTCAGTTTTTGGAGCTAAGAACAATACATGAACTTTATTTTTCAGCTCTAATAAAGTGATAGATTTTTTCGATCATTGAGAGGAAAATAAAAATTAGTTTTATTTCGTGTCCCACCGGCCGCGGCCCCTATTTTGTTGAAAATTTCTCTGAAAATCTGAAATAATTTAAAAAGTCAATAGTGAAAATTGTTCTACGCATGAGCAGCTCTCTAATCATCACTTTATTATGGATAAATAATTTTCAAAAAGTTGTGAAACACTTTTTATAAACTTTATTTTTTAAATATTACCATGTTTGAAATTTTTTTTATTGTTATTTGTAATATCTTATTCTCATATTTTTTATTTTAAATCTCAATTTTAATTCATCATTATTTCTTTTACGATTGTAAAAGAAGTCGTAACTTTTCAAATCTGTTTTTCAGTTTCTTAATCGATTAATTCAAATGAAAATTTTTAGATATCGATATTCTTTTACTTAATATGCGAGCAAAATCACGCAAATTTGAAATTAGTTTATCTTCTGATTTAAATTTTGTTACCTTTTTATATATAAATTATTCTTTAAATTGACTGATATATCTAAAATTATAATTTGATTTCCGGTGAACATTCCTTCGCTCATCAATCTAAGAAAACTAAAAAAAAAAAAAAAAAATTCGAAATCCACCTATTGGCATTGTTTAAAACCTCCACTAAAATTTCTTCCTTACCGAGGCTCAACTTCCGGGCAAGTCGTACAGATGGCGCTGAAATTCCGCGCACGCGGGAGAGTCCGAGAGAGAGAGAGAGAAGGCCAATCACCTGTCACTACTTTTCGCCGTGGCGGGGGCGCCGGTGCTGTACAAACTACTGCCGTGCGCTGGTGGTTTAGTATCGCCTCGCGACTCGTACCGCGGGTCTCGCGTGTCAACTCCGTAGCAGTGTCGGTACGCGCGCGTGGTCGTCGCTGCACCTGAATAAAAACAAGTCCCAAACCAATTAACAAACCGCGAGTGTGCAGTTTCAATGATCAGTGTTTAGTGTTTATTAAAGTTTACAGTCGTCGTTACCCGAATAAGTTGTTAGTGGAATGACTTGATACCATCGCTCGTCGAGTCCTGGAGAATAAATATTTTGAGAGAATCCAAAGGTGAGCTGAGGTTAGGACCCTTTAAACAGAGTACTCGCTGCTGATACTGTGCAGATGAGAGAAAAGAAAGGTAAACAATGCGTCCGTGCTGGGGCTGCTGTAGCAGAAGGAAGAAGATCATCTTAGCTCGATCAAACAAAAAGAAGCAGGAGTCGAAGAAAGCCGGAAGTCATACCCGAGTCATCGGCCGGCTGCAGCTTTCTCGCAAGGAGAAATAATAGCTAGGAAGGTCGTAGTGAGCAGCTGAGCAGCTGCCTCGCGAACGAAGGTACAGGCCGTATTGCACGAAGTGGGCCATATAGAAAGCCCGGTGCAACCGATCGACTGGATAAGAAGGAGCAGAAGGAGGAGGAGGCTTTGTTTTCGTTTTTCGAGGAGAGTGTGCGAGTGTGTGATTGTGCGGATACCCAAACCCAAATGTGCACGATTCGTTGAGAGAAAAAAAAGTAAATAGAATCGAATCAAATCAAGGAGAGGCCTTTTGTTTAATTAAAAAGTCAAGAAGACGACGTCCGGACCGGAAGTCATATGCCCGTGCACGCGCGAAAAACGGTAAATTTTGTGCATGCAGTGCATCGGTGGGGGAGGAGAATGAGCAGGAGGACGAGGGCAGAGCTGCTTCTTGTGTTTTTTGTTTTTTTTTTATTTTTTGTGTGTTCTTTTTTGCGGGGCTTGTGTGATTTGTTTTGCTTGTTGTTGTTTGGAAGAAGCCGCTTACTTTGTAAGACTCACCCGGCGAGTACAGCGCACGCTGGCTGGCATGTTTGTTTACGGGTGATTAATTTCGTAGGATGTTGTTGAGGAATTGCTCACGTGTCCCTTTTCACGGGGGCGGGGGACGATCAAAACTACACTTCGAGGATGATTAATCGCGACTGTCACAAAGCGTGTTTTTTTTTTTTTTTTTTTTTTTTTTGATAAAAAATAGTTTTGTAAAAATTTTTGATTTGACGTTTCAATTTTTACCCTCTAACGGCTCGTAGAAATGAGAATTATTTTGAATTTTTCTGGAAAAAAACTCAATGTTTTAACTGTGTAACGCAAAGTAAAAGTATCTTAAATTAAAAAAGAATAGGCACAATATGAAACCGTTGTTTGATAATATGGATTGTAACACAAATCTGAACATGAAATCATACCAGGTGGTTTCCAGTATTAATATTAAAATTCAAAATGTTTTTCGTATCAAAGTAAAATATTTTCATCATTTGAATTTATCAGAAGCAAAATTCTGATTTAAAATCGGGAGATCTCCATTTATTTATACGTTAAAACATAAAACCGCTATTATGATTATATCAAGATCATTACAATGTAATGTTTCTTCGATCGCGGGAATAAAATATTTTCGGCGTTTGAATTTGCGAGCGGCGGGTAAAATTTATAGCACGTAATCGTAATTTGAAATCTGGGTCGGCATTGATTCTACAGACCAGATTTTGAGTGTATGTAACAACAAACTTTCCTCTTAGTTCGTAACGAGCCCTGATTTACGTTGAATTCAAAAATTTTTGACACAACGACCACCGCATGATGATCATTATAAATCAATTTTTTTTTTTTTTTTTTTTGTGTAGTAATACTTTATTTTGAAACCGCAAAGGTATGCTGAAAATTTTTCTGATCTGCACTCGTAAACGTTACGACGTTGAGTAACGTGTTGCACGCGATGAAAAATGCATAACTTCGGTGCTGCTGTTGCTGCCTTTTTTTTTTCACCAAGTCTGGCTCTTTTTTTATTCATGCCCCTTGTTTTCGGGATAGTAATGCTTGGAAAATAAAGCCTTATTTTAGTATACATGCGTATAATGACTTTCTCCATTGTCTTGTTTAAGGTTTTAAATTACGTTTGAACAAAGCGTTTCCCCCCTACCGTACACGAACTCAGCCATTATTTTTATAATAAACTGTTTTTTTTTTTTTTTTTTTTTTTTGTTTCCCTCTTCTATTTTTGCGTAAAATGTAAAATTGTGTTTTTCGAACAATATCAGTTTTGTATTTTCGGGGATTTAAAAAAAGGTTTTTTTAGGTGATTAAAAAAAAAAAGAACGTATCCTTTATCGTCTTTGATTTGCATGATACCCGCGGGATCAGTTTTTAATGAAACAGTGTTTTTATGAAAAAAAAGGCGATTTATTTTTTTTTCGGACCCCGGGTAATATTTCCAATTAAAAATACCGAAGCTGCATTCCCAGAAAAAAAGAGGAAGGCATTACCTCGTTAATATTAGCTCGTTAAAATTGATTGAGCCAGTTTCATACTTGATTATTAAAGCCTTATTAGAATATTCGACTTTTCGTGTCGAGGTGTAATTTCTTTTTTTTTCTTTTTTTTTTTTTTTAACTTTTATCACGGAAAAGTGATACTGATTTTTCCACAAAATGGGTGGTGAGATGATTAATGCAAATCACCCCGCTGACAGTATTATTACAATTTTTTGTCAGTCTGTTATGATTCTGGTAACTCGAAAAAAAAATTAAATTATTATTCCTTTTTAATCTTTTCAACGATGTAATGTCCGGATACTTTATTGATTAATTAATAAACATGAATCGTGATAAAATTAAAATGATGTCTGGCATCGATCTCAAAATTAAATTTTCCTTAACCTCAAAAATTAACAATCAGAAAAAACTTTTTCACTAAGTAATTAAATACAAAAGTAAAAAAAAAAAAAAAATCTATTAGAATGACATAATCTTACATAAATTTCTGCATTTATAGTCAAGAGAAAAAATAAAATAAAGTTGTTAATCCTAGCGTTTACAAATTTATTTGAATATTTCGACATCTTTAGTTATGCAAATACCATAACCTGAACGGGAACCTGAATATGCGTAAAACTTGAAATTCAGCGATGCCATTCCGGGGGACATTTCTGAAAATTCTTTTTTGGGGGGTGCCAAAACTCGTGGACACGACCTTTGCGTTAAATTAAATAGTTTTTTAAAAAAATAATTGATGGAAAAAATCATTGTCCACAATTTCTGACTCATTTTTTAGCATCTTATGAAAAAGTTATAGACTTTCTGCAGTACTACTGTAATAATCGAGCGTAAACTGAAGATCCCCCATGAAATAAGTGTCCAACAATCGCAAACATTTACTTGAAATGATATATAAATAAATAAAAAATAAAATTTAATGAAAACAAATAAGTCATCAATTTTTGTTGCAAATATCATCCAAATACTTGAAACATAAAACAAAATGACGATAACAATTTACCGACTTTGAAAATTATTATTTACCGTGGGAATGAAAATAATTCAATCTGGCGTTCCAAATATTGGAAGCGTCTCCGGTCCGGATAATTATCATCACGCTTTTATTTATATCTGGTGCTCGCGCGGGGTGGGAAAATGCAGAGAAAAAAAAAACTCAGACTCGGCCCCCCCCCGACGTCGATCGAATTCCGATTTCTGCGAATTCCATTAGCATTTTCGCGCCACTGACACGTATATTTGGAACGTTTTTACCCTGCTCCTCCCTCCCCCGCCGCCTCGAATATAATGTAGCCTGCAACGCGCGAGGAGCCGTAATAAAAATTCGCGTCCGCGACATCGATTTTCCTCTACCTCCCGAAGTGCAAAAATAAAAGAGAGTTGCGAGGGAAGTGCGAAAAAAAAGTAGAGCCGAGAGAATTCGCGAGCTTTTTAAATTGGGAGCGTACCTTTTTTTTTTTTCTTCTTATTCGCCTTGAGTTGATTATTTTATTTCAGGAGAAGGGGGGGCTCTATTGTATTTTTCGTCATTACCCATTCGTTTCTTACCGTTTTTTTTTTCCGTAATTCACTCATGGGTTTAGAGCGAAAAAAGGTGGATAAAAATCAGGGGTGGTAGTGGTACAATTTTCATGGAGAGAAAATTCGTTCGATTAAATTAAACGACCCGAGTTTTTCCTCCTTCTGTGCTGTTTTCTCCTACAACAATTTCTATTTTACCCGGGTTCTCGCGCGCGCGCTGCCTTTATGGGAAGCGTTTTTCTTAAAATGTATCATTTCGACTGTGCGTTCCTGCCACGGCGAGGATGCTTTTTATTGCGGTTTGAGTAGTGCTAAAATTGTTTTTTAATGGGGATTCACCGAAGTTTTAACAGCTGGGGAAGATTGTGCAATCAGAAAAAATACAGTTTTCAGAAGTGAACTCATGCTTTTTATGAGACTTGATGAATTATGTAATTGTGAATCGAGTCCTCTCTGCGCTTCCTCCGGTTCATTTGTCACTGCTTCATTGGCTTTAATTTTTCGAAATCATCACTTTCGTTTGTCCAGCGTAAACAAATTTATTAATTTTTCAGCTCTTAAAGATAGGTGTGCTGCTGAACTTAGCTCAAGGCTTTGTTCGGCTTTGCGACTCGTTGGCTGTTTTTAAATTTTAATCATAGAAAAACAAATTTGAAGAGAATATAACAATGAAAATTAGAATTTAATATTCAAAGATAAATTAAAAAATTATTTGCTTTGAACAGAGTTTGCTATTTCTTGCATTCGTGACATATATATATTTTACTATTCATAATTTAAGTATTAAGTCTGGTCGTGACTCAACGACGTTAATTTATCGTGAAAATGTAGGATTCAAAACAGGACAGTAAAATTAATTTTGTTATTTTTAGAATTTTTATTATCATTGCCTCGATCATTGCGGTTGTTTGCATTTATTTTTGTTTGTTGTTATTACACTACGCAATTTTTTTTAGTTTACACCTGACTATACTCAACGATTGTCCAAATCTACGTCATCGAGATATACAAGCAATTTGAATCTATCAACTAATGAAATTAGCTCTTGTGCTAATAAAAGTTAATCAAAAAATTTTTCTACTGTATTGCACTTCTAAATTTTTTTAATATAATAGTTTTTGCTCGAGTTTTTGTTTAATTGTTGCTTCTATACGATATGTAATACTTATAAAAATTGTTACTTATACATTTAATGTTCCTTACACAGTAATCGTTTTTAAACAAGAAACAAGTTATTATGTACAGCCTATTTTTAAATAGTTATGGTTCTATATTAATTCCGAGATTAATTCTTATCTTTTTAAACTTATTAACTTATTTGCATGATTATAAACATAAATTTCAGTTTTTGCTTACACATAATGTGCTTGTGTATTATAGTGATCGAAAGCTTAAATTTGATGTAAAAATTATAAACAAAAACAATTGTTTATCATACACTGATCAAACTTTTTCATGCTTAAAATTAACTTAACGAATTCAAATCAAAATCTGTTTCTCTTCGACTCAGAAATCATATAAACGCATTTGCAATAAAAGTTACCAACATTCAAAGAATCCGGCCTCTTGTCAAAAAAATCTCGTAATCCTCTTTGCAAAGCAAACATCATTAGGTTCCAGTTCAAAGAGTAGGAGAATTTTCTTACACCTCGTCGCATTATAAACCACCGGGCGTTCGTGCCTCAACCCCAAGCCGGAGGAGGAGGAGGAGGAGGAGAGGAGCTCGCGTGACAGTTTAACCCGCGTGCGGTCGTCCCGCCGCTCGATTGTGTGCGGCCGGGGTAGGCGTATAATCGTGGCTCGTTAAACTCCCGAGGAATTTCGAGAAATATATACCGTACTCGCTCGACTGACTGACCCGATGCTAATTCACTGGCTCTACCGATCGAACCCGAATTTCAGGGACGAGATGAGTACGTATAACTATTTTTCATGATTCGGGTTGATTTTTAGGATACGGAGCTGAACGGAATTTTGATTGACAAAAGTTACACTTTCAGTCGGAAATTTAAAAAATTAGTCGAGAAATTAGTATAACAATAGAGTACACCAGTCAGACACCGTTTTTACTTTGGAGAACGTTGCTTTTGTACAATATGAGTACATCAGTATGTAATTATCTGATAGTATTAACGATAAAATAAATCATTTTTATTGTACTATAAGGTATTTTATACTACTCCTGGGCACTTAATATAAACCTCAAAATCAAATCTTTGATGCGAGTTTTTGGATCTTTAAAAAATTTACCTGTAAAAATAAATATTTTTTTTTAACTGAAAATCGAGGAAAAAATTAATGTTAATAATTATATAATTAAAGATGATTAAATAAGACACGTAATAAGTCAATGGAATCACATAAAATTGTGGGAATGCATTGTCTATGAAAACTTTACTGTTACGCATTGAAATCAGTCAGCTATTACATTTAGCATTCTTTGTCAAAATCAGATTTGTAATCAGTAGAATTTGTATTTAAATTTAAGTCGAGATTTTAGTTTTTATTATTTCATATATACATTCATATTTTCGAACAATGCATCTGAAGATTTTTTTTGCATTATACCCACTGTTACAAAAAGTTTTTTCACCGAAGTTGTCGAGGAAAATTTTTTGACTAGTTACCTCGCTAGTTACACTTATGAGATGATATAGTGGGCACGGCACTTTCACTATGTGACAGTGGATTTCCAGTGTTTACAATGAATGTTGAACTTATTTAAGCGACTTTTCACTGTTTGTTCAACTGTATTGTAGTAGAATTATAAGTAAAAACTTTAAGTTTTATTTTATCAAAAGTGAATTGTTAATCAATGAAACTAATGTACAGAAGATAATTATTCAGTCAACATTCATTTTTATGCAGTACCTAACTTTTTCTCATTATTTTACTGAATAAATTCAACGTAGTTCAGTAAAAAATTAAATTTTTTATATTTTCGTGAAGTCTATTTACAATTACTCCGCACTACAATTATTGTCGTATATTTACACAAAAACTCGCAAAAATTTACTCCTTTAGTCTGAGTCTATTCACTTCTCAATGTATGAAAATTTGAAAACAGGTATAATAGATTGAAAATTTGAAAGTACTTTTATACTCGCTTTTATAGTCAGATGATGATTTAAATAAAAAAGAAAAAAATAGATCAGAGACAGGAAATTTACATAGCTATTTTACAATAGTTTATCAGATAAATCATAAATTTTCCATTCGTAAGCCCAAACCATTTTCACTGTTCTATGCCAAGGGTATTTGAATTAAGGCCTCGCTACCGTAGATTCCAATATAGTTAATCGAGTGATTCACTTGCTTTTGTCTAGCTTCGTCACTCGAGCAAACCCAAAAAAGAAATCTTATTCCTCGTCGAATAATCATGATCGCTAGTCTCTGAAAACCTACGATTTTTACTTAACCGCATAAAATATTCAATCACCGGTATTATCTTCATAATCAGGCACGATTTTTCGAAACCGGGCCCCCTAATCAAAAAATAAATATACCCGTGCGCCGGTATTTATTTATTTTTTTTTCAAATCCCTCCTTAATACCGAAATTGATAGCTGGCGTAAATTTCGAGTCTCGAAAATCTCTCTCCCACGCAATGATGATAATTCAGGCGCGAGCGAGCAGTTTGGAATTAAATCACCCGCGCGCCGCATCATTCATACTTTGGAATGAGCGAGGCGCGGGCGAAAAAAAACCGGTTCCCCTGGTGCGGAGCAGGAGAAAATCTCTTCGTTTTTTTTTTTTTTTTTACCTTTTCTTCGGCTCAGAGATTGTCGGTTCGAGGTGTAAACAAGCTTTGTTGTTCGGATGGAAGTTTTTGCCAGGGACGATTTTTATTGATTCGGGGGGAAAAATTTTATATGCGACTGTAAAAGGATGACAAATTTTATTTTATTCTTTTTAACGAATGGAATTTAAATACGTCGAGGATGATAAGGGGTAAACGAGTTTACGAGTGGAATTTTGAAGTGGAAAAAAATATCTAAGTTTTTAACTTGTTTTTTGAAAATAGATTAGACCATTTGTTTGACATCAAAAATACATTAAAGTTTTAGCAGAGGTCGATGTGCTTTTTAATCAAAATGAATCATCGAAATTATCAATTTTTGGTCAAACTATTTATGTAAATATCCAATTGTATTTTGAAAACTTAATGATTTAACAAACTTGACGGTCTTAACTTCTGTCAAATAATGCTTTAACTATGTATCTGACAGTATTTTGAGGTTATGTAGCATCTCTTGTAAATCATGAAATTTTATATTAAAAAAAATTATAAGAAAATTTCTCGGAAAATTGTTTACATATGAGGTTTTAAAATAAACAAATGAGGTTCTTTTGAGAAATATTGGTTCTTATCTTACTAAAGGAACCTTTCAATTATGTTTACAAGGCCTTTTTTCTTTTATTCCCCAATGATTGACAGTTTCGACAGTAAAATAGCTTTATATTTTCTCATGAAGGTGAAATTAAAAAGGGTAATTCCTCGGTAATTCCTGCACATAAAATTTTATCGTAAATGCTTGTGAAATGCATAAAATTTACTTTGTCATTTACACGCAACAAACCATTGTGTGTAAAAATATATGACTCTTGATTCTTTTTAAAAGTAATATTATGTCGTTTCGTATTTTTGAAACCATTTTTTTTATTACAACGAGAAAAAAAAGTTTAATTAAAAACGCGTGTGTACATGCATTTACGAAAAAAAGTATCTTTTTACGAGTCACTCTTTGAAATTGGTAAAAAGAAGACGCAAAAATATTGATCTCAAAAAGAATAAAAGCTTCGAGTCCATTCAGATCTGACGGCGTTGCATAAAAAACTCGATTGAAACTTGCTTTTATAAAAAATACGTAAGAAGGTATCTTTCAAAACCGTATCGGGTTACAATTGTATAAGTGCCTTCGTATCCCGAAAAAGTGCATTATAATTTTAAATTTCCAAAGGATGAACAATTCGGAGTCATTAATTATTTAAACACTCTTGAAAAAAAAAAATTACTTTCGATCCCCATGCGTGGAAAAAAATTAGTTTTACAATTAGCAACTACTCAACGGGTAAACAATCGTAACAGCGTGAAATAATTTTTTCCCCAAACAGCAGGCAAATTGGTCTGCCGAAAAAAAAACTTTGGCAAACAGAAAAACCGATAGGGGGGCAGTAATTAAAAGCAAACAAAAGTCTATTAAAATTAAACTCCTTTACTCTCGCTCTCTCCTTAAATCTTCCAATTGAAGCGTATAGAATCAAAATCAGACATATCCTTCAAAAAATGAAAATTATAATAATAATCAGTCACAAAGTTAAAATAAATATTTATACATAAGTATGTTGGTAACAGTTTTTATTTTTATTTTATTTTATTTAAATAAACGTGCTCAAAGGGCACATTACAATGTAATTCTTACAGAATTTATAATAAGTAATAAAGAGATAATAATAATAAATAGATTATAATATTAGAATAACAAAGTTTAACAGAATAACAGTCCATAAGTTTTTATAAAGTTCCATTTCAAATAGATTTGAATATTATAAATATAATAGATATTTTTTTTTAATACGTAATTGATTTAGTTTACGCTATTTACACTTTCAATAGTTGTAGATTATTTATTGGTAAATTTATTTATCATTTTAAGTTTTTGCTATTTTTTAAAAATAAGCCCGGCTAGTTTTCGCTGAGAGATACTATTGAGTCATAAAAAAAAAGATCTTTTATGTTTCCACAAACTAAATTAATAATTTATTAATCGCGGTCACTGGTTTACATGCGCTCGATCGTCTGGAAGATTTGGCAACGTGAACGATAATAAATAAACCTTTTTGTAAATTGGCCCCAGAGATATTTTACGAGGGATTAAGTAATGCGATTGTTTGATCGAACGCGGGCTTTTAATGGCGAGCTTTTTTATTTGAAAGATTAGTGGAGGATCGTAACTCGTTTATTAATATCAAAAGCGCTTGATGCTTTTAGCGGATTTTATTTTCGAAATTAAATGCTAAAACTTTTCATTTGTTTTGATTTTTTAATTGTACCTTTGATAATGAAAATTGTTGTTATTATTTGTATAAAAAAGTAACTATTACATGAGAATTTGTAGATTGAAATGTTCATTGAGAATAGCGAGTTTAATCATTTAAAAATCTACGAGCGGTGCCATCGGGAATTTTGGTAATTAACGTTATAAAATCAGGCTCTCATTTGAAACAGACAGAAAATAACTGCGCAGAATATGTTGAGCAACAATTTTGTTTATGAAACTCTCAGTCAAAGTTAATGAATTTCGAAGTATACTTCAGAGAGATATTTTAACCGACAATATCCCTTTGACGATAATTTATTTAACCCGTGAAAATTAATCATTTATCAAATGAAAAAAAAATGCTTAGTAAACGCCGAAAAATTCTCCCTGGTTTAGCACATTTTAATTAAATACTTGAGCCTCGAAAAACACATTCATAACCGAGTGACTTTCTTTTGTCTTTATATTGAAATTTTTGTTTGCGGAATTAAATTTCTCGACCGGCCGCGTAATCTGCATATTTTTCTTTATCAGCCGGGCCTCCATTCATTCGCCTTCTAAGTCGGTATCGCCTTCATTTTCTTCTCTCTTCTCTCTTCTTCTTTTGCTGCTGCTCTACCTTTGATCCAAATATTTAGCTCTTTGTTCCCCGCAGACTCTCTTTGTATTCCTCTCATTGATCGCAATCTTCCATTTTACCGCCGTGGCGTTTTTTTTCGCTCTCGTTCGTTTTTCCTCGAGACTTATTTCTTACTCGTGCATCTGTTTATTTTTGAATTTTAAATAACATTTTGATTTTTTTTTTTTTTTATAGTTTATGAACAATCAAGCCTGTTTGCGTCGCAAAAAATTTTGATTAAAAAATTCGTTTTAAAAGAAATTTTTTTTATCAATTATAAAAAAAAAAATAATAATAATAAGAGACTTACTTTTTTATTTACTCTGTTTAAGTACTAACAATTGAGTAAAAAGTATGATATAAAAAACTATGAATCATTGTTTAGAAATGTACAAGGAATGTAATAAAAAAAAGTGATAATAAATTCAATCAAGCTCACAACATTTTAAGAAAATACTCTTTTTTAATGTAATTTCTTTTTGTGCCAAGAAACAGTTAATATGATGCAATTTCATAGCCCACCTTATCAAATTTTTTAAGTATAAAAAACAATATTTTTAACAATAAAAGACTCACTTTTTTTTCAATGTTGAAATAGTAAAACAAATCTCATTTTTTTTCTAAAACTAAAATTGTTTTTTTATGTATTTAATTTAATTTTTTTTTTTTGAGTTTCCAAAAAAAAATGGCCAAAAATGATTCTTTTTATGGGCATTTCAATCATAACCTGTAAAAAATTATTAATCTGCTCTAAAAAAGGTCTGGAACAAAATGCTTGTTCTTTCACAAACACGAAGTAAAGCCGAAATCTTAATTACAAATCGCTGGTTGTAATTTTTAAAAGTCAAATAGCCTCGATGTAAATCCCAGAGCAGTTATTTTTTTCCCGCAAATACGATGTATCACAATTTTCAGGAGGATGCATTTGCATTCGCCAGAGTTTTTTTTTTCTTTAGCTCCGGTCAAATTAGCCGTTATTAATTTTCGTCCTCCGTCCGAATCTTATCCCGGATCCATTGTGCCTGCAATGTCTTTGTTACTCGGGGGAGACCCACGACCGCCTCGTAAACAACGCCCTGACCCGGAGAGAGAGGATGGCTGAGGTTATTGCGGTTTTTACCCTCGGGATTATCCGAAAGTCAAACTGTGGGTATCTGTCCTAGTGCGGTTCGTGCAGCTAAAGAACAATTGAAAAAATTTATTTGACTATTGATTTGGTTTGAAAAAAAGTAAATTTTAGGCGACCAATGCGCGATACAAAGCCGGAAAAATGTGCTTTCGCGATAAGAAATTAACGATAGTTCCGGGTCTATTTTTGAATTTAGATAAACGTCGCGACTATCATTCCGTATGTTACTGTTTGACCAATGCTTAGTCGAATGGAAGACGAATATAATAGTTTTTGTTTTTAATTTTGGATTTTTATTTTTTCTGTAAGAGTTGAGCTCTTATGTTTATTACCGTGGTAAACATTAGAGCTCGATTTTTACGATAGAGGCATTTTTGGATTTTGGATTAGATTCTATGCTGTTCTGTGTTATTGAAAAACATAATAAATTTTCATATTTATCAAATATTATTTATTTGTTATGAATAGATTTGATTGATTGATTGATTGATTAAGGATTTATTTTCGAGCATAGGGACAAGCCCTGCCATGCCCGTAGGTTTTTGCGATACAACGGGTAAATAAAAGAAAATAAAAAAAAGAAAATTTGTGTACAATTCAGTTACAATTGATTTACAAGGTAAAAAACAATGATTATTAGTAACAATAAGAGTCTGTTCGTTTCGGTTTTTTTTAGCTTTAACCAAAATTTTGATCAAAATTATCTAAGGTTTGAATGACTCAAAATTTTTTACCAACGATCTTCAATGCAACTGCAGTTATAAAAAAAAATTTCACCGATTACCTTCAAAGTTCAGTCGCGAGTGTGGACGGTCGTTGAAAGGGAATCACGCCACCGCGTACAGTCGCATTAAAAAATCAAGCATCGATTGTATCGGCCCAACGAAAACTGGGGTCGCGGGGAGGTTTTAGGTGTACGCGCGGGAATTGAAAAAGAAGATTTGGTTACGTCACGGACGCCGGAAAAAGAGGATTCCAATCGGAATAAACAATTTCCCGAAGATTACACTAGTGAATCCTATTGTCGCTCGCTGCGTCCGTTTATCGAACGCTGCCTGTATATTCGGGCGAAATAAATTTTTTTTTTTTTTTTTTCAGATGTATAAAAAAAGATTTTTTTTACGGGACGGTTCGTTTTGCGCTTTTCACGTAAGCCACCGTTTACACATTGTAAAAGGTGTTGTAATAGCTCGGTGAACGAAGTTTACTGAAGTGGTAATTTTTTTTTTTTTATAAATTTCAGATGTTATGGAATCATTCAATTATTTTCAAACTTCAACGGAGAATTTTATTATACGAACGGAGATTTATCCTTTAATAGACCTTTTAATCCTTTTAATTGAATCATATATTTTAATAATCAGTGTATCGAATGAAATTACGATTAAATATGGATTGCTGAATCAATTCAGCAAAGTATGCCATTTTATTATTCTTTACTTTGGTTTATTATTATGACAACTTAAATTTCTTACATACAGCGATTATATGTTGTACAAAATATTTTCAAAATATCTCATACTGATATAAATTCATTTAAAAATCAATAATTTTTTTTTTTTTTTGGTTTTGTACTAATGATCATATTTGAGTATAAACAATGGAATTATTTAATAATCAAATGCATATAAGTTAAAATTTATTCATGATTATTACTCGGATTATTATAAACAAAAATGACAGAATAATTAGTAAAAATTTTATTTCTACCATGTTCACTTCTTAAGCAGTACCTTCTGAATAAAAAGTTTCAACTTTTTACATGTTTCATAAAACATCCACTTGACTTACAACTGTTGTAAACGAACTTGAAATAACCTTATCGATTAATTATTCTGTCAGTACATAAAAACCGAGTATCCCTCGTTTCGAAACATTTCCGGTACTTCCCGCATCGTCACGCGTGTTGTTCCCTCAACGACCGGGCGTGAAACCGTCATTAGCCTTCATTCAATTTCGTCTCTTTTTTTTTTCTTCCACTCGACTCTTGACCTTTTGCACGGAATTCTTTTTTCGTTGCACAAATACTGAAGTTTTAACAAAGTTAAAAGCGGGGGTTGTCGAGAAGCGATTTAATATTTAAAACCAGTAATGGAAAAATTTATGAAAAATTTCAGTAATAATGTAAACTCTTTTAAAAGTGCACGCACACATACGTATTTTTAAAAGTTTTTAATAATAAATAAATTTTGAAAAAGTGTGTGCGTGTGGGTGTTATTGAAACGCGTTTACCGTCCTAGTTTTCGCGGAACTTCGTAAAGGCCATTTTGTAACAAATGAAAAAGTAGTGGAGATGGAATTGCCAAAAAAGGGAGCGCCAGAGCTGAAGTGAAGAATAAAAAAAGAGAGAGAGAGAAAAAGTAGGACGCCCCCGGAGTTGTATAGAAAAGTTCGATAGAAGAGAAACTTGCTTTTCTTTCGGAAGAATAAAGGTGATAATAATTATCCACTCTCAAAATCCGGTTGAAATTAATCTTTCGGGAAGAATTAATATTCAGGAAGTTAAGGGGGAAAGGTGGAAAAAAAAATTAATTTCTAAGAAAGTTGTTTGCGCGACTAAGTACACACTTCAAGATTACAGTTGACAATCTTGACACGCAACAAACGACTCGTCAAGGCTTTTTTTATTCTCATTAGCACAACCGTGCAGTGCGGCAAGGACGGTCTCGTACTTAAAAAAGTGTGACGCTTCGGGAAAAAAAAACTTTTTTTTTTACTCAATTTTTAATTACATAATATTTAACGAAAAAAGTTTTATTTAATAATAATAATTATTATTTTTGACATCTCTAAAAATTTGAAAGTGTGTCTCATTTAAAAATTTAAAGTAAATACTAAATTTTAGTAAAATTTTGCTAACAATAAATAGTACATTACACGCTGGGGAGTCAAAAATGAGGTAGCCCTTAGCAAACCCAAATTGATATCCGAGCCGAAGGCGAGGTCATCAAGGGTTTGCTAAAGGTTGGCTCATTTTTGCTCTCCCTGAGCTTGTATACTATTTTTCACGCTAGTAGACCGAAAGTACAAAAAACCTAGTAGCCCGAAAGTACAATTTTCGGGCCCGTACCGGAAACGAATATTGTGCTTTCTGACTACTAGCGTGAAGAATAGTATACAGCCATTGGGAGTGCAAAAATGAGCTAACCTTTAGCAAACCTTTGATGACCTCGCCTTCGGCTCGGACATCAATTTGGGTTTGCTAAAGGCTAACTCATTTTTGACTCCCTCAGGACTGTAATATACTATTTCCTCGACTATTTCACGCTAGTAGACCGAAAGTACAAAAAACCTAGTAGCCCGAAAGTACTTTCGGCGCTACTAGCGTGAAAAAATAGTTTGTTTTCTAACTCATACATTAGTCAATGTAAGGATGAGTAGTTAAAATATATAAAAAATATGCTCATTGTTACCGTCTGTATAGTAATTGCAAATTTATAATTAAATTTTAAATAAATTTAAATAAATCATTTATCATTAATTGCTTGTAACTAGATTTTCAACACTTATTTTTTAAATTTAAATTTTGTGCGTTCCAAAAGAAAAGCTTCGTTTTGCAGAGGGAAAGGTACAATGTCAGAATACTTTGACTGGTTTAAAAAACAATTTAATACACCGCAACAACTTCTAATACTACGCTTTTATTTATAAAATATATATCAGTCTCGGACAATGCATGCGTGCAAAAAAACTACGCTCAAATTTCACTGCAGTCGCAGATTACGGAAGACCGAGTATAGGTCTCTTGTTTGTCCCGAAATACGATTCGATTTGAAGGATGAAAAAAAGAAGCCGGCCAGGCTCCGCCGGGTTTCGAAAGTGACACTCGATACGCGAATTATGACAGAGTTTGCGTACACGCGGAATTTCCTCGGGCTATCACCAACTGCTCGACCAACTGCATAATACCACATTCGCACGTGCAGCTAACTCTTCGGAGGGAAAAATATGCCTCTGGTGGGGTGAATTTACATCCAGTTTTTTCGCACGGATGAATAAGTCGCAGCAGACGAAAAAAAAAAAAAATTTCCACGCGTTTGGAAAAATGCGAGAAAAAAAATTGTTTTCGAAAGATAATGTTGGAAAATTTGCATAATTACTTGTAATTTAGAATTGGCTGGGTTTCAGGATACGACGTTTACGTTATCTTTTGAATAAATTTTCAAAAGACCTCTAAAAATAGAAATTCTTGAAAAAATATAAAATATTTTTTTAGTTTTATTGGAAAAAATTTTAGGTGTACCTAGTATGGCCCCCCTAAGCGAGAATCGACGTTGTGGCGAATCAAATCGATATTTTTTGACGTGTAAGGTCTCATTTTAAAGGTTAATTCAAGAGCTTTAAAATGAGACCTTGCGCGTTCGATTTTGAGCGAGATTTTGATCAATGAGCTTGAAATGCCAGAGGATTTACCAAAACACGGTTTTTTAAGACACCAAAAATTTGTGTACCTAATATGGCCCCCTTGAAGTAATTTATTAATTGCAATTTGTTCCTATTTTTTAAATGAATCACGATATGAGATTAAAAAAACTTAAAAATTTATATTATTTTAAAAATGATTTATTTAAAAATTGGGTCCTTTTTACAATGTTTTTGAAAGCTTTGCAACCAGTAGAAAAATTACAACTTTAAATTTTTATCAAAGTTTGTATTTTGAGCTAGAATGTTTTTTTAGTTATAAAATGGAAAAAAGCTTTGAAACAATTAAATTTATTTTTCTTAAATAACATTAGGATCTCGATTAGGATAGGATTTTCTAAAAAGGACTCTTGGGAAATACACTTTAAAATATCGGTATTTCTACTAATTCGTGGGGGGCCTCGTGGGGGGCCATATTAGGTACACTGCAGAATAAAAAGTTATTTAAGAATAAAACCCGTTAGAAAACGAGTTGAACAAAAACCAAGATCGCGTTTTAAAGCTGAAGCAATAACGAATCGAAGCTACTTATGAAAATTTTGGTCAGGCGTGTCTAAATCTTTTGGCAGACCATTTAATTACAAGGCAAAATAATAACGAAGGTATACGAAACGAGTTTTAGCTATAAGGCGTGCGCAAAAATAATTTTCAAATGTTCTAAACAACTCAAAACTTCATAATTCAGTGTTTTTTAGTTCTTCCTACCTTGTAGAGATGCCGCATATCGAGCATATTCAAAATAACAGGGGGGGCCATATTAGGCACAGGGCCATATTAGGTACACCTACCTTATTATTCGCAAATAAGCTGGAGTTACTTAAACTCTTTATTGAGCTTTTTATGATATATTATTTCAAAGACCTCTGAAAATAACAATTCTTAAAAAATTATAAAAGATTTGTTTGGTTTTATTTAAAAAAATTTAAATTTTATATATTATTTGTAAATAAGCTGGAGTTTTTTAAACTCTTTATTGAGCTTTTTATAATATATTCTTCCACTAAAAAAGTTTTGCAAGTTTTATTATTACAATACTACATTTCAGGCTTATTTATTAATTTTTTCAAATATTTTTAAATTTTTTTAACAGTTAAAGTTTTTTAGTAACCAACTAAATTATATAAATACAAAAGTTTTGTAGCTTATTCAAATATTAAACTGTAAATTTAAAAACTTCTTAATTAATTTAAGAAGCCACTTAATTGTTTATTGTATAAATAAAGCTTCGAGTGATTTTTGTAAATTAAAGAAAAATTTGAAAATCAATTTTTTTTTATTTTTTTTATTTTTTTTATTTATTAAATTTAAATAATTTAAAATAAATATACAAATTCATCAATTTAACAGTATTTTACAAAGTTATTAAACAAATTATAAATTATTTTTGTATTTGCTAGTTAAAAAAATGGGTGAATCAAACGGTAAAATTAATCATGAACTAATTAAAAATTAATATTCTTTGCAGTTCAAACAATTATTTTTTCAGAATGATTAATCAAAAAAAATTCCAAATTGAAAAAAAAAAATTAAAAAAAACAGAGTCACCTTAATGATCTTGCGAATTTTCGGAGAGGAGGGTATAGGCAGTGTAACGCGAGCTCTTTTTTTGCTGTCAACCCCGCAATCAACGTCGGCGTGCCTCATGTACATGAATATACAAAGTAGAGTTATGCAAGTATACCACTACGGGCGATAGAAGAAGAAAACCCGACGACAATCGCGTGAGCCGGTGCATGTATTTTCAGCGATCGAAGCCAAAGTCATTTCCCCATATGCATATGCAGTGTCGTTTCCTCATTCCTCTTTTCTCGTCCCCCAGCCAAGCTTCTTCCTTTTATTATTTTCACACTTTCGATTGTGTCCGTTTCTTTTTTCGAAACAACGGGTTTGCTTCGCGATTGTTCGCAGAAATTTTTTTTTTTTTTATTCTTTCGCTCCCCTCCCCCGCGCACATTCGTGTGTCCGTCTGACGTAAATCATGGAATATGGTAATTTTTCGATTATTCACGTAGCCGCTGCAAACCAATTTTGTGGAAATTACCTCTGATTGGCGGGGAAAAAAAAGATACTTAAGTCCCGGCGAGCGGTGCAAAAAATATGAAAAAAGTATTTGAGTACGTCAATTTCTATTCGTATCAGCTGCGTCATTGCTTATTTTTGAATAAAAAGTTTGTCGATATTAAAACCTCGCGAGTGGAAATTTTTTCCCCCCGCTTGGGTCGTAGAAAAAAAAAAGTAGGATCATTAAATAATTAAGATCACTGTTGCTTGGAAGACGACAACAAATTCGTTTGTCAATCAAACTTTTAATTGCTCCGGGAAAAAAATTTTTTTTTAATTAAATCAAAAGTTTAATTTTTCCTGCGTCAAGGTGGTTTTAATCATTTTATGATGATCTAGAACAGAAAAAAAAGTAAGGAAGAGGATTATTAGATCATAATTACCAACAAAGTTGCTTTTAACGACAAGTTTTTTTTTTTTTGTGATTAAACTTTTAATGATGTGTTGCAAAAACATATTTTCATTAATATTAAAAATTTTACCCGACTTATATAAAAAAAAGTAGTGCAAGTCACCATAAACTTTCAAAATTAAAAAAATCAAACAATTTTTTTTTTATAATGAAAGTTGCTTTAGACAATATTTAATTTATTTTTAATAAATTGTTAGAAAATATCGAATTATAAATTTTTAAAAATAATGAAAAACTAGATTTTTTATACTATTTCGTCAGTTGATAATGTTCCCTTGTATTCTGATTGAGTCACTTTGTGATAATTTTTCAAGCGTAATAATTGTATATATTCACTAAGCTAAGGTGTAGCCGAAAAAAGGTTTACTATAAATTTCGTACGAGCTCTTAGTATTCACGTAATATCTTCCAGCTGCGCCTGTCGGGATGATGCTTCCTCTTGAAAACGCGTCTTGTGCCAAACTCCTTTGAAGTACGTACCAAATATGTAATCTAGAAAACGTGTGTGCATTCGCCTTCCCTTACCTTTTTTTTTTTTTTCTCTCATTTTTCACGAAACACGTCAGGATGATGAAATTTTATTTCGCGCTGGGAAGATGAAAGACCCGCGCTCGCAATTTACGCGCGTGGGATTGGAATCTTGTCATTGTAATTATGACGACCATCAGAAATGATTGATTCTCTATGAAAAAATTCAAAAAGAAAAATTTGTTTTTGTATTTTTATTTTTTTTCTATACTGTGTGCACGTTGCTACTTTGACTTATTCACACCGAGATTTGCATATTTTTGCATGATAGCATGATTGAAATGACGGGAATTTGGGAAAAAAATCTTCGTCTTTGTAAAGCTTGGATAAAAAGTATATTTTTTGAAATTTATTTCCTGCTGATCAGATGCTTCCAGGAAATTTTTGTATCGACTTTTTTTTGCCGCTTAAGTTTTGCAGCAGAAGACTTTGCAAAACATTATTACACCAACTTTAGTCTTGTGCAGTTCTGTCGGCGCGTGTTCTCTCTGAAAAACGGGGGTTTTCTGATAAATGATTAGTGAAAAAAATGCCGCGATTTTTCTTTAAGGTAACTTCCAGTGATAGTGATGTGTTTTTTAGTTTTACATTGTAAAAGCGTTAGAAACAGCGTTCAAAATTTTTAGGTTATGTTTAAAAAAGTCTTATCACATTAAATTTCTATTAAGCTAAAAAAGCAGCTTGTTTAAAAGTTTCATTCACTATTTATAGAAGAAAAATTACTCAGACCATTTTATTTTACTTCTGTTCAATCATGAAAACTCTCGTGAAAACTTGCATTCGAAAAAAACTTAGCTGGCAGAATTATTTTTCTGCGTCAAACAAAATTTTTTTATTTTGTCTTTATTATATTTTATTATAAATTTTATTTATATTTATTTATAAAATTTTGAGGTTACGTCTTTCATCGTAAATTATTCCGTGCGTACTGTGTACATTGAAATTTTTTCAGAGAAACCCTTATTTTCATTTCACAAGCTTACACTTTTTTTAATATCAAAAAATTGAAAATTTTAAATCAAGCTCTGACATGTTGTTTTTTTTTTTAAATTTTCAGTGCTTTGAAGAAATAGAAATGGTGGAACTGAACGGCACCAGTAACGGAGCCTCCGGGCCGGTTCAGGTGCACCCGGGCATGGGCGTGATGATGGGTCTGGCCTCGGCGGCGTCATCCTCGGCATCGTCCTCGTCGGCGGCAGCCTCGACCTCCTCGTCCGCCAGCAGCCGGGCAGGCATCCTAGAGACCCAGGTCAGGGGCCAGTGGTACCGTATATTCGTCTCCCTCGAGGACGACTACCTCAGCATATCTCTGGACGAGAGCCTCGAGAACAACAGCAACGGGCACAACAACGGAAACAACAACAACATCGACACCCTCGGTGATCCCGACGTGCCGGACTCTGTCGCCAACCAGAAGCGACTCGTCCGAGTGGTCAAGAGCGATAACAGCGGATTGGGTATTTCCATAAAGGGCGGCAAAGAAAACAAGATGCCGATATTGATCTCCAAGATATTCAAGGGGATGGCTGCGGACGCCACGGAACAGCTGTACGTGGGCGACGCCATACTCGCCGTCAACGGGGAAGATCTCAGGGAAGCCACGCACGACGAAGCTGTCAAGGCGCTCAAGAGGGCGGGAAAGGTCGTCGAACTTGAAGGTGAGTCTTCAAAGATTTTTATAACTACAAACATAACCTCAAAAACTTCACGAAATTACACATCAACGACTCGATACGTTTTCACATATACATTTTCAAATTTAATCTAGCAAAATTAAAAAATTATCGTTTGTATGTGCTTCGTTTTAGAAAATCTAAAAAAAAATCAAGTAAATGATGACTACAAATTATCGTCATTCAAGTATTCGTAAAAATTAAGCGTGAAAGATTACGCGGATTTACTACACTGAGAGAAGGATTTGGTTCATGCAACCAAATTTGGTTGTGTGAACCAAGATTTGGTTATTTTTGGTTTCTCCCAAGCTTTGGTTCATGCGACCAATGATTTGGTTACAGGAACCAAATGTATAGATCACAGTCATGTCAAACAGTTCGCTGTTATAACCTCAAAAAAATTTTTGCGGTAATTCAGAAAATTACGAACTCACGAAAAATTTATTAAAATGATCGGTGCTATATTAGATTGAAAACGATTAGTAATTTGATTTAACTTCGTAGAGAAAAATAATTTTGTTATCAAGAGAAAACTCATATTTAAATAAGCTTGATTAATTCTTCGAAATTTATTGCTGAAATTTGAAATTAAAATATATTCTTATATACATTTAACAAGAATAAAGATAACTGATTTAAGCAAATTATTACAACAATAAACAATAAAATAATACAATAATAAATAAAATTTGTTTTTAAAATAAAAAATAAAAGCTCGATTTTTACGCGTGTGGACCAAACATTTGGTTCCCACAACCAAATTATCCGATTTCTTTTCAACCACATATATTTGGTTCCTTGAACCAAATCCTTCTCTCAGTGTACGTACCTGTTTAATTTTCACAAAAAACAAAAATAAAATTGTTCTCTCAGCCTGGAAATTTTTCTATTTTAATTTTTCTTAAATCTCAATAAGTTTGAGTCATTTATACATAATTTAAAAACGAAGTAACGTAGAAAAATTATATTGCCACACCGATGATCGCCATCCAAGTATGAATGAAAAGTTGAGTTTAGAAAAAAAACATCTCGTCGTAAATTAAAAATTCCATCCTCAGCATCAATCCATCCGTATTATTATTAATTCAAAGTTGACAAGCCCGAGGATTGACTCAAAATAAGGTGAATCCGAGCGTTAGATGAAATTAACGCGCAACTTTACCAATAAGATTCCATCGCCTCAGTCAAAAAGAATGCAGCTGGGGGGCGATTGTTCTTCGAGACCGTTCAAGCAGAATAAGAAATTGCGAACGCCGCCTGCTGCGCGAGGAGGAGGAGGGTAAAATAAAAAAAAAAAGAAGCGAATTGAATGGAAAGAGGAGAAAGCGAGATGAGTTGACGAGTGCAAAGTACCGGAACATTAACAGGCTCTCGGCCCAATTAGCCTTAAGTACGGCGTGCATTAAGAACCCCGTTTTCCACTCGGTCGTTATAACAGCCTCCTCGGATGTTATATGTACCCTCTTTTTTTTTCTCTACCGATTCTTGGGGCTCGGAGTGTCTTAAGGGAGAATCTGGATACGACGGTTGCAGAATTTCTTTTTAATTTTTGATAATTAAGTATCATGATTTCGTGAAAATTAGTTTTTCTAGTTAGCTCTGTTTTTATGTATGGTTATGCGGTGGCAGGTCTTGATATTGGCCAACTACATGTTAATATTTGACACTTTTATAAAAATAAATTTTTTTATTTTTTACTATTTTTAGTATTTTTTGCTTGTAAGGAAATCGATGGTCCCAGCGAAAAAAAACCTTAGCTCAAAATTTGCCATGAATAGAGTGACAATGGGGGTACTTTCGCCAACTAAAATGTTTCTAAACAGATTTATTTATTATTTTATTCTGCGGAAAAAATGTGAAAATCGATGACCTTTGCAATCTATCCGTTGATATAATATAGTAAAAAAAATTTTTTGACACATCAGCCACGAATAAAATGACTATAAGGTTTCAGCTGAAAAAATTGTCAAAAGGGTCATTTTATTCGCGGCCTGTGTGTCGAAAATTTTTTTTATTTCAATATATTAACGGAATAATAGCAAAGGTCATTTTAACATTTTTTTTCGTAGGCTAAGACAGAAAAAAACCTGGCTAAGAGACATTTTAGTCGCCAAAAGTAGACCCGCTGTAACTTTATTCGTGGCAGAATTCAAGCTAAGGTTTTTCTTTGCTGGTATACCATCGAAATATTCAAGACCTTGATCAATAAAAATTTTATCTTTTTTAAGTTTTTCTTATTTATGTTGTCAATGTAAAACATCTCGAGTTTTTGTCACGCAACTCAGTACATTTTTTGAAAGTTTCATCATTATCATTGATTGTTTACAAAGAAATTTTGAAAGTTAAGCTTGCTGATTATTATTCCCGCATCGAGTCTTCGGAGAATCTTTTCAGGGTAAAATCTATCAGAGGAAAGTTTCGGCTGCGTTTAGGTCCGCGTCGCGTAAGGTAAACTGCAGCATAAAGACGCGTCTGTTTCGGAACATTTAAGCAAAATTTGAATTTAAATCACCCCGCCGGCATGTAAGTGTATACCGCGGCGCTAATGAGTTATCGTTTGATGAAAGCGGAATCAATGACACGAACGACGAATTACCATAACACGTTATTTGCATAGCAGCTCAAAAGTTTCCACTTGGGCCCCCCGCCGGTGGTCTTTTCAGCTCGAAATGCAGCAGCCCGAACGACAAAGCGAGATACAAAAAGACACGTAAAGTGTGAGAGCGAAGAGTTTAAAAAAGAAAAGAGTAAGGGGCCGACGGGCGCCCGGGACAAAGATAAAGTAAGATGATCGGCGAATGGAAGTGAGAGCTTTTAGCCGGATTAATACAGCAGCTTGTACAGCTCGTGACACTTTTCTCCGTTTCGTCTCTTTTCACTGCTGCTGCATTTTCCACCCCGGCCCTTGTATAAGGAAAAAGCATTTCTCTGAAAACCGGAAGTCGCGAAAACTCTGCTCAAAACTTTAGCTGCAGTTGTAGTTTCGAAAAGTTTTTTTTTTGTTTTTTTTATCAAAAGGCATGCAGATTTTAGGGCGATGACTCGGGAACTAGGTTTTTGGGTGTGGACTTGCTTCATTGAGGCTAATGGTTTATGGTATAATTATAATAATCGCGAGATCTTTGGATCTAAGATGAGTTGCGGAGGTTTAATAATTGAGCGATGTTTACAAACACTTGATGGGGTAATTTGATTACGGGTTTTACAATTTTACAAATAAACTCAATGCAAGACTGAATTAGCCATTCGCGACACGATTTCAAATTAAACTTTCCAAGAAAAACAGTTAATTATTTACTTTCGATGTTGTTCTTGACTTGCATTCGATAATTTGAATAAATTGTATCGTAAATTTAATTCAAACCTACTAACAATAAATTGAACCACATAAAGCCAAAATAAGCTAAGTGCAAAAGACTTTTTATTAAAAAATGTATGCACACGAACGACTGATATCTTCCTGAAGTTTGAAAATGGATAACAATTTTGAAATGTCCAACTAAACTGCTTGAGACGGTCGCTTAAAAAAAAAGCTCCAGTTTATTGGTCCAAAATTCAATTTCCGGAAGTTGGCTGGTTTTAGTTCCACAAGCTTCAATTTATTCAATTATCCACCGATTTCAAAGCTATCTAGGTGCATCCTGTACCTCACCATACCAAAATCTACGGAATAAACTACTTTTTTCTAAAAACGTGAGCCTGTTTTCTTCTTATTTAGTAGGTCACGATGAAAAAAAAAAAAGAATTTCGTACAAAAGAGTTCCGCTCCATCGGGCTTCATAGGGGTCGTACAGGTGGCCCACAATAAAACCCAGGGGTTGTTTGCCCGGCATCCTGGATTGTCGCGAGCCAAAATCTATACGCGATGCAGTCAAAGGATTCATACTGCGGATGATTGACGCTGCTACTGCACTGCCTTCTATTTTTTTTTTTTTTTTTTGGCGCTATGTATTAGATGGAAACGGGATTTCGTTTGATCGTCTTCAAACGTTGTTTACTTTGACTGTATTTCGGGAAAATTTTGTTTTTGAAATGAGGCCGGGCTGAAATTTTCGTTCAACAAAGTTGTTGCTTTAACGAAAAATAGGGGAAGATTAATTACGGCGCGATGTAATTTGAATCATATTTACTCGGCCAAAATGTTAATTACAGATTTACAAATTTTGATCCAGCTCAACCGTAATTTTAACATAATTTTAACGAAAATTGTGAAATCTGCTTGCGTAATTCGAGATTAATTAGAAAACTCATTAATCAACTCCTGGGTATCTAATTTTTTCAACAGTTATATGGGAGCTTTTGAGGGATTTTTATATTTTTTGTTGCTCGATCTGATCGCTGAGCTCAATATGAATTTTTTGGATTGGTCGGATTATTTGATTTAAAACTACTAAAATATTTTAAATTTTCATTACAAGTTTGAAGTCTCGAAGTAATAAGTCTTTGAAGTAAAAAATCTTTTTCCACTGTTCATCCAAAATAAAGCCGGACTCATTACATAAAAAACTGTGATTCCAAATAGTCGCGAAAGAAATTTGTCACTCGGTCGCACATCATCACTTCGGCTAAAATCTGGAGCGCTCGCGTATGCATGCAGCTGCAGTCCTCTTTTTTTATTCAAAAAATAAAAGAAACAGTCTCAACCCCCCCGAAACTTTTCTGCTGCCAGAGCGATTAAATTCTCGCTCGAGAGATTCTCGCGGCGCCTGATCTTTAAAACTCAACTGGAGCGTGCACGCGGCGCAGGAAATCAAGCGCTTACCTCGTCAAAAGTCAGTTGCGCTTCATTGTTTTTTTTCTCCCGAGGATTTGTACAAGGGAAGCTCTTTTTATTATTACCGTGACGTTGGGACTCTGAATTTTAAATTTATGACTACAAATGTGTTTTTTTGGGAGGGGTTGGGTTTATTTTGTGAAATTCGCTTTGGATTAAGAAAGATTAATTTTTTTAACGAAAACAGAAACTTTTAAATTGATGAGGTTTGAGACTAAAAATATAAGTACAAGTATTCGTTAGGTGTTTTTTTGGCCTGGTCTTTGACTATTCAGTAAAACTTTATTTTTTTCAGTATTAAAAGAAAAAAAATCTTTAAAAATTTCATTTTAAATGAAAATATTTGTAAAAAAAAAAAAAAACAATCTTATTTATAATAGCTTACTACTCATTAAATCTTTTTTTTTTAATGTTATCAAAGAAGTAACTTTTGTGCCGTCTATAATCAGTTGGTAGTACTAAAACCGCTAGAAATTGAATGGAGTTCAATGTTCTGCCATCTAAGCTACACATCCAAGTTACTTAATGTATAATCAAGAAATGACATTTTGATTTACCATTTTTTATCATCAAAGTTGACTTCTGATGAGATCAGCGTTTTCTAAAAACAGTTATTTCAATCTAATATCTTTGGATACATAAAGTCAAAAAAAATTACCTGAAGTTAGAAATAATAAAGGCTATCCAAGATCAAACTCGCACGTAAAGACTTGAATCAAAATTTAATAAATCTAGATAGTAGTGCCAACCTGAACAAAAAAAATTCTGCCCGGGAGAAATCTGTAAAATAGTATAAACCACCGCTAAACCCCAAAGAAAAATTCCGCCAGTAAAGGAGTGAAACTGCATCAGAACGAGGAGTATAAAAGGGGTGAGTCCGGGAGATCAGTTCCGCGAAACAATGGCCGATCGTTACAGTTCGAAATCCCCGCACTCGATAAAGATTTCCCAACGCAGCAGTGAGAACACGAGAAAGGTCAGGAGATAAAGAGCCGAGACAACGAGGTTATAAAACCTGCAACGAGGGATACGTTACTCAAGGATTTTCATCGCGCCTTTTTTACTGTATCGTCTTGCACCTCTACTTTATTATCCGACTGAATATTCGTTCGCTGATTTAGCGGTAATAACCGAGTCTCGAAGCTGTTTACCTCCCCGGCAGATACTTAGTTGCACAATAAGAACGAAGGCCGGGGTGGTAGTAATAAGTACGTACCGGGACGGATCGATATCGCGTCAATTAAATTAGATACTCATGAACAGTGTAATCATACGGGTGAGCGTATTATGCTTCGATTGTTTAAAAACCAATCTAAATTAATAAGCTATTACGACCTATTTACTTTGTCTTCATTTTTTGATCGTGATTTTGAAGTAAGAATCACTTATCTTAATAAAAAAGTTGTCGAGCTGAAAGTTGTTTTTTTTTTTTTTAAGAAGGTATGTTTTTTCATCTTTCGTTAAAAAATAGGTGAACCTTCGCTACTTACATAAGTTATTTTTTCCCTGAAGTTTTCTAAGTTGTTAATCGATTGATACTTCATTATGATAATAGTTGCTCGGTAGCGGGCAATTTTAAGTATTATTTCACACAATAGAAATTCGACTATTTTTTACAAAATTGTGAATTAGTTGACCACAGATGGTCCCAGCGAAAAAAAACCTTAGCCCAAAATCTGCCATGAATAAAGTTACAATGGGAGTACTTTTGGCGATTAAAATGTCTCTAAACCATTTCATTTATTATTTTAGCCTGCTGTAAAAAATGTTATAATCACCTTTACTCTCATACCGACGATATATTACAATAAAAAAAAAAAAAAAAATTTCGACACACCAGCCGCGGATAAAATGACTCTAAGTTTTGAGCTTATATAAATCACAAGGAGTCATTTTATTCGCGGCTGGTATGTCGAAAATTTTTTTTTTTTACTATAATATATCGTCAGTATGATAGCAAAGGTGATTTTTTATATGCCAAATAAAGTGGATTAGAGACATTTTAATCGCTGAAATTAACCTCATTGTAACTTTATTCGTGGCAGTTTTTGGACTAAGGTTTTTCTTCGCTGGGACCATCGATTTGTTTTTCACACTTTTTCTGCGTGTTTTATTATATCGTACGAATCTGATGTTTACTAACGAGCGAAATGTGTCTGAAAGTAGAAGAAATGAAGAAAATAACGTAAAATAAGTGTTTATACTGATCCCAGTGATTGTTTGCAAGTTTCTTAATTTAAACATTCTTCGAAAATAACTAATTGAAAGTTCTTTTCAGTCTCTTCTGGCACATTATATATATATATATATATATTTCTAATAGGAATTCTTTAGGTCTTAAGTTCCATCAGAGAGAAAAATTATTTACGTTGCATCAAATAACAATTTCCAAACACATCGCTTTATTTCTTTCTCTCTTTTTGAACTCTCTTTGCTTTCTTCCTCCAATTAAAGAATTCGAAAAACAATCCTCCTCCTCCCCCGCTCTCGAAAGTTCTTTCATCGGTTCGGGAGCGTGAAAAAAGCGCAAACAATTCCGCCGATTGGAATGCTGCAGACGCGCCGAACTCAAACCGAGCTAATTAACGTAAAGGGCTGGCTGGGCTCTGCGTGGCATGGCGGGAGCTCATTTCGAAACCCGCAATTTTCCCAACCCTTCATTGTTTTTCCCGGAAAATCAGCTTTTCGGTTATCATTGTTATTAGCAGTCATCGATCTGTACGCTGGAAAATTTGTTTTCTCACCTGAAAAAAATGATTTTCACAGAGCTTGGAAAGTATAATGATCGGAGGGTTTTTTCAGAGAATTTTTTTCCTACCCCGGCTCTGTTTTCCGTAATAAAATTAGCCTGTAATTTTGAAATTTTGTAAGTTGATTTAAAATAACTATTTGGAATTCATGAAAATTTTATGCCGCTGGATAATGAATATTTCATAGCATTATTTTACGTCCGCGTATAATTTACAGCTTTAAATATGTAATCATTGGAGTTTAATTTTACCTCGAATCAATAATTTTTTACTAAAACAGATGAAAATCGAAGAGCTTTTAAATTTTCTGTGAACAAATTGGCCTTACATCGTCTGAATTATTGGGATCTGACATGAGTATAAATAGGTATACTAACCTACATAAAAAGCTCGATAAAAAGCGTCTGCTATAATCCACCAATTTGTACAGAAGTGCATGACGGCTAAGAGAATTATTATTCAATTATCGTTTTAGAATGTAAATAATCAAAATCTGAGGTGAGCAATGTCTTGCGAAATCACCAAAGATTATTTAAACAATACATTTGATTACCTCTAACGATCTGGGAATTATACTTAAATAAAAATCACTTGTACAGACTGGTGGATTATGGCGGCCATCTTGCCTGTAGATTAGAATACCTATATATATTTTCGTCTGCTATCATGTCAGTTCCTAATATCATACCAAGCTCAATTAGTGAAACAAAAAAAGCACGACCGTGTAAAAAAGCAACACTTGGCGTGACTAATATTGTTCCCTCTTTTAGTACTTGTTCTTGTTCTTTCAACCCCGCAGCCCATCGACACCCGCTCAATCTCGAGAAATCGCGAATGGAATATCGCGTGTTCCTGATTACCGATCGCGCGTCAAACGAGATAGAGAGAAAGTCGGGGTTGGAAACTCCTCGCCCTCACCGGAACGGAATCCTGGTGGCCTCTCCGTAACCTAATGCATATCGATGGAGGCTCACGCGTACCGGTAATTTGCCTGGGACACGGAACCCGAGGACGACGACGCGATTCGCACCGTTGTTTGCACGGGACGCTCTTGATGGCCGCATTCGAGATTTCGACGGACGATAATTACCTGTCGCTTCAATAATAAAAGCCGCTTTGATGTTTTTTTACTGCCTCTGTGTTGTTAATTAAATTCTTTGATTCATAAATGAATAATGAAAAGGAAACATTTCGGAGTTCTTACGGTCCATTAGGGTCAAATTGTTTTCAAAAATGTTCTTTTGTCTGCAATGAGAGCTCGAAAGTTTGGAAAAAGTTACAAGCTTGACTCGGATGGACCGTAATGTTAATTAATATCGAGTGATGGAATCATGATAAATATATTTAATAAAAAGTTGAGAATGGTGAAAAGAGTTAGGACTCAGTTTCTTTTTTTTTCATACTCTCTGTGTTGTTAATTTTTTCTTTTATTTTCCTGAATTTTGGTGGTTAAAGTTATGGATCTCAGTTTTTAGGTGCGTTCTTAAAACTTGATTTCTCCAATATTTTGGTTTTTTGTTTTCTGCTTTAATTTTCTATGTTGGTACTATATTCCTATGATTGTTTTTACTGTGTTTTTCTCTATTTTTAGCGCTGTTGTTCTACTTCATTTGATGAATTTATATTTTTGTGCTAAAACTTCTCTTCTTTCTCCAATTTTTTTTTGACACTGCTTTTAATGTTTTCACTTTTTTTCACATGTTCTGTTCGAGGTTCTGTTGTTATTATTATAATGAGATTTTTTTCTTATGGCCACATTTTTGTTGATAATTCTTTTTCTTGTTTCTTTTTTCTCCCATTCTTTGACATAGAAATTGATTTTCATTTAATACTCTTGTATTTTTTTCAAAAATATTATTTTATTTTGGTTTTTTTTCTTACTCTTGTATTTGTTACCTAATCTGTTGTTTCTCTTTTTCTATTCATACTTTTATTCTTTGTCGTTGTTTTTCTGCCTTCTTTTTTTACATACAAATCGGAAATTCAAAGATTTTCTCTCTATAAACAAATTCCATTTACTCAGTTTATTATTGTATCATGTTCTTCACCTCGTAAATCAAAGATTTCTGTTTATAAAGTCTACCTACATACACATTATTGAAGTAATTTACCGTAATTTACATCCACTGTCGATACAAAACCGTCAAACTCTCCACAACAAATTTCTGCAAACAAGGAAAAAAGACACCCGATAAAGCAGTCACTTAGCCGGCATCTTAAAAACAAAGCAGAAGCCGCAGCAACAAGTTGATTAAACAAGCGGCTTGTCAGCCAGCTAATCCCCTGAAATTTAAAAGACTCCCTTCATCAGTCCCGGCACTTTCGGAGGCGTCACGCTGAAACACGGTTCGTGTTGGAGCGCGATAATCCGTCGTATCAAGACTCTTAACAAAGTTACGCATTCCCCCCAATTAGACGCAGGCCGGGTAACCGCCGAACGACGGTACTTACACTCGTGGCCTCGTAATATGCGAGCCGGAGAACCTATGGAGCGTGAGTTAAGAGTACCAGCGCCGAGTTTATGATCGCATCAATTAACCCCTCTATACTACCCCCTTTACAGATATTTATTACTCCCTACGTTTATGAACCCCCTCCTTGCCCATTTCTTGGGCGTGCTTAATGGATTCTTACGCTTAACTTGGCTTCCATCTCGGTATCAACGGAGTGTGCTTTATTTTTATTTTGTCTCGTATGGGGGTTGTTTAGGGGTGCTTTATTGATTGTTGACAGTTTTCGACTGGTAATTAGAATGTTACACCCCCTTTAAGGTGGTTTTCTACCAGAGCTAGTCAAATTAAAGACTAAGAAAAAATTAGTACACCAAATTGATTACAATTGGTTATTAAAATTTATTTTTTAACTTTTTATGGCTTCTGAAATTATTTTCTACCAAAAAAACATTGACAATCACAACAAAACATTTTTTTAAACTTTTAACCTCACCTTTGAATACTGCAGTTTTGGAGGTTATTCACGTGAAAATTATTTTTGTAAAATTATTGTAAAATTTGTAAAAGGTCAATTTTTTGCAGTTTCAAGTAAAGAATATTCTTCTATATTGAAACTATATGTATGTGGTTTTTCTAAAGGAACTCTATTGTAATAAGACAAATATCAATAATTTGGTACACTTTTTCAGCAGCGTACCGTCCATACGCGTAATGAAAAAAATTCAATCTTTAACTCGCTGTAACTTTTAAACTATATGGTCAATTTTGATCAGACTTCGTAGAAATGTTTTCTTAATATTTAATAAATATCTCCAGAATATTTGAGCTGATTCTCTATTGTCCTGCATTTGGTAGAAAACCACCTTAATGTCATTCAAAATTTAAAAATACTTTCATAAGCATCATTTTTTTACTCACAATCTGAAACTTTTAATCTTTAGATTATGAATTAAAAGTACAATCAGAGCCCTCTAGTGGCAATTTTTTAAAATCAATTTATGCCTTAAAATTACCAACTTTTTTTGTAAATTTTTAGGTTATAATTGATTGGGTAAGCCAAAACCATGAAAAGTTCTGGAATATTCGAATGAAATTTTCAACTAATTATCGCAGACGCTTCGTGAATTTCGATCCATATCAATACATTTCCAAAAAAAAATGTTTCGATAACAAAAATAATTGCCAGTATAAAAAAAAATATATCGTAAACAAGATAGCAGTCAAAATATTCGCAGAATCCATGCGCATAACAACGCGCAGTTTATACAGATTGCACGGACAGCCGTAAAATTGATGATTGGAAATTCGATAATATACTGATCAGATAATGTGCATTATAGCTATCGCTAGTGGGATTATACGAGTTCGGCGGGCATAAGCTTTTCGATCTCTTCTTCCCTGCCCCTATGTAACCTAAATGCACAGAAAATTGATTAACTTTGAAAAATTGAAACATGTGTTTTAGTTAAACATACTTCACGCTTCGGCGAATCGGGCTAAAAATTTTCAAGCTCCATCTACGGATTTATCGAATTACATCTTCGTTTTTTCTTTTTTTTTACTTTCGCTAGAGAGTGTTGGCTTGAAATTAGCCAGACGTCGCTCGAGGGGGGTTAATTCGAAGAAGCAGTGGCGGC
The DNA here is from genome assembly GCA_038277355.1 of Encarsia formosa. Classification (NCBI taxonomy): domain Eukaryota; kingdom Metazoa; phylum Arthropoda; class Insecta; order Hymenoptera; family Aphelinidae; genus Encarsia; species Encarsia formosa. The sequence goes on from CM076184.1 coordinate 20,995,251, forward strand.
TCTTTACAGTGTCAATAAAGCTGATTGGGCCGAATTATCATCTTTATTCCGAAGGGAAGCGCGAGTGACTTATCATCCTTTTTTCACGGCTCGTTGGGCATCCTCGACTCGTTTGTCTAGCCGTTGAGTTTACAGAAAATGAGGTTCAAACGTAAATTGACTGTTTGCTTATCCTATTTTCCACGTCCCGGGGATTATTAATACGGGATTTTTCCCCCGGGCTTTTTTTTTTTAAGGGGAGTTGAAAAGTCAACGGAATGGGGAGTCACGGAGATTGAAATTTTTTTATGACTTTCCTTTGTCTGTCAGGGGGTGTCGAAGGTATGACGAAAAAACCAAGGAAAGGAAAACATTCGATTTCGACACGTCAATCGCAACTTCCTTGCTTTTTCAGTTATTCCCCCCCCCCCTACTCTTCCTTTTCAACATGCCCCCCCTCCCCCCTTTTTTAATCCACTTCCAGATCCGTGCGTACAACTCTATAAAATTTCAACGCGCCGTATTTTTTTTTTTTTTTTTACAATTCCACCTGTGTTTGCCCTAAAAAAAATATCGATCCGACTGACTTCTTTGATTTCAGTTTTATGCTGTGTATGTATGTATTTTTTTTTTTTTTTTGTTTTACAATCGAGATGTTGATAACATCTGTTCCCAGTGCCGAGTATTTTAACTCTTTTTTCATTAGTTTGCCGTCGAAAAAAAAAAAGGAAAAAAAAGAGCTTTTTCGGAGATAAAATTTTGCGAGCGAAAATTTAAAAATTTAATCCTCAATGTACAGCAGCTCGTTTGACGTCGCTTTATTCGCGCTGTGCCATTTAATCGACCATAAAGCATTGAAAAATTGTTCTGGTCTAAAAAAAGAGTTGATAGTCGGCTTTTGTGTTAATGTATAAATGCCGAGTGACTAAATGGAAGTGAGTTTTAAATGGATGATTTAAATACTAGAGTTAACCAAGTATAAAACATTAATAATTTTAATTGATACTTACAATATGATCAAAATAGTTATATTGTGTGTGTGTGTATATATGTACTGATCAAAATAGTTATATTGTGTGTGTTTGTGTGTATACATATACTAATAAAGGTTATGTAACAGATTTAAAATAGATTGTAAAAGTAATGATAAATTACAATCCCTACATAAAAGAGAGATAGAGACATTTTGGTAAGATTTTCAATGTAAGATTTTATTTGTGAGCTGATTGGCTCGCTGATTGGTGGAGAAGTTTTTACAATATGTCAATATTCGAAGAGTGCCTTTTGAGGTTATAATCATTGTTTTTTTCCTATGCGCGCTGAGTAGTACTAGTATTGTTAAAATATGTTAATTTAGCATTTTAAAAGTACTTTTTTAAGCTAACAAATGACTGTTATTAATGAAAAACCAATCTGCTCATTTGAAGGTTTGATTTTCGTGGACATAAACCCTTGCAGGGTAAAAAAATTTATCTTCCCACAAAAAAAATCAAACCACCCCAGGTGGTAAAAAATTTTTTTACGCTTTACTCATAAATCACCCACGATTTTTCACGCTTTGCTCGTACGTAAATTTTTACATTTCGATTCCTTTCTTTTTTTCCGGCGGTGGTGGCTTCGACACCGCGCCACTTTCACGGCAAGGCGGCCGTTATTAGTTTTCATTGCGAAATGAAACGCGCGCGACGTCAAAGCTTCCGGTTAAAAAAAAAAAAAAAAAAAAGAATGGGGGGCAACTTTTTTCAACGCAAAATCACGCGCCCGCGTCGCTTGATTAAAGTCGCGGGTTTACGCGGCTTGTTTTAGATTTGTGAATATATTTTTTTTTTTACGGCCGGAGTATTTTTATGACGTCAGGAGAATTAAAAGTTTCGAAAGGCGGGATCGTGACTTCGAATTGTTTTAGCGTTCATGAATTTTATGTTTTTTTTTTTTTTTATGCTACCCGCGGTGGAAAAATTTTTACTGGTGGTTGATGCTTCTGGTCAATTCGCGGTTTTAAAATACGAGTTTGAATAATAGTTTTTTATGAATCGTATCGTTTCACATGTTATTACCAGAATTCTTTTTGATACATTTTATGTTTTTAGGTAATAAATTGGATTTAAACTACGGCTGATATAGACTGGTTGTAAAATTTTGTTTTAAAAAAGTTAAAAAATACTTATTTTTTTTAAAGATTTGATTGACTTCGATAAACATCGCCGTCATAATTTTAGTAGTCGCGATCGAGTAACACTGTTATTTCATCATTAAATTATCATTTAACATTCAATTATAATCAGATTTAGGTTGGATTGTGATTTTAAACATAAATTCGACAGTATCAAGTCATTGACCACAAAATATTCATTTACCATACATAATTTCGTAAAAACCATCTCCGTGTCTGTCCCTATCGTAACCATTAAATGAGATAAAAAAATATTTATGCTTGAATTTCAAATATTTTAATTTTTTTGTCATTAAGGTACTAAATTCGTCGTATCGTTTGACTAAAACAAATTCGATAATTCGGGCAGGAGCGCTTAAGAAGACTGTTTAATACGAAAATGATCCCCGAGACACGTTTAATTAGACGTTCCTCCTCCCCCAGGCTGCTTATTAATAAAAATCTCGAGCTTCAAAAGCTCATCGATGCAAGCGGCGACACGCGTGAGCTTTGATGTCGTAGCTTTTTTTTCCGGGTCGGTGATGAAGGTAAAACGCACGCGTGTACCTCGCCGGGGAACGAGAAAGGCCAATTAATATTTTAATTGGCTTTTCCCCGCGTGATAAACCTCGGGATGACGCTAAACAAGTCGTTTGAAAAACAATGTTTTACCCTCGTCCATGATGAAAAAAAAAAAAAATTTCTTTCTTGTTTTTTTTTGTTATTTATCCTCATTTTCTTTTATTTGATAACGAGACGAGTTAATTCGGAAGTTTCGTGCGAGGAGATTCAATTAGTTTTTGTTTTTGCCGGGGACCACGCGGTGCTAAAGTTTTAATTTGATATTGAAATACTCTGGCAGTTTTATTCCATTACCTTGACTGCAAATGCGTAATTGAAAAATTGACCGCGTATGCTTGTTATGAGGTTTAGTTTTAAACTATTATGTTTAATCATTTTTTAAGAATATTTAAAATTTATATATTTTATTTTGCTTGATTTATTTTAAACAATTTTTGTAAGAATTTTGGTTAAAAGTCATAGTTAAAATCAAATAATTCTGAATCGAATTGTGTGATAATTAATAAAAATGAAAATTTTTCATAAAGCACTCGATAAAGCACTAGTATTTGAGTTTGTTTTTTTATTTTATTTATTTATTTTTTTTTAATTTCAACTAATAATTTTTTTATAGCATATTTAAAATTGTTCTAGTCTAAATGTAAGACCTTATTAAATAATCACAAAATATTTTGTGATTATTTGTTACGGGACAGTCAATATAAAGATTTATCTAATTAATAAAACCATTTTATTTATTTTTGTATTATACTTAATTTTCAAGATCATAAAATACCAGAATTTCAATTGATTAGTACTTTACGTAAACATGATTAATCATGACTTAAAATATAAATAATAATATTGAACCTTGGTCATTAATAAATTTCAACAAATAACAGTTCCTCATCGATATATTTGCCACAATAAAAAACATCGAATTAATAAAAATTGATGTTCGAAACGATTACTGGGCGTATAAAAAAAATAAATTATTAAAAATCGAACTCTTTGCCACCCTTGATTGCATAACCCTGGATAACTCAATCACGTTACTCAGGGTAATATCGTTGTTAAATTAACTCCCGGTTTACGATACATACGCATGAATTGATAAAATTAAATGCCAGAGCTAATCTGATCATTCGGCGTCCGAGGGTTGGACGCGGCGCCTCGCAAATGATTATTATACGACAACACACACAGCAGCCGAGGCCGGGTCCAGTTCACCTGCCTTGTAATCCCCGTTAATTATAAGCCTTACAAAGCAAATCTTCACAAAGCTCTCAGGGCACATTGGAAGCCGATTGACCGAATGTGTCTTTTTGGGCTGCTCCATCAATTAATTGCGTTTGACGATATTTCGGCCCTGTAAAGAGATCAATTACGTAATGATGTAGCTTACAATACGATGTAATTTGATAGGATTTAATGTAATAGATATATCCATGTAAACGATAGTTGATTGAAATAAAAAACAAAAGATTTTGTTTGATGTAAATTCGTCTGAAGTAGAACTTGATTAAAATAAAGTTAGGGAATTATAAAAAAATGCGTTTAACAGGGTCTATGTTTTAAAAGTAAAAATCGACTAGAGTTATTCTTTTGAAATAAAATTATAATTAATATATCGTAGAAATTGGATTATCGCTTATAAATTTTTCTTTGAAACATCTTAATTAAACAAATTTTAAAAAATGTCATTTTTAAAAATTATTAAATTTTTACCATTAAAAAAAAAAAAAAAAAAAAAAAAAAAAAAAAAAAAAAAAAATTGAATAGTACTCTCTTTGTAACAATTGATATGCTTATAACCAGTTATTTAAAGAGACTAAAATCACGGAAAATTCTGAAAATTTTTTCGAAATTCTCATCAAACTCTCAAAACATCTGATGTAATCCAAGCGAAATTTTTTACAAGAACGCGGGCTGTTGAGCATTTAAAAAATCCTCAGCGTTCTGGAAGCTCAAAATCGGACATCTTAATACAAAAGGACCCAGAATGGGATCGATCCAGGGAGGATTCCGGCGGTCTGCAGGTCCTCCGGCTCGACCTTGCGCGCATAAATCCGGAATGGAGCGTGCTGGTGTACTATAGCCAAGCGGAAATCTACTACATAATGCTCCCGCCCCAGCGAAACTAACCTGGATGTGCTTCCCCAAATTATCCGAGGCTAATAATCCCGACGGATCGGACCTTTTGATGAGCTTGCAAGCTCCTTTGATTATGATTGTTGTCTTTTCTAACTCTCTTTTTTATGGTGGGAATGGTGTCAAAATAAGACGAGAGGTGAATGAATATCGTTTGCAAAAGCACGGAAATAAATTAGTTTATTTCATAAAAATACGTTTTAATGAAGTTTGTTTTAGTACTACCTTATTTAATTAAGATAGTCTTGTACATAAATTGGAGTGCATACACCTTTAGTTTACATTGGCTTTCATGGAGTATTAATAATCTTAATATTTTTCAAAGGTCTAAGGTAGTACTTATCAAATTTCAAATATTTAAAATCTTTTCATCGAATACTTGTTAAAATATATGAGAAATGCCAAGTTTTTATGAATATTTAAAAAATTTTTATTAAATACTTGTCAGAGCAAAACAAGATTTTTATATTTAAAACAATTTTATCACTTATCTCAATTTTTCAAGTTGGATTCATTCACAACAATTATAACATTCTTAAAATATTACTCGAAATATTATTTCAAAGTAGCAGTCTATTTTTTTGAATGTGAAAAAAAAAATCAGAAACATACAATGTTATAGTACAGTAATACTGTTTTATATCTATAAATACAATCATTTATTTTTAACCTGCAGTTGTAATAACTTTATACCGATGAATTAAACGAAGTATAAATTTCACTCGCTCACGAATTAAACGTTCACCGATCTGCTAGTTTACGAGATTGTTATTAACCGGAATTAACAATTAATATGAAATCAACGAGCCCATTATTTTGAACCCAGCTCGCCGGTCCAGGGTTTACAATTAATACGTTAAATTCGAGATTAAATTCTTACGCAGGGGTGGCTGGCCAGGCTCGCATGAATATTCAAATTATGTGTAACTATTCGCTGCCCCCCACCACCCAGCAAAATTATTTGAAAGATATATATATATTCTCGAACCACATTGAATTTCCATGAGTTCTCTGCATTACCGAGCCTCGGATGATTTACAACACAATTACGAGAATATCGAAAATTGAAGAATGAAAAATTCAGACCGACCGTAAATTCAACGAGCTTTACGCTCGTTCGGGGATCCCATAGTCTACGGGAATAGATTACGTGTATTTAGAATATTTAATTTGGGGAGGAGGATTTTACCGCTACGAACTGATGCGTTCGCCTTACCTCGGCTACCACCCACCGCAGCGCCAAACTTGTAGGGGCACGCGAGCCGGAATTCCGGGTCTGACTACACGCTGGTGGTTTCCACTTGCCCGTGAGGTGCAGCGCGCGGCGATCCTCTCATTTTTCAGAACTAACTTGTACGATTATTTATTTTACATTTAACTACAAACATGTTTTTTATTTCTTACAGTTGTCTATTTTTTAAAGTTTAAAAAATTATATTTTCCAGGGAAAATCTTTAATTTTTATTTTATCTTAGATTTTTTTTCAAAGCATATTGTCATGTATGAAAACCGTTAATGTATAAAATAAAGAATTAAAATTTTAATAATTTTAAAATTATCTGGCAGATTTTGATAGTTTACTCCACATTCATTTTTTTTATTTTTTATTTTAAAATCAACTTTTTTTTAAATAGTGAGAAAACAATTATAATTTTTAGTTGTAAGCACTTACAAAGGAATATTTTAACAAAAAAAAAATAAACTTGAAATTATTTATAGTGTTTCATAACTATTAACTTCCAGTCATGCTCTAAAAATCGAGCTAAAAATATTGAAATTTTGACTGACTCTAGAATATATTAGTAGTTTATTCAAGTAACTTCTAAGTCTGAATACTGGTTTCTTAAAACAATCAAATTTTTCTTATATCTTGAGCAGCTTATCGTAGCTTTGAATTAATGAATTTCTTGTTTGAAAGTGTACATACATGTCAACACTGCACTCAGCAATTTCTCAATTAAGTAAATATGATACTAAGGTTAATTAAAGATTGAATTATTCATTGATGAAAAATTCTTTTTATGTTGATCAATTTGATGACAGTAAAGCCATTGTTTCCACTCGACAGTTATCAAGCCCAAGAAAATATAAAGAAAAATAGGTTGTAAATCAGAACCAACATTTACCGAGAGGAATATTACATCGTAATGCGGCCGTAATAAGGGTCTCCAGGCCGGTATTTTACCCGCGCAGAGAAAGAAAATATTGTAAAGCATATATTCCGTCTGGATACGAAAAAAAAAAAAAAAAAAAAGAATAGAAAAAAATTACTCGTTCTTTCAACCCCATTGTAAGCAACAACAAAAAGCATTGTAAAAAAACTCCCTGTAATATCATTTTTTCCATCTAACAACCCCGCGAAAGTAAAAAAAAAAAATTTCTCTATTTACCCGACCCAGTTTTTCGATAACTCGTGAAAATTTAATAAATTCGACGAGCGGCGCGTCCACAACGCGGAGCGAGCGAATAAATCAATCAATCAGGAGAGACGGGGAATAGTTAGCGGAGATACTCAGACTGCGATTCGCTCGGGTTTTCATGTACTCGCGCTATCGTGCGGACTATCGCTGGGGTCTAATCTTGTGCGATTTCCGCGACTACAAACCCGCCCATTTCGCCGGCGATATTACACGCCGATAAGAAACGCTGGAATCTCGTTCTCACTTTCGTTTTCGAGCACAAAAAAAAAAAAAATTTGAAAAAAACCAGACGAAAAATTATTTTTTTTTCAAATTGTCGACGCTACATTATTTTTGAAATATTATGGTTTCGATGGGTATTGATTTTTTTGAGGGAGAGTCATCGGATAAAAACAAGACCAGGTCAGAATAATATTTAAGTAAAAATAATAAACAGTGGAATCAAGGGGTGTATTGTACAAGCTTATTGATTTTTCTGATACGAAAAAATTTCAGAAATACGAAAACAATTGAAAATTTTAAGCTGATAGAAGTTGATCTTGGGAAAGCGAGAACTTTGAAATGATTGTTGTTGAAATGACATTTTTTAAATTGTCAATCACTGTCTTAGTTTTCTCTATTTATTGAAAAAATATTGTGACTCTCTCAAAAATTCAACTTGAATATTTGTAGACCCTTCAATTATTTAACCTACTATAAACAGTATTCATAAAAAACTGCAAAAAATAAATTTTTAAAAAATTGTCTATTATTTTCAAGTAACCATGACAGTTTCATTTGGAATTTTTTGAACGATTCTGCTTGCTGTAGTCAGCACAAAAATCTATTTTTTCAAAAAGTCTTTTGAAAATAAGCTGTCAAGGCCATTCAATGAGTCATTCAATTTCCAATACCTTTCTTTGAAAGGTAATTTCGAATGGGTTTGATCCCACCATAAAAAACATTTTTCACTTCAAATAAGAACCAAACAACTTCGCTGTAAAAAAGCCGTCACAGTCCAGGTGAGCAATCGCGAAAAAAAAATGTTGGGGGAGTGGAAGAAGTAAAAGCTCCTGATCTATTCACGAGAGGCGGTACGTGACGCGACAGATTACCGTGACGGGTTGGCGTATAATGACGAAAAACACGATAAGTTCCGGGTGTGGAGTGGAGTGGGGAGAGGGTAAGAGTACGTACGTACCGGTAGTCCGAAGTAATTACGTATTACAATTGCGAGTTGTACGTACGTCACGCAAAAGCCGCCCTGGTGCTATAGCGCCCCGTCACGACAGTGATCTACCGGCTTCTGTATCTCTAATCTCTCTCTCTTTCTCTCCGTTTAATTGATTTTGCCCCGTTTTTGAATATTCTAAAGCTTCGTTGTTCGCTTGATTAGCTTTTTTTTTTTTTTTCTTGGAATCAATTAATTTTTAAGGGTAGTACATACAATTTATTAATGCTGATGAAATCTCGAATTCTAGGACAATAGAATATTTGTATAATAGGATAATTTTTTTTCAAGCGACAAACTTAGATACAAATAATGATTAAAAAAAAAAAGATTGCTTAGATTTTTATAATGGTGAAATAATCCATTAATCTCGACAATATTCTATTTTATGATTATTTTAAACTTTAGAAATAACCAGTTTAATCTTAAAAAACTTTAGAGGGTATATACTATATATATCTGCTTCCATTTATTCTTCCATCTTTATGATCGAATTAATTTTACACCAAATATTATTTACCTGGTGTAGTGTCATTACTTATCTTTTTAAAATCAATGTCAAAAATTTATAAGTTGTTTGTTCGAATAAAATTTTTTTCATTAATATTCGCAAAGAAAAAATTGAGTTGAACTTCTGATTTAAAAATTTAATTTAACCATTCTGTATAATGACATTATCTATCTAGACATCTCAAAGTCAACATTATCTAGACATTTCTCTGTAGGGTACTTAAATACTATCACTAATAGTCTTAAAAGCCTAATCTGACTGATTTCAAACCCTTGAAGTATACTTTGAACCGCAATGATTTAAAAAAAGTTCAGTAATCTCTCTTAAACTTACAATTTTGTAATTTATTTCTTGAATTTATTGTATTAATTCGGGTTTCTTCCTTAATACACTCCCAAGTACAACCTAGCACCATCAAATATCAAGAAACGATTTAAAACAGTGCTCGCCGACAAAAACCGTGCTCTCGCCCCAAAAAATAACTCGTTGAGGAGGAGAAGGAAGAAGAAGAAGAAGAAGAAGGGCTTTTCCACAATATCTCACTCTCGACATTTGGAAAAGCCCCCTCCCGACAATTTTTCTTCTCCCTTACTCGGGGCCACCACACTCAACGGGAGAGCAAGAGAGAGAAGGTAAAAAAAACAAACCGCGTCTACCCACCACCAAACGCGATTTCAATTTTAACAAACGACCCTTCCCGGCAATAAAAACGCACCGAGTGCAAGCATCCGTCATCCCCCTTTAACATCAGCGCTCGCTCGCTCATTACCTAACTTTTCTTTCTCCACTTGTAAATTACCGTAACATACTGTGATATCTTGGGCCTTATTCTGTAAAAACATCGTTCGTGAAATCCTTTGAAGTGTTCTGTGCGTGCGCAGTAGTCCAATTTGATAGTTTAGTTTAGTTTATTGATAAATATCGAGTATAGGGCAAGGCCCTACCATACTCGTATGGTTTACAAAGAGTTACAAATTTGACAGTAATCGCATAATATTTAGTTATCTAATTTGCAACAAAATTGATGAAAGATACAATGAGTTGAATAATAGTAATAATTGCGAGAATAATTGATAACAATGGTAAAATTGATATCACATAACGATTAAACTTTACAATTGAGTATCACAGATCACGTTAGTTTTGAGAGTCTTCAAGTAAGTATTCTTGAAAGGATGATTCCACAATGTCTTCTGCTTGCGATATATTTCACCTATAATTTTTTTTTTAAATTCTTTATCAATATTGAAAATTCTTGTAAAATTTTGGATTGAATAATCGTTTATGATTGTATCGATTGAAAACTTTAGACCTGTAAAAATTGTAAAAAAACGTTGTGTAAATTATCGAACAGGGATCCTGTAATTAAAAAGACGCGATGGTTAATTACGTGGGTCGGTTGATTTAGCATCGACTGCTTGACGAATCGTCTTCTTCTGGGCGCGGTGCCCCTCTTGAACTCTTTGACCGAGGAGCAGAGGGCCGGAATGTGGGTGAACCGCTCGTTTGTTCGACAATGCGGCTGACGTGCGAGCAAGTTGGCCAGGGGAGAGGCCGGCCGCTCGGAGAAGTATTTTTAGGGACATTCCACCTACAATATTTTTTTGTGGGAAATAGTTGTTGGTTTACTTTCTTTTCGGGGTTGTTTAATTTTGGTTCAGTGAAATTATTTACTCGGGTTGATTATGTGGAAATCCTGTGAACTTGAAATTAGAAGTATTTACTGTTTGTACACTTGAAATAACCACTTTATATTTAATGACAAGTTAAAGGGCATTTGTCTATTAATTAAATAGATTAATTTATTCTTAAAATAAACTTCTTTTCCAATTAGAATTTTTAAGCTATGTTCAAATTTATAAATTGTCAGCGTAAAAATCAGTCTTATTCATGGTTCAGCTTGATCGGTGAATTAGTTTTAATAACACAGTCCATGAATAATTATTAGTTTGATTCAATCAATACTAGACACTGTCCATCAATGTAAGAACTAATACTGTTAAATATCTCAAGATTAAACTTTTAATCATCATTATTTAATCGATATTTCCTAACTAATGGAAGAGTACTTACATCTTGAATAATTACTAAAATGACGCTCATAATAAATTAACAGAAAAGGTTGTTTTTACTACGGAACTCAAGGCAGATTAAAAAGCTTTTCAATGCCATTAAGATTTGATTTTTTTTTGTTTCCCTTCTCATTACGAGATAATCAAGCGTCGTCTGGGTACATCCGTAATTAAGCGCTTAAACCATCCGAACTCACCGGGACTTACCACCACCATTGCAAATACCTATTTACATTAAGATTAAAAAAAAAAGCACAGACTCAGACGGAAAAATAAAATTCAAATCCCGACAAATCACAGTCGGTATCCCATTCATTTTTTTATCTCGCTAAACTCAGGGCGAATAAATTCGGCGTAGGCGACGGAAACAAAGGGCGCTCATCTTCCTCCACCTCGGCTCCAGGGATTATTATTCTTGGCACGATTGCCGAGCCCTCCGCTATCTGTTCCCCGGCACCGCGGGGCTGCGTAAAAAAAAAAGATTTAAGCGTGTGACAATGCACCCGGCTTCTCTCGATTTTAAATGCTCATTATTTTTCTGTACTTTTTTATCGGGATGGCTGATAAGATTTTTCAAAAGAAAGTCTCGGGTGTTCAAGAAACTATGTGTTGGCTGATTAGGTTTTCGAGAAAAGAGAATAATAGATTTTTTGTCATTTTATTGATATTGATTATATATTAATGATATTATTAAATTATTATTTTTGATATTATTATATCAAACTTAGAAATAATCAAGTTTCTCGTAGTTATAGATAACTCAATGAAGATATGATAAAGTTATGCTACTGTAACCTGTAAGAAATTAGAATTAAGTTTGAAGATTAAATGGTCTGTATCTGACCATTTTACTGAATTGAGTATAAAATGGCTAGAAAAAAGTTATTAATTCTCAACTCTTTCAGGATAGTAGAAGAAATAATAAAAAAATTAATTATACTTTATTTAAAAAAATTTTTTAAACATTAAATGCAGCTTTCATAGTTTCAGAAAACTACAAAATAAGAAATAAAAGTTACGTTAGTAGTGATGAAATGTAATCCGAAAAATAATAAGAATGTTTTCAAACACCTTTAATTGTAATAATAATATTAACCAGCGTTTATCAAGATAGTTACAGGTGTCAAGCAAAGTGACGATTTAAGTAACTTAATTATGTCAATTTATGTAATCGTGATGAAATAACTTGATCAAAACATTATTTAATTGCTTCCATTCAAGAGGAAACCGTGAGTCGATAAAATTTTACTCGTTCCTTGTTTCAATTAGAACTGACCACGGTGCACGAACTGTTGAAACTTTCCTAAGGGTTTTTTTTTGTTTTTTTTTTTTTTTGCTCTCATGCGTGACGCTTTTTTTTTCTTAAAATCGTTCCCGTCTTGACGTTTAAGAAACTTGGGAAAAATAACGAGGAAAAACGATGAAGTAGTAGATTTATTTTCAGATAAATTTCAGAAAAGAAAATTTTTCTGTCAGCTCGAGTATCCTTGGGTTAATTGTTTTGAAACACGTTTGTTGCGAAACAATCTTGACATTTTTTTATTAAATCGACTTTATTTTATTTAACTAATTTAAAAGTTCAAATAAGACAGAAGTCTGTTGATACTGACAAAAATAAAAAAAAACCCATAAAAGCAATTAGTTGTATATTTTTTTTGTAAAAGTTCAATAGGCTCAGTCATTTTTATTTTGTACCTAAAAATCAGTGAATAATCCTACAAACATATCAAATTATCTTTTATGACACTAAATTTTTCGCAATGTCTATTATTCCGTAAAAATTTCACAAATTCTTAAGAACCATGAATTTCAACAACTTGCCCATAAAATTGGAAATGAAGTATCGACGTCAATTGACCTACATTTAAAATAAAGCAACAGTCACAATCCTATTAAACTAAACGAGACGTGCAAATTAAACACAATATAACCTCAAAAAAGGTGATGCATCCGCAGACAAACCTTGTCACTGTGCTTTCGTCTCACATCAAACAAATAATTAAGCAAACGCGGCGCGCGCCTCTCGCACAGAGGATGGATAATGAGCTTGCTTATTGTTCCAGCTGTTGAAGTCAATTTCCTCTTCCGGTTGGCTCTCACGATTTCCTGGGAACGTACGCGTGTGATCTTTGTCAAAGGGGGAAAGGGGTTTTCGGACCGGTCAATTAATCGACGAGGTAGTGCGGAAATTTTCTTTATTTTCGATGTTTAAATCAAATTAAATTGATGAGCAATGATTATTTGATTTGGCTCATCTGCTGCACGATGAAGTTCTTATTGATTCGATAAGTTTTTGATTGAATAAGTAAAGCTTCTTGTAAAATTTATAATTTTCCACACTCAGAGAAAGATTTGATTGGACCAATTAAATATTCTTTGTTCCCTCAATAGTCGAAACATTGTAGCAGTTACAATACGTATAGTAAGGATAATAATACATATTGTTGCGACTAGCAAAGCAAATCCAACCTAACCTAGCTAATTTTTAAAATCTTAAAATTGAAGTCATTATTTCTTAAATATTGTGATTTTTATAATCAGTTGTATATTTTTTAAGATTAAAACAATTCATTAAATACATTAACTATACCAAAATCACAAAAAAGAAACTTTTAAAAATTAAGTTGTGCTATACCAGTGTAACTAGAAACATGTTAACCCTTAATACACATTTAGTCAGCGCTACCATGATATTGTTACTGCTACAATGTGCATCATTGTCTCTATATTAACTATGGCATCTTAGATGTTACAATATATTGTGGACCCAATCAAACCTTTCTCTGAGTGCAAGACACTTAATTTATTTAAAAAAAAAAAAAAAAAATTGAAAAGTTACCGTACTGCAAGTCTTGTAAGCTGCTCAATTAAGGCTTAATAATATTTTCAAATACGAAAAAAATACGAAAAAGCGGAGACGTCGAAAATCGAGCCGGGGGGTAATCAACCCATTTAAAAACCGCGCGGTGAAAGAAAAAGAAGAAGAAGTGGGAGGAGTAAAAGTGGGTCAATTTAAAAGTGTTTCAGGGTGAAGAGGAGGCAGGGGAGGCTTTTAAAAGAAGATGGTCTCGTCTGTTACCGCTGAAATTGAGTAGAAACGTGAGCCGATGAGAAGCGGGCTAAAGCGAGCCGCGTCTTGACGTTTGCGGACGAGCGAGGAATGTTAATGGCCGCGGGGGGTGGGTGAGCCCGCCAGGTGAATAGTGTCGAAACTCGTAATAAACCGATGCGCTGAATTATAAGCAGCTCTTGACGTGGCGGCTGCTTGCTGCGCCCGGAGCGCAAGCGAATTGAATTAAAGCAGCTCAAGCCACCCCGCTATTGAGGGCTTTGATATATCCCCCCCCCCGCCCCACCCTGGAATCGCATAAATATTTCGCGAGGTGCGATGAATATTTTCTTACCCGGATGGTTATCGATCTCGACGAAATAAAACGGTTTCGGCAGTGGACAATGAAGAATGGGCTTTGGTAGTAAAAGTGCTGGAGATTTTTCATTTTTAGGTTATGATATTTTTTTAATTTCATGCTAACAGAATACTAGCTGTGCCTACTGTCATCCAAAGATATATTGTCAGATTTTTTAAGTATACTGAATATGTTGTTTTTTTTATGTACAACCTAGCCTAAAACTAAAAATCAAAGTATATCCCTGTAAGAAATGCTAATTAGGAAATAGACATTTAATGGCTATTTAAAATGTCTTCAGACTAGAAACAAGGTAATATTAATAGCTAATTTTTAGATTGTATGAAACGATTTTTTTCCATGTAAATAGCCATTTACTAGATTCAAAATTAATGCATATTTTTAAATACTAATCATTTGCTTTTAACAGCGAAATTTATAAAAAAAAATATTTATCATAACCTCATAAAAAATAGGTATTTCATAGAATTATGACATTTCCAAAATTACCATCAAATTATATGCAATGAGAATCACCACGTGCAATACGCTGTTTTGAAGGTTATAAAAAATTTTTTACCCATTTTAAACGGGCGATTCATAGATTGAAATCGACCGTAAAATAAAATAATTTTTGATAGCTATTTTTTGGGTATTTTTAATTGAATAAACATAACCTATCGCTTTACTATATTAAAAATAGGAGAAAATTGACAATTATTACCTTTTTTCTTAGACTCAGTTATTGAATATTTTAACTAACCTTTTTCTAGTTTCAGAGCCATTTTTAATATTCGCAATTCCAACAGGGATAAAGCGTACGCTCGAGCGTACGCTTTAAAAAATATAAAACCGACTCGCCGTTGATTGGTTGAAGGGCTACCGTCCTTTAGCATACAATAAGTACTCGTACACACAGAGAAAGGTTTGATTGGGTCAACAATATATTGTAACATCTAAGATGCCATAGTTGATATAGAGACAATGATGCGCATTATAGCAGTAACAATATCATGGCAGCGCTGACTAAATGCGTATTAAGGGTTAACATGTTTCTAGTAACTCTGGTATAGCACAACTTAATTTTAAAAAGTTTCTTTTTTGTGATTTTGGTATAATTAATGTATTTAATGAATAGTTTTAATCTTAAAAAATATACAAATGATGATAAAAATCACAATATTTAAAAAATAATGACTTCAATTGAGATTTTAAAAAATAGCTAGGTTAGGTTAGATTTTTGAATATTTGCTTTGCTAGTCGCAACGATATGTATTATTATCCTTACCATACGTATTGTAACTGCTACAATGTTTAGACTATTGAGGGAACAAAGAATATTTAATTGGTCCAATCAAATCTTTCTCTGAGTGTACAAACATTTCAAGATGATTTATTGAAAAAATAACTGCGCTGATTACCATTCGAAGACCCTACTCTAAAAGCGCAGGTTTGTTCGTTGTCTCCCCGAAAACTTTCATTGTCATTACACCCTACCGGAAATTCAAATTTTCAGCAACACTCGTAACGCCGCAATTCACAAACTAACGAACAAAAAAAAGAGGTAAAAGTGGGAGAATCATCTCGCTTGATTAGCCAGCCGTCAACTCGTCGACTTCCGGTCAGTCGCGCTCTTTGCCCGCGAATTACGAAGTATGATTTCCGTCCCTCACAAGCGTCGCGTCCTTAGACCGGTGAAATATGTATACGTCGCCGGCGTACTTTGAGTCATTATTCAAAGCGAATCACGACCGGAAGTCCTTTGTTTTGGGCGGGTCAGCCTGATGAGTACTGCGCCGCTGATGTTTCGCGGGTGCAGATTGCGCGCTTCCGGGTGCTTCTTCTTTTATCAGCGTTCGTTTGAAACTCCACGTACGGATTACACAATTGTGTATTTCTGAAAAAAAAGAGTTCGTTTGCATTTGGACCCTAAAAAAGAGGTCAACGCGATAAAAAAATTTTTTACCCGGGTAAAAGGATGATGGAAGTTATGCGCGGAGGATAAATATGTACATGAAAAGTCCTCGAATGAAAAACAGGGTCTTTTCTTTCAGCTTTGATATCTTCCCTTCGAGTTGCGGCACTTTTCAAAGGCTCGAAAAACAATCACATTTGGCTGCTTTTTGTTTTTTTCCTTCATTCTTCTTTCCTTTTTTTTTCAACAACTCGTTTAACTTCTCTATCGCGGTTTTTCATGCGCTCGCTTTGAGCCTTGTGACTTATCTTCTCTGCTGGTTCTGATCTTGTTTTGAATTTCTCGAGGGTGAATCGAAGAAACACGACTGTTATTAGCCGTTGGTTTTGAACTTCTTTAAACACGTCTGTTTGTTCGCTCAAATTTTCTCGGCATTTCGCGGGAAATTTAATTTCTTATTCGTTTTTGCGTGTACATCTTTTATCGTCCTCATTAACGTTATAGTACCACACTTTAGTCGACAGCGAGCACTTACCGGTATTGAATTTTTTTTGTGTACTTAATCTCACCCTGACTTTTCAATTTTTTTCCCTTTCTTTTTTTTTTTTTTTTTTCACCGTCAGTTTTGGTCTGCGTCAAAGACCAGCAGATGAAAAGTAATTCAATCGAGTAAAAAGTGTGCTTCCTTAATTGATTAAGTTTGAAGAGAAAAAAAAAAAAAAATTCACCGGTGACCAGCGGGTTTTGATCAAATTTAATCGAAAAAATGTTATTTGCGGAGACTTCAATTTCAATCGGAAACCATTGAAGTAATTATTTTTGAAATTTCGAAATGTCAGTGCTCGCTCGAAAAGCGAAGAAAAAATCTCGGAAAAAATTTGAATTCTCGCGGAGTGACAGATTTGTGAAAATGCAACCAAGAAGAGAAAAATATCGTCGTTGATAATTAAATAAAAAAATTTTTTCATCAAACATTCAAGGCGTATACGCTAGCTTTTACGGGATCGTTTTTCTCCCCAACCTTTTTTTCTTCCCTAGAAAAATGTGACGCTAACCGCTGGGTTTCCCCTTCCTCTTTATGGGTCTCCGCGCTGTACTCCGTTCTTGTTTGTTGCTGACGGTGATTTAGAATTTTTTTCTTCTCAGAGTCCCTCCAAAATTTTTAGATTATCCGGGGCGTGTTTCTGGTTTACGGTTGGTTTACGGCATCTTTTTTTTTGCTAGATGTATTGTGAGTAATGTTTCGAAAATTATACGGCTCGAGTTATAAACAAATCACTTTAAAACGCGACAGGATTATTGCTAGTTAATATAAAACTTCAAAACATAAAATAATTTATTTATTTATTTATTTATTTATTTATTTATACACGGAAATAATCCCATTTAAACAAAAAAATATAATAATAAGCTCAGTATGGTAGGTGGTAGTATGAATACAAATAACAAAATTTAATAACAAAAATACATAGTAGTCAATAATTAATATAAATAATTTAGGGCTGTTCGAGACTCGAGACTTTTCTCGGTCTCGGTCTCGGTATCGGTCCGAGACCGAGACCGATACCGAGACGAGACTGAGCAGCCGAGAGTCTCGGTCTCGGTTAGTAATATCGGTTTTAATAATAACCTTTTTCAACACAGCAACATTCGTTCTTAGAAATATTATCAGAAACAATATCACTTTCGGTCGAATGTCCTCGATTTATGATCGATGCGAATGGTCGTAAATGTTCAAAATTTGAATAACTGTTAAAATTGAAATGTTGAATACTTTGTTATTAAGAATTTTTTTGCCATCGTTTTTTGGATAATTGAATACTTTGTTTCAATAAATAGATAAAATTTCTTTGTAGAATTCTATAAAATAAAATGAGAGTTCTAACAAAAAAAAATATCGAACAGAACTTAGTTCCAGGTTGCAAAAAATATGTGATGAATTAAGTGTTGTTATTATTTATGTACAGGTTAATTGCAATTAAAATTTTCAGAGCATTTTCTCATTTACCTTCCTTTTTTTTTAAACTAAAAATAAAAATTATTGTTTATTTATTTTCAGGATTAAAAATTTGATGGCTCTTATTAAAAATTCAGCACTTGCATGCCACTTGAGACTAGTTTGATAAAAACAGTTATTTATTTATTTATTTATTTAAACAATTTTTTAATTTAGCTTTCAGATTAATAAAATTATCACGACCGATACCGAGACTATACCGAGACCGAGACCGAGAACGAGACCGGTAAAATTTTTCGAGACCGAGACCGAGACCGGATAAAAGTCTCGTATCGTCTCGTCTCGAACAGCCCTAATAAATATCAATAAAAAACAAGCAATTTAAGACTCCGCGTGGTAAATGAATATGAAGAAATGTTGTAAAAGTCAATTTCAGACGATAATTCATTACAAAAAACTGATAATGTATATGTTGGTGAATGGCACTGAATGTCGTTAGCACAAATGTCAGAAAGAATAATTATAAATATAATAGATTATTATTCCCGATGATTTATTCACAAAAAAAGCTCAATAAATTGTACGTTGTAGAGTAATAATTTTATAAACTCATTTAAAACATTTATTGATTGACCAATATAATGTATAATAACTTTTTAAAAATTAATTGTCATTTTACAAAACGTTATGAAAAGTGAAGAGTTATAAATTATGAACAAGCACTTTGACTTTTCACTTGGAGAATTAAATTATTCAAGTTCCATTAAACATCCAGCCGAACGAAACAGGATAAAAACATTTCGATAAATTATCCAGGATGCGCCTGCAGGAAGAACAGGAGGGAATGGCTGAAATATCAACTATAATTAACGAAGCACTCAATTAAATTACCATCGCCTCGCGAAATCATCGGCTTAATCTTGAGACCTCGCCCGAGTTTTCTCACCTAAGTGGATTAAAAAATTTAATAAAAACTACAAATAATTAATCCCGGAATCGCGCCAATCACCGTCTTTTCTCTATTAGCGTCTCGGCTCCCGAGGACGGTAAGAAAAAAAGAACGAAAGTAACTTAGATCCTCGAGCTTTAATTTTAATTTAATCGAAAAACGAGAGACGAGGTAATCCCCACCCAGTCCCCGGCACTTCCAGTCCCGGAGTAAAGAAAGAAAATCTCCGAGAACAAAAAAAAAAAAAAAAGAATGCTTATGAATCGTCCTCCGGAGAACCTTTGCGTGGCGAACCGTAAATAAAGCCCTTTTCCTCGCCCTTTTCTTCTTCCTCCCTCCTGACACCGTTGCGAAATTAAACAGCCGAATGTCATTACCGAAAATCGATTCAAGCTTGTTTTTCTTGTTTTTCTTATTTTTTTTTTTTTTCGGACGGTATTTGTGATGGATTCTTTGTTTTTGAAATGCGAAGTACGTAAAATTTGAAATTAATTTATTTTATTTATTAAAAAAGTTTTGAATTTTTGAAGTTGATGAACCGAGAAAAAAATTTTTTGATTTTGATGTGAATTGTAAATGCATCGTCAAACGGCGTCAGAAGACATCTTTAGAAAAAATTCAAAATTAACAAGTTGGTTTGTTTAGTTACCTTATTTATTTAGCCTTTGAAGTTGTAAATAAAATACATACAATTCATAATTGACCATAAACTGTCGATGAAATATTTCTTTCAGTTTCTTCATTTAATTATTCATTTAGACTGTTCCTATACTTACGGATTTATATCTGCCATTACTTTAAATAACGGTAAATCACGACGGATTTCAATAAAAAAATCCCTCGCACAGTTATAAACAATTCAATTATCATAAATTAATTTTCCGAAAGATAAAAGCTCGCTTCCTCCTCGGCGCGATAATAATTTTGCGCGGAAATAATGCACTCGCGTGACCATTACAATTAATCGATGCGTGCGTCGATATCATTTTCAATCAGTCTGCAGTGGGGAGGAGGGCGAGAATTTGTTCCACGGTCCCTCTTCCGGATCCAGGATTTACGAGCTTGCGTTGTTTTACACGCTTCCGGTTGGGAGTCATGGGTGCCTTGGTTTTATGGATTTTATGTGAAAAAAAGAGTGTAATGGGATTAAAAAGTAAAAAAATATCGATTAAAGTTTATTTAGCACGCAGTAAAAATAGCAAATGTGAATTCATGAATTTTCTATTTTTTATGTTACAGGTAAGCGAGATATCGGACGTAACAGTGAGTGGAAAATCTTTATTTACGTTAATATTATTTTTCTTCTCTCTCCGACAAACTGGTAAGTCAATCCTTGAAACATTCGGTGCATTAAGAAGTCTCTTTTACATTTTCCGTGATGATGATTTTTTTTTACCCATTTTCGCGTCGTATTACGGATTTCTTTCAGTTTTATTTCAACTCGCTGCAAAAGTATGAAATAATATTTTTTCACCGTGCACTTTCACGCGTGAAAAGAGAAAATTAATTTTTCAATGAAAGCTTTCAGCACTTTTTATCGCGTTATACCTCCAAACATCAAAGTGTTTGAGAATAAAAACTTTTTTTTTTATTTTGCTTATTTGACATCTGTCGCAGGTTTGAAAAACTGTTGTGTATATAAACCTATTAATAAATCAAATTTTTGCAAGATTCTTCATTATACGTTTGATTATTTGACCTCATCATCATTGATTAAGAAATTCAAATGTCTTTGAAATTTCAATTGTATGTCAAAAAAAAAAAGCTTTGTAGTTCTGTGGTAAAAATTTTAAAACGTCATAAGTTCTGGTAACTTATTAGGGAATTAGAAAGAGTTAAAAAATGACTTTTTCAGGCCTTAAATATTGAGAAGGAGGTTATCTTGATTAAAAATTTAAATGAATCTTAGACAAATATTATAATTGATCAACCTTAATCACTCATTTTTTACTTTCAGCCTAAATTGTAAATAATATTGAACCTGTCATTCGAATTTCTTATCGTGGTCCCGTATCTTCTTACACCTTTCGATGCATTCCAAAACCTTGCAGAAAAATCATTGTCACTGTTCAATTCCTTCGTCATCTTTCAATATTATTTTCGTTATTTAAGAGTAATTTCATATCATTCAATCATTCCTGGGTTCCTGATATGCACTTACTTTTGTAAACCAGAACCTTATCTGAAACAACGTGATCGCAATACTGATTACTTTGCAACCTATTACACACGTGCAGCAATGAAGATAAAGGAATGTCGTAATCAAGGCTGCAGTATAACATTGTTCAAGTAGTTTCGGAGTTTCCTGCAACTTCGTTTCGATGTGAGCTACAATATCACCTCATTTAAATTCCTAGTTACAAAATCGAGTACCCTGGTACCCTTTAACAAACAATCAACCTAAATTATGAAAAAAAAAAGACCGAGTCAAAGTTCTCTCATCTCATATAGTTGGGAAGAAAAAGCGCGTGCACAATTCGAGCCGCCTGCAGACTATGACGGAACGCGGTGTGGGTTGGGGGTAGGGGGTGAGACAGAGGCCCTTAGACTGCTCTCGAGTGGTGCAGCAGGCACTTTCAACAGACGCAGGAGCGGAGTAGCGGGGGGAGGCACAAAGCCTATTGTGCGTGTACGTATGAGTTATTGCCCCTCCCGGCAGACCTAACCGGGCATAATTTACCACCCTGATAATGTTTCATTACTCTCTCGCAAGCTTTCTCTTTTATCATCTTGGATTTTCTCGATTGGTATTTTTTGATTTTTTGAAAACCAAGTATCGGAAAATTTGATATTTACGGAGACTCGGGCTCTGTAATTAACGCGGACGGCAATTTCACAGGGCGGAGCATGCATATTTAACGGGGGTAGGAAAGGTTTCTTGTGGCGGAACTTGCTTACGACTTCCTTCTGCCCACCAGCGAGCCTCTTTGGGGAATTTTTGGACTGCTTTGGGTGTATCGCTACAAGGGATCTTGGTTTGGAGGCTTGTACTAGGATTTTTTATGCTGGAGAATTGTTATGAATTATTAGCGACGGACTTCATTCAATCTATTAACAAAAAATTTCAAAGAACCATCTAAATAGTAATGATCGAAATAAAAAATTCGACATAATCAAATTGGAATAATTCAATCGTATCAAAGTGACTCTGTGTTGTTTTATAAAAACAGGAGAGAATTTTTTAGATGCAAATAGGCATTGTTAGGAATACTCTAAAGAACTTAATAAACTCATTTTAATATTGTTTATGCAACAAAATTAGAGTAAGGCTTAGACTTCACGTTGAAATATTCAAGAAAGAAATCAAGAAATAGATAAACAATATTGAAATTTTTTATTTCTGTAATTGATTTATTAGCTAGTATTCAATGAAAGGTTGGACAAATTTTTGTTTCGCCCGTAATTACAAAAAAATTTATATTTGTAGAGAAAAATCCATCACAGCATCTATCACAGAATTTATTTCCCATTAGTACCAAAAAAAGCGAATAAATCCCCAGATGTTACTCAATTGCGAATATTTTACCACCAGAAATCATATAACGCTAAGGTTGGGTCCCCTGATTGATCTGCTTAGGGTGGGCGGGGGTGGAATATAATTTTCGAGCTCACGCCGGTGTAATTCCGTATGTAAACGGAAATCGATACAGTCGAATATTCTCCCTCCCTCTCCCCCAAGTATAGGCTTTGCCCCGGCGTAATATGTATATACGCCCCGCGCATGTATAAGGCGCCCCAGAGTGCCTGCCTGCATCTAAGAGGTTTATGCTCAGCACCTGCACGCATTCGAATTGACCCACTCTAAGAGGATTTTACCACTGCTTTATCTTCCCCCTTTGTTTTGGATTCTCAAAATCTTCGGATTCATTCGTTCTTGCCAATTAACAGTTTAGATCCATTTCACAAGAAAAGGCAGTGAAATACCGCTGCGATCTGAACTAATCCCGCGGGTAATTCTTTCTTCATTCCGTTTTTCTAATTCCTTAAATCGACTTTATTTCTCTTTTTTTTCAGCTGCGTCGATTGAAAATTAATGACGCGGCTGGTACGTGAGACTCCTCCGCGTTCTTTAATTCCC
Source organism: Encarsia formosa (assembly GCA_038277355.1). NCBI lineage: Eukaryota > Metazoa > Arthropoda > Insecta > Hymenoptera > Aphelinidae > Encarsia > Encarsia formosa. The sequence continues at coordinate 21,018,613 of CM076184.1, forward strand.
GAAAAAAAAAGGAAGCTTAAAACAGCTCGCTGCTTCTGTAGTCGAGCGAAAAATTCGATCTGCGTTAGAGACAGATTTTTAGAAGGAGTCGAGTGTTACCTCCTTCTATTTTCTCGTTTTGAGTATCACCTCGGAATTTTTTTTTTTTTTTTTGCTACTCCTTGACGATTTACCAGCTTTGCATATTTGATTGCGAGAATTGATTTTTAGCACTGAAATTCCAGGGTGTTATCTTCAATTTACCTTTTTTTTTTTTTTTGCAAGTATCCCGGTGAGATTGCACCACCTTTTTATAGAAGCACCAAAAGTGATTGAATAATTCAGGTCTTTTTAATCAGAAACGGGTTATAATTAAGTGTCGAGCCGTAGAGGCCGGGATTCAAAAATTTAGAGGGCGAAAATTTTCCAAGCCGAGGGGGAGAATAAACCGAAAAATCTGTGTCGCGCTATCTCCGCTGAAACTTTTATCCCGAAATTCTCCCGTAAAACAGCCATTCCATTTCGCAAGTATACCGTAAACACTCCTGCTTTACTCCTCGAAATATTTTTGCCCCCCGTCGCGTCGTCGTCGTTGCGTCGGGTGGGTTTAAATTTTGCGGTTTACAAAAATTAATCGTGAAAAACGAGCCTCCTCACTGATTTAAAATTCAAGCGGATCCCAGGAGCGTTATATAAATTCATATTCCGGGAGACAGAGGGAGAAAAAAGCGCCAGAGCTTTACGATTCGTTTATGGTGGTTCGTAAACTTTACGAGCTTCGAGGAATCTCTCTCTCTCTTCCCTTTTTTTTCAATGAAATACGTATGCTTGAGGGGGGTACTTGGTCTCAAGGTGTCGCGCATTAATTAATGCGAGACGGGCTCGAGCATGCGACGGTTATCTAATCTTGAATATTAACGAGGCGAGCATCTTGGGAGCTCCTTCGCTTCTTTAAAACTTTCAGACGAGGACTTTTGAATAATCAAGCATGAAATATTTGGAAAATTTTTAGGTTGAATGAATGGGATTAGGGAATCGGGTCGATGACTGTTTATTGAGTTTGCAAATCTGAAGTTTAGGCCTTTTTTGGAACCGTTCGTCTGAAATTGGGATAAGTGGGATGCTTGGATAATTGGGACGAGTGGATGATTTTATAAATTATGAAAGAAATTTAAAGTTGAAAGTGAATAGACCGAATTTTGAAGATGGTCTGAAGTAAAATATTTTTATTTAATTAATTTCAGCCTATTGTATGATTTCTTATCCGCAAAAAATACTCTATATGAAATGAGAATTAAAAAAAAATTTTGTCATATTTTAAAACTTTTTTCTGTTTGTTACCTTTTGAATTCGATTCAGAGTAGACAAGTGTAAACGTCTTGTACATGCAGCGTCATATCCGACATAAAAAAATGAACAGCTTTCAAAGTCTACTTCTTAAACCTTCCTCCTCCTCTATGAAAAAAAAAAAAAACCATTGAAAGTTCCCAAAAGCCAACAAAAAAAAAAGGAAAACACCACATAGGAACGTGTGCCGTCCAAGAAAAATAAAAGCTCTAAACTTAAGGAAGAATAGAGAGAGAGAGAAAAAAAGGATTCTTCGGACTTCGCCTTCGAAAAGCTGCAGGTGGGAATGGGATTTGTCCGAGCCGCAGCCGCGGGATAAAAGTTTCGCGAGTTCCATCCGTTTTACGTAACTGTGTGCATACAGTTTAGTGTGGAGGACGTGCGAGCTTTGGTTTTAAAGCTACCAGTACAGTCTTTTCCAGATATATTTCGTAGTAGCGTTGCGTATTTAAGGTTGTGCCACATTTTTGAAAAAAAATATTGAAAAGATCATAATGTAAAATTTATGCAGATTGCTCGTAAATAACAAAAAAATTTAATTAAATAATAAATTTGTAAACAGTTCATGGTTCATTTAGCCTTATCAGCTTGTTTAACATCATATTTTCAGATTCAAAATAACAAAAAAGTTTGGGCTTTGTTGGTTCTAAAATTTCAATGGCATTGAATTTTGATTCAATTTTAAATTGCTTCAAATCCGATGGGTGAAATTTTTTTTAAAAATCTGTATCGCAATTCATCGTGCAGTTTTTGATTTAACTTTGGAGAGTGCTCAAAGTTTAATTTTCAAATAAAGTGAAACATTCAGAGTCAAATACGAGCCCGGGACCAATGCGAAAAAATGTGTCTCGGAAACATGAGTTTTATGAATTCACTACCGAAACTTTTTTTAAACTTCCTCTCAGAAACCTCCCTCCCCAATTTTTTTTTTTTTTTTTTTTTTTACTAAATATACCTCGAAATATACTGTTTGATGTACACGTTCGAAGAACCAGAAAAATAAACTTTATTAAACGCGAATAGTTTTGTATAAGTAAACTTTTTACAGCCCAGAACAATCCAGTTCGGGTAACAATAATAAAGCTTTCCTACAAACTCTGCGATAATTTTCCCTTTTTTTTTCGTTTACATACAAATTTCCTAGCCCAAGTATCGACGTGCCGCCAAAGAGAAACAGAAAAAAAAGAAGTAAGTCGGTACCCAAAAAGTGCAGTAAAAGAAGGCAAAGAAGAAGAAGAAGAAGCTGACCGTACGTTAAAACTCCCGAGGGTCGATCCAACTCCCTCCCTCGTTTTTCCTCCTTTTTGCCACCACCCGACGGACGCCCCACCGGCTAAACCTTCCACCGGGAGAGAAGTAAAAACAAAAAAAAAAAAAAAAAAAACGCAGGAGGAAAATGAAAAGAAACAAACAAAAAAGGACCGAAAGAAAACAAAGAGGCCGCACTCTACGTGGCAAAAGTTACGCCATTACGTTATATAGCGAGGCTAAAGATAGATAGAAAAAAGTCGCCTCCGTAGCAAAAAAGGAGCGGCCCGAGGAGTTTCCTCGCGTTGGCTTTGTTTATTCCCGTTTAGCCTCTTCTGACCAGCTACTAATTCTTAACTTTAAGTCTCATTCGTACCGAACCAAGACTTTTTTTCTGTAGTGTATTCGTTTACCCTTGCTTTCCATTGTTTTTCCATAAATATTAATATTATTCAATCTAAAAAATAGTTTACAACTTGAACATATATTTTTAAAACTTTTATATATCATCTAGCTAACTTACAAGTATTTATTTTGAAAATTTTATAATTATTTTTCTTAATCGTCGAATCATTTGTCGGAGATTGATTTAAAAATCCAATTCCATGGTCTTTTTTAGTCTGTTCTAATAGTTCCTTTAATTAGAATCATTCGGAACGAGATTTGAATTTTCGCACACAGTGGCCCAATTGAGTTTGAAAGAAAACCCAATTATTCATTTAATCCCACACCCTGCTCAAAATTAAATCCGACCAGGACTAATCTTACAAAAAAAAAAAAAAAAGACGAACACCAGCGGAGATCAATCCAAAAAAAGGTCGGTAGTAACAATCAATTCCTTTTCCTAAAAAAGCAGGGTTTTTCCACTCGAACGAGAGATGACGGACGTCGAAATCGACAGCGGCTACTAATCCGCGGCCCAACGTGAGAGCGTAAGCCGACACAGAGCCTCTTTAACCCCCCGCGCCAAGCTTTCGATTCGTTGAAAAAAAAAAAAAAAAAAACGAGAAAGAGGAAACATACCTCGGAAATCGCGGCCAGACGGAAGGAAAAAAAAGGGGGGGAGGAAAGTAGGGGGATGTAACAACGTGCGCGGAGCGAGAGAGAGAAGGAAGGACTAAAGTCGCGTAATTGCTGTTTAAATTCCGCGCGCCGCGCCGCTCTCGAGAAGTTAAAGCCGCTAGCGCGCGTTTCTACGAGAGAAATTAAAAATTACAGACTCGTTGGATTTTTAATCCTCTTTTTTTTCCGACCTCACGAGGGTTATAACTTTTTTAAAACCCATGAGACTTTCATTGTTTTTTTTTTTCCAACTGTTGCCATTTTTGGAAAAAAGTTTCACATGGGGTTGCTTTTTTGAGAGTTTTCAGCTTGACAAATTTTGAGGAGTTCGTGACCTCATTCACCTGTCGTACAACATTCTCAAAAGGAACAGAAAGTTTCTCATGTAATAGAAGAAATAAAAATTGTGTGCATTTGTTCTAATAGTACTATTCATAAAAAAAAAAAAAAATTATTTCTTAATGTGGTGAAAGTCAACAATTTTAATATGGTTCATTATTGTTAAATTTTATACAATCTTAACCCAAATTACCCACGACCATTTAAGAATCTGATAAAAAAGAAATCATCAAAAATTTGGTGACTCCGCAGTCTGGTTGTTCGATTTTGCGCATAGGCCTTACAGTATTCCTGTAACGAAGATACCCACGTAATATAAAGGCATGATTCCAATTGCCAACTTCCCAAGTGGGGGTTATCGGCTGAAACTATTTCCAAATTCTCTCCGGGTACATCCGCAACATACAATTACTGCCTTAATGCAACTTCGCCCACCGAGTCTTTGTGGGAGGCGAACTTCTCCGCTGTGTGTGTGCGAGCGCGCGTATGCATAAGTGTGTACCGAAGCTAATATGTTGCCCTGGAAATAGATGAATGTTTAAACCACAGCGCGCCGGGTTATATGATGTTGACGGAATCGATGCTGCCTGCAAACTATCTGGCTCTGAGGCGTTGTGTTTATGAGCACGATGAGAATTTACTTACTTTGGTAGATAGCTCGTTCTACCTCGGTTGGCTTGGCGTCATATACCCCGCACACATGGCTTATCCAACTGTCGTGAACGATTAGACGATTGTTGTTGTTGCGTTTGAGGGCTGGTTTATGATTTGTTTAGCAACGATATTAAATTTCTGGTGCGATCACACTTCTTGCGGGTTTTAGTTTCTTTACTCTGAAACTTACTTCTTTAGTTTCTTTCTACTGAAATAGATACTTAAATATTTAATGCGAGTAAATTTCTTTATATTTTAAAATAACAAAAAAATTTTCATCCATGAGTAGATTATAATTGTATTTCTAAAGGAGGATATGTTTTGATAAACCGGCCCTTAAAGCTAACACCACAAAACTCCTGTTGATTTAGCCAAAGTTATTTCATGGTATTTGACTTTACTCGGGAACTTCTTCATTAAAAATTTCTAACAAACGCACAGTTTTAGTGAAAAAATTATGTAACAAATAAACTGGATAAATCTTTTTTGTTACAACCACTGGGTGCTCAAATCACATTTGTTAACTTCTCGATACATCAGCAAGACTGTAACTACAACGAGCCCTTCTCCCAAAAAAAAAAAAAAACCCTGTGTTCCACCAATTGAGTCTACCAAGCCCACCCCGTCTCGGGACTGAAAGGGCGAAATCTAGCGTAAAATCGCAGCTGCTGCGGGTGACGTGAGCGAGCCGCTACACAGCGCCTTGGTAATTAGTGGTCTTATTCACCACCTCCAGGGTAAGGAGGAGGAGCGTCTTGTACAGAAAGCATTAAATTCCCGGCGCCGCCCGTGCGACGCGACGGTGGTAGTCTCGAGCTTGAGCTTAGAAGGACAAAAATGCCAAGGGAAGAAGATGTGCCCGGAGTGTGAAGGAAACGACGCCAAAGCACCTGGGGAGAGTACGTATAACGACCACGCATTAGGGATTGAATTGCCGAAGACGCTCGTTAAGACGATCCCGAAGAGGACTGAAGCCGCTTTCTTCTATTATAATCTTGGTCCTGAGAAAGAAATATTGTTTTCAAAGGTAGATTAATTAACATAAAAATGTTGATTGCCCGAAAGTGAAAGTGCTAAAATCATTTGATTTAAGATCTTGAATTGATCTCTAACACTTATAGCGTTGCTATAGAGCCAAATGTTAATTTGGTTGTGAGATTGTTGAGAGTTAATCTGTACTTGAATGTGCATTGTTCATAAATGCAAGAATCAGGGTGTTACTAAAAATGAGTACTTATTTTTCACTAGAGACTAGGACTATAGTTACACCGCCAGAATGTAAAAAGGATGTAATGGGAACTTTTTAATGCTCATTTCGTGTAAATAAATTCAAGTTACGCAAAGGGTTTAAATAAATTAAAAACTCGAGGATTCACGGTGCGCAAGAAGCAACATAAACAAAATTGATTACCTCCCAAAACTGTTGTGCGAAATTTTCAGTCATACATAAAAAGTTTCGCAGTTAGTCACTTTCTTCTTGTGCTGGCTTGCAATCTCGCCTGTCCTACGTCAACTTTAGCAAGCCCCAGTTGCGATTACTATGCATGAAGACCGATAAAATTTTGTCAAATGAATTTGATATCTTAACAACTTTGTAATTGAAAAGAATAATTTATGGGCACAACCTCGTAAATTTTTCCCACATAAACTTTATTTTCTACCCATTTTTTTTATTACCTGTACCACCAAAAAGAAAGCAAAGATAAAATAATAACTCATCACCTCTCGCCATTGGAATCGGATGGAGGCTTCCATAACGACTGTCCTCTTACTCTGACGAGATAATCATCCCTCAATTTCTCGCACCTCGTGGAATGCGAGCCCACACTGGCATAATAGCGCTTTGTCGTGGAAACAGGAATATGCGGTCTCGGGTGGACCTGCAGTCGGATAAGGGGTGGCTTTCTACCTCATAATGTAGCAGATATATAGCGACCGTGAGATGGAAGGAGAAGGAGGACCCAGGAGCGAGGATTTAGAAGTTTGTTTCCACATCCCGGGGTTGTTAGGTAACTCGGGGCTTTCTCATCCTGCTCCTCCTCGATTGATGAGCTCGTGATAATAACTTTACAAATTTAACTTTCGATTATATTTAGCGTCTTATCCCCGGTAGAAGATACATTCGGAGAGAGGCCAACTTTTGCCCTAATGGCTTGTCACGGTGTTTTCTTACGACGTAATGAATTTCAATCGAGAAAAAGTATTTTTTGTACCAAAAGTACCAGGGATAATCCAAATCAAAAACCAGGGTCAAGTAACGTCAAACTAAGTTCGCGCAGTTACATTATCAACGATGTGCCGAAAGTTGTTATTGCCCTGGTAAAAGCTCCATGTATCCTGCTCTACCCGGAGCTCATCTTCTCTGGTTTCTTCTCGTTCTTGGCCGACACCCTTGTTGTTAAGGGGAACCGGAAACTCCATCAAGCAGTTGAGGGTGGGTTGGGTTTTCTTTGTTACCTCGTCGAACACTTGGAGGAGGCGGGAGCCATTGACGGGACTCTGACACGCGGCCCGGATGACGAACGAGACTTTGGGGAAGAACTTGATTGGATGCGCCCAGACCACGCTTTTCAACTGCAACAACAACCCGGCTTCTCCTCCCTCCTTGGTGCAGTGATACAGCAAGATAGTTCGCAGGGCGGACCCTTGTTTTCGAACATTCACGTTGCGACGAGGGTTACTTCAAAGAGGACGTCGCCTCGACCGCGTTTACTTTGGGAAAAGCTTCCTGTTTGCTTCCTGCGATACCAACGCCCTTTACCGTGTCAGGGTTTCGCGTGTCTTGAATTTTCATGCGCAAGCTTGATCTTCTTCGAAATTTATGGGTTACCTACGGTCGGTAACTCACGGCCGATTGGTCGAACTTTCAAAAGTTGATATTCAAAGTACACACGTATCCTGTTTGAAATGTAAAATTATACTGCGGAACACACTTCCGGCTGGGCAAACTTCCTTCCTCTGTTTATCTTAAATTTCATTTAGTTGCTAATTAACTTCTGAAGCTTTAAGAAAAAGGAAGAGTCTTGTGGTAAGATAGAATACCAAGATGCATGGAAATTTTTTGTCTTTAGAGATTGTTAAATTAAAAAAAAAGACTGTGTCTTTTCATGGTCTTGATAGTTTTGAAACAACTAGATCACCCAGCTGAGTTGAACGATTCATCTTAACGGCTACTGAGACGATAAACTGCACCTATTAATAACTAATCGTCAAACCGTTCCATCATTCACCAAACTCCCGGGCTCTTTCTCAGGTTGCATCTGACTGGTTATCCGGCCCCCTTCGAAACAAAGACGCCCGAGAGCAAACGTCACCCCGTTCCGCAAATTTGTCCGCGCAAGCTCTGGTGCATAACATTTCCAAGGAAACTCGTCACTGAAGCGGACTTCGTGTATCGTAGTCGTCCCCCTTCCCCCCGTGTTTGAGGCGATGTCGGGTCGGCGAACCACCGGCATAACTAAACCAAGAGACAAACCGGAGTGTTGAGCTCTCCACCGCCGCAAAATTGGTCCATGTCTATCTGTCGTGGTCTCGAGATTTCGTTCCGGATCGATGCAATTTTGCCGCTACTCTTGCAGGTCCGTCATAAATAAACTTCTGAACGGGATAACTTTGCCCGATACGCCGAGATATGGAAAGAACTTGCTCAAGTTGCTGTGAAGTAACCGGCATAGACCTCTCATTAATTATTTTGAGGTTGGAATGGGGTCCAGTGAAATTTACGAATGTACTTTTTTTTGTTTTTGTAAATTAAGTCAACCAGAAAATCTGGTTCTTAGCTAAATTTAGTCTTTACCAGGACGTTAACCATCGAAAAGAATTCAATTATTAAAAAGTAAAATGTTCTTTCCAAAAATTTAAAATTAGAGATTTGTGAGTTTGGCTGAAACGATCTCTTCGGACAAAGGTACGTACACCGAATGAATCACAGTATCGGCATTACTTCTCCAATTATCATTGGAAAACGATTAACAATACATCCTCAAACTCGTAAAATGTATATCTCTCCGCTTGAAATTTTCAACGCCAGCAAAACTTTCTCAATCGGGGGGAAGAGAATGCATTGCAATATCGAAAGAAACTTTATCTCGGATTATAATCAATCAATCGAAGGGAGAAGAATCAGTCTTCCACGACACATTTCTTCCGTTTCGATATCCATCCTTCGATACTACAGTTTTGTGGAAGGGCAGGGGGGGGGGGGGGTAAGCCGACACCCCCTATACCCTCCGCTGGCTGGCGAAACTGGGACGCTACACTTTTTGGCCGAGAGCCCAGTCGTTATCCCCCCCCCCCTCTCTTCTTTCTTTACCCATTTACTTCTCGTTTTCCAGTAGCTGCGAGATGGGCTTTTATTTACATTTGCTGGATGCCCGGCTGTGAGAAACAATTTCGGGCTTGTTTTGAATTAAACTCCGGATTTCATCGAGAGTTTTACAGGATAATTGAGTTAAAATCGGTATTTCAGCTATAATCTCCATTGTCGATCGAAGCTGTTCCTTCCTCTTCTTCTTTCCGGTCTGGTTGAGTCGTAAATTACTCGTTACAGTGTGGATTGATACTCAATATTTATCGACAATATTTGCGATACTTATCAAATTAACGATATCAAGTCAATTTTAAATAGACCAGAAATTATCAAATCTGATCGTTTTAAAAATAAATTTCAACGAAAAACTCCGCACAGCAGCGACCAAAAGCGAATTATAAAATTAGAACGAGCTCTCAAAAGGAATCTCGGCTCCTTGAAAGTTTAAACTCTCATAAATTAACCTGTGGTTAAAATTTAAGGATTCTCGAGGAGCTTATTTTAGCCAACCGCTTGAATAAGAACACGCACAGCCCGCGACAGTAACAAAAGAATAAGAAGGAGATGGGGGGCGGCGGAAAGAAGAGGAACAAAAAGAAGAGGAGAAACCACCCCGCGCTTGCAGCAGCTACCGGGGGGTAGACAGGAACGAATTGCCCTTGTATAACAGTCGACTACGCGAATCCTCGCGAGTGCGTTCATATTCACACAAAACAAGCGCGATAAATTTCCTTAACTGTGATACATTATGACTTGCTTTTCTTCTCCCCCACCTCTCATTTTATCATGCTCCTTACGTAATAAGCCATGATTTTGATAACAAATGAAATGACGAGAGAGAGCTAATGAATATGGATGGGAGTGCGATTGTTCATGAGCATGGAGAATTTCATGTCGTTCGTTTACGTAACAGACTCGAAATAAACTCATGGTAAATTTTGCTGGAAACCAGGAACTAAAGAGTTAAACTTTAAAAATCTTTACAAAGAGGATTTTCATTTTTCCAAAAAAAGTACAACGTTCTGAATCCCTTCTAAATAATTTTGTAGGAGATTGTGGTGGACCATTGCTACATTTTTTTGAACGAGTATTACATAAAATAAAACTTTGAATCTGTATCCGTGTACTGGAGCTTTTTTCTTTCCTCAACTAAGATCTGTTTTGGTCAATTTGAAAAAGTTTATAGAACTCAAAATAAGATTTTTTTTTAAACCGTGCAGTAGTGGATGTAGAACGATCGTAAGGTGTAATGCAAGTAGGACGTCGCAAGGAAACCTCGTCGCTTACAACCTCCATTAAGCCACTCGGGTCGTACGTGGCGCATTAGCACCCGAGAGCAATGCCAATGGGCTGGTGGCTGTTGCCGAGTCATCGGACGTTAACCGGAGAGCTTAATAAAATTACACACCCGACGAAACGCAACGCACACTTCGGCTTGTATCGGATTATCATCCATATATTTTATTTTCCAGGCTGTTATCATGTAAATAAGAGACACCTACGCCTTATCGTAATAAAGGGTTATGTTTCATATACACCCAGTACAAGGGGCCACTTTATACAGGAGGATTTTAGGGTTATGCTTTATTTAGGACTCCAGGTTGTTGTTTTCCAACTACCTGGTTTGATGATTGAATTTGAGGGCGTTACTCTTTTATCGGTCCTCGCGTTGGTGGCTCTGAATAAATATCTTGAACTTTTTTATCATCGACGTTTCGGGTATGAAAAACAAAAGGAACAAAAAGATTCACAGGGTGGATAATCAGTCACGATGAAGAAACGAGAATTGTGTACGTATTCGTTTGTTGTTCGTAAGATATGATAAAAATCGCGAAGGGGTGAAATATGCATGTTTCGAAGTTGTATACGAAAAATAGTAAATGAGAAAAATTCCTCCGTGTATAAAACGACAAAGTTTTGAATTATCACGGAAATGGCTCGGCGCCCCGTACGCGATATAATATTTCTCTCGTGACGAGGAGCATTTTTCACCAGCCCCTGCCTCCCTCCCCCCCTTGTAATATCGTTCGCTCGCTCCTGCCAGTACGTTTACAAACTCGGCTCTCCGCTCTATCACCCGCACACACTTCAGCCCGAAAAAAACGAAACACACGTAACCTTCGAACTGGAGCATCGAGTTTTTCAAACTAATGACGTCCAAATTTTAACTGAGGGCTTTTTATGGTTTCAACGAGGTGCTCGTCTAATAATTTATTATTTAATAGCATGTATGACAAATTCTTTACATTCTATTGTTGCAATTAAATGAACCATTGTTAGGGATATTTTATATACGTTTTGGTAGTATTAAACAACACATCCAGACCTTAATAATTATAGAAAAAGTAATATTTTCAATTCGATACCGCCATGAAGCACCCAGTAAGATTCGCATTTCCACAACAAAACTTGGCGAATGAGTCGATCTAGCACGTTTTGAACCAAACCTATATAACTCTTAAAAATTCTAATGAACCATCTCGTAAAGAATCCCGTTCGCCTTCTTCCTTATGAAAATTCAAACATCGCGCTGGGTGTTGTACAGCAGCGATACATATAAAAGTCCGAGTAAAAGTCAGAGGGCTTCAATCGGGCATCTCGATTTCTCGAAGTTCTCGCAGGGAAGCCCGTAATCAACCGGGTGGCCATAATTCGCTCTCAGGCAGTTGCGCGGGTTTATCTGGCGGGGAACCAGAGCCGATGCCGCCGTGGCGGTACGCCCCCTACACTTGCGGAAGTGGATCTAGCCGTGATAAGACCGGAGGGGCTGGACTCTCGAGTTTCGGACCTTGTTTATGGCCGACTCCCGACGTAGACGTACCTCATTCTCTTTTGGAGCTTGTTTTAATTTTGTGGTTGTGGCAGTGCTGGTGCTGGTGCTTCAAATTATTCTATTTTAATTTTGTTGCTACTGAAGTATTGTCGGCTTTAGGTGGGTTGACTTTATACCAAAATTTTGATCTCTATTCTCGATGTAGCTGTACTTATATTTTTTAAACTATGAATGAAGGTTTGAAGTTTATTGTTTAACAACGTGTAAGAATACTGATATCAAAATTTTATTAAAATAGAATCATAAGTTATAATTTAATTCTGTATTGAAAAAGTCATAAACAGAAACTAGCAAATACAGCGGGCTACGCCTGCCAAATTATTGAAGAATAAAAAAAAAAAAAAACAAATTAAACAAATAAATTTAAGACACCGATTTTTTACTGAAAATAAAAATGTATAGCAGAAACATCTCCCTGACACTTGAAAAATTTCCCTGAAAGTATAAAAAAATACTAAAATTTTTATTCAAGAAATTTTCAAGAATAAAGTAATAAACACCGGCACTGCCTCTAACTGCATAAGAATTTAATTTAGAAAAAATTATCTAAAAAAAGTTTGTATCAATATATTTCCAAAGAAATTCGTTCTTATTCAAAAAATTTTTCAGATAAAAAACCGATTTAATTATTATCAACTCGATCAAAAAACATATAAAGGCTTATTGAATCAGCTGATTTGGTTCGTATGGATTATATGGGATTCTTTGTTTCTTATATAGCTCAATTCAATATTTAGTGTTTAGAAAGTTGTATTAAACTCAACAATACAATGAATAAATCAATAAATAAATATCAAAATAAATATAGTCTAATTTATTTTTGTAATATCAAAATATCGTTCTTTTAATCTCAATTGAATGTTAATAATAAAAAATTGTCTTGAGGCACAACTGGATACAGTAGATACATTATGTTTATAATAGATCTTTCGATAACTTTTGGATACTTGAAAAAATAATTAATTTTTTTTCCCATCATTATCAATTTACATAGTCTGCAAAATTAGTTTTTAATTTGTTTGTTCTAACTCGAAGACAAATTGACGACAAAAGGCAATACATATGGACACTAAAAGGTCTGGAAAATGGATTTTACGTTCGGCATGCGCACAGGAACGTGTCGAAAGCCATGGATTTGAATTATCCGGGGGCACGATTCTCCGAGGCCCGCGCTACGGAAACGTCTCTCTCGTAGATGAGCTCGGATTTATTCGGGGAAGATTCCACCTCGAGATTGCAGGTACCCGGGGCAGGCCAGTGTATAATTGCGGCTGCCTGGCTGCCGATTGCTCGATAGTTGGAGCTCCGCGCCACTGGTGAAATTCAACGCCCCGGCGGTGATTTGTTGGCCAAGGCGATATCGATGATGCGCGGGAGGAGAAGGGAAGCCGGTATTAAGAACTGTAAACGATAGGTGAAACTGAACCGATCACGGAAGTGTGCGGATGCGTACGAAAAATCCTTTATTTTTAGTTTACGAATTGAGCCGCCGTATCTTTGAATCTCCAGTCGTAAATCCTGTTGCGGAAATAGTGGGTATCTTTGATTCGTTCGGTATTATGCACTTTATTTTAATGAAAATTTTTGGTTTTACGAAGTATGAAATTGTTTCTGACTCAAAACATTTACTTTTTGAGTTTTTACTAAGGTTTTTTTTAATTTTTACATCTAAAGAAAGGTAACTTTTATTTTTTTACATCTTTTTTGACGCATCCCTGTAAGAAATGTGAATTAGATTATCCATTTAATACCCATTAAATGGCTAGTTATTAGACAAATATTGGATTGAGTCTATGAAATAGCCAGTAAATGGCTATTGATTTCGATAAAGCTCAAGGCTTCCATTAGGTACAAAAACTGTTAACTTTTTGAACTATTTTTAATTTTTAGGAACCTATTCTATTTGAATAATATTGTGCTAACCTAAGTTTTTATCAATTAAAAATATTTTGACCTTTAAATCTACGCATTCATTTTTTAAGAACAAGATTCACTTTTTCATAAAATAAATGTATCTTGTTTTATAGATCATAATAAATCAGAAGAATTAGGTGCTGAGGTGTGAAATAAAACAAGAATGTTAGACCAAATGGACGTTTCATTTTTTCTTGTAATTTTCGAATACTTACAATACATAAATTTCATCCTTGTGACCCAGCTTCGTGCCTTTTATCGCGTTGTCTGTTAACCAATAAGACAAGGAACAAAAAGTCTGAATGCATTTTGACATGCTGCTCTATCTCTCAAAGTCAAAAATATTCACTTTTTCTGTAGGTACTTGCATATTAATTGATTCAAGATTTTTTATTAAAAAAAAAAAGAATGTTTCATTCGAGTACAATAAAAACCAATTCATCTTGATCTCGCTCTCCCCATAAAAATTTAAAAAGTCCAGCACTTAAATTTCGCTTGAGCTAACGCAGCCAGCAGGGGGGCAGGTAGAGGGGACATAGTATTTTTAAGCGCCAGGCCGTTTAATTCCTCCAGGTCGTTTCTTCTGGCCCCGTCCGCTTGCACATCTCCGCTTCCTACGCTAAATTTTTAACGAGCGCACTTCCGTACATTATCCTAGCAGACGATAATTATTACGATCCCGGCCTGGCTCGGCCACCCCCGACGTTTTATTTATAAAGCTCGAAACTTCTTACACTTCTTCTACCACCTCGCGTATGATTTAGAAAGTCAATTGTGAAAATGTTAAAAGTTTCGCTTTTACCTTACATTTTTCAGGCCCGCGTATAAACTTTGTGTGTAATTAATTCTGCACTCTTTTTCCCTCTCTTTTTCTTTCGCCCCGGAAGTTTAGCCACCGCGTGTCCTTTGCTGAATTTTCATGAGCTTCCGGTTGAATGGATTTGAATGCAGAGTTTTTATTAAGCGGTTTTTTTTTCAAAACATTTTTTATTGAAAAATAGTAGTTTCGTTAAGAGGTTTTTAATGCTCAAGAGTTATAGAGCTGGAAAAACTTTGTGGCTAAATTTAAAACTCAATTTTTTGTTTAAATTAAGATACCGAGAAAAAACTAATATTTTGAGTTCATCGTTGTTTTTGATAACGATAACAAAGACTTATAATTATTTTTTTTTTCTGTTTCAGGTAAGATGAGAGTTTCAGTACAGGCACATTGTGAGTACCCGACCGGTGGGAAATTTATCATCTTTCTAATGACTTATTAAGCGCAGCATCCCTGCTTTCCCCAAAATGCTTCAATATCCTCCTTCTTCATTTCATGCTGGTGTTCGAGCTTTTTACTCGCTCTCGTCTCGTCTCTCCTTGTCTTCTCCATCTTCTTCAGACTCTTGCGTAGCTTCTATTAATTATTAAAACATGTTACTTACTTATAATGGGCTTTAGCGTGCCGCCCCGAGGCGTTCTTGTAGACTAACTTCGTAAATAAATTCACTTATAACTCTTGCGCCTCTTCATATTTCATTGAACGAAAGAAACCTGCTCTTCTGAAGAATGTAAATGCGCCTTATCTTTGTACCAGAATAATGAAAAATTTTTTGAGATAAATCTAATGAAAGTTAAGTTGTTGGAAAACAAAAACAATAATTCTTAAAAAATATGTTACTTGGAATCTTCCAGTTTTTTAAAAATATGAGACTTTGATTAAAATTGTAAAAAAAAAAACTTAAAAAATTTTTTGTTGTTAAAAAAAGTTCAGTTTTATGGGTTCAATTTATTGGAAAGTATTCAACATTTCTATCAACCGAAATCTCATTCATATAGCTTTGACAAAAAATAATAGTAATTCAATAAATATCAATTTATAAAGAAAAAAAAAAAAATGGTTATAAGATAGATTTGAAAAGAAGCTTTGACGAGGTAAGACTGAAAGGAGTTTGTTTGACGACGAGGTCTTTTGAACAAAAAAAAAAAAAGAAAATTTTTTTTTTTTTTTTTTTACTTCCGCAACGTTACTTTTCATTTATGGCGTCTGCGCGTAAGGAGCTTTTAGGTGAATTTGATTCCCCGCCCCCTTGCTGCCCGATAAATTCAGTCTCGTCATCGTTCACTCGCTTTCGTCCGGGCGAGAGATAAAAAATAATCGCATTACCCCCCGGGTAAGTGGAGAGGGGTAAAAAAGTCTGAAATATATTTCTCTGTGTATTTTAAATTGCGTGATGTTGATAGATTGGATTTTATTTCTCGGGTAATGCTGAAAAATGATTTTAAACATCCTCTCGCATAATCGGGGCGGGCGCGGCTATGATTTTTCGTGAATAAAGAAGAAGCACTCAGCGAGGGGTCAAATCGAGCCTTTTCTCAAGTTACGCTCGAGTTATTTTTTCCCCGAGTCATGTTTTGCCTGACTCAAAGTGCGTCTGGGAAGGAAGCGCCGGGAGAAAAATAAAAACTGAAAGCGTGTGTGCTTTCAGAGACATTTTTATGGACAGAAGTGACTTTTTGAGTATTGCTTCTAATGCCTCCTCCTCTTCTCGAGAGATGCATATATTTTTACCTCGATGCTTTCCATGCCGCCACGCTGCCATTTTTATCTCTCTCTTCTCGCACTCTCCCGTCGGTTATTGTTCAACGGTGCACGGAGAATCTTCGGTAAATTACGCATGCAGATGAATTTGTAAAATCAATTACGCGCGTTACACTTCGCAAACGTGTAATCCCATGTAAATGTAATTCTGGTTCATTAAAAGTTTGACTGTGAAATTTCGAACCCGCTTGATCAGTAGATATAGACAGTATTGGGTCAGACGAAGTACAGTAGTTCTAGGCTTTCTTTAATATTTCTTTGTTTTACTGGACACTACGCAAGCAGCAAGTGATAAAATGGTCCACTTGGATTCGATAGGTGGCCGTAAAGGTTACGAGGTTTTCTGCTGACGTGCTTTACGCGAGCGATTCAACGGCAGACGTCGACGCCCCGAAAGCCGATACATGGGAACAATACGAAGCCAGCAGTTCGTATTTTTAATACTGGCTATGCTGTAACCTTTTGGTTTGACGAGCTTTTTATAAACCAATGAATCGGGAACAGGAGCGAAGATCTCACTGATGAGACGAGTTTTATGTTGGGGAAGTGATGGGATAACTTTTTGAGGTAGTATTATGGCGTTTATTGTTTACTGAAAATAATAAGTAAATTTTCATGGTAGTGAGGTTATTAATGCAATAAAAATATTCTTTTGCTTTAAACATCTCCTAAGAGTTTTCCTTGTACTTATATTCAGATAGAGATAAATAATTAATGATATAGCTTTGACATCGAAAATATAAAACCTAAACTTGATAATAATATAAGTCAATTAAATAAATTAAATCATGATTATCTCTCTTTGATTCAAAATTGGACTATCAATACGTAATAAATGCATATTGTAATTTTTAAAGAAGTAAGTCTTCATACACCTTAATAAACTGTATTTCTTATCTAATCTTTTGTCCACAATTGAGATTTGATGTCTCATGTGGACCCGTTTAAATTCAATCGTAATAACGAGTGAACGAACGAAGAATGACAGCGTAACCTTTTGAAAAGTCGTAAAAGAACGTGCCCCTCTTTTGTATTTCGAGTCAAGTACATCCGGACGTAACAGTCGGACGTGCACACAATTCAGACACAATGGCATTGTCTTTGGTCTAAACAACGCGTTTATTTGCAAATCGTCCTCACTCCCTTTCTTGGGATCTCCAGTAGCCACGGCGCGGCGAGATGCATTCCCAAAACAATTACCGCCCGAGTAAATTTGCCAAATATGCATCAAAAAGTTTTATCTTTCTTCTGGCCGAGGCAATACCGAGGGATTCGTGCTTAATAAGTGTGGACGCTTTAATTATTCTAAAACTCGAGTACACGAGAATTACTTTAATCAAATTTTCCAACTTCAAAATCCGGTTTTCGCAATCCCTCGGGTAAAGAAGGCTCCTGGAGATATGTGTTAAACTTTTTTCATTCGCTTGTTCCTGTTATAACGCTTGCTTCAGTAGAGTGGGTTTCAGAAAGATCTCGTCATTGTTTCGAAAAATGTTGAAATATATTTTTTTCAAATATCAAAACAGAGCATCCAGAGCTTTTATTTCGGGAATAAAAGTCTGATTTTCAGACACAAATCCGATGGAAAAATATTTTTTCGATCCAATTAAAAGCCCACAAAAATCTTTGAAAAAAGGTAAATGCTTGCATGGTTTCGCATTAAACGCTCGGTGTAATTTCCATTCCTTTTCCCGGAAGCTCATTGCGCCATCATGCAAATGTAATTTATTTCACGTATTGCTTATGAAGCACGCCAACAATATTCCAGCGGTAAAACTCGGTGGTACGGCGACGGTATGGAATCGCGACAGTTGGCCGCGTCCAGTGGTAAAAGTTGGCTCTGCGAGCGAGCGGCCCCAAAGCCGCTTGAATCCGATTAGGAGGGAACGCAAAGCAAAAGCGCCGACGAAAACTATGCGCACTCTTTTGAATGCTTGCGCCTGCCCGAGCTAACTAGTTTTACTCGTTTTAAACACCGGTGATGATTGAAAAATTATTCAAGTTCGGGACGCCACGTACGCTTTCGAGGGCTCGAAACTACTTTAAAATTGTTTTTATTGCAGAAATCTTTTTACTCAGTTTTTTATGATTCTCGTAGCACTGGTAATTTTAAAAAACTTTTTTTTTTAATATATCTGGGATATCAAGTTATGTATAAGATTAGTCTAAGTATAAAATAGTATTGTTTTGAGAAGATTTTTTACTTTAAGAAATATTTGTAGGACCATAATTTTTACTATCATTATTCCTTCTTTTTACTTATTTTTTATAATTATTACATGCCTTGTTTATAACTCATAAATAAAATTTTTTGTTTATTGGACTTTTTCAAATTGATCTCTCTGTTTTTAGAGATCTTCAACTTTGCATCTGATTACCGAGTTGATTACCAGAGTTACAATTTTCAACTATCCAAAATTTTATTTTTATAATCAAAATAACTTTTTATTTCTATTAATTATTGAAAATCTTCGTTTTCAAAAAATTTTCATTCACATATATACTTATGATATCAAAGAAGAAATTCTTATTTTTGTTTTTAAAAATAAAAAGATACATGAAAAGATAAATATTGAAACTGTAATTTAAAATAGCACTGGAAATACTAAATTCGATAAATTCCTCGAGTCTCTCATACCAAGTGGTATTTCGAGGGCTTATCCCTTGGATCGCTGAAAAATTCACCATTAAACCGTCCTCGCGGCGACAAAGGCGGAGGCATCTCGGTCACGACTCCCGATCGCGGGTGCACGACTCATGAGACAATAACGAGAGCTGCTGGAGAAATCCCATCTCCTTTATTCTACTCGGCAAACTGCTATAATTGCAAAATCTTGTCTCTCCGGAGGAGCTGGAGCAGCCTCGGGGATGTATAACCTCCTCGAGGCCCAAACCACATCTTGCGATTTTGAAGTGCTAGTGTGTGTCGAGCTTGAGTGCTTCGAATTTCTTTCCAACGAATAATATATTTTTTTAGATAATTCTAATTTTATCATAAAATAAATTTATTTTAAAAACAGTATATGCATCAAGAGTAATTCTATATACATAAACTTAATTGTTTCTTATTATTTCAAGCGATCGACTAATTGATGCGAATAAAAAATTTTTAATTATTTAACTTTATTACAGTGAATAACATAATAAATAACTTTTGTTAATAATTGATTAGCGTGTAATGAGATTACGACAGACGAATCTTGAAAATTCAAATTCAATTCGTCACGGAAGCAGCCCTCCGGGAGCACAGAGATATGAAAAACTAAAAATGTCTTGAAAATTTCATGGCCCTCCATTATCATCCTCCCGCTGGCTGCTGCGTCGTGCATTTTTAACGCTATCTTACTTTCTCAAAGGGACATGTAACCCTGATGAATTCGTAACTGCCGCCCTTATTCGTAACTGCGGAAGTGTGAAATTGGCGCGAAAACAAGGAGCCGACAGAAGAGAACTGATTAACACTGCGAGGAGCCGCGTCGTTACGGCGCGTATTTTCACTGTGGGGATTTTGTTTCGGAGTTTGTCATCGGGTCAACGTGTTTTGGATTTTCTCTCTCTTGTTGCTTGATAAGTTGCTTGCCAGAAAATTTTCCTTAGATGCTGCGTTACGAGAGTTGTTTGCAAAAATTGATGCTTTCAACTGACGATCGTAAATTTATTTTTTGCTTCTAGCTCCCAAAGTAACTTTGATTGAACTTAACGGATGTTTATTCTAATAAAGTAAATATCTCCCTAAATATTTACTTACTGGTAACCAATGCATGGTTTTTTGAATACATTTAAATTTAAATAATTTACTCAAAATTAACATTTGAATTACGTTGATATTTCCGTTGAATAATGTATGAATATATTTAACCAGCATAAACAATAATTAGTACAGAGCAAGTTCAAGTTTAGGTCGTAGTTGATGTTTTCTTCTTGTTTAATTCGCGTTACACAAGTACGACGTTAATTAATTAACACATTTTAGCTTCATTGCTAATTGAAAATCCAGCACAAACAGAGCAGTGTTGTACAACTTGGTCAAAAGAAAATTAATGGAGTTACTCGTATTTCAATCATTTGCTCAAAATATATCGAATTCGTTCAATTTATTATATTACCATCGACTGAAATTAACAAGTTTCTGTTTAAACATAGAAGCCAAATAAAATTTCTTCATTTTATTTCGATAATTTAGTTTAAACTTCGTCGATTTAACTTTCAAAGAAAAATGATCAAACCCATTGACCCATAAATTAATCAAAGCTCGCGCGAAGCCGAAAAAAAAGAAAGTCGTACGGCTACCAGACTCCGAAAACTCCCGGGGGAGTTTTGGGACTCGTCTGACCGTAAAACCGGGGGAGGGGTCGTAGTGTTCAAACACTAGTTTGTTTCGGCTCGTCTCTGTCTCCGCGTCAACCAGAAAGTGCGAAAGGCATGGCTCATGTATGTATGTATTGCCTGGGTTAAAACGGCTCGCGAGAATTCGCGATTTCGCGTTGGCTCGAACGCCCCGCTCAAGTGCTTTTCGTTGTATACCGGGGGAGGGAAAAAAACAGAAAAACTAAAAAAACGAGGCCTGGAGGCGAGGAAGATGACGATATATATGATAGGATCCCGAATTGTCCCTCTCATTGAAGAGGAAAAAATGAATACGTTTTTTTCATTATTTTTACAGTAATGGTATTTTGTAATGAGTCTCTTGTCTCGAATTGGACCAATGAAGTTTAATAAAAATATTCATACTCGAAGATAAATCATAGCCGACGGTAATAAAAGAAAAATACGATGGTGTTGAGAAACGTTGAAAAAAAAGAGGTTATACGAACTTATGCAACGAGTATTTTTCTTTTCCTCGTTTTTTCTTTTCCGACGTGTCAAATTCGCTAATTTAATTAAGCTCGCTAACGCAAAGCAGCCGTGGAGAATTTTCCAAATTAAAATTCAAGACCGAGTGCCCCTCTCCCGCCATTACGAGAAAAATGCTTCATTTACATGCTAACGCTTTTTAACGAATTGCAGACGTGCCACATTTTTGCGGAACGTATAAAAATAATCAAAAACCACCACCACCACCACCACCGCTGGTACCTGCACCACGAAGCCAGGGAGTGCGAAAAAACTAATAATTCTCAGCTCGTAAAATGATTAAATTACCGCGAAAAAAGAGAGAGAAAAATACGAGCGGACCAACCGCACGGAATAGTTTCCGGGCGGAGCATGCTGCTATCTCTTTGTGCCGGTCCAAATATTGAAACACGTAATTGTACGCATGATCGTCGCACTTACGCAAATTGGCCGTGCGCTCAAAAAATTCGTTTGTTGAGTCGCTGAGTGGATTTTTATTTGAATTTGTTGCATTCTCTACCGCGCACACACAATATTTTTCCATTCACATTACGACACATAAAATAATTACAAAGTTTAGAAGCACTGTAGAACGACCCTGAGGATATTCAGTTTCCCGTCTCGTAAGTAAATTAAAAATTCAAAACTAATACAAAATTGAAAGTCCAGACAGTCGACCCGGTTTTAAAAATCCCACTGTACTCGCTCTATTTGCAAAAGCTTTAAATCGATAAACCAAATTAAACAATGATTAATCAAAGTGGGATAATTAAACAAAGTAGAGAGTGAATGAAAAGCTCCGCAACCTTGAATAAACTTCAAAGAGTCGGGAGGCAGGCGCGAAGATCGCGTTCGTAAGCCGTTGGCATCCCCGGTAATTGAAACGAGCAATTAGCGCCCTGACGACGCTCGACGGCGAGTTTCGCATGTCTGATGGGTAATCAGGCCAAGTCGAACTTGCCTTACCCCCTCCGACTCCTAGCGTCTTCTTCTTCTTCTTCTTCGCCCGTCCTCTTCCATATCTCCGGGGAGGAGGACGACTATGAAGCGACGACGCGTTCGACGGAGACGTGAAAGGAATGGCTTATTTTACGCGAGCCGCTTCGCTCCTCCCACGCAGAATCGATAAAGATAACGGGTTACGACCATTTGAATGGTCTACTCGTTCCCCCCAGTATGATCTTTTTTCATCTCAGCTGATGATGATTTGGGATGGGTTCTGCATTGTTCTACTTTAAAGATTACTCGACTAACTTTTCTTTGTAGTTGACGAAGATCTTCAATGAGATTTATCATTTCTCAAGATTTAGAAATGCTTGGTTTGATGGAATGAACAAATAATGTAGTGGTGACAAAATTGAGTCTTTATCCTGAGTTCTTTCACATCTTAATGAATGTATTAAGGAAAGTCGAAAATAAATTTTAGTACTATTTTGTGAACCCTATATTTAATTTGTAAGTAATGTATAAGTCGTCACTATTGCCACTATCAATACACACTTGTCTATATCAATCGAATCCTCTACGATTGTAGTAAACAGTAAGTAATAATAAGACTTTTATTTTACGCCTATTTCAGCCAATTTAAAATTAAGAAGCCTCTACTATAACAAAGTGTTAGTTACATGTAAATATACGAGAAATCTCAAAAAAAAGCTTACACAATTTGAGTTTACCATCTTAACCTTGATCTATAATATGAGAAAACAGAATCAACATCTCAACACTACTAGAAAATTTAGAATTATGAAACCAAGCTAAATCATGTTGCTGTAAGTAACCGAGAAATATAAGAGAATGATCTTGGTTGAATATGAAATGGCTTAAGTGCTTGAGCCTGACGAATCTCGAAAAGTTGACATCCCGCCGGTAGTAGTTGTTAAGAGGTATCAGAGCGTTACGAAAATTATGATTACAGCCTCAGCAATGAAAAGTTATTATTACATCGGAGTAGCGAAAGTTGTCTTTAACTAACCAACTTCACCTCTCGACCTCTCTCCTCACCCTAACAAATAAAGTAGTTTTCCAAAGCAATTTAAGTTCGTTACCTCTGCGACTAAGAGTAAATTTGCTATTTTTACTATTCCGTTTCTGAGTTAACCTTGCCTGTGACGTATAACTTGTATCAAACATTTGCCAGTTTCTTACCGTACTTTGTGTTACTTTTCCCCGGTCGAGTATCAATACTGTCGTATGTCCCAAAATCATTTGAAGAATATGATTTCCTAGACTAGTAAAAAAGTTTATTTAATTTCTTATGTTTTTGAAAGAATAAAAGATAGCTTCAAATTGAAGTATTTTTATAGTGACTTATCAATAGGATTAGATATTCATTCTAATTACACTAAATAGGTATCTCATGAATTTTTCAGAAGTATAAGTAATTGAGATTTTTGACCTGGTAAAACTTCAAATACTAACGAGTAATGGCTAGTCAGTTACCAAAAGTTCAAGGTATCGATACAAATTCTTTGTTTCTAATTCTACAATTCTTATGTTTCTGAAAAATAGTTTTGATATCTTTTTTTTTTTTTTTTTATATAAAGCATTTATTTATCCTTTCAGAATATTATGCTAGTTTTGATATCTGTAAAACGAATTATTATTTTCTAAGACTTATCGATAAAATAAAAAAAAAAAACCATCCTGCTTCATATTTTTATTGACTTCTCAAAAGTCTTCAAATCTAGCTTAAAATTTAAGAAAAACCAATATCTCAGAAGAATTCAAAAGTATTATAATTTTGGATTTTTAAAGCATGGTTTACTGGAAAACTGAACTGGACTCAGATATCCTGAATTGAAGGTATTAAATCTGTTCTTCATATCCAATACCACATTTTTTACGTATTGGTAAAGTAGTAGCGTATTTGCTCTAAGGCTTAAATTTGGTTGCAAGCTTAACACTAACCGTTTTCAATCAGAATATCGAAAAAGCCTCCTCCAAGTGAGCAATCAATCAACTCGATGCCATTACAACACAAATGGCCTATTGATTGGAGTAAAACCATCCCGTCACTGTTGGGACCGTAAGATCCGAGACTCCATAAACGTTAGCCATAGCGTGATTTCCCCCAGCTCTTGCATAAGTATACAGTCAAGTTCTCTTCCCCCGCTCCCTTCTCGATCGTTTGACGGACGGTAATTAATTTGTCGTCCCCGGCAGGAGCACCGGAGCCACAACTTGGGGGCCGCAGCCTCCGAACTAATATTAAGTTTCCGTTGCGAATGTACATTCGCCCGTGCAGGAGCCCCGGGAATTGTTTGAGGTGTACGTGACGCCCCCTACCACCACCCCGACCCGGCCCCCGTTATATAATCGTGAAAATGACGAATACGTTCGGCCTTTGAAGAACTAAATGGTTTGGCTAGGTTTTTCTGATTGGTAAACAGTTTTTCAACTTTTTTTTGAAATTGTAAATAAGGTTTTCCAACTTCTGAGACGAATTTCTTCAAAAAAAGTCTACGGTCCCAGCGAAGAAAAACCTTAGCCGAAAATTCGAAGATTTAAAATTATCATTGAGAGGCTGAAATGAATTAAATAATTAATAAATCTAATTTATTGGGTATTAATTTACAAAGATTTTTTATTTTTTCTAAATTTTTTTATACTCTGAAGTATACTCAGAGAGACTTTTTAAAAAAACGAGTCGATTCAAAAAGTCAATTTTGTCGAGAATTTTGTACTTGTTTATTTAAAAAATTTTTTTTTTCAAAATCATTATATAATTTATTTGTATTAGGACAAAGTAAGAATCGTTAGTAGTCTCGATAGTCCTTTTCAAATTTCTTTTATTTTTATTTTTTAAATAACCGATTTGATTAGTGTATTAAAAACAGTTATGGTTTACAACTAAATAGTCTGTCATGGATCAATAAAAAGTAACTTATCACAGTATTAATATACCCTTTGATTATTGAAATTACCTTCTCATTTAAGTTCAAAATCATTAACGATTGTGACGTGCTTTAACAACTTTCCGATAAAAGCTTTCAGACAACAGACATTTATTGGAAAAATTAACTTGCTCTTTAAAATATAAATCGGTACTTTTCAGTATAACTCAATGATTTTTTATTAAAAAGAATCAAATTAAGCGCTTCGGTTGGACAAATGACCCATTTTCAAAAAATAAAAAAAAAAATTTTTTTCAAACACAAAAAGAAGAAGAAAAAAAAAAGGGTAAAAAATGACCATTCGCAACAGCAGCGGGTTGCAGGTACCGATAAACGCATTACTTTTTATCGTTCGAGCGTCGCATCATCTGGAGCACTCGCCGTACCAATAAAGGTCCATAAGCTCGGAACGACTCGGTATTTTTCGGCTCTCGTTTTTTCACGTTCGATTCCTCCTACTCCTCCTCCACGCACCCGTCCGGGCATCGATTCTCGCGCCGCTGATTTACTGTCGGGCACTTAACCGGGCTGATGCCCCCCACCTTTTTCTTTTTTTTTTTTTTTTTGTTAAAATCTCGTACGACTTTGACCGTTACGAGCCGTAAAATTACTCACGAGAGTGGCTAATCGTAACTTTGTTTTTTTACTTTTATCTTTTAGGTTGCGGGGGAGCTTTTTTTTTCAAATAAATTGTTCGGTAGGACTGCATTGGTTTGATTTACGGGTAATCGATGCTTGAGGTTTTATCGCTAATGAAATTTTAGTTTTTTTCTTTTTACTGGTTTTTCATGATTTTGAAACTTTGAACGAGATTTTAGTGGGCCAGAATAAATAATTTTATTTTCTCTTGACATAATGATAAAAACGAGAATTCACTGCTGATAAAAGAATGTTTTTTTATTGAAAACTTTACGAAGTAGTAGTAAAATTTTCTCAAATATAACCTATCAATTTCCGGAAGCTTTTACCATTTTTGCATTCGAATCGTCACATCGAAAGGAAAACTTTTTGCCTCGTCGCGACCCTTTACCGTCGTAAATTTTTTAAGATCCATATATTTTACCTGAAAAATCTCAAAACTTTATACTGTGGTGCACTCAGCGAGGTGCACCCTTCATAGAATTTCTGCATAAAACAATTTCAGTCGATAAGTAGCTTAGCGAAAGAAAAAAAAATCGCTAGCTCGGGATTTTCTGTTTTTTCTCTCTCTCTCTTTATTTTATTTTTTCTTTTTCTTCAAACTTCAGGAAGAATAAAAGAAGAAGGCGCTGCTTTTCTCCCCTTGGGCTGATCCTAAATTGCTATTTTGTAATCTCGGAGCTTTGGCCCCGAGAGCTTCTGTCATCTTATCGCTTGGCATACAAGAGGCCGAGTGCGTTTTTTACCCCTCCCTTTTATTTCCTCCGCCGCGTCGCTCGTACGCATTCTCATTCCCCCTCCGGCCTATTTCTTTTCTCTCATTTCTTTCATTTTTTTTTTTTTTTTTTTTTTCCAACATACTTTCATATCTGTTCCTCATTGTGCGAGCTTTTTTTTTATCTTTATTTCGGATCTTCCGTGGGAGGTTTGTCGTGGATTAATCGTACCCTCTGGGATGTTGACAATTTTTTTGATTTTTTTTTGTTTCACTGAAATTATTTTTAGAACACCAGTCGTTACCGAAATTACGAATGTAGGTTGCCTTTTTATTTTGCTGATCCTTTCTTCTTTCTACTACAAAATGATTGAACGTAAATATTCTCTGTAAAATATGCTTTAAGCAGTGAAAATTAAAAAAGCTTTGGACATGTTTCATACAATTTTTTCAAAAGAAACTTGAAATTTAAGTAGAGAATGGAAATTTAATTAAAAAATTTTGTGTTAAAAAAAAGTTATTTAAAAAAAATTAAATATCTGGAGCTTGCAAAAGCTCGGGAGGTCGAGTAAAATTACATTATCGAGTTTCCGCATAGAATAATAATTCAACCAAAAATTCTCAAACTCGTACCCGTATCAAGAAGACTTCCTCTCTAAATCACCCAAAAACATGAAAATAACACTAATAATTTCAACTTTGAAGAATGCATAATTAAATTCTCAAAATTCCAAGTGCACGCTGGGCGTAGTACATCGCACTCCCTCATAAATCCCCTCTAACTTACTGTCGCTCAAGCTCGTAAGCACATAACAACCGCGTCTCCTCCTCCCAAGAATATCGCATTATCTTAATGTATCGCGTACCCACCGGAAAGAATGTGGAAATTCTTTCCCCGTACCCTGGATTTATATTTATCCCGAATAAAAAGGTACATGCGCGTGCATATGCCTTCATAAATTCCCTCAGTTTATGTTGGCTTGCGTACCGATTCTCAATAGGAACTTATAAGGTGTGAATATTGCGCCGGGGCGAGCTGCTGGAAAAACTTTCTTCTCGTATTAGGATATATGGTCCTGTTAAACATTCGTATACTTGAGTGTTTTCACGTATTATCTTCCTGTAGACGGTGTATTTTCATTTTTTTTTTCAGTCGGTTGAAAGGTATTTTAGCAAAGTGAATTTTTGAAAGAAGTCAGTGGAGTTTTCAAAATTTAAAGATTAACTGTGGGATTAATAATTGAATTTCTTTCTCCCCTCAGGATTAAACTAAACTTGAGAGAGGCATGAATAATTAACCGAGGCAGCTCGAAAAGATTACCACTTCGATTCAAAGTCTACACAAGTTTGATTTTTAAATTTAATCAAGTTGTGAAGGTTAATGTAAAATTTAAAGAAAACTTCGAATGCTATTATCGTGGTTTTGTAATTAAGGTTAGCCCTTAATCTTAGTTTCTATATACTTATTTAAACTCAGCCTCAATTTCGAGAAACATTAACCAGCGTAACCTCAAAATCGATGGTAATACAAATGTACGCAATTACCATTGGCGCGTGTGCACGTGCCGCTCGCGCGCGCGTTTCGTAATGCATAATCTCAAGAATACCAACATGCTCAGAGGGAGGGAACAGTGCCTTTATTAAATTACCATCTCCCGCTTTGGGCGAGGAGGAAATTTTGGATGCGACGTTGCCACGTTGAAATTTGAATTAGACCGGGTTTAAGCTTTTATTCTGAGTGAAATTTTACGCGACAGGTCCATTGAAATACAGTTCTTTTGAAGGTTTATAAGAAGTCTTGAGTTTTTTTAAATTTATTTTATTCGCGAGTTTATTCGTATGGTCATAATTAGTGGAATGCAGTAGTCACTTATGCAATGTATTAAAATATATGAAAATGACAAAAAACAATCCATAATCATTTATAATAATTTATTAGAAAACGCAAGAAAAGTAATTGTAAATTGTTTTCTTAAAACTATGTTAATGTTGTTTCTGAGTAAATTGTGATCGTCAAAATATGACTTAAATTTTGTTTCGTTTCTTAGACAATTAAAGTACTCATACTGTATATGTATGTATTGTATATGTGTCTGAGCTACTAATTGAACCATATTAATGTCTCTACAGTTTCAATCCAGCTTACTATCATTTTTAAAATCTACAATTTTTTTATACGGGTTTTGCACGCTGAATTGAAAAAAAAAAAAAAAAAATCCGATTGCGAGCAGTGCGACATCAAAAGGTAATAAATTTTACATAAACCGACAGAATTTAAAGCTCCAAACAGACGTCGAGGCCTCTCCATATCCGGGTGCTATAATCAAAGCTCGATTCGTCCGAACGAGCAATTTTTCCAAATTTAACCCACGTTTTATTTCCTATCCCGGGAGGCAGCCGAGCGCGCGTGTACCAATTTTCAGTCGCGAGCTACCGGGGCAAAATTTCTTTTTAATTAATCCAAAAATCACCAAGTGTCCATTTGTATCCGCCGAACTGGTCTGCTGCCTCCCGTTCATTTGAATTCGAAATATATCGCTGCGATGAAATATCGCGTAATAACCGTTCGGAAATTAATGACTGCAGTGCGGCTGGCCCAGCCAAAACCCCCGCTCGGTCGGCCGTTTCGGAAAAATGGACAAGTTCGTTTGGGTGTCGTTCGATTGGAGAAAGGATTTTCGAACGGTTATTAAAACTCGCGGATGAGATTTTGATGACCAACTTCAAAGTTGTTTTACAGTTTAAAACCACTGATTGATTAGCCATGTCTGAATGGATTTAACTTTCAGCCTATTCAATTCCAGATGTTTTCAAAATTGGACATCCCTCGACTTTCAACTTGAATTTCTTATAATGAAAAATATAAAACTATCTCTGTAATCAGATATTTGAAAATATATGATGAGCTGGTATGCAAAATTAAATCTAAAGTTTATGTTGATAATTATTGCAGTCGTTTTAAAAAGCCATCGACACAGTCGAGAGTTTTACTGTTTTATTTAACGAATCAATAATTTAAAGCTTTTGTAATTTTTAATAAATTCACTTTCACAATTCAAAATTCTTCTTAATCGAAGAGTAAAGCTTGGTATTGAGTTTCTAGTCATCCTGACTTCAATCTAACTTAAAAAAAAACTTGTAAACGGATCATTAGTTCTAAGACCAAAATTAAATTTTTACAAAGCATCGACCAATTCTTAGTATAATAAATCCATTCAAACATCGCATCTCGACGGTGAAATTTGCGCGAAGAAGCAGAGTAGCACAGACTGCTAAACAAATACTCCGGCTCAAACTTTCAGGCAAGAGGCAGTATGCCTCAGCCTCCGCCCGAAGAAGAAAACTCGGATGAGCTGATGGAGCAGCGGCGTGTTTGTCCGTGCCGGTGGGTAAACGCGTCGAGAAAACGTAATTAAAAGGATACGTGGCCTGTACACGTTTGAAAAGAGGCTCGCTTGCTTCCTTCTTTTTCTTCTGTTTTGACCCGCGTTAATGTTAAAAAAGGAGGCGAGCGTTAAGGGATGACGCGCAAACACGTCGTTGTAAAGATTATGCAGGGAGAGATCTTTGTGGTTTGTTTGATCCCTTTTACGTATTTACCATCGCTTGGTTTTTTCACGCGGTCTTCATGTCTGAAGAGCAGTTTTTCTTAAAATCAATCCAACTGGAAGACGTAAATTCAAATCTAATTTATAGTACATACCTTGTCAGATCGCCCGCGTCATCTTTAATCAACCTATTGTTAAAATTTTCATTTATGGAAGTGTATTGGAATTTTTACTTTCATTTTTGTAAAAAATGTGTACAAGCATCGTTTATTTGTTCATCTACTGCAAAACTTGTTAATAACTTCAGTTTTTGTAAGAAGGAAGAAATGGATATGTTAACAATATTAAAGATATTTTCAACAGTTATTAAGTTTATAAGTTTATTAGTTACAGTTGACAATTATGAATTCGAAGCGATAATTTTATCTATTCAAATACATACATTTTTTGACATTGACAATTATGTTTCGATTTATTTAACGATCACTCTACTCCAAACTATAAATGTTTCTACGGTTGATCACACATAAAGATGTAGGAATGCCAATAGTAAGGAGTAACAGCTTGTACGTAGCAGTTTGACGCACGTAAATTAATCGTCAACCAAGAAATTCTCTTAATTTGAGAAACAATGCACGTTAAAATATTCATACAATCGTAGTTTTCAAGCTTACGCTCTGCTACCATAAAAAGTTCCGCATCGTACTTGTGGCGTACCCCATTAGCCAAAGATTATCGCCTCGCTGGCGATGCTATCTGCGCAAGCATTTTCCGTCAAAGCTCTAAACCCCCGGGAAAGTGGGTGTATCTCTATCCCGAATCTAGCTGGCCGCCAATTACGATGCGGCCGGCTTTTCACCGACGTCGTACGTCTTTTTCGGGATTATTAGTTTTTCCCTTATCTTGAGACACACTCGAGTTGTCTCTTGGAAGATACTTCATTCGAATGAATCGATTAAATATCAGATATAAGCGAGCTTTTTAACTCAGCTTCGCAAGCTTACATTGCTGAAGGAGCTTTATCACCGGATGAGCTCGTTCGATTGCTTTTAAATTACCGACTTCTTCTGAAAATTTATCGGCTGTTATACCTTCTCAGGATGCTGTTTCCTTCTCTCTTTTTTTTTTGCTCTTGACGGCGCGCAACTTGGTGAAAGCCAGAAGATAAATTCTGGTGCAGTAGCAGCAGCAGCAGCAGAGAAATGTAATTTTACCCTTCGGCAGGTGACTCCCACTTTGATTTTCTGAATCGAGGAGGGGAAAAAAATGACTTATTTTACACCCTTTTCTCGGTGGGTATATAACTGTACTTTGCCCAGGAGAGAAACGGTTAAACTGTAATCATTAAAAATCCAATTTAATCAAACCCATTTTAAGCGATAAAAAAAAAAAGAAGAAGGGAGAAGCGATTTCCGAGGATCGTAACTAAAACCTCATTAAAGCTCGGCTTCAGAGCCCCACAAAACTTCATTGAGAGAAGAAGCCGTGGGGCGCGGGCGCGCGGTGGTGGTTTAATTTTGAACGTCTTACTTACCGCATGATTGAAAAGAATAAAGAGTCGCGCGGGCGTAACCAACCGCCCCCCAATAAACACGTAATCACGTAATAGAAGAAGGAGTTTAAAAATTTCACCGGACCTCGCCTCGATCAACTTTTTACTGCAAGCTTGGGAGTTGTGAATTTTAAAAATAAATATGAATTCCAAAGCGGGTTTCGTATCTCGGGGGGGGGGGGGATTTAGAGGGAGCCCTTTATTGGATTCTCTCTCCTTCATCTCGTCCTCGAGTCTGGAGAGTAGCAATATGCCAGGCCGCTCGGACGTGGCATAAAAGAGACCGAAACTTGAATATGTTTACGCCGAGTCGTTAAGGGACCCTACCCCCGGCGAGGAAACTTTTTTTTTATGCTCGAAATGAAAACGTTTAAGCGATCGGGAGGGCTTTGGGAGTTACTTTTGAAGTTACTTTTCGATTATTTCGTCTCTGATTTTAGATGGATCTTTCACTTTATTTCTTCGCGGACGAGTTGAGGTGAATTTTTTAAAGAAGTTTTTCAAGTTTTTCAAAGAGCTTTTTTGCAACTTCAGATACTGAAAAATGATTCGAATATTTGATAATGCTGCAGCTGTAGTTTTTTCAAGTAGTCGGAATTAGTGAACGTTACATAATTAGAAGCTAAATGTTGGTTTTGCTTCAAAATATAATGAGTTCTACCTCAAATTAGTAAATTTTCCAAAATTAAATTTTAAGTAATTAGATATGAGATTATTAATAACTTATTTTTGGGTGCATTGTTTAAAATATTAATATTTGTATAAAAGTTTCATGCATCAAAAGATTTTATAAACTTTTCAAACTTTTACATCAAGCCGTGCATTCATTTGTCGAAATTTTTGTAAATGCAGATATTCGTAAATCAGATTGAAAATCATTAACGTGGATTTTAATTTGCAAAGCTTGCGCTTATGAAATGTACATCAGCTCTTTTATTTCGTCGCCACGCAGCTTCCATTAATTACAGTTACGTAAAGTGCCGGACCAACTTCATCAACATTTACGAATCAATTTAAAAAGTGAGATGAAACTTTTTTTTCCCTGGCTCTCTCTCAGTTTTCAAACTTCGGTGAAAAAATTTATAATTTAAAATTAAAAGAAAGTTGAAGCGCGTCAAAAGCGTAAAAAAATATTAAAGCTTAAAATTAGAAAAACAAATTTTTACAATCAAAAGTTTTCGTTCATTATAATTTCAAACCCTCGAGAGTTGAATATTCATCGCTTTTCAAACGGGGTTGTAATCGTTTGATAAGACTTACACGTTAAAATCGAAAAGGGTAAATTATCCCGTTGCGGAAGCTTGACGAAATATAAAAAAGAAGCCTGTGGGTTAATCCAATAATTAGCTCGGGGAATTTGAAAGGGAGTTGTTCCCACCATAAATTTACCCCCGCTATCGAAAAAGTTTCCCAGAAGCTAATTACATTTTAATCGGTATAATAAAAATGACGGAGGGATCAAAGTTTTCTGAAATTAGAAAGAAACATGGCGAGTTTCTTTAGCAATGCAAAGTGGGAAAAAGTTAGCCTACCGTGTTTAACTGGAGAAGAAGAAGAAGTCGGACGGACGCGCGGGAAAGTTCATATCGGGGAGGAGGAGCGGGAAAATTCATAGAATCGATATATCCGCGTTCGTAAATTCCGGGTAAGAGTTTAATCTGAAATTTTGGGTCGAATTAAACGACTCGACAACGTATAATTGGTGACATTTGAATTTCCTCGGTTGGGAATTAAAAAAGTTGTAACTCCTAATTTTCATGCATAAATTATTTGAGACGAAGTTTTTTTTTTTTTTCTTGTTTGAATGAGCTTTTATTGAATTTCAAGTACGAGGTAGCCGAGCGAACGGACGGGCGGGCCGTGGCACGTGTTCGAAACAATTTTATTGAATTTCAACGAGCGATGGGAGGGATGCCTTTTAAAGAGGAAAGTTTTTGACTGCTAAATTTATGTGAATCTGGAAGGGGGAGGCCGCCGGGGGCGGAGGGTGAAGTATGTACTGAGCATTGTTTATGGGAATCAATAATGGGAAATTTGAATATTGTATGATTTATGAGTTACATGAGGGCAAGAATTTTCGATTTGACGCGTATTAAAGGTTAAAAAAACGAGCAACATCGCTATGATTGAATTTTATTTTTTTCCTGGAGCTTGTTTTTCCTTTTTTTAATAATTTTGATTTTTTCAGTTTTTAACTGTTATTCAATGTTGTTCATTACTGTAACCAGTAAGGTATAAGTTGAATCTGACCTAGCTGTTAATATTATACACGAGATACTACATTACTCAACCTATGAGAATTTAACGTATTCATGTTTCAAACACTAAATATATTTGTTATATACCATACAGATCTACTTTCTGCATTGGATATGACCTAACCTACAAATATAACCTAATATATCAAATAAGTATAGTTTTCAATTCAACATGTCTTATCTAGATATGACATAACCTATAATGTAACATAGACTACATAATCATAATCCAATAAATACTAAGGTACCTGTACCCAGTATGGCCCCCGTAAGCGAGAATCGACGTTGTGGCGAATCAAATCAATATTTTTTGACGTGTAAGGTCTCATTTTAAATGGTTAATCCAAGAGCTTTAAAATGAGACATTACGCGTTCGGTTTTGATCAATGAGCTTGAAATGCCAGAGGATTTACCAAAATGCGTTTTTTTAAGACACCAAAAATTTGTGTAACTAATATGGCCCCCTTGAAGTTATTTATTAATTGCGATTTGTTCCTATTTTTTAAATCAAATCAGGATATGAGATTTAAAAAACTTCAAAATTTTCATTATTTTAAAAATTATTTATTTAAAAATTGAGCCTTTTTTACAATGTTTTTGAAAGCTTTGCAATCAGTAGAAAAATTTCAACTTTAAATTTTTATCAAAGTTTGTTTTTTGAGCTAGAATATTTTTTTAGTTATAATATGAAAAAAGCTTTGAAACAATTAAATTTATTTTTCTTAAATAACATAAGGATAGGATTTTCTTCCATATTAGGTGCACTGCAGTATAAAAAGTTATTTAAGAATAAAACTGGTTAGAAAACGAGTTGAACAAAAACTAAAATCGCATTTTAAAGCTGAAACAATAACGAATCGAAGCTACTTATGAAAATTTTGGTCAGGTGTGTCTAAATATTTTGGCAGACCATTTAATTATAACGGAAAATAATAACGAAGGTATACGAAACGAGTTTTAGCTGTAAGGTGTGCGAAAAAATAATTTTCAAATGTTCTAAACAACTCAAAACTTCATAATTCAGTGTTTTTGGCTTCTTCCTACCTTGTAGAGATGCCGCATATCGAGCATACTCAAAATAACAGGGGGGGGGGGCATATTAGACAAGGGGCCATATTAGGTACACCTACCTTATATACACCCAATAACCCAATAACCTAATATATCAAATAAGTATAGTTTTCAACATTATTTATCTAGATATGACATAACCTATAATGTAACATAGCCTACATAATCATAATCCAGTAAACACTATATAAACCCAATAACCAAATAACCTCGCCAATAACCTAATATATCAAATAAGTATAGTTTTCAATTCAACATGTCCTATCTAAATATGACATAGCCTACATAATCATAATCCAATATAGACGATCTTCAACATGTCCAATCAAAGCATTACCTAACCTATAAATGATAGAAAATCCTCAATTTTGTAGGTTAAGGGGTGGAAATGGTTTCTTACGTTGTAATCGAGCTTCGTGTAATATCTCCGTTCTCTTAGCAATAAGCTTCAAGATTTTTCCGAAGCAAAATCGGTCCTCATCTCGAAGAGATTATACACAGTGAGGTAGAAACTCGAAATCCTCTCGCAAGAAAACGTCGAGCAATCACGTCTTTATTTCTTTCCCCGAGTAGAAGTAGTGGGAAGAAAAAAAAAGGTAAAGCAATGTGGATGAAATTGTTTTAGAATAGCCGAAGGAAACTATTATCCGGGGGTAGGGGCACGCTGACGCGACAGAGAGAGAATCCAGTCGATCGTCCTCCTCCTCCTCCCTGCTATTAAGAAAACCTCGCGAACGATAAGAGATTAGAACCGAGACGCATTAAACGGGCTCGGTGGGCTATATTACTTCCCTCGCAAGAGGCTTTTCAGACGCTTAAAAGATTACCGGTAACGAGGAGGATTTAGACCGAACCCACCCGGCCGGGTTATATAAACCGAGCCAACCGCCCCCCCGAAGAACGAACGGTCTTAACTGTTTGGCTGAAACTCGGACGCGAGATCATAAAGGTCTTACCTGCAAAGGCGGAAGATTATTGACGCCACACCGCGGTGACACGCTTGCGGGAACCAGAGGTAGTTGCGTAAGCTCGTATTTGATGAGAAAATTCGGGCGATTTAACCCGTGATCTCTTTGCGGTTTGATCTCGAGCGTTTGAGCTCGTTTTTTAAATCTTTTACGGTCTGCCTTGATTCCTTTGTAGCTGATTTCAGTAGTAATGAGTGAGTCTGGCGAGACAGTGATCTAAAAAAAAGGTGTTGGTTTGATTTTTAGTACTTGGTCTGGTATTGGCAGGGAGGATCGGGGTGTTCCATCGGTTGATTAAAAATATATTTTTTATTTTGTTTATAATCAAATTAACATTACAATTTATTTTTTAAGGATTCATTTATCCACATTCTTAAGTTACTTCTGAAACGTGAGAAAAAATCTTCTAAATACGCCGATAAACCTACATAAACTAATTAATCAGTAGAGAATAGTCAAATAAGTAAAATTAATATAAAACATTTTTTTTTATTAAAAAAAAAAAAATTAATGAAAAAGAATAAATTGTATTATAAGACAAACTTATTAAACAATCGTATAAAAATGTAGTTGCTCAAGTACCAAAATAAATTTTCTTTCAGTTCTGATTACGGAGTTGCAACTAAAATTTGAGTATTTTGTAAATAAAATTGAATGAAATGTAACTTGAAACTGAAAGAATGAAAGTTCGAAAAAAATATCGATACAATTGTTTCAAAAACAATCAAAAAACCGTTTTTTAATTATCAATCAGTTGCAGATATGAATTTTTTTTTTTTTTCGAATCTTTCGTTACGTAGAGGTAGGTGGAAACATAGTATTTAATTTTAACTTCAGAATAGATTCATTTCATCGAAAGGAAAATTAAAGAGAAAATTTTATAAATTTCATGAGTAAATGGCTAAATAACGCGTTCTAGGTAATAAATCGAGTAATAAATACGATTATCGGAAAATACAAGTTACACTACCATTTTCCCAGAATGTAATACAGTTCAATTATCCAGTGTAAAACGTTTGAATTTTGGTGCGTTCAAGTGAAATTTGATTAGCCGTAGGTATCGGAGGCGCTGGCCCGCTGATTATCGCTGGAATCCAGCTAACTGATAACAATCTGAAATTAATTGCAACTACCGCCGAGGGCGCCACGAGTACTAGTTTATTATTAAATTCCGTCGAAGTATGTGCGCATCTTACGATCCTAATTGATCGATATTAAACCGTAAATTAATAATAAACACTTGCCAAGTAAATTATAACTTATTCCCTTTGAAGCCAAGTAAATACGGGAGTAAATAACCCGCGCGTAGAAATCGATCCGTGAGTTCGCTGGTTATGAATTCTCTTTGTTCGAGTTAACGAAAAAAATCATAGTCTGACTGTGCATTTATTCATACTACTGGGAAACCGAGATTTTTCACCAGTCGCTTCCATCGTCAAACGCTATTGGGGTTTAATATAATAGCGTTGTAAGAGGATTTTATTAAGTTTCAATCATTCAACTTTTGGTACGTGATTTTTAGCAATATTTTTATCTGCGAGCGGAACAAATTCTTTTCAACTTTCTGGGAAGTGGATTATTGAGCTTTACTACTGATTGACTTAATTATGTTGTTTGTACCAGAAATAAGAGGATCAAAATACTTTTGTGTCTTGCTCTTATAATCACTTTTCCATTCTTCATTATTTATTTATTTATCATATTTAATCGCTGTAAAAAAAGTTTTATACTACGTTGAGATTTTTAAAATTAGTTTAGATCATTGAAAAAGTGCTGAAAGATAATTTTACATTTCGAATTTTATTTAAACTTTACCACATAATCAATATCGTAAACGTTCATACATTTAATAACAGGAAACCGTGTTTTAAAAAATTTCGAAAAAAAAAAAGAATTTTCCAAACTCTTTTCATTATTCCGACCGACGAGGCGCGCAAAATTCATGTATCGCTCCAGAAGTCACTTCCCTGTTTTTATTTATTTTTTTTCTCTGCATTCTGTTTACATCATTCCGGTTAGAAATCTGGAACGCGTCGAAAAAAAATCCTCGCAGCGGTCAAAAAAAAAAAAAGCGTGTTCGCTGCGAACAATCGGAGAGTTCACTTTTAAAACTGAAAAAACAGTTGTAGGTACAAACGTGCACACGATTGTTCCGCGCTTTTTTCTTCTCTCTGTATCTCTTCTGCGTATATTTTCCAGCCGATCGACAAGTGTATTAATTCCATCGAAAATTCACAAAGCACTTCTAGCGAATCCCCGCGTTATCCACTTTTTTTTATTTCACTCACCTATAAAAGAATAAGTAACTCGAGCGAATGGGTGAAAAAGCACGCTCGAGTTAACTCATTTTTTCACTTCCGGGGGGTTACGAAGTTAGCGCAATGGACAAACGTATTCGTTCTTTTTTTATTGTTTAAAATTCATCCCCGTGTAATCATAGAAGTGAGATTGCACTTTATGTATTATTCATGTGATCGGTTTAATGATCGCCTGGAAGTTAATTATATTCCCGTGCAGGCTTCCGTCTGGGAAAAGGGCGAAGCCTCTCGGGACTCTTAAAGTTGCGGACTGCGTGGGGGGAGGGGGAGAAGGGGCGTGAACGAATTGACCTTCGGGGTTGTTTTTATCGAACCCGAGTGATTTAGGACCGGGGAGTTTTTCCCTTTCCTTTATTGGTATTTCGGAGGCTTTTAATGAGGTGAGTGGAATTGGCACGTGACCAGATTCGGTTGGGATTTATGGTATTTTTCTTTTCTCCTTTCTCTATCTGGTAAGTTGTACCATTTGAAGCTAGTGATTATCTATCTATATAACCTCACTCTTACTTTTATTTTAATGGTGTTTGTACGTTACTTCAACCATGCTTATACCCAAGATTTATTGTTACAATTAATTGATTTTTATAAGCTTCAGACGATTTTAACACTGTGAAGTTCATTTTTTGTTTCAGGTGAGTTTCGTTTGGATAATACCATCAATAAGATTTGGTACGTTAATAACTAAAAATTTATTGTTTTTTTTATCTCATCACGTAAAAAGAGAACATTAGGGGAAAAAATTAAACTGAATTATGCGCATTACATGTTTGAAATATACGTAAGGTTGATTCTGAATCAAATTTAAGCATTTGATTTGATATAGAACATCAGTTTTGCTAAGTGTCGAGGCATCGATAAATGGATAGTTTTCATCTTATCTCTACTTGAATACGTGAAATTCCATATTATTTTTCAGTACACTTTCAAATCGAGTTAGAAACTCAAACCAAATTTAATAAGACTTAAAAAAATCATAATTACACCTAGTTATTTCCAGAATTTTGATTTATTGTACAAAACAGTGTCAAAATATAATGAACGCTTCTGTCACAATATTCTAATGTCAGGGGTGGCGTAACCTATACCTAATCCAGAAAGAATAATAAATCCAGTTTGTTCTAATTTTTTGATCATGTGTTCGTTGAATAGGCACTTTATTGGGAAATAACACTTCGAACAACACACGTCCCAGTTATCGAGGCTTTAAAGTGATCGCGATGACATGCGCAATAAAACCCGATGCACACCGGAAATAAAGGAAGAGCTTCCGATATGAGGCAAAAGCCCAAAGAATGGTGAAACGGGAATAAAGATACGGCCTAGTTTTATATACAGGCAGCCGACACACGCGGATATTGGAACCGGATTACATATTAGTCGTTCGCCCCCGTACCCGCCCACCCTGCATTTGGCCCGAGCGAACACGTTTGCAGGAAATCGAGTTTATCCCCCCGGATATCGGAGGGGAAAAGTTCGCGATTCCTCGAAATGCAACGCTCCTTCTTATTCTTCCCCCTTGCATTGCACACATTGCGAATGAATTTTTCTGCGCCTGGCGGTATCGGAGAATACTTTAGTGCGTTTACCGAACCCACGATTACAGGTAATTGATTAGGGTTGCTTGAGGTTGGTTTCTTTTTTCACCTTGCATGCAAAGCAAATAAATTTGTATCTTTAGTCGGTGATACTGAATATTTCGATGAATATTTAGTGCGCTTACTAGACTTGAGATTATAAATAATAGACTTTTAGTTAATGTACTGTTGTAACTTTTAGGTTAGGATACCCTGTTTGCTTTTTTATTTTTAGTTTGTATCTTTTTTGTATACATGTCGAATGAATTTATGTTTGCATGTCAATTTAATATAATCTCTTACAGAACCTGGTACCAAGCCTGGTACAGTAAAAAATTATGGTACTAATGTTGAAATTTTTAGCTTTATTTTTTCTCCTATTTTCATTTGTAACTTTTAGCTTGCAAATATGGTAAATAGATTTATCTTTTATGATAACATAAAAAAATATTTTAGTTTATTTATATAAAACGTTCATTTATAAATTACCTATTAGTTATCACAACATTAGGCTACAGGTGTTAAAACTTTGAGTTTAGGTCAGTCCTAACTTGACTCAAACAAACACAAATAATGAATTTCGGGTAAATTTATCAAACGCGAGGCAGGTTAATGGCTATTACGGTGGAAGAAAGAAGAAGAAAAGAGAAGTAGAAGAAGGGGTCGGTGGGAAAAGAGTGGAAGTGGCAGAAATAGAGATCGAAACTCGTTATCCGAACACTAATGCCAAAGAGCAACTAGGAAAAATACCCTCAGCCACTTGATTAACGAGTGTGGGCACTTCGTACTCTCTCTGTCTCGCTCTTGCTCGTTTTTTTTTGTTTTCTTTTTCTTCTTCTCGCCCCCTTCTTTTATTTCTTTACCCGTACCTTTTCCATCTGCCGAGCCGCTGTCTTTCTTGTACTCCGAGCCCAGATCCTTAATTAAGACGGGCTCCGGCTCGGAATAATTAAACCTACCTCCCGCTCTCTCCCCTCCCCTCCTCGGTCGTGTGAAAATTCAAGTAGTGGATTTACTTTGTAAATACTTTCCTGCATTTTCTCTCGTCTGCAGGCGCACCGAGCGGATGTGCAATACAACCCACACCCGGAAGTGTTGGATTATTTATCGTCAAAACGTCCATAGAATTTTAATACATTTCGTGAAACTTGACTTTAATAATTCGCAACTTTTTTATTGAACGACTATGGACTGGATGCATTGGAAATTATGGATTGTCTCTTATTTATCGAGAAATATTTGGAAATTAAGTCATGATAGATGAGAGCTGCTGTTACTATGTTCACTTAGAACTAACTTAATTCACTAGAAACTTAAAAAGACTGCTTTATCTACGTCTGATGACATAAGATAAGGTTCCGAGGCTAATTTATTCAAACTTTTGACATCACAATTTTGAACGTCTTCTAATCAAAAATTAATGTAGTGAGCTGAATTTTTCAAAATGTGTTACCAAAATTTTCATATTATAAAGTTTTTGAGTAATTTTTTTTTTTTTTTTTTGTTAAGTATTATTTAGATAATGAATTTTTAATTTGATACTCATTATGCTGGAGATATATTATCTGTGAATGTATACTTTAAAATTAACGTCGTTTAAAAAGAATGTGTTTGGTTTCTTCATCAGTTGACGTATAACAATAAAATAAATTTTATTTAAAAGACAATATTTATTCAATTATTTATTTTTTTTTGTTTGTATTTTGTTTTTAAATTTCAGAAATCTAAAAGTCTTAGTTCAAAATTGAATTACCATGCTGTCATTGAAATACATAGACACTGAATGTAATTAGCAGTACGTTTTCCAAAGATGATCCCAGCACCATTCTCGATGAACTTTTTCTTTTGTTACTCCATCATCTGGTTTGGGTAGACATGCGACATCTAAATCTTCTGAGGTCTGAAAAAAGTAAATGAGTTTCAACATGGCATGCTTTTTTTAAGATGAGTTAAAGCACTTTTGAAGTAATACCTTATAGCAAGCATTCGCTTTTTCCGGAGAAGTGCAATAGTAACTAGGTACATCACATTCTTTGATAAGATGACAGTCAATCAGCTACTTAGAATAAATTGATCAAACACTTTTATAATATTATATTAATAATCAAGTTACACACTTTTCTAATGCAAAAACCGCTACAGTAGGGAGAAAAAACATTATTTAATTTTATTAGTACAAACCATAATGATGTTTATTCCTAACATTAAAAATAGTGATACTTTCAACATGTTCTCATTTGACAAACTTATAGAAATTTTTACTATAGAACTTGATTCATTTTAATTGATGATCTAGCTAATGTGAAGATTATCTGCTTGCGTCTGTCTCAAAACTGTTTAGCAGGTAAAGTCAAGCTTTATCTTGAATTTGAATTTCTTACTGCGAGTATAAAAAATAACACGTAATCATTTATCAGAAAAAATAAAGTAAGCCATTAAAAAGTTATAGAAATAATAAAAACTCACATTTGGTTAATTTATTCGTTTATTAAATTTATGTATGAACATTTTTGAATAATAATGAGTTTTGAAATAATGTAAATTATTTTTTCAGTTTTTTTGATTTTTTTTTATCCTCTACCAGGAGGTCTCATAACTGTGTGTTGAATCTTAGAAACATGCATCATTGAAACTCCTGTGTATTCCGAATTCAACGTTTTGCATTCAGGATCATTTAACGTCTAAAATATGAAATATTTTATTTATCGACAAAATCTAATTTATGTTATTTACTCTCTCACCTTGTCACATTCTTTCGCTTTCTCTGCAGAATTACAATAATACTCTGGAATTTCACAGTTGTAAAGATATCTAGTTTCAATCTAAGAAAATGCACGAATTTAAATGTATGAAAAATAAATCATCTTTTTCTATTCCAATAGTCGTTACGGTAATGCAAAGTTTTACTGACCATGTAGAACAAAGTAGCGAATATCCAAAAAATTAACACCTTCGTCATTGCAATTCGAAACTGTCAAATACTTTTTACAATACTTACAATACTTCTCAAATACTTGCCCCAACAGTAGTTAAAATACAAATTAAAATAAATAATATATACTCATAAAATGAAATTTTTTACACATTGAAAAATTATAACACATAATTGAGTTTTATTGGTTTACATTGCTTACGAATAATTGATAATGGTTATCGTATGATCATAGAATATTTTTATTCGTAATTATTTAAATGACACTTTTTTCCTGCTTATACAATAAATTTTCAATTCGTAAACTGTAAAGATGCAAGAATTATCTACTTTCGTATGAGAGGAAGTATGATTTTACACAAAGGAAATTAGAACTTTGAGTTGACTTTAGATAAGTATTTTTCTCGGTATTTTATTCGAGTAAGTAGTTAGAAATTTATGTAATTATTATCTAATCATATTTTTTTTAATTCTGAAAGTATTAGTTTTTACATTTTAAAAGGTGTTATAATATCAAAAGGATTATTTTTCGGCGCCGAGTTCGGAGCAATAATTTTTTGCTTAAGCACTTGTGAAGATTCGGAAGTAGATTCCAAAGTTTGAAGTATAAGACACGCAGAATCATTTAATATCTGAAATGAAATTTTGCTTTAACATTATATAAAAATATTTTTAGATTAAAAATTTATTCTTTTCTACCTTTTGGCATTGATTTGCCTTTTTTTGAGAGGAACAATAATAATTTGGATCATTACAACTGTCGATAGGCCGGTTTTCAGCCTATTGAAAAATAAAAAAAATAATTATTCAAAATATTTTCTTGGAAACTTAAATTTATATCAGTTAATATTTTGACAAATACCGTTATAATGAATATAGTCATGATGAAAAAGAATAACACACTCATCGTTGCAATGAAAAACTAGACTATTGAAAATTCTTGCTTCACAGTGTTTCCAATTGTACTATCAAGACAATAAACAAGTTGTTTAATAAATGGTAATTGAACTTGATAAGTTCAATCGCTTATCGACCAAATTCAAATCCAAAATTTACTTATGACTAAAGATAATATATGGGGATATCGAGAAAAATATTTTCAAAGTAGGATTATTCGAGGGATTATTAATTAATTTTTGTCCCGAATTCATATGTCGTTCCCGAATTTTTTTTCAACGACTCTGCCTCCTCTTAAATAGAAAACGCTTTTAAATAAACAAAACTAGAATTTGGAATTCTCGAATCAACCAGAAAATGCAGTCGAAAAGAAATGTTATTCTCCCTTTCCAGTTCTCATCGACAATCGTCAACAGCGATAATCTCGACACACAGTGCCGTGGCATCGATATGCCTGCACTGCAGAGTCGTTGATTCGCGGCTGCATAATCTCGA
This sequence comes from Encarsia formosa, assembly GCA_038277355.1. NCBI lineage: Eukaryota > Metazoa > Arthropoda > Insecta > Hymenoptera > Aphelinidae > Encarsia > Encarsia formosa. The sequence goes on from CM076184.1 coordinate 21,062,575, forward strand.
CACGCGTTCTGTTTGCTCGTCAAAAATATGCGCCCGAGTCTGTTTGACTGTGATAAGGCTCATTGCACTCCGGGGATAGAAGAGCCTGGCTGGCACCGTTAAACGCCGCCCACTCTCGACGATCCCCTGCGAACTCGCGGCGCAAAGCGATAAAGACACAGAGATGGAAATGTCCAGAGAGACCGAGGATTTCAAGAAAACCTCTGCTTCTTGTCTTCCGAAACACGGTTTTTGAATAATAGGATTACGATTATTTTTAACTATGATTTGTTTCTTCAACGACGTTTAAAGTTAACAAAAGCTCGATTTAATATCTTTTTTTACGGTACAAAGACCATTTCCGCGAAGCTTAATTAATTTAATCTTCGTTATAAATCAAAAGACCTTCTTCAATCTAGAAATAAAGTGTTCATTTCCACCTGAAGATCAAACTTTTATTGTAAATTTCTCCGCTCCATTGAAAATATGGAAAAGAAACTACTTTCAAAGCCAATTAATTTAACCCGATTATAGACTTTCCAGTCGATTCTTAAGTTCTCTGCAGCGAGAGGAAAAAAAAAAAGGAAGAAGAAATTTAAAAGAGTTAACTGTATTCATGAAAAATTTGTTAACGCTTTGGGAGTTTTCTTTGGCTAACGAGAAAGTCGTTCATCTGATCGCGGACTAAATGTGCTTATCTTAGCCTCCAATTAGTGCCGATTAAGCGTTCGGAGAGCGCGAGCGACCGGCAGAAATAGCAGTTGCGCTCGATCGGAACATTATCGGCTCCCACGAGACGGAAAACCCCCGGACTGGCTGCAGAGAGATGGTCAAGAGCCCATTAGACGAGAACATTTGTACACTGTCTCACGGCATTGTTATTGAGTTTGGTACTATTAAGCAGTGGGAATATATTAATCTTTATGAGGTCACTTGAACGAGTAACGCTACTTTTTCAACTGTTATGTTTTGACAAACCGTAAGTATCAGAAGACTCTTTCGAAAGCATGATATTTTTAGTCTATTAATGAGTACAAGCTGTTCAAAAGATTGAAATTCAAAGTTTTAGAGGTTACATGACAAAACCAAGATTCTACATATCTTGTACAGAGCCTCGATATTTGAAAAAATTCAAGAGTATAATCTAAGACTTAACTTGAAGATTAACTCATATTAAGCTTCCCCTTAAGCTTCAGCTGGTTTATAAATTGAACATCACCAATCCTGGTAGCAGAGCGTATTAAAAAAAAAATTTCTTCAATTCAGCCCTCAGCAATAACTTGAAAAACAGAAAAGCTGTCTCTTAATCAAACGCAGCCTCCAATTTCTGCTTATGCATTTAACAGGATGATTATTTTACCGGGGACAGGAGTGGCTCGGGGTAACGACTTTGACTGCAGTCTGAGACCAAAGCGAGTTAATCCAACATCGCGTAGTTAATTCTGAGAGGAGGGCGGCCCGCGACAGTTGCCACTGCTCGCTGGCTTGTTTGTCCCGGGCAGGCGGACTAAAACGTTCCTTACTAGGGATCGCTCGCCTAAACCCTGCGCCTTCTGCCGGCGGTCCCGGAATGTTGTCTGTTCTCCGCATCAGCTTTCGGGAAAGCAACCGAGTGCGCTTGCACCGATTTGATTGAGTATTTGCTTGAGTGAATAATCATCCGGCCAACGTGCATTACATTACTTATTAATTATCTCGACTGATTGGTTGGAATTGGATAATCAAACTGGTTGTTGTTGTTGTTACACAGTAGTGCTCAAGGCTACCGTGTACTAATGTTAGCACAATTTTAAATCGTAGTAAAAATTTATCTCATTAAGTCTGAGCCAAATTTTAACGCTCAAATTATGAGCATAGTTATTAAAATTTTCTGACATGGTTTATTGATAAAACCTATAGCCTTGATAAGGTTATTACAAATCGATGACGAAACGTTGACAACAATAATATAAAAACTGAATTTAATAAAACGTTCGTGAGACCAACCAAACAATTTACATTTATTTATCCATTCAACGAACAACCAACAATTTATATACAAATTATCTCTTACCAAACTTATATGTAAAATATCTCACTAAGCTAACCTGTTAATTTACTCAGATTTTTTGATGAAAAGAATCATGAAAATCCAATCAATTCATCAAAATGGAAATTTACAAATATTCCACAAAATTTTTTTTTGTCTCTACGTGTTCAATTATTAAACAATAACTTTCATAAACGAGTAAAACCGCACGCACGAGGCGAAGGTAAAAAGCGACGTCGTTTCCAGGCTCCCGCGCAGCTTTTTGTCCATAGTCCGACAGCCTGGCTCCCATTATTCTGTGTCCCGAATTGACGTCTACTGCCGCTTATGCATGGCAACGCGTTGACAGCTCAGAGAAAAAAAAAAAGAAACTTTCAATTTTTCATCTTCTCAAGGTTTGCGTGCGAGCAAAGTTTAAAGAGGCTTATTAAAGGTTTAATTGTTCGCAGTTTGTTCTGAAGCTTTTTTACGTCCGCAAAAAGTATCTTTGTCGAGGACTATTTTTTATTCTCTTTTTGAGTAAACGAAAGTTCCCGGGTGAACTTAAGTTAAGGGATTGATTCAATTAAGGGCTTGCTCTGTTTACTCGGTTGATCGATCGGTTCTTCGTTATTGCTACAGTACCCGATCAGTCCAAAAAAAAAACTTATATCGATTCGATGTTGTAAGAAGAACAATTTTCTTAGCGTTCCAAACCGTTAAATCACAATATTTTTTCGATGTGTTAATATTCCAAAACCCACAGTGCGCTTAAATTAAAGCTCCTGCGAGGGATGAAAGATTGAGGGATGAAGGTGGAACTTTTTTTCTCGCTCGACAAAGTTGCCGCTGTGTTTCTTCGAGTTTTTTAAGCGAGTGTCACCTACCGAGGCACGGCTTCTTTTTTTTTTCACCTCCGGGCGTTTCGGAGTTGACGGTGAAATCTTAGAAGATTTACAAGCTCGGGATAACTTTGTGCCCGCTGATGACACTTTTTTTACGTAGAAATTTTCATTCTTGTAGCCTGAATTATTTTGAAATTTCGACGAGATTAGTGCTGATTTTTAGGGGGATGAGGAACAAAGTTTTGAAAGTAGTATAATGAGTGACAGCAGGTTGCAGGTTTTGTTGTTCAAATAAAATTTTTGAGGTTATGTGCAAATAAATTTATACTAACATTGTATTTACTTTTAAACACAGTTAAAACATTTTTACAAAAGCCCGAAAATCCTTCCGAGTGACGACGGTCTTATTAGTTTGACTCTCATAAGCATGGCCGGGCAAACCCTGGAGTTACGACAATGGAACTCGAAATGGAAAAAATTCCCCTATAAAACGGCGATTGTACAATGTGTCCTGGAGAGCAAAAGAAACTTCCGCGTTGTACATTTTTTTTCCTCTTTCCTTCCTTCTTCCTCGTCTTACGGTCGACTCCGCTGCGGGCGGTGCAGGCGCGACATTACGTTTTTACGATGCAGCAGGAGCAGCGCAGTGTGTCTATTCTACTTCGGAGCTTTGTGAGCGCAGCAACAGCGTCTCCTTCTTCTTCTTACTCTTTGTGCTGTAAGCCTTTCGTTGTGCCCCCTCTTATTTTCCTTAGCCCCCGGTTGCGCGAAATCGGCTTTGTTTGCGATGTTCTTAAATGAGAGGCTGTTGAATTTTTTCGCAGTTTTTATTGTTGTTTTCGTTGTTGAAACTGAATTCAATTTCTTGGTATCATCGTTTTAAGTGTAAGGAAGGGTTTGTCAAAAGTAATTTTGCTCACTTTTTTGTAGAAAATCAAAATGACTATGATATAATTGTTTTTTTAAAATGTTGTATTTATATGTCACTTTGAGTAATGATACTATTTTCATACTCATGCACAATACACGTCTACAAATTTAGATTTTATTGTTGTTTTCGTTGTTGAAACTGAATTCAATTTCTTGGTATCATCGTTTTAAATGTAAGCAAGGGTTTGTCAAAAGTAAATTTACTCACTTTTTTTTGTAGAAAATCAAAATGGCTAAATGTTGTATTTATATGTCCCTCTTAAGAAACGATACTATTTTACGAGCTATTTTATATGTCACTCTTAAGAAACGATACTTATGTACAATAGACATGTACAAACTTAGATCAATTTGCAAAATCTTTGACTTCACAGTGCCTCCCAAACATATACTCCCTAAGAGACACGTTCCCGATAAATCAGACGAGTCTAAATTTAGGTAAATCGATCCGTCCCGCGTAATCTCTCCACGTGCAGGGGGTATAACGACCTTTTGCCACTGTATCATTCCATTTCGCTGATTACATAAACGCGCACCCTGGGATAACGTAACTGGATCTAATTTATAAATTGACCGAAAGAATAAGTATTCATTTTTTATACGCGCATAAATCCAGGCCTTTTTTCACAGTCGGAGAGGGATTAAAAATTGAAGATGATTTATTAAACGAGATATCCGGACGGATCGTAAGAAGATTTCTTTTATTTTTCATAAAAAAGCGGGTACTGATTGATGTATCGAAATGTTAATCCGGGAGCGCACGAAACCCCCCCCCCCCCCCCGTAAAAATAATGGTGCTTATCCGAGAGTGCAAAAGGGAAATACGCGTGTACGTGTGTACTCGATGGGATTAAATTCTTAATAATGAAATTTATAGTTTTCTTGTCAACTTCAGAGATATTTTCCGATCAAGCGTATTATTGGATCTGTATCGGTTGTCGTTTTACTTTGATTTGAAATTCTTTCAACTCCTCTAAAGCCGATATTTGTTTTTTGTTAGCTTGTTATCGATATCGGAGAATTTCGATGCATGAATTCTTCCGTAAATAATAAAGCAATATTTGACTTGTGCTTAGCAGTACGAACTCATATCTAGAAAACTTAATTGATTCAACTTCCGGGAACTGGTCAAAATCATTCGTTAACAAAATCAAGTATTAGACATAATCAAATATCATCAAGGTGATTACTCTTCTTTGGTAGACTATCCTTCTCGAGAAAAAATGACGAGCTTCATTCGTCACTTGGGAATAACATCTATATTGCAGAAGGATGGATGTTTATTTTTCGTTCATTTATCGAATGAGATAAGAAAAACGACGGAAGAAGAGCTGAATGATCGCTATTGCGTGAGCCCGATGATTTTCTTGATAATCGCAGAAGGAAAAAAGCATACTCTACTTTAATTAGGTTAGTTCTTCACTCTTGCTCCGTTTGAGCTCTGAAAAGAAAAATCGTTCTAGAAAAAAATCAGGTGTGGAGATTTCCTCTGCTGAAGTTTTTAGATTTGGGAAAGTTTTGATAATATTATTTTGTAAAAGTTCTAAGGTAACTGCCTACAACCAGTAAGTGCCTGGTGTACTAGAACTGCTATTCTGATTATAGTTTTGTCTTGATAATTCATTTAAAGGCGTGCTTCTAATAATATTAAAGAAAAAATTCAAAAGTGATTCAAATTTCACTCAAAAAAGTATATAATCTAAGAATCTTAAAATAAGAATTTTCCCCTTCTCTCTAAAATTTTCATTAATAAATAACTTGAGCTTGTCTCCTCAGCTTTTTAGAATATTTAAAACTAAATATAAGTGCTGATTTTTAGTAGAATGAGGAAGGGGGGTTGATGACAATTTAGGTACACAATTTTTTCATTGGACGAGAAATTAAGTTATAGTACATAAGCTAGTATATTGAACCAGAACATTGGAATCTAACACGTAAGTTCTCATTTAAAAGCTCTTTCTTCGGCTTTAAAAATGAGACCTTAATGGTCAAAAAATATTGATTTGATCAACTGCAGTAACAGTTTTTTCACATTTAGCATCCAATTGTAATCTTCACTATTATCATGACAACAATAGGTAAAACTTACAGTTGCAAACTTAAGTGCAAACAACCGATTCACCCGAGTTCCATCCAAGCGATAAAAACAATTTAAATTCCTCAAGAATCAACAGCACCCCAAATCTCGAAAAGGAGTAAAATTCGCCTTAGTTAAAATCATCGGGCTTAGCCGCATTGGACGATAAATAATTAGGAGGTAGAAAGGGATATTATCGCGGAGCCCCCAGGGTTAATGCAGGAGATTGTCTCGGGCGCGTAGGGGCGAATTTATCGTCTCCCGTTTCTTCCTTTTCCAACTGCAGAGAGTTGAGTTCCACCTCCCCCACCCCTTTTTCACGCGCTATCTCGTTTCTCACGGCTGAATCATCTTCTTGGGCTTTGGTGGTAATTATGTTTGTTGGGAGAGAAGTGAGACGGTGTTTTACGTTTTCACCCCCCTTTTTTGGGGAGGGTGGAAGTTGGGATTTTAAATATGACCTGTTAAGTGATTTCGAGATTGAATAGATTCACCTCAAGAAATACTTAGAAGGGACAAAGTTAGGAGATTACCGAGGAGATTACAACACGAGCTATTTAAGATCGTACTAGAATCAGGATACTCATTAAATATCTTGACAGTATTATAAGGATTGATGGAAGATCAGTAATAAATCCCCTGATGTCTAAACGAAGTTTGAAGAAAGACAAAGGTTTACAGTTTACTATGTAGACTAGGTCATAAAATGGAACGAATCAAGAACTTACTTGGAATATCTATTTATAAAGCTATAGGGAAATGTAATCACGTTTGTTCATAGCCATAAAAATTGTCATCATCGAAGCATTTCTTACCCAAGAATACAATGACTGATATTTACGAGCATATGCAGTTAGAAATTTATATTTATCATCCATGAAGAAAAAAAGATTATTAAATTCGCATCGAAGCTTTGTTTTTTTTTTTTTTTAAATCGATACGGTAAATTTTTCAAGCCGACGACATAAAAACTCCATTAAGTAGATGCTTACCGTTAAACATCTTCAGCCAGTCACTCTCTCTCTCCCATCCCCGCTCAAATATTGTCTTCGAAGTTTCCCTTGCACCTTCATCATCGCATGCTCGCCCCCCGTTCCAGTGTGTCATCTCTCCGCCCTCATATTTTACCGACATGCCGGAATCTTTTGTCTCCCCGATATTTATCCCCTGCCCCGGATGCCGAGAGTAATGGAGCGCGGAGCCACCCGCCGGAAAATGCATGGCACGAAGTGACCCTGCTACTACACACCGGGGCCAAGTAGACCGCGCCATGCTCGATAATTAATGAAAGTATAATAACGAACTGTGTGTTCATAACGACCCGGTCCTTGATGTACGACCACCTGATGCGAACCTTTTTTCCACCCAACGGACCGTGGACGCTTCTTTGTATTAAATATTTGGACAGGCGGGATGAAAAAAAAAACTCGAAAATCTATTCGCCAGGGGTATGGACAAAACGGCGAAAAAATCTCTACCACCGTGGGTGGATATGAAAGCCTGCGTCAAGCAGATAAAGCCCGATACATTTTGTAAAGTATAACGCTTGCGCCCCGGTTCGCAATACATATCCATAGCCTCCCGAAAAAAGGACGAGAAGAAGAAGAAGTGGAAGAATAAAGAAAAAGAAGAAGAAGAAGAAGGCTTTTTGCAGCCACGCGACGTGGAGAAAAGAACGAGTCGATTTACAGTCGAGCGGTCGTTACGTGCGATTTACTTCGTCATCGATTGGTAGGAGGACGCACGTTGGCGAGTGAGGAAGAAGAAGAAGAAAGGGAAAAGTAAAAAATAAGAAGAAGCAGCTTGAAGCTAGAAACCATCCATTTCAAAAATGATTTTAGAGTTGCTCGGAGGTCGTCGCACCGACCGGGCTCTACGTGACTATCTTGCTGAAAAGGTGGAACGCGGGGATGAGGAGCAGGAAAAAGTAGGAAAAAGGGTGGCTATGAAATATTGGAATTCTTGCTTGGGCCACCACCGCGCCCACGCCGACCGGCAGACCCAATCGTATCTGGACGGATAAGGGAATCGAATCAATTGGAGATCGTACCTTCGTATCGACTTTTTTCAAGCCTTTTGGATTGAAGGATTTTTATTTATTCACTTTCGGGTGGACTGTAAATTTGTGGGTGTCAATTACTCAAATCGAGCGTCAAATCTCACAGACACATATATGTCTTTCTCTTATGAAAATATTTTAATAGTTAAATTGGAACTGTCAGGAACTAGGTTTTTCAATTTTGTATCTGATTTATTTGTTTTGGTGAAGCATAAATAATTTTGGTTGTTCTAGATCTCTCTGAGTCAGGGTTGGGAAGCATTGTTATTATTCAAAAGAATGTTGTTTTTAATAACACCCCCCCCCCCCCAACGCCCTTCATATCAAAAATTATTTATCTTATTCACTATCAATTATGGATTCGAAATTATAAGAAAATACTAATAAGTTAGTGTATTCAATCAATGTTTTATGACTACATTCTGAAGAATAAAATCAAAAGATAAAACAGATTTCTAACCAAAAAAAACACAATGGCATTTAAAAGAATAAACGCAAAAAAGAAGTTTCATTACATAAATCCAAGCTACAAAAAAAAAGCGAACACAGGTATAAACAAAGTCCACACGAGGCTCGATACACATAAAACGAGGTTTTCACGTCGGGAATCAAAGATGCAGTGGTGTAAAAATAAAAAGAGGTTCGCAAGACCCGTCAAAGTACCTCCAGCCCTTCGAAAAAGGGCGCGAGGCAAACAAATTGGCGCGGTTTGTAGCTGAAAGGTAAAACAACCCCGTGTAAGTTGATCTCTCTCCCTCCCCGGTGCAGCAACCAGCGCGTATAAATCCCTCGAGGCGAGATATTGGCAGGGTAAAGGATCGCGAGAGAGCGAGTTGGAGGAGCAAGAAAGGAAGAAATAAAATCGGCGAGCGAGATAGGCCAATCTGAGCCTGATGCTTACGCCTTACCTTTCTTATCAGCGATAAATCGAATCCCCCGGTGACCCCTTATCTACTCTCATTTCCTACACCTTTTTTCCGAGAGGATGCCGGTGCTTGGGCTGACCTTAGGGGCTGGTTTTGTCTGCAGGAATAACCCGATCGATCAGTCGAACTGATTTTTCGAGAGGTGATGAGAGCTTGGAAGAACGAGCTTTGCTTTTATTTTTTGGGATTCGGATGGATGGGGAAATTTTTACTCTTTATGGCTGTATTACCCCGCTGACGGTAACAGATTGTTCCGATGATATGATGAATGTCCTTTTCTTTTTTTTTTGTCTTGTTCTTTCAAGGCAAAAAACTGTATTTTATGGCGTATAAGGTACATATAATTTTGAGGAACTAGTAAAGATAGAGAAAAATTAGTAAAGTCTAAGCCGATGGCCCGTGCGAAAAAAAAGAACCTTAGCCGAAAATCAGCTGATTTAAAAGTACCCATAAAAGGCTGAAATGAATAAAAAAATTGGTTTAATTAAAAAAATCCGATCTGTTGGGTATCAAATTATTAAGAATCTTGATTTTTTCTGATTTTTTAATTTTTCGCTGTCGCTTATCAGTAATTTTAAATCGGCAGATTTTAGGCTAAGGGTTTTCTTCGTACGGACAGTCGAAGTAATCCTGTCATCTATTCATAGAATGACAAGTCAAGCAGTCAATTTGAATTTTTTTGAATATTTTAAAGTAGTAATTTTGTTTAAGACAAAGGTCAAACCTAAAATTTTCGAAGCAGTTGACATTTCTCTTGAGTATACCCAAGGCTTTTGTAATTTTTCAAGCCAGTTGAGTAATTTCGCTCGACCTTTTCCACCCGCATAATTACTTTCTCGGTGAAAAAAAAAAAAAAAAAATCATTTCTTAAGTTTAAAAATAACAGAAATATTAATTACAAGACAGCTGCGCCGGAACGATTCCCGAGATAAAACTTTCACGGACAAAGTTCAGTTGGCTAAACTACTAATTACAATTAGAGAGAGAATCCTTATCATTCGAAATTAATCTCTCAGAAAGTCTGAGGAAGTAGAAGAAGAAGACTCGGGTAATCGATTGGATTCGCGACACGGAGTACGTCCTCTGGGAAATTCCTGGCCCTCGCATTAGAGAAAAGGACTGCGCGGGGGAGGAGTAAGGAAAAAAAGTAAACTAGATAAAAGCTTCATGATTGCGAGAAGAAGAAGAAGCGGAGGAAGAAAAAAAAGGATCGCACGCGCTAAAATTGTGTATACGTCGAGTCATGCCAGCTTAATTGGGGCTCTTGGTACGAAACTTGCCCGCCCCCCAAGTTAGGAATTACCGCGCAAAGTTAGAAAGCCCGCGCCTCGAGCTTCGTTTCAACTTTTTACCTTCTCCTGGGCTAAAATGTACTGGCCACTGTTCCCCGCGATTTCTGACTTTTGTGTTGTTGTTTTATGCGGGACTAATACTTTTATGTGTACCGGGGGCTTGCGAAAATAATTTTGTTTGTAAACCGCTCCTGGTATTCTTGATGTTTAAGAGACGACTTGTGCTTTTGTTACGGGTGGGATCTGCTTTTCTGAAAATAATCTCCTTCAGATTTATAAGTCCTGGTTGTAGAACCGTTTTCCGGAAAATACTTTTTTTTTTTTTTTTTTTTTTTTTTTTTTTAGGGGGAGCAGTTCTTGAAGCACAGTTTTAATAAAATCAACTTATTACGCTTGCAGACCCGGGTGAAATTGAATTTAAAACTTCTCGATTTTGTTTGAAAATTTTCATTCTGACTTTTCTCCCCTCCCCCCGGAGCTCACTTTTTTCTTGTTCCACCGAGAAAGTCTCGAGAAAATTTTCTTGCCCTAAACCATTATCAAAGTTAGGCTAAGATACGGGCTATTAAACAAATTATTATTCGATCTAGCTAACACGCATTTATGAAGCCGAAAACTTCTGGAATCTTAACTCTCGGTGGAACTTTTACCTCAAAGAAAGGCCGGGTCGAATCAACGCGAAAAAAAAAAAATGGTACGGCCAATTAAAAATTTTTCACCACTCGAGTCTCTTCGTCATATTTTCTTCTTGGTGCACCCGAAGCCCGCATTTTATTTCCCTTACTTTAGAAATTTCTCTTCTTTTTTTTTTTGTCACTTGAGCTTTTGTTGGAGACGGCGCGGAGGTCTCGACCGGGAGCCAAAACTTCAAACTTTTTTTTCCCCAAATTTTTCTGTGTTTGAGAGAGAAATGAAGTTTCGGGTCGACCTTTAAACTTTGTATTTTTTTATTAAAATTCCAGTTTGAATATTTGTTGTTTTTCGTAAACTGTAAAAAATAGTTGCAGTAAAATTACCGTGTTGATCGATGTACATTAACATCGTTGATCTATGTAATTTTACTAAAATCGGTAAATCTACACCGATCAATGATGTTCCTGTTTTTTACATTGGTCACAGTTTTGGAGGTTAAGGTTGGCTTCTCATCGGTGTTAATTTACAAATTACGCGTAAACTTACTGCGCATGTCCCGGTAAATTTACACCATTGAACGATGCTCTCGATTTTTACATCACTAGTCTCTCTCAGCGCGCAAGCGCGCGCAATTGAATTACATTATCTAAAACAAATTTTGTCGAAGCTTCATCAAAATTAACCTACAATAAGTTATATATACTCCTTTACCTTTGCGCTACGTTCAGAGTTCATTCAAACTTTAGTAGTTATAAATTCATTGGTTTTGTTTATGTACTAATAATAATTATTTTCATGATTTTAATTGGGTGATTTCGAACACTTGATTAAATAATTATTTTTTATCAAATCTATTCTCTAAATGTTTTGATTGAATTGTAATATTAAAATTCAAATTTTTAATTGTGTTCTTCAACCAATCATATCACGAATAAAATGCTAACATTCTTTGTAGGTTCTCTCTTGTATCTTGGGATGGTCGAGGTAAAATTTATGCTAAAACTTTTTTTACAGTGTAGAATGACTTATTCTTCAAGTTCGATTTCAGTTAAAATTGATGTATTTAATTACGAAATCCGGTCCTTTTACACAACACTTAAGAACAAAACTGATAAAAAAAATTAATCCAATCTACTTTTTTTTTTTTTTGTTTTAAACCCCGTTTTCTTCTCTGTGTTTTTATCCTAGTACAGAGCTCGTATCTTGTCTATCTTTCTCTTTCTCCTTCTTGAGCGAATCCGTAGTCCCAAGAGCGATACCAACTGCGTACGTTTCACGTTATAGCTGAGCACACGCCACTGGAATCACGAATTCTACGGGAAAACCTCGGAAGATTCAGACACGAAGCAGCTTTCGTGTGGGAATAATAAGAAGATCTCGCACTAAATTCTACTGGTCTCTTGCTCGACTTTCTTCTTTAAATTTTATTAAAAGAAAAAAAAAAAAAAAAAAAAAAAAGTAGTTTCACGAAACTCGTATACTCGGGTGAGATTTAATTTTCGTTTTAAAATCATGTGAGGATCCAACCTCGATTTCATTCTTTATAAGAATTTATTATCTCCCATAAAATCCAACCATGTTTAATTTATTCTTTTATTTTCTTCAAATTGTTTTAAGTAAGACCTTAGCACAGTCTTAAAAATTCCGAAAAATTCTTACCGTAAAATTTAATAGAGTACGATAAAATAATCGAGCGTTAGAAATTCGTATGAATGACAGTGGGATTGATAAATCGCATAATGAGCAAGCCATTAAGCGGAATTTCGACGAGCAACAACCTGACGAGCAAAAGTTTCCGATCTCCACCAACAACTCGAGTAAATCTTTAAGGAGATTGTAGTTTCATCCTCTTATGCTCGTGTCTTCTGCTATTCGTGGTTACAGCTATTCTTTCCCTAACGAGTATAAGTAATTTATCATCTTTTTTAACGTAAAAAAAAAAAAAAAAAAATTAGGTCCGGTTTTGTAACAGAAATAATCAGCTTTACAGAAAAAAAGCTCTCTCTTTTCATTAAAAATTGAAATAATCTTTCCCGAACTGCGTAAAAAAGGCGCGTTTTAGATTTTAAAAAGTTTTTTTGAAAAATCAATCCACGACTTACGATTCTTTCAAACTTTGGGACACGTTCATATTAATCTCCCGCCTGGTATCGACAGCGCGTATAAACTTTTTCTGTCATAATTTTTTTTTCCCTCTATTCCTTTCCAGATAAGTTTCAGAAATTTTGTATTAAAGATGTTCCCCGGCCAACTTTTTTTTTCCGCCCCAGAAAAACTCGCGGCTCATACGTTTCCCCAGCGTTTTTTTTTTTCGAAACCTGCAATATCCCCAATGAATTTTCCCAACATTATCGCGCTGGCCTAAAAAAAAAGCGCTCGCTCATCCGTAAAAATAAATTTTCCCCTTCTAAATAAATAAGACCTCATCTCGGGAGAGTACCACTCCTCAAAGCTATCACTTAAGCCTTCTCTAAATTCGGCCGAAAAATTCCAAAAAAATATCTCCGGGCATGTTTGGCGACGCAAACGATCTTCCTTTCTTTCTCGTCAAATACGTTATAACGAGACTCCCTCCGGGCGGGACGAGACCCCCTTAAAAGCCCACCCCCCGGCCTAATGTCTCGATATTGCTACTGCACACCGGCGTGAGAAATGTACGTCTTTCTTTTCTCGTTGCAGGGCTGATGTGCCCGAGGGCTTCATGTAAACGGGACCTTTGACGACTTTTTTATTTCCATATTTTTTTTTTTTTTTTTTTTTCTCCGAGAAGGGGAGACTGGCTGGATCGATTTTGGTGAAATTTGTTTTTGTTTGCGTCTCGGATTCCATTATATGAGATGCTGGGTTCTTGGGGAGAGTTTACACGGTGTATTAGCTGTCAATCATGTTTTTGATTTATTTTGGGTAGAAAAATTGTTTGATTAGTAAAGTTATGGGTATTAATTTTGAAAAGTCTCAATCCAGTTGGAATAAGCTGAATATAGAGGAATTTTTTATGGCTTATTCTTCATAAGGATGATTGAAAATCAAATATTATCTCATAAAAATTTGAATCTACATAACATAAAATACAGTGAGTTCAAAAGTATTCGTAAAACCGGTGTTTTTATAGAAATCAATTTATTGTTTAAGCATTTACAATTTATACAACTTTGTTTTATTATTGTTGACAAACATCATATATCAGTAATTGAATATATGAATCACAACGTACCAAAATAAATTTTATTGTTTGTAAATATAGATGGTTCGTTACCTTCAATTTTGATGTCAAAAATATTCGAACGATAGCATACTTGTCAAAAATTTTTATTAAAATGCTAAAAAGTAATATTTTCATACAATGAAAACACTTTCTGGTTAAATGCAAGCATTCAATAGTATAAATTAGTCCCTTATTTTATCCAGAATTTAATCTTATTTTACCATGCAGAACATTGTCTGTCCAGCTTTACTGATCGCGAGCTTTTACATCGTAGACTGGACATTGGATAAAACTGACTCAATCTACTCTTATTGCTAACAGTATCATACTAGAAAAATTACCTTACTTTTAAATTTAGTTTATATTTAAAATTTACCGACCTATCAAATATATCTGTAACAAAAAAAAAAAGAAAAACTCAACTCATATAGTACAGATGTCGAGTATAACAATTACAACCCCATTCACGATGTCCAAACGCGTCCCTCCATGAAAGCGAATAAATTTAATCTTCATCCATCGCTTCATGATCGTCCCGTCAAAACTGAGCTCTCCTCGCCAAATAAAGTCGTCCGTGATTTACATTATCGACAGGAACCTGGGAAGAAACCTCTCCCTCGATAGATCCATCAATCATACTATCTGGCCCCGACTTTTCCCATCCCACCGCCGTCCATTGTCAAGAGGCCAGGCGAAGTCGCATTATCGGTGGAATCCTCCTCGCTCTTCTTCGGACACTACAATCTCCTCAGCTCCGTACATACACAGGAAGAGCCTCTGCCCCCAGATAAGCCTAATCTTGCGGGGGCGTTCGATCGAAAAAAACCCGAAGAAGGTGGCTGGCTCTCTTTTCTCCTCTGGTATCTGTTAACACATGGTCAGCCATCTTAATTCGCTGAGTAAGCAACAAGTCTACGGCTTTTTTTTTAATGGCCCGCCATGAGACACTGAAAAAAAAAAAGAATTCAAATCTCGCGCGCTTATTATTCAAGTCGCGCGCCCCCGGAATTGATGCGGGCCACTTAACGCGCCGCGACGCGACCCGAAGCTCATCCTTTCTGAAATTGTCTTTCCTTGTTGCGCTTTTATCCTCGCGCATGTTTCTTACTTCCCCCCGAGTTTCTTTTATTTTTGCCACCCTCGCACTCCCAGCTCGTATATCCAGAGTTTTTATTTTGTGCCGCTGCTACTCGGGCCACCGCCGAGTGGTAAATCACCGACAGCTTTGATATCTGTACCTTGGATTTTTATCCCGACCGAGATTTGGACACAAACCAGAGATTATCCATCCGCTCTCTACCGCCAATTTATTTTTTAGCTCTTCGAGAGCTTGTAAGTGATTACCTGTTGGGGTTCGAGAAAATAAAAAGAAACTTTGCACGTACATGACAGAATTGAACAATTGAAAATTATGCGACTAGTTTATGTTATTATCAGAATTACATTAAATTATCATCCTGTATCACTGTATACATATTAATTCGTAACCTCGTTTGTAACCATATTAATTTTATACCCTGTATCATGCATTATACGAACATGTCAGAGTATTGACTCTGTTTGCGATAAATAAGTAAAATAAAATAAAAAAAATAAAACTACTTGTACTACTTATGTATTTTTGGGTTTTTAAAAGCTTGTTTTTCTAATAAATGAAATTTCTTTCAAAGGCGAATTTTTAAATACAGATTCAAGTACAGATTAATATAATAATTTTGAATCATCTGATAAACTTCCTTTGCCTGAAATAACAAATTATTATTTCATGTATTTTGGATTTGAAAATATTTTCAAGATCACATTTTATAAAAAAAAAAACATTAAAATTTGCCTAAAGAATCAAAAATTAGTGATTCTGGACTGCATAGAAATATTCTGATGTTGCAAAAATAACTTTGCAACTTTGTTTTTAAATTATGTGATTGCTTGTACGAGGAAATGTTTTTTAAACCTTTTTCTTGTAAATAAAGTTTGCTTATAAGGCATGCTGCAAGCACCTACTTTACTTTCTTAAGTGCAAGCGGCTGCTTAAAAATTCTACTCAATTCGTTACAGCAAATTTACACCTCTTGTAGTCAAGAATGCGTTAAGTACGTATAATAGAGTAGTCTGGAAAAGGTTGGCCTACTTTTTACAAATTCAAATCAAATTTGAAAAATTCAATGGATGAGGAATTACATCTCTTGAAATTTCAGCTTTCAAAGATTATTTATTTTAAATTTAAATTCAAGTTCACGATGTTCATGATTTCTTAATAGTCACAAAAAAGATAATTTAATTTCACTTTAAGTTTTCAGATTTTATATTTTTTTACCTTCAAAAGTTAGTTTAATTAAAACTAAAAAAAAAATCTCGCAAATGTATTACGTTAAATACAGCATAGTATATTTTCGTGTTTTTTATAAATAAAAAAACTAATTAACAAACTATCCCCTATAAAGCTATACAACCCAATAACGCTGGGCATCCGAGTTTTTTATAAACAAAAAAATTAATAAATAAGTAACTCCTTAGCTGTAAGACCCAATAACGCTGGGCATCCTAATTTTTTTATCAATAACAAAATTAATAAACAAATTATCTCTCCCAAACCATACAACCCAATAACGCTGGGCATCCTAGTTTTTTTATTAATAAAAAAACTAATAAACAAATTATCCCTCAAGCTTTACAAGCCAATAACGTTGGGAGTACGGAACTTTTTAAAATTAATTTAATAATTCAATAAATGAACAAGCTTAATCATTAAACCTAGTAAAAAATTTGGGGCTCTTTATAAAATGCTGCGAAAAATAAAACATAGAAAACTTTTGAAGTTTTAGAAATTTTCCTCATATGTAAATTGACAGCAAAAGCGCCTTGAATACTAGATTAAAAAAAAATTCTTTAAAATTATTTAAAAAGAAAAAAAATTATTTCTAAAAATTCACCATTTTCACTACTTAGATATCGGAACCTTACTTCAGTACATTCCACCAAATTGATCAACTCGACCTATTTTCAACCCTTTTTATTTCCCCAGTACTACTTCCTGGCATGACATATGCTCGATAAATTGATAAACTACATCCCCCATAAAAGAAGAACGCCCAAGAAGCATATTGCGCGCCCCAAAAAATGGTTTCAAGTAAGCTTGACTCGTCACTCCCCCTCCCCGAAATCCATAAAAATAAAAAGGTCGTCCCATCCCAGCGGCGCGGCATCGCTTTATCTTTATCGTCCCCGGGTTTTCCTCCCCCCCGTCCCCCGGGAGTCGACCCGTCGTCAACGTTCTACAAGTTGGCCGGTTATTACCGGTCCGGGGGTATAATGGCCCCCGCGGGCGGGCACCCGGCCTGCTTGTATGCACTTGGACGAAATGAAAAGTAATATCGATGCACTGGGATCGATGAAAAATAAAAAGGAATGGAAAAAAAAACTGTCGGTAGGCAAAGGATAAATCATTCGGTTTTTTGTGCGCGGTGCGAAGAGGAAGAAAGAGAGACGGGACGATAAATAAATCTGGCCCGGAGATATTTTTTTTTTGGGGGGGGAGAAGGTGCTTTTTGTTTTTGTCTGGGGGTTGTGTTCATTACAGGTGTTGGACTTGATTTCAAAGTTGCGAGGGTTTGCATGAAGTCGCTGTCGCAGAAAGTTGGATACGGAAAATTTGGCGGAGCAGTTACTGGTGAGGAATTATTCTTGCATGAGCAAAGTTTAAATGTTTGAATAATTACTCGGCTGGTTATTTTTGGGGCTTACTAACGAGCTAAAAAAATTTATAGACATTTTGACAGAATTTATTATCAAGTACTTATAGAATCTGTCAGTTTTTACTGTATTGTAATAGTTTTAATTATTGTTCTAAAAATAATTTTATTTTTTTTTGCTTGAAAAATGTCATATGAAATATCAAATGAATAATTTTATAATTTTAACAGAAAACAATAAATTACTCTCGACAAAGTTAAATTTCCCAGCGTAAAGAAACACAAGATTTACTGAATGAATTTGCATTTTAAAAAATGCGCAACAAAGATCCCTCTTCGTTTCCCAAAGAGAAGTAAAAATTTTAAATTACAAATTTTTAGGATCGACACGGAAGTAAAAAGAGCTAATCCTCGAAGTTGAAGTATCTCGTATATATTTAAAAATTAGAAAAAATTCCGAAAACTGACGGATTTACTGCGGCATCATGGAGATTTGGTGGGTTGGTATATACAAAGTGGAAGTAAAGTAAGTCGTTGCGGAGACAAACTACGGGACGTTTACTTTACGCCCGGGTGGCGTGAAGCGCATAAATAAATGAGAATGTCTGCCGCGAGGGCGCGACGACATTATAGCTTCGGAAAAATTTTTCGCGCCCCGCGTCGCCGACAGAAGTAGATTTTACTGCTTCCGTTATATATTTATAAGGAGAGAAGAAAAAGAATGAAGAGAGAGCGGGGAGGGGGAAGATTTTTCCCTAGGCTAGAGTCTCGAGAACTCTCTTTTCATTTTGAGCTTTCTTTATTCACTTTTTTCCAGCTGAATTCCAGAAGATGTTGAGTCTTAATTGCCTCTTTCTTTCGTACGGCCGAGATGTCTCTTGGCCAAATAAAAATTTATTAATTCCGACAACTCCGTTATAAGTTTTACTTGTTTGCTTACACCTTAAAAATCTAGTAAAAATTTTTTAATTGCCCAGGAGTCTTTTTTCATTATTAAATCACTGGTAAACACTGTTCAAGATTGTATTTCTCTGTTTGTTTTGGGTTTAGTAGGTTGTCTTCAAACTACTGTAAAGTGTATTTTCAATGTTGTGACGCAATCTTGTTGAGTGCTCTAATTAATTAATTCAAATTAAACTACCAGAATTAAATTCCTTCAAAATTCATTTGCCCATTACCGTCTTCAATCGAATTTGAAAGCTAATAATAGCTGTAAACTTTATAAACTTAATGTTTTTACTATCCGTAAAATTTTAATTTTTGACTTGAATGATTTGATTTTAGGAGTACAAATCATACTTCAGGGTTGTAAAAATTTCGAAATTTTTACAGTAAAATATTCACCCTGTTATCTAGTTACAATTCTTTTTTTTTTTAATTCGTAAATCTCATATTCCTGATGATCTTTGACAAATGAAAATTATCTAATGACCAAAATTACGTTCATGTTTGAAAAATTTTACATTAATATCAAGATATCAATAAAGTTCCTTACCTCGACAGTGTTTCGTAAAGAGCGTAAAAAATCTCGAAAGCTTGGAATTTAAAATTCAAAGTGAAAATGGTACAAATCGCAACAAAAATTCTCGTCCTATTACACCAAACGCATTCCGCACAATGGAAGCGCTTTTCCAACATCTCGTGTGCGACAATTAATTTCGAGAAGCCGTCTCAAAAGAAGGAATTAAAGTCTTTCGAATAGCGAAGCTTTGTCCAGGATTATTGTGTTCCTACCTGCAGGACCTCGGTAGCGACGGGTCAAATGAAGTGTGGAGAGAAAATGGAATTGGACGTGCAGCGGTGGTCTGTTTCTACTTAAGACTCATTGAGCGCTGAAAAATCGAAACTCGGGGGGGTAAGTGACGAGTCTCCCTTGAATTGTCTGGAAAAATAAATTGGAAATTTCAGAAAATTGATGGTGCGTCTTTGTTCTATACTTCTTTTCACTACTCCAAAAACAAATTGCAATGATACTTCATAAATAGTCTGGAAGGGTGAGTACAAAACGTAAATCATCCTTTATTTCGGGAAGAAAACATGTTTCTTTTCTTTTTTGTTGATACTCCTTAACTATTTACCAGGCGATAAAGCATCATTAGTCCTTCCCCACCGATCCCAGCCGAAAGTTATTACTTGTCATACAAAGGTAGAACCAAGAATTTGATCAATGGCTCTCTCTCCCTACCCCTGGCCTACTTTTCCTCGGAAATCTCCGCTCGACGGAGCGCGAGCTGAAAATATAACTCCCCATGTCGTTTGTCACTGGACGAGAGAGATTCCTTCCTGAAAAACTTTTTTTTTTACCTAAAAAAATACTCTTAGTTCCGATCGAAAAAATTCTTTTTTGGCAGAAAAGTTTGAGAACATACAATACAATCAGATCATTGGTAGACACTCTTTCCAAAACGAAATTTCCAATGAAAAAAATTTCCAAAGGACGAAGTTTCCAAAAAGCTTCTGAATGTTGTAACAAATTATCAAGAATATTTAGACAATGACGATATAGTTTCTTACCTACGGACAGTTGGTTATCGAATAAAATTTTAAAAGTATTTTCATATGTTTTGTTTACTGTAAAAATTGTATTTTATACGTATATTATGTATTTTAAGAATAAATTGGAAGCTTTTCATTTTGGAAAGATTTTGGGAAAAAAATATTTTGGAAATTATTTTCATCGGAAATTTTGTTTTGGAAAGATTGTCCTCCTACCCAATCAGATAATTCAACAAATTTGAGTGTGAAATCAATGTGTCTAGTCTACTTACTTACTATGTAAATGTTTCAGTGAATAATTATAAAAATAATGATAATCCTTGGTAGAAGCACCGGGGAGGCGAATTACACGGGAGTTGACCGCGATTTTTAAAAAACTCGCTGACGAGGCCGCGCGTTTTCCGGTGGCGTAACCCTAATTTCTCATCTCGAGTTTTTTTTTTTTTAAAGGGCCAGCTCTTATCTTAGCACCCGTCCGGCTAAGCTCCGGGAATTTTAATCCGGCCGAACGCTTGATTTATGTCCGTCGGCTTCCGCTTTTATTTTAAAACGATGTACACCACTTTTTTACGTTCGCGTTGAAATTCAAAGTTTTATTGGCTGTTCTGGGGGGAATTTAAAGAGTGCTATTGAAAAAGTTTTGAAAATTAATTTGCGGGTTTCGTTGATTCTCAACGTCGATGCTTCGTCGTGTTTCTTTTGTTAGAAAAGTTTTGCATTTTAATTACGAGCGGTATCGGATTCGGTCAAACATTACGGTCGGCCATTATTGTGAAATTCTCGTGCCGTTACTAATATTACTGCTCGCTGGGACTAATGTTACAATTGTTTTTAGCATCACAATGCTATGCCGATGTCTTTGTTGCGTTTCGAATCAATATTCGTAAATTGTTCAAGCGGCGTCAGTTTCATCGTTAAACACAGATACACGTTTTAAAAGCACTGTATTGAGGCTAAAAAATCGTGATTTTTCAACATAATCTCATTTTTTATTGGGTACGGTTTATAATCTCAAATGAGGTTTCTGTTTTAGTAAATTATTTTTTATTTTTTCTGCTGAGCAAAATACCGCAGTAAGTTATCATAACCTCAATTTTTATAAGACGCAGTTTAGAAGTACACTTAATTAATTGAATCAAAGGTCATGTTGTTAAGGTTCATATCTATAGTTATGTTTATTACTTATTATCCTTACCAGTTATTTAAAATTCTTTCATCTTTTTTCCACACTTGAAAAATTAACAATTAATTACAATAACCTCACTTTTGATTAGTTCTATCCTACTTACTAATACATTCGTAAAGGGTCCATTTAGAAATGAATTATATTTGGATTAAAGTCCCATGTTGTTAACATTCATCTTTACACTCATTACCCCTAAGCATTTTACAGCACTCATCTGCATAATTAAAAAAAAATAGCTTGACATAACCTTACTTTGCATTACATGCACCTGTAATACCTTCGCGTCTTGACACGTAAATAATATTTGAGCATTCATTTTTATGTTTTTATTATACACGACATTTTCAAATGCCGAACCAGAGGGAGTAAAAAAAATGTTCATCAAACATAACCTCACTTTTTTGGTTGATCATGGACTAAAGCTCCTTTGGAAAAAATTCATAAATAAACAAGGGCCACCCAGCTCTTTGTCATGGGCCTAATAAAAATGAATTGCGACAAACTTTTCCGGGACCCCGGGCTCGTTTCAAATATTCCCTCTTCACCAAACAAAGCCCGCGCACACGGTCGCGAAAAATTTTTTCCGCTAGCATAAAACTGGAGGCTCGAGAAAGACCTTGAGAGCATTAATTTTTATTACCTCCCTCTTTCATTTGCGGCCGGACCAGACAACGCTAATTACTCCCCCTGCGCAATTATAACGATGTCTAATGAAACGGGTCTGCTGCTGCGTGCGTTAATGGAAACTGCGCTTAAATGAGAGGACGTAAAAGTTTCAGGCCTGCTCGCTACGCGTTTGACTTACTTTTCCGCGTGCGTACATGGTACTTTGCGGGTTAAAAAAGGTCGGCCTTTGTCGCAGGTGTGTCATTTGATAACGTCAAGTGGGAGCCCCCTTTTTTTTATTAAAAAACTTTGAGGCTTGTTTTCATGCTCCTAATCTTGGTTTTGTTTATTTTTTGTTACAGGTGAGTTTAAACGCTGCTGTTCTCTTTGACACGTTCGAGTTTCAACGTTGAGGTCTGTTATCTAACTACGATGCTTTACATAAAGAAATTTTTTTTATGAAACAGTTTTTTTGTTGAGCTCCTCAAAAGCTCGGAAAAATGTACTGTTTCTTGTGAAATTCATAAGTTTATCAAACTAAATATTTTTAGGTTAGACTTTAAGTACAGTGCCTCCTATCAAAAAATCTGGTCTTATTGATTTTTCATTAAAAATACTATGAAATGTTTATTTTTAAAAAATTTAGAAAATAAATTTATTGTTCATAAGTTTATCAAACTAAAAATTTTTAGGTTAGAATTGAAGTACAGTGCCACCTATCAACAAATCTGGTCTTATTGATTTTTCATTAAAAATACTATGAAAGGTTTGAAGGTTATTAGCCTTTTAATAATTTCAGCTTTTTCCAGTCGTATAATTTTTATGGGAAAGAAAATGTAATAATAACTAACGATGAGTGACACATCTTTTCAAATAATGAATAACGAATGTTCTTGAATAATACCGAGCATCCGTATTAAAAGGAAGAAAATGAAAAAAATGTCTGTATAAATAGCTGAAAGAACGAAATTCCCGATTAATAGCACCGTCAATTGCAGGAATGCATTTATTGACATTTTAATTTGATTCGATTCCGTGCACGCGGCCGATGAAATATTCCCCGGTTAAAATACAATTTTTGTTTCAAGCGAGGTTTCAAGTATCAATAAGTTCCGGCTAAAGAGCCTCATATTCGGTTTTCAATATTTATCCAGCCGATGTAAACCGTAGCTCTCAAATTTTTGTTGCTTTCGTTTGAAAATTTTTGCGCGATGTACCCAGTTTTTCAGCTGAAAATTTTCATCGCAGTGCTTATCTGCATTTAAATAAAATCAGTAAACAGGTTATTGCGAAAAGTGTCAAATTTCCGTGATGGAAAAAGTTTCCCCTCGGTGTTTGTAAAAGATTGGATTTATTATTATTATTTTTTTTGATTTATCGGTAAACTCGACGCGATGAAAATATTCATGTTTCAATTTGAAAAACGTTAAAATACTTTTGCGTATGCATCATACGATTGTCAACTTAATTTATAAATTTATTTGACAATGTTTTAAAACAAATAAAATTAAATTCTTTTATTTTTATATTTTAATGAAAATTGAATTTTTTAAATCCTTCTTTATAATGATGAAGCATGTTCGAATGATAAGGGAAGATGAATAAAAAAAATTATTAAGTTTAATTAGCTTAATTGAGTAGTTGATAGAAAAATAATCGACACGTATTTTTTCTTTTTGAAAAAAAAATGAAAATTGAAGGAGTTATAGGCCTCGGAAATTTTCGAAATATTCATATGTATAGATATACTAGCCATGTAAAATAGTATTGATGACGTCACGATTACTAAAATTCAAAAAATCAAATTTCCGTTAATTTTGATCGAAAAATTGTTTAAAAAATTTTAAAATTCATTAAAAATCGTGAACTTTTAGAAAAAAATATCACTGAAAAGTTGTCATCTTCCCCATTGATTTGATTGGTTGAGAACGTAAAATTGCAAAATTTGAATTGCGTTTAAGCTGAAATATTGAATACTTTGTTATTCAGAATTTTTTGCAATAATATTTTGAATAATTCAATCCTTTGTTTCAATAAACGGACTAAATTTCTTTGTAGAATTCTATAAAATAAAATGAGAATCATTATTATTTTAAAAACAACTTTTTTTTAAGCTATAACCACAAAAATATCAAACTGAACTTAGTTGCAGGCAGAGTTGGGCAAGTATCCGAAGTTGAAATTTCGGATACTTTTGGGCTTTCGAAAAGTATCCGAAAAAAGTATCTTCGGATATTTTTCAATTTTTAAAGGTATCCGAAAAAAGTATCTTCGGATACAAGATAAATTTCATGAAAGTATCTTCAGATACAAGATACATTTCAAAAGTATCCGAAAAAAGTATCTTTGGATACTTTTCAATTTTTTAAAGTATCCGAAAAAAGTATCTTCGGATACAAGATAAATTTCATGAAAGTATCTTCAGATACAAGATACATTTCAAAAGTATCCGAAAAAAGTATCTTCGGATACTTTTGATTTTTTGAAAAATCATCTTCGGATATTTTTTAAATTTGAAAAGTATCCGAAAAATGTATCTTTGGATACTTTCATAATCGAAATATATCCGGACATACTTTTTGTGACATAAAAATTTTATACAGTTAAAAAATTTAACTTTTTTTACTAATGAGTCCAATAACCAAAATAAAAAAAATAAAATAAATGAAAAAAAAAATTAAAATTATTAAAAGCGTGATCGGAAATTGTTGGGGACGCTCGAACGGATGCTAAGGATTATAAAAGAATTTAAAATACTTTATAACATATAATTTTTTGCAAAACAAAAAAAAAAATTACTTTTTGAACCAACTCTTGAATTTAATCACCGTGCTTCGCTACAATCAGTTTCTGTTAAATACGTAAATGTGTTTCAATAATTTAGTCGCGCCACTTATTCACACGTTTATACAAGAGTTGTTGCGAGACAAATTTTTTGTTTATACCGATCTCAATTCAAAGTTTTTTATATTTTAAAAAATTTGTAAAAAATTATTTTCATAAGACAAATTGGCATAATAAAAAACAAGATTTTTCAATGGAGAGGGTCATGTTTTATTATTATCTTGTTTTATATATATTATACAAAAGGATAATCTACATTTTTCTTTTTTTTCAATTTTAAAATATTAAAAGTTAGCAAAAAATATTCACACTCAAATAGTATTCATCCTAATATTAAAAAAAAAAATTTTAATTACATATTATAATAATAAGACACATATAAAATTACATATTATTATTATTTAGATGTATGCATATGTGCTTAATATTCTATTAGGGTAAATCTTTCAATGTTAGCCCGAACAATAATCTATATTGGCGGCCAAGCTAGTTAGCTTGGGCCAGGCCTGGCCGCCAACATTGGGCCAATGTTGGCAAGCGTATATTATATATATATTGAAAGTTAAAAGTTTATTACTAATTAAATCAGAAAAAGCAAGTTGCCTTAACAGTTTAAGCATAATGAATATTTTGTATACAGTAGTATAGTTAAAACTGTTATATTTTTGTGTTTATTGAAAAGTAAAATTGTAAGTTAACCTCTTCTCGATGTTTATTTGATTATTATCCTAATTAAGATTTTAAAGTTGACAATTAACGATTAATATTTTTTCTCTATTGTTACTGTAAATTAATTAAATTATATACTAAATCTACATCGTGTTGATAACACATTGGACATGCAATTTGTTTATAAACTTTAACATGCCTAGTTTTTAAAATTAGATATATTATCTAATCTATATGTTTTTCATTTTCAAAATAATTTATTTCAGAGTCTAATTAAATTATAGAAATAAATGTAATTAGAACTAATAAAAATAATATTGTAAGTTAAAAATGTTTGTATTAATTTTTTTAACCCATAATTTAATCATAAAGAAAATTGATTTTCTGTTTAAAATTGACAAAAAAAATTTTAAACTTATAACGATGATCAGATTATTTTATTTTATATTTTTCATTTCTGTACAGAAAAAATAAAAAAAAAAATTTTGTTTTTAAATTGATTGCTAACTCAATTTTGATAATTTTATAAATAACAAAAAATTATTAACATGCAAATTATTCGTGTATAAATTTAAATTGCTTCCAAATTTGTCAAGCTTGGCTAATCTAAAAATTTATTTATTAGTAAGAATTTCATACAAAACAAAAATTTTTTATGATTTATATGATGTTATAATTAGTTTCTTTTTGGTTATGTTGCTTTCTAATTTGCCAATCTTGGCCCAACCTTGCGCCGCGTCGCCACCAACTTTAAATCTCGTGTATCGCCAAGCTAGGCCCAATCTTGTCAAAGTTGGCGTTTTGCCTGGCCCAAGCTTCCGCCAATCTTAGATTATTGTTCGGGAGATTGTTTCCTAAAATTCTTAAAATAACATCAGGTAAAATGTTTTCAAAAATTAATTTTAATCTAGTATAAACCAATAATGTATTAAGGAGTTGTTTTTGAAGTTTAATACCAATTTGTGCTCTTCAGCACCAGCTGAAAGGTTGTTTTCTATTGGTGGAAACGTTCTTACGCCCAGAAAATGTAATCTTACACCGGAAAATTTTGAAAAATTAGTTGTGCTAAGGTGTAATAAAAAATTTAGAGTAAAAATAAACTGTGGTTGAGAGTATTTAATTGTTCAAAGTTATTTGATAAAATGTTAGTATTGGTAAATAAATAATTTTCCGTTCGAGCGTCCCCAACCATTTCCGATCACGTTTTTAATAATTTTATTTTTTTTATTATTATTATTTTTTTTTTTTATTTTGGTTATTGGACTCATTAGTAAAAAAAGTTAAATTTTTTAACTGTATAAAATTTTTATGTCACAAAAAGTATGTCCGGATATATTTCGATTATGAAAGTATCCGAAGATACATTTTTCGGATACTTTTCAAATTTAAAAAATATCCGAAGATGATTTTTCAAAAAATCAAAAGTATCCGAAGATACTTTTTTCGGATACTTTTGAAATTTATCTTTTATCTGAAGATACTTTCATGAAATTTATCTTGTATCTGATGATACTTTTTTCGGATACTTTTAAAAATTGAAAAATATCCGAAGATACTTTTTTCAGATACTTTTCGAAAGCCCAAAAGTATCCGAAATTTCAACTTCGGATACTTGCCCAACTCTGCTTGCAGGTTGCAAACGATATGTGATGAATTTAGAAATTATCGTTTATCTACTCTCAAGATTAAAAATTGAGCGCGTTTGCGCGCCGATTGAGACTAATATTTAATAACACAACTTTTTTGTCTTTCATAAACTGTTTTTAGATTAAAATTTATATTTTTTAGTATAATATGCTGTCAAGATGAACTTTACAAAAGTATTTAACTTTTCACAAAAATTTTGCTCATGAAAATGAAAACAATAATTTATTTTTAATTTCATTTTCTGATAGTGAATTTATCTATATATTTTTTTAACAACTGGTTCAAATTATTTTTAATTCGTTTAAAATTGTATTGGTTTCAATATCATTTTACACTCGTCAAAATTGCTCACATCTCTCTCTCTCGGTAAACAGTATATTTCAAAAAAAAATAAAATTGGCTCTCAACTGAAAAAAAAAGGTATGAATCCTCCTCGATACTCAAAAGGCAGTATAAAGCTCGCTGAATGGCGATTCGCGAGATAGAGAGAGAGGTAAAAAGGGGGTCAAACCCGCAGCTGTTTAGCCTCTCGAGAGGGCATATTACCCACCCCCGGCCCCACTCTCGTTGTAGTAATACACGCAATATTCATGCACTCGTAGGCCACTCCAGGGTCGGTCCATTGTTGCTCTCCCCCCACTATTGCGGCCGACCTTTATTATTGCCCCTGAGACTTTTCTTCGGGTATAACCTGTAAACGTCACGTGTTATCGTCATCGAGTGTGCCTCCTTTTTTACTCCACTCCATCAACCCGGCTTGCTAAATTTCGATTTTTTTCCTCGGGATTATTGAATTTTTACAAATGTTTTTTTTTTTCAATTTTTTATTTGTTTTTTTAAATATCGCTTTACCCTGTAAGAAATGTGAATTAAGTTATCCAATCAATAGCCATTTACTGGCCATTTCATAGACTCAATCTAGTATTTTTCTAGTCACAAGCCATTTAATGGCTATTAAATAGATATCCTAATTCAGGGTGTAGGAAAGCAATTGTACAGAGTATTTTACTTTAAACTAATTTTAAGAATATTTAAAATTGTTTACATTTTTACTTGTATCGTCAGAGCAAAATTTTGGTCTTTCCGTATGATCATACAAATATAAAAGTTCTATGAAAAGTGGATGATTTTAGTTCGGAAGACAGCAAACAGTTAGGGCTGTTCGAGACGAGACGATACGAGACTTTTATCCGGTCTCGGTCTCGGTCTCGAAAAATTTTACCGGTCTCGTTCTCGGTCTCGGTCTCGGTATAGTCTCGGTATCGGTTTCAAAGTCTCGGTATCGGTCGTGATAATTTTATTAATCTGAAAGCTAAATTAAAAAATTGTTTAAATAAATAAATAAATAAATAACTGTTTTTATCAAACTAGTCTCAAGTGGCATGCAAGTGCTGAATTTTTAATAAGAGCCATCAAATTTTTAATCCTAAAAATAAATAAACAATAATTTTTATTTTTAGTTTCAAAAAAAAGGAAGGTAAATGAGAAAATTTTAATTGCAATTAACCTGTACATAAATAATAACAACACTTAATTCATCACATATTTTTTGCAACCTGGAACTAAGTTCTGTTCGATATTTTTTTTTGTTAGAACTCTCATTTTATTTTATAGAATTCTACAAAGAAATTTTATCTATTTATTGAAAGAAAGTATTCAACTATCCAAAAAACGATTACGACCATTCACATCGATCATAAATCGAGGACATTCGACCGAAAGTGATATTGTTTCTGATAATATTTCTAAGAACGAATGTTGCTGTGTTGAAAAAGGTTCTTGTTAAAACCGATATTACTAACCGAGACCGAGACTCTCGGCTGCTCAGTCTCGTCTCGGTATCGGTCCGAGACCGAGACCAAGAAAAGTCTCGAGTCTCGAACAGCCCTAAGCAAACTCCTAGATCCCGTTTGATTCTCTTTTCTTTTTTTCTTAATCATTCCGAGACCAATTCTGACCTTTACAGCTATAAAATTAAAAAAAAAAATTTCTAGTACAATTAATATTACCAAAAAAATTTCAATCATAAAGTACATTGTATTCTTGTTTTATCTTGATAGTCTAAAATGATATTCGTCTCACATTTTTTATCGGGTGAAATAACCAGTCAATCACAAATTACTCCAAATCATTTTGCACAATCTTCAGCAAAAATATTATTATTATTCTTCGGGGCTGTTGCTTGCTCATCACACATTTACAACATCAAACCGTACTGTTCTTAATACTCGTATACAAACGATTTAAAAATCATCTCCCTTCCTTAATCAAATTAAACTTCCAAAGTAACCAAGATGCAGCAAGATCGTCTCTTGATTAGACACACAGAGAGACTGACCCAAATACCAGAGTCCAGTCCGGATCAAATATTTACCGGATCTATTTGAACAATAATATTGACCAGTCGGATGCATTGTGAAGTTTGCTTTGGTTACTCGTTTAACAACCGTGCCGGCCTGTCCTTTTTTATTCCGGTTAAAACAGCATCGATAAATCAATGCCGGGAGGGGTAGGTGGTTGACCTAAACAACATTATTAATAAGCTCCGAGGGGGCCTGCCTGCCGCGGGTGGTATTGAAATTACGGTCTCGATTTTAATTATGCACAGATCAGCTCGTACGTAAACGCGCTTTATGACACACCGAAGCGAATACAGTTTGAATTATTAAATCGTTTCCTTGTAAGAAATGCTAATTAGGAAATAGACATTTAATGGCTATTTAAAATGTCTTCAGACTAGGAACAAGGTAATATAAATCGATAATTTTTAGACTGTATGAAACGATTTTTTTCCTTGTAAATGGCCATTTACTAGATTTAAAATTAATGAATATTTTTGAATACTAATCATTTGCTTTTAACAGCGAAATTTATAAAAATAAATATTAATCATAACCTAATAAAAAATAGGCATTTCATAGAATTACGACATTTCAAAAATTACCATCAAATTATATGCAATGAGAATCACCACGTGCAATACGCTGTTTTAAAGGTTATAAACATTTTTTTACCCATTTTAAACGGGCGATTCATAGGTTGAAATCGACCGTAAAATGAAATAATTTTTGAAAGCTATTTTTTGGGTATTTTTAATGGAATAAACATAACCCATCGCTTTACTGTATTAAAAATAGGAGAAAATTGGCAATTATTACCTTTTTTCTTGGACTCAAATATTGCATATTTTAACTACCCTTTTTCTAGTTTCAGAGCCATTTTTAATATTCGCAATTCTAACAGGGTTACCGCGTCGTGAAAAAGTTACACGGTCTTGAGTATTCATATATATGTATTCAATATTTTGAGGGAATTTTTTCGATGCAGGGTAGTCTTTGACTGACAGAATTTAACCGAAAAATTCGTGAAAAATAAAATTCGCGACCGAGTTTTCTCGATCCAGTCGTGTTACAGTTTTCATGAGGATTAATCTACACGGATAATTTTTGACCCCCTATAAAAGTTTATTCATGAAAAAATTAATTGAAGTTTGATAAAAGCACGATCGAAGGTAAATAGTTGCCGCGAAGAAAGAGAGAAAAT
The DNA here is from genome assembly GCA_038277355.1 of Encarsia formosa. Taxonomy (NCBI): domain Eukaryota; kingdom Metazoa; phylum Arthropoda; class Insecta; order Hymenoptera; family Aphelinidae; genus Encarsia; species Encarsia formosa. Next base: position 21,093,209 of record CM076184.1, read on the forward strand.
CGAGAAGGATCGATGATTCAATTATCGAAAGACAGATTCGTTCACCCCGGCTATCAAAGGAACTACGTGTCAAGCATGAAAAGAAAAAGGTCACTCGCGGACGATCCGTGAAAACCTGTACTTAAAATAATCGTCCGCATTGATTAACTGACTGGGGTGCTGTGCGCTTCAATCGGGGTTACTCGGGTAGTTCAAGGTGTTGGTGCATGCGCAGTAACGACTTGTAATTGTAATTGTTTGTTCTTTGAAAAAGTCGTTTGTTGCTAAATTAACATTGTTGTTGTTGTTATTTCTTAAAACTGATAGCTGCTTTGTACAGATACAGTGAATAAAAAAAACTTTTTTTTTTAAACTGTAGCTCAAACTGTACATTGTATTAAAATAAATCAAACTTTAGCACTCCATAAATTAATGTAAAAAATTTTTTTTACCAAATGAAATTATATTTGCCGCAAGACGATAATATATTCAAAAATTTGTTGAGCTTGTACTTATCCAGTGACTGCAATTAGTTAATGAAATCAAATTAATTACATATTTTTACGCTTTCGGAGTTTGTAAATTTAAATTTTTCAATTAAATTAATTGAATATAATTTGGATTTCAAGACATCATTCTAATTATTTCCGAGTCTGAGTAAAAAAGTTTATAATAAATTTTCCAACTTCAAATTTAATAAAATTGTTTGAAATTCTCTATAAAAGGTTTATTAAAGCTACTTTTCTGACACATCAAAGGCCAGATCAGAGAGCCTCAAATCGAGCCTCAAATAACAACTCGATTCTTTTGATGTTTCATTTTACGACGGCTAATGCGTCAGAATGAAATTTTCCGATAAATAAACTCCTCCCCATGCGTTGCTCCCGTACAGCGGTAAAATCTACCTTTTTTTTTTTTATGGCCCCGCCAAATGTACGCCCAGGGTTGTAATGGCGATCGTTCTGCATGGTAAATGGACGGAATTTCACGCGTCATAATTGCCCAAGGAATGCTCGTAAATGCGGCTGTTTATTAACGTGGACGCGTTATTACCCTCAATTCCTTGCCTTTTTTTCCACCCGCAACTGCTGCGGTGTCCATTAGCAATTTAAATGTTTTAATTAAAAAAAAATGGGTGGCTGCGAGTTGTTTAAGGAGAAATATTTTTCCCGCACTCTGGGAGTTTGGCTAAATGAAATCGTCGATAAAGTGTTTTATCGAGAATTTTTCGAGATCTTCCTCAAATTGACTGGAGCGATGGAACTTTTTTTTTAATTATTCGTTCGCTCGCATATTTTTTCGAGCGAGCTTCGTTCTACAGTCGAACAAATCGGATTTTTCAGTCCTCAAAAAGAATCCTTCATTTTTTCGAAATTTGAAAATTTTTCTGGCGCTCGAGGTTGGATTAGAGAATTTTTCGGGTAAAAACCGTAGGATTTTTTTCGTATTAACTGCGAGCGAGAACCTTCCTCCGCGGGCTCGTCTCCCTCTTCCTTTTTTTTTTTTTTTTTCTACCCTTTTTTTCAGAGTCACCCATGTATCTCCATTCTCTGACGCGACTCGCGCTAGGAATGAAATATTTCCGGCCTCTGCGTCCGCCCTTCCTTCCTCCCTCGATGTCTTTTAGCTGCGTGCCATGAATGTTTCTTCCTTTTTTTTCCAAGTTTTTTTCCTCGTTCTCGTCGTTTTTAGTTGATTTAGATTCCCAGACTGCACTTTTTTCTGCTCAATATGCATGAGTGGACCATTGTTGGTAAGGAGTGTAAGATTTTAATTTGTCCAGTAATAGGAGCGTGAGATTCAGAAGGATCATTTCATTGACTAACTAGAGCTGACATTAAATACTAATTAGATTGTTTAAACTAGTACAAATATTTAGGTGATTTCAAAAGAAATTCAATTCAAAAAAATTTTCAGTCTGTAAAAATACATAGTGTACTGTCCTACAGAATCTTGAAAGATTCCTTTATCAAAACTAAGCACAAGTTTCAAGATCTAGATGAAACTGAAGTTTAGCTTTGAAAGAACATAGTACATTATTTAAGCCACAATACATGCTAGTAATTGTTTATAGTAACTATGACCGGTTCTGAAAGTGCTGTCAAGTGAAACCAATTTCTCGACCAATTTGAATATTTCAAAGTCTGAAAAAAATATGTATAACAAATGAAAAATTTTACAAAAGAATTATGTAGGTTATTTTTGTTTCAAGAACTCCACAGATTACAATTCTCATAATCTACAGGGTTCAGTATCCTTAAGAGGATCTGCTGTAAAAAAATTATTCTAATCTTAGTACATCCACTCATTTTTATAATTTCAAAGACGATTCGTAACACCATTTTCTCGTACCATTACACTAACATATCTTTGCCCGAGTCTTAGTTTTTAGGTACCTCAAAATCATCGGTAGGACGTCCCGTTTTACTTACCCAAATGACTACTAGTGGCCCTTAATCTTATATCATTACACCAGCCATAAATCGAAACACCTTTTCCTCAGTCGTAGCCCCGCGGCAGGAAATTCGTAAGGGTGGCGTCGGCCGCGGAGACACGGAGAACAATGGTGCTGGCCAAGCCAAAGGCGGTAGCGAGAAGAACAAGTGTACAATGCCCCCATTGTCGTCGTCGTCGTCGTAGTCGTCGCTCCTCGTTGTTCGCCGAGTGTTTGTAAGTTTTGCACCTTCTCGGGTTGGTAGTCTGGTGATAGATATTCCAGGAGGCATGAGTTTCTTGGGGGATAGCTACGCAAAACTTTTCATAATTCACGGAGGGAAAATTCAAGAAGCGATTAGGAGGAGCACGGAAACTTACCGCGGGGAGACTGAGTTACGGCCGCCAATGGAAATTATATATCGGATCCCCCGTACCCGCCTCGCTAGAACGTCGATGAAAGGCCATTCATCCATGTGGGGAGTAGGAGGAGGAATTTTTGGTAGCCAAGTTCGCCGTTGGGTAGGTAGTTTGCAGGATGAAAAAATTATGACTTCTTTTTCGGGACCCTAAGCCTCGCCCCCCTAACCATTGTAGCCGAACTGATTTATGAACGATTATCGATTCCAAACCCCCCGAGATTAATTTCTCGTTACCGGGGTCGGGAAGCTCTTTTTGATCGCGGAATTCTTAAACGATTTGATTGTGCCCTCGTCGAGGAAAAAATATTTAGATCTCATGGTACCCTAGATTGGCTGTGTCATCAATTTAGGGTTAGTCGACTTGGCATTGCCTGTGTGATGTTGGAATTTGCTGGATATAGCATTATGGTGTTTATGGTGTGTTAAAAATTAACCAGACATTCTTTGTCGAAAATGTAGTCATTATCATGGTGTATTATCATGGTGTAACCGATGATAATACACCATGGTCATTTGGTGGAAAACATAACCCTAAAACCTATATCTAATAACCTAAGAAAAAAATTACATAAGAAACCAAATAATCAAAATTCTGCAGGGTAAACCAGTTGACATTCGAAAAGGTGTGAAAAATGTATACGTTCACAGGAAAGTTATATTTTAGTAGGAATCTAGCAGACATAACCTGTTAATCATAATTTTCAATACTTCTAAAAAACAATATTTTTTTACAAACTAAGATTTACGAATTAAAGTACTGGGTGAAAATTTTAATCAATAAATTGACTTTAAACTGATAAAGTGCATCTCCACTCTAAAAATAAAATCAGCTTCGGTTATCTTGGAATACGAATGAAATAAAAGTGGATATCGACAAGTCTCGACAACGGAAAAATATTTACTCGGCAAATAAAGATCTTCCCTCCCCCTCCTCCTCGAAAATAAAAACTAGTGGCTCTTTTTCGGTGATTATCATTACCAGGCGATCTGCCAAACTTTTCCCCGTATATATCCTACGTCACGAAATAAAAGAGCAAATCCTCGTCGGTGGATCACGTGACCCGAGCAAGTTCCCAGGAGTTATATACCGCACGGCTGAAACTTCGGACCGAGTTCATGCCCGACGAAATCAAGATTCGTATGGACGAATCGTAAGTTATTTCGCGAATGGTCTCGGGGGATTTATATTTTTCCTTTATCAATCTATCGTGCGTTACGTAACTCATTGTTTTAAATTGATTCCGGATGGTGTAATAGATCTTTTCAAGGTTCAGTTTTCTTTTAGATAACACTTTTTGAATTATGTTTTGAATGAGATCTTTATTATTGTAAACTATATATATATATTGAATGAAGATTATTATAAATAACTATTCAAGGAATGAAAAACATATTCAAAAACTAGTCGAAAAATGATTAATTTAGATGGTTTATAATCCAATCATTATATTTTTTAACTAATAAGACGGTTTCAGTCAGAGATTTAACATCAAAATGTTTTTAAACTGGTAGTTTATCGTCAACACAAAGATTCAATTAGAAAAGTTGTAATTTTTTCAATGTTATCACAATAAACTAGTGGAAAAATCGAGGAAAAAATATCCATTTATTGTTTATTTGAAAATTATTTCATTTCGCATAGTCAAAAATCATAAGTCTTTTATTATTAAATACATTTGAATTCGTTTTTTTTTTTTTTTTTTTTTTTCTTTACGCCTAAAGCAAAAAGCGTCGCAAGGAAGAACGAATTTTTGTACACCGAAAAGTGGAACACCGCAATCTAAAAAGGTAGGTTGAAAAAATTTAGTCAAGAATTCCGACGACAAAAAAAAAGAGAAGACCCTAAAAAACTTTGTGCAAAACTTCGAGCGAGCATGAAAAATTCAAGCCCATTGTCGATCAAGCCTAACCTCGAACCCTTTCGTCCCACCAACAATTTCATCGTTAAAATTTCACGAGGCTTGTTCATTGCTATCAGGGTTGTATAAGTGGACCTGGATAAATATATTGAATTACGCAAGTTTCTTTCTCTCCAGCGCATTTTACGAGCATGTAATTATCCAACTAAAATCATTGTTATTAGGGTAAGCGGCCGGCTTGGCCACTGGAGAGCTTTTCGTGTAATCCGAGTGAACCGTGTGGTTTACAACAAAACTTGTTATGAATAAACTTTTACCTTTTTTTTTGTGTAATTGGATGATTGTAATAGTTTGAATAAATCCTTTTTGTGCGAAAAAAAGGAAGCCCCAGCACGCAGGATTATACGGAATAAAAAAAAAAAAAAAAGCTCGACGGTTATATTTCGAGAAAACTTTTCTACCGTATTTCCAATTAAATTTTTCCAGCCGAAGGAAACATCGCCGCCCAATTTCCTGAATAAAATTCGCATCCTCGATTCCCGCGCTTTCCGATGCATGGCCTTTTCTGGCGAGAAGAAAAGTTTTCGATACGAGTTCTATCACGGCCACGACGACGAGTTAATAACGAAATACTCCACCACTGCCGACAAATTGAAATTCCTTGCCGTTCAATTTTAATGAGTTTTCATTTTATTTGACTCTCATTAGCACTAACTACAAACGAATAAAAATAAATTTTTTTTTCAAATTAAGTTGTCAGGGGCGAGTTGAAATTTAATAAAAACTCAACTCCACCGATGGAGTGGAAAAATTTATCATGACGTAAAAAATTTATCCGAGATACTTTTTTTTTTGAAAATTCAACTTGTTTTTTCGGGCGTCACTTCTGACATTTATTTCCAACTTTTCCATCATTTTGAAATTTCAAAAAAAAAAAAAAAAACGTCAAAATGTGTACCCACCGGGCGGTAAAATTTTTCGAAAAAAATCAATTTAAATTAATCGAACGTTACGGAAAAGCCTCTTTTGCAATAAATATCGGAAGATATTAGCGTTACAATTAATTACCCGCAAACTCTACGATAAATTACAACTCTCAAACCAAAAAAAGAAAATCTATCGCGAATAAAAAAGCCATAAAACTAGAAACGTCGATAAATTAAAGGTAGGGGGGTAAAGCTGGTAAACTCCTCCCCTAAAACAGACAAATGAAAGTGTCCATTTCTCCCCACTTTTTTCTTCAAACTTTTTCCTCGTAATTTTTCGCTCCTTCCCGAAGTGTCCCAGCTCCAAGACCATAAATACAAATGGAAGTAAAATGGAGGGTAAGAGAGAGAGAGAGAGAGAGAGAGAGAGAGAGAGAGAGTTTTTACCATTCTTGCGAGTAGTTGCGGGTTGCATGCGTCCCTTACCGTTCGTTCCAGGGCCTCCTTGAGACGCGCATTGGGATGACGCGACGCCAAGTGCGTGACGCGACGTAAATATTGCTGAATCTAAACGTCACTTTCGGGAGCCAGCGCGTTGAAATGAAGTCCCTAGGGTATGCTGTACTCGCAAACGCGGTAACATACGAGTAACATATAGGTTTTTTCTTATTTTCATTTAGTTATGGTTTATTCAAGCTTGAGTTACTTTATTTATCATGAATTTGCTTTTATTTCTACATTTTCAGTTATAAAATATAAATGATTGTTAATTTGCTCAGTAGATATAGTTAGTCTTTAAAATAAGTTTGAAATATCACACTACAAAAAAGTAGGTACAAAGCTTATATTTAACTCAATAAATTCAATATTTTATCAAAGGTCATGAAAGTATATAATTATTAAAAAAATTATCATTGTCAATTATCATCTAAAATTTTCATGTCTATTTACGACAACGCCACGCACACACAGTCACTGTACGATTTCTCGATCAAGTGCGATTTGGACGTTCAAGTTTGAATACTCAAGTCAAGTCTTATCGTATGACTATTTTTCCGATATAGAAACACGCTGATTGGTTGCTCAAGTCTAACCTAACCCCAAAAGTACTATTTTTTTTTCTTTGACTATTGTTTTCTATTATTAATATTCTCCTAATTGTCTCCGTAAACATCTTAAAATAATCCTCAAATGCTCTTTTAACACCTCAAAAAAACTGTGCTTGGTGTCATCATCCATTATTGAGAGACTTTGATTTCCCATATGACACTGTGTTAATGGATCAAAACAATAATTATTGATGTCATTGTTATTAGACTCCTAATTGCTTCCACATTTTAACTGAGGGGTTCTTATTATTCAATCAGAATATCTCTAAATTTTCATAATTTATTCATCATGATTAATTTTTCGAGTTGAACGTCCTTAAATAGAACTCTAATTTCAAGTAAACTTGTTTGTAACAAAATATCCTAAATTCTATAAATTTTTATTACTTGAGAAAAAAAGATAAAATTATCTCCAAAAAATATAAATCCCCCTCTTCCATGTAACACTAATGCTGGGTTAATGAGCCCCGTGTAGCTTGGTACAGGAGCCCGGGGTATCTAAACAGGAATCACGCGCCAGCCAACAACACGGTCAAGCCGACGAGGCGTCAATCCGACCAATTCAACTCGTCCCCTCCTCGATCTTGTTCGGCTCGATTAACGACCTAATCGGCTTGACGAATTCGAGCGTCGCACCCCGGAAGAACCGAGCCCCGGCAGCGTTAATGGACACCGGTGTCTTCCATTTATCAGCTCGGACGCGTCTTATCGGCCTCGTTCCTCGGAAAAGTTCGCTTTAAATACCGGGGATCGATCATTGCACCCATGGGAGGGCAGAGGATTTATGGATTCTTTCGGGATTTTGACGATAGGACTCGGTAAATTGTTTGGTGGGTACTCTTTAACGGCTGTGATGGCTCTTATCGAGTGAAGTACTTTTGACTTTTCGAGTTTGGATAAATATTCGGTACTGATATAAGACTGCACTCAGATGCTGTGATACATTGAGTTATTTAGTAAGATTTGATCTAATTTAAGGTATTTATCAGCTACTAAAGTTTTGAACTTCTTTGGTTTCGATAGATATCTTTTACCCTGAGGTGACTGATGATTTAGAAGCTTCGAGTCTTGGAATTTTTCACGACATGGTTTAGTTTAAGAATTTCAACAAGCCCTGTTATATTTATTTTTTAACTTTACTAAAATACATAATTTATAAGATGCATTGTTTTTGATAATCTAGAATGTCTCAGGCTTCTAAAGGCTAAAATAATTCGTCTTTGAATATGTTACAATTTATACATAAATGAAAGACTCTTATACATATAATGCATTTACGACAGTTTCGACTTTACTACATGTCAAAAACTTCCAGGTATGTCCAAAATCTGCTGAATAAAATTACATTTTCAACATGTCAAAAACCGTCAGGTATGCCAAAAATAGGTTGTAGTTAAATACATTTTTGACGTGTCAAAAATCTTTAGGTATGTAAAAAAAAGGTTGTAAAGTATGAATAAAAACTTACAACTTTTAAGGTTTTGATAATTTTTTTTTTCTTTTTCTGACCGGCCCATCTAATTAAAAATATTCATAAATTTAAATTTGATCTTTAAACATACACTGAGAATTATTCTAATCAAAGTTGAAGATTTAAATTTTTAAAATTTTCAGCTAAGATAAATAATTTTTATTCCATCAGATTGATGGTTATTAACATAATGAAGTTTTTTACCTAATTCTTATCAACTAAAAAATATTTTAATGTAATCTAAAAAAGTTTTTATAAGTATCAATTACCCAGTCTAAGTGATGATTACAACATTCAGGACCTTTATTTAGTTAAAAAGTATTGGCCCAAAATTTTTTTGGACCCATATTCAAATATATGTAATCCGTTTCGTTTATGTACGGATGTAAATCGACTGCCATTATTTATTTGTCTAAGTTTTGTTGACGAAGTCGTAAGACAAGCAGCGCAGGAGTAAATCAAAGCAAGCATCCAAATTCGAAATTGATGAAACTCGAGCACTCGCCCACTCGTAGGGTTTGTACTTCGCCATCGGATCGCGTGTCGTCTGCTCGGTGTAGGTTGAAAGAGACATCCTCGGCTCTCGTATCCGCCCTTAGGTGCGAGCACACAAGCCCTTTAGCTGCACCGAACCAACAGTCTCACTTTTCATCAAAAGAGATAGTTTTTTTTTAAAAACCACTCTGATTGCACTAGAACGAAAAAAAAGCTGAAATAATAACTTCGTCAAAATCATTACCCGGGTGCGATAATTAAAGCTCCCGGGGTGAACCCTGAGATTGAAATATGACAATTATAAGTCGAAACAAAAGGGAGCGAGAAGAGAAGTTGTGGGATAATTGTGCAGTTTCAGCAGACACCTCATCTTTTATATTTCAGCGGACGGTCGTTATCCGGGCGTCAACTACTGAAATCTGTTTTCTCGCTCTCTTTTTTTTTTAACTCTCCTGGGCTGTGATTGCGTGGAACAGTCCTTGTTTTTCTTTGGCGTCACTGACGATTTCGCTTACTTCGGTGCAAACTTTGCGCGACGAAAAATTTTTCAGAACTCCCAGAGATTCTTTTTAAATGAACGTCTTGACGAGGACTGGAGGAGGAAGAAGAAAAAGTGTCAATTTAAGGGTGAGGCGGGAAACGGCTGCTGATGCTCTTTTTTAATTTTTTAACCTGTCAAGTGCTGTCCGCGGAGGTTTATTTCTGCAGAAAGGTGGCGAACGTATTATGTAATTCGAGCGACGACGAATCGATAAAAATTAATTAACCTGAAAATGTATTTCGCAGGGAGGGAAGTGACAGCATACTTCTATCGCTATGAGAAAAGTTCAAGTTTGTTTTTACTACTTGTGTAGCTTCCTGCACTGTAAAAAATAGTTGCAGTAAAATTACCGTGTCGATCGATGTGCATTAACATCGTTGATCTATGTAATTTTACTAAAATCGGTAAATCTACACAGATCAATGATGTTCCTGTTTTTTAAATTGGTCACAGTTTTGGAGGCTAAGGTTGGCTTCTCATCGGTGTTAATTTACAAATTACGCGTAAACTTACTGCTCATGTCTCGGTAGATTTACACCATTGAACGATGTTCTCGTTTTTTACATCGTTAATCGAGGTAATTTTACCGAAACTTTTTTTTACTGTGTGAAGGTACAAATAAATTAAACGACCGAATTTTGATTATATAACTCCTAGATATTTTGAGTTTATAAAAATTGAGTTTTAGGTTTAAATCTTCTTGAATTTGAGTTGACTAGTCACATACCAGAAGCTAATTCAAATTCTTAAGTTATACAGACTTTTTTTTGAACTTGTGAGTCTTATTTACAAATGAAAATACTCGAATTGTAAGAAGTACAAAACTAAGTTGGACAGTCGTAAGCTTGTACCAAGCAAGTTCATAGATTCAACCTGATAAATAGCATAAAGCAAACTAATAACTACCCAATTTAATTCTTATTTTTCCATCTTACCGGACGAATTTTCACATGATTTTTTGTCGTTTACGTCTCGGTTTGAACAATCTCGAAAAACCTGAATCCTACCTCGGGGAGTTTACAAACAGTAGAGCTCCGTATAATTTCCAGCTCGTTCACGTTTAGGTAAAGAAAACTCGTCATCCTTCCTGCGATAGCATTTTTCTTCTCTCTCTCTCTCTCACAACAGCCCTTTTTCATTGTACACAAGCCCCGTGTATACCCTTAATTTCGCCGTTCCGCCGAGTCACCCTTCTCGTTATCCTCCGAATCTCGATTGCCCCGCTAGCGGAGAAGATATACTTTGGCGGCTTGATAGCACAACGGGGGCCGAGGCGAGTTCGTTATGAGTTTCGCGGCCGGGTGATTGTTTGCGAAACAAACACCACCTCTTAATTGCTACTGGATATGTTGGGAGCCTTAATTTATATTTCTTTGCTTTGGGGGAAATTTCATTTTTTTCGGGACCGTGATTGAACGCTGATTTTTTAAAATGATGTATTTGTTTCATTATTTGATATTATGAAGCCATCTGGTGGATAGTTGGAATAGTTTTATAACAGTTTTTGCTCAATTTAACAAACAATGGCCAATGAAGGTAAAAAATGGTCTAACTTTATTCTAACTGTGCGATGCAAAATCTGTAAGCAGTATCTCAAGATTATCAAAAATATTTTTTGGCGGTACTAATGCTTTCTTATTAGTCAGAACATAATAAAAAATAAATAAATAAATAAATTGATTTCATACGATTGAATGATTCCGTTTTCTTGAGCGCGATGAGTATACCTAGAGGTGAGTTTCATCTAGAACTAGTTCCAGTTAGGTAAATATTAGCCATTATTAAACTCTCTCAAGTCTCCTGGAAATAAACTTTAGCTTAGCAAGTTCAAATTAGCTTAAGTTAAAAAGCTCAATATTGATTTTTCAATTTGAGATTCGTAAGTAGTTCAATTTTCCAATTGAACACACTGAAAATATCTTCAAAGACGATGCATGTTATCAGACTAAAAAGTTTAAAATCATCATTTTTGGCTATCTCAATTTTTCAACTCTCAAAAAAATAGGCCAAAATGAGCTGCATCCTCGGCCCCGGTCCCGTACAATCATCGTCATGAAGGTTTTAATCCCGGTCGTCGTATCACGTTTACTTCAAGCGAACCCGTGCGGATAACGAGTCACCAGCAGCAGCAGCTACGGCAATAGCAGCGGCGGGAGCGTCGTCGTCGGGACATTCTAATTTAGAATTAGATTAACTGAGAGCTGCTACCGCCCTCATCGGCTGATAATCCATTTTACCCCCCTGCCCCCCCCCCCCCTAATCCCATTGGTCTTCTCGCGCCGAAGCCCGTGAGATGCCTTTCTTTCTTTACCCGGCTAACGTCGAGCTTTTATACCCCGTAAGTTCCCTCTGTTTCTTATCGCTCATTGAGGAATTTAATTTCATTGAAATGCTTCCGTTGATGATAATACACTTCGCAGTGTTCATTTGTGGGGTTTTTAAAAATTCTAAAGCTCTAAATATTTTTATTTATTATTGTTTGATTTAGGTTTAGGGTAGTATACGAATATTTTTATACGATCATTGAAACTTTATTACTACAGTATTATTATATTTTATTGGTTTGGTCATGATGATTTTATATAATTTTTTGTATAGCTTAAATTAAGATTGAGGTATATCAGGTATAATTTTAGTTTAATATCTGTTAAAAAACAATTATTTTTTATAAATTGAACAATAGAATACTACTTTGGATAGAATTAGTTTAAATATTTTTTAAGGTATATATAGATAGAAATAAGTTTGGTTTAGGCTCTATGTATAAAAATGTATGAAAATATTAATTATTTCTCAAAAGCTTTACAAACAGTAGTTAAATTAATGGTCATGATAAACAAATTTTCATAATTTTGTTTTCACGGGTATCAAATACTATTATTTTATTGATAAACGTTTATTATTATAAAATTTAATTTAAAGAATGATTCAGACTAAATTACTAACGAATAAATTTTTTTGTGTTTCAGGTATGTTGAAATTCCTCTATCTCGATCAAGTTTTCCATTAAAGGTAAAAAAATAATCTCGATCATCAACTCCTTTAAAAAATTTTTCATTCAAAAAGTCGTTTCTTACACGAAATCAAAGTTTCCCCATCCCAACTTTAAAATCTTACAAGATCGTCACACTTTTAACCCCCCCCCCCCCCCGTCCGATTCAGGGAGGTCCGCGAAACCAAGAAACTTCAGATTTCAAACGTCGGATGACATTAGCCGAGCAAAGAACTCGGCAGAAGTAAGTCGATCGACTGAAACTTATTCAAAGTCTCTCCAAAGAAAGAAAAAAAAAGGCTAAGTCCCAGGCAGCAGGAGCTGCAGTAGCTACGTAATGATAAAGTGGAAAATTAGGTCAATTGAAAAGTCACTCTTATCGCCCCCCGTGAAATTATGCGGAAACTTTTTAAACTGATTATATCGAGTCATACCGTCTTAATTGTTCGATTTTTATATTTCTTTTCTATTATTTTCGAATTCATGAATTATAATTTTTTTCTCACCCGGCCTGAAGTTTCTCATAATCAATTCAGGGAGGAACTTTTTTAACGGGATAAATAAAGAAGGATCGAGGAGGTTAGAGAGGGGGAAAGAAAAAAAAATAAGAAAAAAGGTGGTATCGCTCAATTGGATTGAAGGAACTTTTCTCTATCCTCCTCCCCGAGGTGTCTCGGGAGAAGAAATCTGTTGTTGGAGCAGGGTAAAAACGAGAAATTAACGACGTTAGCGATGCTCTTCTTACCCGGGGAGCTTAATGGACGAGGTGGGACGGAAGTTTATATACGGTGCAATCACGGTGGGGGGGAAAAAAACAACAACGTCGTCACGCTTTCTTGACTCGCCCGCTTCCTCTTTTCTAATCGGATGACTTGTAAATGGGATTAGCGAAGAAGTTCGTTACACCCGCCAGAGATTAGCTGACTTTTTTTCCCTCGCTCTGTCTCTTGACGGTCAATCTATCGAAGACTCAAAATGAAAACCCGATAGCTGATGGCAAAGTTTTTCTTGGGTGGACTTTGTCTTTGGATTTTAGATTTAGGTTAGGATTCGATTAACGGAGATAATTACTTGCTTTGATTAAAAGTATTTCTTCGTGTAACAAAAATTTGCAAAATTTGTTAATTTGTTAATTTTATTTTTTATTTATTTATTTATTTAACACCTACCTAAGCTTTCCGGCTTATACAGCAAGATATAATGATAAAAATAAGTTATTAAAAAAAAATTTTACATTACAAAAATTATTTAACATAACAGTTTAGTAAGTGAACTTACTAAACTGTTATGTTAATTTAGTACTAAATTTGTTTATTTAATGATGTTGATACATTTCTTATTAAAATATAGAGTTTAAAAATTTTATAAAATTTAATCTTAGCAGAACAGAAATATTTGAAATTTCTGTCTCGCTAGTTCTCAAAATTTAAAATATTAAATTTGGACATTCATGGCAGCTAGCACTTGTGTGATAATTTTTATTTCTCAGATCTTTTTGACTTTCGTTATTAGTTTATGCTTTCTTCTTCTGATTTTTAACTTTTCGTAGTTCGTGTTTACATTTCTATGTATGTATGATAATAATGCACTCGTTATGATTATGTTTGATTTTAAAATCAATGCATTTTAAGAAGCTATGGTTTATTAAAATTCAAAATGTTCAAACAAAATTTTTTACAATAATGTATTAATGGGTAAAGATTTTCCTTCTCACGATATAAAATATCAAATTTCTTTCATTTATTTCAAAAAACATTTCATTTGATTTATGCACAATTAACATTTTATTTGAATAAATTTCAAAGTATACAAAATTGTTAGGTTTCAACAGCAAGTCTCATAGAGCTAAAATTTTAATTGAAAATGATTAATTATCCTGAAACCCTATGACTATTCATTCGCAGTTTATTTTCTCACTTCAATCGTTACCCAGCTAGCAATCGATGTAATAAATCCTACCTCCTCAGTTCCAAATGGGTTTTAATTGACATTTCTTTTTTTTTTTCAAGCTTGACTTTATACACTCCTCCTTGAAATTTTAATGGCCGAAGTGAATGAAGTGAGCGAAGTTAATGAAACGAGCAAAATGTCGGGGTAGGACGCGAAGTAAATCAAATGAATGCCCCGCAACACGAGTGCAATTATTTCATATAAAGGTTAGACGTGGAGTTAACGAGGTCACATAGTCGTAGTTTACACTTCCCCCTCTCTTTTTTTTCGTTTGTTTGTTTTTCTTCCACGCAAATTTTTTTTATTCGCGTGCCTGGAATAAGTAAAAAAGAAAATTAAACCATGAATATTTTAAGCGCTAATTGCCTTCCCTTCTGCTCCGGACAATAGACACCAGGCATCGATGGAATATTCAGAAGCCATTTATACCCGTTGAGCTGTTCACAGAAAAGTGAACAACCGAGCAATGGGTGTATTATATAACCCGGGTTCGACTTTATTCAGTCTGCGTGTGCTCCACGTGGAAATCCAATCTCGATCTAAATCGATCGGAGCCGTATCTCAAAGGGTCCTGACCTTGCCTTTGAGCCTCTCCCAGAAGTTTAACGGTTTCGATAAAAGAATCCTCAAAGAAGTTATTGCACCCCGGTTAATTACTTCCTTTGTGCCAGAATGTTATTATCGATACAATAGAATTCGGTTTTCTCTCGACTGTTGTATTCATTATTGACTTACAATTTCAATTATTATTTATAAAACCTCACTTTTTCATAAAAAAATATTATATAAACTTACTTCCGAGCTTACTTCGGTCTAATAATGATTCAAGTTCTTTTTCAAATTCACTGAAGTAAAGATACCATAAGGATAAATTAAAAACAAAACACAGTTATGTTTTTCGATGACTACTGTGTACACAGTTTGTAAATAAGTCTGAGACAAACGCTAAGTCGTTGAAACAGCTGTCACTATTAAATAAATTTGTGTGGTCCACGAAAAACTTAACTGTGTTTTGTTTTTAATTTATCCTTATTAATATGGAGCTACATCAAGTAACACTAGAAACATTGAATTTTATTAAAAATACTATTTATAGTTTTAGACCTCAAATCATGATTATTATTACGATACTTTTTAAAAATTTTCTACCAAGTTTTGATATTTTACTTTCCTTTACTTGTCATTTATCATGACCAAGCGTAATCGATATTTGATACACACATCTAGTAGATACAGTGAAAAACCAAATTTTTTGTCAGTTCCCACAAAAACCATCGAAGCATTAATTCGTAGAATATCTCCCCAAAAGCGTTATCTCGCTAATTAGTCCGCGTCCCCCCCGAAGAAAACCCCAAGATCCAGCTCGCTGCCACTTAGCACTTACCGCACGATTTTTCGTTCGAAAGCCCCTCACCCAAACACCCTAAATCTCCGCAAATCTCTCTATTTGAGGAGGTAAAGTCTCCTCCTCCAGCCTTTTGGGAGGACGAAATTTTCGCTCGACCGAGGATATCCTCCTCCTACCCGGTTTAGATCGAGTCAGACCACCGCACCGCGAGCGGCGTATCTCTTTACCCTGACCAGCGAAAAGAGAGAGGAGAGAGATTTGTGAATCAAGGATAAATTTGGCTTGGTGAAGGAGTAAAAGTGGCCGGGAGAGGAGGAGGAGGAGGAGGAGATGCTGCTGCTGCTTTTCGACGGTTTACCCGACCGACCGGGCGCTTTGAGCCGCAGCCCAAAGAAGATTCGCTTTGGCGAAAGGATGCTAATGGATGCGGAGAGTCAAGCTGGAGAGGGATTTTTTCGGTTTGTCTTTCTTTTAGACTTCTTCTTCTTTCTACTCATCTCCTGTGGCAGGGCTCTCTTTTCTTTTGAGGATTATTATATGGAGTGAACCTCGTTTTTTCTACACGTGTTTTATCCTAAAGTGTACTTAAATCTTTTTTTTTACTTTTGGATTAAGGGTTAATGATGATAAAATTATAAAATAAAAGTAAATTAGAGGATTGAAAAATTAAATAAAAGATTTTTCAATTCGTCCCTTTCCAGTGTTTAAACAAAAGTCTCAAAGTGTTGTGAACTAAATCTGAAAGTACTTTTTCCTAAAAATCATGGATAAACAAAAAAATGCAAAGTAGCAAAACTCTGAAGGTGCAGTAAATAACCATAAAAATACTAAAAATGAAATACTATTTCATGTAAATCCTGTAAAAAAGAGCAATAGTTAGGTTCTTTATTTAGTATGAGAAAACCAACCTCCAAAGTTTCATGAAAATATGAGATACTTATACTATCTCCTTGCAAGATCTATAAATTCAACTGCAAAAATCGTATAAATTTTTAAAATTCTAATAAATTAATACTAAAAAAAAGTTTATCCTAATATTATCATTTTTTATTTTTATTATACAGTATAACTCATAAACTGTTACAACAAAAACTTTGAGCTTTATATTTAAACCTCACAATTCAACTTTAAATGCTCGTTTAAATGCCAAGTCCATTCAAAAAACAATCCCCAGCTGCTTTTATTTTAATATTCTATTTCGAAAAATACGTTCATTAAAATTCAAATGAGCCCTCGGGCACCAAAAAACGCAAACTCTTTCACTGGCTTCAAATTTAAATTTCGAAAAAAGGGGTAAAATAAAGGCACTTGTTTGAAAGAGGTGACACCCGAAAAAAAAGAAAAGAAGAGGCCTTTGAGCCCGGCCGGCCAAGTAGTTTTAAAGTGACCGGCTTCACCGAAAGTTCGGGTCGAGGAGGGCAAGCCGGAGGAGGAGTTAAAACCGCGCTTCCCGGCTCCCCGACCTCGAGTGACCCCCGGCCTGGTCCGTGTTTACCGGCGATGTTAATTGAGCCTCGGAAAAGAGGGGGAGGGGGGGGGCAAGAATAACAGACGAACGACAATCTCGGGTAAAACCCGGAGGAGCGAGCGGACAAAGCCCCTCCAGACTGACCGCGACTGGACGCCTTTAAATCTATTCAGCCCCGTCCCGTACCCCGAAAGGCTCTCTCGTTATTGTCGTACCTTGAATGTGGGTCAAACGGTGTCAGTTACCAACACTTTCTCAAGAATTATGTGGGATTTTAGTATCCCTGAGATGGCTTTTTAAATGGTCTTAGTTTCTGTTTATTGTTTTCTTTTTTTAGTTTTCTTGTTACCGTATGAAGAAATTAAAAAAATATACTTTTTGATGTAAAAAGTGCGGTGGGTTTTTTACGTGGAATGACGTGGCTTTCAGCGCATTATGAAAATTAGATTTTAAACTAAATTTATTTTTTTTTTCCTCTTTATACTTTCGGGAAAATATTTTCAAAGAAATTCTGTATAAATAACTTTTTTTGAAGAGAGCGGTCAAAAAGAAAGAAAGTTTTTTTACAAAGAGGAAAGATTTTCAAAGAAACTCTTTATTTTTTTCAAACTCCAAAAAAAAAAAAAAAAGTTTTGAAGTAGTATGATCAAAGTACCGTCAGACAAAATATAAAATTCAAATTTATTTTCAAAAATTTAGTGTGATCAGACAATTTAAAATCAAGTAGAACAATCCCCAAAATATTCAAATCCATGCCCCAAAAACTACCACTTCACGAAACAGCCATTAAAGTAGAGGATAATTTTTCCATTATTCTCGTGGCAAATCGTTATCGCGCCTAGTTGATCGCGTGCAGTCCGAAAAATTAGGAGAAAATAGCTTCCGTCGCCCCTCACACACGTCACGCTGCCACTTGCACGTGGCGTCTTTTCGCGATAATATTACACGTGGTCTCGATAGTAGAACGCTTAGCTGGAAAAACCCAAAGAAAAGTACGCCGTACTCGTTTCGAGGTAAAATTAAAAATTAAATTATTTATTAATAATCAAAGAAGTTTAATGAACTTATCACTTTATTGAAAGTTAATTTTTTAATTTTTCACTCGATTCATTGGAAACTTAATAAATCAATCAATAAAAATTAACTAAGTTTTCCCTTCACTAAGTTTCGATTTTTTTAAAAAACTAGTCTCAATCGGCGCGGCAGCGCGCTCAATTTTTAATATACGCCATCAAATTTGTAATCTTGAAAATAAATAAATGATAATCTTTACTTTCAATTTTTCAAAAAAAGGAAGTTAAAAACAATTTTTTTTCTGAGCATTTTCTCAATTAACTTGTTAATAATAATAACATATCGTTTGCAACCTGTAACTAACAAGGAGAGGTCACACCCTCCGGGTCACCGATCTTGACGAAACTTTGGGGATCGTTTTCTTATACCAAAAGATGAAGAAATCTACCAATCATCCCGTCTAATGGGCCTTTTATACCTGGGTCTGTCCGTATAAAAACGAACCTCAGAGTAAAAAATTAAATTATGAAAAAAAAATATATAAACCGTTTTTTCTGGTCAGAAATTATATGTAGTTTCTGGAACTATACTGGTTCTACCACTTTTTTTTTTAATTTAAAATTTTTTAGCCTGTTGATGAATCTATGAACACCACCGGCCTGACTTGTGTGATTCTAGTGCAAAGTTGGTAGCACTGTAAATCGTTCGATATCAACAAAGATTTATAAGTTATGTTTCACTCTTTAGAATGTAGTATGATTGAGCTCCCAGCAAAGTTTCAATTTGTTTCGGTAATCACAGAAAATTTTGTGCTGTGTTAAAGATTCTTATTTCTCTGTAACACCCGGAACGCTAAAAAAGGGTATTGTTTGTATAGTGACTTGAGTTTTTAATATTTTTACTCAGCTTCTTGTTTACAAAGCTATCTTAAGATAACTAATCCCCCCCTACTGTAGAAAAAATTTTTGAGACTCCTCTTTCCGAAAAAATGCGTTCCGGGTGTTACATGTCACAGACGTCGCTGTTAAAGTGCACTTGAATCTTTCAGAATTAATACATTATTTAAGCAGAAAAAAGTATAATATTACTAAAGCATTAAAAAGAAACAATACAGATATCTTTTTTTTTTTTTTTTTTTACTTTTAAACGTATTTTAGAGCATTGGTCTTTTTGCCTCCGTTCAATCTTTTGAACTCATGTTTACGATGAAAAATTTTTTTTTTTAATATTTTTCAGCTAAAAATAAGTCGAAAATGTAACTGTACTTTTTTTCGTAAAGTCAATAGTTTTCGAGAAAAAAATCATCAAAGTTTTAAAAAACTTATACTCCGGCCGCCATGGTAGGCTCGACTGATTTTCTACAGATGCACGGTTTTTTTAAACTTTGATGATTTTTTTCTCGAAAACTATTGACTTTACAAATAAAAGTCCGCTTAAATTGTCAACTTATTTTTACCTGAAAAATTTAAAAAAAATTTTTTTTCATCGAAAAAATGACTTTTTTACTTTGTTATTTGTTTAAATAATTGTAAACAAATTTTTCCGTCCACCCTCGAAATTCTTCATTACGAGGTCAAAATACATCTTTTAAGCCTGGGTGGATCGCTGACCGCTATCGGGTCACGAAAACCCCTACGGCGCGGCGCCCAGACTATAAAGAAAGAATCAGAGATAAAAAAAGACGAAAAAAGAAAAAATTACTTTTAAAAAAAGATTCCGTTGAATTAAATGAGATAAAATATTAAAAAATATATTCATGGTGATCAATTTGACTATTAGATCTTATATTATCAAAGATTTTAATTTAAGTAGTATTATATAACAATGTTTATACTATACACCCGTTAAAAATGTAAAATCTTCAAAAAATAAAGATTTTTTCTTAAATAAATTGCTTCAGAGTTTTTCAATAGATGATTTTTAATTTAATAGTATCAAATAACTATCAGAAATCATTTTTTCAGTGTTCTACAAGAAATTTATTCGTACGCGTAACACCCGGAACAAATTCGTGTAACACCCGGAACATAAAGATAAATTTTTATTAAGTAAAAAAAATGAAAAATACAAAAACTTTTATATGAGCGTAAAAGTTTCAAGACTTAACTTTAACATGAATTTTTTTCAGAACTGCATCATTTCATAATTCGCTGAGTTCTTGTATTCTTACTGGTAACATCAGAACCACTTCTGTTTTCAGTAACGCCCGGAACGGACTTTGCATTAAATTTTTAGAAAAATGAAAGATGTGAAAAATTTTTGGATGACATGAAAATTTTCTAAAAAAAAAGTACTTCCCTTTAGTATCAATTTTTTTTTTTTTTTTAGTATTCTATGTTCATAAATATTTGAAAAACTGTGTACGATGTAACACCCGTCACATACGGACAGACCCACCTAGTTCCTACATAGCTTATATCGTATTTTTAGCTCTTTTTGGGTTTTTTTGCGAATTTTCAAAAAATTCCTGTTCGAAGCCTATTACACTTACAAAATTCTGCAACCCCGCATTCTCTTTATTTTTTCATCTTCTTTTGAGAAAAAATATTTTTAAATCTAATTTTGAAGAAATAGTCCATGTAAAATTAAGGTAATCAAAAGCATTTTTTTACTGTTTTTTTGGTTTTATGAATTTAAACTGTACGTCGTCAGCCTTATCAAAATTATGTCTAAAAATATTTTTTCTAAAAAAATCATAAAAAAACAAAGAAAATGCGGGGTTGCAGAATTCTGTCAGTGCAATAGGCTTTGAGCAGGAATTTTTTGAAAATCAGCTTGTTTTGACACTTTCAACACTTTTGTGCGACTTTTGTGGTTATTTATGCTAATTTTCAAAAAATTCCTGCTCAAAGCCTATTGCACTTACAGAATTCTGCAACCCTGCATTTTCTTTGTTTTTTTATGAATTTTTTAGAAAAAATATTTTTAGACATAATTTTGATAAGGCTGACGACGTACAGTTTAAATCCATAAAACCAAAAAAACAGTAAAAAAATGCTTTTGATTACCTTAATTTTACATGGACTATTTCTTCAAAATTAGATTTAAAAATATTTTTTCTCAAAAGAAGATGAAAAAATAAAGAGAATGCGGGGTTGCAGAATTTTGTAAGTGTAATAGGCTTCGAACAGGAATTTTTTGAAAATTCGCAAAAAAACCCAAAAAGAGCTAAAAATACGATATAAGCTATGTAGGAACTAGGTATAAAAGGCCCATTAGACGGGATGATTGGTAGATTTCTTCATCTTTTGGTATAAGAAAACGATCCCCAAAGTTTCGTCAAGATCGGTGACCCGGAGGGTGTGACCTCTCCTTGTAAGTTCAGTTCAATATTTTTGAGGGTTCAACATTTTCAATATTTTATAGCTTGAAAAAGTTGATTTTATAATAATCAAGATTCTCATTTTATTTTATAGAATTGTACACAGAAATTTTTCTGTTTTATTTAAACGAAATATTCAATTATTCAAAAAATTATTGTAAAAATTTTTTAAAAACCAAGTATTCAACATTTCAAATTCAGCATAATTCAAGTTTTGAATATGACATTCTCGACCAATCACATCATTTATAAATCGAGGACATTCGATCATCGTTCATCATTGTACAAAGAGATACTGACGCTTCTTTAATTTTGTTGATCTAGAGTGGAGATAAGGATTATCTTCAAAGAGTTAATTAATTATAATTCTAGTTACGCCAGTTTAAAATTATAGTATCACCATTCAGAAGCTACGGCAAATTATCATACCTCCATATAACGAAGCCCTCCGGTTTAATCATTAAAATCGATAAAACCCATAATAAGACTTCGTAGCCAGTTATCGCTCGTGGGAAGAGCACAAAAGCCCCTAGAAAAATCAATAATCGAAAAACCGCGATTTTAATGATCTTCCCTGGCACAATTTGATTACGGATACCCTCCCGGTACAGTAACGCCTCACGTGTTTAATTAGCGCGTCGACGCGCATTTCTCCTCGCCGTAGCTGCTGCACCGACCGACCGACCGACCGACCGACAAATTGCAGCTAATTTCAACGGGGCTTCCTTTAATTAGAATTTCTACCCCCGAGATTTACCCCCCCTCGCGAATTTTCTCTCCTTTGCTTTGTTATTCACCCATGAGCGATATTACGAAACAACTTTTCGGGGGGGGGGGGGGGGGGGGGAGGGTGGGTTGGCGCGCAATTTGGACACTCGCTGGTCGTTCGCGGGTAATTGCGTGGTCCGGATAAATTGTTACTGCCATAGCCGTGCATCGATTATTCGTGCGTGAATCTCTCTCTCCCCCCGATATTTTTGCCAGGTTTATTCGGCTGTGCGTATCGTTTCTGCGATTGAAGGCGGTTTTGTCGTTCGGGTTTGGTGTATTATAAACATTGTTTCGTGCGGGTTTATTTATTTTCGGTGGTTAATCCACTAGCTTGGATTTATTATGAGGTGGACGGATAATTTTTAAACACTGTTTTTGTCATACGGTTTTTAAAACCTGTACTTGAGTTTAAAAACACAACTTTATTCTACGCGAATGTCGGTTGATTTAGATATATTATCGAGTATATTATGTATTATATTTTTGATATATTTTGAGGTTATGCTCTGTATTACAGGAGCATAACCTCAAAATACTCTGCACAACATTGTAAAACTACGTGGCTATAAAATTGCCGCTTTCTGATTCCGTCGAACAAAAAAATTCACACTTCGGTCAGAAAGTAAGAAAGCCTCAGATCACATGTTTATCAACAATTACATACATGTGATTTGAGATATTTCTTACTTTACTGGCCTAGGTATATAATATATAAGTAACCATAACCTCATTTGTTTAACAAATTAGAATCTTGAGGATTGTCAATCTTTTGTTCAGAATCGAAGCTTTTTGAATGAATCATTGTATATTCTGCGCAAGCTCAAAGTTTTCTACTTATCAATTCAATCGTATCTTCTAATAAACGAAATCAACACGAGATACCATTGGCTTCTTAATCTTCGCTCAATCGCATTCCTGCCTCTATTTTTCTTCCTTAATTATCCAATTTCATAAACGAGTTTCAAGAGCGTCGTACTTTTTCTCCCCCTCTCCAGCTCGGTAGAGAAAATGCAGAACACAGCTTGAAAAGTTTTATAGAGAAACTCGTTGAATCCTCAATCTCAAACTTCTTTCTTTTTTTTTTCTCTGACTCCGCATTCATCTTCGTAACGACATCAACCGGTGCCGGCCGTCGGAGCAGTCTTTTTCTTTATTCTTCCGGTTGTCGTGGTCGCTCCGAGCTTTTTCTGGACAAAAAATTAACGACGAATGAAGGCACTCCTGGAAAGTTTGTTGGTGAAAAAAGAGCTAAACCAAAGTAGACCGGCCCAACGATTTATGAAACCAGGCGAATAAAAAGCTTGACCTGACCTTAGCATTCCGAAAAATTATTATTAAAATTTTTTTTTTCTTCTTCCGCTGAATTCATTGTTACCTTTATCTAATAACATTTACCCCAGTGGTGGACATTAAACTTTGCGACCACCGTGAGCTGTAACGGTCATAACTGGTACACTCGAATTTTATTCTTTTGGGAGGAGAAAAAAGGGTCAAATCTTGCCGGGGTAACGGACAGATAGGTAAATTAAATTTTCTCCCATTCTCATCTTCCATTGTTGCGACAAACAAAGGGACGAGGCACTCTCTTTTTTTTCTCTCTCTCTCTCTCTCTCTCTTTCCTCAGATATATGACTCTGCATCAGACGCGAGGTACCATTTCTCATTTCAGTACTTTTATAACTAACTGTAAAATATGAAACTCGCTGGAGCATAGGAACTAACTGACCCATTTCAAAAAGTTTTCGAGTCGATTATCATACTGCAAAGCAGAAACAATACCAAAGCAATACTGGAACAGACAATTCGTCATAACAAAAAAGAGTCGATGTCTAATGATCAGTCTAAATAACTGTTCCAAATTTCTTTTTTTTTTCTTAGAATTTGAATTAAGCAAAAGTTGGAAGAAGTGAAAATTATCATTTACTGATTCATCTGAGTCTTGGTAAACAAGGTCTTCTCAATAAACCATTCTTCTCTTCTCGCAAAAATAAATAAAACCAGCAGGAGAAAAATGTTAGTGGGCCCTGGACGAAAAAAGTCTAGGCAAAAGGAAAAAGTCAGATTGGAAGGGGAAGAAAAGCAGCGTATGTGGACCGCTGGTACGCACGTTTACGGCCATTCGTCTCGCACGGATACGTGGGCTATAATTCACTTCCCACCCATTTCGCTTACAATAGAACGCCACTTTACGATATATGTATGTATGTATGTAAATGGTAGCGTACACATAAAATCCCAATTCAATCGATGATTTGTTTCTACATCTTCTCTTTATGTCTCTAGCACCTGATAATTTGTTGTTTACCCAGATTGAACGGGCTACTCTAGAGTTTTAAGCCGATCAAACTCGAGAAGTAGAATGAAGCGGTGAGATGCGAGAGATGGTAAAACTCTTTCTTCTCCAAGTTTGTATGCATTCCTGAGAGTAAAGTCTTGTTGCTGGGGTCCTCGTTAGAGGAAGCTTGGCCGATTCAATTACAGAGTCAATTAAACGCTCGATCACCAAGTTTAAACTCTCCCTCGTTCCCCTTCTCTCTCGGTGGGGGGTCTACGTGATGTGACCAAAGTTTGACGCCAAGTTTTAGATGGATCCTCTCATCGCGCCATTATTCGACTGTGACAAGATCAATTTCCCAAGATTATGGAAAACTATTATGAATCTCTGGAACGCTTTAATGGGTACGTTGTTCCAATCAATTAACTCCTCAAACGGTTACCTATTAGGTACTTTGATCTTCAAGTTTTCCACAAATTGATTATTGTGTTTTATACAAAAAGAAAAAACGGGTTAGGGGTGGCTTGAACAGAAAACTATATTTGATTCTTGTCTGCTTGTTGATACTTCATCACAGAATATTAGAAACTCAGTATAGTTTGTCATTATATTTTGAGTTCTACAGTATCAAATATTCGACTGGTTTATGAATAACTCTATATGTTTCATTAATTATTAGTGACACATTCCTGTTATAACTCAAGACTATGAGCTTCCATTCCTTACTAAGCTTCCTCTGCATTTAGATTTATTAATTGAGTTGGTTAAAAATAATTCAAGGAAAAAATTTTTTGACATCACACTAATGATGTTTGATCATTCACTTAATCTATTATCATTTTAGATCTAAAATTGATCATCATAAGAATTTATTCTTGATAGAACTTTAGTATCGAATTTTTTGAATTTTTTCTTATAATAACTACTTTTGTTCAATTTATTCTATTATATTACTGCTTCTTTCATCAGAAAAATTACACCCTAAAATTTCTTTCTGAAATTCTGATATTTTAAAACATTTAACTATCGAAAATCAACAACCATTATCCACCTCATACCGTTAAAATCAATATTCGTCGCTTCCACAGATTCGCTTCTTTCAATTGTAATCCCCCCGCCTCTTTTTTCTCCTGCTTCTTCTTCAGCAAAAAAGTGCTAAGCCCTTTTCCTCTTTGCCAAGGCATTCAATTTGATGATGCATTCTTCGGGGAGAAGCCGAGGGCGTTGAATATAACCCTATAATTACCCGCATTTCAAAATAGCCATATATTTTAAATCCCAGTGCTGATCCCAGCACTTTTATACTCCGTCAAAGAAAGCGAGGCTTGCGTGTGAGACCCATTCAAAAATTAACGAGCTCCACCCCGCATGATGCTGAAAGAGAAGCGAGGAGAATTGGGGGATGACGACGCGCGTGTGTGTAAATGCTCTCGAGAAGCTGCCGGTGCTGCTTCTTCTTCTTATTCTTCTTCTTTTTTGAGAGGGTGCAAGCTCGAGGGGTTACGCTTGGGGGGAGGGGGGGGGATTTTTTAAAACATGAATCTTGGATTTGTGAGTGGAGTAATTATTTCTTCGGTTGCGTAGATGAGTATTCTAAAAAAATAGTACCATGCTGGAGCAAGAATTTTTAGAGGTGTTTTGAGATTGCGACAGTTGTAAAGTCATTTCAAAAGTTAATTACAGGCAAGTTTATATTTTCTAATTAAATTTTTTACATCAAACAGTTAGTAATGAAATACGTAATACACAAATAATAAGAGAGTATTTTATTGTAAATTTCCATAATATAGAATGAAGGTTAAAAATTTTATAATAATCTTACAAAAAAATTTCATGTTGAGTAACACAGGGTGAGTGTCATAAATATAATATACTGCATTACAGCTGAAATATTTTAAAAAAAATTTTCGGCAAAGTTCATTGATGCGATGTTCAGTACGCACCAGTATTCATATCAAATATGAAAAAGTCACTGTAATTTAAAAAAACTAAAAAGAGATGAAAATCAAAGCATCACACCCGTCTACTCAGACTCTGGTCCCTAACGTCTGTACCGTGGCTCTTGTCCTCCGGCTGCTTTTTATAGAAAAAAAAAAAAGACAAAGGACCTACACACATGAATCCCACCCCCTCTTGCGCGAATTCACGCGGTAGCTGGAGAAAAGAGTCTCGCTTTTGAAGGAAGAAATAAAGGAGGGAAGGAAGGAAGCAGAAAAAAATAATTTAACAAGGAGTCCGGTGTTTCTGACGCTCGTCAACAAGTACACAAGAGGGGGATGGGAAGTCATGTAGGTAGCTTTGTAGACGTGGGTAAACAATTTTTCTTCCAACTTGTTTGCTCGATCTTTCTTGCTTCTCTTTTCATGGTGAAAGAAATTTTTTAGTAAACTCGCGTGTAGACATGTGTTCCTTGTAATATGTACAACCTGATGGTTTAGTTTTGACGGTTGATTTTTATTACAAAGGCATAATAGATTATAAGTTTTTGATGTCACTGTAGACAAAAAATATTACACAATTCATCATGTTGTAATGTTCAATGCAAAAGATCCAGAATGATTCAGTAAATTAATTTTGATCATGAGGTTCTGATAATTATAAAGTCAAATCAACCGATACCGTTGATATAACTTCAAATAAAGGAATCAGCTCATTTCTCCAAGATCTCCATATCCCTTAGTACTCGATACCATTGATGGAGAGTCGTAGGAGCGTGTTAATAAGCGATCATTTGAGAGGCTTAGCATACCGGATAATCCCTTCCCGGCACAGAATTTGAGGAGTAGCGCAGAGAGAGAGAGAGAGAGAGAGGGAGGGAGAATATCAAGGACACGTTTGTATAGATACGCTCCGGATACAGATTAGTTCCCTTGGAAACTTCGCCCTCTGGTCAATCCAGACAATGTCTTGGCTGTCTGTATCGGCCCGAAATTGTATTGTGGAGTCAGGCTAACAAGTAGACTTGCTAGCTTAGCTTGCACAGAAGTGCAAACAGATGGACAAAGCGAAGTAGACAAGGTCATTCTGACAAAGAAGTTTGTTTCGCGTTTCTGAACTAGTTTCATCCATTACCGCAACCTAGTTTTGTGCCAAATGAGATATTGATAGTTACAGGGAAATTTTTTTTTTTTTAGTTATTATTACCACAGGAATTCTGTAGAAAAAGGTTTTCCAAATGTACATAAGCGCATCGCATTGATATTTATTTCTTGATATTATAACAGTACGTTTAAAAAGAATAACAATATGTCTTACTGTTTATTATAAATACATTTTACAAAAGATAACCTCAATGTGACACTTTCAAATAAACTCTAAAACAAATTTTTAAATGTCTGGAAGAGAATTTTTCTACATTAGATACAGCTTTCAATACATTTCAATACTTACGGGAATTGAATAAAAGTTCAATGACAATTTTACGCTAATGCGGAAAAAAATAATTTAGAAACGATTCAGAGAGAATAAATTTACTCGAGGATTAGGATTTCTCTTTCTTTTTTTTATTTCACCTCTATTCGAGTGTAAAGCGAGGGTGCGGAGTACAATTACCTCGCGAATCGAGAGAATAATCCTGAATGAGATCGTACCGGCCGATTAGACGCGGGCTCGGAACTAACAGGCCGGGAGTAGGAGAAACAGAGAGAGCGAGAGCCGGTGGGAGAAGGAAAAAAGTGTTGAAAGAAAGCGAAAAGCCCATAAAAAAATTTTCAAGCTCGAAATCCGGTCTTATTTATGTGACGGGCGGTGGGGCGATCAATTAACGCCTTTTTGTCTGCCCTGAAAAAGCATTATTGCAAGGAAAAAGCTCTGAACTGTAAGCAGCGTATCTCAATATTAAAAAATTTCAGTGATCAATTTGAATACTCAATTAGATCATTAACTAATTTGAACTAGGTATTTTTTTTTTTGTAAAACCAGAATCGATCGGAACGAATTCTACCCCGAAGAATCTCGTCGGATTAGTTTCTCAGTACCCATATCGAATCGATTTTATCCCGGAGCCGGGTGTGAATCTCTCCACGGCCATAACCTCAAAAGCCGTATACGCAATCCTTACGACGTAAAGGGTAATAAAGTTCGGTTCCATCTCGCTGCGTCCCAACCCCCCTTATAACTTGGAAGATTAGACCGGGACACTTCGATGATCAAGAAGCTTATTGGAATGGAAACAGGGATTTTAATTGGTATTCATGGTTAATTTGAACACTGGAATTGATTCATTATTTTTGCGAATCCAATATAAGCCTTCGCCCACCCCGAACGCGAAATACAGCCGGAGATAAAGTCTTTTTCGACCGAGCTCTCTCGTTTTACCCTTGCCCCGAAATCCCAGCGGAAAATTAGCAAAGTTCCGTTAGCCGCCCGTCGGCGACGTCGTCGTTCCCTCTAATTCCCAAAGTACGCGCGTTTCTTTCTTGCGGAGGGATCGAAGTTCCCGAAGGTGCAGCTCTCTTGTTGCTGCCTGACGGGATTTTGTGACCGAGTCAAAGATCGAGTTTACGAGGTTTCAGCGGGAGTTAATTTGGGTTTTGTTTTATTGATTTTCAAAGTTCCGGGGTGTCTTACCGAAACTAGGCTGGTACAACAAGGTTTTCTCTCTGAAAAAGTGGTTGTTTTGTTTGATGTATGAATTGTACTTACTTACATTCTGAAAAAAAAAAGAATTCGCACAGTATATATAGTATTATTATTAAAAACACTTGAATGATTTTTATGGTTAGTTGATGTAATTAAATGCTTACAAGTTCAATACATAAAATTTCAGCTCTTTGTTTTTAAAAATATTTTGATATTTATTTTATATGTAGTGAAATATCTTTTTTACAGTCTTCTATTATCTTTTTACTTTACCAAGTAATTATAATTAACGATTGAAAGGTGCGCAATATTTAATTATTATAACAATGTATAAAAAATATCTCATTGTTGCCGAGTATTTCTCTTTCGCTCGATGCTTTGTATGCATTTACAGGCTCTTTATTAATTTCAACAAATTTCAACGAGAGAGCTCACACAAGCGCTTTAATCTCATCCAAACGAGTGTTTCTTTTTTTTTTTTTAAACAATATAATGTTTTTTTTTCTGTATTCTACCGTCACGTCCTCCTGGATATAAAAAGCTCTCAGCTCGCCGTTTCAAATGCACATCAAGAGCCAACGAATTGAATATTCTCTTGCGCGTAAAACCCCAAAACGCCCGTGCGTCGGACCCGGCCTCTTTGTGTACCACCGCGAGCTTTTTACTTCCTTTTTTTTGCACACACACACACACACACCGGTCAGGCCAACGAACCCATCATAAAAAATTCAAAGCAAAACAAAACGTAAAAAAAAAGGATGAATGAATGAAAAGTAAAGAGAAACAAGGGTGGGGTTTTCTAAAAGGCACTAGATTTTTCCCCAAACTCTGGGGTCCTCTTTTTTTTTTTTTACCCTCGGCCAGACACAAAAAGCCCTTTCAAGATGTGCCCACCACCTTTTTTACACTTTCCCCGTAAAAAAGTATACTTTCTCCTGGAAAGACAGAAGAGTTGTGATAAGTCGCGGAAAAAAGAGGCCAACGGGCTAGCTAGGCCCTCCTCGGCACCTTTGATCTTTTGTTTGATAAACGCCAGGGGAGAAAAATGAAAGCTAGGTGGATGGGTCCTAAGCGCGCGGCTCTTCTTTCTTGGCTAAGATGAGAATGACACTCCGGGCTTGTTCGGGAGCTTTGGCTTTGTTGCGCCGAACAAATCGCCAGCGAATTTTAAAGGGCCGAGGCCGCATGATGATGGGAAACTGGGTAAATCCACTTTGAATCCCTCCCGAGAGTTTTATCTCGAGCTCGATTGTTTTTCGTACTTCTGCGATCCCTGTGCTTCCATTGGATTGCTTGGGAATTGAAATTTTCCGCGATCCGATTTTTATACCCCGGATGATAGATTTCCTCCCCCCCCCCCTTTTTTTTTTACTGGCCAGAACAATAAAGCCCGCTGTGCGACCTCGCTCTCTTGAATTCTTGTTTTTGTTTGAAACAATCAGTCTGGGTTTACATGCTACGATCCAGTGACACCGTTCGGCACTGAAAGTAGCAAATGAAGGCGAGAGAACAAAAGAGTTTTAGATTCAAAAAATATTTTTTATGAATTTTACTTGTTTCTGACAAAATATTATTACCAATGATAATCAAATTAAAAATTAAATGTTTGAATATAAAAATAATAATAATCCTTATATAATAATAATAATTAATCCTTTTCTTCATTCGTATCTACAGCCTTCAAATCCTACTGCTGAGTTAGTTACTATGTTACCGTGCTTTGCTCACGACAGATATGATGTAAATAATCGTGCAATATTATAACTTGACTTGTACTCTTTTCGTTTCCTTGATGACTGTAATCTTTTGATTACTTTATTTGGTAACTTTTCTTATACTGAAATATTTATTAATCCTTGTTAAAAATCCTCATCTGTTTAAATTGTATTTTTTTAGGCTTGAAAATGTTGTATTTATAATGGCGACGAAACGTCATTTGTAAAATTAAATAAAATTAAATAAATATACTGTTCGTTGAGACCAAACACTAGCCTACTTATTATTAAAAATAATAATAACAAAGTTTTAATTTTTGCGGATGTCATCACAAAGTTAACCATTTCTGACCGGAATTTAATTCATTTTCACTACAACTTTTCTCAAAAACACCCTCAAAAACTATGCATGTTTTCAATCTCTAGTTGCACATAACGAAAAAAAAAAAAAAAAAAAAAAAAAAAAAAAAAAAAAAAAAAAAAAAACGAAACTTTGTTCCCCAGTGAACAAATCGGTTAACTTCCCTCCAAAAAATCATTGAATAAAGGCACCGCTGCTCATATACGTGATTTTACAACCCCTTGGTCGTAAAAAAAAGCGAGGGAGGGGGGGAGGGAGAAGTTAACAAGTGGGTCGCTAATAGAGGCAAAATACCTACACGAGCGACGTATCGCAGCGTCCATTGTGCGAGCTGCACCGGGGGATATTATTGATTTATCGGGGCACAACGCGCCAGCTATTGTACCGTACACGTGACGTCGACGTATAATAATTTTCCCGAGGATAAATGAGGGGAGTTTCAGACCCGATTTACGGAGAGATGTTAATTGATGGAAACTACCCTAGTTCTGACCCACTGTTTTAACTTCCCCTTTGTTTTCATCCTGGAATGTTCCATTTGAATTTTACAATTTTACACCTCGGGGTGGGAAAAGTACTGCTTCACTCTTTAAAAGCGCTCTTAATTATGCCGCAATTATTTTATCAATATTTTAAACGCCAGGTTTTTTAAAACTCCCTGTTGCCTCTACTAGCTTGCCTCTGGCCCATTAAATAATTCACCGGTGGGGTTAAAATTCTCCCTCCACCCACCCGGGCAGAAGTAGCTCGTCTTGAAAAAAAAAAAAAAATGGCTGCAATATGTATGCCATAATGTGGGACGCTCCAGGCCGCAGCAGCAGCACTAACCCCGTTTTTCGTCTCTCCCGGTTAATTTCTATTTAGCGTGTGTGGGTTTACGCTCGTTGTCGCGTTAATTATTAAGTCTTGGAAGTACGTTCTTTAATGCCCAGTGATAATTTTTTTACCCGCTAAATTATCTTTTTACGAGGTTTTCACTTGTGTTTATGTTCATTCGGGTAGACCCTTTTTTCTTCTCTTTCTTTCTTTGGAGCAAAACACGGTAAAATTAAAATGGGGGGAAGAAATTGCATATTAAGTTTGAAAAAATTTATTTATACTAATTGCCGGAATGAATTATGTGTTAGGGATAGTTGGTGTAAGCGTTGACAGAGTATAGTTTGTTCAATAAATGATCAGATTCTTATAGGCTCGATGAAGTCTAGTCTTACATTAGTCCAACAGTATAGGTCAATCTATAAAAAGATTCGTTCATTAAGTTTAATTTGCTACTTGATGAAAATGATGTACACTCATATCATGTAATACATTGAAACTAGAGTTAACCACTGTATTCTATTTATATTTTTCACAAAGAATCGACAACAGTTGCTTTTCGAATAAATCTCACGATTAAAAAAACATAACTCACCTTTTAATCTTAGTGGATTTTAATTTGTAAATCCTAAAATTAACAATTAGCTTTAGGTCTTTGATTTAAAGACCATCCCTGGCCAATCAGATCCTCCAACATAATTCCAAAAAACGAATCTCGGGGTATTATGCAAATGGTCCCCGTAATCCCGTCGGGCTCATTAAATTTAAAATTTATGTTTGTCCGCATACCATGAATTTATATCAAAGACACGCGAGTAGTAGTTACACGGTCGGTTCTTTTGTCGGCTATCCGCAGACCAACCCCCAGTCGCGTTCGTTTATTCACGAGACCGGAAGTGGGCCGCCAGCTGAATTCTTCATAAGGGTAGTTGATGACCCTGTCCATGAGACATCGATACTCAACCGGTGATATAACGCTGATGTTAAGTACTCTCTTTAAAAGATTTTTTAATCGTACCTTTAATTACTTATAATTATATATGTTTAAAGGAAGTCTGTCTAACTTAATTCACCGGCAAAACGTATCTAACTATCCAAAGTACACTTTTTTCAAATACATTAGTCGCACTTAATTTTGAAAGATTTATGTACCAATCACTTAATGTTATATATCTAAGTAATTAAATATTGTCGGTAATACAGATTCCTACGTAACTGAAATGTTTGGCCCTTAATAAAATAAAACATAACTTATGATGTAAAATCCAGTACTTTAATTTCATTGGTCACGCTTAACTTTGAAAGATGCACGGACCAATCAATTTAAGTTGTGCATCTTTTATCCAAGTCTTGAGCAAGAAAAACTTTTCCTTCTCCTCCTGCACCTTTTATTGCCAATTCGTGAACGGGGTTTTGAAATTCGACTTGGCTCTCTGATTGGCCAAGTTGTTACGACTTTTCGCGACCCTCCCCCTTCTTCTTCTCTCCCACCCTATTTTATCGCTGATTCTTTAGCCCGCAGTTTCCTAATCGAGTTTCGCTTTATAACCGTATTTTGGTTTTTCTTCGCTTTACTACCGTCTCTATACGTGCGAGATCGAGTCTTTTTTCCGAGTCAAGGAATCTTCTTTCGGAGAATTTTTTACAGCCTTTTGAGAAGCGAAGTACTTAATTATATCCGCGTGAGAGAGGGCAGTTTTGCGAGGCGCGAGTTATTAGCGTTTTATTGCACGCCTTTTTTTTTTATTACCGAGTTCGTATGCTGATTGGGAGATAGCGGAACTGTTGGCTGGCTGGCAATGTAACTGCGAGCGATAAGAATTTTTTGTAAATTTATCGGTGAAGAGAACTCTTTTGAATCTTTATCTTGTTTTTATAGCAAAGACTTAATATTTACGATTTAGTAAGGTATCAGTGCGAACAAAAAAAAAAATAATAATAATAAAGAATGTTCTACCAGTATCAAGTAGCATTTTTTTATATACATTTTTTAATATTATTAAATTCTAAAGTTAAATAAACATTGTACTCTATCTCAGTAATCCCAAAACTAACTTTGTGTTTTCTATTTCAGGTAAGCATTGTCAATCCACAGAACTCGCGATGCAGGTAAAACTTTTACAAACAAATCTTAATTGCCCATTATAAGGTCTTACCCATCAATTACAAACCAAAAAAAAAAAAAATTTTTACAGCCAAAAAGTTAGCCCTGTGAAAACTAAATCAAACGCGAAAATTATTCACAGAGCTCGAAGCAACAATAACCCGTAAATCACCGGTCGGCTAATTAGATCCTAAGTACCAAGGTGGTATAAATAACCTTTAAAGTAAGAAAGATCGACCGGGCGGGCCCTTCTTCTTCTGCTCCAGGTAACAACAATTTTTACGAGGACTAGGGCTATCGTCTTAATCTTAATACAAAGCAGCCGTGACAAATGGCTTTTAATTTCTCGGCTGTGTTTACCCTCCTCCGAATTAATTGCCCCCAGTCCGTCGTTATCTTATCGCGGGGTAAGAGCGAGAGAGACGGAAGATTATTAATGCAGGCCTGCGTGTAAGCCTCTTTGACCGCAGAGGTGTTTACTTTCGCTTAAGGAGGTTATGTATTTGCCGCCGAGGAGGATGCTGGATTCTCAACCCTCTTAATCTTGCGTGTAAATTCGGAGTTTCGCGGTTGATTGATTCGGATAGCGTGTTACTGAGTAGGCTACATCGGAAAGACATTAGTTCGTTTCGAAGTTTAGACTTGGCTTGTAAACTCGGAGCTTCCGATACTTTTTAAGGTCTTTACAGTCAACAGAATGCTTACAGTTTGTTCTGAGAATAAAACTGTCTTCTTAGTTTCTTAAAATTAGAGTTTCTTAAATTTTTTATGATTTTGCTTTTTGATAGATTGCTTTAAGATTTTATACTAGCTTCTTTTATATACTTAATAATTAACTTATATAGACTTATAAGAATACATATTAGCGAGCATATATGTTCTATCTTCTGTACATTAAAATTCTACTCGTATATTAAATCTAATACCTTAAATACATGAATTTAAAAATTGAGCAAGCATATTATTTAAATAAAAATATCATTGCTGGACCTCAATGCATGCAAGATAAAACGTATTCATAGAACTTTTAGCTTTTTTTTGGTTCAATTTCATTAGTGACAAGTAGTACAAATCAACATTGATCAGGCGAGTATTTCATTGAAGTTTTTCAGATTACTACAAACAATAATAAAACGATTACCTACAGACAATAATTAAATTTTTCAGCAATATTATTTTTTTAAACATTTATTTAAAAAAGTGACATCTTTACAGTAGTCGGAGAGAAAAGGGGCAAGGTAATGTAAATAAAAATATTATTGCTGGACCTAAATGCATAGTTAAAACGTATTCGTAGAACTTTTAGTTTTTTTTTTCTGGTCCAATTTCATCAATGACAAGTAGTACAAGTAAACAATGATCAGACGAGTGTTTCATGAAACTTTTTCAGATTACTATAAACAATTATAAAACGATTATCTAGTCAATTTTTCTAAACATTTATTAAAAATTTTATTGAAAAAAGTGACATCTTTACAGTACTTGGCGAGAAAAGGGGGCAAGGTGTAAAGATGATAATAATAAAGTAGATGGAAAAACGAGTTGAATTTCAGGAGCGCGTCTGCAAAGTGTCGATGCGGTAATTTTCTCGTCCCCGATAAATCGAGGAAAAAGCGGGTATTTTTTAGCCCCGGAGAGTCTGGATTTATCCGCGCCCACGTGGCCCCATTATCGGTCGGGCTAAAAAGAATGTGGTAATCTCGCTAACGAGATAGAGTTTCTTCGCCGTCCATGCACTCTCTCTCTCTCTCTCTCTCTCTCTCTCTCTCTCTCTCTCGAGAATTTACATGAATCCAGCTCGGCTTATTTTTATTTTTTTTCATTATGGGTTTTTGAATGGAAAAAAAGAAGGCCTTTGTGGAGTTATCTGGGGTGGAAAAAACCTCGCACTTTCCCTTTGTGTGTGTTTCTCTTATATATTTCGAGCTCTTTCTCTGGAGCAAGTTGTTTTTGACCTTAGCTCTGGTGTGCCGAGCGAGCGTGTTTTCTCAGAACACCGCTAAGATGTCTTCTTTCTTGGTCTTCCGTCGGTAAAAATATCGGATCTGTATGCAGAAAAGAGAATATTTATTCCGTTATTTTATATCCGTACGAAAAATGGTCCTATCGAACTAATTAAATAAGTTTCTTCATAGTTTCAAAAAATGAATAGGGAAGTTGCATGAACGCAAACATGAGTTTTTCAAATAAAAATATAAAAAATGGGTCTGAAAATATAAAATTAGCAAAAGAATTTTTAATTTTTATACAATACTGAAGGAGATATGACTTATGGAGTTTCAGTAATTTTCATAGCTATAGATATACTTCCAAACGTTAAATACCCCTCTGTGACGTCACTAAAGGGTAAAATGCTCAAAATTCAATAATTAATATCTTCAGTAATTTTAATGTAAAAGTTGTGAAAAAAATTTTAAAATTCATTATAAATCGCAAACTTTCAGAACAAAATGATTTTGAAAAATGTACAACTTCTCTATATTGGAAAGAAAAAAAAAGAATTTTTTTTTTTAATCATCTTTTTCCGATAACGAACAGAATAAAAGAAGCCTTTATTAAATTTATGAGTGAAAAAAAATATACACAAAGGAAATGAAAAAAAAAAAAAAAAAAAAAAAAAGGAAAAAGAATTGAACGCGTGGGTTTTATTTGAAAGGTGTCAACCAAAAAAAAAATAGATTTATTTTGATACCGGCCCACTGGAACGCCTCCGTCCAAGTGATAAATTCGAATAATTCATGAAGGATAAAAAAAAATATATATATGTATGATTCATAAAGAGTTTCCATGATCTTTATACATATCAAATATAATTCCAAAAATAAATGTTTTTGTCTGAATGACAAACACTTCAGGTAATTTATATCAATCAATATTCAACATGATGCTATTGAAGAAACTGAGTGTGTTTAATCAAACATCAATTGTTTTCACAAATTGAAATTCGATTTATTTGATCCTGGAGCATCAAGAAAGTGTATTTTATATCGAAAAATACTAAAATTTTTCTGTTATTTATTTTCATAGTTTTCTTATTTAATGGTTGTTTTTTTATCGTAAACAAAAAGTCAATCATGAACGGTGGATTAACGGCACTTCACCGTGATCGACTTTGTTTAGCTCGGGTATGCAAATGAGATAGGCCCGTTAAACAAGTGTCGGACGACGCATTAACATGGTATGAAATTCATTTGACTCCCCCTCTGATATCAAATTAGCATGATATTAATCGTGAATGGCTCGGCTCTTGTTTTATTACTAATACACGCTCTTTTAATGCGTTTATCTAAACTGTTCACGAGAAAAAGTCATAAAGTTTTAATTTTGCCGCAAGTTTTTATTCTTCGAATGAATGTCGGAAGTTTTTAAAACTTTTATTAAAAATTGAAAACATTTTTAAACCACAATGCTTTTTATAACAACGACCGAGGAGAAAATTTTTATAAAAAAAAGTTGAAGTCGAAAAAAACTTCATTGGTGAATTGGTTGAAAAAAAAAAGTTTTATGAAGTTCAAATTTGAAAGTTTGATAAATGCGCTTCAGTCGAGGAAAAAATTTTCTCGAGGTTCAACCCAAGTTTTGTAAAAAAGGAAAAGTCTTTACGAACTTTCTTGTAAATTCTTGTATGATCCAAGCTGCGTAAATCCTTTTATAAAAACCAAATGGTGCATTTTTTATAGCACAAAGCGATCATCCTCGGATTTTTATTTTTAATCTACGCGAAAATAACGAAAATATTCTCGATGAGTTTTAAAATACTGGTCACTTTAAATGAGTCAATAAAAACTTTTGAAACTATTTTACGATCAATAATAATCCCGCATAAATTAACTCAAAAATTTTAATAAATAACGAAAACCACGAAACACCCATGAATTTACGGTGTAATTAGAAAATTAATGAGACCCATCAATAACTTCGTCGGGTTGCGTACAAAATGATTTCTTTTTAAAAATCGATTATAATTTTCCAGCGCTTTGCCCCGCGTAGAGTTTATTCATTATCCATCCCGTCAGCCGCACACATTCGGCGTAGGCTAGCTTTTCGTGATTGCTTGAATTCCCTTGTTCGAACGCGACCCTCGCGGCTGGAAGAAAAAAAAAGGCGATTAAGCGTGCGGGCGTGCGTGCGGTACTATTTTGCGAGCCTCGCTCGTAACCAAAGTGGAGATTAACGGTACGAATCACGGGAGGATAATTCGATCGGTTTTTTTTTATCTGTGGCGTAGCGAGAAAATGTTGTTTTGACCATCGAACTGGTTTTTTGGCAAAAGCTAGTCAAAACTGTTTTAAGTACTGCGATAACACATATTTTTTATAGAATTAATGAGTAGAAAAGGGATCAGTAGAAGGCCAATAGTGTGTTTTATAGTATTCCTGGTCACTCTAACCTCAAAATCAAATCTTTGATGCGTGTTTTCTGTTACTTGTATTGTAAAAAACACAATTTTTGTTGAGTTAATCTCGACGTTTCGTTAGCTTGTTTTGCCGAGTGTTTTGCTAACATCTTCAGGAGCTTTATTAAAAAGATACAAAATTATAAAATTAATACTAAATACAGTTACATTTTTACAAAAAATTTTTTCATCACTCACAAGAGTTGAAATATTCCTCAGAACTTCATTATAATGTAAGTTGAATAAAATAGTGACAATACAAATCAAAGTGTCAAGTTGAAAGATATCTTTCAAAAACATACTATTTGCCTTCTACTGATCCCTTTTCTACTCATGAATTCTTACAATAAGGAAGGTGATTTAAATTCTAACTATATTCATCATATTTTTTATGTTTACTTCGTATATTATAATTACCATGTTTGCTTCAAATTGATTTATTTGAAAATAAAAAATTTTTCAATAGTTTTTTGAAATACAGCTTGTAAAGATACTTTTTTGCCAAGTACATACATTAATGTAGTGTACACGAAAAACTGTATTGTGTAATCAGTTTTATTGTTCAGGAGGTTTATTTAATAAATTGAATTGTTCAATTTTTCGACGATGGACTTCAAAATTTATGCTGGATTTCAATATTTTCTTGGTTGTAAAGTAATAACTTCGTGATTGAGTATATATGTAATAATTCTCAATAACGCTCGAGAACTCAATTTGAAAATGAATTCGAAGGGCAAGCTCGAGTGAGCTTTAAAATGCTCTCGCTCGTTTTTTCCTCGTTAGAAGAGAGAAAAAAAATTGACCTCATAATTACTATGAAGTAGGTCAAGTGACATCAATAGTGAACCGGCGGGGTGAAAGAGCTTTTAAAGAATTTCCGATCAATTGATCGAAGCCTCGAGTGAGAAACCGGGGGGAACAACCTTTTTTATTACCATACAAAAAATGATAAAAACGAGAATAAGTTTGAAAAAAAAAATACTCGAGAGATTGAAATCGATAATTGGGGAAATCGGTGGTAAAAAGCTCGCTTCGGCATTTGTGGTTTTCGTCACTGCGGTATATCGAGTCCGCATAATTGATTAATCATCTTGAAAAGTTCAACCCCCCCCCCCCCAGTCTTTATTTTTACCCATCGCATCAAGGTATTTCAGGAAAATTCTTCGCAAAATAACCCCCGAAGCTCGTTAATTTTTTTTTACACCGGGAGCAATAAAGCATCTTCAAGGGCTTATACTCATTCAGGTCGTAATGTTAATCAAAAGACAATGGTAATTCACAAAGCCAATTCAGAGCGCGGGGGCCATTCAAAGGAATAAACAAAAAATTCTTGCAATTAAAGTTACGTGAATGTATAAAAAAAGGGGCAACCAAACACCGAAGCTACGAATAAAAAGGGGGTAGGCTAGCCCCCCCCTCCCCCCATGCCCTTTACAAAGGGTAAAATCAAAGAAAGAGAAATTAGTCGAGTGTTTTATTTCTCTTGTTTCGCGGAGTGGGCCATTCACACTACCCGGCGCTCCCGGCCAATTTTACTTACC
Source organism: Encarsia formosa (assembly GCA_038277355.1). Taxonomy (NCBI): domain Eukaryota; kingdom Metazoa; phylum Arthropoda; class Insecta; order Hymenoptera; family Aphelinidae; genus Encarsia; species Encarsia formosa. Next base: position 21,133,098 of record CM076184.1, read on the forward strand.
TTTTTTCATCCCTGCGACTGGCACTCGGTGATTAACTGTTTTCTAATCGTCCTCCTTTTTTTTTCTTCCTCTCATTCCCGACCCTTTACATTATCGCTTTATTGGACTCACTGTTGGCCCTTTTGTTTTGCATGTATTATGGAAATCGATTTCAGCCTCGATATTACTTACCGAGTATTTAATTACCATTTTTACTGGCAAAAAAAGCGAGAAAAAAAGAGAACACCGGAGGCTGCTTTTGAGCTTACCGCGGTTTTTTATATTTTTTTACACTCGATATTTTATTACTTCAGTGAGGTTCTTGTCAAATACAATGTAGAAAAAAAGTCAGACTGTCTTAAGAGCTTTTATTAAACAAAAAATTTACTTCTAAATGAATAAATTTGTACAATACATTGGAGAACAAGCTGTTTCTTGATCAGGCTATTAAAGATTGAATGTAGTTAGACTTAAAAATACTGGCTCAGTTAATTTAGTCATGCCTGGTTACAAATATGCTCACTTAATTTTTTATTTTAACTGAAATTTAATGGACAATTAAAATATTTAAGTGGTAGGAAATTCCATATTTTCGTATTACATATATTTTAGATTCATGCATTTAACGAACAAGTTTTTTCTAAAAATATAAAATTGTTTCTCTTAGTTTGACTTATAATTAAAATTAAACTAAGAAAAAGTGCTTGAAATAATAATAAGAGGGATATATGGATGAGTAAACTATAAATAATTACGGAGGAATAAAAGATCTTGCAGCATGTTTCATTCCACGACCGTTCGAATCAGAGATTTAATGACCCCGCATAAAAGAATACAGGGGTGAAATTGACAATTCAATTCTTCTTTGAGAAACATCCTAAGTACGAATTTCCAAAAAAAAGCGGGTCGTCAAAACGAAATAGTTTTTGCTTTGGGCTTAAGTGATTTTCGTTACGCGAATTCACGGAGAAGACACCTCGGCATACCTGATCCAGATAAAGCCCCTCGGTCGGGGTACGAGATCGTAAAACAATTCCTTCTCCTCCCCCTCCTCCTCCCGAATTTAACGGTTGGGGATCGTAAACGCCGCCGCTTGAAATTTCCCGCTCTCATCAGCCCCGACATTAACGACTCCCGATGCTCCCACGTAAGAATGCGTAATAAACCCGAAGGCCCGGCCGGCGCGGCGCCTCGCAATTTCGCTTTTTAAAATAAACTCGAGGAGCTGAAGAGGGATGGAAGACGTTAAACACGCTCGTTACAGCGAGAGGCTCGAACGTGCGTGATGCTGAAGTCTCGCTTGTTAGAGCCGAGCGCCCCGGGAAGAAGGAAGGAAAATCGAGGTTATTAAGGCTTTTCGAAAATACACTTTTCTTGAGGAGCGACGAGGTACTTTGGAAAGAGATCGATATTTCGTAACTGGTACCGACGAGAACTTAACATTGTTTCCGAACGAACTGCGAGTTTTTTCTGGCCTAGTACTTACGGAGATACTCTAGCGAGCTTTTTTTTTTTTTAATTTACCATGCAAATCAAAGTAAAAATATTTTAAGTAAGCATCATCTAATTTTCCGCATATGGGGAATTCTCAAAAACTTTTAAACTCGGTAAAAATTCGTAAAAGTATAGTAAAAATTGGAGCACACTTTTGAAATTTTGACAGCTATTTATTATTGTAATTTCTGAATTGATCCAATAATAAAAAATTTATTTTTTAGTTCGCCAACGAAGTTATTGCAAAATGAAACTATCATGAACGTTCTTGCTCCGTGATCAAGAACTCTTTTTTCAATTTCAATGATTTTTTTCACATAACCCAAAGCTTTAAGGTAGTTCCGAAGCGTATATATAGCTAACCTAAAATATAGTTATAGACGCTCGTTGCCCCCACTCTGACGCCACGCGCCGCCGTCGCCACCGCTGCTCGAAATCATGCTAAAATCATGCATTTTTCATTCTTTTTGATTGTATATCTCATAAGTTAATATCGCTTGCTATGTTTATCTTTGTACGATACGATTTTTAAGATCTTGCCCTACAAGAAAACCTGTTTAAAAAAAATATTTTAAGAAAATTGAGTTTGCAATGAGAGAATAACCTTCAAAATAAATATGAATTCACGCGCTCAGCATATATGTAAAAAATTGAAACTTCTGAGCCCAATATCTCAAAATTAAGTGTGGCTTGGGGGTTTAAGAAAAATACCAGCGTGTACAGGACTCAAAAATCTACCTCTGTGCAAAATTCTAGAGATTTTTTAAGAAACTCAATTTTTTTGGGAACTACCTTAAATAAAAAATATCTAAGGACACTTTTAATTTTGTTTTTCCTGAAAAATATGAAACCATTTTTTACAGTGCAAAATTGAGAAATTTTTGAAATTGTTTAAACAATATTATTGTTTAAACAATTTTTTCCCCATGTTTACCTTACCATTTTGATAAAAAATTATAATGTGGAATGTTTTTATCTTCTTTTTTCCCTCTGGATCGGTTGCCGTCATCATTTTTTGAATTTTTTTATGAATTGCTTATTAATAATTTCATTTTGCAATAACTTTGTTAGCGAACTTTATAAAAAAATTTCCTTGCGGTTGGAAATATTGTTAAGAAAAAGTGGTTAAAATTTCAAAGAAGTGCTTCAATTAGAACTATGTTTTTCTGAGTACTTGTAGATTTTAAAAGTTTTTGAGAGTTCCCCATATATGGTTAGACTGTAAGACCGATGTAAATATTTTGTAATTGTTTGCTGTAGGACAATCAATATAAAGATTTATCTAATAAGTAAATATACATATATAAATGAAGCGAGTACATAAATCATAACTAGGATTTCGTATAAGGGAACGTTCACAAACCACGTGGCCCAAACAGGGGGGGAGGGGGGGGCGATTAAAAGGCTACGAAAGGTTACGTGGGGGGTAGGGCTGTTGATTCAGAAAGGCACGTGGTTTTTAAAGTGCATGAATCGATGTTTCGATTCATAATATGAATCGAATTCATGTCGAACGTTAAAATCGAATCCGTGCCTGTCATCTGATTTGCGCCTGCGCGGCCGTGTGCAAATAAAAACTCGTCAAAGTTTTGTTTTAACTGTCACGCACGTGCTTCATTATCACCGCGTGCAGGTAGCTTTACTAGTTCATGGTTCTCTGCAGTCTGCAGCTGTTTTGTGAAAGTCTGTACCCTAACTACTTGAACAACAATCTATTAATTCACAGTTAGCAATGTATTCGTTATACAGTAAACTGTATGACTTATATCGAGATTTAAATGCAGATAAAATTTCAAAGCAAAAAATTCAAGATGATGTAGTAAAAATGTGGAATGGTTTTAAAGAAAATAAAAAAGAATTTCCAAGCAACGCTGAGAAAAAAATAAAAGAACTCTTGGAAAAAAAAACAAAAAGGAGTGCAGCAAATCTTAATTTTTTCATCCGACAGGTATGTTTCGTAGCTCAATAAAAATATGCTTGTGCAACGAATTTATGCGTATATAAAACATTGAGCAATCGCAATAAAAAAAAATTATCTTTACCTTTGATACGTCAAAGATTCTACACTATTTTTCATGAGTATATTTTTAAGTCTTCCAGTGTTAATCACCCTTCGACAAGTCACGATTTGCCATCAAATTTGCAATTATCATCGCCAGCAATTTCATCAAGTAATCACATTTTCGAATAGTTAAATTAGTTCATTGGCTGAAATCAATTCTTTTACGAATTTCTAAGACCTAAAATAAAATTTTTTTTTTCATTTTATAGAAAGAAAACGTAAACCAAGTTCTTTACAACCTAATAATACCGAAACCGACATCAACTCAATTAGTGACAACGAGAGTGTTGATAAAGATCGTGAAATATGTAAAAAAAATATTCGACAATACACTGCTCCGGCTCAAGATAGTCTCAAGATTGAAATAAATATTTTAGAGAAAAAATTATTGGTATCTATAGAAAGCCGTGATGCTGGTCTTGCAGAACCCGGAGTTCAACAGGAGATTGACGAGTTAAGAAAACTTTTAGGAGAAAAAAAAAAAGCTCTTTCTTCTAAAATAAAAAAGGCTGACCGTCAAAAGGTTTACCGGGATAATACTCGAAGTACTATGTTAGAAATCAAAGCAGGAAATTTTGATTTAGCTAGCACTTTAAAAGTGAGTTATTTCAAATTTTTTAAATTTTTTTTCTTTAACTTACATTCTTCTTAATTTTGAAAATTTTTAATGTTGTAAATCTGAAAAAGTTTTTTTATTAATGTACTAAATTTAATGATTCAATATTTAAACTAGATCAACGTAGCACCAGGACGACCAAGTATTCAAGCAGATCAACCAGAGTTGTTAAAAACTATTGCGGATATAGCAATGTTTGGGGGATCAGCTGCTGATCGCCGACGCTCCAATTTAGTCAGAAGTTGTAAAACTTTGAGTGAATTAACTGCCGAAATAAATTCACTTCTCGGCATCAAAATATCAAGAAGCGCAAGCTATCTTCGTCTTCTCCCGAGAGATTCTACCACAGCTGAGGGTAAAAGACACGTAAAAACAGTACCCGTAAAACTGTGTCGGGCACAAAACAACGCTAGAAAAAATTCCATAGACGGTAAATTTTGTACAGCATCGATAAGGTAGTTATATAATAGCATATATAATTTTACTTGTATAAAAAAAAATTTATTTTATTGAAATTATTCAAAAATATTGTAAAATAAATAGATCTTTAGAGCAACTAGTCTCGGTACTTGGTAGTAAGCAAGTCGCTGTGGTTTCGCAAGACGACAAGAGTAAAGTACCGATTGGCTTAGCTGCTGCTAACAAACAGGCACCTTTACTCATGCATCTTGAGTATAAAGTCACACTCCCAGATCATGACTGGGTTATAGCCGCGCGGCATAAGCTAAATCCCAGCGTTTATGCAGGTATAAAGATAGAAGATGGCAAGATTGGTGATATACAGAATATTTCATATTCGGGTCCAACTTACGTTGCTATTCGCAGCTGTAAGCATAGCTCAAGTACTGCACTATCTCACGCATTCGATTTTCAAAAACTTTTGAATTTGGAGTCATTTAAAGAGATTCTTTATGGTATGAAACGAATAATCTGAAATTTTCTGTTTAAAATATTAAAATAATTTGATTTTAATAAAATTTTTTTTTTTTTTTTACAGAGGGAGAGACAGTCAAACCAGTCCTTGTTTTAATGTGTGACGGTGGACCAGACGAAAATCCACGTAACAGAAAAGTGATCATGTGTGCTTGTCAACATTTTTTAACTTACAATTTTGATGCGATATTCATAATCACTAATGCTCCTGGCCGAAGCGCATTCAACCGCGTGGAAAGACGCATGGCTAAATTTAGTAATGAACTAGCTGGATTGATCTTGCCTCATGATCATTATGGCTCTCACCTCGATAACGCAGGAGCAACAATAGATGAGGATCTTGAAAAAAAAAACTTTGATTTCGCAGGACAGACACTTGCAGAGGTGTGGGGTAATATGTTTATAGATGGATTTCCTGTCATTGCGGAGTACCATAAGGAAGACTCTATCATCGCAGAACCTGCAGCAGTCTCTACTGAATGGTACAGCGCTCATGTACAGGAAAGCCAATATTTTCTTCAGGTATATATATATATATATATATATATTTAATTTAAAAATTAAAACATTAAACATTAAAAACTCTTTACGCATGCATTTAATTCTTTTACAATTTTTAGATTGTGAAATGTAACGACTTAGATTGCTGTGGAGAATGGAGGAGTAATCTCAAAACTATCCTGCCTATGAGCAATGGTTTTCTTTCACCTCCATTTCCGTTACGCCGTTCAAGTGATGGAAAACTAACGATACCTTTACCGAATGAAGTCGAAGAAAAAGATAGTTTCCTTGATCTTTTTGTAAGACAGTCAATCGGTTTGAAACCTGTGGCAACAAATAATATTGCAGTGCAGTATGACATGTATTGTCCTTCGTTGTGTAATGAATTAAGTGGTAAACTTTTTTTTTCAGTAAACTCCCATTTTTTTCTGCCTTTTTTAAAATTAAATAATATTTTGAATTCTAGGGAGAACCTGCGATTTATGTGGTGAATACTTTGCCACCAAAAAACAAAAAAATGTTCACAGTACTGCAGTGCACGGAAGAAAGCTTTCTGAAAAGCAACGCGTAAAAAAGATTCTTGCGCAGAGAGAGCAAGAGTTGCTTTGCGAGTTGGAATCTTTAGAACCCGAAATAGAATGGTTCGAACAGGACGATATAGAAATAGAGTTTTTCGATTTGCCTAGTCAACCAGAAAATAGCACAATTTTAATTCATAACTTACACGATTGGCTGGTTTCACCATTTGCAATAGCAGATGGTTTTGAAAGTATTGAAAAATCTGTTTATAATTCAAGTTATTAGTTGAAATTAAAATGATTATAATGTTAAGTTTATTAGTGTAAAATTCATTTTTGTAACAATAAATGATTATCAATATTAAATCATTAATTTATAACTTAAAAAATAGTGTTTTTAAAAAACTAATAATGTATATATTTACAATTTGAAATCGTAAAAAAAACCACGTGAGTTTAGGGGGAGGGGGGTCGAAAATTTGATAAAAATACTACGCTGATCGTCATGGGAGGGAGGGCCCTTCAAAATCTTCGAAAAAATGACCACGTGGTTTGTGAACGTTCCCTAACGGTATAAAGTAAAAAAAAAATATTGAATTGGTTTATATCAATATAAACGTACTTATATAATCAAATTTTTCATCAATTTTGTACCGGCATCATGAAAATACTTTCAAAAAATATTTTGATTGGAATTGTTTGAATTGGGTCTTGTTTATCAAAATTCATACTAAAAAAAAAAAAAAAAAAAAAAAAAAAAAAAACAAACAGTAGTATGTAAACGAGAGCGCTCTCGTACCTTTTAGGAGAGCCCGGTGCTCTCTCGTACCTTTTAGGAGGGCCCGGTGCTCTCTCGTACCTTTTAGGAGGGGCCGGTGCTCTCTCGTACCTTTTAGGGGGCCCGGTGCTCTCTCGTACCTTTTAGGGGGCCCGGTGCTCTCTCGTGATTTTGGAAACGGTCGCTTTCTCATGATTTTAGATCTCCCAGCGTTTTTGAAAAAAGGCTGCTCTCTCGTGATTTTGAAAACCCACCACCCGAGCTCTTTTTACAGCACGACTGTAAATCTCCCTGGCGTAGCCCCCCCCCCCCCTGCCACCAGGCGGTCCTCGAACGCTCTTGCTTGTCCCCTGCCGCTGTACGCTCCCCCACTGCTCGCGAGCGGCTCTCCCTTTTATGACCCCGCGCTCCTCGAACGCTCTTGCTTGTCCCCCGCCGCTGTACGCTCCCCCACTGCTCGCGAGCGGCTCTCCCTTTTATGACCCCAGCCGACTTTTCTGCTCGCTCTCTCTGTTTGACAACCATCGAGCGAGGACGCTCTCTCCTGCAACATCTAAAAAAAAATCTTTGAAGGACGAGAAAGTAGTTAGTTTTTTGTTTATTGAAAATTACAACCCTACCAGATTCCAATTCAGAAGGTCTTAAAGTTTACTGTAACGGTGTCCTCGAGCAGTTTGAACATCTTGAATATTTGACTAAAAAAAACTTGGCTCAATAACTCTAGCATAAATAACTCGCAGCCTGCAGAGTAAAATATTCGACTCAATAAAAAAAAAAAACTTGTACAATACAGTCGCCGTAACTCAATAACCCTAATAAATAACTCACGTTGGTAATACTTGGAGTCATGGAAACATGAAAAAAATTCACGTGACATAGTCCTCCAATAAATTATAATAAATAACTCACAAACCATGGTGCGTGCTAAACGAGGAGCAAAAAACAGTAGTCACATTGACCTTGTAGAGTTGAAAGTTTAATAAATAAATAACACAGTAGTCTTACTGAGAACAGGAGAACATGAGTTTAAAGGAGTTCTATTGCCTCTCCATCGCAGGTCAAGATCAGGGGAGTGGTAACGACCCCCCATTGGAGAGTAAGGCCCAATTGAGAAAACTCATTTCAGGTCAAAATCGGGAGAGTGGTAATGACCGCCCCTCCCAATTGGAGGGTAAGGCCCAATCGGGAAAACTCAACGACCGCCCCCGCCCCCCATTGGAGGGTAAGGCCCATTGGTGAAAACTCAACGTTTGTCAAGATCGGAGGAGTGGTAACAACCCTCATTGGAGGGCAAGGTCTAATCCATGGTGTACAGTCTAACAAGTTCGATCCTCCCACGAAGGGATGATTCAGAGGTGGGGTTAAAGGGTTTTTTTTGCTTGGTAGGCACTATTTAAACGTCTTAGCCCCGCTGTTGAACCATTCTTGCTGTCGAACTATTCTGATCCACATCAAGTCTACTTCTAAACCGTTTCAGTGCTTTTCGAGTGTTTCAACCAGTCTGTTTGTGATTCTTGTCTAACTGTTGAAGTAAATTAGTTTTTTGTCTCAGACAACAGTTTTTCCTGTGTGAATTTTAGTGAAACAACTTTTTTCTTCAATTTTTTTCTTAATTAAAAAAAAAATGGCACGTGTAAAGCAGACCGCTCGCAAATCAACTGGTGGTAAGGCTCTTATGAAGCCTATGCCTAAACAAACCGCTAGAAAATCAACAGGTGGTAAAGCGCATGCGAAGCAGCTGGCGATGAATAAGAGTGCTCCTACTGATGGTGGAATAGTCAAAGAATATCGTACTAGTCTGAATTTTACTAATGAAATTCAAATAGTATATGAATTTATTGATTTGGTAGCTAACAACGATGAAACTAGTAAGTTTATAAAAATTTTTTAAAACATTAATTATAGATTGGCTTTGGTTATTACATATTTTTCCAATTATAATTTTTAGATTATGAAGTAAACGTTACAGAGCCGTTGTCGGAGACCTATAATGAGCCGTTGGATCTTACGACGTCCCCACGAGAGCCTGATATGCCTCAGATATTTAGTAAGTATTTACAATTTTTTGATTAAATTTTGAAATAAAAAATTTGAAATAAACAATTTAAAAATTTATTTTTAGATCTGCAACGTTTTATATGTCCAGCTGGGGTACCTATAAGTGAGATCGTTAACGTGATGGAAATCGAGGAGGAATCTTCATCAGAATCCTCATCTTCAGCGGAGGATACGGAGACTATGGAGAGTGTATCTTCAGAGTCATCATCGGAGGATATAGATGTTGAAACCTCATCAGGTTTCTCGGATCTCACTTCTCCACCACCGTCCATCCCTGAAGGATACATGGAAGGTAAAATTAATCAACAGTATACTTAACTAATTTGAAAAATATAAATTGTAAAATAAATTAATATTCAATTTAATTTCTGTTTTAGGTGATTTTTTATTCAGCGAGGACGACAGACCACAGACACCACTCCGAGCATATATTGGAGATTACTTCTGTCAACAACAACAACAACAACAACAACAACAACAGCTAGAACAGCAAGAACAACCTGAACTTCAAGAAATGTATAAGTTTTTAAATCATGTGTTTGAAGAGATGTCGCGAGACATAAATGATGTGTTTGTTACTAGATTTATCAATATATTTAAAAATACAATTTTGCGTGAGTCTAATTGTTTAAAAAAAAATATTAGAGACTATATTACAGACTTAGTATTAGATTTAAAAGAACAATTATATTTAGAATTTCATACTTTAAGTAGTACATAGATTATTTTATTTATAATTACTATAAATTAATTATTATTGTTTATTTATAATTACTATAAATTAATTATTATTGTTTATTTATTTAATGATTAAGTGACGCTAGAGCACTACAGACAACAGGAAAGTATAAGTATCCAAGAGTTAAGCAGGTGTCCAGGAGCGTTCCCTTTAGTATACCTGCGTAGCTCCTTAGTATACCTGCTTAGCTCCTTGGGGGTTATACTCTCCTGCTAGCTGTCTTCTCCAAGATCATTATTTGTGTGTCCAGGAGCCTTCACTTTGATATACCTGCGTAGCTCCTTGGGGGTTATACTCTCTTAGTATCTAAGCTGCTGTGTTTTAACTTATTTTGTATAATAAATATTTAATTTTTACTTTAAAAAAACACTAATTTTATGATAATTAATTTTGTATTATAAAATGAAGTAAGGAACATTAAAGAAAAAGAATCGTTTATAAATTTAATTAATCTTTTTATTTTTACATATCAATCTCATCCCCCTGTATTCTTGAATAGTAAAAACCAAATGATGGAAATTTATAATCAACAGTATCATATCCCTCGGGGGTTGCAAATAAAGTTGTCGGTTCTTCTTTATTTAATAAATAATTTTTTAATATACAGGCTCGTCGGATTGCACAATTTTTAGCTTTATCATCTTTATGAAAATCACATAAATAATAGGAATTAAAATCGTTCTGTATTTTTTTAAAATTTGGCTGTTCAATTGCAACATCAATGATCTCTCTGAAAAATTATAATATTTATTTATAATAATAAAAATCAGAATGATTAATAATAAATTTAAATAGAAACTTACTTATTCCAAAGTATATCCTGAAGATACTTCTTTTTTTGTGAACCATATACATAAACTCGAGTAGCATGTACTAAATTCGATTGTAATATTTTAATAATATCACCCGGTCGAGTATGGCCTGCATTCCAAGGTATATGATGATAATTTTTTTCTAGATATGTATTGACACGCTTTTCACATTTTAAAAGATTACACCAAAAAGATGAAGGCTTGAAAAGAGCAATTATAGGTACAGACAAACCACTCTGCACACCATATATTGCAAGCTCTTTAGGGATCAGTATATCTCTAGATCTACAAGAGAATTCCAAGTCCACAACGAACGCCATTTCGATAATGATTTTATAATGACACAACAACGACTAAGTTACATTTGATCGTCTCGTTAACCTTTATATCACCAACCCCCACCACACCAAAGTCACGTGATTCACTAAAGTGAGAGTGGGGGAAAACCATTGTTCCAAAACCGTTAGAAATATAACTTTCTATTTTGTAGCAAGTTGAAACTTGTAAAAAACTGGTTTTAACTTGCAAACAAAAGAAATTCTTGACAAGAAAACTGAGTGGGAGGGGGAAACCATTGTTAACAGTTCCAAAAACCGTTAGAAATATAACTTTCTATTTTGTAGCAAGTTGAAACTTGTAAAAAAAAAAACTAGTTTCAATTTGCAAACAAAAGAAATTGTTGAAAAGAAAACTGTTCCGACCTTGAGCTGTCTATTTTCACTTCCTGCTGAAAAAAAATCCTTGAAAATAGTTTTTCTCTTTCAAATTCAAAAATAGCTTTCTCTTTTTTGAGTCACATAACCATTGGGTATAAAAAACTGTTCCAACCTTGAGCTGTCGATTTTCACTTCCTGCTGAAAAAAATCCTTGAAAATAGTTTTTCTCTTTCAAATTCAAAATAGCTTTCTCTTTTCTTGAGTCACGTGACCATTGGGTATAAGTACTGTGGGATGGCTCTTGAGAGCTCAGTAGAGTTTGAAAACGTACAGTGAATTGTAGTGTTCATCATAGTATTTAAAATGGCTTCATTTTTGTATTTTGGTTTGAACATAAAGATATTACAAAGTAATCTTAATAATCTGCAAGATGTTACAAGTATAGACTTGCAGCATTGGATGAACATGTCTGTTGATATGACTAATACAATAAAAAATTTGCTTAACAATGGGAACTTGAATGTTCATCAAAAACAAAGATGCAACTCATATCTAATTCAATCAGTTAATATACAGGAGCGAATTAAATCTCTTCTTCAGAAAAGTGGAGGTGCATTGGAAGACAATCAGCCAAAAGAATCAATTCAGTGGAATGATCTACCTTCAATTTTTGAAAATCGAATAAGTTCTGTATTGGGAACTAACATGATACATAAAGATGTGAAATCATTTTTAGAAGATGCTAAAACCACTTTTATAGAAAAATTTAAAGTTGCTCTACAGAAGCAAGGCCCAATAAAAGTTAATGCTGAGGTTTCTTCTGAATATATGATTATTAAAAATAATATTGAAACTTTAGAAGTGAAAACGTTTAATAGTGCAAGTAGTCCTGTGTATATAACAACAAATGATTTAGCAGAATGGTATGATGAGAGGGTTGTACAACCATTACTTAATCAAATTGAAGAGTTTGAAGCTTGTGGATCAGGTTGGACTTTAAGACAAGTTCTAAGTGTCACTTACAATTTCAAGAAATACCAACCGATGCATGCAAGTTCTTTCATAGAGCTTCCGGTTTCTATAAAAAAAAAGAAAGCTTGTTTAAATGTTAGAAATGAGTTTGATAATGAATGTTTTAAATGGGCCATATTATCTTGTCTTCATCCTGTGGAGCTTCATGCCGAAAAAGTGAGTTCATATATTGATCATGAACATGAGCTAAATTTTAAAGGGATTGATTTCCCAGTTAGATTTGATCAGATAAATCAATTTGAGAAGCAGAATGACGTATCGGTAAATATTTTTATTCTTGGAAAAACCAATGATGTACTGGAAGTTGGTACAGCTCATTTGACTGAATCATTAAAAAATAAGCATGTCAACCTACTCTGTATACAAGATTATTATTTTGATGAAAAGCAACCAAATAAAATAGAACATGATGAACCTCCAAAATTTCATTATGTGTGGATACATGACCTGTCAAAATTAGTTAGCAGCCAGTTAACAAATCACAACGGTAAACTCTACTTCTGTAACCGATGTCTTCACTACACTTCAAAACCTTCAAAATTATTAGAGCACATTCCAATTTGTATGCAGTACAACAAATGTTTTGTAGAATTACCTAATGAAAATGATAACAAACTAAAATTTACGAACTACAAGAACCAAGAGAAGGCGTCAATCGTTATTCATGCCGATGCAGAATGTAAAATAAAAAGCTCGGACGAATCAAATCCTGATGCCCCAGACGAACACATACCTTACAGCATAGGTTATTACTTAAAAAATAGTTTTAATGATACAAAATCATATTATGCTAGTTATCGTCAAAACGAGGAAGGTGAAAAAACTCCCTCTGAATGGTTTGTAGAGGAGCTCAGAAGAGTGGGTGAAGAGTATCAAGCGCTGTACGACAAACCCAAACCCATGGTACTGACCGCAAAGGATTGGCAAAACTTCGGCTCCGCCAAGAAGTGTTGGATCTGTCAGCATGGCTTTACCCCCTCCAACCCCACCAAGGTAAGTCACACCTAAAAAAAAAAAAAAAAAAAAAAAAAAAAAAAAAAAAAAAAAATTGCTAAGGTTTGGTTGTTTTTTTTTCTCAGGTTCGAGACCATGATCACTTTACAGGAAAGTATAGAGGCGCGGCCCACAATTCGTGCAATTTACAGTACAACAAGGCAAAACATATCAGTGTCATTTTCCACAACCTAACTGGATATGATGCGCACCTGATTATAAAAGATCTTTATTCTGATGACATCATTAAAGGGGATCTAGAGATATTAGCTGAAAACAAAGAACGCTACATTTCCTTTACCAAAAAAATTGAGGGTAGTGTCATAGAATTCAGATTCATCGATTCATTCAGATTTATGGCATCTTCATTAGAAAAGTTAGCAAGTTATCTGCCAGAGAAGCCTATTACCACCAAAGTTAATCGTGATTTTAAATTAACTGATGAACAAATAAAGTTATTAACGATCAAAGGTCAATTTCCATATGAATACATTGATTCTTTGGATAAGTTAAAAGAAACACAATTACCTGAACAAAAAGCTTTCTACAGTAAATTGACAGGGTGTCATATTTCCAACGAAGATTATGCTCATGCTAATCAGGTTTGGAAACAGTTGAATATCAAAAATCTTGGTGAATATTCAGATGTTTACATGCGTACTGATATAGCCTTATTGGCAGACATTTTTGAAAACTTTCGATCAACTTGCTTAGAAGCATATTCATTGGACCCAGCACATTACTACACAACGCCAGGTAATTTGAATTATTTCATGTTATTTATAGTTTAATTTTTTTACTGAGTTAATCTATTCATTTTATTCAGGTTTGTCGTTTGACGCCATGTTAAAACAAACAAAAGTAGAACTAGAGCTAATAACAGACATGGAAATGCTTCTTTTCGTAGAAAGAGGCATTAGAGGTGGGATCAATCAATGCTCCCATCGATACGCAGAAGCTAACAATAAGTATATGAATAAAGGATACGATCCTGAAAAAGAAGAAAAGTACTTAATTTATTTAGATGCTAATAATCTCTACGGGTAAATAAATAAACAATTGTTTAAACAAAAAAATTATTTATAAAAAATTTTTTTGGAAAAAAATTTTAACTTGAAAAAAAAATTTTTAGATGGGCTATGACACAGTTCTTACCGTTTGGTGGGCTCCAGTGGGTTCAAGACACTAGTAATCCTGACTTTTACAATGTACCAGATGACAGTCCAATAGGTTACTTTCTAGAGGTAGATATTGAATATGATCAATCGCTCCATGAAGAGCATCAAGACTTACCGTTTTGTCCTGAGAATAAGCCACCACCAAACTCTAAACAAAAGAAATTGCTTACAACCTTGGATAATAAAGAGCGATATATAATTCACTATAGAGCTTTACTTCAAGCTCAAGAACATGGTTTGAAAGTAAAAAAAATCCATAGAGCTCTTCAATTTAATCAGTCTGCGTGGTTAAAAAAATATGTAGACTTCAACACAGAAAAAAGAGCAAAGGCTAAAAATGAGTTTGAAAAGAATCTATTCAAATTGTTAGTTAATGCAATTTATGGAAAAACAATGGAGAACCAACGTAAATATAAAAAAGTACGACCAATAAATAAATGGCCTGGAAGGGCTGGAGCTGAAGCATGCATTGCAAGTCCTAATTTCCATAGCATATCACGAGTAAATGATGATATGGCTATTGTTCAGATGAAACCAGCTAGAATCGTTATAAAAAAACCTATTTACATAGGTCTGGCTATCTTAGATATCTCAAAAACTTTGATGTATGACTTTCATTACTCAAAAATGAAGAAATGGATTGGATCTAAGTCCTTATCGCTTTGTTATATGGACACGGACAGCTTTATATATGAGGTACGGGGCGTAGACATTTATAAAATTATGAAGGAGCACTCGGAATTCTTTGATACATCGGCATATAAGGAGGGTAACCAATTTGGTATCGAACCTAAAAATGGTAAAGTCCTTGCAAAATTTAAAGACGAATGCAATTCTGAAATTCTCACTCATTTTGTGGGTTTGAGATCAAAATTATACAGTCTTTTAATACAAAATAATGATCCAGTATTAAAGGCTAAGGGTGTTAAGTCATCAGCACTTAGAGAAATCAAGTTCGAGCATTATAAAGACTGTCTTTTCAACAAATCAATCATAAAAGTTGAACAGCGAACCATCAGATCAAGACAACACAACATTCATACAGAAAAACAAATAAAAGTTGGTTTGAGTCCATATGACAACAAGCGATACTTGCTGGCGGATGAATGCATTCAGATTCCCTGGATAAAAAGTACAACTGACACTCTTGCTTGGGGGGACTACAGAATACCTATCATTGAAGAATTTTTAGAAAACCTGAAAAAAGAAAATGACGAGAAACTTCGAGAAAGCGAGAATAATCTGGAAGAAAGGAATTTTCTAGAAGATACAAGAAATAAACACTACCTAGAAAATGATGTGAACAAAGAGAATATTCTAGAAGAAACCAGCGTGACAGAAAAAAGACTTTCACAAGATGACGCAACTTTTGGCAATAGTTACATCACTCAATGCAACTTTCTAGGAAATGAAACAATAGATTGCGATGGTTGGGATGATGCAATGGGGGCCATAGCAGACGATTTCGATGGTTTATATAAGGGGTGCAGTCGAAGACGAGAGCTCACTTGCTGCTCAAAATTTTCAGACGACGGACCTCCACAGAAAAAGACTAGACTCAATTTTGAACGAAACGAGTGATCCTAATAAGGTAAGCATCAATACTTAAAAAAATTCCAACGTTAAAATTAACTACTTATATATTAACATTAAATTTTATTTTGTTTTATAGATACAAAAATGGATTTCACTAAGATGAATGCTATGGCAAAAACCCAATATCTCCCAAAAAAGAGGTTGACTGATCTCGTCAGTGGAGAATTCTATAAAATAACTAAAATATATCAATGCAACACCAAGTTCGGAGCTAGCATTGTCGTTATAATCAACAAAGAGTTCCAAGTGTTTCTACCTGAACGTTTAAGCACATTCTTCACTAAAAATCCTGATCAGCTTGAGTTTTTGAAAGAAGAAGTAGAAAAGGATCAGTTGTTTATTAAATACTTAGGAAACCGACAACTTGAGTTTTGTAATAAGCAGTGATATGTAAAATTTGTGTGAGATCTTGTAAAAATGAAGCAAGTGACATTTAATGATTGTATTAGTGTTAAGATTATGTATGTGTATGATTATGCTAGTCGTAAAGCAAGAATGGGTCCTTGGATTCAAGCTGCTTGCGACAGAGAACGTTTTAATTTAAGAATTCAAAGGACCAGTGTTATACTAAATCCAATAATTTTTAAAATGCGAATTAAGTGTATGGAATATGTAATAGGACCTATTCTAAATAAAAGAAAATCATAACAAAATTATTTGTCTTTTTATTTATTTATTTATTTTATAAATTTACCATATGATATAAAAGTTACAAGATTTTTTTAATTACAGAATATTTTATTCAAATTATAAACTATTTTTATCTACCCAACTATTGTGAGAATTGTCAAAACCAAGCCACTTAACATAAACTTTATCATCTTTTTGTTTAATCACTTTTTCAACTAAATAAACATCAGGTTTTTTAGATTTCTGCAACTCTTGTTCATAAAAGCATCCTGAAATAGGTTTATCTTGATAATCTTTTAGATTGTAAGTTATAGGTTGAGTATTCTTTTTAACACGTGAAACTGTAAAAATTTCTGTCGACCAGTTGCCTGCATAACCTTTTTCAAATAATTGTTTTACTTTACTAACACGCACTTTATCTCCAACTTTAAATTTAGGGTTTTTTTTTTAATAACTCTAATGCTATTCAATCTTTGTAAAACTTCATTACTATTTTCTAAAGTAACTTCTACAGGCTTCATACCTATACTTCGATGCTTTTGATTATTATATTCAGTTATTAAGTCTGGTAAAATATCAAGCCACTTATAGCTTCCTTGCAAACTAAATTTTTGCCACATTTTATTTTTTAAAGTTCGATTAAATCTTTCACATATTGAAGCTTTTAAACCACTGTAGGTAGAGTACATGTTAATCTTATACTCATTCATTAGATCTTGAAAATGTTTATTGTAAAATTCTTTACCCATGTCTACATGAAGATTACGAGGAGATTGTTGTTTCAAAACTGTTTACATTGCTTCAGTAACTTCTTTTCCAGTCTTCGTCTTTAAGGGTAAAGACCAGGCAAATTTTGAAAAAATATCAATAATATTAAGTAAATATCTATAGCCTCCATTTTGTCTTGAATAATTTTGAAGCTCAACAAGATCAGCCTGCCATGTATCATTTATCCCTCTCATTGTTACTTTTCTACGTGGAAAATTTCTTCGTGCTGGTTTATGAATCTCTTTAACAACCTGCTCCATTATTAATTGATGTCTTCTTTCAATATTTCACGATGACTATAAATATTTTCTAAAAGTTTTGAATCACTAATGACGTCTTCAAGTACTTCCACAGGTTCTTGCTGATTTAAAGTTTTCTCTATATTCGATTTGAAGAGTGAAAGCCAAGTTGATAGTTCTTTTCTTAAATTCACAAATTTTTTTTCTACTTCTTCAATTACTTCTTTTTTCAGCTTATTTTGTTCTTTTTCAATTGTTTGATGAAGTGTAAATAAATTAACTGCGTCTGAGACTTCAACAGGTGAGGCTAAGTTACACTGTCGCTTAAATTCTAGATCGTAGTGACCGTCTTGTGTAAATTTATAACCAACGCCTGGAGGTCCTCGACTAACGTTTTCCTCCAGTTTCTTACGTCCGAACACGTCCGAAGGCATCTTGATACTGATCGATGATTGAATAATTTTCAATATATATACCCACTTTCTCGCAATTCTTCAACTATTGAGTGAATCTCGTTTGTATGACTTGAATTGCCAGCAGCTTGCTCAGCAATTAATAATCGTAGACGATCTGCTAATTCATTAGGATCATCCCAGTAGACATAGTCAGTTTTTGTACCTAACCTTGAAATTTTATACTTAGGTAAGAAGCCACTTCCAAGTTTTGTAGGAGTTGATCTTGACAATGGTGATTTCCTTTGTATCGACGCTTTTTTTACAGCTTTAAATGGTGATCTTTTTTGTGTAGTTTTTGTTGAATTTACATCAAAAAGATGTGTCATTATATCTTTATATTTCTTACTTGTAATATGATATTTTATTTCTCCACTAGGATCATTCCCCTTCTTGTGAGCACTAGTTTGTTCAAGAATTGCTTTATAACGAGATAAATCATTTAAATCATGACCAACAGGATCTTTGAGAACAATAAGATTCAATAACCCTGCAGTCCTAGGATATGATTTATTATTCACTTCAATTGTATCTTCTAAAAATTTTATAGATTTATTTCCAAGAGTATAACCATGTTTTGTTTTTTTAGGTCCATACATACTGTCTCGTTCATTCTTATCATAATGATCAAATATATCCTCTCCTTGTTCTTTAACTGCTTCATTGTATGTATCATTTGCAGTAGATACATTTGCAATAGATTCATTTTCAACCGGAATGGAATCATAGTTGACTACATTATTTTGAGATATAGCAGAATCATTGAAAAAATTAGTTAAATAATTTTGATTCTGAGTCTCATCAATTTCTTGTTTTGGTTCTGTTTTTTTACAGGGTAGCTTTCATTAAACTTTTTATGTTTTACTACAAGCTTCTCTAGAGGTTCAACAATAGGCTTAAACGTTTCCTTGAAAATATATTCACTATCATCTTTTTGCATTTTTAAAAGATTGTATTTTCGTTTTACTGCCTCTCGAGCTTTTACTAGCTCTTCAAGTATTTTTTTCTCTCGATCGATATCCGCCATGTTTACACAACAGAGGTTCACACTCAACTAATGACTTTTAAAGGTTTAAGCTATATTTATAGCGAAGCAATCGAAACCCTTGCGATATCTTACCTTCATTAATACCTCTGTCTTTATCTATGACTATAAAACTATGTTTACCTTCTATCCAACATTTAGAGCATAAACTTTTAAATTGATTGTAAGACATATCAGTATTCACATGATCATCATAAATATGCTTCAAATTAACCTCATCTTGACGAAATAAAATCATTAAATTGACATTATCTCTTACCAGATGTTTAGGTACCGCTGCATATGATTGACAAAGATAAAAACAATCTACGTTTTTATGTCTACCCATGCAAAAATAAGCTTTTATATGCTCTTGCTTCTCAGTTAAGACATCATCAAAAATCATGATGGAGTTAGGTAAGGCGTTGTCTGGAGATATTACTTCTTCATGATCACTAAATGCTAGATACTGCATTCCATCAATAGGATCTAAAAGCTCTTGCAAAAATTTATACTTTGGTTGATTGAGTGACTTTGAATAAACGTAAATATTTTCAAAACGTAACCCATTTGGATCTGTTAAAAGTGCTAATAGAGTATTTGTTTTCCCACAATTTGATGGACCTGATATAACAGCTCGGATACTGCTTGGAAGTAAATCACCATGACGCTTTGGCTTCTTCTCTTGCTCAGCAATAACGTCAAAGTTAGGCACCGGAAGCTTAACCGAATTTTGTGTGAAATCCATGTTGATCTTTCAAAATCTCAGACTGGAATAAGAAAAAAAGTATAAATAGCGTGCTTTTATACTCTAGAGCTCAGTCGTAGTTGAATCGCCGAAGCAAGATGATTATTCGCGAGAAAAAGAATCAAAGGAAGCGAGGGGGTGGTTTGATTAATAAAATCATTAACAAGCTTCCTTTTGAAATGCATTTACCTGGCTACAGTTATTGCGGACCTGGTACTAAGTTAGAAGCTCGATTAGCACGTGGTGATCCTCCAATTAACGGACTTGACGCCGCTTGTCGAGACCATGATATTGCATATTCTCAAAATAAAGATAATATGAGTGCAAGACATGTTGCTGACAAAATTTTAGCTGAAAAAGCATGGGAAAGAGTTAAATCAAAAGACGCTAAATTTAGTGAAAAAGCTGCAGCCTATGCTGTTACCAACGCTATGAAATTGAAAAGAAAGTTAGGAATGGGTCTTAAAACTAAAAATAAGAATAAACCTCAATCCAAGACAACTTTGAATACCATCATAAAACGAGCATCAAAGTCAATAGTTAATCCTGGTAAAACGCCTAAAAGTATAATAAGTGCAGCGCTTAGAGCATCCAAACTTGCAGTCAAAGAAGCAGGTGGAAAGAGTAAAATTCAAGTTCCTAGGATTTTACCAGTAACCTCTAAAATTGGTGGATTTTTACCATTAGTACCTTTATTTGCTGGTTTAAGTGCTACAGGTGCATTAGCAGGTGGTGCTGCTGGTATTTATAAAGCTATTAATGAAGCTAAATCAGCTAAACAAGAGCTGGAAGAGAGTAAAAGACATAATAAAACTATGGAAGCCATAGCTTTAGGAAAAGGACTTTACCTCAAATCTCAAAAGCGTGGTCTTGGATTATTCTTAAAGTCATTTAAAGGCAAAGGTTTAAAAAAAAAAAAAAATTGTAAGAAATTAAAAAAAAAACGTGCACCCAAAAAAAAAAGATGTCAAAAATTAAAAAAAAAAAAAAACTCAATTTAATTTTACCCAATCGAGCTCTTACAAATTTTGATCTAATTAAACATGCAAAAATATTAAAAATTCCATATTTTAGAGGAGTTTTCATGAGAGATATGCTTCCATTGTCAGGTCCTAATAATCATGAATCAGCTATAGTTAATCTTGATGAAGAAAGTGGATCAGGAACTCATTGGGTGGCTTATCGAAAACGTGGCAATGAAGTAGTCTACTTCGACAGTTTTGGTAATTTACAACCACCACCTGAATTAATGAGATATCTTAACGTTGATACTGTGAAGTATAACTCAAATAGATTTCAAGATTTTAACTCTTACAACTGTGGCCATCTATGTTTACAATTTTTAAGTGGAGAGCTAAAAGGTATATAAATAATGTTTTCTATCAGGATTGTTCAGTTTACTATAATGTGTCATGGAGTCAATAACTCTTACCTTGTCTGGCACATCTTCTACTCTTGAAGCACAGTATTATCCTCCAATTGAACTTTCACCAGATAAAAATTATACTCTTGGTTTAGTACAACTTTTAACCTTTAACGCAATTCCTAATATTGATATTGGTTGCAATAAGTTTTATATTGGTAATCATACAATAACTATTCCAACTGGAAGTTACGATATAATAGACATTAATAAATATCTTCAAGAAATCCTCAGTAAAGAAAATATTGAACTTTCAATTCAACCTAACGAGAACACTTTACGCAGTGAAATCGAAAGCTCTGAGTTCATAGACTTTGAACCTTCAGATTCAATTGGAAAACTTCTGGGATTCAGTAAGTGTTTGTTACAACCAGGATTAAAACATACTTCAGATTTTCCTGTGAACATTAATAAAATTAATTCAATAAGAGTTGAATGTAATATAACTACTGGAGCTTATATAAACAATAAAAAAGTTCATACTATTCATGAATTTTACCCATATGCAGATCCAGGATATAAAATTATTGAAGTTCCATCTGAAGTTATTTACTTGCCTGTTTCAGTAAAGTGTATTGATAATTTACAATTGCGACTAATCGATCAAGACGGAAATATTGTTAATTTTCGTGGTGAAACTATCACAATCAGACTATACATAAAATCATCATAATGGGTATCGTGTATCATGGAAGGGGAATTCAAACAAACTTTTATAGCAGAGGATATAAAAGCAACTCATCATGTACTCCATCAGTCAGTCATCGTCGAGCTCCCAAAGCGCTAACACGACGGAACATTCAGTTTCTCAAGAGTCTAGGATTAAAAATCGTTGGTGGTGGAAAATAACTTGCACATTTTTTTGTTGCAATCAAGAAAAAAATGGCGGACCTACTGAGCATTCAAACCCCCGTCGCTTTCGACGATAGCATTTCTCATTATGAGATTCATGCTCATCAACCCTATACTTCTTCATATAATAATAGTGATGAAATTCGTATAGCCATACAGCATCAAGACTTGTGTCTTTTACCATCTCGCAGTTCTATTCGCATCTGTGGTCGATTGACAAACCCACCTGATAAACCAGCCTTGACCGAAAAAACTAAATTCGTCAATAATGCCATTTGTCACATGTTTGAAGATATTCGCTATGAATTAAATGGTATTGAGATTGATCGCTGCAAAAATGTTGGTTTATCAACCCTAATGAAAAATTGGGTTTCTTTAAATCCCAATCAACTTAAATCAATTGAAAATGCTGGATGGTTTGGTCTCTCAGAAAGCGGTAAAATAACTAATGATGCTGGATACTTTGATGTAGCTATTCCATTGAGCATGTTTTTTGGATTTGGTGAAGACTATCGTAAAATTATCGTCAACGTCAAACATGAATTAATTCTTACTAGATCAAGAAATGATTTAAATTCAGTTAAGCAAGAAGGTACCAGAGAAAACAATATTCTCAACTATGAAGAATTCAAGATTGATATTACAAAAATTGAGTGGCTCATGCCTTACGTATCAGTTTCTGATTCTTATAGAATTGATTTATTGAAAATCATTGAAAAAGATCGTCCTATAACAATGAGTTTTAGATCAAGAGAATTTTTTGAGTATCCTATGCTTCCTCAAACATCTAAACATATCTGGACTGTGAAAACTTCAAATCAATTGGAAAAACCACGTTTTGTCATCGTTGGTCTTCAAACCAATAGAAAATCAGAGAAAAGTGCAGATGCTAGTTTATTCGATCATTGTAATATTAGTAATATTAAACTTTTTTTAAACTCCCAATATTATCCATATAACAATTTAAATATAAACGTAGATCAAAATCAATATGCGCTTCTTTATGATATGTATGCTAATTTTCAAGGTGAATATTACAGTAAAGATCCTGAACCTATTTTAACTAAGAAAGACTTTATTGATAAGATTCCATTAATAGTTATTGATTGCTCAAAGCAAAATGATATAATTAAAAACGCTCCTGTTGATGTTCGACTTGAAATAGAATCACGAGATATTTTTCCTAATGGAACAGCTGCATATTGTTTAATTATTCATGATCGTATAATTCAATATAATCCAATGACAGGCGATGTAAGAAAAATAGTTTAAGTATCTTTTGTAATACAATATATGTGTGAAGCAATAAACTTTTTTATAATAAAAGATTCATGTTGTTATTTCAAACCCTTATCTCATTTTATAAATAATTAATTTTTGACAAATAATCTGTTTTAACTGAATTCAGTTCTGTTAGACTCACCTATTTTTATTAAAAACACAAATTCGTAAAAATATTTGTAATTAGTAAATTTTGCTCCATGGTGTAATTGGCTAGCGCGCTAACCGAAAGGTTGATGGTTCAAGTCCACCCGGAGGCGTCAGCGCCGCAGCGGGGTGCGTTCACCAGCAAGGAGCGCTTTGCGGGGGGGGGGGGGGGAGCGTACAGCGGTGGTCGCCAGGGGGGAAGAGAGCGTCCAAGGAGTGCGCAGCGGGGGAGAGCGTTCCAAAAATCACGAGAGAGCGGCCGTTTCCAAAATCACGAGAGAGCACCGTCCTTCCAAAGGTACGAGTGCACACCGGCCCCTTCTAAAAGGTACGAGAGAGCACCGGGCCCTCCTAAAAGGTACGAGAGAGCACCGGGCCCTCCTAAAAGGTACGAGAGAGCACCGGGCCCTCCTAAAAGGTACGAGAGAGCACCGGGCTCTCCTAAAAGGTACGAGAGCGCTCTCGTACCCCTCAGAGGGTACGAGAGCGCTCTCGTACCCTCTGGAGGGTACGAGAGCGCTCTCGTTTACATACTACTACAAACAAACAAACGCAAATATGTTGAAATTTTTATTCGTTTTTATTAACGTTGTTTTATTTTTTTCATTTCATTCGATTTTTTTACATATGCATGTTTTCCGCACCCCAAACATGTTTTTACAAAAAAAATTGTTTCTATATAAAAGTTGACGGAGTACAATATAATTGTTTAGCGACTAACATAGAAATGAAAATCAAGGTACATTGTAGATCAAAAATAGCAACACGACGAAATCAAAGAAGCAAGCAGGCTTTCATGGGCGAAGAAAAACGCAGCAGTATACGAAATAGCGACAAAATTGCACGTCTTTCTTCGGGGATCTTCTCTCTTCCCATTCAAGCCGCGACCGTTTTTTTTTTTTTTTCGTTCGACCGTATTTTTCTCTGGACTAATGGCGTATTTCATGGGGATTTTCGCGTATGCGAAACGCGTCGTGCGACTTTTTTTACGGGCTGATTTTTACGATTTCTCCGGAGTCTTTATTGCGACTAATCTCAAGTGCGGTAATTGTTTTCTTCACGGTATATAAATGAATTAGAAATTTGTTCACGAGTAGTTAATTTTTATACCTCGAATTATTTTAAAAAGTAAATTCAAAGTTTAAGTAAAACCACGTCAGTCTGAAAAGATGACACGTGGTTCGCATCATCATTCGAAGGCATTGACCCGAAATTAATTTTTAATTTGAAAAATTTTAATGAAACGCTCTCTCTACTCCGTCTGCCACTTATTTAACTGAATACTAATTTATTATGAAAAAATTCAAATTTATTCTTTATTACTCTTTATTCTCTATGACTCTTAATCATAATTCTTTTTGCATGTTAAGTGGCTTTAAATGAGTTAAAAAGTTTTTAAATGTTTAAATTTGAAAGAATTGAATGAGTTTTGAATTTTGGAAAGTACCACTAAAGCTTAAGCAGTATTTTAAAAAAATGAAGATTTTACTGTTTATTTTTTGTATTTTCATTGTAAATGTTTCCGCTGGAGGAGCCTTCGGTAAATTTCCGCTCCTAAGTAAATCTAAATGTGAGTGGAACATAATTTTTTTCGAATAATAATTACTCTTTAAATTTGATGCAATGTTTTTTATAATGTCTTATTGTTTCAAAAATTTTCGATTACAGCGTGCATATTTCAAAATCCAAGGTTGGGATACGCTGAAACTGTAACAAAAGAACAATGCAGAATGAAATGTATCGATATATACTGGCGTCGAAATGTTCTTACTGGACAATGTGTACAAGATTCTGCATTTCCCACTTTATGGAAATGCAAATGTTACATATTTAGAAATAGTCATATGGAAGAATTGATTACTGATTTTTGAAATGCGTACTTATAATTTTATTATACTTTTTAAAAATTCTGAAACCAAAGCTTTGTATTTTGTTTACCAACTTCGTTACACCAAAAGTCTCATAATTTATTTTTGTTCGTATAATTACAGTCTACTGAAATTATTTGCATTCAAGTAGGCCATGTAATAAGTACTTTTCGACGTGTAAAATACACGGTAGAAGTGATGCTTTTACATTTTGATTTTTTTTTATAACAGCGTTGATAATAAGGTACATTTACATTCGCTACTGCAATTTTAAACAAAAGCTATCAATATTATCTCAAAGTACCATATTACATGTCCCTGCTGAATAAAATGTGACACATAACTACAGTAAAACCTCTCTAATTCGAAACTCAACTGTCTGAGCATCAACTTCGAATTATAGAGGTAAGTTTGGTGAACCTTGAAAAAAATTCGAATTAAGGAGGTTTCAAAAATATTTTTTATTCATCAAATAAAAAATTTAGACATTACATTAAATATATATTTTTCATTATTTTATTTTGCATTAAAATAACTTGTGATTCTCTGCTGCTTATTATTTTTTACGGTTTCAGTCATAACGAAAGACTCTAATTTTTGCATGGATAGAATTGCGTTTACGCTTTTCACCAACAGAAACTTCGGAGTAATCCTGAAGAATCTTATCTTTATTTTTTAAAAAAGTCGATAAAGTACTCAAAGGAATGCTGTGAGAATTAGCTATTTGTGTTTTCGATTTTTCTCGATTTTTCACCAAGTTCAACTTCTTGAATTATGTCAACTTTTTCTTAAACAGTAAGTGACCGATACTTTTTACTCGACATGTTGTCTGTTTGACATTGACTTCAATACTGAACTTATTCTTAGTGAGTCTACAGCAGACCGGCCGATTTTCAATAAGAGGGTTTCTTCGAAACTCCTGCCTATAGTAACTTCGAATTATAGAGGTAAAAATACATGAATAAGTTGTTCAAGGGACAAAAAGCTACTTCGAATTATGGAGGTTTTGAAATTTCGAAACTTTGAATTCCAGAGGTAATTTTACATTAGCCAGCATAGAAAATTCAAGAGTCTGAGGCCTAACTTCGAATTAGAGAGGTTTTACTGTAATTTCCGAAGCTATACATTCAAATCGAGAATAGTTGATGCTCTCGATTTAAATGTATAACTTTACATATTCGTTGTGTAACACATCATTACTGCATTAACTCAAGCAGAAAAATATTTGTGATAAAAAGTAAAGATACATCTCTTTAAATGTCCACGTTTAAGCTCATAAATATCATAAAAACTTTAATATTAAGTTAAATAATTTTAATTTCTAAAAATTATCTTTACATATTGAATTTTTTCACAATAAATAAAAAACGTCTGGTTATACAGCCAGACACGACATACATTTAAAAAAAATTTTCGTAAAATATTTCAGAGACGACTATTTTTACCCACCCAACCTGTGTATCCTAAAGATATCATCGATTGAAAAAAATGTTATCGCTTGTCCAAACGAAAAAATTCCGGTACAAAAAATCAAGGCAAAAATACTGTTATCGAAGTTAACAAAAGTAACGAGAAAATTCGATGAAGCTCAAGGACCAAGTGCACTCGAGCCTTCACGCACCCGCGGTTATCGTGTCAAACACGGTGCATAAGCTGGGAGTGTCATCGACCATAAGCACCCTTTTGCCGGGCTCTGTGTTTCAATTTAAATCGAATGATTCGGTGTCACTTACCGTCTACATCGAAAAATGAAAAAAAAAAAAAAACTTTTTTTTTGTGGGTGCGATCAATTACGAGAAGGGACAATTGAATAAACAACATAGACGAACAAGTTCGGAGTGCTTCGTCAGTCGGGAGAATTGCAGAGGAACACTCAGTCTAATACGCTCGCTCGAGGGTTGGAACTCTTAACCAAATTCGATTACTCCGTCGAGGCAACAAAGTAACTCGGGCTGGATCCTACCTCCGAGCCTCTTACGCTTATTGCGTGATTCGGCTTTCGCATTTCTCTGTTTCTGGTTTTCTCTTTTTTTTTTCTTTCTTCCTCGACCCTCCCGTCGTAAACTTCGGTAAACCTGCATGCTGAAAATCAGCGGACCGGTGCTTTGGTTTTAGAGATTTTATTTTTATTTGTTCTTCTTTGAGTGTTGCTAAAGGTTAGAGTGAACGCTGTAAGTAAGCTTGTTTCTTCGCTGTTAAGTTTATTTTTGTTTTGATAGTATTTTTACGAGCAAAATGGATTTTACAGATGTTTTTGGACAGGATTGGCCAAAAATAAAAAATCAAATTCTATTTCAATGCAGCATTCCTTTATATCTCCCTTTTGAAAGAACCAAGTTTATTTTACTTCGATTGATTTTATGGATTAGGTTAAGGGTGGTTCAGTTTAAAAAAAAAAAATGAATGGCTGTTTGATGAATTTTATCAGTTATATTGAAGTTGGATCTAGTTTCAACTAATATTCATCTAGATTAAATTTAAAACTGAAAAGACAATAAAATTTTTTACGATATTTTTTATAACTATTGGTCATAGTTATACCTTTCAACATTCTGAATTTACTGCACATTCTGAATTTTCAAAACGTTTATCACAATAAAAACGCTCTAAATGCTTACAATAAAAATAATGGACAGTCGAAAGTGAAAAAAAAAAAAAATTGCTTTTTTATTTACGTACATAATAAAATTTATTAAATGCAAAACTAAATTTTAACCACACAACGTCTATTTTTCATAATAACTAGATGAGCTCTGTCAGTGACAAAAAAAAATTTACAAAATACTGCTCGAAATATCGGGATATCTTAGAGGCGGTAACAACCAGTATTTTCCGAGGGGCTACGCACTCCAGAATCACAAAAAGAATCAGATATAAAAATCAATATAATCAATAAAATATCGATTTCATTTCAAGTAAAAATTTTCAAAAAATAATATTTTTAACAAAATATTAATTGAAAATGGATCCAAGGCTCTAAACTCTTCAAATTTGCCAAAAGAATCGCGAAAGAATCAAAAAGAATCAAAAAGAATCAAAAAGAATCAAAAGAATCATCAGTGATTCTGGAGTGCGTAGCCCCTCGGTATTTTCAGCCGAAAAATCGTTCCAGCTTTGAATATTCAAATTATCCCTAAAATCACAGACTAATGATCTTCCATAGCTGCACATAGTTCGGGGAGTTGAAGTTAAACGTCGCGGGTCTAATTATAAATTAAGTTGTTTTGCAGGTTGTCGCACTTGCAGCTGCAGCACTTCCCTCGTAGACGACAGGCGAATCCTCACCTCTGCGTTTAATTCAACGTCAAGCGATTCCGCGGTCTTGCGGTCTCGCGCCTCTTTCTCGAAGCAATTAAGACTCGCATTGTTAATTACCGTATCCTTCGAAGTCTTCTCAATTAAACCCTCAAAAATAATAAAGAAAATCATTATTTCGAACAAAGGCTCGCTGGTGGTATCAAAATTTCAAAATTACACTAATTAAGCGGCCAACTTTTAACGATTATTGCACCTTACTTACTTTTGTTTCGAGCTATGAAAAGTCAAGATAACGCTGCGTGCATACTAAGAGATTAGCAAAGCACCGCTTAACTGTAAAAACTTAGAGTTAAAAATTTTTCTTTGGAAAATGGATACTGCTGGATTAAGGATTTTTTATGTATTCAAAAAGTTCTCTATGTTCTTGTGCAGCATCGCGCGTCGACAACTTTCAACTACTTTTGTGCCAACTTTTTTTTTTCTTGAATTTTTAGTTCAATAGAAAGTATTTCTTTACAAACATTCAGTTTGCCTTGTAAGTAAAACGTGTTAGATTATCAGAATATTTTCTCAAACATCTTAAAAAAGTCATTTTTAAATCGAAGTAATTGAAAAAATCATCGGTGATTTTAGAGAACACAATAGGGTTGGCAACTTTTTGAAATTTATAATATTTTTTTGCTTATTTAGTTAAAATATCCTAGACAAACGAAGGGCTAGAGAGGTCATGGGCATTATGACCGGACACTGCAACCTTCGGTGCTACACACACAAAACGCAGGGGCATAGTAACCTGTGTAGATGGTGTGAATCAGAGGAAGAGACCCCGTGCCACTTCCTATGCAAATGCCCTAACCTGACAGGCCACCGCCTGAAATGGTTGGGAACCGGGATCCTGGATCCTGAGAGCTTTTACGGAGTGAGTGTGGACAACATACTCGAATATTGCAGGGTGTTAGGACTCACGAACACTCCAGAGGTATAGCAAGGGGGACAGGGATACAATGGTGAAAACTAAGTGTCCCTAAGCTTAGCACCCGTATGCTGTGATTTAATAATAATAATAATAGTTAAAATATCGAAAAATAATCGTCACGTATTTTTTCTTTAAAAAAAAAAAAAAAAAAAAACTAAAATTAAAGAACTACAAGTGTTTAAATTTTTTTTAATTTCAATATATATAGATATACTTCTAATGGGATTTCGGGCTGACAATGACTTCTTAATTTTCTTCTTGCTCAATTTTGATTTAAAAATTAAAAAAAAAAAAAAAATGCTAAAATTCATTAAAAATCAAGTACTTTTAAAAAAATATATTTTTAAAGTACCGTTTGCCAACCCTATTTTCTCGTCACGTTTCTAATCTCACTACAGCTCAAAATATCGCTCTCCTAAAATTTAATGAACCCAAGTAGATTTAAAAACAGTTTGGGTTCGAGCT
Organism: Encarsia formosa; assembly: GCA_038277355.1. Lineage (NCBI taxonomy): Eukaryota > Metazoa > Arthropoda > Insecta > Hymenoptera > Aphelinidae > Encarsia > Encarsia formosa. The sequence continues at coordinate 21,163,174 of CM076184.1, forward strand.
AGCCCCGAAATATCATCCGACAGCAGCTCCTAACGTTATCAAACATCGTAGAATTCCCAAGTAACCCGAGAAGCGCGCAACAGGCCGCGAAGTTCGACAGAAGGAGTATCGATGTCTCGCAGCGGCGTGGGTCGCTGATGACGGCTCATTCGGATGAAAATTCCTCGGGTATCGGGTGTCCCAAGAAGCCCAAGATAATAATAAAATATTTTAAATTTGAATAACCCGGCAATTACTCCCCGGAAAGAGAGAGGGCCATTAAGGGGTGGGCTGGGGTAAGTCGAATGGGCTTACCCCTGTCTTTGTGACGGCCCGTCCGACTGTTTACCGGATAATGACTGGATAATGCCGGCGGCTAATTTCCGGGGGGATTATTCCCGGAGACATTGTGCGGCACGTCTTTTCAACGCGCCTCTCTCTCTGTGCTATGGGCACGGCCCCATTGTAATCGGGCGCCACTTGCCCTGTTTCACCCCCATTGTTTCGGCCCCGTATCACACCCCCAGCCGCTTTGTCATTGATTTCGAATGGTTGGTTAATTTTGACGAATGATTATTCTCTCCTAAACATTTGGGATTGATTTAGTGAATTTGCGTGGACTGAGCTTGCAAGCTCGAGGTTTAATTCGAATTTTTTTATGAATTTTACGCCTCGTCTGTCGCTGTAAATTTTCTAATTAATAGGCAAGAATAATGTGGTGTGAGCAAAATTTGTTATTAATCGAATTGGTTAAAAATAGTTTTCTGGACAATTAAAACTGGGCATTAACTAACCAAATTCTGTCAGGGATCTAAAAATCCAATCATAATTAAATTCAAGTATAAATATATATTTATAACGTTAGAAATTCATCTTCCCAAATAGGATACATTTGAAGCACCTAAGATTTTGTTTATTTCAATCAGGTTGAAATAGAATTATCACTGCTATCAATTTCTCGAAAATCCTTTTAAAATAGCTATTAAAAATTTTTTTTAAATTAAGAATTTAAGCTACTACTTACACAACTAAATATTTTGAAAAGAAAAAATTAAAAAAATTGATAATCTCAAAAGTACTATGTTATCGTAGAGGATAAGGAAACGAGGTCAAAGGGCGTCGAGACTTATCCAAAGTGGACGTAATTCATTTGCGTATCTCGCCAAAGCAAAACAGACATGCGAAATCAAGTAGGCGTCGAGGCCTAATTCGCTATCACTTGTTATCAAGCCCTTCTGACTGGAATCATCAAGATTTCACGCGAGCCGCTCATTTTTTTTTTCGTGTTCTACAATCTAAGTATTTAATTCGAAGAGTGCATTAATTTGTAGTACGACTCGGCGTTTGGTCAGACATTGGTCAAACATTTTTTTTTACTAACTTTATTTTTTATTTATGTTATATGTTTTAATTACCGTTTAGCTCCAACGAATGGAAATAACTTTGGAAAATTAATATTAATAATGTTCGCGAAAAGTTCGTATACGATATGCAGTACAATATAAGTTAGAACAAAGTTTGCCCAACTTTTACACAATCTCAAGCTGTTTAATTAGTTTTCAAGTACCAGTTTAACTATTCATTTTTACTCATAAAGCAAAACTTGCTACAACGGATAAATTTTTACGCTATCCCCGTAAACTTTTTTTTTTATTTTTACGATAAACCGTAAAAAAAAAGTGGAAGAGTAAACATAATCAGTCGATAAAAAGCAAACCTAGTTAAATTCTCATTGTCATGGTCGGTAATCTCGCCCGAGTAAAAGCTGGCGTCGATGTTAATAACACCGCTTCTTTTACACGTCCGAGCGATCGTAACAGTTACCGGAAAAGCCATAATGAGCGCGAAAACGAGACCCCGAAAACACTCGGCTTTTTTTTTTTTTTTTTTCACGCTCCAAGGCGTAAATTTTATTTACACGCTCGGTTAGATTAAAATTATGTGTTAAAACCATTTTTTTAGTTCTCTTCTCGGTTCTCTTAAATAAACATTTTTTGGTTGCTAGAAATCAATTTTTTTTAAATAAACAAATACCGTGTAAATTATTTTGCCCGGTATATAAAAAAAAAATTCATATTTTTTTGAGTTTTCACATATGGAGGAAAAAGGGGATAAACCAATAGTTAGTCGGAACTAGATCAAACGATTTTAAGCTCAAAATTTCGCGTTTGAATTCACGTCAAAGCGAGAGGAGGAACACTCGAGAGTCACCGTCAAACGTACGTATATAAGTGAGTACGCAAATCCTCTTCCTCCTCCGTTTGCGGTTTGTTAAATCCAGCGGTCCGCTGTTGCAGTTACACGAGCTCCCAACTTTGTTTACTGATTCAAAAATTCGTCATATATTCCATATGCAAACAATGTTTTCAAAGCAAAAAAAACCGCGATTTTCAAACGAGTCTACTTTCGGCTATGAATAATAAATCGTCTTCGTTCAAGAGCAATAGCGCGGTAGTATGCAAATTGCTTGTGCAAAATACTCGTTTATAAAGCTATTAAATATCCAATTAAAGTTAATAAATATTTGATTGCTCGATAATACCAAAATCGAAGTAATTTCAAAAGGCTTTTGTGTCCGGTTAATATCGGCGCCGTCGTACTTTATTGCAAGAATAATAATTGTTCTTAATTATTCGTTACGATTGTACTTGCATATTCAGTGTTCGTAATCAAAAGCTTTCATGCCGTTATTGTTTAGCACAGTCCGGGTTAAATTTTACTCTTAAATTGCTTGAACCGCCCGCGTATTAACATTTCAATTTGAACGTATCAATTTTGCAGTTACGAGAAATCCAGATTTACGACGCGTGTACCGACGATTAATCAGTCTCTTCTCTTTCCCGGGGCCTCCCGAAAAAAATCCTCGGAAGCTCTCTACCCTCCTATAAAAGAATGAAAAATTGAAAAATAACCCGCGTCCGGTGTAATTAACGACGCGGACGAAATTGCCTTGGTGGCGATAAAAACGAGCGAGATGCTAACTGAAATACATCCCACGATTGACGTATTAAATATTAAAAAACAGAAAAAAAAATTGGTGGCGTTTGCATTTTACTCATTGGGGATTTGCGTGATGTAATGCATGCTTTTTACGCTAGGTTGGTGATCGATTCCGAGAAAATGTTTCCGGCTTTTTTTTCAAAATTAATTTTTTCTCTTACCAAGCTGTTTTAACTCTTTGACCAAAATTGAAAAATTTTTGATTTATTAAATTTTTCAAATGTATCGCTTGATTTGCTAGATTTTTCGAACATAAATTTTAATAGTTCATTGATTAACTATTAATGGGATTCAGAAATAAACAATCATTTTCGCTGTGATTCAAAAAAAATAATGCTTCAATAAAATTTTGCCAAAGTACTTTGAAAAATATTTTGAATAACAATCATGATTAATTAAAATTAATTAGTTTTGTAAATTAAATTCGTTGAATTCATGCCTTTATATGTGTAACTCAAAACATTCAATAATTTTGCAGTTAATGTATTTATTACTTTTTATTTTGTTGAATACTACAACAAAAACTTTTAAAAATACCGCTTCTGATCCTCCCTTTTGAATATCTTATAATATAATCATGCTCTTTCTTCCATAAAAAAAACCTGAACTATAAACGAGACTATAAAACAGTTTTTTTTTTTTTAAATAAAGAAACCATTACTTCTAGAATTCTAAAACTTTATCAATCAACTTCATAATTCTCAAGCGTGAAGAAAAACACCGAGTACAAATTTTTTAAACAAAGTAAAATTTCAGCCTCAATTTTTCGACCCCTATAGCACAGAGTTACTTTGTCGTAGAGCGAAAGAAGAAGAAGAAGAAAAAAAAAAGAAGGTAAAGGGAGAGAAACGAGCGCGCTGGAAAGTTGTTGCACGAGAGTAGCGGCCAATTCGATTTGACTTTCTCCAAACGTTTACATCCCCCCCCTCTCCACCGAATGTGTGTGTTTGCAATCTTTAAGTAAAAAGCTCTCCGGGTGTGTACGTACGCCCTTTTTTCAATTTCTTCCCGGCTCGCTCCCTCGATTCATCTGCCTGGATTATTTAAAACTCCTTTTCGATTCTTCTCCCCCCGAGTATGATTGAATACATATTTCTGCGAGACGTTGTAATTTGATCGATAAGAAACAGGACTTTGAAATGCACGATGTTTAAACACCGTTCGGAACTTTTTACGCGGGATATTATTATGCCTTGCGCTGGCACACTCGATCTAAGACCATCGCCGAACCCATCAAACTTTAATGCATACTTCATATCGATGATCGTAAAAATTCTATCGGAAAAAAAGTTTTTCAAATCTTATGGTTTTAAGTATGCAGCTTAAGTTAGCTCATATTGAGGTTATGTTGAGTTTGAATCTAATTTTCCAAGGCGCGAAATTTAAAAATCGATCATTATTATAATATCGTTTAAATCCTTTAGTTTAGTCGAATCAAAACATTTATAATTATTTTCTATACTTATACCTACACACAACATTCCGAATGGTTGGAATCTACCCATATCGAATTTTTGATTACCTGAACCACTTTCGTACCAAACTCGGTCTCTATTAAAATTGTAGCAGTCTCGATATAATTATCATAAATACAAGTCGCACAATAGGGTTGTCAACCAGTACTTTAAAAATATATATTTTTTTTAAAGTACTTGATTTTTAATGAATTTTAACATTTTTTTTAGAATTTTTAAATCAAAATTGAGCTAGAAAAAAATCACGGAGAGAAAAAATACAGAAATTTACTGTGAAAGTCGCGCAAGAAATTTGTGCTTCAGGATAGCGCGTGAATTTTGTGTGAGCGCACAGAAAAAATCTTAAGCCGTACAGTAGCGAGCCAATTAGAATCACGCGCTCCCGAATAGAAAAATAGCGCTCGGAAGTATTTTTCTATTCGGGAGCGCGTGATTCTGATTGGCTCGCTACTGTACGGCTTAAGATTTTTTCTGTGCGCTCACACAAAATTCACGCGCTATCCTGAAGCACAAATTTCTTGCGCGACTTCCACAGTAAATTTCTGTATTTTTTCTCTCCGTGATTAAGAAAAGTTTTTGAAACTACTGGTTAATGACGTCATTGACCCGAAATCCCATTAGAAGTATATCTATATATATTTAAATTTTAAAAAATTTAAACACTTGTAGTTCCTTTAATTTTAGTTTTTTTTTAAAAAAGAAAAAATATGTGTCGATTATTTTTCGATATTTTAACTAAATAAGCAAAAAAATATTATAAATTTCTATTATAGAAAAAATAGTGATTTTATTTTGTAAATTTTGGATTAAATTAGAGTTATATTGTTCATTTTCTTTTCTCTTCCTTAATTACCACCTAGCGTACTATATCCTATATTTCTGTATTATATAATGTACAAAGGGCTCAAAACCCGTTGAAAAAATAAATAAATAAATAAATAAATAAATAAATTTCAAAAAGTTGCCAACCCTATTTCAAATTCCTGAGCTTAAAAAAATGAAAAGTAATTTTTACAAATTCTAGACATTTTGTAGTGTGATTTAAAAAATGTTTAGGTATTTGATTTGTTTATTCATCGCCAAACTTTTAACAAAGCCTGAAGCCCGAAATACAAACCGGTTTTAAACAAAAGCTAGAATTTCAAGAAGTTTTTTCACCTCCCGAGAAGATCGACCACTCGGCGATCAAAATTCGAATACTTCTCTCAGGCACCAATAATTTCCAGTCGGTCCCCTTAAGCGCGAGATTAAGCGGAAATTGCGCTGGTAACCTTCTATCCGCGCGGCTTGCGTACACGCGTGGATAAACAAGTACATCGGGGTTTTCGGGTGGAAACGCCCGCCCGGGTCTCGACTTAATAACGGATGCCGGAAGTGGCGCACTGGGTTTTAGGTGCCTGCCTGCCTGCCAGCCCAGAGATACCAATATGCCAACTGAGCGTTTGTGTGCGCTTCTCTCTCTCGCTCTCTCTTCGCGCGAGCACCACGTGTGTTTACTTTGAGATTTCGAAATTTGGCCCTGCGCTACCGCCGCCACGTGAAATTGAACGCTGCGGTTTTGATAAAACTACGGGAGAATTAATTGGTTTGTTCAGAGAGCTCGCGGAAGTTTATCGTTTGTTTTGTTGCTCTGATTAGCGATTTTTAAAGATTTATTCGGGTTTGTTGGAAGTATGAGTGGAGTGCGACTGTCAAACTTTGTATTTAAAAATTAATAATTTTTCGACTGTCCTAAAAAAAAAAATATCTAAAAATTTTATAAAAATTGAGCTAGAACTATACTTGTGATGAAAATGCTTGCCTTTCTTAAAGTAATTTTTTAACTCTGATTTTATTTAAATATGAAACAATCAATGGGTTGGAGTCCAAAGTCTGTGGGATTATGGAAGTTCAATGTTTCGTTTGTTATTGTGATACAAAAATTAAATTTTATTATAAAGACGAATGAAAAATCAATTTTAAACTCTTAGAAAAAAAGAACTCGAGAAATTTTCATGTAAATTGAAATTATTTTTTCGAGTCCCAAAAACAACCATAAAAAAATTACCAATTTCTTTTTCCCTCATGAAAGTCTTAATTATTTTTTGGGTTCTTAACAGAAAAACAACTCCAAGAACAGGTATGTAGAATTTTTTGATAAACATCACTCGCGAATTCAAAAAAGTTACTTAAAGCATTATTTTCGCACGAACCTCTGAAAATAAAAAAAATAAAATACTCTCCCCCAATATTTTCCCAAACTCGTCGATTCTCCCCCTCCCAGACAGTGTCAAAACACTCCTCCTCCGCCTTAAAGGAGAACAATCGTCGCTGTTGAAAAGAGCTGTTCAAATAAAACATTTGCCACGAAGCAGAAGTAAAAATCATTCCGTCTTGGAAGTCTCTAATTGCGACTGCTCGCCTCTCGGTCGCTAATTCCTCCCACCGCCCGTACAATTTGTAATCAAGACCGAGTGTGGCTCCCCGCGCTTTTTTTACCCTCCTCAAACCCTTCCTTCTTTTTGCCGCCAAAGCGAAACGTTTCGCGAGCGTCAGCGTGTATGAACCAATTAAATGTGAGCGGGGGATACGGTGCCGCATGAAAAACGCGCCGAAGGAATGGCGCCACGTTTTTTACTCCCACCACCCCCCGCCTGGGGATGGGTTTTAAGTTATGGGAGGGCGTTTGCCTTTTTTTTTTTTTTTTTTAACTTTTTGATGTCGCACTGGGAGGAAAAAATTGCTTCGCTCTTGGGTCACCGAAAAATGTTATTTTTTTTTTTTTTGCCTTGTGACCAAAGGAAAATGTATATGATTAAGTTGGATAATCTCTTGTAGAATTGTCTATTTTTTGGTTTGAATTTAGTTCAAGCAGAATGTTTTTTGATTGTATGTATTGGAATAAATAATATTTATGGGAAATTTTTGTAAACTCTTTCTTCAAGCTTATATATATATGTATTATATTGCATCTATTTATTTGAAAAAAAAGATATTCAAGGATTTGGCTAATTATGATGTATTCCAAAATTTTGAAAAACATAGTTTTCTTGGGTTTTCTTAATGAGAAATGTAATGTCAAATTAATTAAATATTAAATTAAGAGTAAATCTCTTCATTTCTCATATTTTATACCACACAGTGGCTAATTTCACTTTTTATTTTTATTTTTAATAACTAAACAAATTGAAAAAATTAAATTTTAAATTTTAGTAAGTATACACACAGTGTCACATAAGAATTTAAATAATCTAATTTAATTTAATTATGATGTCATTAAAACTCTTGAAATCTTAATTTTCAAAATTAATTTTTAATAATCCCGCGAAACTTTCTCAATTTAAACATTTGTCTCATAATATTTTAATTTTTCTTTCCTTTGAATAAAAATTTAAAACTTACTTACCTTATAAACAAGAGCAAAATGTCTTCAACGAAGAAAATTATATTTTACTCATACACGTACGACACTTCCGAAGTCTGGAGAGTTCATTAAAACAAATTCATCCCTCGAGACAAAACTTGTCGAACACAATGCGAGTGAATAATCAGCTGCGCCCGAATAAATACCATCGTTACGTCTCCGGCGCCCGTCATTGTATCTCGCTTGTATCGCACTCGGAAGAAGATACGTCAAAGAAAGGAGGAATACACGCACTTGAGAAAGTTGAAACTGCCAAACGTGCATTGTGCCTTGGTATTAACCCCGCGTCTCGTTTTCTTAAACGCTATTGGTCCGTTCAATTTTATTCATAAATTCGTTTTTAGGATTCATAATTTTTCGTACGTAACCAAAGTCATTCATCATGGGTAAATTACCGTCACGTCACAATTTCATCAGTCCACAAAAGTTTAGATGCTAAAAATAATCTAATTAAATACGAGCGAAAGTTAAAAAAAAAAACTTCTTTTAGAATGACACATTATAAAATTTCATTTTCAAAGCTACCTTACGGTAAAAAGAACATTGAAACAAATTTTTTAAACTATAATAAAAATCATGTCCGCAACAGCTCCGATCATGACTCATTTCTGATTGTTATCATTTTAACCCATAACCAGATGCAATTTGATTTTTATAAAATTTCCGCTATAATCGAAGCACCCAAAACCAAAAAATCTTGAAGCGAGAAAAACACGAGTTTCATAGCTAGAACATAATTCACAGAGGCGTATAAAACTGAAACACGCATTAATAAAGTTATAAATGCTTGTGCTCCGCATCGCCCGGGCCGTGTACGAGTCGTTAATTAAATTGGACTCGCGCGTCGTTGGCATCGTCGTCGTCGTCGTCATCGTGGGGAATGAAAAGGAAACTACTTCCTGGGGGAGAAAAGCCTTTATTCCTGTAGCCGTGCATTGTTAATCCTTTTGCCTTTTGTTACTCCCCAAACGGAGAGCGGGGATGCGTACATATGAATCATCTCCTGCGTATCGATAATCACGCTCGAGCGGGAGTTTTTAAATTCTTAAAGTCGATTTATCCATGCGAATAGCAAGTACTTTTTTGGGCTTGGTTTATCTTAGGCAGTGTAATGAATAATTTTTAGACAAAATTATATAAATAATTTTTCTATAATTGTATTCAAAATAAAATTGTGAAAATTAGAATTTTTTTTTTTTTTAATTTATTAAATGAGGTCAAGTCTATAGGAATACATTAATAATATAATCTGTATTAATTATGACACTAGTAGCATACAAGGTGGTATAATAATATTCGGAATTATTTTGTTAATTATATGAATATACTAACATTTGTTTAGAAATACGAGCATAATTCATGTATAAAACAATGAATTCAGTATATCTAACATTACAGCTTGTTAGCTCAAGACTAGACTAAGTCTAATACTTGTAGAATGTAATAAAACATTATCATGTATCATGGGTGTTTTGAATATTCTATTTTCTCTAAGTTAAAACATACTATTGTGAAAAATAAATTTTTTCTTCAGTTTGGAGCAATCAATTATTAAGATCAGATTATTAAGTAAATTATAGGCATAAAGAAGATCAATTCGTTCGAGTGCTGTACTAATGTTTTGTATACACAACATTCTTCATAAATTTCATGTACCATTGTCAGTGCATTGGTTTGTCAATTCTAAGAAATTAATAAAAAATTCTTTCGACCTTTTGACAGTCATACGCAGCCGACACTTTAATCATTTTCACGAAATAAAAAAGCAAAAAAAATCCAATTTTTCCCCCTTTCGAAATTCACAATTCGGGTCCTCCCCCCGCCCATGTATCACGTGAAGCTATTCATATTTCTCAATCCCATCAATTTCTGGCTCATAAAACCCGGAGTAGACGAAAATTTCTCGGTGGCACACTACTAGTAAACCCGATTCGAAAAAGAAAAAAAAAAAAAAAAAAAAAAAAAACCCTCTCAACAAACTGCAGCAGCACGCCAGGAAGGTGATTCGGGCCGAAAGAGCAACGTCCTCGCTATCTCTTTTCCATAAAGCGAATCGCACGCGCTTCTATTGCTTTTCAAAAGCTCTCGTCCCTCCTCCTACCTGACAGCCGAGATAAAAATACCAATTTTACCCAGAGCGCACGCGTCTTTTTTTTTCATACCCTTTCAATGTTTAAAAACGCTGCGTCTTTTATTGAAAAAAGTCGAGGGACAATTTGCAATTACAACTTTGAAAGCTGACCCTGATTTTATTTAGAAAATAACTTTTTTTTTATTTGGTCAGTTATTATTGAGCTTACTTTTTCTTCACACAGTCATGAGTTTGAATCTTACCTGCTTGTAAAGTACTTCTCAACTCAAACTGAAAAAATCTGCGTTTCAGAGATGATACGAAGTATACTGCTCGATGTTGTTTTAATTTCTCGATTGTAAATTTAAGCTATGAAAACTCAACTACTTTGAGTTGATTCCTGAATGTAATTATTTATTTACGTAAACTTTGACTTATTGTTTTTATATTTCTGTGTATAATAGATTTTTTTTTTACACTTTGAGTATAACTCACTCTACATATCTTGAAAATATGCTGTTTGGGCAAATTTTTTTAATAATCGTTCAGAAAATGCCATGTTCAAAACATTATAAACTCAAAATTTTTTATACAATACGTATGATCTAATTTATTTTTATAAAACAACCCTAAAGCTTAAAAGTCGTGACAAAATAAAAAGTCAAAGGTAAAAGTAAGTCGTACGTGACCCTTTCGGGTAAAAAAGGTACGTCTTTGATTGAAAAAAGGTAAGGGATTACCGGTGGGTACCCTTTTGCAATTACAACTTTGCAGGCGCTGCGCTTCGGCAAATATTTGCCAACACATCTCCTTCGGAAAACTTTTGTGTGTGTTTACATACACACACACACGTAAGGGGGGGGGGGTGAATTTCGGTCGAGTTGGCTCGAATTTTCCGCCGGGGTTAATCCCGCGGTGTATCAGGATTTTACGGGGGGCTTGCCACGGAGGAGCCGGACTTGCGGTTGGTCTTTTGCATTTACGATATAATTGTGCCTTACTTCTTTTTTTATTTCTTTCGTGGCTCTCCCCCACCCCCTTTTTTTTTGTCGTACCAGCGAGTGGTTGTACTTTTCGAGTGGTTTGCGATTTCGCAAAGTTTAAATTGGGAGAATGATTTAAGGGCCAAAGTTCGGAATTCGTGGGACAATGAATTTTTCGTGTGGTTTTTTAATGACTCGTCTACGCAAAACTTTTTTTTCAAATAAAAAAAAAAAAGTTTTAGAAAACTGGTTAACTGATTGATGAACTTTTACAATCCAAACGACTTGTAATGAACCGTTAATTTTTTTTAACAAAGTTTCGATGATCCCAACGAAGAAAAATCTTAGTCCAAAATCTGCCACGAATAAAGTTACAATGAGGGAACTTACGATGACTAAAACAATTTCTCTAAACCACTTAATTCATGATTTGAACTTTTGTAAATTGGAAGAAAGTAAACTTTGCTATCAATCCTTTGATACAAGAGGGCGAAAAAAATTTTTTCGACACACCAGCCACGAATAAAAAAATCCTTGCAATTTTTACAAGCTGAAAACTTTTCATTCGGTCATTTTATTCATGGCTGGTGTGTTAAGAATTTTTTTTTTATTAATATATATCAACGGTATGCTAGCAAAGCTCATTTTTTACTAATCTACAAAAGTAAAAGTCATGAATCAAGTGGTTTAGATAAATTTAAATCAGTGAAAGTTGCCTCATTGTAACTTTATTTGTGTCAGATTTTGGTCTTAAGATTTTCTTCGCTGGGACCATCGATTTGTTGTCAATCAACATAAGCACTTTTGTGACTGCATTGAATTGATTATGCCAATTTTCATTTTAAATTTGGACAGACTCTTCACTTATAAGGATCAAAAGTTTATAAATTGATATTTCATATTGTTTTTATTATCTATTTTATGACCTGAATAAGTTATGACCGGTCTTTTTACAAAAAAAATTAGTTTTATTGAAATTTAATATTTCGCCCATAACGAAAGTACCTCGGAAAGTACGTATTCTTGACAAAACCTACCAAAAAAAATTTGACTGTTCTATTACTTTGAAAAAAATGGTTTAGTCTATTTCATAATTTTGAGAAAAAACCGATCAATTTGAAAAATTCCCTCACCAGCACCGAATAACATTTAAATGTAAATAAAAAAGGTCAGTCCTAAAACCCCACGTATAAAAATAGCGTAAGGGCGTCTAAAACAATGAAAGCTTATTTCACGTCGTCGTCGGGCTCCATGCATCAATTTAACGACCCAATAATCCCTCCCCCCACGCGTCACGGACATTCTAAACCATAAAAATCAACCCAGTGACCAGGAGCGTCGGAGGAAAAAGCCCGGTCACAAATCTCGCCCCGGCGCGCGTCCACGTTAAAGCCCTGTGGATCATCTACGTGGTCGGGTCTCGCGGGTCTCGTAAGCGAAAAAAAAAAAAAAAAAAAAAAAGAGTGAAAGAAAACGTGCCACCGCAGCTTCTTATCGCTCGTTCGCCCATAAATTGAGACAAACGGCCATGCGTGAGCGTCCTTTGTAACTTCGTTACGCCCGACGCCCGAGCTGTAGAGATTTTCTCCGAGTCGGAAGTTAATTTTTTTCGCGTTAAGAGATTACCCAGTCCTTGTTTTGCTTTTATGATTTATGGTTTTGTGATGACCAAGAATAAAAATTTGTTTTGTTCAAAGATTTTCATGGTATGATCAGCTGTTGAAAAGATTTTGTAACTGCATCACTCCAAAATCACCAACAAATTAGTCGAAAGAAATACTTAAAATCATTTAAAAACTTCGCAAAGCACTTTTTTTTTAAAACTTTGTTGTCTAAGATAATTTTTAAAATATATTTCCCCTGTAATTTTTAAAAAAGTAAAAAAAAAATCATCGAAAAAATCACTGATTTTGACTCTGAAGTGCACAGCCCCTCGACTGCATCATGTGTTTTTTTAATTGTTTAATTTTACAGTTTTAAGATTTAATTCATAAATTCATTTAAGCTGTGAAGTTTTTTAATCACATCAAAGCTTTTCTTCGAACCCGGAATCTCAAATTATTATGCAGATTAAAAGTTAAATTTAAACAGATGTTAAACCGAAGCCCAGGTTTGCGCGTGGCGAGGTAGCGGCAAAAAATTTCTGGATAAATTAGGTCAAGATGGTAAAGTTTTTTCATGCAGTGTAAACTCCGCTGAACTCTACTAATTTAATAAATGGAAATGCAAAGTTTGAGCTACAAGCTAGTTTAGGTTTCTTTTTTACATTCATATTTTACGTCGTTACCTGAATAATACAAAAATTCTTCTTTTGTCTGTAAAGTTTTGTACGAAAAGGTAGCGTGAGTTTGCATTGAAGAATTCAATCACAGATGAGGAAAGCAGTCTAAAATTTTCTTTCATTGGCCTTTCAGTGTTTTTCCTAAACAGTTTAAAATTGATACATGTTAATGAACTCTTTGACGATAGTTTTGAATTTTCGATTTTCGTATTTTAAAATAAACTTATGAAATGAAATAACTGTGGAAAAAAAAGCTTCGCTCGTCAAAATATTACAGCGACACTCAACGCGTGAAACAATACGCGAAGTCTGGAAATGAAACTTATAACGACAGCTCTTGAGCTAACGAATCGTCTTAGACCGTAAGCATCTGCGAGCACGTTCGAGTGCTTGAATAATGCGTTTAGAAAAGCTCGAGTGTCTCGTTTCTGAGTCTCCTTTATTCGCTAAGCCCGAAGTACCGAAAGCCCCAGACGAAAGGAGAGGGTGTTAACCCTAGCTAGATTAATCTTGTCCCTTCTAAGCTAAATTTCATGGTCAATTTCTTCAAAGCTTGAATAGCTTTACTTTGAACGCGAATCGTGCATTTTATCTTAATCATAAAAAGAAAAAATGTTCAATACTTGTTACGTATATACTGATGTTGGAATAGTACTTTTCGACTCCGATGCGCAAAAGTCACTGGTGTTGAAAAATATTTCACCGTATAAGAACCGAAAACAAGGGAAAAAATATCAGGTTTTGAGGTTAGAAGCAGAAAAAAATAATAATCATGAAAGCAAATTAAAAATTTTTTGTAGGGGAAAGGGGGGTATTTTGGACCGGGAGGTAATTCGGACATTCGCTATTATTTAAAAAAAAATTCAGTGAGTAGTAAAATAAAAAATAGTAGGAGATAGTATAAAGTCTCTTTTATATTTTAGAAAAAAACGAAGTTCAAACAAAAATTTTACTTAAAAAAAAAAATACTAAATCTACAGCATTGATTTCTCGTTAAAAAAACCGTTTTTTTCAATTGTTTTTTGCTTTAAAAAACCTACAAAAATGATTAAAGATTAATAACATATAATAACTAAACAAAAATTCAAGTCCTTAGCTTTATTTTCGTACAAAATTTATATTACAGTTATTGGTTATAATTAAATAAATGTCAATTGAAAAAAAATAAAATTGGGGGCTATTTGAACAGAAATCAGGGGGCTATTTGGACATTTTAAAAGAAGCTAATTTAAAATTAAATTAAATATAATAAGGTAAAATTTTTATACGTTCGTCAAATACTAGATGTATTTGACTCAAAAAAACCATATTTGGTTCTATTAATTTGATTATTACTGTTTAGAGTACATGTGAAATCTAACACAAAAATTGTCGTCTGCTCTGACGTTCAAGTCACACGTTGTGATGGTCTTTGTCCCGCTGTGTGCAGTGGTAGTCAAACAAACTCGACAAAAACTAGTATAAAATTTTCAAATGAGCTGCTGGCAGTGATTTTTTGATAAAATAGGATGCATTAGTTGAAATGAAGTGTTTTTAAGTGACATTTATTAGATAAATACGTGTGAAATTACTTTTGTCCGAATAGCCTCCATCTACTGTCCAAATAGCCTCCGTCACTGTCCAAATAACCCCACTGTAATAGTCTCATAATATCCTAAATTTTAGTTTTTTTAACGTTATTTAAGTAATAAAACTTTGCTAAACTTATTGCTTATTGCAACATTAATAGGGCTAAATAATTTTTGACCACAGAAAAAGTGAGGTTATTTTTTTTTTAATAATACTTGCAGTGACCGAGTGCAACTGTCCAAAATACCCCCCTCTCCCCTATTTTGTTGTTGTTGAAGATTATCATGTTTAGTCTTTTAAGTTTTTCAAAACTTTTATATCAATTTTGATAGTCTAAAAACATAAAAATGCTATTGTCTGAGTTACGGTTTTTACTTGTATTATTTTGAAATACGATATTCATTTAAAAAATATTTTTTCAACTTTAATAACTTTAAAGTAATAAAATACATTTGAAGGTACAAAAAAATTTCATTGTTAACAAATATTATTTATTTTGTGTTTCAGGTTGGTATCAACGGCACAGGATTTTCGCAAACCATCAAAATTAAAAGTCTCATACCCCAACAAAACCGGTATTCCAATTTATTTTATAAAAGTACGAAGCGCAGCGAAGCGGATAAAAACTTTTTTTTTTTTCAATAATATCTTTCAATCGGGAAAATTTATCGCTTACACTCTAAAATGAATAATTCACGTACATCATGAATACACCCGCTCGCTGATGTATCGCGGCGTGCAAACTTTTTCGCGTAAACTTACTGACAAAACGTGGCAAGCATAATGCCGCAAGCTCAAAATATGCGCGCGCGGGCGCGAGATCAAACGGCTTTTTATTTTTAACCTAAAAAAAAAGTCTTCTCCGCTCGCTTTTAGAAAAAACAAACTGTGTCACTGGTTCAAAAAACTACACAGCGAGCTCCAAAAAAGAAAAAAAAAAAACGTAGTAGCAGAGAGAAAAAGTAAACTCTCCGCAGCTAATAAAGCTGATTTACGACGAGTCGACCTTCAGCCGGCCAAAGCGTGCAACCAATAAAGAATTTAATAAAACCACCAAATTGCGTGAGCGCCCGTTCTACCGTAAAATATTCGGGGGCGATGCGCGCAACCCAAGCTGGCCGGGCATCATTTGCCTTTGAAAATTACGATGATAAATTTTGAATAAATTTCGCATTATAATTCCGCGGTTCTCCCTCCTCCTCCGCGCCCTTTTTTTTTCCTATGGCTTTTCGATACCAGCCAGCGTCCTTCATTTTTACCAAAATTGAATTTGTAATCGTACCGCGATTACCTCTGGGCGGAGTGGTTTAATAAAGAAAATGTTTATGCCCCGATTAATCGGGTTGGCACGAAACTTTATTACGTGATTTGTTTTTCGATCGGCTTGCAATTTTAATAATTACGAGACCCGTATGATAATGCGGGATCATTGTGTGATGTAGAGCTCTACACGCTCGTACAATTGCTCATTGTTTGGATTTTATCTTCTTTTTTTTTCATATTTTATGGAAAGTGTTGTTGTAATTATTGTTAGTACCAAAATTATCATATTTATGCGCGAAATAAATTAAAGTCCTTTGATAATATAATTTTTTTTAGAATAAATGATAAAAGCGGAGAATGAATCAAAATTCAAAATTATTTTTTACTTCTATTATCCACTCAATATTCAAGTATTATTATTTAATGAAAAATCTATTCTTTTTTGAATTCAATGAAAAAAGTATATAAATAAAATATATTTTTTAATTTACTTGAAATATTAATTAATAAAGAACAATCAACAAGCGATTTAAAAAGGGGTTTTAAAGTCAATTAAATTTCAATTTTAATTCAAAGTTTCATTTTCAATCGTCCGGATCTTTCCGTGACAATTAATTGTAGGCTCAAACGCTTTATCAATCGAGCCGAGCCAATGAATTTCGCATTAATCGAACCGCGCGTACGCGTCAGAAACTCCGGGTATTAGAGTTGCGACACAATTAAACAACTCCTCTTTCATCTAAATTTTACGCGTATCTCCTAATACATGATTCAACGGGTTTCCGATTGACATTCATCCGGCTATTAAACGACAATGAAGTTCTCGAAAAATCGTTTGATTAATTAAACTTTGACTCTTCCAACAATTTATTAATTCAATTTTTTTCCGATTTTTAATTAGAATTAAACTCGTGAGATTTATTTGATTTAAAAGCCTCTTTTCGACATCGGTTCATTTGTTTAAGTGATTTTCGGCCACGCGAAATGATTAAAACGAATGACTTTTATATTTGAAAAAAATTTATCTGTCGAGAGAGAGGGAAAAAATATTTTACCAGAATTGAACGACAAGAGAAAAATGTATATTATTCCTCATAAAATTAAAAACACCGGGACTTGTTTGGTATTGTTTTTTTTCCGAGGACAAAGCTTGTCGACGAAAATAAATTTTTATCGGTTTTATCCAGTGATTTGTCACAAAGCGAATCGACCAGTTTTCAAAGCATGCAGATCATATTATTCTTCTCTTTTTTTTTTCGACAATTTTTTATATTTATTTCAACAAACGCTGCGAGGGTAGAAATCTCGAGTTTTAGCTCGTACTTTACATTACCTTAGACTCTCGCGGGAGCAACTAAGCCGACTCCGAGAAATAAAACCCTAACGCAGAAAGAATGAGAAGGAAGACGAAAAAAATAAAGGAGAATTGACAACGGACGGCTTGCTGACACGAGATGCGTCGCTAAGTGCCGTGTGATTTATTTAAAGGGATGCCTTTCGTTCATTTATCGCCCTCTCTCTCTCCCCTTTATCGTTGTCTCTTTTTACCCTTACACTTTGTTTTTCTCGCTAAGTGGCCTGTCGTCTTTCTTTTCTCCTTCGAGAATAAAGCGCGGAGGATAAGGCATCTAGTCTTTGCGGTGAAAAATTCAAACTCATTCTTTATTCCGAGCACCCGTTGATTAACGGAATTTAAAAGATTCTCCTACAATTTAGTAAACGAGACGAGCAATGGAGATCCCTAAGAGATGAAGTCGGAGCCAGTAGTAAAGACCCTGTTCAGTCAGACGGATAAGGTCCGTTTCCTTTGTATTTTATAGCACATTAGATCCTCTTACTTTTAAGTCATAAGCATCAATACTCGAAATAAGTTAATCAACTGTCGTTTTTAAATGAAAATCAGTTGGTCCTTATTATATGCAACGTAAAAAATAAGAAAAGAAACGTAATGTATAGTGAAATAGACAGTAGTTAAGACTCTGTTTAGTCATGCAGATAAGAATGTTTCCCGCATTCTAACCTGAAAATAGAAACTTTGTTCCTTATTTCCGGTAATCATGCGCGAAAATAATCATACTTTTTGTGAATAATTAGAGCTGTTGAGTCACATTACTTTTTTAAAAATCTTTTATAGTACTCTAACTTCAAAACCGGATGTTCAATCGTAATTTTTCGTAATTGATAGTTTTAATGTTGAGTGCTCTGATTAAAACTTTACATTGGAAATTTAATTAACTTTTTGACAGGATTAAATAAGTAGTAAAGATCCTCTTAAGTCAGACGAACAAGATTTTGAGTTATCTTATTTTTGTTATTTATTGAGCCATTGCATCAAATCTTTCTTCTTATAAATTTGTCAAACTCAGAAATTTAAATGAAGTAATTGTAGATTTGATTTCAAGTTTTGTGTTTTAACTAAAGTTTAATTTTCAAATATAAATACCTTTTTTGTCTTCAAAATAACTTTTTTAAATGTGAGACTTATGAGATTAGAGCGGTGCTCGAGTTTAAAAACAGTTTAACCTATAATGGATTTTCTAATGAAAAATTTAAGAAGCCGGGTGGTAGAGTATGAACTGACTTTGCGGAATGAAACACCTTCTTAAGCGAGCTTTGGCGGTGGCAGCCGTGGGGTCACACCTCTTCTGGAATATTTAATTACAAACTTGTCTCGCGTTCCCGAACCGATGCAATTTTAATTTCCGTTTAAGTTAAACGCTTTCAGGGAGGTAAAAAAAAAAAAGAGGAAAAACGCAGAGAAGACAAAAGAAAACCGCTAAAAGTAGGTGAAGCGATTTTTCCGCTTTTCAAAAAGAAAACGCTCGAGAGGAATAAAAAGAGAGGGGTTTGAAGGAGAATGAAAAAACTTACATGAGTCATGTATTCCTTTTGTATCGGGCCGGGAGCGAGAGAGAATTCTTTTGACGAATATTAGCCCGAGAGATGATGAAGGAAGTTTTCACGCTCGCTTGGCTCGATGATTCGGCGAGTGTGACAGCTTAACTTTTGCCTCCGAATCGTGCGGCAAGTAGGTCGAGAGTCGTGCCTTTTTATATCTTTGCGACTCAAAAGTTTCGTAAGTTGAGAAAATCAATGTTGTTATTTCAAGTTGTGTTTGAAATCATGTTTCATTCCAATTTTTTTTTTACTTCACTTCATAGTTTTTTGAAAAGTATAATAACTCTGGTTTTAAAAAAAAATACTAATTATCAAATTTATGTTTCTTACAAAAAAATCATTTTCATCGCCTTAATTAAATGCCGCGAACTTCGCTGGTATCTTTCATATTGAGCGAGGAAGAAAAAAAATTCAGCATGCAATGCATTTCTTTTTTCATTAAAGCGAAGGTTTAAATTGATGCAGAAGCAGCAGCAGCAGCAGCACAAGTGCGGGGCGTCTGCATCGAAAGACTTATTATCCCTTTTTACCTCCTCAGAGCATTAATGATTTTTCGTCGAAAGGAGAAAAACCAATATTCGAGCAGACTGCTGCTGCTGCTGCTGCTTTTAATTATTTCGCGATTCTTACTCTTTTTTCCTCCCCCCTCCCTCTGGCCCCACGAGAGATACACACGCTCGTACAACTGAGATTATTTTTAAAGAAGCAATTCGATATCTCGTTCGGGGAAAATGTCTGCGGTGCGAAAATGGAGGAAAAGTATTAAAAAAAAAAAAAAAAAAAAAAAAACGTGGCAGAAGAGAAAATGTGAGGTTATGTCGAGGCTGTGACAGCATTGTTACGGGCTTTTTATTCTTTTTTATACAGCCGATGGAAAATGCGTTTGGAAATATGAGCTTGGAAATCACTCGAGGGGAGCGGCTTTGATTCAAAGAAACATATAAAAAAATCACGATGGAAGCTTGGGAACTCTTTTTTTTTCCCTACTTTCTCGTTATTACAATCTTTGCGGGGATTTAATTAAATTTGATGCTTCGTGTCGGTAGATGTTGATGTGACTTTTAAGATACATTCCACTTTTATTACAAAAATCATGACGGTAATATAAGAATATTCTCGCAGATTCAATCTGCAAATCAAAAGTTTTTTTTACTGTCAGTCTTTTTAATGTAAATGCATTAACGGTGTAGCAATTTTATGGAAAAGTGAATCGCAGTAAAAAATCTGCTTTCGCCAATATCTTTGTAGATTCTACAATTTTTCTGTTTAGCAAGAGTTGTAACCATAAATATTTATGAATAATATTATCGAAACTGCATTATACGAGTACATTTTTACAATTTGTTTTGTGAGGCGCTAATTTAGTCTAGAATACTCAAATTTTCTAAAAATAATTACTTTATTTCTTATTCATCGGTAATTATTCTATTGCCAGAAGTTGAAATAAATTTAAAATTTTTCAAAATTAGTACAAAGAAACTAAACAGTGAAAATTTATTGTAAATCCTTTTGATCACTACACCATAAAAGCGACGAAAAAATCGTCATTTAAACCCGATAATAATTACAAAGCGTTTAATTCAAAATTTTCCACCGAACGAGAGGGTTATAATCCCAAGTATAGGTTACCATTTTAAAAGAACCATCTTTGAAATCTCATACTAGGGATCATCACCGTGCGAGGCACAAAGGGAGCGTTCGCATTAGGCCCGCGAAATCTAATAGGCAGGGAGCCGTCGGCCATTAGGCTCGGGCCCGAACGGAATTCCGATTGTGACGATCCCGAGGCACGTTTCCTTCGTGCCTATCTATTTCGCGGGGTTGGTGCTCCACACGAACGTGGCATTATGCATCCAAGCGTTTCACACCCCCTGGAATATCGAGTATTGCTGATACGTGCGACTGAAGGATTCGGCCTTGTTGTTCATTGTTATACAATTAAATACTTTTTTTTCCCTATGTTGCGTTTTTTTTTATAATGTGGAGCTACGGTACTTTAAGATTTTGTAGGGAAAACAAGACACGCAGTCATGTTTGAAGAAAATTTTGGCTTTGTGTCAGATTATAAAATGTGCCACTTACTGTTATTTTCATTGCTAAACGGAAGTGATAAATGTAGAAAAGTAGGGTCAAGCGTATGCGACCTCATGTCATCCTAATCAATTAACATTTGAATTTTTAATTTGAAATAAATTTAGTCTTCTGAGAGAGTAAAATTTACTCAGCTCAAAGTTATATAATTATTAAGATTTTCTAAAACTAGTAAAGTGCAATAGTTTGGTTTTCTAAATTTAATTTTTTCTTTCCATTGAAAAGAAAAATAAGTAAATTTTCTATACTCTTGTTGACGATTTCATTGTATACTATTTGTTTTTCTTTTTATTATGTATTATTTCTTGAACTGTCTTGTCTTTTTTTCATCTTTTTATCTCAAACACAATGATTATGTAAATATCTCGGTAAATATACTGCCAGAATGCTTGTTGAGCTTATTCCTCTTTAGTGATTCTTCAATAACTCTCACTATTTCTATCGATTCTGAATAATAAATTTGTTTGCTTGAACAAACTTGATTTTCTACTTAATTTTTATGATGAATTTCAAATTTTACTTAATTCTAATCGTTAAATAAATATTAAGAATTTAAAAATTTGAAACGGTAGTAGTCTAACAGTCCCAAAAACTATTTGAAGTTCTGTAATGTTCCGGTTGCGGTGAATTTGTACTTAGTTTTTTTAAAGAATTTATCGACCACATTCGACTCTTACTTTTTAAACCATAATAATGTATAACTTTTTAAAAAGTAAAAGAAAAAATGTGAAGGCTAAAAACTCGGCTAAAAACTCCGAAGACTCTTCTTCTTCATAATAGAATTTAACTCATTTCAATGACAAAATTAAGTATGTGACTAGTCAACTCTGAATTTTCAAAAAAAAAAGCTACAATGTAGTTTAATTATTTTTATATAGTTTTTCTGTTATAACAATGCCATTGAAATTCATTCAGTACAAACGTCATTATGTTTGAGTACTTAAAACAAAAAATTTGAATTTAATCAATAATAATCCAGAATCGCTTTTTTATCAAACTCTCATTAATCCGTGCATCTAAGATTAACCACACAAAAAGGAAACATTTCCTTTTTTCTCATCAAAAGCTCATCGAAAAAAATTTCATCAAAACTAATCGGCTGCATCCGTTTGGGGTTTCCAGTCACGAATCCGCGTCATTTGCTATGGGTTCTCATAGCGGCAATAACTCGCGGATGTACGCGTAGCCCTTTAATGAAAGCCACCCTAGCCTGCTGCAGCCCGTCCGTACGTGATTAGATGCGGTAACTCTCCCCCCTCTTGTATGATTTTCTGAAGACTTGGAAAGTTTAATCGCGGATGCGGATTATTTTTGAGGTTATCGATCGACTGCAAAGTTCCGAAATAGTTATTCGACAAGTCAGGGACCTCTCGAAACGAATTAACGGTTCGAGGATCGAGCGCTATTTTCGGACGTATCGGATTTAGAGTTTATTTAGATACTCGGTAATTTTTTTTCAAATATCATTGTTATTATCATTATTGTTACTAGAGTCAAATCTAAATTTGTATTTAATTTACACAAATTCATTATCCGTCACAATAAGCAGATCATCAGAAATACTGTCACTATAGTAACCAGACAATATATAAACAGTTTTTCTATATTTAAAGGTAGTAGTGATAGATCCAAGCAATTTCATAATCAATTCAAGATATTTATTTTCAATCTCAGACTATTCGTTTCTATGGATTTTAAACATAGAGATTCTACAAGCTTTAAATTGTGGAAGTTATTATAAAAAATTCTATATGATCTACGAAATTTGTTGAACAAATTTTTTCGATATTATATACTTTAGACCAGTAAATTTTACTTACAAAAATTGAAACCACCCTAGGAAAAAAATACAATTTAAATATTTTTATCAAAAAAAAAATTTTCTCACCGTATTCTCGGTACCTTATTATCCAGAGGGCCGTAACTTTGGTCTTATTTTTTCGAAAGCTCCCAGCCATAATCCCCCGGAAAAAAACTTTGTCCTTTCAGGGGAAAAAAATTGAAGCTCTTCGGAGCGGCAGCACACCTGATCGAAGTTTTTTGGCGTCTCGAGTAGAGCTAAGCGACTTTGAAAGTGAGGTAAGCAGATAAGTCGGCTCCGCACCGGTCGGGCCTGCCTTGTCGGAGTTAAATTATGCATCCAAATGCTTTCATCTGCACGACTTGATGAATTTTCTCTGTGTGCGGAGTGACTTTGTACCGCAAAGACGGGATAACTTGAGAGCTCGGGAAATGATTACTGGAGGACTTAGGGAAGCATTGTCGAGAGATATTGTAAATCAAAATTTTTAAACTCCCGCTCTACCCTCTTCTCCGAGTACAAGAGTCTAACTTGGAATTCAAAGCTTATTGTTCGATCGCAGACAAGACAATAATCCTCGGGAGAATATTGTACTCGACTGATGTCTGTTTGCATTCAAGAGCCTGATGCTCAAGTTCGAAAGCTATCATTCTGAATTTTGAGTTTATGTTTTGGTTATATTTGAGAAATAGCTGAAGCTTGTAAACTAAGATTTAATGAGAAAAAACTCTGTAACGCATATAAATAAATGAAAAACAGCATGAATTCTATTAACTTTGAAGATTATTTATTTCTCTCTCGGATTATAATTTTTCAGATTCGTATTGCCGGAGTAACCGGATACATCACATCAGAAAATATGCTGCAACATGATGACGAAAGAATATAAAAATTTACGCTGACTTCGAGATAAAACAGGGAATCTGATCCGAGAAAAAGTAAAAGATTCTTCCAATATCGCGAAACCGCGTGCGTTAGCGATTACGAATCCAAAACGTTTTGCGCCGCTGCTTCTATGGAAAGTTAAAAAAAAAAAAAAAAGTTATTGTCGTTCATCAAAAAATTTGAATCTGAAAAAACAATTCGAAAACTGTAACGACTTCACAGCGTTAAAATATTGTGGTTCGTTAGCGAGGACAGCCGCGAAAGGGACTTTTTGAATAAAGACGTTTGACTAAGATTCTCCGTAGGTAAAATTTTGCACTCGTCATTTTGGGGGGTGAGGAAGGAAGGGAAGTTAAGTAACTGAGTTGACCCGAATTTTCCTGGCCCGTAATACTTCTCCCTCGGATCCCGCAAAGTTGTTTCTTCCTCGGCTTATATCTTGGCGCTGCCTTACGAGCTAGTGAGTCGTAGGCGGAGGGATGGAAATGACTCGTCGGAAACTCGAAGATACTCGTTAAGTTTCTTGTATCTCCGGGATGAAGTTTTACCCTCCGCAATATACATCGTTTTCCCATCTCTGAGGAGAAGGATAAGGAGCTAAATTTTAAAAGCTTGCGGCTTTTCGATCATATCAAATCCATACACTAATATGAACTTGCCAGCCACCAACTTTGCCAAGGTTGTTTATCTTCGGCGCTGGTATCAAGTTTTGATGAAATTTTAATTTTGTCGTATCGATCCATGAACCTTTGGAGATTTTACATGTCGATAAGTTTGTTTTTATGAGTTACTGGAAAATTTAATCAAACAAAATTATTTAAATAGGTTTGACTTTGTAAGATTATATATGTACTGTATGATAAGATTGTGTTCATTTACTACATCTTGACAAATCATACGAATAAATAAGTTTGAAAATTGACAATTTCTAGTAGATAAGCTAATATATGTCACCATAAAGCTAAAAAAACTTTACTGTTAGAGCATCGACAAAATTTAATTCTTTTAAATAAATCGAATAAACCAATTAGTTCTCATTACACGAAACATTTGTTAAATTTTTTATTCAAATGTCCAGGTTTGAACCTGTCGTTGAAAAACTTTATCAGAAATAAGATGGAAAATTTATCCTGGAGAGTCAAGAAATAATTCTTCGTCTTTTAAAAAAACTTTTCTCGCGGGTAAATATCTGAAAAAGAGAGGAAAAATAACGGGGGTACCAGCATATAAAGGCAATCGGAGGTAGGAAGCGTATTTTTCCATGAAAGACCGAGCATCGGAAATTCGATCCAATTTTGCAAAAAAAAAAAAGAAAGAAAGAAGACAGAAGAAGAAGAAGAAGGAAGGGTAAAAAAATATCGAGGGATCTTTCCAGCGTGCATTAACCACGTACAGGACGCATTACGCGTCATAAATTATACATGTATCCAGCGTGGCGTGGAAGGAAGAATTTGCGCCGTTTTTCTCTCCGGCGCCTGCTCCCCGTGCGAGGCTTTAACTTGCTTAAGGCTGCGGCGTGTGATCAAATGCAGTTTGACGACGTAATGTAGGTCGAATGGCGAAAGCTCTTTATACGGTAAAAGTCGATTTTTCGAATTTTCTTTTTTTTTCCAGATTTTACCGTAAAATGTTTTTTGAAAATATTTTTTCAGCTTGTGAATGGAAAAGTATTTTTAGAAGGATGTTTTTATGATCTCCATGTTGAGATTGTTTTTGTGTCTTTTTTTTTTTATTTATCGAATAATTCCATTCTATGATGATAATTCCTTAAACTGTCAATAAAAAAAACTATATAAACATTAGTTTCCATTTTTGTTTTTTCATAAAAACACAGTTTAATAAACTTTCGTCAAATAAGACTTCATTGATTAATATGTTTTTGCTGTATTATTTCAATTATTTCTCAGTTTTAAATTCTTGCACTATACTTATAAGTTCTTATATTTAGCTTTTCAATCATTAAAATGATTTTGAAGGACCTTTCTTTTATTCAAAGATTTAAACAAAAACCGATCCAATTGGTATTTTTAAATCGAATGACAAATTAAAAAAAGCTAGGAGTTTTGTTTTGGTTAGCTTCCACTCTAATGGCTTTTAAAAAAGTATCAAACAGTAGCACCAACATTTCGGTATCGTGTGACAAATGGGATGTAACAACCTCGGTAAACAGACAAATTACTTTTACGGTACAATTCAATGGTCTCGATCAAGTGAGCTTCCAGTTTCATTGCGATCGTTTTACTCTTTCAAAAAGATACGTACGAAACTGGTCTATTTTTCTTCTCGGGTGCAGCATGCTTTTTTCCGAGCCGCCCTTTTCTCTCATCTCAAATTTCCGATCGATTTTACGCAACCTATTTTATACCCTTTGTTTTGGAGTTTTTTTTTTCGCTTGTTTGTCGATCTTTTCTTTTAAATGTTGTCGGACCTTCAATTTCCTACCAATGGGCCGGTGATAAAAAAGATTTTTTTCTAAAAAGGTGCCGGTTTTAATTAAAATTTGTAAAGAATCTCTTCTTACAAGCAACGAAAAATATTTTCGAGAGCTTTTTTTACGTTCAAAAAATTCATTAATATTTTTAAAATAAATGAAATTCTTCTCTACAGCTTCTTTTACGACTAAAAAAATTATGCAATCGCTATACTTTTTAAAATGAAAATAACTTTGGGATAAGCCAAGCATTGTGAGAAAATGAAAAAAAAAAAAAAAAAAAAAAAAACTCAAAACATTTATGAGTAAGGTTTTCTTTCGCTATTTCTTTTTTTATAATGATTTGATAACGTCGAACATTCAAGAGATTTCAAACTTTAAATGCAGAATACTCGAAAAGTGACATATGAAAGTTTCGGATTCTTTTGCTTATGGCTGCAGAAATATAACAATTTACATTGCATTCTAACACTACATCAACTTGAAATTTTTCTTAGTGATCTTGATGGATACCTCATTAGGTTATTCTACGTTCAACATAATTTTTTGTCCTGCCGAATATGAATCAACATTAAAAAAAAAATGAAAAAAAAAAAAAGAGGGTTTCGATAAAAACGAACCAGAGTAAGCCTTTCCATCTCTCACGTACCAGCCGCACGGATTCACGTCCGATCGGGTGATCGATGCCCGGCCTCGATGAATACCGAGCGGAGTTGTTTATTAATGCCCTCGTTATTGACGATGCTCGAGGTGCTGATAGTACCAACCCAACCCCTTTTTTCTCTCTTCTTACACCGCTGCCTGTTTTTTTTTTTGTATTCACGCGCGATGATGACCTC
Organism: Encarsia formosa; assembly: GCA_038277355.1. NCBI lineage: Eukaryota > Metazoa > Arthropoda > Insecta > Hymenoptera > Aphelinidae > Encarsia > Encarsia formosa. The sequence goes on from CM076184.1 coordinate 21,190,143, forward strand.
GTCGGCTGATGTGCCTGACCAGCCTTCCTTTTTTCTTTTCTGAATCCATCCTTTGAATTTCGAATGCTCGACTAGTTCTATTCAATGATATATTAAGAGTTAGAATGTAGGTGAAAATCGTTGGGATCGGTGACGAGCGTGAAATTTAGAATTTGAGCCTTTACGAGAATTTTTGGATTCTTTCGTACTGCAGTTGAAATACTAGGTATTTGTTACAGGTAAGCTGTCACCATAAAAAAATTTTTTGAATTCAGCTTTTCTGTCTAAAAATCATAGATTAAAATAATACCAAAAACAAAGAAATATTCAAACCCATAAAGCTAATTGCCTAACGATGTAATTACTAAAGTTTTATAGTTTAAAATATATATTTTCTATCTATAATGGAGATACATTTTGATAAATTTTTTCGATTAATCAACTCTCAAGATCCATATAGTATGTTTTAAAATAAGCTTTCATTTAAAGCTTATTGAAATGTCATAAGAGGATTTTTACATTACATTAGTAAACAAGCTCTTTTCGCAAATGTACGTTTTCAACCCAGCTTTACAGCCTTCAGACATTAGTCCTCGCATATCAGGATAATGTACAAAAGTCAAGCACTGATTATTAAGTGGTTTCAACGGAGTATTGGGATGAGTAGTGTACCATTTGTTGTAGCCGATAGAATTCAGTTCTTCTCCGTTGACTATTACCCACTTACCATTTTCTTCGTGGACGCCAACCCACGCTAGTTTATTATTCGTTCCTAACAGACTGCCGAGATACTGTAAAAATTTTTCAATTTATTATCATAATTCTTGGAGTGATTGAAAAATCAAAGTACTTACTTCCGCCTCATCTTCGGAGTTAATAATAGTTAGATTAGCGCCATCCATTTGACAAGCTTTTTGTGCATTAGCCCAATTTATCAGTTCTGAGACTTTGTAAAGTCTGTGGCATCCAATTTGTGGTTTATAAATATAACCATCTTTTTCACACGAAACTGTATCATCTCTTCGAGATCGAACAGATTCTCTGTTTCGGAAAACGAATGTCATTACGTTTAGTATAAAAAGGCATATGAAAAAAAAACTTATTTCGAGACTTATTTATATGAATCGAATATTAACTTTCTACAGATGTATGATTCCATCTTTCTGTCACATTCCGATATAATAAAGCCAGTACGATTTAGTTTGTGGTGAAGAGAAAAAACTAAACACTCATTGGTAACATATGAAACTTGGTCTTTCAGGTCCGAATAAACAAATTGATTGTAACCAGTATTTTCTAGTGGTGTTCCACTGACTGTAATCCAGTTAGTACCGTTGCTGCGTACCCCAACCCATACGTTATTAGTCTTTGCACTATGTATCATCTTCAAAATATGCTAAAAAAAGGGAAATTTATTTTTAGTATTTTTTTTTTACCTTCATGTTTTACAGATAATTAACTAAATTTCTTTCTCAACCATTATTAGCCAACTAATGAATATTTTCAATTCAGTGAAATACGACAACTTACTTCAGCCTCAGCTTCAGAATGAATTATTGCAAGATTAGCATCCTCACTTTTACAAACTGCTTGAGCTTCGGTCCAATTTAACCAATTGCTAACATTATTGTTATTATTATGCAGTTTGTGACAACCAATTCCTTCTGTGAAAGTGTAACCATTTTCCTCACATGGGGTATTGGATGTCTAATGGGAAAAAAATTTGAATTTAAGAATAAAATTACAGCAAATTTTTATGTCACTAATAATTGTCAAAAAAAAAAAAAGTAAAAATATTTGAAGGAATTAAAAAAAGATTTGCGTGTGCGAATTTTTCGAGGTTTGTAGGTATAAAGCTCTTAGACAAATACTATGATCAACGTTAAAAAGTTTTTACTGTGACCTATAAAGGATTTGGGATAATGTTTAAAAATAAAAATTTAAGATAAAACCATTTCGAGTAGCATATTCAAACAAAAAACTTTATTCACCTTAACGATTAATACTTACCACTGAAATTGGTTGGAACGCAACAATTGCAATAGCAAATGTCAAAAAAAGCATTTTGAAATTCATCCAGAAAGTGTCAGTTAAAAACATTCAATAAATCCTTATGTATTATTTTTTAAAAAACTCAATTTTATGTAAGAAGCTGTTTGATTCTTTGTTTAATTTGAAATATAACTTTGCTTGCTTTGGATTCTCTTTACCGTTTCCGAAAATTCCACAATGGAAAAGTCTAAAAAAATTTGTGTACCTACTATAAATCAAACTAAAATATGCATGTATATATGCGTCACTTGTTATTCTATTTTAACAAAAGAATTTTTTAAAGTTACACAACTTTAAAATATTCTTCATGTTATTCATTTTTATGTGTTAAAAATAAAAATTTAACGGTTTTGGAGGCCTTTGAAAACTGTACTCGAAAACAATGAATAAAAAATAGTATGGATTTAGAATGATCAATCTATTTGACAGTTTTTTTTTTTTTTTTTTTTTTTTTTTGCAAAATATTACATAAAATATCAAAATTCAATATTTGAACAAAATTTAAATCATAACTATTTAATTAAAAATATTTATGAATTAAAGGTGCTATATCTCACGTCAAAGATTCATAAATTATAAGTTGAATCAAAAGGTTTTTGAAAAGTTGTATTTCGAGTTGTATTAATAATTTAAACTGCTTTTAAAAATTATTTTATTTATTTTCACTGATGAAAAACTGTTAGAATTTAAATTATAACGATATCAACGAGGATATCAAAATATTGTTTTTTCCCAAATATACAATGTAATCCCAGATTGATAATTCTGAGACATTAGTCCTCGTATTCCAGGAGAAGGTACCAAAATAAGGCACTCGTTATTAAGTGCTTCCAATGGACTATTCGGATGAGTTGTGTACCATTTGTTGTAACCAGTTTAGGCTAAAGTTTTTTTATCAATTGTCACCCACTTGCCGTTTTCCTCATAGACGCCCACCCATGCAAGTTTATCTTCTGTTTGGTCTAACATTTGGCCGAGATACTTAAAAAAAAAAAGAAATATTTTTATGTAATGTGTCTATGACTTTTGAGTACATTGACTAAAGTCTAATCACTTACTTCTGCCTCATCTTCGGAGTTGATCGCGGTCAAATCGGCTTCTTCCGCCTTACAAGCTCGCTTACAAGCTTTTTGTGCATCGTCCCAATTTTTCTGTCCGGAGACCTTGTAAAGTCTGTGGCATCCAATTTGTGGTTTGTAAATGTAATCGTTTTTCTCATAAGCAATCTGCTTTGCTGAAAAGAAATCATCAAAAAAATTTCAAGTTATCTTTTACATATACATTATTTATTATTATTATTATTATTATATTTTACATTATCTTATCAATTTTTCTCATAAGCAATCTGCTTTGCTGAAAAGAAATCATCAAAAAAATTTCAAGTTATCTTTTACATATACATTATTTATTATTATTATTATTATTTTATTTTACATTATCTTATCAATTTTAGAACCTACCAGTAATGTCTTGATTGAAATTTGGTTGAGAACCCTCCGAATTATCAGAATCTTCCGGCAATTCTGTTTCCTTCACGTTCTTTCCTTGAATTTGCTCAGAGTTTTTGCAACACAAAACAAACAATTTTTTCAATAATAAAAGTAAAGATACTTTACCAAAGAAATAAGAGTTAGAAATTTCAAAAATTGACTTTTCGCAAATGTAAGTTGCATGTTTTTCGTTACACGGACGATGATTCAGACCAAAATCTGTAACTTTTTTTGCTACAATAGTTGAGCACTTGTTATCTTCTGGCTGGTCGCCATAATTGAGATAATACCAATGGTTATATCCTTCTGCGTGTAGCGGTCTTTGATTGATGCTTACCCAATGACCATTGTTAACGTAATAACCGATCCACGCATTATTAAAAGTGCTCATCATTTTAGCAAGGATCTAAAAAAGATGGATGATTTAATATATTACTCGAAGTAAGGTAATGATTTATCCATGAGCTTATTAGACTTTGTATATACTTTAACTTTTGAGTCGATAAAAACTTACTTCAGCCTCATCATCTGAGTTGATGAGCACTAAATCAGCGTTATCTAATCCGCAAGCCATTCGTGCTTGGTACCAAGTTTTCATATTGACATAATCTGTGTACACCCTGTGACATCCAACACCTGGTGAATAAGTGTAACCATTCACACGCAGTTGTAGCGACTGAAATAATTATTTTTTCTAGTAAGAGAATCTTGCATGATTTTTCAAAGTATTCAACACAAATACATTTTTACTCTAGAAGATTATTTAATTTACCTTCTGGAACTTCAAGTTTTCTCTCGGAATCTCTGAATTACAATGAAAATTATACTATTACTTAGAGAAATAAAAAGATTTATAATTGAAAACAAAAAAAATGTACTTTTCACAAGTGTAAAATTTTTCTGTATCTTTACACTTTGATTGAACCAGTCCAGACCGTCGGTTGGATGAAAAAAGCAAGCAAAGATAACTTTCTGGTTTGTGGAACAAGTCATCGCTTTCCCCTCGGCTTTCCCAGTACCACTCTGTGTAACACGTGTCACCAAGCAATGATCCATCGACAGAAACCCAATTATCATCTTTTCCATAAATTCCGACCCATATGTTCGGGATCCTTCTTGCATTCATGATATTTTGAAGATACTATGAAAAGTCATTATTAAATTATCTACCTTTTCAAAACAATGAAGTTTAACTTACCTCAGCCTCAGCTTTAGAATTGATAACCGCAAGATTGGCATAGTCTCTTTTACAAGATGCTTGAGCGTATTGCCATTCGACTTCGATATCGGCTTTATAGACCTTGTAGCATCCGATTCCAGGTTGGAAAGAGTAACCATTCTCCTCACACGGGGCACTTGATCTCGCACTTGATGCCTGTTGGTATTCAATGCTTTTTTAGTTATAAAATGAAAAAAAGCTTTGAAACAATTAAATTTATTTTTCTTAAATAAAATTAGGATAGGATTTTCTAAAAAGTAAACATGAAACTAAGGACTCTTAATATCGGTATTTCTACTAATTCGCGGGGGGCCATATTAGGAACACTGGAAAATAATAAGTTATTTAAGAATAAAACCCGTTAGAAAACGAGTTGAACAAAAACTAAGGTCGCGTTTTAAAGCTGAAACAATAACAAATCGAAGCTACTCATTCAAATTTTGGTCAGATGCGTCTAAATCTTTTGGCAGACCATTTAATTACAACGTAAAATAATAACGGAGGTATACAAAACGAGTTTTAGCTATTAGGCGTGCGCAAAAATAATTTTAAAATGTTCTAAACAACTGAAAACTTCATAATTCAGTGTTTTTGACTTCTTCCTACCTTGTAGAGATGCCGCATATCGAGCATATTCAAAATAACAGGGGGGGGCCATATTAGGCAAGGGGCCATATTAGGCACACTTACCTTATATTTACCGAATCTTAGATTTTTTTTTTTTACAAATTAATAACCTTCAGACTACGTGGCAACTTATATACTTGCATTCAAAGCAACGACTCGTGCTTAATAAAAAGTTTACGAGTTACGAAGTATTTAGAAATATCTAGAAATTTTAACAATTATATAAGAGAATGAAGTTGTGTTAATCAACAATAAATTATATGGAAACCGCACGTTTAAGAAAAATAAAATTTTTGCTGTCGAGTTAAAATTGCAAGAAATGTCTGAATCATTAAAGATAGGCTGTCGATAAAAATTTTTTGTACAATTTGAATTTCAGTTTCACCAAAACTGAGATGTGACTTGGTAGATCTTAATGTACATACAAATTAACTACCAAAGGTGGATGACAGATTTCAATTTTCCAAATCTGTAGCTGCTGCAAGTGTACTTTTCGCTTATTCATTACCCAGATTTGAAGTAAGACTTAAGGCTCGGAACAGTATTTTTAAATAATTTTAACGATTCATGCGGCATTACAGCTTCTATAAAATAATACCGTTTACATCCTTACGTCAACTGCTTTCATTTTAGGGTGTATTAAGTTCCTTTTTGTTTCGTACTGTAACACAAGTATTTTTCGAATGAAAGTGGAATTTTTCACGCGTCCTACGGCTACGCTGCTTATTCCAGATTTTTACTTCCTATTTTTCTGTGTCTTTCGATTTATTGGGAAGTCGCGACACAAAGCGCGCGTGGAATATTCGGAAAATTCGGGATTCCGACGTCTCGAAATCGACATCCGCCATGAAACACAAAAAAAAAGAGAGAGAGAGAAGGAAGAGGCGCACGATAAAGGAGAAAAGCGAAATAAACGAGGACGAGAATTTGCAAAATTGCGACGCGACGCGGTGAAGTAAAACAGTTGAGCGTCTTTTCGTTGCTTGTCTCGGGATATTTCTTTTGAAGGGTTGCGCGGGAGGAAGAGAAAGAAAAAATGTCGGAGGAAAATGGAACGGTACAGAGATGTTGCTACTCGTTTTGCCTTTTTACGAATCAAGCGGCTTGTTCCGTCTATTTGTTTAGGCTTTTTGGATAAGTTTTATCAGCGCTTTTTGATAGTGAGGTCATTTTCAAGTCCTTCGTTTTCTTAAAAAATATTTATTATAAATACTTTTTATTTAATAAAAGAGTAGTAAACTCGCCATTAAAGGGCTACCGCCCTTTAGGATCCAGACGGCTTGAGTAAAGTTATTGTAGAGCTACCCTAATCGGAAGTCTGAAATAATTTTTATTCTAACAAGAATTTTAAAATAATAAAAAACAAATAAAAGATATTGTAAAAAGCATTCAACTTTACGTTAGTAAAACGACGTCAGTAAACTCAAAAATGATAAAAGTAAAATTAAAAACTTTTATGTACTTTTTCTTATGTATGATACAATACAACTGTTATTGCAGACTTTTATTGTAGAATAAGCCGGACGTTTAAAAATTTCACCCCAACCTATAGAAAAGTCTCTACAAAAACCTGAGAAATTCCCAAGAACGATCAGGATACGTGTTTAGATTTCGATATTAAAACATCTTCCATTCAGCCCTCCCAAAAATAAATAATAACCATACGATAAAACGTATACAGAGAATACTTACACCAAAGTCGGGCGGGTACTTTCGAAACAGCAACGAGCAGAAAATCGAAGAACGAAAAGAGCGAGGCGATTTCTCGCCTCGTAATGGAGGCGGGGTCCCCCATCGGTTTCGAAATGGCATTGGTCCCAGGTATACACTTGGAGCGAAACGATTCAACCAATATCGTAGCCGACTTTATCTAAACGACCGTAGACGCAAATCTTCAAAGGGTCGCCTTTTATACGTGCACTCGATGCCCGTAAGTAGGCGTTTGCCTTACGCTTGGTATCATTTATCGAAAGAATATAGGTCGATAGTACGACCTCTCCCCTACCCCTTTTCCATATATCTTGGTCCTCCTGTTTGAGAAAGGAAATTTATGTGAATGCGATTTTATTGATGCCTACGGTTGTTGAGAAAATAAATGTGTTTGAGGGGAGGCGGGGAAGAAAACTTTACTTTTTTCGGGCGATTTGTTGAAAAATATGAAAATTACGCTCGAACGGATGTTTTATCGATCAATCGAGAATTCATCAAAGGTCACCAACTTTCCCAAGAGAGTTTATAATATTCCAAGTTTTCTTTGCTTACCTTAGTCGTGCCTGACTAAACTTTGTCGTTACTACTTGCCCCAGAAAAATTCTAAAGAAACTTTTAAAATATCATCGCTTATATTATTCCAACTCTGAGTAAAGTTTTCCCTTACCACGTGATTCATTACGATAAATAAAAGTTATCTTTCAACTTTTTGAAACACATTAGGATTCCTTCAAGTCGGGTCGTATCCCAAGGAATCTGGTAATTCAACAAAAGACTCAGTACTTTATAGTGAGAAAACTCATGAATATTCACTCGAGTGAACAACTAATTCTACAATGATTTCTATCGCGTCTTATTTTTCTCGCTTGGCGTAAGCGACGGTGGACCCATGGCAGGAGCAATAAATAATAAGCTCGCAATCACGGCCCTGTATGCGCGTACACGTATACGCAATTGCGTTATTTACATGTATAATACGTAGGAGAGGGGGAACGAGGCCCGGTGGCGCGATGGTAAACACGCATAATTATACGGAATTACGTGGATGGTGTGCGTGCGTGTGTATATGTGTGCGGCGCTCGTTCGTTTGATCGTGCCGATAACAGCGAGAGACGATATTTACGTGAGCGGTATACGCCAGAGTTTCTTCGGGGGATGCGCGGACCGGTTAATTTTGAGGTTAGGGCGTTTTGATGGACGTGATAGGGTTTGCTCCTTTGATCTGATCTCAACATTCTTGGGATTGATGGGAAAGTGGAAATTTTTTAACATAAGATAGTACAAGGTAAAATGAAGTTTTGTTTTCGATCATAGTTTTAGTAATACGTACCTTTTTTTTTTTTTTTTTTTTTTTTTTTACAAAATCACTAATTTTATCGTCGAGTTTTATTCGATTTGCATATGGCAGATACACATATTTATTAGGATGGAAGCCACAGTTATAAACTTTTGGAATGATTCCAGAGATCAATGTCAATTTTTATTATTTTGATATAGAATTAATTACTTGTAAGCATCCGACACCATAAATTAGCGATTGACCTACATAATCTACGTAAACAAAAGATAAACATCTTAAAAAATAATTTTTCGTTTTTGCTGTCGTAAAACATTCTTACTACCTCTTATTAGTCAAATTCTCACCCAATGTCTTACCACCGCGAAAGCACAGAGATCAATTTTCCCGCATTGAAATTGCACGGAAATTCGCCGATACGAATTTTCCCCTCCCATAACGACGTCAAAGAATGGAATCGTCGCGTCGAGAAGGGGGGGAGGGAAAAAGGAGTCACGTGGAAGCCTCCGGGGGGACGAGACTATTTCCTCTACTCGTGCGTCGATCTTCTCTTTATAGGAGAATAAACCGCTGGTCACTCGTTCTCCTGACCCTCCCAGGGGAAGATACCAAATCCGGAGCTTGTCCATTTGTATGCAAACATTTTTTTTCTCTCTCTCTCCCTCTCTCGCTTTTCTATCTTTCTCCCTCGGTTCCTTTTTCGTTTATGTAATTTCATTATTTTGAATGTGCTTGCTTTTAGATTACGATTATTATTTTACTTTATTATCTTGATAAGGGAGAAACCGGAAGGTGAACAAGCCGTATGACTAGAATAAAAATGCGTGCTGTTTGGTGAAGAAGTTTACTTGAAATGCTGAATTACGTACCCACGGGCTGCTTTACATACCCCGGGTAATTTGGTAGCTTTGTTTTAAGCGATGCCGTTACCCAGGGTTTTTTAAATGATTCTTTAACCTCGTTGATCACAAGTAATAACTTGTGTCCCTCCGACGCAAGCCAAAATAACGAAATGTACTCCCTGCGCCATCGACCAACGCGCACCCGGCCTACTGCATGCCCTCGCTGGCGTTCGGGCCGCAACATGGCGGCCGGCTGCGTGTCGGCCGCTGGCGCTTCGGGAGTACATTTCGTTCTTTTGGCTTTAATCGGAGGAAATCAAGTTATTTTTTGTGATAAACGGACTTTAAAAAAGTGCATATATCCCTCAAGACTAAAGTTTGCTGAGGAGGCCCACGTATTTGAATGACAGCGGGCCTCCACTGCAAACTTTAGTCCCTCTGGGAATAATACACTATTTCTTACACGGAAAGACGGTTGTTCCATAAAAATCGTGCTTCAGATAGCACAAAGAATATTAGTGACCTTCACAATCTTTTCAGTGCCAAGCACTGATTTTTTGATGCTGTGCACCGATTTTAGGATGCAATGTCGAAATTTTTCTAGGTTCATGCGATGAGCGCTGCCGGTAAGGAAGTTAACCCTTGTTGAGGTTATAAGTTTTTATTTGAAGTTCTTGTCAAACCAGACAATATTTTCTTGTTTTTTTTTTTTTTTTTTTTTTATGCTTTTTTATAAATTTTCAACTTAAATAAAAGGAATATTGACAACAATTACGAGAAAAAAAGATCGAATCAATAACTTTAATGAGCCAACTTTTCTATTACTAGCAGACGCCACCATAGTGCTTCAGAAATCAGAGATCAGAAAAAATATTAGTGACTGTCACTAACCTTTCAGTGCCAAGCACTGATTTTTAGATGCCATGCACTAATTTTTCGATGCAAGGAACGATTTTTATGGAACAACCGTCTTTCCGTGTATAAAACATTGATTCTTTTTTTTAACAATTATGAATTTTTAGTGTCATGCATTGATTTTTGATCAAGTACTTTTTATAGAATTCTTAAAGTTATTTGAGGGGACAGTTTTGTTTTTCAGTTTAAAAAATTTCTGATATGATGTTCCAGAATTCCAAGGAAAGTCTAATAATACTCTTTTAGACAGAGACAAATCTCGTGAGCTATACAAGATCATTTCTTATTAAAACTTGCCGGTTAAAATTGATCCAAAAACATTCAAAAATTGAATATCTTCAAACTAATGCCGAAGAATAAAAATCCATATTTTTCAAAACCACTATGCATCTCGATGCATATCATCAAAATGATCGTTTAGAAGAAACCGTATGGACCTCTCAACTGAAGTTAAAATTGATTCAAAAACATATCGTGCAATAAACCGTTTCGCATGAATCCGAGTTAGTACGGGGGAATCTAAAACACAGCAGCAGCAGCTCGTCGATCGCCGCAAAATCCAGCAGCTGTCACCGGGGCTCGCATATAAATGCGCCGAACGTTTCTGCTGCGCTGGACATTGCTAGAGCCAGCAGAAGCGTCTCCTCGGTGGCCGCGGCGGCGGCGTTAAAGGCGCTATCAAAACGGCCAGTGGCCCTCGGTAATATCCGATCGTTAAACCCTGACGCTAGCGTCGACCGCGCGTGGAAGCGTGACGTGGAATCGATCCCCCACCGCCCGTGCTGCGGCAGAGATTGACCAATTTCGAGCACCGGAGTTTCGATGTCCGGCTGATGGATCGATCCTCCCCCTTTTGTGTTCCATTGGTTTATCGCCTGTTCGATCCCCAGGTTTCTTTTCGTTACAAAACGCTGTTTCAATAATTTTTCGATAAGTTCTGGCATCTGCCAAGACTTACCACGCATGTGCAGTTAAAACTCGCATGGTTTTCATCCACAAGTTTGAAACAAACCATACGAATTAGCAAGTTTTACTATAGTTTCAAATCAAAAACAATTATATTCGGCTGATTTTCTTCCTACTTGAATAGACTTAAATAACATGTTATATTTCCAATAAAAGTTTGCCCTAAACTATAAAATTTAGTTAGTATAAGTTTAGAATTATTCTTTCTAATCAGAAAAAAAATCTAACTTATTATCTTCAATCATGGGATTATTAAAACATTTAACTAAATTCATGTGTCACTAGTCAAACCTAAATTTGGTAAGAACTATGAGAGTAAGAAATGTTTTAAAAAAAGGAATTAGTATTAATTTAATCCAAATCAATATTAATAAAAAATGATAACATCACGAGGATAATTAATTAACTGTAAAAAAATAGAAGGTTAATTGTTATTTAATGATCATTTCGGGTTTCAACCAGTATTTTTATGTATATAAGATGTTTATTTCAACAATGAAGCTTATTCAACAAGTTTTATGTAAGCTGTGCAAAATTTTTGTAAGGAATTTTCTCAATTGAAATGATTTGAATTTGCGTTTGTATTTGCAAGAAACTTCTCCAACTTCTTTGAATGTCTATTGCTTAAGAGATTTTTCTCTGACAAAGTTTCCCTAAGAAATAGAGAATCTTGATGCTGCTGAGTATTTAGAGAATTCGAGCTACTCATTTCTGGAAACTGGGGGATTATCTGTGGAATGTAACGGCATCATTTTTGAAATTGTTTCAACCCTAAACTGTTACAATTATTTAACTTGCTTTTCCTAAAATATGTTTTACGGAACAAATTTACGATGTTATATCCACACTGAATTCTGATCAAAATTTTAAACAAATTAAAATTGAATTTTCAATGAACTTCGGAGAACAATATGAATTTTAATCACAAAGTTAAGGGACAGTTTAAATTCACCCGCGCCAAATTTAATTGCGAAGGGTATTTATCGAGCAATGAAAAAATCGTAAGTAACTTTGATTGTTCAGTTTTGAAAACAATGTCCTAAAATTAAGCTTTAACTCCTCTCTTTGACTTGAACATTTACCTGCGAAGTAAATAAATAGGGAGTGAGGGAGTCCACTTGACGAAGCCAGTTAACACCGCGCACGTACATAATTCAAACTACAAGGAATTTGCCCCTTAACTTTACGAAATTCAAATACCAACACGCGCACCGACGTACGCGCACACGTACATACGTATGAATTAATTTAAATTATGAAAGGTTCAACTGCGCGTGTATACACACACTTCGATCATAAAGGTTACACATTCATTAACACCGGCTGAAGTTTTGAAACTCCCTCCGAAATTCAAATACAAGCTTATTTATTGTTGAGGGAATTTGAATGCAAGCATTGTTTCATGGCTTACGTGTTCAGGTAAAAGCACTCTCGGAAATACTTTAATTAATTAAAATTGCTACTGGTTTTAAAAAAAAATTCGTCAGGAAACAAAAATTAAACTCTTATTGAATGAAAGTCGTAAGTTTTAATTGTTATAACAGTGCAATAGAGTTGTGCGATTAAAATTGAAGATACGTTTGTACTCGCCAGTATTTACGATCGATTTCTGTTCAGCATTGTCTAAGCCTACAAGAACTGTACAAAACTAAATTTTTTTTTTTTTTTTTTAGAATAGTTTAAAATTTTGTTTACCAACTTATTATAGTTATAATAGTTATTATACAAAATATAATTTTTTTCAGTGAAGTGTCCTAGTTTGTTCCAAAAATCTGCCACTATTCGGTATAATCGATTCTTTGAGTACACTTCAAACAAATGAGACCTTAGTTTCATCAAGTACAATACACAAAAACAGAAGAATGGGGGGGGGGGGGGTGTTCTGATTCGCTCAAATCCGAGCTTGCATGTCTCGTCCCTTGTCCCATAATTAGCGCGATTTGATTCGCGGCCTCCGTATAAACAAGCCAGGATTCGCGCGAACTATTCATCGCACTTTCAGGTGGCGCGGCGCGGCCGTGGCATTAATAATTCTAACCACGGAGCTGGGGAGCAGATATGCGCCATTTGTCCTACGATTTGCCCAGAAATTGAATTATATCCGTCGTCGTCGTCTCTCTCTCTCTCTCTTTCGTCTCGACCTTCGCGTGTTTCGTTATTCACCAGGGAGGAGGAGGGGGGGGGGGTGAAGTGAGACAGGTCGATTAAAATTTCAAGAGCCGGGGTTATTGTTGAAGCGGGTGGGGTTTTATACCGTGGTGTCGCGCGGCCCTTTTGTGTTCTACAATTGAGATCGTGATGATTATTTTAATAAGATGGAGGAGCTGGGGTGATTTTGATTTTAGAGTAATTGAGTTGGTAATAGTTTTACTGGATGCATCGAGTTATTCCATTGATATTTTAATGGCGGTTTTAATTACAGGATAATTTTACTATCTATGTTTATCGCTTTTTTTTACAAATTAGCTGCAAAGTGTTCTAACTTTCATTGGTTTATGTTCTCAATAAAAAGTAGCTCTATTAATTCTCGGCACTTTTGTAATTAATTCAAAACTATGAATTAATTATTAATTTTTTTAGTAACAATGTCATTCATTTAAAAAGTAGATGATTTTCGTGGATTTATGACATCTAACTTTAAAAATACTGCTAGCTAGCACTATCGGAACATAAAATTTAGAATCAAACTCTATCAGATAAGATAAAAAAAGTTTGCGTTCGACAATTTTCAAAAGTTATTTTTCCATATGATTCATCAGTTGTATCATTCACTCGCACAAAATAAAACCTGACACTCGTGTTCCCAAAAAAAAAAAAAAAAAAAAAAAAAAAAATATCAGGGTCGAATTTCAAAAAATCGTGGCACCGCTTTGATCTACATAAATTGCCAATCTTTCCAAAAATAAACAAAGTCTATTCCGCCATCCATCAAAAAAATCCCACCCCTCCGCCCGGCCCCCTGGCCGCTCATTTCAGACCAGCAGGGAAAAAAATCGATATTCCACTTGCACTTTTAAATTGCAAAAAAGGAGATGCGACTGTTCAATGGAAATGAAACGAAAAAATATGCCCCTAGAAAAAAGATCTCGTTTTCCTCGATGACGATCGACGGGACTCATTTCCCGTGCCTTTATCATCGCCCTTTTTACGTTTTTGTACACACGTCGCGATGCTGTCAACGAACTACCGGTACTTATGAGTTCTGTTCGATGATGATTGATTGACGCCTTAAATGACTCTTACGTGTTTCAAAAAGCTGTGCGTATCAAAATGAATGAATTATGTTACTCACGAAAGGCACTAATAATGCAGTTATTTATTTTTCAGTAGAAATTACGGTGTTTGGTCAGGCACGAGAATTCGAAAGTATATAGCAGGTCTTGATAAAACAATAATTTTGGTCATAAAAGCTTTATAGTCTTTACCCTAAATTACCTTAATTATTAGTAAATTTGAATATAATTTTTTAACAGCTTTTCCAAAAAAAAAAGTAATTTTTTTTCAAATCATGCTTCTAGCATACTTAGGTTTTCGATGCCGCCAGTGTGTAATAATAAAAAGTAATTGTTGCCAATAAAACCTTTCCTCTCAACTCGCACTGCAACGAGGAAAAATCGATCCTTACATCTTTCCCCCCCGCTTCTCCCTCTTCTCTTCCTGTACGCGCTCAGATATACGTGCACGCGAACGCGTAACCTCGCGTATATTTCAGCCGCTCGTTCTCTAACTTGATTTTCTTTACGACATCTACTCCTACAACGAGCCTCGTACACCTCCCAGAAGTAATGTCGATTCTAAGTACTTTTTAGATCAGAGATAAAAATTGATTTTTACGTAAAAAAAAATATCTTGTATTACTATGGTGGATAAGGAACCTTTTTTATGGTTTGGCGGGAATTTTTTTTACTGATAGTAGACATTTTTTTACTAGTCATTAGTCATTTCAATATCAATCCAAGTCGTGAACTATCAACTTTATACTTTTTACAGCTAAAAGTATATGCATAAAGTTAAGAACTCAGGTTAATAGCATTAACCTAACCCAAAAATGTAAATTTTAGTTTTAAGTTGCTTTTTTGCATCTGGTATAATTTTTTATGGTATCCTTCAAAATTAATAATTTTCCTCTTTTATAGCCCAACTTTTCGATATTCAAGCTCGCCAAATCGAAATAAAAGTTCAAAAATTCCGGTGGATGAAAAGATTTCGTAACTTTTATTTTTTTTTCTTCTCTTTCTGCAGGTCGTAAGTTGTCGCGTGCTTGGGCCAGGGAGAATATTGCATTCCTTTGCACGCGAAACAGACGGCGTAGCACGGGTTTGCCTGTCGACCGAGTGAACGAATGACCGGTGCATGTGGTGGTCTCTAATGCCTTTTTCGAGAACACGATTTTCTTGGCACTCGTTTATCGGACCCCCTCTTTTCTCTCTCTTTTTTTTTTTTTCTCTTTTACATTGTGTAAAAAATTTCTCTGTGGTTTTCGCTCGAGATGATATTAGAATAAATATCTATAATGTTGCGTTTTCTGAATCTTAAATTTTCTTTCTTAACCGTGGTAAATAAATAGAAAATAGATTTGTAAGTGTTAATTTTCAGTCAAAAGAAATGTGAGAGTTCTTTTTATAATAACAGTTTACTAAAATTCTCATAAAAAAGTTTTTATGCTCGTATGATAATTCAGTTCTTGGGCCTTAAAATGCTCGCAAACTTATAAATCCAACAAGCCAGGAGAATAAATTTACTCACTTTAACCGTAAAACTTCGAAAGATTTAAGATTTTATCGTTCGTCGAGTTGACACAAAATCCACCCATAAATGTAGATTTACTGCCCATGTTTGACTCATAGAACTTTGATCGGATTTTTCCGCAACTCTTTCTTTTTCACAGTTTAACAAACATTGGCCTGCCTATTTTTTTCAATAACCCTCGCAATGACCCATGATTGAGCATTTAAAACTATACTACTCTCTTTGTATTCTATGATTATTTAAATGATATTTTCTGCTCCATTTTCAAAATAATTACTCGTTAAACCAGCCTCAAAATTTTTAATCTAATTTTTAATTTACTTGCAGTGAAGTACCTGCGGGAGGTGACGCCGTATTTTCGCAAAGCCTCGATAATCCAGGAGGTCGGTTGGGAGTTGCAGCGCGGCTTCCTGAGTGCGACACCGCCGCCACCAAAATCGCCGCCCCGAGCGGACACGAGGTATCTGCCCCTGCAGCTTTGCCGGCTCACGAGATCACATCCGTCCGTCGATCCTGGTAAGTTCATTTTCAATGTGCAGTTCAATATTAAAGTTGTTTGAGAATATATCTGAGTTAAAAGTTCCTTCGGATGGGGTAATTTAATTTGTAACTTTAAATTGAACAGTACAACCCAAGTTTTTAATATTATTCTTAAACTTACAATTAAATTTTCAAAACAAGCCCAATTAAATTTACCGACCCGTGCCCCCATCCCCCTCGGAAAGCGTATTACTTTCATCCGTTTATTTTATTTCGTTAAAACTAAATTAATTTTCTCTTGTCCTCCTCTCCTCGAAAAGAGTTCTGGCGTAAATGAAATTTCTCAAGAGACCCCCCCAGGAGTAATTAAATTTTACAGGGAATTTCGGAAATTGGTAAAAGATTATCCAAACTAATTGATGAAACTGTCTGTACTGCGTCTAATGAAAGTTTGCGTATAATTAATGATAATTAAAATTCATACTTTGGAGAAACGGAGGAGTATTAATTTTCCGAGCGTACCATCCCTGTAATACACAAGAAATTTTTTCATTTTTATGTAAAGAGCTTTTTTCCTTTATTCCGCGGGTCTATTTTTAAAAGCTTTGTTTGAATTAACATGATAAAAATCTCAACCTTCACCTTCTTCTCACTAAAAAGGAAAAAAAAAAAAAGAAGGAAAATCTTCAATTTCTGTGTCGTGAAAACGGTTACGTCGATCGATGCAAACGAGCTCGCGACACATTCCGCTTAATAATAGACCCTCGAGAATCTCTTTAAAACACGATCTAACATAGAGCGAGCCAGGCTAAGACGTAATAGAAAAAAGAAAAGAAGTGGAAGATAAAGAAGCAAGGGAGGAGAAGAGTTTTATGCGAGAAAAGAATCGAAGACGTGCTGTATCTCGCGGCTGTATCTACCTCGAGAGAGCGATTTATGTACCAGGGAATGCACTTTATTCAGCATAATTTCGAGTGGAAAAACGAGTGGAAACTTTCAGAGAGAGCGTGAGTTGGACGAGTGAGTTATGCGGGGACCGAACTTCTTCTCGACTAACACGCGAACCGAAGGAAAGTTGCCTTTTTTGCTAATGATGAATCTATCATGTTTGTAATTCATTCCAATTTTTTCAGATTAGCCGTTTTCAATCGATTCAATTAAAGTTTGAGTAAATAATGAAGTTATTCTAACGTTCTAACGATATTTAATAGTAAATTCCAAATTTTTAAATGTATGATACTTTTTGCTTCTAAGTCCGAAAAATTCAAAAAAAATTCTTCACGTTTCTCATCTTTACGGTTTCTTTTCTGAAAATGAAAAAAAGAAAACCCGGATTCATTCGATTCACATCAGCCCATGGTCCAATAAATATTCGCTCAGCCTAATTTAAGCGTGTCGTGGGACGTAACAATCGTTTTCCGATCCTCATCCAGCCATACATATGTATATTTGTGTACGCTGATGAGAAGGGAAGATAAAGTCCCTGGGGACGCCGGGAGTTAAATTAGTTTCCATCCCCTGACCCGTGGCTTTTTCTCTGTATGCTTTATTTGTGGAAACTCAACGGGTGTCGTCGCGGCTAGCCTCTAATCGGTTTTTCATGTTACCGGTCTCTTCTTCAAATTGACTATCGTAAAAAATTAATTGATTTTTAATAGTTTTCACAGAATCAAACCATCACATGGTAAAAGAAATGGTCTGATAGATGGTTTCCCTTTAAACCCGTCTCCCGAGATCACATCGACCTTTAAATAATCAAAGCCTTCAAAATTCAAACACTTCCAAATCAAAGGCCTAAACGTCGTCGTCTCCCCTCATCGGAGTAAAAAGGAAGGAAGACACAAAGAAAATAACGACTCGTCGGCATTAATCGCTCTCCAAAAATTTCCAGGCTTCCCCATTCATATTCAACCATTGATTTAGCGTTGGGGTCGCGCGAGCGACAGTCTTCCTTATCGCTTCTTTGCATCTCGTCACTAACCTCGGGGTGATATTCGGGTAAAAGTCAACGAACGGGGTGAAAAAGAGGAGGTAGACTTCGAGAGAAGTTAATTACTATCGGATAATTGCATCTACGCGCTGCGAGGTCTGATTAATGAGGGGCTGACTCGCGCGATGAAAAGACTCTCAAAGGGAGAGCCCCGGAGTCATTTGACGTTCGCGTGTATTTATCCCGGCTGTCGCCATAGTTATTTCTCTCTCTCTCTCTTTCTCTCACTTGATGTGTGCAGAGCGCGGCTGCTTTATGAGTCGGCCTGATGTGGTACCGTATTTTCTCTTTAAATTAAATCGCTTTCTTTTTGCGTTGGCTGTTGCCTAGGAGCGACAGTCAACGCAAGGATTGTATAAACTTTAAAATATAACTTTTTTGGTAAAACAGAGAAAAAAATTTAAGGAAGTGTCCCCTTACCTTGAGCGCAATGAATAATTATTAGATGTACCCAACGAGCAAGTACTAGAAATTTCGTTCCTTGCATAAAATTATATCGATGATCGTGCGGTGGGTTCAACGAACGCATTCTCACCAGTCAAACTGCATGCATTGCAGCGATTCCGTGGTCTCCAGAGAAACAGTAACGGTTGACCACCGCTTATTGACGCCCTTCAGTCACGTATAACTATGCACACGGACCTCTCACTACCCACCAATTCCATTTCGTGAGCCGGTGAAAACTTACCACACAGTTCCAATATCGATTGATCATTTCGCGAAGAATATTTAAAAAATTTCGTAATATGTGTGTGTAGAATTCTGAATGTTATAAAAAAACAGGATTGAGTAAGAAAATTATTTCCAAAAAACTACTCGATATTCTTAGAAATATAACAAAAGTCAGTTTATTCTATGGAAAGAAATTATTGTAGTTCTTGGAATTCTCTTTCTGGTATCTGAAAATTCCAAGAACGTGACCTCAATTCTTGAAATTTTTCAATTGATTTCATAAAAACTTCATCATATTTTCCTTATTTCCAAGAAATAAATTTTAATTAAAAATTATCACACTTGCAATTTACAGACACGATCGAAGTATAAAAAAAATCTCTTCCCTGCTGTAGCGTGAAAAAAAGATACCCTATAATAATGAAAATCTATTTCGCTCCACGACTACGCACCGCGCATATCTAATAAAGATATAACTGGAGCCCGCACGAGCTCTGATAATTTTTACACCTTTGAAACGCACTCAAGCCTCCATTCACTTCTCTTTCCTCGCCGGGTTATTATCACGCGGTCGTCACGTGTAATTGCATTGCCGTAGGCTCCCGCTTCTGTCCTCCCCCCTGGGGCGACGAAGATTCCATTATCGTTATATTAACGCGTAACTAGCGCCCCCTCCACCTACGAAAGTAACGAGCGTAATCGCGAAACGTCGTGATGTCGCTGAAAAGGACCAAATTCCATTATCGTTGTTATTTGTCGTTGTTAAATCCGCAAAGGATTCCTGAATCTATCTGAGGGGTCCAGTTAAACCACTTAAAATGGGGATAAGCTTGTCTGCATTTTAATTTTGACTCGACGTGTAAAAATTACATATTAAATATTCCAATTTTTGAACACTTCTCTCACATAGAAGAAATTAATCTATAAATGCATATAAAATCTTCGAAATCAAGCTATTTCTACGTTAAGTAGAATTATTTTTTGAAGCAAAACTTTTTATATCCATATAAAACGACCTAAAGTAGCGACCTAAAAACTGACCCCAAAAATCTACACCATCGGTTTATACATATAGTGTGTCTATTTATACCCCTATATTATTAAGTCAGCGCAAGATCTCGTATCTCTTATCAATGTACTGGATATAGAGGAAAAGAGAAGGGTTCTTAAGTATCACCTAGGCTATTCGCACGTTCGTAACTAATATTTACGATCAATACAAGTTATGTCGATTCTATTTCCATAACACCGGAGACAACTTAAAGGCAAAACATATTTTCTGCTCAAGCTTATGGGAGAGATGAAGGGAAGGAAAAGAAAGTTTGATTGAATATGAAATAATAATGAGAAGGTAGGAAGAGGATGCAAATAAAGCATCCTTCCCTTGCCAGCCGTATGGAAAGCAGCTTTGCTGTCATCGGGAAAACAAGCATTCGTAACCTAGTTTCCCCGGTTGGTGCTGCTGCTGCCGCCGAGTTGGGCTGTATTCCAAGTAACTTCACGAGTGCAATCGACGAGAGCCTGCAGCTGCAGCTGCAGCACCGCTGCAATATCTCTCTGCCAGTAGTGCTGTTGCTTTTCTCGCTCCCTCCCATCGGTTTAGCTTAAGCAGTTACCGGTAAACTCTACCCCCTCTGATAATTAAGCGGAGAAGGTAAATACATTCGTTGTGCGTTATGATGTTGCGAGTTTGGATTATTCACCTCGTCGCACAGTCGATTTCAATGTGTTGATGTAGATTACACAGGAATTTATCAAATTTGTTTTTGACAATTTCAAGTGGAGAAGAACTGGCTTATATGTTTCGAGGTATTCTGAAAGAAATTGAAAGTCCCGACCGTTTATGAAAAACTAATTCACGTAAATTCATAAAACCCATCGTCAAATACTCTACTTCTACGTGCCATATTTGCCCTACAACCACAACGTATGATCAAGTTTCTCCCATGTATAACGTTGGGTGAGGGTGTCTTCTGCGGTTGAGCGTCCCCCTCTTCATTCAGCCGGGGAACTTAAGTACCTCCACAGCAGTCGAATCACGCGGAAGCGTCGCATCGCAGAGAGGAGGACAGTTTAGGAGACCAGACAGATGACCGATAGAATGAAATTTGAAGAGTATTATTGGAAAAAAATTGGAAGGACCGAGTGACCTTAATTTTATTCAGACAGAGGACACGCGAATAAGAAACTCGAGGTCATGAATTATTGATGCGGAGTATGAATGTTTGGGGGTTATGATTTATGCAAGCCCTCTTCTTGGTCGAAGTAGATCGCTCGCCAGATGATTCGGGAGCATTGAGCATTTTTGGATCCTTTTTATCTTTGAGAAAATGGATAATTTAAATATATTAAATCTTTCAAATTCAATTAGCGTATACTAGATGCAATAAGGATTCGAAATTTATTGTGACTGGATTAAATTTAGTATTCTCAGCTCAAACCAGTGTTTAATCAAACAATATCCAATTTCAACGACAATAGTAGTGTAGTATCTTCACGCAACCCCCATAACGCGAAGATTACAGCATGTCAATAACCCAAGGATTCGAAATCAATCAACCCGAAATGTTCCCGGCTACCAGTGTAGCCAGGCCACTCAAACATGATGGTCTCCCATCAAAAACAACCAAAGAAAATCCCCTCGTTTACACGATGTAAAACACCCTTCGGGAGGTAATGGGTTACAGGTCGGATGGAGAGAGGGCTATTTCCGTAGGATCCTAATGTCGGTCCATTGTACTCGCGAAAGCTTGTCAACGTACCCCGGAAACTGTTAATGCTTCGCGCATATATGAAGCCCTCGATGATCGATCTGCGGTCGGCTGGGGATTCCCACTTTCGAATGATTGCTGCCGATTCCGTGCACTCTCCTATTTCTCTTTCGTGGATACTGCACTGAATGAACAATGACGACGGAAAGTGATTTTATAACCCGGCGAAATTCAAAAATAACTTGAATTTAGTTCAATCGCTGATCAAAATGTAACTCATGATCGACTAATTAGTATGTAAATTGGTTTTACGCGCACAAAAGGTGGATTGACAGCCTTTGAAGATGACCATGTAAATCCACTCACCAGGTATAACAAAGGCAGTAAACTCAGACACACACATCCAGCTGTCGTAATTTTGGCCCTCTCGATACGGAGTCATAAAAAAAAAAAAAAAATGACGTCCAAAGGAAAAAGCCAATTTTCCGACCGTAAAAAAATGCATCCCGATAACCTATAAAAGTATTTCATTCGTAGTTTTGAGCTTGGATTAAAGGGTGGGTTAAGCGTGCTCGAATGTAGACGCAGATTGAAATCTGGTCATATACCAATGGATCCCCTACCCTTGTCGTGTTCGCGCGCACACAGGCTCTTCCGCCAAAGCCCAGAATATACACGAGCGGGAGAGGGGTGAGGACGAAAGCCGTGTTTACACTGGCCACGGAATATCGGCGACGATTTCTCCCCCGGGAAATCGGCATTCAATTGTTCCATATCGGACGAGATATAACCCGGGTACAATCTTAAATTATGGGTTCGTCGGCCTCGAAAAAACTCAACTGCTTTTTAAGGAATATGTCAATGGATTGATTTTGAAGAGGTGTTCTTGTGTTTTTATGAGAAGAACAAATGGGTTCTTTTTTTTTTTTTTCAAGTACTTGAAGTCAAGAAAATTTTGTTCTTTTGAAAAATCAATGATTGAATTAGGAGTTAAACGAATTTCTATATATCTTATACCTCGCCTTTTACATTCTTTTATTCATAAATATTGACACAGAAGAATCCTTGCAGCATGGGCAACAATTTTTATCAAGTTTTGTCAAGAATCTGATCTTTGTCTTGGCAGTCTTACCATTTCTGTAGTTTACAAACTAACTCTGAGCATTCATAACACAAAACACGACTCATACATATAATAATGTCTTTAATAATATTTATAACCTTTTTGACATTATTTTTCAATTTTTCTTAACTTTGAATTTTCCAACAAACTCGTTCATTATATCTCATTTTGATAATCAATCGATTTTTCAAGTAGTTCAACTATAGTGCTACAACTCTCGAGTTCGTTACGTCTCAAATAGACAATACTTGATTGAAAGACTCAACGAAGTAAATTTTTTTTCACTCATACGTGAATAGGATTTCATAAGATCTTTCCAGCTGTCATATTTCAACTCGTAACTCTTTTCATCTTGTCAGGGCGTAACGTCGTGACACTAAATAAATGAGAGCAAGTTTACAAGTCGGTATTTCATGATGAAAATTTTTCTATCCTGAATATAAATTCTGCTCTTTCTCTCTTTCCCTTTTTTTTCGAGAACGCAGAAATTTCTTCTTCGACAAAGAAAATCAAACTCCGTCAACGTCGCACGTGTGCGCGACGCCCGTGAAAAAAACAATCTCACGCTCGCGACTTGCCTCCTCACCCCTAAAATTTTCTCTCTCTCTCTTTCTCGCGTGATGAGTAGGAATTTGCGAAGAAGATGGAAGAAGAAAAAAATGTAAGAAAAGGGCGCACGTACCTCCACTTCGTTACGTCGAAGTGCTACGACTCGAGCCTCGTTAACGCGCCATCGCCAAATTATCAGAAATGTGGAAAAAAAAAAAATATTATTTTTTTCTTCTCTTTCTCTGTCTCTTTTTGCTTTTCTTCGGTGGTGGCACTCGAGCCTCGTTTAGAAAATTTTTCAGCCTCTTCGTGCCCTAATGATGTTTTTTTTTTTTTTTTTTTTTCTTCTACTCATTATTTCATTTGTGAGTTTTTGCGATCTACTTTTCGATAGTTTGTTATTACTGGACCCAGAGAGAAGTAGGGAACTAAACTATTATGATGCATGAATGTAGGTTAATGAGATTTGATGACCGCAGTACATAACTTTTGGGGTCATTTGCATATCAGAATTCATTTCCCCTGTTTCATTTATATGTAAACATATGTAGGATTATGGTGCATTAGCCAGTATAAACGTGATCTATTAATGGCTCATCTACATTTAATTATCATCAAATATTTCTGGATGGCTTGCTCTAAGTTGATGAATAATATGCCCGAACGGTATTAATTTCGATGTAAATTTCTAACGTCCGTATCATGTTATCGGATATTTTGATACTTCGAATTTACGATTAGGCCCTGTAAAGCCCGGAATACCTGGATTATTTATATATTATCTGTTTCATGAAACGGTACAGTCTGCTAGTTTATTAAAATCCATTACACGACATGGAATTAGTGTTACGTAGTCTCTTTAGACCATGTCATTTCGGTTTAAGACTCATTAAGGTAGTTTAAAAATTCACGCACAAATAATGCAACACCGAGAAAGTAGTATAGATCAAGGTATGGTCAGACACGACAAAACTGGAATTACTGTGTTGTAAAACTAGTTCTTTATAAAAGTTTAGAAAACTTTTGCGATTCTGTATAATGCAAGTAACCTATTTCATAGAAATTATTTCGAAAACAATTCCACGAGAAGAAACAATGAATAAGCCGCGGCGATCGAGCCAATTTTCTCTTACTCCGGCCGCGGCATTCCCAAGATTTATCGATTTCGTCGCTCCTCGCACGCGCATTTTTTTTCTCTCTTTTTTTTTTTTTTACTTACGCAAGAAAGGAAGCAGGTGTAACCGGCCTTGGTTTTCCATGAATACAAATGCGCGCCGCCCCGTATTTATAAGAGCCATCGAGTTTCTCGAGTTAAAACGTCGCGTAAGCGACCGTGCGAGGGGGGGAGGGAAAAAGGCTCCGGGAATAATTTGATTCACGCGCGCGCGCTTTGAAACCGGATGCTGTTTCTGTAAACTTTCTAACGTGTGTAATCGGAGCTTTAACGTGTTGTTGAATATTTTTTTCCCCACTTTTTTTGAATTCACTCGTTTCGGTGAAACACGAGCGATGGCGGGGGTTGGGTTGGGAAAAAATTTCATTTTTCCGGTCTCGCATGAGATTGCCGAAGTCAATCTTTCTTACCAATTACATTAGGGAAAAACTTTGGCTGGCCCAGTTTTTTCTTTCTTCGGTACAAAAGCTTGTATCGCTGCGGCGCGAAAGTTTAAATGGAATGGCGGGAAAAAATGCGAGGCAGGTTTCAAAAGAGAAACTGGCGGAAATAAAGAAACGGGCAAGGTAAAATCTTAGAAGTGCATACGCAATAAACGAATTTGACTGAAATTTTGTAGACATTTTTTATTTCAGCTAAGATTATGCTAAGAAATAGAAAAAATTTTGAAGTTTCTACTGTCCTACATATGTTTTCTGTGATGGACACTGAGATTAGTACGATTAACACCTGACATATAATCTTCACCAAAAAATGAATCAGCCTGTATCAATTGATTTTTGTCCTTCCGATTTAACGCCCTTCGAAAAAAAAAAATGAAAATTATTCTCTGCCACGCTCGACTTCTCAGCACTTTCTCCACCTCCAAGAAAATAGCTCATCCTTTCGTCCCTCCTCCATCCATTTTCGGGACACAAAAGGTAAGAAAAAAGAAGCCATTATCACCGCCAGATTAGCTCATTACCTAGCTAAGATAAAAAAAATCGTGAATTTACACCCTCCTCCTCGACTAATCTTCCCGCACCGAAAATTCGCCGCTGCACAATCTCTTCCAATTTCGCAGCTCAGATGCTCTCGGGAGATATCATAAAAATCGCCTCCCACCCCCACCCCCCCGCCGTTATTTCTCATCGCGCAATTTCTTCTTCTTCTCAGCCGTAAACTTTGCATTTGCATGGCGGGGCGGGGGAGGGTAAAAATCACGTGAGGTTTTTTTTCTCTTTAAATCCCCCTAGCTATTCTGAAGCACTTATAACGCGCTCTTTTATTACGCTTGTCTTTGTGCATTAACTCGACGCGTATTTACATGCATTACAGCGCTACCCTGCTCGTGCCCCCCGTAAACGAGATTCAAACGAGAAAGCTTACTCGTTGTTTTGAGCTCGTACTCTTTTTTTTTTTTTGTTTTATTCTTGCTCTCATTTTCCAACAGTTAGGAAGCGCTTGATATTATTAGTTTACGCGATGTTCTTGGAAACGTCGACTTTTTTTTGCTTTTTGATGGGGCTACTGTAAAAATTGAGGCGCCATTTGTTTTTTTCATTGAAATACTACGTTGAATAGCTCGTATTTTCTTGTAGATAATGTAAAATAATTTTTATTTTTGGTTTTTAATTTTTTTTAGAAAATATGCAGAATTAATATCTTCAAATTCTTGATATTTTTCTCGTTCTCCATATTGAAAAATAATTATCAAATTAAAAATTTTTACAAGCTTGGACTTTGTAATTATTTTTATCAATGATAACATTTATTTTTTCTAAGCATTTGCTTACTTTTATTTTTATATCCATGAAGGCACGTTTTCATTAAAAAAAATAAAATAAACGAGAAAAAAAATTAAACTCATAATCTTTTACTCGCCAGGCTGTTGGGTTTACTCGACTCTGGGTCATTGCAATCAATAAACCCTGGATTATTAATAAAACACACATTTTTCAACTATTAACTTATTAAAAAAAAATCAAAAAATAATTAGGTTCGAATTAAAGTAAGAAAATTGAAGAAGCCCATGAACTCTTCATGAATATTTCTCGTATTAAGTAAAGCAGTATCATCACCTTATCAATACCGTGGTAAAAGTATAAAGGAGACAATTAAAATTCAAGCCCTCGGCGGGTATCTAATTACGAGAAAATTTCATTCCGTACGTTGGGGAGGAGGAGGAGCTCGGTAGGAAATCGCTTCTCGTTAGCGCTCGTGTATTCGGCGCTATCTACCCTGCAGGCTGGCTCCTTCGCGTAGGTTCGCGTGGCCGACACTCGGAAGTCGTAAATATTTCAAATAAGGGACGGGGCCACTCCCGCTGCGGCCTCCTGGTACAAGCCGGCGGGCCGTCTTCAATAAAAAAACTCTCGAGATTCACTTATCTTGGTTTAGGAGGTGGCCCGCCCCTCGCCCGCACTTTATTTCGTGATACTAATTTTTCGCCACCCACCGCGTGCCTGATGAATATTCAGGGAGGGCATTCTTCTTCGATTATAAACCCGGGGTGGTTCTTTGAGATTAAGAGCCCTTTTTTTTGTTTTAGTAAGGATTATTTTTTATGAGTGATTATTAATTTCAGATGGTATTAGTATAAAACCTCAGTAAACAATCTAGAGAAATATTTCTGAAATTATTTACTATAAATCTCTGATGCATAGTCAGTTTTATTAACTTAACGAAATTATTTTGAAACATTTCTGACTTTCGATCATCTTGACGAGCTATTTCTAAACATTTCTAAAGTAAGTATTGAAGCGAAGCTTTTTATATGAGGAGTGAATCCGTAAAAACCGACACAAAAAAGCGACGCCATGATACATGGATATGGATATGTATGTGTGTGTATGTATATATAGTACATATCTAATATCGCCTAGAATATAGCAAACCTTCTACTAAAGACACATGTATATATTAGATATGTATATCTATATATATATACATAGATAATATATATTATAATAGATATGTATATATTATTAGATATACATATCTAATAACAAGCCAGATTATGGTAGATGTTATCTTAGTTTTATTTTATAATATATAAATTTAATTATATACCTAATTTTTATATTGTCCAAATTTCTAATTTTTAATTAAAAAATAATTATGCTTTGCTTCTAACAGGCGTCCAAGACACCTTTTTTTTAATGTATTGTTGTTTTTAAAAAATTCTGAAAATATCGGTATTCTCAATATTGTACATTTTTCCAAACTTTTTTTTTGTTTGTTTTTATACTAGAGGAAAAAAAATTTAATTAACTTTTTTTGTGTTTTTTGAAAGATTTCTAAAAGATTAAATTTGTTTTTTCAAAATAGGTATAATAGTGTAGGTACTATGATATGTTTCAAATACATTTAATTTGAATATATTGAAAAAATCACATACATTTTTGTAATACTCTCATTGAGTACTCGAAAATTTCTGAATATTTTCATTTAGACAAAGTAATTTAATTATTGTCACCGTCGTTCACAAATGGAAAATAATTTGCAAACTCGACGTTTTAATTTGACGAAATCCATTAACATAAAATTAAAAGTACAATTCAGCTTATCGATGTCTTATTGAGGGGTTATAAAGTGCCGGGTGTCGAGCCAGCAATTGTCGGCGCGGCTAATTTAAAGGAAGCAATGAAAAAACAGGAGGTGGAGGGAACTAAAGAGTGATTGAAAGAAAAGGCCATGGGATTCGTGGAGGGGAGGAGTGTCGTGACCGATTAAGCTAATGGGCCGTGAAGCAGCACCGGCTATTTGCATGATAATTCACTTCCTGCGTATACCTTTTTCCCTCACCCAGGCCGTTCGGCCTTTAGCCACGGTGTGACTTGCGAAATAAGAAAGCGTGACTGGAAACTTAAGCTTCATCGATTTTTCAAAATCGAAATTTTTTTTTGTGGGTTTGGAACAAAATATTTTGGTGTCGATTGAAATCGATGGTTCACTGTATTAACATCAATCTAAGTGGTCAGTGTAATAAGATACGTTATTGAGATATTGATTCAATGTTGTTTTATCTAAAATTGTGTTATGGATCTGTGAATCACTTTAATCGAATTTTTCATGATTTTAAGTTACGTTTTGACTTATTTATTAACTTTTTTAAGTTCATCAACTTCATCGCAGATATTATAAATCAGAGCGATTTTTTCTGCATGATTTTTATTTCTTTAGCTACTTCTCAGCCTTTTATTTGTTCAAAAATTTATTTGTTCAAAATATGTTAATAGTAAATAAAAAATTTATCAAAAAGAGACTTAAAACTTAAATAAGATCAATAAATATATCGTGTTGCACATGCTTTAAAATAACGTTTATTATTGCACTGATCGGTTAGGATTGAGCTTATTGTACCGAACCGTCGAAATGAAGTAATTTTTGTCTTCATTTTATTTAATTAAGTCAAAAAAATATCATTATGACAAATCCATCTCAACTGTTGAAAAAATAGCCCTACATTAATAGATAATTACAAAAATGATCATCTCTTTAAATCTTCAAGTCGAATAGAATATTACAAAATCGTGATTTACAATAAACAATCAACGTCGCTCGATATCCATAACGCAATGAACAGCAACAGCATCAAGTTCTCGTTACGGTAAAATTAATCGTTAATTTTCACGTCGAACACACGATAGACAGAAGCCAGCCCGTGCCCCCAAAATTCAATTACCAAACTATGCGCACCGCTTCATTATTACCAAATGCCTCCGGTAAAAATAAAATATATCTACCCGATTTAGTTGTAAACACCGAGGGTGTAAAAAACATTTTAAATCCTTCCGCCCTTTTTTTTCGAAAAATTCCTCTTTACATGGTTTACGACGGCGTATAAAATAAAAATGTGGGGTATAGGAGGAGGTTGCGCGAGAAAAAAAAAAAAAAAAAAAGAGGACAACGACGGTTTTACACACGGTGCACGGAGTGGGGCCTTTTAAAAAGCTTTTAGCATTCGTAATTGCTGGGGCTATTTTCGAGCGAGCGGCCATTGTGCGTTTACACTTTACCTTCCGCTCGCGGCCTGCAGCGCCAAGGGGTGGTTATTCGAAAATTTAAACTCTGTAAACGTACGCGTAAAACGCTTTTCGAACTAATCGCCCGGGGTTTTTTTTAATACCCCTGGAGCCTCTCTCTCTTCCTCTTTTTTTCACGTCATTTTACACGGAAAATATAAGCGTTGGGCTCTTTCCCGTTTAGTTTTTAAACTTGTGAGTTACAAAACCTTTGTTTCATTTTTTTATTTTTATTTCTTTTTTTCAGATATATTTTTTTATGCTACCGAGAATTTTTACAGTCAATTTCGAATGAGATTAAATTATTATAGGCGTTATTGTTTTATTATGAAAGGGTTATTTGAAAAAGACTCTTACAATTTGTGTGATAGAGATAAGTTAGCACCTATAATATTGAAATTAATTTTTTTTTTTTTTTCTCATGACAATAGGATCATAATAAGATGACATAATAAGTATCACAGTTTCTCGGAAATTTTTTTAATACTTAACTTAATATTCTTGGAAATTTTTTTTTTTTAGATTATTAGATTTTTATCAGTTATTTAAAAAATTCAAATAATTTATTTTATATTTTTGAACAATTTAGCTTTTTTTATTGTCAAGTAATATAATATTTTGATTATAAACACAAAAATGAATCAGTTCAAATTTTTAAAAACATGAAGCCATATGAAGAGGTGTCATTTTAAGATCACATAACTCAAATTCGCAAGAAATTTTCTGAAAGTTTTGGCGCCAAATTTAATTTTGCTAAAATCGCAATCAGTTCCAAAAACTTTCAAAATTTTTATCCACCATTCATAAAATAAAAAATTATTTCAAAGGTTAAAACTTACATGGCACTTTGTTAAGTGCAAAAATTAAAAAAAAAAAAAAAAAAAGGTAAAAAAACACAACCAAGTTGAAATCTGATGCCTCAAAGAAAATTGACATTCAAGCCTCGGAATTCAGCGGTCGGAGCCTTATTTTCTGGCGAGGTAAGGAGAGGAGGGAAATCGATTCTCGATGCTCCTTTACCGGAATATCAAGAGGAGAGAGCGAGTCGAGTCGAGTGGTACCGAGCTCCTGAGTGCAGCACCGCGCGGCCCTTTTCTTCGGGGGCGAATCTTTTATCTTCTATTTCGACTGCCCTGGACGCGACCAACGCATTAAGCCACTCATACGAAACTTTTTCAATCCGGCGAAACGAATTTAATCATTGGTTTCGTAAAGGTTCTGAGATGGGGGAACATGGCAGAATCAATTATTTGAAAATTGAAAACACGTTGACTTTGTATTGAAAAAAACAGTCCAAAATTTGCCACGAATAAAGTAACAATGGAGTTACTTTTAGCTAATAAAATCTCTCTAAAAGACTTTGTTTATTTTTTAAGTTTGCAAATTAGTAGAAAATGATATTGGCTACCATACCGTTGATTTACTCGTATAATAATAATAAAAAAATTGCAAATACGCTAGCCACGAATAAAATGACTCCTTACAATTTTTATAGGCTGAAAACTTACAGTCAGTTTATTCGTGGCTAGTGTGTCGAGAAATATTTTTTTATTATTATATATCAACGATATGGTAGTAACGGTTATTATTAAATTTTTTTCCGCATGCTAAAACAATAAATAAAGTAGTTTAGAGACATATTATTGGCCAAAAGTACCTTCGTTGTTACTTTCTTCGTGGCAAATTTTGAGCTAAAGTTTTTCTTCGCATGGGTAATCGACATGCTCATTTATTAATTACTTTCTTTTTATTTTATGTCAAGTTTTCTAAATCATATTCAGTATAGATGAAAGAATAAAATCAATTTCAAATAAACAAACGACAAGTACAGCTTTATTTCGATACATAGAAAGAATGACAAATCGAAAAATCAAACATCAAACTGAACTTTGTCAAACATTTATTTTTCACACCCGTCAAAAAGTAAACTACCACCTGCACTGAGAAAAAGTCCTCTCCATCATCAAACCTCCCGATTTTTCCAGCTGGCAAGCTACAAGAAATACACACACACATACGCACCCGTAAAATCACAGCAGCTCGCGACAATAACTCGCGATATCAAAGGAATCAACAGCTTCTTTTTTACCAGTGCGTCGTCTTACCCCCGCGGGGGGAATTGGCAATTGTGCCTCCCGCTTGCTTTTTCCATCTCCAACTTTCTTTGTTGTTTTTCCACCAGACCCCGGGATGAGTTGATTCTTCTTCGGGGAGGGGTGGCGTCGAGGATTTTTCATTTTTCTCGACACCCCGCGCGAAGCTTTGTGTGAAAATTTTTCGTGCGTTTACGTCTGCCGATGGAATTTCAGGAGCCGAAATAACTTCGGAAAAACTAGTTTGACGGAAGTCATTCCCCCTCCCCCTCCCTCCTGCGCTTGGATTTTTCAGAGTGGGGATGTAATTTTTCACAAAAAAAGAGTCACGGGCCAAATGTGTTGAGTGTGTCCTGACTATTCACGAATGTTTCTACTTAAAACTTTTTCTAAAGCGCTGCTGTAAAGCTTTTACGGATGGAACTTTTTGGATTTAACATTTGTACGACTTTGGAATTAATTTTTACTACTTATTGAAAAAAAAAAAAAAAAAAAAAAATTCTGGGGGCTTTTTTAAAATAACTTTAGTAAAACGTTCGTTAAAACATGTATACAGTACTGACCGTACCTCATAAACTAATCTTATTTGATGCTTATTTACTTTTTTACTTAATTCAATTTGTTTCTGTTTGATTATTATTATTACAACTCAAATTAATGAAATGAGTTGAGATAAGTCTTGCAATCTATTGAAATTATTCGATTTGATTTCAATTCAAGCCTTTTAGCGATCCATAATTTACTACAATAAAAAAAAAAAAAAAAAATTAATTACTCTCTTATTGATAACAATTTACTTTCAGCAAATTTACAAAAAAAAATCTCATCAACTGTAAAAAGTCCAATTGGACTGTCACTTACAGTCCGAATCATTAAACGAAACAATGAGTCTCGAAGCAACTCTCGTTCGTCATAAAAGAATTTCTTCTCTCCTCCTTGAAAAAAGAAAGAGAGAGAGAAAAAAAAGATTTTCGTCAAAGCCTGTCGTCCAGCTAATAAACGCCCGGTTCGTTCGTTCGGGCCACAAAGTAGCCCGCAAAGTGCTGTCAGCGACACCGATTGCGCATTCCGTTTGTTCGGCGGCTCGCCCCTGAAAATTCATTTGGTCCGTTTCTTCTTTGTTATCCCCGGGCAACGGGCTTTGAGTCCGCTCGAAAAATATACACCTCGTTGGGCACTTTTTTTTTTTTTTTTTTCTTTCCCTCTTTGTATGTGTTTTTCGTTTGAAATTTATTTTATTTTTACGGCAGGGAGGGAAAAAGTTTGTTTTGGGAACGAATGATTTGCAGATCGTTACGCGTGTGTTTTTACTTCGGGTCGGGTGAACTTTCTTGTTTGATTATCTTTGTGATAAACAACGGACGCCGCGAGTGTTTTAAATTTATGCGTTATCGTGAATATGCAGGGAATATTAGTGCAAAATATTGTTTCTGGGAGATGAATCAATATTTGAAGAGAAAAAAAAAAAAAAGAGTTTTTTGATAATATGATTTTACTTTTAAATCGTGACTTGAATTTTTCAAGTTTCGTATGAAATATTTCACAGTGTATATATTATTATTTGTATTGTTTATACTTTTCAAATGTAAAAGTTATTTTTTTAGATTACAAAAAATAGTGCTACTGTTGAATTCATTTTTGTTAAATAAAAATTTTTCACTAAAAGGTTATTTTGTGCTGCCTTACTTTTTAATTTTACCATCTTCGAGCATGCTGTTATCTTCATTTAAAATTTTATACTCGTCTTCCAATTTTTTAAAGGTTTGTGAATATTTCTCAAAGCATAAAATGATGAACTTATTTCTATTTTTTTAAATTATATTTTATTTTCATATTTTTTATTTAATTTTATATTTATTGATTTTTTAGTAATTTTATTTTTAATTTTTTTTGTATTATTTTTTACTTTCCTCCTGTGGTCGATGGATCTTAAAATTCAATAAAATATTTAATTTTTGAGAAATCTTACCATTGTCAAGAAATTAAATGTATTAAATGCATGCAAGATTTATAAAATTATTTTAAAATATATAAAAAGTTATCTTACTTTTGACGTCGCTATTTAGATTGAAAATTTACTTTCTGCTGCCTCAGTCGCAAAAATCATAACCTAAATTTTCAAACATCTAGCTTAAATCAGTTTTTTGATAAAAAAAATTATTTTAAAACAGCCCATTGCTTATTTCTCATCATAAATTCAAAAAATTTCCAACCACAGCTCAAAAAAAAAAAAAAAAATGGTCCATTAATCGCCAAAAAAAAGGCACGTCCGTGGGTACCTGCAGACAGATGGGCGCGTAATGAAGTGGGCACAGGCTCGTAAATAGCGAAACCCCCATGCAGTCGCAGCCGAGTCAATTCAATCAATTGAGCCGACCGGGGCTCGGAGCGGTTGTATTTGCATTTACACTCACCACCGGGTGAAAATCCGGCGAACCGGAAATTAATGTGTTGGCCTCGCTAATTGCTAATTAAAAAGGAACGAGGCCGACGCGGAGCTGCTCTCTTTGTTTCCTTGTTCTTTGTCTGTGTATGCGCATGTGTGCACGCCGATTTTGCGACTGATCGGATTTTTCGGGCGCGATGTTCCTTTTTTACCCTGTTGAATTTGCATGCTCCACTCGTTTATGCCAAAGAAACGGGGTGGAAACGGAATTTTTCAGGTGAGTGTGGAGACTGGTGGGAAAAATGAAATTTTTTCGGGACTCTTTGATGTAACGAGTTTTTTTAGTTTATTTGTCCAGACTAACGAAACAGGTGTCGAAAATAGAATGCGAAAATTTTTTATTACTTTTTTTAACTACTTTAAATTTAAAAGGAAATTGATTGTAAGTTGTCAAATGAAAAACTCAATTAACTTCAGAATAAAAAATCGTTCTTCGATAGATTTTCATTATATTTCATAATAAATTTTTTAAAAAGCTACTTTTGCACTCTTGATCAAGAGATCTCGAGATATGTTCCACAATATAGTAAAAAAAAAAAAAAAAAAAAACAATCTTTTTCTGCTTGTAATGATATAGCTATACAAAGGTAATTCACCTTTTAGGTATGAATTATTGAAGCAAAAATAAAATAGAATAATATTTGATTTCGATATTAATCGATTCCTTTTCAGTATTATATTATTTTATTTTGCCGCTCGCACCAACATCGATAAACCGTGTAAATGACGTTCGCGATGTCCAATTATGATTTTCCGGCTAGTTTGTCCGTAAAACGCGTCAAATAATAATCAACATCCACTCGATCGATCGTAATCCTCCTGAAATTAAATACTTTTTTTTTATCAACCCCAGTGGAGGTCATTATTGTTTCCATTACTTCTGCCGCAGTAAGCCTGAACCGCATAAAGAATTAACCAACCGGTTGGTAAGATAAATCCAAGGGAGAAAAATATAAGGAATCCGATTGAAGTATCTTAATCCTCCGGGTTCTAAATGTTCGATGGCCACGGAAAAGACGATCGGCATTGTTTTCTTCGGGAGCCAGGGCACAGTTTATAACTGCTTCCAATCCGATTACCCGGAATTGGTCGTTATAAGAAAGGAGCCGAACGTATTGCTACGGCCCTATTCATTCTCCGGGGAGTTTATTTAGTTTACTATTCCCGAGCTTAACTCCCGGGTGACAAGTTTCGGTCTTGCTTCCAAAATGGGGTTACCGGCTACTTTTAATTGAAATTACAATAATAAAAATACTATTGACAGATTTTATTATTATTATTTTTTCTTGTTTTTCAATTTTCTTATATACCTTATTTGATGAAAATAATTTCCAACTGTAATAATTTCTTAGAAAATGACGAGGAAAATGAATATGTTTTACTCAGTACTGTCGACTTAAATTTCTCGTTAAATTTTAAAGTTTGTTCTGCTTTTGCATGATCCATTCTTGTTTTTCAATTTTCTTACACCCCATAATTTTTACCTTACTTGGAATAAAAAAAAAAAATTAACAACTAATATTGATAATAAACTAAGTTTAAATGAAAATAATTTGTGAAATTCTAAGGCTAATATAATTGATTTATTTACGATTAGAAATATTCGATTTAATACATATAAGAAATCCCAGAGAATTATTAGTTGAATCTAATTGTAAAACAAATTTGTTATATTATTCTGTTACAAACAGATTCTAAAGAAGTTGGAATAATTTATCTGTTGATACAAGAAATTGTAATTATATTAGTTTATTTAAATCAAAATTTTTGAAATATGAATAAGAAAGTTGTTATTGATAAAATATATATAAATTAATTAGGTATTAAAGGACATTAATGTCAGTTCATGATGATAAATCAATTAATTAATTAATTAATTAATTCTAGGTGCCAAATTTAAAAAAAAAATTGTATAAACAAATAATAATAGGTAGAAAATTATTTCTCAATCGTATTAGCAATCAGCTAATAATAAAAATCAATCAAATAAAAATTAATTTTTGATAGAGCTCAAGGGGTGCGAAATATTCAAATAATATAAGGTAAAAAGTTGATTCATCCGATAATCGAGCATAGCTGACATAATACCCTCGATCGTTGTGCGTGCGTACAACTTTATAATTAAATTACCCGATTATTCGGATACTGCTTCTATCCGGGTGAGGAGTTTGGGTAAAATTAAATATCGATTTACGGCTAATCGTATAATAATCGGCGGAAAGTTTAGCGACGCGCGGCTCAACTTTCCTGCATTCGTTATTTCGGCTTAAACCGCCACCACGTGTGTTTTAAAATATTCAAGCCGGTTTATATTCGGGTCAGTCAACCCCCGGCAAAGTTATTCCAACGAATAAATTTTTGAAAGCCGAGAAATTTTAACGTCTAATTTTTTAAATATTTTAAAATTAGGACAAAGTACTTTGAAACTTTGAGTTCGATAACCCTGCAAGTTTATTAAATTAATTAATTTTAATATTAAAGTATAAATTGTAAAAATTCTATAATCTCAGAGTAATAATTTGTTAAGTTTCCGACATTAGAACATTGTTTTGCTAAAATTTGCTAAAATTAAAATTGCCAATACAATTATAAATACGTACAATTTCGATTGGAAATTGTTTCGCGTTCAGTTAAAATTGGTTGATTTTTTAAACAAAGCTTACATTTTTGGAGCCCTGACAAAAATTTTATACACTGTGAAAAAGCTCATTATTTCGAGTAATGAATCGAAAAAAAAATTATTCCCCGATTGTCGATAAAAGCAAAATCGGCCGTCGCTTTACGCAAAATACACAAAGGCAAATTATTATGCGATAGCCATGAAGAGGAGCAAAATTGCACCGTTGAAAATGCTAAACGAACTCTCCCGCTGTATTCGGCTCGCAAAATTTTGCCTTTGAATGAAGCCACCGTAAAAGTTACACTTATTTTTTATTATTAATTCAGAAAAAATTACGACAAATAATATAGTATTTTAATTTACAACAAAATTTCTGTTGCGCTTGTGACTTTGAAAGTCATCCCGGTCTTCTTCGAATTTATGTACCAAAAGGAACAAAGAAAGCAGTGACCTATTCATCCTGCCAAAAAAAAATTCTGCCGATAAATAAACATTAGGATTGGTCGACCGAGCTCGCCATCCATAAACCTTATCACATCGAGCGAGAAAAAAGCATAACTTTTCTTTCGGACGACGAAACTTTTGAAAAAAAAATAAGAAACAAAGTCTCCTCCGGTAATCTCCAAGATGGCGAAGAGTATCCGGAAGTTACGCGCGATTTCGCGTCGATGGCTTATCGTTAATCATTCCTTTACATTTGTCAACTCTGCCCTCATTTCCCTTGTGTTTCCAGAGTTTGATGATGCGAACCGACTTTTGTTTTATTCCGCGGAAGAGAAAAACGTTGTGAAATTTGAGAAATACACGCTCGATAATATGTATTTTACTCGCTGACAAGGCTCGATTTATGTTAAAATAAAATTAATCTCGCTTTTTTCAATGAAACTTCCAGACTTGTATTTTTTTCAACTAAAACAAAAAGGTAACTTTTTTTTTTTGCGAAACATTTTTAATCTTCCATAAAACTACGGTCTCTTTATCCGAAAGCCAGTAATCACTGTAAAGCATGCTTAACCTTAAACAAGAAAAAATCGCTTCGTTCTCTTTGTCTCTTATTTTTTCTAATAAATAAAAATATTTGTCCGCAAAGTCTGAGTAAACAGCTAATGCATCAACCGAGGATAAAACGTGCGGAAAATAAAGGAACCAGGGTGGTTATTATCGGCAAGCATATTCCGAACAATGCCGCCAAGCTAAGAAAAGAAAAAAAAAAAAAAAAAAAAAAAAAAAAGAGAATACGATGAAACATCGTTTTTTCGCGAAAGACGTCGCTCGCGCTTATAATGAAGAAAAAAAACTTATATTTTTTCGGAGGGAAGTTGTCTATTTCGTGGGACCCTTATTTTCTTCCTCCCAGTATTTCCTTTCTTTTCATCTCGGGAGCGAAACGAAAATTAATGTCTCTGACGGCTGACTCGGGAAGGAGGGAAACACCTTGACGTTGAGAGAAGCCCGAAAGTCGATCGATCAAACGTGTGTATTGCCGCGAAAAAGTACTTTACCCCAGCATCCGTGGTCCATTGTTCTTGGAAAAATATATAAATTGCATTGGGATTTTTCAAGCGTGAGGTCTTTGTTTTTATTTAAAATAAATTTCGCGTAGATATAGTCAGTAAGTTTTTAAAAATGTTGAAGAATATTTCTTGAAAATAGTTTAGTCTCTAATCCCCGTCTGGATTTTCTCCCCCTGACGCATCATTATTTCGTTGCTTTTTTCCGTGAAGCGAGTGACGCGCGACGCCCGTCCAAAAGTTTCCGAACTCGTTACGTTTGGCAATGACGTACTCGCGTCACGAAGATCTTTAGTACACCTTTTCAACTTTTATAATACTCCGAACACTAACTTAAGTTTGTCATTGCTTTTCCCAACAACCTTGAACGTTCGTTCATCGCTGATTCATGAATCTATTTTTTTTGTTTTAGGTAAGTGTTGACCTGTCTCTTTAATTCTGAATACTGATACAGTAAGGTAAGAATTCTCGCAAGTTTAAATCTTTAAAAACGAGATTTTTCCAACTTTTTGTACTGGTTGGAACTGGTTTTGGTTCTATAACTGTTGAAAAAATTTAATTTCAATTTCAAAATTAGTTAAATGTAATCAAGAATGAAATCTTATTTACAAATTCATCAATGAATGTTTTTAAATAATCAATTTTTTCTGCCTACTGAGTCTTACATTTAGTTTTGAATTATTCCATTTTGATTGTGAGAATAATTGCTAACTAAAGTGAAAAAAAAAAAATTAACGCATTAAAAAAGTTAATGGAGCATATAGGTCTCGTCAATATAATCATTGGATTCTGTTATAACTTACGTATGGTTATAAAAAAATCGTAAAAGTACATTGATAAAGTTTTACCAAATTGTCTTTGTACAGTTACCTAAATGACTCAAATCTGGTCCAATAAACAAGTCGTACTATAGATAACTTTGAAGAGATCTGACAATCAGACATCTGTAATAAAGATGCATGACCTGCCCTAATGCAGTACAATGACATACCTATTTAAAACGGCCGTGCAATGACATACCTCATTGGATCAGTGACAAAAATAGCCATTTAGAACGAAATTTGTGACCAAAATTATCGTGTTATAGATTTTCAAAAGTATTTTTGATCGATTTCTAAAAAAAACCCCAGCCATGATAATTTTGGTCGACGTCGTCATTGTAGACATCACAATACTTATCGATCCAACACGTCGATGTAATATTGATAACAAGGCATTAAAAAAAACCCTCCAATTTTGTATTTACTCAAAATGCAAAACGAGGGCTCTCTCGATCCATCACGGTAATCTTTCTTCATGCCGGCCCTGCGTGCGGATGTCGGGGGGTACATGTCCCCGCGGCTGCAGGGTCAAGCAGCCAGGGTAATGGGCACGGAGCGGGTTATACGTGTCCTGAGAGCCAAAGTACCAGGACCGGAGCGTTCTTGCGCTTATGCTCTCTCATTTCCTCGCTGCTCCACCTCCGTGTCCCTATTTATCTTTGCCGAGGATGCGTATTCCAGCTTTTCGAGGGTAAAAAACCTGATTGCCCCGTGCCCCAGCTACCTCCTGTGGGTACCGTAATTGAGTTATTCTCGGAAAAAAACATCGTGTTTTTGAATTTGATTTTTTTTTTTTTTAATTTTTGTAAGTCTTTACAGACTTGATAAAATTAATTAGCGATGATGAAATGTATTTGTTTCATCTTATCTAGCATTAAATTCTTAGCTATGAATAGTCTTCGAAGACTTATAAAACTGTTGAATTTAAAATTTTCATCATTTTGTCGTCAACTGTATTAAAACTAGACAAATAATTCCAAAATGAAATTTAGTTTTACGTCTTCCGTGCATTACATCTTTTGACAATTGGGTAGTTCGGTTTTTGTTGCTAAATTTTAGTAACAATGCTTTGATTATCGTCTTTAAAAAAATTTTATAACTGTCTTGAGACAGAACATACTTTAAAAAATTGTTTCTTAGGACTTTCCTCAGACTATAAAACGTCGATTTTTTTAATATTATCGCACTCAAACTGTGAACTAGCTATCTTTTGTCCGAGCTTTTGTTCAACAAGTAAGGTTTTTCAATAATTGATCGATTTTTTAGTCAAATACTTTTTTACGTAAAGTGCAATTGTTGTTACCTAAGTTCCAGATGACTGTTAACTCTTCTCAAAAAGTCTATTGCTTTTGATACACCCAGTATACGAACCGAACTTCGTTCAGAAGAATATCCCCATTTAAATGAAAAAAAAAAAGAAGCACTCTTGAAAAATGAACAAACAGCACGAGAGGCCGGATGGTAATGGTAGGGGGGGGGGGGGGGTTAAACGTACTTAAAAAAAGGTAAAAAAGTCCATCAACTCGTGCAACGAATTTTCCCGATGCTCAATTATTTCCGAGCCGAGTGAGCTTAATAATGTTCTTTCGCGCGCTTAAACGCCCGCACGAGCAATTAACGGACGATACGATACGCGCCTTCTCGATTAGCCCTCTTTTGTGTGTGTATGTGTGCCTCTCACAGGCCGGATAATGTATTTACGTGGAAGCGTGAATTTAACCTCCGCCAGCTAGCTCTTTTTACGCGGGGAGACTCGCATGAATTTCATGAGATTGAAATTTTTAGGTGGAACTGAATATAACGTTTTATTCTCTTCATACGGCGCGGCGCGTATTGATAAAAAATTAAACTTCGGGTAGAGCCAAGAATAATTCTTTTTAAATTTTAATGCGTGCGCTTGAATTTACCTTTCCATCTAAAAACAATCAGGTAACGTTCTTTTTTTCTTTTCAAATTTCACGGTTTGCTCAGCTCGTTTGAAAAATCACAATTTTAAATTATTCGTCTTTTTTTTTTAATCTCGAGTGGTGTGAGTCAATGTACAGTCGGCCGGGCGATTTTTTACCCGGGCATTAACTTAATCAACTTCTTTATTTATTCAGCTCTAATACACAAGCCGTAGGGGGGGGGGGGGGGGAGGAGATACATTTATCATTTCCACCGGTGTGAGAAAGCACTCGAAACGAATAAAAGTCATCGCGGCAGTAAAACACTTTTCTCTCGTGCGAGCCGAGGTGGGAGGAAAAAAAAAGAAAAATATAAAGTTTCCTCGCTTCATACGTCGGGGCAGTAAAAATTTCTCCCAAAGTTGAATTTTTCCCGCGTGGGGGGGCTCCCTTATGGGAACGATTTACAGATAGCCGTAAATCGAGGTTGAAAATCGAAGAATACTTTAAAGTGGAGTTTATTCCACACGCGATTTCCAGGAAACGTTAGGCAAATTTTCCCGCGAGGATATTTCGAGAACCGCGCGCGCGCAGATCTTCATTTGATTTTCACGATTGTGGTTTGAACTCTTCATACGTGCGTTCGCGACGTTAATTGTGTTTCGTAAATTAGCAACAAATCGATAATTGGGAGTCGTTTTACGCATTGGCAAATTTGTATTTTATCTTTTATCGTCCTCGTTATCGGATATTTCATCCTGGTTTTCAACGACAAAATTTCGCGTTCTTATTTGCTTCAAAGTTTTTCCGCACAAGCGACAAAATTCATCTACCATGAAAACTTTGTACCCCCGTCAGTCATCCTTGCTTCTTCACATCAGCTCGGTTCTTTTCACTCGGCTTATTCCTGACGCTCACAAGACATCTTTGTTTACCCGCACCTCGGTATCGGGAGCGCGCAGTTTGAATAATAATCTTACAGACAGTTTACCTTGTAAACATATGGTAGTCGGTGTCATTAGTGAGCCCTTACGTGTACACCCTTCGTGCTGACCCTCTTTTGAGGTCTTGTTTATGCTTGACACCCCGAGCTCCTTTGACCAGATATCCCTTGATTGCGGAATTTATGATTAGTTTCTCAAGTATA
Organism: Encarsia formosa; assembly: GCA_038277355.1. Taxonomy (NCBI): domain Eukaryota; kingdom Metazoa; phylum Arthropoda; class Insecta; order Hymenoptera; family Aphelinidae; genus Encarsia; species Encarsia formosa. The sequence goes on from CM076184.1 coordinate 21,232,218, forward strand.
TGAATACGTGTTTGACTAGTTTAAGGGTTGGATTAGAGGTTAGTTTTCAAATTTTGGCACAGTAGACGAGACTAGATGTTTTTTCATTCTGTAGTAATGAAAATTAACATTAATTATAATTGTAATATAAAATTAACATTAATAATTAATTGTAATTATAATAAAACAAAAAAAAATTCTTAAATTAATGCCGCATCTTAAGATCCGTAATTTGGTAACCCTAACCTTAAAACTCTAAAACCAATTTAGTTCTGAAACTCAAAACTTAATTTACCTACTTGGAATGTAATTTTAAAAATCAATCAATCTCTAAAAAATAAATTTAAATATTTTAATGATCCTAACCTCAAAAAACTCTAAAACCAATTTAATTTTGAAATTAAAAATTCAATATACTTGGAATATAATTCCAAAAAAGTAATCAATCATTTAAAAAATGTTTTTAATACGGTCAGCCATCGACTACTTTTAATATTAAACTCTTAAGAAGATAGTTTCGTTGTTGCTTTTTTACCAAGAGTATCATCGCGAGAGCACTTTTATATAGACACTGACATTGGAGTTTCTTTTTCATTAAGACAGTTTCGAGATCGTGGGGGGTGGGAAGGTCTTTAGAGGATTTAATTTCAATGGCAGTTGTTTCTTTCTAAACAAACATTAGCGCTCTTCTTTACTTTTGTCTCCGTCTCGATAAAGTCATTTAGCGCAAAGAACGATCAAATAAGCTTATACGAGTAAAAAAAGAAAGCAGAGGAAGAAACCCGGCGCGAGAAAAACGTTAAGACGACGGTCCGGCCGGACTGAATGAAGGTGAAAAGAGAAGGTAGAAAGTCTTTCCCGCGGGGATTACCACCCACCAAGTTTTTTTGTCGCCGAATGAAAGAAGAGTCTGCAAAAATATCGAGTCGATCGAGGCTTTCAAAAGCAGCTTCGGCCAGGAGACAAAAAGTTTCCGGTGCTAATTAATACTTGTTTCCCATTCATTGGGAATTTGAAATAATGCCTTCGATTTTCAATGCCGAAGAGAGAAGAGCGCGTTTCAATGATCTTGAAATTTTGATGAGACCTGAATTTTTCAACGATATATTTTATTTAGCCAATGAAGTATTCAGATTGCGCTTGAATATTTATGAAAAGTGAGCATTTTTATCTCGGCGAGAGGGTTTAACGAAGCGGCTAGAAAAAGTTTTTAATTTTACTTTTTTACCCTTGGATATACTTGGGAAAAACTTTTTTGCTTCACGCTGATGATCCGATGGTGGAGATGGGAAGAATATTTAATTTAGCAGAAACTTCGTTCAATTTTTTTTTACGCTAAAAAGATGCGAACTATTGATTCTGTGCATTGATTTATATCTTTTCACTGGTTTTTATCATCATTTTTTTTATTACTTAAATTTATTTACAGGTTGATTCGGTAAAAACACTATTCTAATATATTAAAAATGTGAATATAGTACAAAATTGTAAAATAAAAATCATTTCATATCGTTTGATGATAAAATTACATTGTGTAATACTATTAAATAAAATTTAGTGAAAAGCATTTCTATATAAATTTAAAACGGTTTGATTATTTAAATAAAAATTGAAAAAATTTTGTTAAATCAGTGTCTTAACTACCTTGATATAGTTATATTCAAAAAAAGACTTTCGTAATAATAATTTTATTATTATAGTACTTAGTCTCTGGTCAGAATTTAAGAATTTCTGTGTGCTTCATGCTAATTTTTCATTATTTGAAATGGAATTTCAAAAAAAGTTATTAAACACAATTTTTTTATCTTAATATCGTTGCAGAAAAGTTGTTATCAAAAAAATATTTTATAAACCCAATAAATTGTTGTTAAAATCCAATAAAAATTGTTTATCTAATTATTGCAATTAACAATAATCTTTATTTGAAATTTTCATTTAGTATTTCTATCTACTTGGATTTTTAATTCTGAATTTAAATTTAAAATTATCTATTTCGAACACAACTAATACGAAGCCAAAAACGCAAGTCTCACAAATCCAGCCCGAAAATCGAAAAAACTTTCATCGTCACCCCATATTTTCCAAAAAATTCATCCAATTAAACCTACAAATCGAACCCTCGATAAAAGGGCCGCGCGAGGAGGGAAAGATCACCGGTGCCTCCGGAGAAATACGACCAATAACCGGCTCAACAATGGGACGCTCAAAAGAATTTAACCCTCCCCCTTTTTTTCACCCCTACCACCCTTTCTCCGGCAATATCTCACCTCTCATTCGATTCAGTCGTAAAGTCCAGTCCTTTTGTTCGGCAATTTCTATGCGGGTTCCCTCAAAATAAAAAAAAAAAGTGAGGTTAGGGGGTGAAAACAGAGTTCAAAAAGTTATGCCTGGAGCGCGAGAAAATCCACTCTCTTTTTTCCCTTCCCTTCCTTATATTTTTGATCGAGGAAATGCGGGAGAGAAAAAAGAGGGGGAGGGGGGATGAGGGCCCTCTTTGCATATTTGTCCTTGACTGCTCCACATTTTTCTTCGACTTTTACGGCCATTTTTTTTTCGGAATCTTGAATCTTTTTGTTTTCCGTTATCATGGCTGGGCTCTCTCTCCTCCTTTTTTGTTCATTTTATTACGACGCTGAGATTTTTGCGAAAAAATTTTATCTCTGCCTTTTTTGGTGGCCGCGCGGCTTTAAAATTTTTTCATTCTTTTGTTTTTTTGCCCCGAGAGTTTTACCCGAATTTTCGTGATATCATCTTGATTAAAATTTGTATTTTTAATTTTTTCGAACTAATGAATACGAGACTTTTCTCACCCTCTCAAGATTTCTAAGTTTTAAAGAGCCCTCGATGAATTGCGTTCGGAACAATTTATCTTTGAAAACTGATATTAGAATTTAAATTGGACGCCAGTATTTTAAGTTTAAAAAGCAGGGAAGAATATCGTCCCTTCATTTTTCCGACTTCGCTAAAGTTTAAAGTGTAGTTTACGCGACTTAGCGTATGTCGTGTAATGCCTCGCTTCGTAAAAAGAATGCACAACTTTCGAACATACTTTGACTTGTTTTCAGATCGGTCGTTTCGTATCATAAGACTTCGTGCCCCTCCTCCCACCGAGCTTTAAAACAAAAGTTTGGTAAAAAAAAAAAACAAGAAATTATGACATTTCTCTCTCTCGCTCTTTTTTTTTCGACCGACAACAAACAAAGCGTGCAGTAATTAACTTGTCAGAGGCAACAACGACCGGAAAAAAAATTTAATTTCTCATCCTAGTTAAATTAAATCCTGAAAACATTCCGCAAAAGTATCAAATAAAATTATAAAACCCGAGTTGCGTTGCGAGAAAAAAAAAGAAGCGTGTGTTTGCTCTTATTTTATCTCTTTCGGATGCACGGAGAGAGAGAAAAACTAGCGATAGGAAGACTCGACCAATATTGCGAGACAGTTTTATTCGCTGACTGCAGCGCGGGTAAAATAAAATAGACGAGTGTGCGGGTGGGAGAGGAAAAAACGCACATCTACGGATAAGAAGCTGGCTTGCCAGAGCAGAAAATAAAGTTCGGTGGTATATAATTTGAGAGTCCGCCTTTAGCTAACTGCGCTACTGGAATTATAAAAGGGAATAAAAAAGAAGTACGTGTTTTATTGCTCTCCTTGTTTTTTACGGAAGTTAAGGTTTTTTCATGGGGGTCAGTCGACCACAATTAATTAAGCTCGTATATATTCATGTTAGACACTCAGATGGGGGAGCACACTTTTTATAAATGCAAATTCTTTCATTCCTAATGAATTTTATTTTTAATTAAACTGTTTTCTAAAAAAGTTTGACGGGTGACTGATTGTGTTTAAATAAATGAGAATTTTATAATAACAACAATCAATCAATAGGGGTAATAGTGTAAATAGCTCTGAATCATTTTGATTTTAAGTTAGGACAAATTTATGCAGTAATAAAAATATTTTATTTTTAATTAAACTAAAAAAAAAAAAATCATATAATTTCATTTTCAATTAAAAAAGTTTGACGGATGACTGATTTTGTTAAAATAAATGAGAATTTTGTAAAATAACAACTAATGATCAAGGATTATAGAATAAATGGCTCTGAATCATTTTGAGATTTAAGTTAGGAAAAATATATGCAGTAATAAAAATATCGAAATTATTTATTACTTATTTTATTAAAATACAGACTTGATATTAGATTAAAATAAATCAAGTATTTATTACGTAGCACGATTCAATCTAAAAATACGTAAGATTATGGATAAAAATTACCATTTAAAAAAATCAAAAGCGCTGAATTTAGAAATTCAATTTCATATTCTAATTGAAATTTGGAAAAATACCGATACAATAATAAATCTAAAATTTCATGAAATAAATAAAGAGAAATTAAAATCAGTTGTTAAACGTTCCATGATTCGAATAGAAACAATAAAAAACTTTGCATCTATTATAAATTAAAAAATAAAATAAAAAATTTGCGCTTTATTTTGTAGAATTTTTCTTTCAATCAAACTAAAATTTAGTTTTTTTACCTTTAAAATGAATCTCTGATATGAATTCCAATGCGGTGGATAAAAAAAAAAATTGTTTTCAACGCGAAATAAACGAACTAGCAAGCGGAAGGTAGAAACAAGCGCTCGAGTTTTGACGAATTTTTTTCATCCACTCGCCTAATTGAAAAGAATATTGTGTGTTTTCAGTGTGCTTGATTTAACGCACCCGTATACAAAAATCTCTCGCGTCCCGTATCGCTCTACTTTTTTACTTTTTTACTTTTTAATTGTGTCTCCGTCGGATGGAATCGTCACTCTTTTTCATAAGAATTTAATTTTAAAAAACTTGCAAGCAATAGGATCCTCTTTTTTATTGCAAAGAAAATGAAAAAAAAATAATAATAAGAGCGTGGGCACAGGAGAAGTTAAAAATAGAGAAAAAAAAGCAGATACGGAGGGGTGGAGGGGGAAGATGTAAATAGGGAAAACAGCAAAAATTTGCATCACAATCGTGGACAGAAATAATTACAGTAGAGGCGCGCGAAGAGAGAGCGAGAAAGTTGAAATGAATGAAAGAGCCGTGTGCAGAAAAGCGAGAAAGAGAAATAGAGATGCAAATGAAAAGGAACCGGAATTCTGAATATAAGACAGAGTGTGTTTATAAGTGCAGAACCTTTTCTTCTTTTTGAAGTTCAAGTTGGCGAGCGAACGATGATTTTTGTGCTAATTAAATTATGAGCTGCAAAAAAATTTTCGAATCATGAAATTTCATTATTTTGTTTAGGAACATCTGTGGGAAACGGCACATAACCTATAACATTGAACTAGTAATCGAAGAGTCAAGCATTTCCTATTTGCTATCATTTAGAAGTGTATATTTCTTTTTAACCCATGTATTTTGTATTTTAAAAAAATAGTAATAATAAAAACTAAAAATTTTGAATGATTTCTTAATAATTATTAGTATCTTATAAAACTTCATTTAAACTGCTTAAGCCGTCTACTTTTGATTTATAAATCAATCGATGAATGAGCAGAAATCTTCGCCAATATATTTAAATTATTGTGATTAGGATCATTCACACAAAATTTTTTGAATTCATCTTACATCTCCTAGAAATTTTCCTAACTATCTCTGAATTATCTCTGAACTATCTCCACCATGATCTATTACGTAACATAAAAAAATGCAAATTACAGAGAAAAGGTTTCATAAGGTTTCGCGTTACGTTACATAATGTACATTTAAAATTAACGTCATAATTAAAACGAAAACCAAGAACTTTTCACAAAGTTAAACTAAAAATTTTTTAAAATAACATTTTTCAAGAGAGGTATACGAGAACCAGGGTAAAAATTTGTCCCGCAGCGGGGGCGAAAAAAGCAAACCAAATAAAATTTTTTCCCCACCCGAGCGGAGGAGAAGAACCCGACCGCCGAAAAAAAAAAGCCCGGGAAAACCTGGAAATTCAAGAATCCCTTCCCGGTGACCACAAAGGCACAGCTCGGTGGGGAAGCTTCCGCGCTATCATTTATCTCGCGACTCCTCATTTACCCCTTTTTTTTCGTCGGCAACGTCGTCGTCCTCGGCCAAATAAACGTCGTGACGAGCTTCCTTCCCTCTTTTGTTTCGCGGCGAACTCAATTCCGCGCTCGTACGTCTTTCCGAGACAAATGTTTTTCCTGGCTCTCTCTCTTTCCCCACTTTTTCTCGCGGTTTTCGCCCCGGCGCGGCGGAGGAAGAAAAAATAAAATAAAACAAAAATAAGCGGGGGGCTTTTTTTGAAACTTTTTCATTGTTAACGCGAGTGAGCTTTTTAATTGCTACCCGGGAGAAGAATTTTTTGTCAAGTGGAAACGATTAATTTTTATAATACGTTTGGTAGCAGAGCGTATTTGTATAAAATTAAAGTTTGAAGTTTGTCGGGAACTTTAATTTTTAATTTTTGTTGTTAGTTGGAATTCTGAATCTCGTTTGTTTCGGATTTATTTTTTGTCTTATAAAATAACTTTCAATCTGCTTTTTAATCATACAATACCTTTTTTTTCATTACTAGTCTCAATTGGCGCGCAAATTTTAATCTGCCATCAAATTTTTAATCTTGACAGTAAATAAATGGTCATTTAATGCTAATTTTCGCTTTCAATTCCGAAAAAAAGGAATTTAAGAAAATTTTTTTCCTAGCGTTAATAATAGTAACACTTAATTCATCGCATGAAGTTTGCAACCTGCAACTAACTTCCATTCGATATTTTTGTGGTTATAGCTTGAAAAATTTTTTTTTTTAAATACTAAAGATTCTCATTTTATTTTATCGAACTATACAAAGAAATTTTTTCTTTTTATCCCTTTATAAAAGAGAGGTATCGCCATTTTGGTGAGATTTTCAATGTAAGATTTTATTCGTGAGCTGATTGGTGGAGCAGTTTTTAAAATATTCTAAAAGTGTCTTTTGAGGTTACAATCATTGTTTTTTTCCTGTGTGCGCTTGCAGCGCGCTGAGTGGTACTAGTTTTTTAAATACTAAAGATTCTCATTTTATTTTATCGAACTATACAAAGAAATTTTATCTTTTTATTTAAAAAAAGTATTCAATTATTCAAAAAACACTATTGCAAAAAAATTTTAATTACCGAGTTAATTACTAAGTATTCAACATTCCAACTTCAGCACAATTCAAATTTGAATTAAAGGCTCTCGCCCAATCACGTCAATTATAAATCGAGGACATTCGATCCTCGTTCATCATTATACATAGGGATAGGGATAAAAAAAAACCCTTGATCTGTATGTTATGTCAAACTTTGTATGTTATATCTTTATAATAATTTGTTGCATTTCAATAATTTATTGTTACATTTGAACCTTGCTTAGTAAGATTCTATAGGTATAGTAAGCTCGAGCTTAGTCCTAGACCTTTTACTACTCCTGAAATTCAACAGTACTATGGTAATTTTACTAACCAAAACAAATATTATGAGGGATTTCAATTTAACATCACTCAAACCTTCGGAAGGTTTGAGTGATAGGGCTGTTCGAGACTCGAGACTAAGTAACCGAGACTCTCGGTCTCGAACCGAGACTTTAATATGCTCCTTGACATGGTTTTGATTTGACTGAATGATGAGTGGAAATGAAAGATGCTGCAATAAAAAAGTTTTATGAAGTTTACAACAAAAAATACTGTGATAAAGGCAAAACTGTACGTGCTGAGGAGCCGAAGAAGTCAGCATTTTATTCGTGATGTGATTGGTTGAAGAACAAAATTTATACTTTGAATTTTTATTTTTAATTTTTATATTACAATTCAATTAAAACATCTAGAGGATAGATTCGATAAAAAATAATTATGTCATAAAGTGTTCGAAATCATCCGATCAAAATCATGAAAATAATAATAATTAGTAAATAAACCATTCTTATTTAATCTTACAGAAAGTCTATGTTTTATTTATTTGTGTAGACATTATTAAAAAAAAAACAATTATTTTTAAAAAATTTGTCAAATTATTGAGACCGAAACTAAAACCGAGACCGAGACTAAAACCAAGACCAAGACTAAAAACCGAGACCGAGACCAGAAAATTTTTTCGAGACCGAGACCGAGACCATCTAAAGTCTCGTCAGTCTCGGTCTCGAACAGCCCTAAACCTTCCCTCAACAATATTCCGAGAACACGAGTTAAAACAATTAAATCATGTACAGCTAGTGTACAATATCCCCTCTCAAACTGCATTATCGCAAACTCAAAACGAGCTCACTCCAAAAAGTTGACCGAAAATTCGAGGGGTAATTTTAATTCCTTATTTTTGCTCCCCCACTCCCCTGCAGCAACGTTAATTGGACAGATTACCAAGCGGTTCTTCCAAGCGTTACTCGCTGATTAGTGTAGCGAAGTGACTTTCAGCAGCGCCAGCAAGCAAGCCCCACCAGCCGGAGTATATAACTTCGCGAAACGACTGCAGCTTCTCCTCCTCCTCCTCCTTTTATACCCGCATTTATTTGGCACAAACATGTTCCGTTACAGGAGGAGCAAACTACTCTTGCACAATTATGGTCTCCCGCCATTCTTTGTTCGGGAAGCTGCGAGCTTTCACAATGGGGAAAGAGAAAAATCTCATTAAAGTCTTACCTTACTTGGACAACGCTTCTCTGATAATTGCGACATCTTTTTCTCCTGGTTAACAAACAGATTTTTTAAATTGATAATGTGGAGGACTTATTTCTCGTGCATTTTTAATTAAGATAATAATAAATTTTTTTGAATAGACTTTCATATTGTACTTTGAATGATGTTCCTAGAATTTTTATCTGGTAATTTATAGGTTATTAAAAATCTGTTCCTGAAAAACAGATAAAGTTGATTAAGAAGATTTTCATTGTTGATAAAATATATGGCAGAAGACTTAAAGTTTTAGTTGTATCCATGTATAAATCACATAAACTTCTGTTTGATGAATCGAGAAAAATCATTGTAAATATAAAATTTATCTTGTCCAAGATTAGTAAAGTTTAGGTGGATTTCGTCGGATTTTAAATATAACCTCAAATCGATGATGAGAAAGACTATTTTTGAAATACTGTAGTCTAGTTATAAAGTTTTCAATTGAAAAATATAACCGAAAAGATTACTCAGGCTCGAAATATGTAGACACTTAAAATTATTTTTGTGTCAAACAATAATTTAGTAATAAAACATTCACAGTTTGTATAAACTTAATTTGGGCCAGACTTGAAACTTAACCTCAAAAAAGACACTTTTCCAGGTCATACGTTACCAATGCACAAAACGGAAGACGATGTGAACCGCAAAGAATAAAAATCCATCATCATAAACATAAAGCTGAAAAATTCCTCTGCACCCATTCACGTCACGTGCAGGCTTGACGGGGTAAACAAATCGAATTAATAAACCAGGTCCCAAATCAAATTTTTTCAAGTAACAAGCGATGTCCTGCTTCTTCTGGGGCTCCGGATTATCATTAGCCGTACGTCAGAGTATGGTTTTAATGGAAAGGAGGGGGGGAAAGGGAATCTGTACGTTCATAATTTCTGGGGAGCAGAAGGACGACGGGCCGCGTAATCGTAATTGCCGTGACCGTAAAGCTGTCACGAGACAGCGAGGCGCGCTTTTCTCCTGTGCTCGCTGGTATCGCGCTTTATCTGAGCTTCTATTTTGGACGTTAATTTATTTGACGGACGACTGCTCGAGTATGAAATCTTGAGTGACTCTGTCAACGAAAAAAAGGCGCTCTTTCACATAATTTTGAATTTTTTTTAAATGTTACATGTACAAATTTATTCAAGTGTGATTTATTATATGGCTCCGTGCGCTTTTAGATATGTTTTAACAATAATGTTAATAATTCATGTTTATAATGATGGATCAAATGAATTTTATTGGTGTTTGAAGAATGACAGTATGCGTTTATTAATATTATTTTCGTTCAACAGTTGTTTGTTTTAGTTTCGCTCACGACGAGAATATTAACGTTTCATAACTGTTGAAATCGCACGCTTCTACTTCTGTTCCTCCTCCCGCTCGCATATGAGCATTTGAAATTTCTGGAATCCGGCCAAAAGGCTTTAGATATACACAGACACTCACGCGTAACGGTATAATCGCGAACTCGTGTGTGAGGAAACGAGACTCGAGGGTAATAAATTTCATATCTACTAGTGTTATTGAATAATCAACATAATGTACGACGGAACATTTAGCACATTATATCGTATCGAAGTTATAAATTCCCAGGAAAAGTGGTTGGAAGTATCAATTTTCGACGATAAAAAAAAGAAGATTAGAGCACGGCGTTTCTGCAAATCGATCTGGCGCACCACGGCAATTACAAACCGCTTAGAGTTAGCCTGTCGGGCTCTCGACGGGCCAGCACAATAGAAAAAGCTTTAAGAACCGACAACAATAGACCCTTCGCCACCGCGAAAAGTGCTTCTTTTCTTGGTAGCCGCCTTACGCTTTCGGGTACAGCGGGCTAATCCGATTTTCGAAAATTCCAAAGACTTTCTTAAAACAGTCAAGGGTGCTTTTAAAATCCGATGTCTTACGCCGAATTGTTTATGCAGCCGAGCGCGGAGAAAAGAGGAAAACAATGCGGATTTCGAGATCTGGATTCGAGTGTCAAATCGAATGATGGTCGCTTTTGTTTGAAGATACATTTTTGGATATTAGTGCAATTCATTTAAAAATTATTTAATTTTATGACTTTAAAGAGGATTGTTGAAACAGAATCTTAATACATTTCTATGTTTCAATATTTCTATCAAACTTTTACAGGACTGGTCAAAAAAAATTTCTATACTGACCTTTATGAATTTTATCCGAATCTTTTGCAGAAATTTTTTAATAAATAAACAAACTAGAACCTTTACCTAATACTTAAATTATACTAATGCTTTTTTTTCTTTTTTGTTACAGGTAAGTCACAAAACTTCTTTCGTCCCAGAAGTAAAGTAAGTTACTTTTATTACTTTTTCAAAAAAGGAACCCCCTCCTGAAAAGATTCAATCGAACACGTGCGACCGATAATAAGAAAGTATAGGTAAAAATCCTACTCTAGTTCCGGTCAAAGTGGCTCGCTTTAAATCTTCCGAGTTTACCGTCTTCCTTTCCTTTGTCGAAGGGACTTTGGGGATGTTTTTCTTCAGGATAAGAAAGTAGTGCAAGGGTCAAACAAATATTTAGTGCAGACAACCAAGAATTTCGAGAATTTCTTGAAAAGTCTTAAAAACGAAAAAATATGTTAAAACAATAGTAACTTTCTGAAAAATTTATTTTTGTTATTTCACAGCCTCGATTAAATATAATCAAGGATTTTTTAAATCCTCAGTATTCAATTTAAAAACATGAAGATATTAAAAACAGTAAAAAATTGTAAGTAGTATGAGACAATTTTAGTCAGACGGATTCTTTTCAGTGATTTCAAAATGTATGAAGAATAAAGATCAGCCATGAACAATTTTTTTTTATCATAATTGAAAAATAATGTTCGTAAGGATCACTTTCAATCTCTCGAAAGCCTACCCAAAATCAAAGCAAGTACAACGCAAGCTCGTTCCTCTCCCTTTTCAAAATTGATCGAACCCATTGGACGCGCTGAATAATCCAGGTCTCGCCACCTGCCAAATCCCAGGATGCAAAATTCATTCGTCCGGTCTGCTGCGAGCAAACCAAGGTGGATTTGGGGGGCGGGTGTCGAACAAGCTCGTGTAAACACCCGGAGCAACAACACCAAGACTTCCGATCATTATTATCTCAAGTATCTCTCTATCCCATCCCGAATCGATTTCTGACCCCTTTTTGGAATTACAAATTTAACGCGTAAAATTTTTCTCTTCCCGAGGTGGAAGCTCCCCCATCGATTTTATTACCTGGCAGTTGCAGGAAATGCTTTATGGAAGAATTATGCAGCATCGGAGGGGTGGGAAAAAGGGAAGTTTTTATCATTGGGAAAAATCGAATTGGGAGGGTGAGGGGGTGGACTGGAGGATTACCGAGCTCGGTGTGAATTGGTTTACTTTACTCTGTTTGCCCTCGGCAAATTGAAAAATCATCGAGTGATTTGTTTGCGTAATCAAGTTGAATTTTTAAATTCCGCGCTATAAAGTATTTGGGTGGTTGACTTGTAATTTTAATGAGACAAAATTGAAATTTGGAAATTTTTGGTTACGCGGCAGTAGAATAAAGTCGGTTAAAAATTTGTTTGAACTTTGAACTTATTGAGGTCGCTAAAACAAATAAGAAAATCAATCGACATAAAAAATTTAATTAAGTCAAAACATAATTTTCATTGTGAAATAAAAAAACTTTGATTGCATGGTAAAATAATTAATTCATGTGTCCCAATAATTATACCTATGTCTCTTACAAATTGTTATAATAGTTATAATAATTATAACGTCTCCTGAGAAATAAAATTATGACTAAGTTGATATAACTGTTAAGAAACAGTCTAAAATGCAAAAGTATTTATTTTTTTTAGGATACTGCCAGCACAACCTAAAATTTATTCTTCGCATAGTCATATTATGATAATATATAATGATCATCATTATCTTATAGTATTTCTGAACTAAAATTGGGTATCTATTATCTATTATTATCTATTATCTAAAATCTATTATTTAAAAAAAAAAACTCTAAAAATTGAAATTTTCCCATAACCCTCGAATGATTTTTTAATACCTTTCAAATTTGAGCTTCGCAAAATCACCGCAAGAGCAACATTATCCCTCGGTCGGGGGAGGTCGTAGTTTAATCCCTTCTCGGGTTACCCCTCGCCGGGGCTCTTTAGACTTCGTCATTTAAATTAATCCTCCGCCTCGGGGCGGTTGGATAACTCCGGCGCCTCATAAGCAAACGTCTAATCGATCATGAACTATCAAAAGACTGGCTTCTGTGGTGCGGCGGTGTCGGCTACCTCGTAAAAACTTTTCTCCGCCGTGGAGCGAGAGAGAGATTTTCCACGGAAATAACTTTATCTAATAAACGAACTTATCGGGACCCGCGCTGCCGCTGCAATCTGCTTTTACCTCCCCCGAACTTTCTTCATTTTGGTGTTGCTGAATAATTATTTTGGTTTGTCGGGGAGATGACAGTAAAGAACAGGTCACCGGCACTAACCAAAGGCTATCGGTTCTTTTTTTATCCTGAATTATAAATAATAATTCATTAATAATTTTGTTTCCGAGTTTTATTAATGTATTTTGAATATTATTTTAATTGTAAGTATCCACTATTACATACATTAGCAAGTATAGTTTCTTGGTTTATCATGGTGCGTCCAAAAAAATTATGCACACTAGCTTCGTATCCAATCGAAAGAAATCTTTTAATTTTTTTAACTACTTAACATTTTTGTGGTTGTTAAATGTGAAAATGCTCCTGTTGGATTTACAAAAGAATTTTACGCACGTCAGATGCAACAGAGAAAATCCACTACAGAGGTGGAGAAGACTGAGAAAGCCGAATTTTTTTTAGTATTATTTTTAGTACGATGACCCAGCAGTCAAAGGACAGATAAATACCGTAGTCAAAGGAGGTAAGAGTAAAGACCGTATTTAACCAAAAATGTGCAACTTCAAAAGTGACTGAGTAAACAAAAGATTATAAAGAGCTTAAATAATCTCGATGAATGCACAAAGTGGAGTGAAATGAAAAGGTTTTTCACCAAATTATTTTTTAAATTATAACTTTATACGAATGGTTGATGAATTTATTTTTCCATTGTTTCGTAATACAGAAAGCTTGTACTGAATGAAACAATTATATTTTCAATTGAAAAATGAGTGTAAACGTTTGGTAAAAAAATAGATCTTGTTTGAATGTAAGACAGAAAAAAGTTATTCCAGTACCTCACCAAAATCTTACGTTTATATTTACGTGATTTTATATCGTACGATTAAGATGACTAGTGGTTGACTGTATAAGTATAATACAACATCTTAGTTTGCAAAATTTTTTTTTTTTTTTTCAAGAAATTACAAGTGACGCATATTTTTTCTCATAAAATTTTTACAACTCATAAGTTTTTATTAAAGCTCACGACTTTTTAACAAAAAAATGACAGTTATACGTAAATTCAACTTTAAGTTTAATTTTTTGGGAAACAAATTTTCTTGATTTAAAAGTTTACCTTTCACTTTGGTATATTTTGAAAGTACATGCATTATTTTTAATTTTTCAAATGTTATTGTCTGCATTTATTATTTTCATCGTGTTTTTTCACATGGTAAGTGCAAACAATTATAATTATATTAATGTACATTAATGTAGCAAATTAAACATAAGCGTAAAACTTTCATTATTTTTGGAAGAATTTTATCATGTGTTTATCTAAACTAAGACTTGCTAAATTAAAGTTTGTATTAATTTAATAAATGTTTTTTTTAATTTGACTAGTTTTTTAAATCATTTGATATCAAATTACAATACAAAAAATTAATTTGTTTTTTTTTTTTTTTTAATTCAAATTTTAAACATACATTCAAGTGATCTATAATTTTTTTTAAGTTTGATCTTTTTTAGCTTAAACCTACTTAAATCGATGTTCAGAAAGTTTTTATAAAAAAAAATAGACAAAACCATGTAACTTGATGATTTGTAATTATTATTAAATTTTAAAATTTGTTCGAAAAGTAAATATTTTATGATACTTATGTAGACTACGTAAATCCGTTTTGTTTGATTTCGTGTATAACCAAAATAATTAAGATTATATGCATTTTGTGTAAACTACACAATAGTGAAAAAAAAAAAAAAAGAAAAAAGAGCAGTACTGAATATAAAAATAATATTTATTTGAAAAAAAAACTGCAAGTAAAACATTTTTGTAATACGCGCTCACGTTTTACTAACAAATAAATGTCTGAAGTCGGTAAATGTACATATTTATCAAAAAATATGTTTGTTGAATTTTCTAAAAATTAGTTTAAAAAATATTTTATTTATTTATAATATTTCATTTACAAGGTTTACTATACACAAAAATAGACATAAAAAAAAAAAATCATAAAATAGCTTTGCTACTATACCGATATCTAGTTTTTCGAGTTCTATAGTTAAATTTTATTTTATTTTTTTAACACAAAAACGTAGTCGTAAAAACTACAACTTTCCTTCTTACTTTCATCTTAGCCCTTCATAAAACAGGATAATTCATTACGCTCGCTCCTGGAAAAATTAATAAATCCGTCACGGTTATTATCCGGAAAATTTAACCCAGAAAGAAGAACTCAGTTTTACAAAGTAAAAGAAGAAGAAAAAAAAAGAACGGGGGGCGCGAGTAAAAATCCTCACCTTTTCGCGACGATAAAGATAAGTTTGCGCGCGAGCTAGCTCCGAGGAGTGACTTTAAAGTTTGATGGCCCATTAGACAGGGCGTCAAAGTAATGCGTTTTTTTTTTTTTTTTTTTTTTTCTCGCCTGTGCCTTACCTTACCCCTCTTGTAGTATTCTTCACGGTCCATTAACAATCGCTTCTTCCACGCACACACGCGAGCTCCGAGTATTTTTTTTTTTTGTTCTTCTATTTTTCATCGATTTTGTCATTAGAAATCAGTAGGATTTTTTTATATTTTTCGATTGAAAAAAAACTGTGTATCGACTTTTATATTGGATAATAAACAATAGATCATTTATTTTTTACGTTGAAGCATACGTCATTATGACAAAAGCTGAGCATTTTTGAAAAAGTTACAAAATTATTGTAGGTATCGAACAATTTCTCTTTGACAAGATGATCTTTTTCCGTTCAAGTACTATCATTAAATACTAAATAAAGAGAATTTATATGGTTTAGCATTTGCTTGCCTGCTTTTTTATGATTCACGAAAAATTTTTTTCTCAATCATCCAACACCTG
Organism: Encarsia formosa; assembly: GCA_038277355.1. NCBI lineage: Eukaryota > Metazoa > Arthropoda > Insecta > Hymenoptera > Aphelinidae > Encarsia > Encarsia formosa. Next base: position 21,248,073 of record CM076184.1, read on the forward strand.
CTTAAAAAAAAAACAAAAGTATTAAAATCAATTGAGATCGAGAGAGAAAGAAATATTATAAAAGGCGTTACGAAGTTTACCAGTTTTGAAAGTTAATCGAAAGATAACCTATTAATTTTCAGAAGCATAAAATAAAAAAAAAGTCAAACTTCGATAACTCGATTAAATTCCAAACTAAATTAAGACTCGCGCTCCCCCGTTCCATGCCACGGCGGACCTTCTTCGAATTACCCAAACATTTCCCGGGGTCGATCTCGAATAACCAAACTCCACGCTGGTGTATCAAATTCGCTAAACGCCTTATTCGCCCGGCTATTAATTTCAAGCTGCGCAAAGACCAGAGCGTCGTAACTCATATAAAACTGAAGATTTTTTTTCACCTTCTCCCAGGAGAGAGCTTGCCGAAGAGGAAGAGTGCGTTCTTCAGATCCGCCCGGGGGGTCCTAGTGTTTTTACACCATCAATTCAGTTGGATCGGTTTTTTTTTTTTTAGGGTCGATGGATCGTTGGTTTTATTTGTAGAATTTCAGTTTTTGGATTGGTAGTATTTTGAGTTATTACGTTGGTATAGTTAAAAAATATTTTAACTAGCATTCAATTAGTACCTAGACGTATTACTTACTTTCTACTCAACTTTTGTGAATATTTCAAAATCTTCGAGTTCTTGAATTTTTGAAACTATCCTAAGTTACTCACATGATTTCGTATTGTAACGTCTTATTTTTGGCTGCTCCGTAATTTTTACGTTACTGCATTATTGATGATGACCACTAGGGCTGTTCGAGACTCGAGACTTTTCTCGGTCTCGGTCTCGGTATCGGTCCGAGACCGAGACCGATACCGAGACGAGACTGAGCAGCCGAGAGTCTCGGTCTCGGTTAGTAATATCGGTTTTAATAAGAACCTTTTTCAACACAGCAACATTCGTTCTTAGAAATATTATCAGAAACAATATCACTTTCGGTCGAATGTCCTCGATTTATGATCGATGCGAATGGTCGTAAATGTTCAAAATTTGAATAACTGTTAAAATTGAAATGTTGAATACTTTGTTATTAAGAATTTTTTTGCCATCGTTTTTTGGACAATTGAATACTTTGTTTCAATAAATAGATAAAATTTCTTTGTAGAGTTCTATAAAATAAAATGAGAGTTCTAACAAAAAAAAATATCGAACAGAACTTAGTTCCAGGTTGCAAAAAATATGTGATGAATTAAGTGTTGTTATTATTTATGTACAGGTTAATTGCAATTAAAATTTTCAGAGCATTTTCTCATTTACCTTCCTTTTTTTTGAAACTAAAAATAAAAATTATTGTTTATTTATTTTCAGGATTAAAAATTTGATGGCTCTTATTAAAAATTCAGCACTTGCATGCCACTTGAGACTAGTTTGATAAAAACAGTTATTTATTTATTTATTTATTTAAATAATTTTTTAATTTAGCTTTCAGATTAATAAAATTATCACGACCGATACCGAGACTGTACCGAGACCGAGACCGAGAACGAGACCGGTAAAATTTTTCGAGACCGAGACCGAGAACGAGACCGGTAAAATTTTTCGAGACCGAGACCGAGACCGGATAAAAGTCTCGTATCGTCTCGTCTCGAACAGCCCTAATGACCACTTAGTTTGGTCGAAACGTTGGCAAAATAATAAAAAACCTATGCTTGTAATTAAGAGTAGAAGTTTTCAATTATTTTAAACCTTTACTTTCTTAAAGTAATGAAATATTTTTTGAAACAGAATTTACGAAGTATTTTAGAAAAGGTCTACAAAAGATGAATTTAAACCTTTCTTGTTATTTACTGCAGGTAATGGACCATTGTTTTGATTTTTTTTTCAAACATTTACATCAAATCAGTTAGTCGTTTTTATATCTTCAAAATATTATTTTCTCTTATTTAAAAACAATTGCTCATTTTACAATTTTTTGGGTGTATCCTTCAGTTTTTTTCTGATAAACTAGTTATGACCAGTATTCTCGTACCAAAAGTTGTCAAACTTAGGAGTTACTTTTAAGTTTTATTCCTAATGATTTGGTATCATATAATGCCGTCCAACCAACCATCATCTTAATAAAATCACGAACTTCAATCTTTTTACAGTCATCTATTGAAACCTTCCCAAGAACAGTACGCCACAGCCAAATAAAAAACCATATTAAAAAAAGACCAGGTTCCTTTCATACCTCGAATATGAATTAAAAAAAAAAAAAAATTTGAAGCTACGTCGCCTTCAAAGAGGGTCGAAAATTATCGAGTGGGCTTTAGCCCGCGCCGCGATGTCGTAACAGCGTCGGTGGAGGCCGCACAATTTCCTTTGACCGAATTCATCCCGCGTGCGAGCCTTTTTTCATCCGGCGTGACACGCAGCAGCCAGGCGCTCGGGAAACCCGTAATGAACGCTTTGAGGCCGGCTCATTCGATGGAATTTGCATTCTCTCTCTCTCTCTCTCTTTCGACGTAATTACTTACGTGTGTATTACCCGCCGTGGTCTTTTTTTTTTTTTACCTGGCGAGCTTTTGCAGGCTACTTGGGGGTACTTTAATTAAGGATTTTTCGGGACGAGAGAAAATTTGAATATTTTCGAAGGAAATTGAATGCCGGTATTTTATCAGCCGCCCGCATTGTGTAAGCAATTATGTTAATGGGGCCAAACCGAAATTTCGCGTAATTACATCGACCTCATGATGTGTGTGCTTTACGGAAATTCAAACTTTTTTTTTTTTTTTTACGCGGGCTCTACACTTGATTATGGGGGTTTTGGGGAAAGGAAGCCGAGCGATTATTCGCTGATGTAGGTTTTTATCAAAAAATGAGCTTTGAAGTCCTCTGAAATTCGTACTTTCGATTGAAGTAATAATTTTTTTCATTTTTTAATTTTTTAGCGTCTTTTTTAATTTAGTTTCAAAAATCTAAAGTAAAGTTTCACTCAAAAAATCTTCATAGAGCATTTATTTATCTAAAAAAAAAAAAAGAATATGTCATTACAGTAGTTCTAGGGTATTCGCATGCCCAATCGTTTAGTGAAAGTAGTTAGTTACAAGTACATTAAAACAAAAACTCTAATGACCATCCTACACTGGCGGCTGAGCCGCGGCTTAAGCCTAGAGTGGCTTAAGCTTTGAATTGTTATATCGCACTCCCATGTTAGTAAAATATATTTTTTTTTCGTATTTTAAGATAAAGAATATAATTTTTTAACCTAATCTCGATAGTACAACTGTTTAGGAAAAAGTTATAACAATTTAAAGCACTCGTGGCTTAAGCCGCGGCTCAGCCGCAGTGTAGGATGGGCATGATGCCTGTTTGAAGTCGGTCATTTCTCATCCCCAAAATAACTAACTTTCAAATGGATGAAGAGTTAATTGCTCTGAAGCTAAACGGCTAATCCGAATGTAGCTCACATCATTAGTTTCATTTTGCATAAGCACGAGGGACTCGAGTTGAGAGTTTTCAGATCCACACTCCACTGAAAAAAAAAAACTTGAAATTTGCTTGGAAGTCTTGTCTTTTGCTTGAAGTATGTCACTGTAAATTTTAAGGTCAGGTGTGATACTGAATTTTTCGACAAATAAAAATGTATAACAAGCAATAAGCAGGGGAAGACACGCTGCATATGGACAAAAATCACGGAATAAGGTGGGAGTGAGGACTTTAAGAAAACGTGAGTGGAACACGTAAACGACGTGGCATACGTGACCAGTTTTCAGGATGCGATAAAAGTGAAGTACCAAAAGCATAATGTTACATTTTGTCTCTCTCTGTGTTTTTAATTTTTAGACTATTAAGTTTTACGAGCGTTGTTAAATTTTTAATTCGAGATTTCTTCTATCTCTCAGTGCTGTCTGATCTGTAACGTAAGATACATTTTCAGAAATTTGACCTGAAGCCGAAATAAAAATTTAAAAACTTTGTAGAAAAACGATTTTTTGTATCGATTTTCAATGCTTGAAGGATATTTCATTAAAACTTACTCAGAGACAAAAATCTGGATATTGAAATTATTTTTTTACTTAACATTATTGTACTTACTTCTATTAACAAACTTGTGAGACTTTGAGAAGACTGGAAAGTTACTGTAAAACATAATAAGTAGACATTGTATTCACAATTTGAAGTACATTTATTACAAGTGTACAAATTCTCTTGTAATTCTTGTAATTTTTCATACGTCGGACAGACTAAGAGAGCATTACATAAAAGGATCTCTGAACACAGAAAGAACGTTGACCCCGAGTCAGTTGTGCACAAACACAGACTTGTTTACAATCATGAATTTAAATTTGATGACGTTAAAATTTTAGACACTGAACATAATTACAAGAAACGTTTGATCTCTGAAATGTTGTTAATCAAAAGTACAAAACATACAATCAATAAAAAAGAGGATACTAAAAACCTCAGTAGATCTTACAAATCCCTTTTTAATAAACTATCTACTTGAAAACTAACATTTCAAATTTACCCAGCAAAACAAAATTTTCTTTTTCTATTTAAACTTTTGTATACATACACACCCATTTATTTCTCAATATCTATTATGTTTCGATTTCATGTCTCATTCGACGATTTGCTCGACTCGAGTAAAGATCACTTTTACATAGGTAAACTCTATTATAACTTTTTAAAAGTTTGTAATTATTAATAATAATTTTTTATATAAACATTTATAATTTCATTGTGTTTTAAAATATTTTTGTACAGCCTGAAGAGGTCTGCAAACCAAGCAGACGAAACGTTGCTGATAATCAATCTAAATAAATAAAAATTAATCTGCCAAAAAAATTAATTTTTTTTGCATTGATTCTTTATTTAATACCTCTCCACGGATCAAATTGTGAATACAATGTCTACTTATTATGGTTTATTAAGAGAGGAAGATCGAGACTTCGATCAAAACAATTTTATTACTGTAAAACAGTTTTTATCAAATCTTTTCTGTATGATAGTTTTTTTCATAATCCACGCATCCTATTCGAAATCTAGAAAAATCTCTAGCGGACTAACTCATCTGGTAGCCAAAGAGAAGGAATTTTTAGCCGAATCCTCGGGGCAAATATGGGAAAGTAGAAAAAAAAAAAAATGAAAAGAGGAGCTGCAGTCCGAAATCGAGAGCGAGAGGCATTTTCTATATTTGCCGAGCGTTTGAATGAGATCCGGCAGAAGTGACAGTGGTAAAAGCACTTGAACTTAATGCCAACAAGAAAAGCTCAAAGCTTTTTTCTTGCTCTCGTTCTCTCTCTCTCTCTCGCGGGGAAAGAAAATACACTTATTCAAATTAAATTTTTATTTTATTTCTAGCTTGGGAGGCTAAAGTGATTCATTAATTTGACGTTTTAAGCACTTTTTGCTGGTGAGAAAAAAAAACATGAAAATCTTTTATCACGTACCGAGTTGTATAGTTTTATGCAAATTAAATTTTTTCGATGTAGGTTTTTAGATATATTTATGAATACGTTACGAATTTTGTAATTTTTTATGATACTCAGGTACACGGACAGAAAAAAAACAGGAATTTACTGTGGTAAGCTAACACAAAAAAATCGTGTGTTAACCTTACGCAGAAAAAATCCTAAGCGCTACTGTAAGAGAGCCAATCAAAATCACTCTGGTCACACCAGATTGCCTGATTGGTTCGGCTACAGTAGCGCTTAGGATTTTTTCTGCGTAAGGTTAACATACGACTTTTTCGTGTTAGCTTACCACAGTAAATTCCTGTTTTTTTTCTGTCCATGTAAAATTTGAATTTTCTGTTTTTGTTTTTGCTGATAGTACCGATGGTGCCATACTTTATTATCAGAAATTATGAAATTATAATTACACCGTTCTAATATAAAATGTTTCATAGCATTATTGTTGCATGACGTTAATTATGGTTATGTTAAGCAATTACAAGTTTTTTAACCGATTTCAGAATTTCATGTTACTTTTTGGATTTTTATTTAAAGTAAAATTCAAAATTTAACTTTTTTTTAAATACAAATTTACCTAATTATCGTGAAAAGTTGATAACGAATACTTTTGCTTGAATTTTATTTCTTTAAACTTGTTTCATTATCGAATTATTAAGAACTTTTGAATAGTCCAATTGATCAGTAAAATAAAAAATTTCGAATTTCATTCATTAAAGTTTCTCATGTTTTCTTTAGCATTAATAAATTTAAAAAAAAAAAAAGCTAGATATCATGAATGTTGAATAAAATATATTTTCTGATATAGCTTATATAAATTCATTATACGTGTACTGCTTCTATAGAACGCTAAAAAAATATCGTTCAATTTAATACCCAGTAAACCAACGAATGATGTAAAAACTATATTTTTTTTACGGCGAACTAACGTGTTTTTCAGTACTAACAACAAAAACGCTTGAAAGAAGAGATAATAAGAAGCTTTAAAAATATTATTTATTAAATCAATCCATACACAAATAAATACAACATTTAAAAAAAATGATGGGTAAAACTACGAAAAACCTAATGGTTTTTGAGCTTGGGATATAATAGATCATTTATAATTATCCAAAATGATGACCAGGACGAGAGTAAGGTTGATCTATTGTTTCGTTGAATGTCATTATCTGATGGTCTCTATGTCCATGTCGGAGCAAAAGTAGTTTTTTTCCCTTTGCAGTCGCAAAAAAATCCTTCGCAAACTCCTTTTTTATTGTATCTTTTAAAACAATAATAAACGCAATCTTTCGGTGAGACTTTTTTACCCCATAGAAAACACCATTTGCTCGAGTTATCTGAAAAGTATAAACATAATGGTTAATTTAAAAGAAGTTTATGATTGTATTTATGTGTAGAAATGTTTGCCTGCAGAAAAAGTTTGTGTTACTGCAAGGAAGATAAACAGTGCTAAAGCTTCAAAAAATTTCATTATTAATTAACCCCCCTGCGACATCAATACCGGCGACTTAAACGGATCAAAATGCCCCTATTTTTTGATAAGCTGGAATAAAAAGAAAACTATGGCATTCTATGTTTTCGGGGGTGCTGAATCCAAAATCAAAATTTGAAAATTCAAGATGGCGGACCCAAAATGGCGGCCCTCAAACGAAAAATGAGGCAAATTCACTGGAAAAAGTTTCCCAATCACTTTCTAATTGTAGTCTACCATATTTTCGGGGGTGCTGAATTCAAATCCAAAATCAAAATTTGAAAATTCAAAATGGCCTACCTAAAATGGCGGCCCTCAAACGAAAAATGAAGCATATTTACTGGAAAAAGTTACCCAATCGCTTTCTGTCCCTGTGTGAATACTTTTTTCCTCGCTATTTTCTGTAAATTGTGATTTTAAATTTTGAAATTTCAATTTAATTTCGAAAACATGGTTCTTTATCATTACAAATCGTTTGGGGGCCGCCATTTTAGGTCAGCCATTTTGAATTTTCAAATTTTGATTTTGGATTTGGATTCAGCACCCCCGTCAACATGGTAGACTACAATTAGAAAGCGATTGGGAAACTTTTTCCAGTGAATTTGCCTCATTTTTCGTTTAAGGGCCACCATTTTGGGTCCGCCATCTTGAATTTTCAAATTTTGATTTTGGATTTGAATTTTAAATACTCGAAAATTTGATTCCCTATTTACATGTAATGATCAAATTTTTTATTGGAGGGTTTTTTTTTCAGAAATAAAAGATCATAATCTGCTAATTTTATTTGTTTCTATTTTTAACTATTTTGCAGTTAAAAATTTAATAAACAAATGAAATTTTTTGCCATCCAATCTGATTTTAATGAAAAGCTAATTGATTGAGCTTTAATTTAAGTCCTTAAGGAGTTTTCAAATGTCATTAGAAACGAAGTTATGAACGAGAAAATTTTGGACGAGTTATCTCGTCCTCGGTCTTTTTTTACAAGTTTCGTTTGGACGAGATAACTCGTCGTTGGACGTAGGGGGGTTAAAGAATGGAAAAAATTTTAGAAAAATTTGAAGTAAGACTGTACACTTCAAAAATGAATAATTTTATACTTAATAAATTTTCATAATTCGATAATAATTAAGCAGTTTTTTTATCGATGTTCAATGACGTATCACATACTTATGATAATTTCTTGAGAAATGTTTGACTGTTTAGTTAGTTCCCTATAACGTGTATCGCTTTCTATATATGCTAATTATTAAAAAAAAAAAAAAAAAACGTTTTTATTGATTATAAAATATGGAAGGTGATGTCAACAGTAATATTAGATAAAAATAACGATGTTTGATAATTGATTTTAAAATTATGTAAACATGGTTCTTCATTTGAATCGATTTCAAAGAACATGAAACAGAACCTCAATATATTATCGGTAAGAAGCACTCAAGCTTTTTTTCAGTTCTTATAAATTCTCATACTGCTTTTTCTTTAAAAATTATTCCTAACATCATAGAAGTTAATAAATTAAAAAACCATATAAATGTAAAAATTTGTTGGTGAAGGAGATACTCAATTTAATTAGAATTAACGTTCTCGTTTACCTCAAACTATAAGATGCAATGCGACCGTAATCCAAACCTTTATAAATGTTGATTCGCATGTAACTGCTGACGTAAATTAGAATTATTCCACTATTGTATGACTAGAATCTGAGCCAGACATAGACCCAGAATACTGTTAACCAGAACCATACCGAGAGTTTGATTGTGGAGTATTGTATCGACTGTGGGAACCATGTCGATTTGAATTTCGACCGTAATAGTCACTAAATTGATAAAAATTTGGATTCCTTTGGAAATTGGAGTGACTTGGACCTCCTGCGTTGAATGATAATGAACCATGTTGTGATCCATGAAAATATGATTGACCTCGTATTTGATTATTTGGTAAATTGAATTTTCGAGGATCGAGGCCTCTGTAAAAAGTGAGTCTATTCGGGCTAAGAGCGTTGGGGGAACTCAATTCGTGTCTAATTGAACTGTAGCGATGGTCATGAACGTTAGGTTGTCTCCGACCTGGATTGTACGGAGTTCTGAATTGATGTGGATTTGGGCCTAAATAAGAACCATGTTGACTTGGAATTGATACCGGATGAGAATCAAGATGTCGTGTATCCAAGTTTGCTTGAACTGGAGCTGAGCCATAGCGAGAATTGAATTGACTTGGAATTGAGTTATAACGCAAGTCTTGAAAGTTTGATCTACTTGCTACAGGATTGTACTGTAAATTGACTTGACCGTTCCGTGAATCGAATGAATTCCGTGCTTGGTAACTAGATCGACTCTGACCGGAACCGTGATAAGATCCAGTCTGTCGTAAACCATTTCCATAGTTAAAGTTAGATCCACGTGTTTTTTCTGTTACTGTAATAGTTTAAAATCTCAAGTTATGTTATAAATTATATTTGTTATTAAGAGTAGTTGTTGACTAATGATAAAATAAACTTAAAAAAAAATTTCTAGAAATATCAGCTATCTCAAGGCAGTCAATAATAGGCTGACTAGATAAAACGGAATTATAGCATCCAATTTCATATAAATTCTTAATGAATAATGACAGTAATTAAAACAGTTACGTTAATCATGTTTTATATAGTTATCTTAAATTAACTTTAACTTTAGAAGTTACAATATAAGTCTGTATTTTCCAAAAATTAAAGTTTTATTGAAAACCGTTTTTATTAGTCAATTATTTACTCGGAATCACTAGAAATTTTTCATTTCAACAAATGTTTTTTTAAAATTAAAATATTATTTTTACCTGAGTCTTGTTTACTTATTGGCCGAGTAGGTTTGGTGCGTCGTACAATACTTGCAGTAGTTCTTACCGTTGTAGTTGTGGTGACTACTTTTGTAACCTGAGTTTTGAATGGTCTACATTCGCAAAATTTACCAACACAGAAACCATCTTCATTATAAAGAGTCATGCATTCTCTTTTGCAACCATCAAGTGTCAACATGGATGTTTTTCCCAGGCATTTAGGTTCATAATCTAAAAAATAAAACATTTAACATCATTGATTTGAAAATTTTCAGCACTTCAAACTAATTACCAAGTGAAAAAACTTGAGTGTGTAAAACAGCAAATGTAAATATAATGAAGTATATCATCGTGACGATCACGCACCCATAGGTTGAGTGAAATGACACTAAAAATTTTTTAATCAAAAATTAAATGAAAAAATATCTTCAATGGTATTTACTTGCTTAATGTTGACTTGAGTGTTATATAATACATTATTTAATGACTAAATTTAGATTAAAATTAATTCAATTAAAATTGTGCTTAACTAACTAGATTAAAAAATGATAAATAAAATTTATTTAACACATTTTGTTAGAAATGATCTCCGAATGATCTAAAGTATTCTTAGATGTATAGTATAGTTTCATGATGTACCTATTGTAAGATGTTAGTAGAGTGCCTGTAGTGCAGCTACCTACGCAGGTAGCTGCAGTAGGGCAGTTAGTCGTTCTGAGTACTCCTAGCTCATTCTTTGAATAAATTTAGAAGTTTACCTTAACTACAACCTGTGTTTATTTATTTTTTTAACCCATGCCCTCACAAAGCAACACTAGTCTTATACATTTCAAAGAATTGCGTAAAAATTGCTAAGACAAGCAAAATGAAAAAGACAAAATATCAATTACTTTTTTGAATGTACACTTTTAATTGAAGTTCTTCAATAAATAGTTTTTTAATTATTACCTGGCTGACAAATTATGTTAAAAAATTTATTAATTAATTCACAGAACATATTTTGCAGATGTTGCGTGGTTTTAATGTAATTTTATAAATGTACGTAAGTTTATGAAAATTGAATTAAAATTTCAACGGTTCCATAAATATTGTTCGATGAGAACTTTAAACTACTCAATAATGATTCGATCTACTCTAATGTTCTGGAAGCAATTATATAATAAACCTAGTTTAGAATGTTCTCCGTCGAGAGTAAGGATTGAATCTTCTTCTAGTTGGTACCGTTCTTCTTCTCCTTGTTGTTCTTGTCCTTATTGTTGTTGGTTGCGTAGGTATTGTAATCCACATGATCATACATCTACAAAATTTTCCGTCGCAAAATCCAGAAAGTCCAAGAAGTTCTTGACAGTGCATGATGCATTGGTCTTCTGTCACTAAAGTTCTGTCATCCAGACACGTTTTTTCCAAATCTTGAAGTATTAAAAAAGTTAAATTAAAATTTCTAAGGTTTTGTAAATAAATGTTTTTTTTTGGTAATATATTATTACCTAAACAAGATATTTCAGTAAAAATTAGTATTGCGAGTACATAAATAGTAAGAAACTTCATTCTTATAGATTCTAAAATTATAGCCTATGTTACTGTACTTACCGAGATACTGAGTTTTTCAATTAAAAAGAGCTAATACAAGAGTAGAAAATGGTAATTGATTGATTTAATTTAAATTTATTGAAATCTTTATCAGCCTCTTAGCATGATCATTTGAATTTCAATTATAGTAGAATGAAACCATCTGTGCATACCATAAAATTTACAATTTATTTTTTTCTTACGTTGGTTCAAATTTTATCACGCTGTTAAATCTTTTCCAATAAATTTCTGCAATTAAAATTTTCATAGAATCGAAAAATAAGCTTGTTTTTATGAAAACCCAACTTTTAATATCTGGCTGGCTAAGAAATTTATCGAAGGTTCGTATAAGTCAACAGTGAAAAAAAAGCGTACATTTTTTTTCTTCGTGTGCGCGTATTATACTTACGGTGCGCTCTCTTTGCCCCTCCCCGCCTCTCGAACATGGCAAACAGTCGAGGAATATTAAAACTGAAAAATCCAATCGGAATAAAATGGTTATAACTTTTGTTTGTGCTTTTTTTTTTTTTGTTTCAGTACGGCCACTTACGGCCCGTTATAGAATTCGATATTAAAAACTGAACGTATTTGCGAATAAATCCATGGTTCGCGGTAATTCATCGATTCTCCCTTTTTAATTAACAGAGGCTTAAAAATAACATACTTGAATATTTCAATTCGCCAAGAAACCCGGAACCGCGAGAAATTAAAAACCGATGGCGGAACATATGTTCAATAAATTACTGTTTAATTAGTCCTAAGTGAATTACTATTTTTTTCAAAAAGCAGTGACTTTTATTTAATTACCGCTTATTTCAGATTGAATAAGAAATATTTATAACCATTTGTCGTGTCTTGAAAAAAATTGATGAAATAATAATTGCTCTTTTCAGACCGTATAAAGCATTCTAAATATTCTATTGAGAGCTTTTAGTCCATACTTGATTGATATTAACTTCCACGTGATAAAAGCCCGATAAAGCGTTTCACTCGTCGGTTTTATCGATTGGCAATGCATAAAAGCCTCGGTATGTATTGCATTCCGATAGATATTTTTTTTTTCTTTCCTTAGTATTTTTCCGAACAAAATATTCTTTAAAGTTTGTGAATTCAGATAAAGTAACAGTCATTATACTTCTGTGTCTCTAAAGTATATGAAAATAATAAAAAGTACTCATTTTAACATGAATTATATTTTTTGAATGAGTAAATTAAGTCTAGAAAAATTCGTTTGGACGTGCTATAGTTAGAAACTATAATTTGCAAATAAGTAGAATTCTGAAACTCTACATCAATGGCTAGAAATAAAGATTGACAAAGTCTTGGTAACAACATCTGTAATGTACGTTCTTTCGTAACCTGACTTTTGTTTTCTATGTCTTATTTTTTTAATTAAATTTTATTTTTTATAAATAAAAAAATAGAACAAAGGTTTTAGTTGGATGCAGGTCATTTCTCAACATGACGAAAATGTTAGACTAAATTATTGAATTAATTAAATTTTTTAGGCATCAATCAATACATAATTAAAAACTCGAAATAAATGAATTAAATTAAAAAATTATAATATAGGTTGTGCAAGTATTCATTTTCAACATTTTCGAGAAATTTTCGAAAGACTTGGTTTTCTGGCTTGACCTTGTTAAACATGAAAAATCATTTTCAAACAACTTCATGAAACTTATACAAATAATCAAAGTAAAGAACAAACTGGTGTCGCACGTAAAAAAGCGCGTTTGTGAAAAAAAAAGAATCTGTCTCTTCAAATCCCCGAGCTTCGTAACGACCAAAGAGTGATTCCCTCGGTATTTCGTCTCGCGTCGTACTACATACATAATCAAAGAGCAACCCCGCTCGTCGACGAGTCGCACGCACTCGCGTTTCTGTTTATGAATATTTACTCGCGCATCCATTAGCGCCGGATGTTTTTCGGTCTAAGCTCCTCCCCCTCATTTAATTTTTTCCCATCGATTTCAGTGAGTAAAAAAGTGCCTTTTTTTTCTTACCCACGTAATTCAATTTAATTAAACGTTTCTTCCCGCCGAAAGTAAACTTTTTAATCAACCGCCCGTCGAAACTCCCAGTCGAACGTTGAAATTAGCAACTCGAGGAATTTATCTCGAAGAATCCTACTCGACCATCGGAGGTCCTCGTAAACTTCGGCGCTTCTCAAGCCCACTCGTACATTCGGAATTAGCACCGAGATCTTGAATTTAAGCGAGCGTGTCGAAATAAAAACAGGGCCGCGGCTTCTCTCTTTTCCTTTCAAAGAAAATTTTCGGCCGGCGAAGCGAATACACGCGAGGGTAAAGAGTGAGCATCCTCTTTTTTTTTGGATTTAATTAATTCGCGAGGATGAGATGTCAAAGGAACGTTTAATTGCGGCCTAGACGCAAGCAAGCGACGATTAACGATCCTCTCGAGACGTTTTTCAAGGGTTTCGAGCGTTGTCGTAAAAGTTTACGCTAAATTTATCTTTTTTTTTTCCGTTTTGGTAGGCTGGACTCGCTCGTGCTAATGAATTTTTGGATCCCGCACTCGGAGAAACAGTGCAGCAGGAGTTTTAATGTTAACATTTTTTCTGACAGTGACTTCAGTACTTTGTATTTCCAGAAAGTTAATTTAAAAAGAATTGTTTTGAAGAAAAATCATTTTAATTTTTTCTTTGCTGAGAAGACGGCTGATGTTGTTTAGGAAAAGTCCAAGCATTTTAGAATGGAAAAAAGAACTCAGAGTATTAAAAAGAATTTATCGTGGCTTAAAAAAAACGCTCTGGTTCGCAAATGCGTTTTTAACGACCGAAAAACCAATGGAGCAATTAATTCTTTCAATATTTTTATTGAACGTCATAAATAATAAACAACTTGTTTAATTCTTTTTGAAAACATTGGGCTCTTTTATTTTATCCAATTTTATTCAAGATTTTTATAAATGAAAAAAATTTAAATCATCCTTCATTGAAGGCAAATTCTATATGGCTATGAAGAATTCTAGGGGTTTGTTTAATTTACCGTTTTACGACTCATTGAAATAAATCCATGAGATTAGAGAACTTAGCGAAAGTGCGAAGAGCGTTGGGAAACAATGACGATGATTCATCTAGATGACTGGCACTTTCATCTCTCTTTGTCTTCTTCTCCCATAATTCATTATGCACTTCATTTTTAGCTAGAAACATTTTTCACGTCATTATTTATCAAATTAAAAATTAATTCGTAGTACGATGAATAAAATTTAATAAAAATTCCAAGTGCGCGTTCACTCCAGTTTTTTTTCACTTAAATTTTTCAAGTTTATATTAAATTTTTTTTAAATTCTCTTTGCGTTACTAATTAGTCTTACACAATCACGGTGTATTTAAAAAAAAAAAAAAAAAAAAAAAAAAAACAATCATTTGCAAATGACGATTTTTACTAGCCTGACGTATAGACTCGATGATACATTGCAGAATTCCTACTCAAGAAACAAAAAACTTGAATTTTAATTTTGAAATCAATTTGAAACCTTATTCATGAGCTTCGTGAGGTTCGTGCCTCTCGAATCACGTAGCCGGGCGCGTTTGTCAGGGGCAAAATAATCGAAACGCACTAATTGCCGACACACAGGGAGATAGAGACAGAGAGGGAGAATATTGTCGTCGTCGGCGTCGTAGTCGCACCCGCCGGTCGTGCGAATTGATCGGGGAGAGAGAGGGAGAGCCGAGCGGTGGCGTCACGCTGAGATGAAGCTCCTCGATTATTCATGCGGTTCACCGCCAGCCCCACTGCGGAACAAGGAAGCTATCAGCGTGACTAAAGAACCCTGAATGATTTTTATTTTCAAGTGTTTATTGCACTGTGCGGATAATAGCAAGTAGTAAAGGCCTGGCTTTGGTCAGCCATACGTGTACAGAAATCTAATGTGTACGGACTCACACTTATGAATCCCAGAAAAAAATTGGTTTTGATAATTATGGAGGAACGTCAATTCGGAGGAATAAATGAAAACAAGTCAATCAATCAACGCACTGATAGTCTTTTTTTTTTTTAAACTTCTTTTCTTTTCTAGCACGCACTCGGGTAAAACGAGGGCTCCGCGCATTTGCAAAGTTTCAAGTGCACGCGAGGCCAGGCACGTCAAGACCAACTTGAAATTGAGTTGTCATCTATTTGCGTTGGCGAGTTATGCTGGCTTTATAATCCCGATGAGGATCGCAAATGAGAAAGCCATTTTCAAGCGAGTCCCATGAATGATCGCGGGAAAAACCGGACACCAAAAAGTTTTATTAGATTTATAAGTAAAGTTCGCGGGTTTTTATTTACAAAGCAATAAATCTTTTTTCTTCGACAGCTAATCATCTTGATACAAAAAACGAGCTAGTCTTGGGATCTGAAAAAAAAGGGTTGACAGAGCCATCAATCAAAAACCAGAGCGATGTTTGGCGAAAAAAAGGAGGGAAGGTGAAAAGTGCGGTTGCTCCACAATTGGAACGAGATAACGAGAAAGTCCTTTAATAGGCGGGCCGGAGCTAATCAAATTAAATCCGCTCGCGCTGCTCGCATTAGCGGCAAGACTAGGGGAGATATTCGGCCCCGTTGGGATTACACGGACTCGGGGAAATGAACCGGACCGAACTCTCTCGGTGTTCTCTCTCGCGTGCATAATTCAAATTTAAGTTATTTTTTTTTATTTGAAAAAAAACTTTCTCTGTCACAAACTCAAAATTTGGATGGATTGTATATTGTGACTTTGGTATACATAGCTTAAAAAAAATCAGTAGTAGAGGTCAGAGTTCGTTCAGACTTAACAATAACCTGTCTTCAAAGGTTGCGGTACATGTGACATTAAAAATTTTGTTTCACGATTAAAGTTTTGTTTTGCGTTATAGGAAAGAAAGCGAACAACTTTTATATAAAAAAATTTGCACAATAATTTGTTTGGGAAGTAAAAGATAAGCTAAAATTCACTATGTCTGCTTGTTATGATCAAAAAATTAAACTTTAAAAATTATTTTTATGTTTTCGATATTACTTCAATTTAAGGTTATGAAAAAACAATCACATATTCAACGAATTATTTATTAATTTTTATAGTTTCATAAGCATTTAAGTGTTTGTTGCATTAAGTCTTCGCTTCTCAGCAATTCTCCCAATTTTAATTTAAAAATAAATTTTTGTTAAAAAAAAAGGTGCATTTCAAACATTAATCCTCAATTCATTTAAGTTCAAATCAGAAGTAAAATAAGAGTTTAAACAAATAGGCAGAGCAAGAAGAAGAAGAAGAAAAAGCGTCTGTTTGAGGAAGAAAATTAGCTTTCACGAGCCGAGAAAAACCGATTCATCGGTCTGGTGGTAGCGAGGAGAGAGAGGCGTCCAAAGAGAGCTTTCCTCGGCATAATTTTCCTTTGAACGAAAGTGTAATATTTTCCTTCCTACCTGAAGCAAAGTTTACCCATCGATGGTTCAGCGCTCGCGAAAAAGGAAGCGGTGTAAAATTATGCGATACCCGAGAGCGAATTGAATTTTTTTCTCTTTTTTTTTCTTCTTCATGTTTGACATTCTCTGAGTTTCTGTTTTCTTCAAATCTGGGTAAGCCGCTTTTTAAAGGAAGTAGCAGAAGAAGTGAAACACGATGAATTTTACAGGAAATTGAAAGGCGCTGTGAACCATTTGACGCTTGATCGGAATTTCCATCAGCGCGAGTTAATTTTCTTTTCGCAATTGAATTTTTCTGTTACTGCTGATACAATCCTCTAATTAATTTCTATGTATGGTAATTTATTATTTTGTTTTAATTTTTATATTATTACCCACCTCTAATTTTGACATTTATTTATGTTTACAGAGGGACGAGTGCTGGAGCTTCACTCCCCGGACGGCGTGCACGAGTGCTGGTTGAGGGCGTCGGACGCGACGGAGGCGAACGCGTGGTTCAACGCGCTGCACTCGGCCCTCGCCGCGCTGACCCTCAAAGCTCTGAGACTCGCGTCGGCGCTGCCGGATCCACCGCAACTCCAACACATTGGCTGGCTCTCGAGGAGGCACTGCGTACAGGTTCGTGACCGAAATATCAATTTTACAAATGATTTTGTTTTTTTTTCAAAGAGGTCGTAGCATTTGAAATAAACAACCTCGTCGTAAGAAATGTGAATTATGTTATTATATCCATTTACTGGCTATTTTATAGACTCAATCTAGTATTTTGGTAGCAACTAGCCATTTAATGGCTTTCAAATGGATAAGGTAATAGGGTTAGAAAATTTTTGAAATCAATAATATTTTTTTGCTTATTTAGTTAAAATATCGAAAAATAATCGACACGTATTTTTTCTTTTTTTTACAACTGTTAAAATTTTTTCAAATTTCAATATACATAGATATAATTCTAATGGGATTTCGGGCCAATGACGTCATCAGCCCGTAGTTTCAAAAACTTTTTAAAATTATTTCTTGCTCAATTTTGATTTAAAAATTCTAAAAAAAATGTTAAAATTCATAAAAAATCGAGTAACTTTTAAAAAAATATATTTTTAAAGTACCGGTTCTCAACCCTATTCTCATTTCTTGCAGGGCAATGATTGTTGTGTAAGTACAATTCTTTATTCGATTTTTATGGGATGGTTCAGAAACCGCACTGCACAACCTACTAAAACTAAAACTTTTTAATTAATGTTAAGTTAATTTTTTGGTACCACTGCGCTCTTTTTTTTTTTATGAAAGTCGTTAAAATGAATGCTAACTACATTTATGAAAATTATATTGTCCATAAAAGCGTTAAGATAATTGTGAAACGTACGCGAGGATATAATCAGTAGTGAACCTACTTTTTTATTTTCATCAAGGAGTAAAAATTACAGGGACTTTGAGAAATTTTTTCCGTAATCCATTAGAGAATTAAATTTCATTTTTCAAATATTTAGCTTTCACACCGGTACCTCATCTCTCGCGCGGAGGCTGCAGAATTGTAATAATGAGAAAAGATCAAAGAGATGAGGACATCGTGTTGAAGAGAAATAAAAAAAACTTCCGCTACTTCGTTTCTCTTATATTTCTAATTAATTTATTCTCGTCAAAGTATGCTCTCGCCTCTGACTGCACTGAATCAATAAGTAATGTTCGTTCAAATTGAATGGGTTTACAAATTCATAATTATATTTCTCGTTCGTTGGTAAGGCGAAAAATAATAAAATTTTTTTAATGAATTTGTAGAGTCGTTGAAGTGTGTGGATCCGAAGCATAGATTCAAAAAGCTTATTTTGCTATAATTAATAAAGTAACTTCTAGAAATAGTTGCGTTTTATAAAAGAATGATGAGAAGAACGATGACCACAGTTACAAAACCTTAATTTGCTTTTGTCTAATAATTTAAAGAGTGACTTACCCTCGCAACTTTTATAAGCTGAAAACTTAGTCATTTTATTCGTGGCTAATGTGTCAATAAATTTTTTTTTCACCCCTTGCATTAACAGATTGGTAGCAAAGTTCATTTTCACCTCTATTGCCGTAGACTGAAATCATAAATAAAGAGGTTTGAAGGCATTTTAGTCGGCGCAAGTATCGCCGTTGTCACTTTATTCGTGTCAGATTTTGGGCAACCAAAATTACTTACTTCAGCGTAGAAACTTCAGACCGATTTTCCATACTAAATTTTGTAAAAAATCTCGATTTAGGTCAGCTTACAGTTTTAAGCAAAAACCCAAAACGCAAAAAACGTAGCTAATTAAGTCAAAAGGTACGCAGCAGACAGTGATTAAAGCTGCAGGGCGCATCAATAACCCGGGTATCTTCATTTTGGTTAAGGTAATATCTCGCATCCGCGTCAGTCACTCCATATCACCTTTGAAAGCAAGTTCGC
Organism: Encarsia formosa; assembly: GCA_038277355.1. Lineage (NCBI taxonomy): Eukaryota > Metazoa > Arthropoda > Insecta > Hymenoptera > Aphelinidae > Encarsia > Encarsia formosa. The sequence continues at coordinate 21,267,175 of CM076184.1, forward strand.
TCGCTCGGGTTAGGAAGGAGAACCGTCATAATCCCGGGCGCAACCCAAACACGAAATCTAACGTCCGTCACGGTGCTTCTGCCGGCGAGCTCGCGCGGCTTATACAGGAGGGGAGCTTCGTGATTACGCTCAAATACGGGCTTACCGAAGGAGGCCGGGCCTGTTCGAGCGACCCGCGGGACGACGAATCGCAATCAGGTGCGCTAATGCCAATCAATTATGTGCCCCGGACTTCCTTTATCAATACGCGGGCCGGCTTGGTGCTTATCGATTGTGGGGGACCCTGGATCTGACCGAATACGGACGAATTGAGGTGTGCTGAGAAAATATTATTAGATTCTGTGTGCTGAGTAATTTATTTTATTTTTCAAATTTTTCGAGCTGCGGGAATGTATTTTATACAGCGATGTAGATTGTACGAAGCGTTGAATTGGCAAACAATCGGTATGAGCCTGAAGAAATGAAAACCTTTAAAATCCAATGAATAAATTCGTTGAAAAATATAAATATGTGTTTTATTGAAAAATAAAGCTTATGCTTGTATTTAATGTTAATATTTTATTTTTAAAATAAATACGAATAGGAATCGTACAACGTTAAAAAATTTTTATTTTAAACATTATTCGGTAGAACAAGTTTTGTAACTTGAATTGAAAAAAAAAAAAAAATGTAATTTTAATGAAGCTCATTAGTTTTTCATGACAAAAAAAAAAGGGAAAGAAATTTTATTAAGTTTTCATAATCTAAATTTTAGTCTACAACAATTGTTTTGATTGAATAAACATAATAATAATGGTATAAAAACCTAACTACGATAAAATAATAAACTGAACATAAAATGAAATATAAATTTTATTGATAAATCAGTACTGAAGTGAAAAAAGATCTTCAATTTCTTTTAATAAGAGCCTGTTAAAATTGTCTATTTTTATTATTGTTGTCGTTGTTTATTGTTATTTCTCGAATAAATCAGTTCCTCCAAGCCATTTTTCAAAGTGGCTCATGACTTTTTTTCTTGCGACCACAAAAGCTTTAATCATAAAATTTAAATGATCTGTCTTTCATTCAATACTCTAAAGAATCTTTTCAAGTGTAAAAAACAATTTAAAACTTATTACGTGAAACAAAAAAAAAAAAAAAGTAAAAAATTTTAATTCGATTCCTTTGGGAGTCGGAGGAAGAAAATTAAAGCAATAAAAAACTTTTCTCGAGCATTACAAACTAGCAATCTCGCCGCGTAGACGAGGTCCGATCAATCGTCTCGTAAAATTCCAGATGAAAAATATCCAGAGCTGAGAAATACACCGGAACCACCCCTGCTAGAAGTTTCAACAGAACGTCTGGGGTGCCCGCCAGATAGTGGGCAGAAAATTCTGTCAAGCTTATTATTTTATGTATATGTCTATATATATAAACATATTTGTATATGTACCTAGATGCGTTGATGAGAGGTTAGTTTACAAATCGGAGCAGCAGCATGCAGCTCCGATGTTACAAAATTGATAAAAAATAATCAAATAATTTTATAGAAATATAATTTTAATCGATAAATCATGCTTGCTGTTTGAAAATCCTAACCTCTCCCTGCTGTATAGCCACACGTACAATGGACTTGAACAAATTTTTTTTCTTTTGCTAAATATTTTAACACCTATGAAGTCAGGGCAGTGACCTAGCGCATAGGATAGCGATTACAACCTGGAGATGATTTCCCCAGGAAGTTTTGACTCCGAAGAGGCCAGGGCAGATACCTGGTGCACCTGGTGATACTTACGCCTTGGAGATGATTTCCTCAGGAAGTTTGGACCTCGGAGGGGCCAGGGCGGATACCTAGTGCACCTGGTTATACTGAGGCCTTGGAGATGATTTCCCCAGGAAGTTTGGACTCCGGAGGGGTCAGGCTGAACACCTGGTGCACCTGGTGATATTTACGCCTTGGAGATGATTTTCCCAGGAAGTTTCGACTCCGGAGGGGTCAGGGCGGACACCTGGTGAACCTGGTGATACTTACGCCTTGGAGATGATTTCCCTTAGAACTTTTGACTCCAGAGGGGCCAGGGCGGACACCTGGTGCACCTGGTGATACTTACGCCTTGGAGATGATTTTATCAAGAAATTTTGACCCTGAATGGGCCAGGGAAAATACTTGGTGTACCCGGTAATAACCACACTCTGAAGATGCTATCCTAATAGTAAACTTGATGATGTGAACCCACTGGGATCAAAACTTTCTGAGAAAATCATCTCCAAGGCGTAAGTATCACCAGGTGCACCAGGTGTCCGCCCTGACCCCCCCGGAGTCCTTACTTCCTGGGGAAATCATCTCCAAGGCGTAATTAATACCAGGTGCACCGGGTGTACGCCCTAACCCCTCCGAAGTCCAAACTTCCTGAGGAAATCATCTCCAAGGCGTAAGTATCACCAGGTGCACCAGGTGTTCAGCCTGGCCCCTCCGGAGTCCAAACTTCCTGGGGAAATCATCTCCAAGGCGTAAGTATCACCAGGTGCACCAGGTGTTCAGCCTGACCCCTCCGGAGTCCAAACTTCCTGGGGAAATCATCTCCAAGGCGTAAATATCACCAGGTGCACCAGGTATCCGCCCTGGCCCCTCCGGAGTCATAACTTCCTGGGGAAATCATGTCCAGGTTGCAATCGCTATCCTATGCACTAGGTCTCCGCCCTGACTCCACTCCAAAGAAAGAAAATTTGTTCAAGTCCATTGTACGTGTGGCACACGTATGCCACACGTGTGGCTATACAGCAGGGCTGGTATTGTGTGAATAATATTTTAAAATTACATCAAAATGGATGAGAAAAATGTTCAACATAAGGAAAAAAAAAAAAAGAAAAATTTCAGAGTCAAGTTATGATACTGAACATATTTTTGTTAGTAATAAATGTTACAATTGAAAGTAAAAAGGTTTACGTTATAGCTCGCCAGAATCCCTATGCGTAAAGCATTGGCCTTCTGTCAAGAATCTGGCGATTAACCCTACTAAATTTCTGCCCAATTTCGCTAAATCTGCCCACTGTCTGGCAATATTCTGGCGGAAATTTCTCGCAGGGACTACGCACACTCAGTGGGGCGAAACTTTCAGACAATTAGCAACAGCTGGGGTGCTTGTATTAACCCCTCGTCGATGACTGATTCGTTAAAAAAAAAACAAAACGTTGGTTCCTCAAATACTAAAAAAAAAAACCTTTTCGAGGTTGAAATATAAATCTGAAAAACATGTGGAGTTTGTCATAATTCTGTCAATTTTTTATTCAGACAACTATTTGATTAACAATTTTTAACAGCTTTTTACTAAACGAATAACTTATTCCCGTTACAATTGAGATGAATAATACGTAATGAGTAACTTAATCAACATAAATATTGAATTCGCAAATATTTGCAATTTTACTTACATACATCTCTAAAAATATTCTATTCTAGTAATATTTATTTCACATCTCATGCAAAATATCGGTTACTTTAGAAATATTTACATACAAGATCAACCAATGCGGGAATGAAATCGTCGAAGCGGACGCGTCGGTGATCTCGTTAATAATAAAATTTGCCTTCTCGTAACCGTATACCGAGACATTGAAAAGTTCTTGCAAGTGCAGTATTTACCGTTACAGTACCCGTCCGATCTACACGCGTACCAACAGTACTTTTTACAGGTGTCTAACGATATCAGTATTTCTTTATCCAGGCAAGTTGGCTCTAAATCTTGAAAGAAAAATAAAATTAATTAATGGAAGAAATTAATTCTTGTAATAAAAATTACCCAGGGAAAATATTTGGATGAGACCTGTGATTATAGAAAAAACAATCAGGAAGCCCATCTTGAATTGACTTCAAACGAAGTTAAACTGAATAAACTAAATAGATATGTGGCCATAAAAAGCCGTACATTTCAAAAAAAAAATTAAATTGAAAAATTCTTATCAAATAGTATATTTTTAAAGCTCTTAATGTTAGTAAAATTTTACATGAATTACAAATTAATGAATATTTGAAATGAAATCCGTCAGTAAGTTCAACAAACTTGGGAATTTTTTACTTTTTTTTTCTTATTAACAGACTCTAAAAATGACTTACTTGAATGTAAAAACTTACCCAGACTGTGAAGTATTTTAGAAAATCTTCACATTTATTGAATCAATTGGCTCAAAAATTGTTTTATCGCACAAATTGATATACTTAACACTTATTTCATAGTTAACTTGAATTTTATTAAACACTTTCTTTGCATAATATTTTGTATAATATTGTAATTAATTTAGAAAATTTGCATTTAATTTTTTGAGTGACGAAATACTCAGACTCATACAGTAATACTCGGTTTTGTCTTTTACAAAGTAATCATTACAATAAAATAAAATAATTTATTTTATTCCTATCATATAATACTTTATTTTGATTCAAACTATAATGTACTTATGAATAATTTAAGTTTTCCATAACTTCGATAAAATTCATCCAAAATTCTTCTTCTTCGTACTGTTTGGACCGATTTGTTTCAACGGTGTAACTTTTACTGGTTTTCGCGTTGAAGGTTTGAAGTAAAAAAAAACTAGAAGAAAAAATTGTTGTTTCAAAATATTTTAGAAGAAATAATTGAGGTTTTTTACTTGGACTTACCAGCAGAGACTTGAGAATAACATAAAATCAGCAATACAGCGATTATAATTTGAAATCTCATTGCAAATAAATTCTAGTTAAATTTAAAATAAACTCTAACTCTAATGAACCAAAAGTTATAATGTTATTATGACAGACTTTGTGGAACCACTTCTTTTATATTGATAAAGGGATGATGAAAAGTTCAAAAAAATTTCTTAATACTAAAATAACTCTGATGCAATTTCGATCCACAAGTTTCGTCAGAAAGATAAGGATAATACAAGGTTATCAGTGAGTTTAAAAATTAGTTATTTAGCAAAGATTACAGGTGCAACGTTTTAAAAACAGGTGACAGTAAAATTATAATCATCAATAAATTATTTTAATTACCGATTTCAAATAAAAACTTGAACGTCTAAGAAATGATTATCAGCGTCATGGAAGAGTGAAGTCTGTAGAGTTTAAAAACGTAGTTATTTTTGAGCACTCTCATTAATGATTAAGGAGTTAATTTTTAATTCTCGAAAAAAAAGTTAATTCTAATTTTCTCCTAGAATCAAATATCGAACCATTATAAATAAACAGTGTGAGTTGATTAAGAATTTTCAACTGCGAGGATAAAAAAACTTTAATTTAATCATTTAATTAATTAAAAATAATCCTTACAAATTTAGTTACTTGCAGAGTTGCCAAAAAATAATGAGTACCAGTGCTAATCAAGTCTAAGACTAAAGAAAATTAATTATTTCAAATTACTAAAAATTATTTATTAAAATTTATTTTTTAACTTTTTATGACTTCGGAAATTCTTTTCTACCAAAAATATGTTGTCAATCACGTCAAAACATATTCTTAACATTTCAACTCTCTATTGACATTGCAGTTTTGATAATTTCAAATAATACAGGAGAAGACATTACTGAAATAAAAAAACACGAAAGCTACTTTACTTATTACTTGACTCAAAAATATCATGTGTCATTAAATTTAAATTGAAAAAAAAATTTTCGTTGTTATTTGAATTCAAACTCATTTAAAATAATTTTATTAAATGTACTTACCTTCAAACTTTTTTTAAGGTGACGTAAGAAGCATAAATTTAATTTTGACAATTTTTTTGACAAAGGTTTTTAGTAGTGATGTAATTTGTATTTGTCAAAATAGAATGAATTATTCATCAAATCTGGGTTTCATGACATCTTTATTGAATTATTATTTTATGTATAAATAATGATAGAGATTATGATTGATGCAGTGGAATTTACGATTTTTTCTTAAGAAAAATTTAGAAATTTTTTAAAATACTTTTATTTTTTAAACACTAACCTATATTTACATTTTAAAAGAACTTGTTCTATAATTGATTCACGTTGTTAAACCCACGTTTGGTAACTTTTGCAAATGCAAAACTTTCCAACACAATGTCCATCGCCCTTTCTTATTTGTTTGCAATAAAGTTTGCAAGAATCAAGTGGACTCATTACTATATTTGTTTCATAAAAGAAGCCCGGAGAAAAGCAGTAAGGTTCCAGATCTAGAGAAAGTTAATTGTAAATTTTATAAAAAAAAAAACAAAACTCTTTAAATTTAGTACATACCAAGAACTGTAACAAATTTGAATTGCAAAATTGTAAATACAATGAAAAATAAAATACTCATAAGCTTCATTTTGCTTCGAAATTTGAAAACGTTGATTTCAAAAATGACTGAAATTTTTGCAATTACTTAGCTTAAAGTTTGAAAAGATGCGCAATTTTTGTATAAATAACATATCTGTACAAGTTTTATTTGCAGTCATTAATTATTTTATTTGCAGTTTTTTTTTCAGTTAATTTATTTTTCGGAAGCGATAAAAATCAATGAAACAAAGAAAATAATTGAACGAATTTGGGTCGAGCAAAACTTTATAACATAAAAATATTTGCCGATTTTGAATTAATTTCACATTTGGAATTTTTTTTTCAGTTAAGTAGAATCCTCCGTACATGCAATGGAGTCCAGTTTCAAGATCAAAGAGATTAAAGTCACTTCCGAATTCGCAGTAGCCATTCACAAAAGTGTAATATTGCGATTCGCATTATCCACCGGCTCGTTCTAAATCACGCCCAGCTAATTTTCCGCCTAATCTTTATGGTCCGCAGTTAAATAACAATTTTCGCGGCGCAACGACTCCCCTCCCCGGCCCTGATTTATCGTTCCGTAATTTATTCGACTTTGTTCGCTCTCGTTACAAACGAATTTAATCTAAAAAAAAAATAAAATAAAAAATATTACGAAAACTTGTCCACCCTTTGACATGAAATTCTCCTACAAAAAAGAAGATACAGGTATTTACATCAAACTGACCCGAATACTCGGCCAGTGTTATACGACCGAATTCCAAAATCTGCATACAATCGATAAAATTTATTACGAATAAACTCTCCACACACACACAAATTCCTCGGCGTACATAAAACCCGGAATTTACTTCGTTAGGAATTTCGGTCCGGCTCCATAATTCTTTTCACTACTGGCTATGGGGGCGAGGGCGAGTCTCGTTAAATCGAGATTTTCGTATGAGTTGCCTGAATGGAACGCCGGAGTCGTATAATGGTCCGGGTTATTCCACCCCCGAAATCTCATTCAAATTTTAACGTAAATGCCCTCGATTACCAGTGGTCTTAAGGTGTATAAGCCGTATTTCAGGGCAAAGCGGGCTTGAGTTGGGAAAACAAATGGAATATTATGAATCGGGATTTTGGCAAGAGGGGCGGAGGGATTATTGAGAAAAACATTTTTATTCGATTGAATCTGTAATTTATGAATGAATCTTATTTTGAATGTTCTTTATTGAATTTTTAGTATTAGCAGTTGATTTTGTAAATGAGTTTATCAAAGTTTACTTTTAAGGTTTTTCTACAATAATAAAATTTAAAAAAAATTTCATTATTGCTGTTAATGAAGATATAGCTTGTCTTGTATTAAAAAAAAAAAATTCATAAATATACTTAAACTTTAAATAATAACAGAATATTATAAAAACTACATGTACAACTTCGTACATTTTAAGGGTCTATCGACAAACAAGAGTTTAAAGAACTCATAAACTAATCCAAACAAATCCAGCGTATTTTTGGAAAATCTCTTGATTCGCTTCTGTAAATTAAAGATGGCTCGACAAAACGCAACATCAAAGGAGGAATAATTTCCTTTTCGAATTATCCCTCGGAATTACGCGAGAAAAGTTTTGCCTCCCTGGTACCTGCTCCGAAGAAGACTCCGTCAGGAGAGAACGAGGGCAAACAACTCCTCGCTCCGACGATTCCTCCTTGCTCACGAGTCAACACGCGTTTGAGCTTTCTTTGGCGCTTCAAGCCGGCACCGAATAAATACCTAACGAGCTTATACCCAACCAGTTTTCTTTCATTTTTTTATTTCTCGTCACTTTGGGTTTGTTCTGTACCCTTCCAAACCTTGAGTGTTTTTCGAAAATAACAAACTAACTCAAAGTTGTACAATAAGGAATCAATTTTGATTTCTTCACTTTTTAACGAGCTTTTTCTTGTCTAAAAAAGCAAGACGTTATTAGCCACGATTTTTGAGGTTAGGTTCATGATCTGCTACAGTAAAGTTTTGTATATAGACTATTTCGTTATATATGTTTCAATTTTTTTGAAGCTGAATTTTTGAGGTTAAGTTAGTGACGTATAGGTTATGCTTGGTAAAAATTCAAGCGTTACTGAACTTTTTAAAAGAGAGCTTGGTCAAAAATAGTTCTCAAATGGCTAATAAGTCAAGCAAGCAGCTGAAAGTAACTTCCAAAAAAGAGAGCAGCCGAAAATTAATTCGCGTAAACTGGTTAACCTCGTTTTGCCGGCGGAGTGACGTGGTGGATTAAAATCATGTCAAAGGTATACGCCGGTCGGGGCGAACCACCGCAAATTGAATAGAGAAAACAGTGCGCTATCATGACAAATTATCGTTTAGGAGGGACACGCAGATTATACGCCAAGATCCATTAACCTCTAATCTTTTATCCATCGGGGCTTCATCAATCACGGCGCGGGCGCTCGGCGTGGCCAGGAGCAAAAGTGGAAGAGCACTAAAGCAAATAAAGAGACGAATAACCATGTAGAAAATGGCCCCGAGCGTTAAGCAACCCCAACCCAGCCCAGGCCTTTCAGATAAGAAAAGTTAAAAGTCACGGTTTTCTCGTATACTCAATCTGACCCATCCCTCGCCCCTTTTATAATGCTGCCGTGATATTTTGCTATGATGAAACTTTAAGTAACTTATAAAATAGTTTTTAAGAACAGTTTGGTGTTTGAGCTATCAATGAAATATTTGAAAAATAAACTTTCTATTAATAATTTTTTCGAGAACTGCCCTTTTGCGACGAATACAGAACTTCAGTATCGTGATTACAAAGTATTTGGTACTGATATTTTTTTTCAAAAACCAAACGAATGAATGCTTAACTATTTACATCATTGCAAGCTTACAGTTTTCATTACAATTTTATGAGAAGTGTTAATAATTGATCCGTTCAGTTATATACTTGTTCCTGGCCAATTATTGCATTAACGCTATAAAACAATCTGGTTTTAAGCCAAAATATCTTATTGTACTGGTTTAGCTAAGCTCAATAATGACTTGACTTTGAGACGCGTATACAACAAGTCAGAATAAAAAAAAAAGCTGAACGACTGGTTGTTTAAGAAAGTCCGATGGTTAACGTATTCGGGGAAATTATTGGCGTCATTACCGTAATTGAATGCCTCGCGGGATCAAATATCAGGGCGTGTACGTAAAACCCGGGAGTGCATTAATCACCCGGCCGGCGCTATCGGACAGCGGGCCGGGGTGGGCTGTTCCATCGCGTGTAAAATTGAATGGAGCCGGCCGGCCAGGCCTCTGTGGGATTTTCGGGCCTCTGGCATTTTCATTTCATTAGTCAGACGGCGTTGACGTTTACCCTGCATCTTGCCCTGGTCTTGTTGTTGTTGTTTCTTTTGTTATCTCCTTAGAATTCGGCAAACTGTTTTTCCCCGGAGTCTGATTTTTGCTTGATTTATGAACTTTATCGGTAGTGCTGTACCTGAGTTTTCAACCTTAGCTATATTTTTCGGCACCAGCGATGAAATAGTATATTATGCAACGGGTTGCAGTATCGTCGCCAGGGCGGTTTTAAAGGCCCCGAGTGCGAAGCGAAGCGTAGCACGAGTGACTTTAAGACGCCCTGGTGACGTGCTGCACCCGTTGCATATACTATTTTATACCACTGGTGCGTAGGGCGAGTTTTTTAATTTCGAAGCGTGCGTAAAATCGAGTACCTACCCACTAGTGGTATAAAATAATAAAATTCCTTAGAATACTGTATCAGTGTTTTAAAAATGTTTCTTGTATTGAAGCATCAAAATCTGATCTTTCAAAAGAGTAAAAGACACATTTTTAAAAATCCTTAAAAGTCCGGTCTCGGCCTTTTCTACTTGAATACAGCCTATTCTTACTTTTTTCCCCTAATTTCAAATGCCTAATTTGTAGCCTTTTACTAATAATTTTGTACATCAAATTTCATAACGTATTTTTATTCTTATTGCGATTTTCAAAATTGAACTCGACTGGGGGATACAGTATTACTCGTTAACCAATAGTATTGTATTACCGACTGACTGGCAAAAGGTAAACACAATAAAGCTCGATCAAAACTTTATATCCTTGTCAAATATTTGAACCGCCCGCAGCTCAATCGAGAAAGGTAATCTTGGACAAACTACTTAACAGCTTTTCTCTCATGATGGCTCTTTGTTTACGTCTGTGTTTGTCTCTCTTTTTACTCGCAGTGGTCGTTCACGCGAGCCAAGATTAGCTGCACATCACTCCCCAGAGGGGACTCGAGAAAAAGCTTTTATCCTTCGCTCTTTTGATGATTTGGTTTATGACAGAGATAAAAAAAATCTTTCTTGTCATGCTATCAAGTGAATTGGTTCAATGTTAAGTCCTTAATCTCAAAATTTCAGTATCACGTAATTTAGCAACTAATAATTTATACAAAAAAAGTTTACATGCAAAAAATTTTGACTGCAAACTTACCCGAACCTAAGACTTACTTAAATCACGCTACCTTACTGTCACAGTTTTTACTTTTTGTGTAAAATTAATTCCAAAAAAATTTATGAAATATAATAAATAATGCATTGTAAGTCCTATAACCTTTGATGGTTTTTACAGAATTTTGAACATTAATTTTTATGGCTCCTCTTGCAAAATAAATTTTTAACTTTCAATTTTAGTACGAAATTGTCGTATAAACTTTATATGCGTGGTTCTTTTAGTATAGGTTGATTTTAAAAATAAACTACTCAGAATAGCAATAATTTTTATTAAGAAAAATTTTTTTAACAATCAAGAGTCAATCATGAATTATTTGTCTTTAATTGAAAGTTTAATAAATGTATAAAAAAAATTTCAAGTACGATTTATTCCATCAAATATGTTAGACATACCACTGTTGGTAAAGCTACTCCGACCACAAAATATTAAAAAAATTCAACTAATCTCAACCATCTCAAAAAACCCAATGAAACCAGTTCTCCGGCAACACCCCCACTGAATAACCCATTCCCCAACATCCATTGAGAAAAAAAAATTCCTCTGGTCAAACAGGAGGGTTCGAGTAAACCCGGTTGGTGTTTGACTTTGGGTCTTTAAAATTAATCAAGTCGAGGCCACTCGCTACTCAAACTCCATATCTCCTCGCGGTCAGACGAACGCATCCCTCGAACTTCGTCCGGGGGTATCGATGGCTACCCGCCGTTAAAACGTTTGCTTAGCATTGCTGATGCACTCTATTCCTTCAAAGTGCTGTTTGAGCTGCTCTCACTCTAATTAATGCCCATAAGTTTTGACCCCCCAACCCCCTTCACTCTTTTTTCTTCCCTTTGCTTCCTTCTTGCTGAGGCTGCGGATTTTTGATGTAGCTTTCTTCTGGCCCCGCGCGTGTGGGGGATAAGTGCCAAGTGAATTTACGGCCCGGTTGAAACTGCCGAGGCTCGCGAATTATTCGGAGGGTAATTTCGAGAAGTGGCCCGGACTTTTTTCGAACCCAAAAGTAACTCTGGAATCGTCGCTAAACATTCTTCCGGCTCAATTAAGGGGACGCGGTTACGGAAGTACGTGGACATGACGCGGGTATAATGGCATTTCGGGGTATTTCTGTGTGTACATGTTATGGGCTATGCGACACAAATGAGTTGTGTATTACGGCGCGTCATTTTAGGCAAACCAGGGAGGAGTATTTTAATACATTTGTGTGGAACACTTTATGGTTACACTGAGTGAGCTACGGTTATTAATCCGGGAATGTCTTACAAAGGTCGGGTTGAAATTTTCTGTGGTGTAATTAGCGGTACCAAGTCATGTTTAACTTTGTACTGTGTAAATCTTTGTGGGATATTATTGTCACTAGATCTGGTTAATTGAAATAATTTTTAAGAATTTAGTACCCATTTATATGATGATGCTTATTTTTAGTGTGTAAATTTGGTACACACATTTCTGATGATGCCATTAATTTCGCTCTTTTTTCCATAGACTAAAAAATAATAAAATAATTTTTTATGCTTTAAATTTTTCAAATTTTTTCTTCATCATTTTAAGAGAGAATTGAATTTTAAAACTTCGGTTGCGTATCCAGATATATCAAACTATGTCTGTTTATTATTTGTAAAATCTCGAGTAAAATCTTGTCTACAAAAACTTGGGAACTAACATTAAAATGTATAAAAAACAAGTTTAAAAATTGTATCCGGTTGTATTTTTTAAACTATATTAAATATGTTACTTTTCAATCACACATAATAAAGTCAAACATTATTTGTGAATTACCTTTCCACTAATGGGTAACTTGAGATTTTTGAATTAAATGATAAGAATTAGTACCAGTTGGACAAACGTAAGACATCTAATTGAAAATTTTTTGCTTGACACATTTTTTTTTTTTTTTTTTTTTACCAAACTAACACACTTTACAGAGCTCGGGTGTTTTTCCAAAGCACCCCAGTGCCCCAAAAAATTCTCCAACGCATACGAGATGGAAGAAAAACAGGATATTCGCGGTGTTGGTTAACCGTTCCAGAGCTTAATTGAACCGTCAGAGCTTTTGACGGGTGCGGCCGGGCGAGCGAGCCGTTTTGTTACACGTACGAAGTTATTGTGCACATTGCACAATATTCTCGTTAACTCGGTCGGGGCTGTTATACTCACGACGCGACCCGGACCCTTTGATCGCGCACCGTGTTCTGTTTAATGCGTGCGCCTGATGGATTTCTGAGATGATTGGGAGAAGCAGCAGCAGGGGGATACAAACATTAAATTTCTTTCATTTTGCAAGGGGACCTGAGATTTTTAGTTCCTTTGAGATGCCTGGGGAATTGAAGTTCTAAATGCAATTGTATACTTTGATGAAATTATGTACTCAAACTTTGAAGTTAATTTAAAATAAGATATAAACTTTTTCCCTGTAAGAAATGTGAATCAGGTTACCCATTAAATATCCATTTACTAGCTATTTTTAATAGTTAACCTGTTATTTTGCTAGTAACTATCCATTTAATGGCTATCTCATAGATAACCTAATTCACATTTCTTACTCACAGAAAAGTCTGATATAACCGTCAAATCATCCGTCTTAACTGTTAATCTGCATGTAAAGTAACCTATGAAATCTTCGTATATTTTGGTATATTTTCCATGTTGTTTAATAGTTAAGACGGCTGACTTAACTGTTATATCAGACTTTTCTGTGTGTACAGGGCTTATATTTGTATAGGAAAAACCGTAATCAAACCTGTAAAAAAAATTTTTTTTTTTTTTACGAAACTGTTTTTTTAAATTAGTTAGTTTTTGACCATGTCAATGCATCATAAAACCATTATTAATTTTGCCTAAAAAAAAAAAAAAAATTTTTAGTTTATTTGATCTTTTTTAAATTGACTAAGAGTTCTATTATTTCCCTTTAGGAAATCGTTTTCTAGAGTGCTACTTACTCTCAATTTAGTCATACTTATTGTTCGTAAAATTTCAAGCGTCAAAAGACACAAACATTTTTTGAAATTTTTTGCGAAAAAGTTGCGAGAGTATTACAAGAAGATTGGGTGAAAAATGTAAGTAGCTTTACATGACGCATCGTGGAAAAATTTGAAAAATATTACGTTGCCTCGCGATATTGTCAGAGCGTGTTATTGTCAAAAACGAAAAAAAAGTTACTTGTAAAATCTAATTCTCACCATAAACGCAATTTTTCGTAAAGCGCTAAGGAAGCTTCGAACACAACACAAAATTTTTTTTCAATTCTCAACTCTAAAAGTAAACCTAAAAAGAGTTTCCCGTCATAAAAGGAACAAAAAAAAATAAAGGGCCAGGGCCGGGGAGAAGAAAAAAAAGGGCGGTGCGTCCGTCTCTAAAAGTAGCGCTTTTCGCGATTTCACTTCTGACTTCTTCGAGGTGTAATTACTCAGTCTCGTCTGAAAAATAAACCTTAGATCATTCGCAGTTGAAGCAGGCGAGGGCCTTTTCATCTTCGTTAGTAAAGGGGAAAGAGAAAGGAAATAAACTGCACGAAAGTTTCACTGAAAGAAATTTCACGCGCGCTGTCTCCATAAAAAGTACCACTGGGTTTTCCAGGTCCAGCGGAGGGAAAAAAAAAAAAAACCATGGGTATTTACTACGCCCGGTAAAACTATAGCGTCTGCTCTACTCGCGATAAATGAAGTCGTTCGAGATATTATTATTACACTCAGAGAAAGATTTGATTGGATCAATTAAATATTCTTTGTTCCCTCAAAAGTCTAAATAATGTAGCAGTTACAATACGTATGGTAAGGATAATAATACATATCGTCGCGACTAGCAAAGCAAATATTCAAAAATCTAACCTAACCTAGCTATTTTTTTAAATCTTAATTCAAGTCATTATTTCTTAAATATTGTGATTTTTATAATTATTTGTATATTTTTTAAGATTAAAACTATTCATTAAATACATTAATTATGCCAAAATCACAAAAACGAAATTTTTTAAAATTAAATTGTGCTATACCAGTGCAACTAGAAACATGTTAACCCTTAATACGCATTTAGTCAGCGCTGCCATGATAATTGATATTGTTACTGCTACAATGTGCATCATTGTCTCTATATCAACTATGGCATCTTAGATGTTACAATATATTGTTGACCCAATCAAACCTTTCTCTGAGTGTATTTTTTTTTTTTAAGTTTTTTAAAAGCGACCTTTTTTTTTTAGGGGGACGATGAAGTTCTTTTTGAATGGGAGAAATTGAAGGAAAAATTTAATCTTGCCGGGGAAGTGTGTTTTAGAATTCTTTTCACGGTACGAAGCGAGTTTGAACTACTGGAAGATTAAAAATCCCGAAAGTGACAGTTTCATTCAACGACTTGTTTACACTTGTGAATGGCATTGATTCAAACCGCCGTTTTATCTTAGTTAAATTTAAGTCTGAATTGGTACGATTGTGAAAACCGTTTTGAACATGAATGTTTAATGTTTTTTTATTGCAACAAATTTTTCTAAATCATTAAAACATGATTTATCAAAAATGGGTTGGTTTTTGATGGACACTTAAACAAAAAGATTCGATGAGTTTCCATCAAAACCAGAAACAATAAAAATATTTTAAGTTTGAGTTTATTCATAGAAATGGAATAAGACATTTTTTATTAATAGTTTACAATGAATTAGCAACAAAATTGTTATATCTGACATAATAATTATTAGAATAATAACAGTCATTATCTAACTTCGATTTAAACGTCATATATATATTTTAAATGCCCAATAAAACTACATAGACGTGCTGGGCATTTAATTGGACATTCAATCATCAATTTATAAGTTAAAAAAAAAAGTCAAATGACTCTTTAGAACCATAAAAACTTCAAGAATAACTTTTTTAATAACAAGAAACAATTCAACGTCATTGTTACTGATCATTTTGAGTTAATAGATGTCCATGCATAAATTTTTAATTAAAAACTAGTTAAATTAATCTTACTCTAATTTCAACTGCGAAGAAAAAATTTAATTATTTGAATAAAGCTGTTAAAAGAACGACTTTTAAATTTGAATTTTTTCATCTAACATTACAATCTCTAAATTGTAAATATTAAAACTACCAGCACTTATCAAAAACAGATCCAAAAAACTAACGATTGTTATTTTGAATTTTTCAGAACGGCAGAGCGAGCAGCGAGAGCAGCGAGGACGGAGCCGGAAGCAGCGCCAGCACGTCGAGGGGCGCCGGAAGCTACGGCTCGGGCTGCGCCGGGGGCTGGCGCAGCGTCTTCGGAGCCGTCTCGGGACGCGAGCTCAGGCTCTACGAGTGCGCGCCCTGGAGCCCCGAGGCGTGGGCCTCGCCCAGCATCACCTGTCCCCTCATCGCCACGAGGTCAGTTTATTTTCCCTTTCTGATTTTAATAATTTGTGGATTTTCTTGACAGAACCAAACAAATTTCTTTGTATTGAGTGAAAAATACTTTTTAGATCGCTTTTTAAAAAATCATTATTATTAAAGCTGATAAAAAATTAAAAATATATATATGTTTGAAAAATTTTTATATAATATAACTATGATCATTGTTATTTAGCTATGCTACGAAAAGTTTCAGTTGAAAAAAAATAACAAACATACTTTTAAACATTCGCAATTTTGATTGCATATTTGCAATAAAAACTACTAACTCTAAACCAATTAAAGTGGTCAATTTTAAGGACGAAAAAAAATTAATTTTTTTTTTGTCCAAGATTTCTATTTTAAGATAAATAAATTTGAAACGCAAATAGTTACAGAAAATTTGTATGCGTTTTTCTGAAAATATTAAGTACAAATGTCGAAGTATTATTTGATAAGTACCGCTAATTAAATTATGGAAAACTTTGAATGAAGTATCAATATTCATAACCAATAATCACGTGATAATTATCACGAAGTTAATTAATTTATCTGCTAATTAAATTGATAAAATCAAACTAACCGTACTCGAGTAAAATTTAATATAAAAAAATTTCAAAAAGGGACAAAACTCAATTGCAACAGTTAATTAATTAGCAGATGGTCTAGTGAATATATTTATGATTGAAATGCAGTAACGTTTATCTGCGGTTTGGAATTCCGATGAGCTTTAATTAATCGTTTAAACATTATCGGAGTGATGGAGGGCTGCTGTGACAAAAGCCAATTTTTTCCGGTTACCAAGTTGGAGAAATACCACTTAAGGTCCGCCCTCGCCGAGGCGCATTATCGACTGGAAAGGGTAAACACAATAAAGCTCGATCAAAACTTTATATCCTTCTCAAATATTTGAACCGCCCGCAGCTGAATCGGGAAAGGTAATCTTAGACAAACTACTTAACAGCTTTTCTCTTGGGTCTTTGTTTACGCCTCAGTTTGTCTCTCTTTGTAGAGCGGTGATCGTTCAAGTGAGCCGGGATCACTGGATGTAATGAAACTTGATACTTGCTGAAAAATTTATTTTTTTACTATTTTTTATTACTTTTATTGTTTAATGGAACGTACATGCATGAAGTCAAGTTTCATGAATTAGTAGAGAATAAACAAAATCTAAAATTTAAACTGAATATAAGTAAGTAAGTGCGCTGTTCCTCAATTTCTTATAGGAAAAAAAAACTTGAAATTGTACAAATTCAACTACTAAACCTGCCATACTTAGTAAATGATGACTTTTTATCGAGTTTTACATGTATAAATAATCTCTTCTGCTAAAATCTCAAAATGTTCTGTCGATTAATAAAGATGAAAATCGATTTTATCGATTTTTGATGTTGGTTTTGGTTTTAGTGTAAAAATCACATAAGGGAGTTTGCACTCGCAGCGTTCACCTTTGCAATTACCGACCGCATTTCTTCCCCACTGGTAATGGCAGTATTCCATACAAGTCGGCGAAGTACGTTCTTCGCATCGAGTTTTATATCCTGTGAATAAACCAAAAATATTCAAATAATTATTCTCATGCATTGATTACTTAATTTAAACATTACTTGAATTTGAAGCTTCTATAGCGATAAAATAGGTCAAACAAAGTAAAGTAATGTGTAACTTCATTGCTTCCTGTCGCTTTAGACCGTAACTATTTTTATTTCAAAAAATGACTATCGACTTTTCAAAAATAAGTATTTCTTAGAATAAACAAGTGTGGTCTTAACAGGTTACTAAGAACTTTATTTTACAATTGCTGTATTCAACTTTTATCGCGATGTAAGATAAGCGTTAAAAATACTATACAATAATTTTCGAAATTTTTTTTATCAGATATTTAATGATTTCCAGCATTTTTGAAGAACTGAAAAAATTGACTTGCAGGTGTTTTAATAAAACATTTTAATAATAAGTGATTTTTTAACGATTTTACAAGTTTAAATAATATTATCCTAAAAAATATATTTTTTGAAACTTATAAATAAAAATTTTTTTATTTTTTTTATCTCGCATTTTTCAAATTTTAATTCGTCACAAATTTTGTCAATTACTTTGCATGTGTCCTAATAAATAATATTTTTTTTTAATAATTCAATCAATTTTTGTTGATTTTTATTTAATTTTATTTATTAAATTTATCATTCATATGTAATTCTTACAAAATGTTGAAATAATTCTACCAGTTTGGTTCTTATGATATATAATACTTATTTATTATTTAATTGAATAAACTATTTTTGGAAGCATGATATCAACTTGATTACTGAAGATTCAATTCACGACAAAACCGTTCTGAATATTTTTCTATTTATCATAGTTCCGCACCATTATTTCGATATTTTTACTTCGAGAAATTTTGTTAATCTCAAAAATAAATCATCCCCAAGCGTTTCTTAAGTATCAGACCGTCACTTGAAAACAATCAAACTTTTTGAAATTATTAATCATAACGATAGTAATTTGACAATCGGATAGGTCGTGGCGTTGTTGATGCCTGAATGATTTGATAAAAATTACCAAGTGAAGGCCCACGAACACGCTGTCTGGGTATAAACGGTCTTGTGGTTGTCGTTGTTAGTTCTATAATCTGATATTCATGGTAATGGTAAATTTTACACGCGCAGAATCTACCGCTGCAGAAACCATTGGAAGTTGGACCATACGAACTTCTGCAGTACTCTACGCAATCCGGCAGGGATTTCTCTATGTAATAGACCAAACATTTTTTTCCATAGTCTATAAAAAAATTGTTAGTTATTTATATTTACTAATTTTAAAAGTAATTTTAAAGTTACCAAGCGTTGAAACTCCAGACAGAATTAAAAAAGTAGTGAAAATGAAAATAAGTAGTAACTTCATTTTTTCAAGACTCTGTGAAACATAATTAATGGAATGATGAATATAGATCGTCGTGTCTAAATTATCTTTTTTAAATTTACACCTGGTCTAGATATTAAATGTGTTTAAATTAAAAATTTTAATTTCAACATTCGAAATTGATTGTTTGAAAGTATGCCAACATGAAATTTTGAAAAGTACTTTGTTAAATTTAGTGAATTATCTAATTTTTAAATATTGATTTTGAATTTGAATAGTGAATTATTTCGAGAAATTCTATACTCGCTAATAACCCGCGTAAAAAAAAGTCGAGACAAAGATAATTTTGCGATTAAAAATTTCTGAAAGAAAAAAAAAATACAATGGGAAAAATAATTTAAAATAATAATAAAATAATTTATCCTATGTAATTTTCTAGCTGTAAATTTTTTTTATTGAGAATTTTTCTGTGAATTTCGCGTTTAATAAATATAATCATTCCTAAATATTAAACTCAATACATTCCATTAAATAGTTAAAAAATATCACAAACTAAAATAAAATTTTTAATCATAACGATAGTAGTTTGACAATCTATTCGGTCTCGGAGTCGTTGACACCGCAGCGATTCGATAAGCAGACCCTATTGGAGATCTTCTCGGTACAACCACCGGTATTTGTGATCTTGACGTAGGTTCGGATGGAGACACCCTTACAGGAATCGGTATTCTCGATCTTCTAGTTGTTCTTGGGGACGTTGACGTGACAGGGTGGCACTCTTCGTAGGCGTAATATTCGCATGCGCAGAACTTGCCCTTGCAGTATCCGACCGCATCCGGGCCCCACAACTTTCTGCAGTGTTTTTTGCACGCGGACAATGGCCTCAGAGCTATTTTTATTATGCATTCTCTACCGTAGTCTGAAATAGAAAAAATATTCTCAGTCCTTTGGATATTACTGGAAGTTATTTAAAGACTTACCAAGAGTTGACACTTCACTCATGATAAGAAAAAAAATAGAAAGTAAAGCGATGAGTAACTTCATTTCTTCGTACGTCTTCGATACAGTAAAGATCGACGCTGGCTATTAAAATATGTTCTAAATTATTTCTTTTGAAAAATTGGCGTGGAGTACTGTAATTCAAAATTTTATCATTTGTAAAGACAGGCTTACTCAATGAGAATATAAAAAAAATTTATAATGTAATTTTAGTAAGCTGACAGACTTAAACTACTAATTTTTAAATTTTATACGAAAATGGTAAATTTAGGAAAACTGAAAAACTTACATTGAAGTATTTAATTAAAACTTATGAAATATAGTAGTAAAGATATAGCAATAAAAGATGTAATAATTACGAATTAGTTCCTCATTAACATTTGTTTTCTTTTATTTCCAAGTATTCGTGTAATTTTGATGAGAACTGAATTCATTAAAAAATTACTGTTTTACACGCCATTAATTTTAAATGTTATCAAAATTTTGATACAAATTCGTATTATACACACAATGCCATTTCATTATTTGGATTTACTATATCAATTACAAAAATGGTCGTATTGTCTGCGTAAATTAATTAACAAATATTCATTTTTACCAATCCTAATGAAATGTCATTTCAACTAAAAACTAATAAAAAAATTAACTTAAAAAAAATAATTTTGCTGACAGCATTGATAGTTTTATTATTAAAATGACTAAAATCATCCAACACCATTACAGTTTGCATGAAAAAATATAAAAACGTCTGATGTGTATTTTTATACACTAATTTTATGCCGTTTACGATAAACTTTATCAATTTATACAACGCACATACAAAATTAAATCATCAAAATTATCTGAAGATGTCTGACAATTTTTCGAAGCAAACTATACTATTACACATTTATTTTCACAATCTCAACGTTAAAAAAAGTAAAAACTTTCCCAGAACTGACTTTTGTTCAAGTTCAGAGTAACGATGAAAATTAAAGTGAGCGGTAACTTCAATTTTTCGTGCTTTTGGCCGTAATCAATAGAATGATCAATTTATAAGGAAATAAAATTATTGATGAAACTTCCGATGAGCTAATTTCTACCGAGCCAGTTAAGTTCATATTTAATTAAAACAATGTCATTAAAATTTAAGTAAATATCCTGATTACAATCATTGATTTATTTCAAAAATTACATAATTTGAAAGCCTTTTGTCGAAGAATTTAATTAAAAATTTACTGTATAAAATACTATGTGAGGTAATAAAATTCTGTTGATATTTACTACCTTTTTTAATAAACTATTGGAATTCTTTAAATTATTTTTCCGTGAATTTAATCGAAATTGATTTTGTATCCCGAGCCTGCATACAGTCTTTTACATAGTTTCTTTTTTCTTCAAAAACTTTTGTCAGGAAAAATTAAAAATAATACTTCTTTCCAAAAATTAAATGGATTTATTAATTTATTTTTAATACACAAACTACCATTCATTGATTCGAAATTTTACGATCTTCTTCGTGGCTCTGGAGATGACGCTGTTACAATGCTGTACCGATACCTACCCAGCAGTGCTCTCGGTGAAGTGATTCGAACGGGGGTTAAAGATCTCCTGGTTGGTCTCGTTGTACCACTGTAAACGGGTAGTAAAGAATTTCTGGTCATACTTATTGTCGTAGTTGGCAGTGGCGTCGTTCTCGGCCGGTATTCTTGAAAATCCCAAATTTCGCACTCGCAGAAGTGACCTCTGCACTTCCCGGTTGCGTAGGAGCCGTACCAGCGTATGCACTGTCTAACGCATTCTCGCAGTGGCTCCGGTACTTCGTAGATTATGCATCCTGGACTGGAATCTGGAAATTCGATAGATTTTATTTTATTTTTTTTTTTAACTTTTTGATGAAGTTATTATAAGATTACCTAAGCTTGAAACATCAGACATGATAAAAGGAGTGGCAAAAAATAAAATCAATTGTAACTTCATGGCTTCGAGATTCTGTAGAATATTTGTGGTGAGCAGTCGGTTCGAGATGAGAATACTTTTTTCAATGAAACTTTATATTGATAAGCAAACCTTGATTCAACTTGAACGATAAAAAAGTTTTAACTCCATTTCAAAATTAGTTTGATACTCGTTAAAATTGTAGGGTAACTTTGATAAATTACCTAATTATAAACTTTAAATTTCGATTTTGAAAATGGTTTTTCGGAAAATTTAATTTTTCATATCTGAATAATGAGCTTTAGTAATTTTATAGATTTACTTTCAAATTAATTTAAACGACTTCATAAAAGTGAAATAATTTTAAATCTAATGAGCAAGTCATTAACTGTTCTTCGCCTGTTAATGTAACAGAATTGATCAAGAAATTAGTTGAAAAAATTCAATGCCTCTTATTCTTTTGTTACAATACACATATTTTGAACTTTTAATTGTCTAAATATTTCATTGTTATTACCCACGTGTTAACATAAAAACTAATTACACATTTTTTACTAATGTATTAAACTGTAATTTGTAATTTTTAATTTGCTACTTGCAAAAAATATAATATTCATTTACTTGTTCATTTACCTGCTGATTTATTGAAAAGGTCATTATTAAATGATCACAATACACATTAATTTATTTATTTATATAATTTTCAAATGGTGAAATCAAAATACAAACATCTTGATCAGTGAATTCATCAAATAGTCCGTAAAAAAAATCTTTCAAAATAAATTTGGTCAGCCTTCATGGCAATTTCTAAATAAAACCCCATTTTTAATTTTAAAATAAAAGACTTCTCTTTACATAATCAATATTTATTTATAGTCTTTCATGAATGTACAACAAAATTAAATCTGAAGCTTATAATTTTACAATCTTCTTTGCGGTTCCGGAGACGAAGCCGAACCAACGATGTACCGATATCTACTCAGCAACGCCCTTGGCGAAGTGATTCGCACAGGTATCAAAGATCTCCTGGTTGTTCTTGGTCCACCATTGTAAACGGGTATCAAGGATCTTGGAGTTGTAGTCGACGTTGTTGCTGTAACCGGTCTTGGTGTAACGGGTCGTTGTAGCTCTACGAAATCAATGTATTCACACTCGCAGAATGCACCTCTGCAGCGACCAGTTGCATCCGGGCCCATCATGTACTGGCACTTGCGCATGCATATCCACTCTGATTCTTTGACTTTTTCGCCTAAGCATGCTCGTGTCAAGTCTTAAAGTTTGAAAAAATTATTTATTATTTGTGATTGATGCTTGAGATAGTTTTAATATTACCAAGGGTTGAAGTTTCCTTTCCTCTAAGGATTATTGTGAAAATTAGAGTAACGAGTAATTTCATTGTTCAAGCTTCTTTGGAACGCAAGCAAGAGACAGTGTCGAAATTTTGACTGTGTCAAAAAAAATTTTTTAGTTATACATTATATTACACTAAAAAACTGAGTCTGGATTAAAATTCATTAAAAGTTTTTAATGTTTATTTTAAACTTTACATTAATTTAGAAACTTACGTAGAAAGATAATTGGATTTTTAAGTTACATAATTAATTTTGTTTTAATTTTTAATTTTATCGATCGATAGCTTACTTTGAGAATTTTTAAATTTCGATTTACATCTGTTTCAATAGTTTTTTCACTAATAACTTCACAATTAACTTCAAATTCATCGAGAATGGGCATAAGCTAATTCATACCTTACATAGTATTTTTTATTGCTCTTTTGGTAACTTGTAGAAATTATAACGTTCATGAAAAACTCGATAAAAAAAGTAAAAATTAAAAATTAAAACTTAGAGTGACTAAATTAGACACGTCAGCCAATCTGAATTTATACAAAATTTGATGATTGTTCTTATAAAACCAGTTTTTGGTAAAGGGTTAAAGTTACATATAAGGTAAGTGTGCCTAATATGGCCCTGTGCCTAATATGGCCCCCCCTGTTATTTTGAATATGCTAGGTATGCGGCATCTCTGCAAGGTAGGAAGAAGTCAAAAACACTGAATTATGAAGTTTTCAGTTGTTTAGAACATTTTAAAATTATTTTTGCGCACGCCTAATAGCTAAAACTCGTTTCGTATACCTCTGTTATTATTTTACGTTGTAATTAAGTGGTCTGCCAAAATATTTAGACGCACCTGATCAAAATTTGAATAAGTAGCTTCGATTCGTTATTGTTTCAGCTTTAAAACGCGACCTTAGTTTTTGTTCAACTCGTTTTCTAACGGGTTTTATTCTTAGATAACTTTTTATTATGCAGTGTACCTAATATGTCCCCCCACGAATTAGTATAAATACCGATATTAAGAGTCCTTAGTTTCATGTTTACTTTTTAGAAAATCCTATCCTAATGTTATTTAAGAAAAATAAATTTAATTGTTTCAAAGCTTTTTTTCATTTTATAACTAAAAAAGCATTCTACACGGAAAAAATAAAATCCTTGCAGCGTAGCTGAATTCAGCGATATGACGATGCGAACAGTTAACGACGCTCCAACGCAGACTTTTCATCGTGGCGAGGCAAAGTCTGCGTTGGAGCGACGTAAAGTTAGCTATAGCATGCCTTCCTTACCAACAGCTGTAGCAGAGCTCGACTCACGCTTGACGCTTGTTTACTTGTGTACTTACTCTCTGCTATCGCGGGTTTACGGCAGCATAACTATAAAAAAATGTCTTTATTGATAGTTGTAATTAATTTAAGTATTTTTTATATCAGTATTTTTATCACCCGCGATAGCAGAGAGTAAGTACACAAGTAAACAAGCGTCAAGCGTGAGTCGAGCTCTGCTACAGCTGTTGGTAAGGAAGGCACGCTATAGCTAACTTTACGTCGCTCCAACGCAGACTTTGCCTCGCCACGATGAAAAGTCTGCGTTGGAGCGTCGTTAACTGTTCGCATCGTCATATCGCTGAATTCAGCTACGCTGCAAGGATTTTATTTTTTCCGTGTAGCTCAAAAAAAAAACTTTGACCAAAATTTAAAGTTGAAATTTTTCTACTGGTTGCAAAGCTTTCAAAAACATTGTAAAAAAGGCTCAATTTTTAAATAAATCATTTTTAAAATAATAACAATTTTGAAGTTTTTAAAATCTTATATCCTGATTGATTTAAAAAGTAGGAACAAATTGCAATTAATTAATTACTTCAAGGGGGGCCATATTAGGACACAAATTTTAGGTGTCTTAAAAAACCGTGTTTTGGTAAATCCTCTGGCATTTGAAGCTCATTGATCAAAATCGAACGTGTAATGTCTCATTTTAAAGCTCTTCAATTAAGCTTTAAAATGAGACTCTACCCGTCAAAAAATATTGATTTGATTGGCCACAACGTCGATTCTCGCTTAGGGGGGCCATATTAGGTACAGGTACCTTATATTACAAAAATTTCAATTTATTAGGATTAAAAATGACTCAAATTTTTTCAAAGGTACAATTAATTCAAGAAAAAATTAGAATAATAATTTCGTTTTACGAAATAAACGGTGTTTATTACAAATATTTTTTATACACATTTATATCTTACAATTCAAACTTAACAAAAGGATTAAACTTGAAAATTTTACATTCATCTATTTTACATTATTTGTTTCGTAATGGAAGTATTCGGGCCTCCTTCTCAGCGTTAGGGGCTTCGATGTTACACCCTTCATTCTTCCAGGTCTGTCACACTCGCAGTACTTGCCCACGCAGTAGCCGGTTATGGGTGGTTCAAAAAACTTTTTGCAATTTTCTTTACATTCTGTCAATGGTACCAGTACCATTTGATTCGGACTACGCTCAATCAAACAAGTTTGTCCAAATTCTTAAAATTAAAAGAAAAAAATTATTTATTGCTTATTTAAGATAATTGCCTGAGATTTAAATACTTACCAAGCGCCAAGACTTCAACCATGATGAAAGGGCTGATGAAAAGTAAGAAATACAATATATTCATTATTGCGTGGTAATTGATGGAGAGTAACCTCGAAAGTAACGGAAGGAGATAGGATAATCGATGACTGCTGAAATGCTTCTTTTATATCAAAAGTTTAGTCTAATACTTGCCAACGTCACTTGATATCTAAACACTTAAAAATTGTTATTTAAAAAGCCGAAATTAATGCATCCATTAGCCGAATCTATCAATCCCATTACAGTTTTAATAAGTCGTAATGTTCACGCGTTAATAAAACAGTTGTATCGGAAATTTTAATTTAAGATAAAATCGTGATCATACTCTTGTTATTCCTAATATTTGAATTTTACGCAAAACTGTAATTGATATTCAAAATTTGAAAAATTCATAAGTTGATATTTTAAATTACATTTTCTACACTTCTGAGAAAAATTTTAAAGCTTCGGTTGGATGTGTTTTATGTGATGAAACCAAATGTGATATTTCATCACAGTAGATATCAGTTGGTTATAAATTCTAAATTCTAGGAAGTTAGTTGGGAATGTCTAAAAATAAAAATTTACTGTTCGTTCAAAAATTACATTAATAAGAACAGCTTGCTCTAAAAATTCAATCCTTTACATATTATTCTAGGCAAATGAGCGGGTCATCAGACAATAGAACTCTGACTAATCATTGAGAAATTTTACAATTTTTCATAGTAATGTATAAAAATATAGAATAAATAAATAAAAACATATCATAATCTTTATTAACTTTGTAGAGATTCGTTTCAAGTTTAAAAATTATCAATTACAACTCATTAAATTTTTAAAACTGAACTAAGGTACCTGTACCTAATATGGCCCCCCTAAGCGAGAATCGACGTTGTGGCCAATCAAATCAATATTTTTTGACGGGTAAGGTCTCATTTTAAAGCTTAATTCAAGAGCTTTAAAATGAGACATTACACGTTCGATTTTGATCAATGAGCTTCAAATGCCAGAGGATTTACCAAAACACGGTTTTTTAAGACACCTAAAATTTGTGTCCTAATATGGCCCTCCTTGAAGTAATTAATTAATTGCAATTTGTTCCTACTTTTTAAATCAATCAGGATATAAGATTTTAAAAACTTCAAAATTGTTATTATTTTAAAAATGATTTATTTAAAAATTGAGCCTTTTTTACAATGTTTTTGAAAGCTTTGCAACCAGTAGAAAAATTTCAACTTTAAATTTTGGTCAAAGTTTTTTTTTTGAGCTAGAATGCTTTTTTAGTTATAAAATGAAAAAAAGCTTTGAAACAATTAAATTTATTTTTCTTAAATAACATATGGGTAGGATTTTCTAAAAAGTAAACATGAAACTAAGGACTCTTAATATCGGTATTTCTACTAATTCGTGGGGGGCCATATTAGGTACACTGCATAATAAAAAGTTATTTAAGAATAAAACCCGTTAGAAAACGAGTTGAACAAAAACCAAGGTCGCGTTTTAAAGCTGAAACAATAACGAATCGAAGCTACTTATTCAAATTTTGATCAGGTGCGTCTAAATATTTTGGCAGACCACTTAATTACAACGTAAAATAATAACGGAGGTATACGAAACGAGTTTTAGCTATTAGGCGTGCGCAAAAATAATTTTAAAATGTTCTAAACAACTGAAAACTTTATAATTCAGGGTTTTTGACTTCTTCCTACCTTGCAGAGATGCCGCATACCTAGCATATTCAAAATAACAGGGGGGGCCATATTAGGCACAGGGCCATATTAGGCACACTTACCTTATATTAAAATTTAGCAGCGACAAGGAAAAAACTTGAACATCCGAAATTTACCCAATGTAATATCGCAACAAACAACGTTACTTTTTTAGGGTTAACATTAGAAAATCACAAAATTGCGGAGAATGAACATGTCAAACGCTCAGATGATCACGCGAGTTGGATCGGGGAGCAATCAGAGCGAAGCTTGTTCCACGTCTTTCGGCCAGCGATTTTGCTTTGTTAGAAGATTAGTTGAGGTTATATGTGAAGGCTGATGCCAAATTTGATGAGGATCGTGGGATTGCTCGAACCGGGGGGCCGAATTACGCTGTGCCTCGGTTTCAAACTTTGTGGCTGCCCTGGGAGATTTGAAAGATACCGGAGTTGTTACGATTCATGTTATTTCGAAATTCACGTTTTGGGAGTTGTACAACGTTTTAATTGTTTCGCGTTAACTGGGAAGTTACTCTATTTCGAGATTTTCTTGAAGGATTGCTTTGAATATTATTAATTTTTGTATAGGATTAGCTTTTCACTTACGTGACCAACTCGAAAGATCTGCAATTTATTTTATAGTACTCCTGGTCATTCAAACCTCAAAATCAAATCTTTGATGCATGTTTTCGGTTACTCGTACTATAATATACTATTACTTTTCATAGTTCGCAGACCTGTTTACTCTAATAAAATTTCAACCATTCAGAATTTTTAATTTTTCAAAATCCGAAAAAGTCGAAATCTTCTGGGTCTATACTAAGCAAATAATCCAGATATCATCTGCGACCGTAAACTTGGGAGGGGATTTTGGCCCAATTACGTATTTTCCAATTTCCGAGGTGGATTCGTACAAGACTTCGACAGACCACTACAGCAGCAAGTGTGCCTCGAGCTATTGCGAGAGTGAGTTTCTCAAGGTTGCCCGTGCATATCTCGACTATGTGTTCGTCCCAGTTAGCTTCCGTGCCCTGCGGTGGGAGCTTTCTCAAGGATAATTTCCTCGTCGTTACAGAATTTACAAAGTGCGATGTAAAAAGTTTACATCAGGCCTCTTACAGTACTGTACCAGACAATATATCTAATTTGTTTGAAATTACAACAACTATAAAAAAATTGAAAAAGAACGCTTAATAGTCATTGATAATACGAAATTTTTTTTCTTTTTTAAGTTTGTGTACCTAATGCATGATACAATCTTCTCTACTTACTAAAATTAAAAAAAAAAAAAAGAATAAATAAAAGAAGGTAAGAAATGCGTAGCAATAAAGTTTAGACGTTTTACAAACTTTTAGAAAACAATCGAGTAACAATGGCGGGCTGGTGGGATGGGGAGGATGGATAAAAGAAGTTGAGCAACAAAGAAAACGTCGATGTTCGTTAATTGCGAGCAGCACGAAGTGAAAACTTTTAAAAGTACAACTTTTAACTGCGGGATCTCCTCCGCAAGAAGTACGGGACCGGGGGGCGGCGGGGGGTAAAAAAAAAAGTAGGAAGAAATCGCGAATTAATCGCATTTGGTTTATTCTCGACACGCGTAGATCTCGTGCATCAGCGGGGTTGTGTGGCCGTTTCGTTTCCACAGTTTCTGCTGGTACTGCTGTTGTTGTTGTTGTTGTTGTTTATCCAACTCGAGTTCCCTCCCTTATCTGCTCCATTCTATTTAGGAGCTCTTATTGTGATGCTGGGAAGAGATTTTCGTTCGGTGCAGTGCAGTCTTCAAAACTAATTTTATGAACAAATAACACGAATCTTTGAGTTATTTTGTACATGAAAAATTTTCGGTTAATATGTTTAAACTAAATGAATTATATTTAATACAATTTTATTAAATTTACTAATGATACGGTGCAATAATTATTAGTTTCTATAAAATTAATACTGCTTGCTCGGTAGTCAAGCATATAATTGTATTTATTTTTTGTCAAAATTAAAAAAATAATAAATAAACAATTTTTTAAATATTTTTATTTGTTTATTAAAGAAAAATTTTGTTGTTTCTCAACTTTTTTCAATTTTCGAGCTTTATCAAACTTCAAACAAAAAAATCTCATTACCAGATTATTACATTCTCGATACATAAACTCCCGTCAAGCTCATATCCTTGCACAGCATTAATAAAAAATAATCACCCGATATGTGTTATCCGATGCGCGAGTAAAGAAAAAAATTAATAAATCATTCCTCATACACTGATTCACGTAATAATACCCCTTTACAAAAAAAGTTTGGTTTCGCATAAAGGATCGAAAAAATAAAAAAATACAGACAGGTCGCGAAGCAACGAAGGAAGCTAGGTAAAAAAAAGGGGGGGGGGGATCGGGTAAACTGAAAGCTGCCGAGTATATATAACGAGTGCGAGGGAGGGACTCGCGGTGAAAAATCTTTTCCATAAAAACCGGGCTGCGGCCAGGGCGAATCGATCATTCTCGCATGAGGGATCATCCGACAGCCGTGTTCTTCTATAGCCCTTCACTCTATAACCTTTTTCCACGTGATGTGCACAAAAGAACGAGACAGACTCTGTACAATAACAACAACAAAAAAAAAGCTGGGGGAGCTTGTGTAACAACATGCCCTGAATTTCAGACCTTTTTTTTTCGTCCTCGGTGGGTCACTGATTTAAATTCAAGCCGGTGCTTTCGTTTTGCTGAAGGGTTACAAAGTGGTCTCTTTTTAACTCGGGTATGAAGCTGACCCTCGAATATGGTGTTGGTAAAACTATTTTTACACCAATTTTTATAAATTTTTACGGTGGGATCTTTGTAGAAACTATTTATCATGGTTCGATTTGAAAATAATTAGAATTCTGATATTTTTTTTTATTTATTCATTACTAACTTAAAATAATTATAGTTTTTATATTTATTGTTTATTATTTCATCAGTGTGAAAACAGAATAACCGGAAATGACTATTTTTTAAAGAGTTTTTTTTACATTGTTAAATTATTTGTTTACTAAAAATAATTATCGATGGTAGTGCGATAATCATTTGCAACAGTGATTAAGATTTTAGCCAGTTAAAATAATTTGCCGTATTAGAAAGAGTATTCATTCAATAAAACTGTTCATAACTTAGAATAATTGCAACCAAAATACTTTGAACAATAAAAAAATTAAACTTTATTTTTAGTCGTTTATTATGTTGAATTTTCAAGTTGTGCATAAACAACTGTCTAATCAACTTTTAACTTCTTACAAGTTGTCAAAAAAAAAACAATTTATTTACAAACTAAACAACTCGACCAAACCTCAGTACATAAACTACTCTTCAAGAAAAGAAATTTCACCCTTGAAAAAATAACCAACCCGTCCAGAAAAAAAAGAACATAATCCTCAATTGCAGAAAATCACCTCTGCTAACCTAATTTTCTCTTCAAATCACCCGTCGATTCATACGATGGGTAGAGACAGAAGGAAGAGAAAAAAAGGCAGTAGTAGTTTCAACCGTCACATTTTCCACGAGGCGATGAAACGATTTCGCGTGCAGCGCTGCCCGGGCCGGCAGGGAAGACAGATATCGACAGCACGTTGATTTCATGCGACCGGCTGCTCTATATTTCAGGGACGAGCCTGCTATTTATTCAACGACGAGTTTCGCTTTTTTTTTTTTTCTTCGCGCTTGGCTTGGACACGAGTGAGCCTGTCACTTTGGTTTTCCTTAAAATTTACCTTTGTTCGGTCCCTCGAACACAATGTTTCGACGGATTAAGTTAGGTTTATTACTGAGTAGAAAATTTTTTAAGTGTGATTTATAAAACGGAGATTACAGAATTTCATTTTATTTTTTTTAGTATTGCTATAGATAATATTACATAACTGAATCTAGTATACCAAGAATATTGAAAATTAGTATCTATTATGAAACGAATCCAGTATTGTATGTACAGAGAACTCGTTAAAAAACTATTCTTTTAATTATATTAAGAATTCTTTTTGAATAAAATTTTCGTATTTTATATAATAATCGTTCTTAGTAACTTTGAGAATTTTATACTTAATTTTAAACTTAGGCTAATAAGCCTGTAAATTAAGTATATTTAAATATTTTTTAAAGATTATTATTAATGTAAAAAATTTTTTCAGTTGGTGAGTTTCGCAGAAAAACCATTTTTATTTATTTTTTATTCAATAGTAAATAAAGATGTAATTAAAAAAAAAAAAAAAAAACTTTTCAGCATTGTGTGTGTATCTAGAAATGATGAATAATTTATGCATAAACATCACTTATGAAAATTTAATGCAAAACTATAAAATGTTCTCTTACTTACTTGGAAAGCTGTCGTAAGAATAACTAAAGAATGAAACAGTAGATCAAACTTTTTTTTCAAGCGATTTAACTGACTTTAAACTTTAACACCTATAATGAATTAACGAGCTTGATCCGAACAAAAGTCAATTTAATCCCTTACTATGAAAAGGGTATAAATCTTGGCTGTTAAAGGGACACAATAAAGTCTCGTCCGGATAGGTAAAATAAAATCAAACAGACTTTTAACAACTCGGCCAATCGCAAATTATCGGTAGCGTTATAAATAAATACGGCCCGGAGCGAACGGAAACGACCGAGATTTAACGACTCTATCGGACCGAGGAGAAATATAAACCTCGGGCACTTTCGGGATTATTGCGTCATTACAGGCCAGGGCTGTAATGAGCGGGGGGATCCAATCCTGATAAAAGCCCTATGATTTTACCCCAAGATATCGGCCTTTGAATACCGGATACGCCTCGTTGAGTACGCTGCGAAAGTCTTATGCTTCCTTTGTACTTTAATCGATGAAAATCACCTTGGTAGTTAGGCTTCTGAGAAATAAAGAGTTTTTTTATGCTAGTGTATAGTTGGACACTTTTTAACTGCGAAAAAAATTAAAAATTAAAATTACGAATTACATAGAGAAACGCTTTTTTTTTATTAGTGAAACAAGGAATTTCGAAAAGTTCGCTATTCTTTTCATATTTTCAAAAAAGAATCTGCATTTTAAGAATTTATTGGAATGTTTTTTTGTTTCCAACTGTCCGTTTTCGAGGTTTTATGTCAAGCAACGAAAAAAAGGATTGTTTTTACTCCAATTTTTTAAGTAATAAAAAATACTTGGAAATTTCTTGAAGCTTAAAAGCTCAATCTAATTCTCCCAAGATAAATAAATTTCGATTTACCAAAGAATTTCACATAGAAACTGATAATTTTTACTTCATAAAATTATTTGAAAGCCCAAAGGGATTTCTAACAAAAAAATGGAATTTTGAATAAATAAAAGGGCATCGTTGAAACATAAAAAAAATTCCTTTGTAATCTGGATTACCCCCGAAATCTCTTTTACATCTAAAAATCGTATAAAAATTTTTCCATCCAAATCCTGACTGTTACAACAAAACCAATACTCCCCCCCCCCCCCCCCGCAACAAAAATCCGAAACTTTTTTTACTCAACAAAACTTTTTTTCCCCCCGAAAAAATTCAAATTTTCTCTCAAGTAGTGGAGCTGTAGCAACGGTCAGACCGGGAATAACAGGATTATCGTCGGACGAGCGCGCGCGTTGAGGGAAACTCCGATAGTTCCTCCGGGACTGGCGGTGGTGTTATTCAAAAAAGGCACACCCCTGCTGACCGATCGACTTTTTTCAAAACCAAATTACGTTCGTGCATCGTGATTTTGGTTAGAGGTTTGCCCGCTGCTTCGTTTTTTCTCGTCTGGGAGTTTGACGTGTTTGCTTGCTTTCCGATTCATGGATTTTCCAAGGTGCAAGCTAGATAGAGTTCAACAAATATTATGAGATCATAAAGAAAATTTAAAGTTAGTATGAGTTAGGCTGTACAGATTTACAAAATTAATTGTAGGATTATAAGTTTAAAACCAAACCTCATCCAAAGTCATGAAATTTTTAGTTGGCTGGTAAAAAAAATTGTAAATTTTTCTCAAAACAGTAACAGATGAAAAAAAAAAAAAACTATTTAGAAAGAAAGTAATGCTATAAAGTATGAATCCATGAACTTCAAGACATTGTTTAATACATTCTCCAGAATAAATAAAAATGTTTTACAAAATAACTAACTGTTTTCAACTGAAATTTTTTACAGCAAAAAACTTTTTTAACGTTTTTACTGAGACACAAAAAAAAATTTAACGATGAATATTTTTTTGAAATGCCTGCAGGTTGGTTTCGTCCCCCACGAAGCAAAACGACCAGGCGGCGGCGAGCACGAGCAACACGCTGCATCACGGGGCGACCTTCGCGGTCAGGGTGGGCACGATCGACGGCGTGATCACGCACAACCTTAGGGCCGAGACCAGAAGGGACCTCGCAGCCTGGGCCCGGGCCATCGTCCAGGGATGCCACTCGGCCGCCCACTCCCTCAGGGAGTACGCAGTCCGTAAGTATAATTCTATTCTATCTCATGATTACTTGATGAATTTTTTTAACCGAAACTTTTTTTCAATTGTGTAATGTATAATGTATAATTGGGAAGTATGTTACGTGGAGAACTAAATTAGTGTAATAGGTTTTAAGATTATACAATTTTATTAAAGTTCAAATCGGTAAAATCGTTTTACAATCAATCATCTGTGTTATCATCACAGTTTTTGAAAGTTTAAAAATTTTACTTCATTAAATTATTGCAAAAGAAAATTTCTAATAAAATATACAAACAAATAAGTTTCAAATTTTGAGTTTCGCGGGTTACGGCACTGACAAGTGTCAACATGGTGTCTGGTCTGGTAGTGGTATTTGACTTCAGTCGATATAACACGATATAACCTCAAATTGGATTCATTTTGTTCATCAAATGTTGCCTTCCGGCTTCCAATTTGGATTCTCAAGTCAAGACGCAAGATCGTATCACTAGTTTATTTCTGACAATTTGAACAATTATTGATTTTTTATTATTATAAGTAAGAGTTTTGCGCAAAAACCATTTCAATATGAGTTCACTTGCAGTGGGAGAGTTAAAAAAAGAAGTTCTCATATTCAGATGGAATCTAAATATTGATTGTTTTAACAATAAACGGATAGGAGAAAAAATTGTGTCTCCAGAATTTAATATCGTGAATTCTGCTGAGAGTATTTTTAGAGCGAACGATAAATTTCGATTAGAGTTATATCCTAAAGGTCAGAATGCACAAAGTTCAGGTTTTTTATCATTGTTTTTAGCCCATTTGAATGGGAATACAATCCGTGTAACATTTAGTTTATCACTTTTAAACCAAGAAAATGCTAAAGTTGACATTGCTCCAGTGGTGGAAAATCATTTATTTGATATTGTTAATAGAAGTTTTGGATTCCCAAAGTTTTATCAAGAAAGTCGCATTACTAATTTACAAAACAATATTCTAAAAGACAACAAGTTTAGTATCCTCTGCAAAATAATAGTCAAAAATGAAATCAAACAAGAAGAAGTTAAGAGGCCCTGTTCGGAAAACATATGCAGATTCAAAGAATTTGATAGTTTTGAACAACTGCTGACCAATGAAAACTTTAGTGATGTAACTATTGTAGCTAAAGGAAAAAGTTTTAAGCTTCATAAATGTATACTGAGTACTCGTAGCAATGTCTTTGAAGCAGTGTTCAGGAATGATATGATAGAAAAAAATCAAGGTACAGTGCAAATTGAAGACATCAAACATGAAGTACTACAAGAACTTTTCAAATTTATGTACACTGGAAAAGTTAATCAAATAAATAAACTAGCTGATGAACTCTGGATTGCTGCTGAAAAATATAATGTACAAGGACTTAAAGCATTATGCGAAAAAACAATGTGTGATAACTTAAGCGAAGGTAATGCAATAAAGTATCTTAAACTAGCTGTCATATATAATGCTCCTCTTCTTAGAATTAAAATAGTAAACTGGATATGGTTACGCTTAGAAGGATTTATTAAAAAACCAGAATTTAGGGAGCTTGGAATGCAGCATCCAGAAGTATTATTTGAAATAATGAAAAAAAATTTTGTTATTTAAATCTTAATCTAATGACTTAAGTCACTCATCTTTTATATGTTAAGTATTTTAATAGTAATCAAGGCAAATCATCAGTGTTGAACTAATAATATTTTAATATTTGTAATTTTTCCCATTGAATAACATCTTTTTTTATTAAAATTGTGTTATATCCTATTTATTGTCACATATATCATTATCAATAAATTATTATATTATAATTTTATCTACTTTAAAATATTTTCATTTTCAAAATTGTTTTGGAAACAATAAGTTTATTTTTAATTTGGAAATTAGAAATAAAAGTCTATAGGTTCATGCTCAAAGCTATCTTCAATTTTAACCCGCTTGAGTTTTTTAAAATATAAACTTTGAGAATACCTTTTTCTACTAGCTTCTGACCATTGTTTACTGAAAATTTTTTATTTTAGCCTGAAAACTTACTATTCTCCTTTAAATTCAAATATTTAAACTGCCACTTGAATTTAGATTACTAAAGAAGTGTGGACCTTGGCCAGAGTTTGATCCTGGTTGACATTTATCGCACAATAAATCTAAAAAAAAAAATTTTTAATTTAAAACTAAACCAAATTTTTACAAATATTTTAAGAGGTACACTAACTGAAATCAGCTATGGATAAAATAATCATTTAGGATGACAGTTTGTTAATTTACTACTAAAGTTAAAGTTACATGGTATGATTTAAAAAAAATTTATTAATTTTTTTATAGCTTTTAGAATTTTTATTTTTGGCCTTTACTAAATTTTTTATAGAATTCGTTAAATTGGTATCTAGAAACTGTAAACAAATTTTTATTAAAAAATGTTAAGATTAATAAAATGAGAAGCATTTTAAAGTTGAGACATTTTTATAAATTTCATGTTATAAAATTTGTATGTTCATACATACTTGATTATTTTTTTAAAATTTTTATCAGTCGACAATTTAAAACTAGCATAATAAAAACCCTCAAATAGGTATATCTTTTTTCATCAAATTTCTTTAAAAACACTCTAAGTTAATATTGTATTTAGAAAAAAAAATTTTTAATTATAATTTTACGTTTTTAATTATTTATAATTTAATGTAGAATATTCGAACTTGGTTATTATTGATCTTTTTATTGATAGATCAAACAAAAAAGGTGAAATATTTAAATAAGGCATTTTTACTATAACATAATTAAGCACCTCACTTCTTAAATTACTTTTCATTTTTTAAATTCAAAGGTGTATTTTTTATTTTTTCAGTAATACTATTTTTTATTTATCATCAATTATTAAGTTTCATGTCTTAAAGAGTGACCCCAAAATTCGCCCGTTTGCTTCGATTTTCGAAAAAAATTTTGGTACAAATGGTTGTTTATGGTCAGATATGAACCCCCCTCAAGTTGCAAGTGGAGAAACTTTTTTATTGCAGAGGTATCACCGGTCTAAGTAGTAATCTTAACGGGACGTTTTTTATAAACAATCCTGAAAGGTCAAATTTTTATAAAACAAAAAATTCTATCGTTTTCTAAGTGAAATTCTAAGAAGAATATATACTTGGAGTTTTTTTGAGTTAGCTCACCAACTTTGCATGAAAATTCATCAAAAATCACGATTTTACCAAACGGGCGAAAATTTGTCGATTTTTGGGGGCACTCTTTCTCATTTCAAAAACTTGTCCAAAGCATCTTCCGAGACTACTTTCACTTTGCTCGGTCGCATGCACTGAGTGCTGTTGCAGCTCAACTGCTTGATCGCAGCACCCACCCAATAGCCGTCCATGACTTCTATGACAAGCATCCTAAGTATTCCGAACCGTTACCGTAACCGTCCGTGCCTGCACCTTTTCACAGCACAGTGACAGTATTTAACGTCGATACTCGTAACTCGATAACTTATCAACGCGCTGCGCGGTCCGTTAAAAGTAGGTTTGTTCGGATATTTATTTGTTGAAATACAATATTTTTCCAAGCAAAACTAGATTATTATGTTTCTATAATTGAAAGTTAATAAGATTAGTTGTTTTTTTAATTAAAAAATAAAAATGAGATGCTTGATTTCATTTTAAAATAAATTGACATTATACTTACAATATCATTTAATAATTTTATTTTTTTAAATATATCATAATAATTTTTAAAATCAAAAATTAATAAAAAATGTTTAAATAACATGAAAATTGAATAAGACAATAATGATAAAGTTTGCAGTTAAAAATATTTTACGTTCGTTTAACGTAAAAATAAAGTCATTGCATTCAACACTGTGTAAAAAGAAAAGGTACGAAAAAAAAAAAAAAAAAAAAAAACAGAATTGTGTCTTCATAGGTTCAAGAAAAATTTATTAATTAAACAAAAGTTATTCTTTGGCCGTATATACCATAGACTGATTATAAAATGTGAATAATAATTAATAAACACTCGTTCTAAAATGATAGAACAAAAATATATATGGGTCATTCCAACATCTTTCAGCAAAACCGTGAGCACGAGGTCAACCGATTTTCCTAATTTTTTAGTATGTTAAAATATAACTATATTTAGGAGCTTTGCCAAAATTTTGAACTTAAAATATGCCATAGAACCCGAATGACAGCCATTTGAAATAAAAAAAATAAGCCTTTTTTAGAGTTATTTTAAGCCTATTTTTTATCCTAACTTCAAATACTCGCCAAAAATAGAGTTTTTAGTTTTTATTCGATTTTTATGGTTGACCTAGCAAAATTTTTGTTTTTCAATAAGCTTTTTGAAAAAATTTTTGATCTTTTTAGAATAATTATTTTGATGCAAGTGCGGTTACAAACGCTGAAATTGATAAAATTTTGGATTTTGACGATTTTTAGACATATTCAAACAGCTGCCATTTAGTAGCATCTCAAAGTTAGCAACTTTTTTTTTTTTTTTTTAATTAAATTATATTCAAAAAATTACTAGTATTTCACTGATTAAAATGCGCTGAAAAAAAAAAATGCTAGTCGCTTGGTTTTTTTTTAAATAAATAAAAAGTGGTAGATACTAAGCGACCTGAAATCGGTTTATTTTAATGAATATTAATTTAATCGGTACATTTTTTGTGCTCAATCGAAAGATGATTTGACTAGCAATTAGCATCTTTTGGTTTCACGAAGCTAGCACAATTATTTTTTAAGATACATATTAATTAATTTTACGCTACAAACGAGGCAGTAGGACGAGCGTGCGCAAGCGCAATACGCGCTCGATGTTTCAATTCCATTTCATTCCCTTGATACTCCGGGAACTCCCTCGGAACTATGAGATGTATGTATGTACCTCTAACCTCAGGCGCGCAGGTGTAGTTTACAGTTACCCTACGCATAGAGCTAACTGTTACAAGCCACAATATCATTTGTTTATCTCTCTCATAAGTGAAAAAATAAAATTTTTATTGAAAAGGGTGAGCCAACAAATGGTTATTTTTCACTGATTTAATCATAATTCAATATTAAGCTTCACACGCTTCTAACTAAGAATTATTATTTCACTTCATCTAAAGATTTATAAACAATAGGATGTTTAAAAAAAATTTTTTTTGCTTATAGTTTTGAATTTTTTTTTCATCTATTAGAAGGATCAGGTCTTAAATATCACGACATTTTTTACTTGACCGAGAAAATATGCAGCGTAAAACCCAATAATTCCCCAGGGCAACCATCGGATTCTCAAAAAAAACCTCGTAATGACTCACGTAAATAATCCTTTAGTAGGGTCGATCTGGCGTGAAAAGACCAAAAATATTGACGTAAAAGAAAACTCTAATGTTGTTGTACATACTGGAAAAGTTTGTGTGGACACTTAATAAAAACGCTCCAAACTTAATTCCAGAGGGACCTATCACGGAACATTAATTTATTACGAGATATTGTAAAAAATAAAAAAGACCCATTTTTTCTAATTTAAATTGAAATAACTTTGAAACGATGCGTTTTACGAAAAAAACCCTCAGATATGAAAGTTTTTCCGTTAAATTTTTTACAAGATAGGCCCATTCTAATTTCAACAATTTTTAGAATTTTGCGTGTACACGTAATTGAACAAAATAAAAAACCTCTGAATTTTCATGGTTTGTGATAAAATTATATAAAATACTTGAAAGTGATTTGAATTAACTTTTATTATTATAGATTTGGGTACTATGATAAATAACCTAATCAAATTTTATTAAACTTGGTTTTTCAACAATCTATTTGTTAACAAAGGGCCTCCCGCATCAAACTTTTATATTATATTTTTTTTTAGACCTTTATATATTTTTTTTTGGTTGATGGCAATCGATTTGTATGTTCAAGACCTTCAATTCTTTTCTTAAAGCGATTAAAAATCTTCAAAATTGTCAAAGTTACAGCTATGTAGAGTTTTTAAAAAAATTCAAAAAAACGCGTTTTGGCTAATATTTAAATTCATGTAA
Source organism: Encarsia formosa (assembly GCA_038277355.1). Taxonomy (NCBI): domain Eukaryota; kingdom Metazoa; phylum Arthropoda; class Insecta; order Hymenoptera; family Aphelinidae; genus Encarsia; species Encarsia formosa. Next base: position 21,307,069 of record CM076184.1, read on the forward strand.
CAATGCATTTTTTGTATAGCGCATGTAATGTACAAGTTTCCTGAAATACAATTTACGATTTAGTGGGCCCTATGAAAAAGGGTCCGAGCCCCTTATCTTGGGCCCTTTGGACCCAAACTTCGTTTTTTTTTTCAAATGAGGACCCTTTTTCATAGGGCCCACCAAATCGTAAATTGTATTTCAGGAAACTTGTACATTACATGCGCTATACAAAAAATGCATTGTTATCGAGTTAATCAGGGCCGGTTCCGCGACTTTTTCTATACCCATATGTAATGATATTTGAGGATGTTTTTGATTTTTTCAGCATTTATTCAAAAATAAGTCTTTTAAATCAAAAGTTATCGGAATAGGTAGCAATGAACATTTCTAAAAATTTTTAAAAAGCGTTTTTGGACAAGCGAGTAGTGTTAAAAGATATTTTTTCCCCTCTTCTTAAGTCTGAATTTTCTTTAAAAAACGATAAAAATGACGAAAATGATGTGTATGAAACAGTATTAAAATAACCGAAAAAGTTTAACAGAAATATGAGACATTGTTTTTAAAGCTATGAAGAATTTTGCATCAAAATAATTATTCTAAAAAGATCAAAAATTTTTTCAAAAAGCTTATTGAAAAACAAAAATTTTGCTAGGTCAACCATAAAAATCGGATAAAAACTAAAAACTCTATTTTTGGCGAGTATTTGAAGTTAGGATAAAAAATAGGCTTAAAATAACTCTAAAAAAGGCTTATTTTTTTATTTCAAATGGCTGTCATTCGGGTTCTACGGCATATTTTAAGTTTAAATTTTGGCAAAGCTCCTAAATATAGTTATATTTTAACATACTAAAAAATTAGGAAAATCGGTTGACCTCGTGCTCACGGTTTTGCTGAAAGATGTTGGAATGATCCATATATATTTTTGTTCTATCATTTTAGAATGAGTGTTTATTAATTATTATTCACATTTTATAATCAGTCTATGGTATATACGGCCAAAGAATAACTTTTGTTTAATTAATAAATTTTTCTTGAACCTATGAAGACACAATTCTGTTTTTTTTTTGTACCTTTTCTTTTTACACAGTGTTGAATGCAATGACTTTATTTTTACGTTAAACGAACGTAAAATATTTTTAACTGCAAACTTTATCATTATTGTCTTATTCAATTTTCATGTTATTTAAACATTTTTTATTAATTTTTGATTTTCAAAATTATCATGATATATTTAAAAAAATAAAATTATTAAATGATATTGTAAGTATAATGTCAATTTATTTTAAAATGAAATTAAGCATCTCATTTTTATTTTTTAATTAAAAAAACAACTAAATAAAAAAACAATCTTATTAACTTTCAATTATAGAAACATAATAATCTGGTTTTGCTTAGAAAAATATTGTATTTCAACAAATAAATATCCGAACAGACCTACTTTTAACGGACCAGCGCGTGAAACGGCCTGAAGGTAGCCGTAGGGTGCCAAAATACTCCCACAACACTTGAACATAGCCACTGGGTGTCCATAAAAATGAGTTGAAACCAACACTGCGTAAATAAAACTCTGACTTTGTACTGTAGTTCGAGTCACTAATGACTATATAGTGCTTACTGACTGTTTACTTTTGCTTGACGCTTAACCTCTCTATGTTTTAATAACTGGAAAACAAAGTAGAATTACAAAAATATCAATAGTAATAATAATTAGTTGTGACTTGATTAATTATTCATGAATTACTACTTTATCAACAATTTGATTTAAAAAGTTTATTGTAATAAAAAATTAATTCAAAATGAGCAAAGGAAATGTAGAAATGAATAAATTTAAATGGCAGATAAATGTTAATTGTTTTAATGGCAAAGTCGTTGGTGATAAAATAACATCTCCAAGATTTTATTCTTACTTCAATTCAGCTGAAAAAAAAACAAAATGGTATTTAACATTGTATCCCAAAGGTATAAATCAAGAATGTGAAGGGTACTTATCACTTTATTTACAAAATTTATATCACACTGATGCAGAATTTCCTGTAAAATTTAGTTTTACACTTTTAGATCAAGACAATGTCAAAGTTGATGAATTTTGTGCTATTCAGGTATTGTTTAATTGCAAAGGCAATGGTTATGGCTGCCCAAAGTTCATTAAAGAAAATTTTATTTTAGATACAGCAAATAGAGTTCTAGATGAAAATAAGCTGACTATTTTATGTAAAATAATTATATGCGAGGTAGAAGCAGATCAGCAACATTCTGAAAAATCATGCCCAGTTGAGACATTTAATAGTCTAGAAAAACTATTTTTAAGTCAAGATTTTAGTGATGTAACTATATCAGCTGAAAATAAAAGTTTGAAGCTTCATAAGTGTATACTTAGTACTCGCAGCACTGTTTTCGATGCAATGTTTAAAGTCGATATGGAAGAAAAAAACCAAAATAAAGTGGAAATAAAAGATGTAAGATACATAGTATTATTAGAACTTTTTCGTTATATGTACACTGGAAGAGTTAATAATATAGAATGTATAGTTTCTGAACTTCTCTGTGCAGCTGAAAAATATAATATGGAAATGCTTAAAGCATTGTGTGAAAAAACAATGTCTACTATGTTGAATGAGAATAATGCTATAGATTATCTCAATTCTGCTATTTTAAATAATGCATATAAACTTAAAGAAGATGCTATAAGCTGGATAGCTTTCAGTTTAGAATTTTTTGTTAAAAAATCAGAATTTCATTCGCTTGATAAAGATGTGCTGATTAGAATAATGGAAAAAACAATCGATATATAAACTGAAAATTTTGTTCCTAAAAATTAAATTCTTCACTTTCTATTGCCAAGATTTTTTACAGTGAACAGTTGTTCATTGTAAAAATCAATGCAATGAAAATGGTTAAATTAATGTATTCAATTTTATTTTATTATCAACTCTTAAAATAAAAATATTTTTAATTACATAAAACCATTTATTTTTTTGCCTCCTGAAACCTTTGGTCACTTTCATCAATCAAATGTTTAAAAACAAAATTGAATAAATTTGATTGAAATAAGTCATGACTTCATTAAAAAAAAATATATATATATATATATATAAAATTAAAAATTTATAAAAGTTTTGCCTTTCTTAATACACACATTGCATGTGTCAATATTTCATAGATAAAAAAAAATTGATAAATACTTTCAAATTATTTATTTGCTTTAAAATAAATATTTTTTCCAAAAAAAAAAAAAAAAAATTCTTAGTGTTATATTTATAAAACACTTTTTAACCTTTTGAACGTGTCAAAAATTTGAAATTTATAGTAATCCTCTCTCATTCAAATCGATTGTACAACAGATCATTTCGAAAATCGTCCCTCATGAATATTTCAAATCCCTTTATCGAAGTTTTTCCCAATCTCAATTTTCAATTGACTAAAAAAAAGAGAGGAGTAAAGTCAATTGATTCACATCACAATAACTCACTCAACATGTAAACCACGTAAAACATTGCGTCGTATTCGAAGTGAACGTCATATAAACGTAACTATAATCAATGTACGTCTCGAGAAGCAAAAAAAAAAAAAAAAAAGAGGAAGGGGAGGATCGACCAAATGGGGAAAAAAAATCGAGCGAAACACGACGAATCCGCCGAATCGAATCCCCGAGATTCCATCCTACGAAATAAGCGTCTGGAATATACCGAAGACAAAAAAAAAGAGAGAGAAAAAAAAGGTCGAATTTTCCGACGCGCGCGGCAATTTGCCTCCGACGACGAGTCCGATAAACGACGAAGAAATAGACAGGGGAGAGAGGGTGGGAGGGGAGGCTTATATCCTAAATGTCTCCGAGCCCGATTTTTCCGTCAATCTCCTGACGGAAAATACGTGTGGGTAATGATGACGGATTTCACTGAGCTTTTTCGAGCGGCGCCGTTTTAGCGGAAGATATTACCGGTAATTGATCATTAAAAGTAAATTTGATAAATTGAAGTTTGGCGCGTTCAATCAAAATTTATCACCGAGTTATTTTTATATATAAAAAATATACCCACTCAAGTGTTATTTCTTACTATTATTTTCGTTCATCATTAATTTTTAAGTCTAATTAAAATCACACTAAGGTAAATGTCCATTTTCATCATCCTGTGAAAAAATTATAGATTTTCATGCAGTTTTAGTGTAATAATCTAGCGTAAACCAAAAATCCCCCTTTGAAAAGTGTCCAATAATCCCGGACATTTACCTTAATAATCTTTTTAATTAATATTGGTACTTTTTCTGGCCTTTTAGTTTTTGCTTATTTTTTTTGGGGTTGTAGTTAAGATAGAATTTGGTTTTTAACTCTAATTGGTTCTTAGCACAATTATGGTTATAATATTCATAGTTATAAAAATATTTTAAATTCAAGCTAATACTGTTAGTGACTAGACAATAATAAAAATTAAAAAATCATTTACAATAAGCCAGTACATAAAAATTATCACTTTTTCGATCGGACAGTTCTTTGCTACAATTTTCACGATCTTGAAATTATAACTCAAATATATTTTGTTCTTATCAATACGACAATAAAAAACCTTTTTCGTCCGCAATCGACTATTCGACAACTCATTCGTTCTAAAATTTTATGCTTTCAGGATGCGTGTGGCAGGGTAGACCGTGTCAGCTGGTGATCAACCACGAGGACGGTTTCGTTCTGTACGCGGCTGGAACCAGGGGCGTGATCGGCAACGGGGTCAGTCCTGGTTCCCCACCGGTACCGCTCTGGAAGCGGCCCTTCGACAAGCTCAGGATGTCGGCCGACGACGGAGCCCGGTTACTGTGGCTGGATTTTGGCGGCGATGATTCTGAAGTTGTAAGTGAAATTTTTATTTTTCATTAACCATCATTTATTAGTATGCTTCAATATCGTCTAATATTAATTTTTTTATTAATATCAGGTTAAAACATCTTTTGACTCAAGTTTTATTAAAGATTGAATTAAACATAAAAAAAGACTACATAGTGAAAATTAAAAAATAATAAACAATGCATTTCGAAGCGATTTGTCACCGTAGCTTCAACAGCACTCGAATAAAGTAAACCGAGAGAACACTTGAAAATAAATATGACTACTCAGCGCTAGGGAGCGAGCGAGCGAGAGAGAATTGTGGCGTGAAACCAAAACCACACGCGCTCGTGAGCGGCTGTCAAAGTCTTCTCAATTATGCATCGCGCGGCCCTCTCTCCGCAAATCAACCGGGTATTATCTCCTCGCTCAGAATTCAAGTGATTAGAATCGCACAAAATACTCTCTCTCTCTCTCTCTCTCTCTCTCTCTCTCTCTCTCGATTGACAATTATTCCGCCACTTGATACCTGACTCCCAACGCAACAGTGCACCGTCGAGGCAAAAATAATGTTTGCGTAAATTCAAATTGTTTTACCGTCTACTGCGTTTTCAACTTTCATTTTGGTTTTCAAACTTTTTTTAGGAAAAAGTGAATTTGAAAAAAAAAAAAGTCAATGTGAATTTATTATGTACCTCTGCTGAATGATTTTTGGATAGAATGTGGATTTGGTGTCTTAAAAACCAGTCAGTCAGCTTATACAATTCCATATACGCGACACCATACAATATGATAACCAAATATCCTTAAAATTAAATAAAAATTTATTTTGAATCAAAATTTATTTAAATTATTATAAAGGTCGTAACTTGGATGTGGAGAGCATAAGTCATCAAATTGTTACTTTATAAGTACCTTTAACTGTCTTTCAATTGGAAAGGCTGCAGAAAAAGGATTTTTCTCTTAAAAAATTATCATCTTACAACGAAAGATGAATTTTTAATAATTTTTAATAATTTGAATTAGAAGAGCAAATTACTGACTTATTTTAATAAACAAAATCTATTTATTTCTTGACAATTTATAAAACTTACGAAATACTAACAATACTAAAAATTTCTTTAATTTACATCAAGCCAATGAATGAATCAGTGAATCATTAAATTATTATAAAGTAGTTGAGTTTATAAAGCAAAAATTTTTGACCCAATCGAGTCTCAAAAACTCGCCACTAATTTTAATAAAAAATGTACTTAAAAAAGAATGAAAATTTTTTGTTACAGGAACTGGACCTCGAGTGCTGTCCCAAGCCGGTGGTGTTCGTTCTCCACAACTTCCTCTCGGCGAAGATACACCGCCTCGGTTTGACCGCATAGGGGTACGAGGGGGCCCCGACCGAGGCCCCCGACCTGCCCCCCCACACCACCAGATCAGTCACCAGCGCATTCCTCCACTGAACATCGCCCGCTCACCCTCCTCCATCCACAAAACGGCAGATCAAAATTAGCAACTAAGAATCTCTAAGAAAGTAGCCTGAGGAAACGCTAGAAGTATTACCGACGAGTCTGTTTTTGTAAGATATTTCAGAGTCCCCCCCTCGCCCCGCCCCGCCCGGTCCAGTTCCCATAACCGTATTTGTGAAATCTGGTGTAATTTACAGGTCGACAAGGGTATTACGTGTACAGAAATATGTTTATTGGAGTTTACTTCAAGAGCTAGCAATTAGTCGTTGAGTCTGTTATAATCTATGACTTATTTTATGTAAATATATATATTAGTTATTGTGTACTTTCATTTTAGTAGTTTTATTACTAAAGTTATCATGTAGAATCTGAAAATCAAGGATATTATTTTAATTTTAATTAGATTTAATTTTTATTAATTACGAATATTAAAACTCTGACATGTAAATGAGCGAATTTATAGAATCTCTGGACAGAATAACTTTTGTATTATATACTATTCTACAATGGTGTATGGGAAAGGAAAAATAAGTATTGTAAATGAAGAAAAAAAAATTTCTCTTGTTAATAATTTCTTCACGTTTCTCCAAGTGTTTTGAAATTTACACTCGACAAACGAATTGTTGATATGAAGCTAATTGTGTAAATATAGAGAAAAAAAAAAAAAAAACAAACAAACAAAAAATATACGTGTAAAAATAATCAATTTTGTATATTCATACATATCCTATAAAGTGTATCTAATAGAATCAATTTAGACCTAAGAAATTGAAACTTTTACGAAAAAAAAAAAAACTCAAATTCAAGCTGCATTTATTCTTATGAAAGTAAGCCTACGATAAAAAAATGAAAAATTCCAGTTGGAAGTAAACGTAACCTTGATCGTTAATTTTTATTGAAGAAAAAACACTTTTGAATTTTGAATCTCTTTGCAATTGATTTGATAAACGTATTTTTCAAAGCAGTGAAAGTATTAGTTAGCTATATAAAATCAATGAAAATCACTTTGGTTAGACCCAAGAGTATGCCTTTCGACTCAAAGACTTAAAAAAAAAAAAAACTGTACTAACTTCGAGACTAAAAGTTCAATTACACCCCCTACCATAATAAAAGCAACAAGTGCGCAGGGTTTGAATCGATTAGTGAAATTGATGCGAGAGTAGATGATAATCCCGTACTCAAAACCTATTTGGGTCTCTCACTTAATCTGCAGGCAATTAAGCTCTGTCTTTCTTGTTTGCGAAACTTCTCTTTTTATTTTCTCGAACAAAAGTATTGATCGAGCAATATTTTCAGTTGCGGGTAAACAATGACCGCGCGGTGCTTGATTAAAACCAAAGTTTTTAACGAACGGAGTTTGGGAAAAAAAGTATTTAATTAAAGCTCTTTTTTTTTTTTTTTTTTAAACGTGAATTATGCATTAACAAACTAGCTTCCGTTGCAAATTAGAGCCGAAATAAAATAAACTCCAGCGACCGGAAGGAAAAATCGATCCTCGGGTCGGTTGAGTTACCCCCCGAATGCAAATGCGCCGATGACGATATTTACGATTGAATTTTTTTGCGGCGGGTAATACACTTTCCCCCCGGTAATTCGATATTTTACAACGTGAACATTTTTAGCCGAAGGTGGAACGACAGTTTGCAAAAGCGTGATTAAAAGTTTATGCATATGCGAAACGGGTATATAAAGCGCTCGGACAAAATGAGACACCTGAGAGATGAAAGGGGTAAACTTTAGCGGGGATGTAAATTCGCTGCGAAACAACAAATTGTTTACGAAATTCTCTACTGCTTGGTATTGAAAAAAGTTAAATATCTCAATGTTTTTTTGCTAGCTGATATTAATATTGATTTTCTTAAAATTAAAAAAATTTTTTTACATATTTTATCACAAATTAGTACTTTCAATTTTGTACAATTTAAAAATTTACGTATTATTGACTTGACCTTTTTATCTAAAATTGATATATGTATATATTTTTTTTTAATTAAAAAATTTTATTCTTAATTTTTATACTTTTGAATTAAAAAATCTACGCATAACTTATTTAATATTTTTATTATTAAAAAAAAAAAAAAAATTAATAGTATCTTTGTAGAATCTTACAATCGTTCTTACTTGAAACCTTCTGCAAATCATATAATACAACTTAATTTTGAGACAAACAAAAATAAAATCAAAACTTTCAATAACCATTCATTCCACTCGAATAAAAGACAAAAAAATAAGCTCCAGCTAATCTAAGCGGTGCATTCCCGATCGAGTAAAAGATAGAAAAAAAAAAGAAAAAAATCTCTCCCCGGCAAGTTAAAGAGGAAACGTGTCAGGAGTCGACTGGATGCTGGCTGGCCCGAAGGGAAATCGCGCTAAGCGAAAAACTTTGGACGTTTTCGCGATTGGCTGGTGGTGGTGGTCTAGCTCGAGGAATTTTACCTCCCGCGATTGAATATCTCTCCCCCCGTTTTAAAATCCCCGCGATTTATGGCGCCTGCACCCGCGTCGAATCGATACGTACGCGGTATATAATGCGATTGTTGTTATCGGGGGCTAAGCGTATCGTTCGGATGGCCCTCTTTTTTTCTCTTCTTGGGAGTGAATTGGCGCGATTTGTTGTTCGACTGGGTTGATCGAGATTGATGGCTTATAAATGAACTCCCCGGGTATTCTTTCTGACCGAGAGATACTTTGTTTTTTAGCTCTTACGTTTTGAGATAATTATTATTTAACTTAGTTTAAGTATAATTTTAACTGTGCTGCTTTTTATTTTTTATATAGCCTTTTTTTTTAGTAAGTATAGGATTATTAGTATTTAAGAAAAATAATCAAAGGTGGTTGAGTAAATCTATTGTAAAAAATTTTCCAGATTATTGTAAATATTACATTACGAGCAGAACACAATAATACATGAAACATAGATTTTTCTTTCATGTCAAACCTGAACGATAAAGATAATGTATGAGCTTTCCAATTACATATTTGAAATAAAAATTCATATCACTTGATTTTCCACAGAACAAAGTGTAAATAGATGTTTTGCAAAATTTTCGTTTGAAGTTAAATTAAATTTTTAAGTGTTAAATGATTGATGACCTTATGCGTTGGTACACTTGGTATGTGTACTTTACGAAATTTTTATGATTGTTAAAAAATTATTTCGAAAGCTTGCAAAAAAAATCATGTAATTGCTTATAATTGAATCCACGAATAAAATTTCTAAAAATACATATCTGTAAAATTTGTTCATATCAATAAATATTCAATGAAAACTTAGACCATGGAAAACAAGAGTCCAGTATCCAATAAAAAATTTCATAATCCATATCCTTGATCATCAGCGACGGCTAAGTCGCTAAAACATTTGTCCGAATGACTGTTTGTAAATATCAATCGCTTGAAATCGTAAATTTCGATTAGAAAATATTTAAAGGACAATTGAGATTGTAATTTGAGGGATCATTTTTTTTCAAAAGTTGAAGAAAATTTTCCACGAGATAAAAATCATCGATTACGTATGTTGAACTGGATGAGTGTGTGAGAGAGCGAATAAATGTATTTTTCTAATGATTTAGCCCATCTTCAGTGAGGGCAAGTCGCTCTGTGTAAAGCGGCAAATCAACGTTGAACGATTATACATAATATACATATGAATAGTAAGTATCGTAAGAGATAATCGAAAGTTAGGAAAAAAAAAAAAATTGGGTGAAGGGTAACGGATCGAGAGAAAAAGAGTATAAATATAATATAAATGTATACATGGAAGGTTTTTTGAATTTCATTTCGCTAGATTAAAAGAGTTAATGTATCTAAAAGTTACCAAATAAACAAACGGTTAGAAAACTTTTTGTGACTTAAAATTTTTTTCCACCTATCGATATGTCCTTTTCACATTTAATTACAATTAAAAAAAATCTTATCTTTTTATCAATTATTATAATAATTTTTTTTATTTGCTTACATTAGTTTTATAATCAATTATAGGAGTACTTTGTATTAGAAAAAAAATTGTTTCTTTTAAGTAATACTATTTATTAGTCTTATTGCAAAATATTGAAAATTTAAAGTTATACTCATTATCAGATACTTGTTTTTTTCTTAACCAAAACTATAATTAATATTTAAAATAAAATCTATTGTTTAGTTTAAACAAACTTTGAAGCAGTAAACTATAATCTTTGAAAAAATTCTACAAAAATAGTTCAACAGTATTTGTGTTATCTCATGGTATTCGAGGTATTTCTGAATGACGTCTGAATCAGAAACAATTTATTCATGTATATCTTACTAATGTTTTACTGGGATCTTTATTTAAGTGATGTGTTATTGTTAAAAATTAATCCTTCAAACAATTTGAAAAAATATTAGCAATTAAAAAAAAAATTCGTTTGTTTCATAAAAATTTCAAAATAAAAGTTTATTCTCACAGGTACTTATTTGCAGAGCTGATATTCTAGCTGAAAAAAATTCACAGTTCAAGAAAATATTAAAATCTCTATCACTCAATTTTATTTTGCCAATAAAAATTTAACTATGAAAATAATATCCTTTAAAAAAGCAGCACTAGACTCAAGTCATTTTTTTTCTGCTTATCTCTATGCAAACTTTATCACGAGGAGGCAAGTTTCGAGCCAAAATCATCCTCATCCAGGCGCATTATCCGGGAAACTCTCGCGCGGATATATATCGCAGGACATCTTACGCCTGCAGTAGTAAGTTTGGCGGACGTCATTTCCATCGATACGACTGCATCCGTGATTGGCCTCGAAGGAGCCGGAGCAGCCTGAAAACTTCAACGTGGGAGCTGAGAAACTTTCGTGAGAGATTTTTTACCGAGATATATAAGTTTTTCCGGCCTCTCTCTCTCTCTCTCGTATGTACTCTGCGGAGGATGAGTGCTGTATCGAAATGGACCAAGTTTTCTCCCCGGCCCCGGGTCCTTTATCTTTTTTCGAGCTGTTTATTCAAGTGGAAGCGTCCTCGTTTGCAAATAAAAGTTTGATTGTTCGTATACTGCGAGCTTTTATTTTTCATTTATTCGAGTGGGGTTCAATTTTGAGAAGTTTAAAAATTTTATTGATCAGGCTAGGCATAAGAGTATTTTTGTTTGTAATTCAGTACATTTGATGATGAAACTGATTTTTTAAACAGCCTAGTAGTTTACGATTTTCATAAAAAATATTTTAATTAGAAACTAACAAAAGATAAGAAACAGACCAATTGTACCTCAAGTTACCAAAATTTGGAAACAGAAAATATTAACAAAAGATTTTTAAAAATTTTTTAATAAATCGTAGCTGCCTCTCTATTTCTAAACAAAAAAGGAAATTCATGTAAATTGTAAGCTCAATATTACTCAGGGGGAATAAAAGAAGAATTCAAGTTTGAATCATGAATATATTTAATTTAACTTTTAATTTAATTTAGTGTTTATTTTTTATTTTACTCAATCTTTAAATTTTTGTATTGAACTCTATAAATCGCGTCAAGTTCCCGATTTACAAACAAAAAAAGAAAGTCCATATAAATTGTAACTTAATTAAAAAATTCTCGAGTAAAATTTTCTTTGAGCCAAGAAGAGAAAAAACCTTTAAAGCCGCTAGAAAATGAAACCTTACACAATGAAAATAACGTTTTCCAAGCCACACGTTGGCACTGCGCAGAGAAGGAGGCACGCCTGAATGAGAAAAAAAAACTTTCAAAGCTCCGAAAATTGAATTACGCTAAAATTCGCGCGCGGGCAAAGAGACGCTCTGGCTTTTTTAATTGGCCCCCAGAGGCGAAGTATGTACGCGATTTCGCGTATGTTGCCAGTCAATCATACCTCGGAGCCGGCTCCCCGCGCGATATTGCGAGGACGAGTCTGACCGAATAGATATGTAAATTTACGCGCTGCCGCCCGCGCGACGGAATATGATGTACGAGCAACTAAAAAAAACGAATGTTTTTTTTTGCATACGAATGCGTATTGATAATTTATGTGTCAAAAAAAAAGGAACCAAAAAATATGTAGATATATGTATACGATTTTTCTAGTGTAAACAAAGCGCTCTTTTTCAAAATTTAATTATTAAATAAGTCTTACTATTAATTATAAATAAATTTTTCATTTATATGTATATTATTTATAAAAAAAAAATTAATGACATTGCAACCGAAAAAACGAAAAATATTTGACAAATCTTGAAAAACTGAAATTATATATTTCAACAGTTTTCAAGTTAGATTTAAATGAAAATTGCTTGAAATAAATTAATGTAATAAAGCTAAAAAAAAAAAAGAATCTGTGAAATACGTGTGCAATGAATTGTATCGATTCCTAAGGTGACGCTTTTGAAAATTGTAACTGAAAAATATTTTTAATTTAAGTAAAATTTTATTTCATTCGAAATTTCAAAGACGCGCCGAAATTTTCAGTGAAAAAATCCATTCAAAAACATTTTTGAAAAAAATTTTTCAACGTTATTCAATAACGTTTGTAGCGTTCGTGTGATACTCGAAAGGAAAATGGTGAGAGTTTGCAAAGAGCAGACGAGGAGAAAGACAAAAGATTGAAAGAGGAATGACATTTTGCAAGAAAATAAAGAAGCAGCAGCAGCGAAAGTGTAGGACTTTATTGCAGTCTGGAAGCTTTATAATACATCAACTCGGATATGAAGAGTAGAATTGAAATTCAAAATACAATTTCAAGAGATTTAGAATGAGTTTCTTTGTCACATCTTATTCAGATGAAAGTCTTCATCTTTTTTTATTTATTCTATAACATTACGTCATTTGATTATAAATTGAATTAAATTTTTTGTAATAACGTTTGATGCAAAGTATTTGAATTCCTCAAAACCTCTTTAAAAATAACGAATTTGATTTTTTTTATTATTTATAAATCTTATTGCGCTGCCCTTTTCCAAATTCATACGTAAATTTTTTCCATTTTAAGGCGGTTTTCTACCAGAGCTAGTCAAGTTCAAGACTAAAAAAAAATTATTACACCAAATTACCACCAATTGGTTATTAAAATTTACTTTTTAACTTTTTATAGTTTCTGAAATTATTTTCTACCAAAAAAACATTTACAATCACAACAAAACATTTTTTAAAACTTTTAACCTCACCTTTGAATACCGCAGTTTTCGAGGTTATTCAAGTGAAAATTATTTTTGTAAAATGATTGTAAAATTTTCTAAAAGGTCAATTTTTTGCAGTTTTAAGAAATGAATTCTTCGATTGTAAAACTATATTTTTGTGGTTTTTCTAAAGGATCTCTATTGTAAGAAGACAACTATCAATAATTTAGTACACTTTTTCAGCGTTGCGGTCATGCGAGTAATGAAAAAAATTCAATCTTTAACTTGCTGTAACTTTTAAACTATATGGTCAATTTTGATCAGATTTCGTAGAAATGTTTATTAATATCTAATAAACACCTCCAGAAAATTTGAGCTGATTCTCTATTGTCATGCATTTGGTAGAAAACCACCTTAAATCATCATAATTGACAAGTTAGTCTCAAACGTATTGCCGATTTTCAAAATCTTTTCTTTAATATTGAAAACAGTTCAACAAGCAGTGCATTTGGGAATTAACAAAAAAAAATTTTCTCAGTAAATAAATGTTTTTTTTTTCTATTTTAGTGTTTATAAAGACTTAATTGTTTCTTAGCAACTTCTGAACGGAAGATTTACGCCAATGTCAATCGGACAGCTGAAAATATAGATTTAGAATCAGCCAAGATGGTGTCACGTGGTTTTATACGAAATAATTTTATCGCGATGACAGGTTTGTGAGTTAATAGCTCTTTTCGTACCCGAGATTTTAATGGTTCAGCTGCGCCGGCCGTAAAAGTACGTCGCACGGGTGTAAAAGCCATTTTATTGTTAGCCTGCAGGAAGAAAAAGAATTGAATTTTTTTTTTTTTTTTTACCTGCTAGCGTGCATCTATTTACACGTGAATAAAGAAGAATGAAGGAATAAAATTCAGAATTTTTTTATTACGCACGACGACAATTTTTTATTTTTGTAAAAGCTTCTTTGGTGCCTGTTGTATTTTTTTTGTTTAATTTTTGACAGTAATTATTAATTTTAAATAATAATTTTATGAACGGTTAAACAAGTTATAAAATCATTTTTTTATACATAATAAAATCGAAGCGTGTACTTTTTTTATGTCCGTGGTAAAATCAGAAAGCACAGCTTCAAAATAAATTTTTTCCGAAATTTTTTTAGGTACACATATTTATAATGATATTTCTCTCTATAATGATATATCTACTCAATAGAAGTTGTTACATGTTAATTTATGATTATTAGATATATATCAGTTGTAGAAAAAACTGGTTAAACGTCACTTAAATAATAAATTAAAAAAGCTATTAATAAAAAAAGGCAGAAAATATGTTACGACGTGACTTCTTGCACGAATTATTTATCAATGTAGGTAAAAAATTCAGTTATATATTATAGATCTTTTAGACCAGTTTTACAACAAATTATATTTTTTTTGAAAAATACTGTTATCTGAGTTTAAGTTATTCATGATCGTGCAAACTATATAATATTTGAAAAAGGTATTTACTTTGGAACATTTAAAGTCATACTTTAAGTTTAGAAATTTAAACATTTACGTCATTCGTTACAAGTACTAGTTTCGAAAAATTTTCAAAAATAGATCTTTTACGTAAGCATTATTTACATTATGTAAGATTGATTCTTGAGGAAACATTATTCTCAGAGTGATTGAAATAATGATTTATTTAATAGCAATCATTCAGTTAATAATACTTTTTTTAAGTAACATTACTTTATTTTTATTGCAGAATAATTACATAAATCAAAAAAATTTTATCGCAAAAAAAACAACTAGAATTGAATAACAAGTCAAGAAAAATCTTGACACTATATACTATAAATGCCATTTTGAGATTTCTGGACGTGAAACAACTTCCTTTGAACATCTTGGTAAACGATTTGAAACGTTGAGTCACAAAAAATGAAATTTCATATTACATTAGCTATTGTTTTCTTTCTACTTATTGATTTCTCCAACGCAACAGGTAATTACTATAATTTTTTGTAAATATTACGCAAATAAATAGTTAAAATTTCAAAAAAACCAAATAATTACTCATTTTTAGATTAGTAATTATTTAAAAAGATATTTTATTCTAATTTAATTTCATTAAATTTGATTAAAAAAAATTTATACGCAAATATTTTCATTTAATTTAATTTTTCTAAACTCTTCTTGATTATTGATTGTTAACACTGTGTATGGTGATTTTTTTGGGATCTCGTATAGATTTGAATTCTTTTATTTCATCGGTCATTACAGAAAACTTATAAAAAAAATAATTTAACAACATTTGAGTTGATTTTACCAAAGACCTACTATTTTTACCTGTAATATTAGAAACGAATACATTCAGTACGAATAATTATTCAGAGAAGTTTTTTTTTATTGAAAGTTTATGACAGAGAAATGAGAATGCAAATTTTTGAATTGATATTTTTCACAAGTTTCTAACTAATCAGAGCGGCATGCTTAGACATTTCGAGAAATTTTAAAAAATTCTAACTTGAACTGGTTTTTTTTTTTAATAAAATGTTTTTTTTCTTAGAATCATTAAAAGTTTTAAACTTTCGATTAGAAAAGGCATAGTTTTGAAAGAAAATTGTTACATTTTATAATAATTACAGGGTAATTATTGATATTTAAAAATCAGCAAAGCCTCATTCCAGAAGTACAATCAAAATTATTTGAATAATTTTAGATTTTCACAGAAAGCCGATATTCAAAAAACCGACTCGCAAAACTTGGACCAGACTGGAAAATAATGTGAGGGTTCCTCCAGTACGCGTAGTGCCAACTTGGCGAACAATCCGAAATCGGGAGCCAACCAGGCCTGCTTACACCGGGTCGCAGTTCGATCACATTCCAAGTGTTGTTCTGATACCGTGAAACATGTAAGTATGTACTTGAAATTTTGTTAATATCATTCTCATTACGAGATTGTCAAAAGCGCTATTCTGCAGTTAATTCAGATTTTAAATTTATACAAAGAACCATTAAAAATTAATCGTTCAAATTTTTATTTATATATTAATGACACTATTAAACCATGTAAATTGAATACATTTTAAACTAACCATGAAAAATTCAAAAGCAAATAAAAAAATTCTGAAAATGAAAAAATTTCAAATACGACAAAGCATGTTAAAGAGATAAAAAAATTATTAGTGATGCATTAAATTTTTTAAACGTGAAATTATCAATATTCAAATTTGAGAGGAGTGAAATCTCTATAAAGATTGCATCATTGGACACTTTAAGCTTGTATCTTGGTATATAAAAGACTCTTCAAGTTGAAATTCCAGACTTATTATTAATTTTTTTTTCCAAAACGAGTCTGAGTTTATAAAAAATTTAATTTTTGCTTCGTGTGCAATTGTAAAAATGAAGTATTTTACGTTTTTCTTTTTTATAATATTACTATTTATTATTTGTCAAAGTACTGATGGTGCACCAGGACTACGAGGTATGATTATAAAATTTTTAAATGTATATAGAAACAAAAAGTTATCATAAAAAATAACTTTTTTTATCTTATGGAAAAATATTAATTTATTACCTCAAAAATAGATTAAAAATTTTAATTTTTCAGTAATACATGTATCAAAAATTATACTATAATTTTGAAAAAAATTAAAAATACAAATTTTATTGCGCTTTTTAAATTTTCATTGCGCAGGCCCCGAAAACGCAAATGTAGCATTTTCGAGGCTTTCGCAATGAAATAGTATATTACATACCTAGGCCAGTAATGTCAGAAATGTCTCAGATCACATGTAATCCAGAACTTTCTTAATTACTGATCGAGGTGTGTATACTATTTTTTTGTTCGATGGAGTCAGAAAGCGGCAATTGCGTTTTAGGCCGCTGCACGGAAACGCCGCTTTCTGGCCGGAGGACAAAAAAAAACATTACATACATCGCTGGAAAAGAATTAGCCAACCGTTAGCGAACCCTAGACACTCTCGCCTTCGGCTTGGAAGTCAATTTGAGTTTGTTAGGGCAGGCTAATACTTTTCCAGCGCCTGGTGTATAATATACCATTTCAAATTTTCAAGGTAAAATACAGTGATGATTCAATTTTAATCATTCTGAATAATATTTACTAGAATTAATTGAATTTTTGAACTTTTTTATTTTTGCAGAAAAGCGTGAGATAGAAAATAAACGAATATTTACATATGGTCAAGTAAAAAAATCTACTTCCACTAGACGACCTCCTTCACAAAGCGAATTACTACACTTGATAAGGAACATTCATCAATAGTTATTTAGTTTATAAAAACACTAACTAAGTGTAATAGATAAAAAAAATACTATAAAATGAATAAATGTTTGTTTTTTTAATAAATAATGTGATCATGAGATATTAAACACTAATCTAAGAATAGGTTCATGTTTAATAAATTTTAGTATTTTATGTACTCAGATATTCTTTCATGACTTTCATTAATAATTGTAGAGCTTAAGTGAATTATTTCAAATAAAAAATTATTTTATAAAAGTGACTTAAACCGTTGACCTTAAAAATTTTTTTTTTATTTTTTATTTTTTCCCATTGTTGAATTGATTTAAGTATTTAAATTCTGAAGTTTTTCTTCTTAAGCTTTTATAGTGTGTACGTGATATTTTGGTATTGTAAACCTGCTTTTGTCAGTACTTTATGAACAAATGTTAAAAAATTAAAAATCTTCTTCAAATATAAATTGTTAATTATAAACGCCTATCAAATAGTTTACAAACGATACAACATTTTAGGTACCTTGCTTTATCAGTTGTTTAATCAGAATTAAAATCTTTTTTCAAATCCAGAATTTTATTTTTAACGTGATATTTTGGTAGTTGTTAGCAGTTTGAACATATCTTGAAAATTTTTACAAATTTAAAATTTTAATTATGAACGCCTACCAAAGAGTTAACAAACGATACAATAGCTTAGCCGTTTTTATCAATTGTTTGATAAGAATTTCAAAAAATTTTCAAATATCGAATTTTATTTTTTACTATTTACAAAGCAAGTTCTGAAATACTTAGGGTACTGAAAAAAAATTTCTTGTAGATTCCATTCGAAATATTAAGATGAAGATTTTAAGTATTTTAGTCTGTACTTTATACATTATTACAGCGATCTATGCCCATCGTTAGTAAAATTTTTTGTCACTAAACTTACAAGCATTTTATTATTATTATATTTTTTTTTTCACTATAAAACTTGGTACAGAATCCAATTATTTTACTAAACAGAAAATTTGTATCATTATTAAAATTTTGCATAGTCTTTAGTACCTTTTTTTTATCAGCTGATAAGTTGTCAATACTATTAACCAATTTTTTTCAATCAGAGAAATTGCCCGAAATGGCATCAAGAAGGATAACAACTACAGCAAGACCATGTATACGTGTCAGCATAGATCTAAATAAAGTACGGATTCCTAATAATAACCAAATAAGAGGCTAACAAAAAAGCACATTTTTGCATTCATTTCAACAAGTAAATCAACAGTTGCAATATGATTTTATAAAACAAATTTAAAATAAAATTTTATTGCTGCAAACAAAAGTTTTTTTTTGTTTCTTTGAACGTTATAACATAAAGTTATGGAAGATCTTCAACTACACATATTATTGCAGATTTTTCAGAGCTGTTAATATTCCCGGTACATTCGAACCGAATGACTAAAAAAACTGACGATTGCTTCGATCTCGCAGAATTTCGTATTATCTTCAAAATAAAAGGGGACCTCGAATTTTTCCCGTCATCTTTTCTCTCTTCGATAAAAGATCTGCGCCACATATCTACGGTCCAATACATCTCTCGGTTTCTATGCAGTCCGCATTTCAATTCAATATCGCTTGGGTTTCGATGCCCCCCCCCCCCCCCCCCAGCTGCAGCTATACGCCGGACACGTCTTTTATTTCTTCCCTGGTATCCCTCTGGCCGCCTTTTATTCCAACGACGTAGCCTCTTTACAGATGTAAATTTGAAAAATTTCAACCGCGAGAAATATATTACGATACCGGGCGAGCCCAAAGATATTCGTTTCGATCAAGGGAGCTTTATCTTTTCTTTGATACTTTGGAAATTTTTTTTTTTTTCGCCTGCTTTTTGGAGGTGTAGTTTCCGAGTTTTGTTTCGCTCTGAAAGATGGAAGCTTGCAGCTGAGCTTTTGTTTTCAGAATGAACGTACAAGTTTTCTTTGTTCCAAAATTTAAAGAAGATGGTTTAAAACATAAATTATTCAGTCTTTTTGTTTGTAAATACTTTCTTTGATTACAAATGTTGTAAATTTTTTAAGTACCTATGAAAATTTTAAGCCTAACCAATAACCCAAAAATATCTTTTTGAACTATTCAAATCTTTAGCAAAGTACTTACGGTCACTCAATAAAAGTTTAGGGCCGAAAGTTTCCATTCAACGTCTCAGGTCCCGTTTTACATTAAGTTTCTTTCACTTGGATTACATTAGATATAGCCTTGTATTAATTTTCCCGCGAACTTTATTCTACTGGACACGTTTGTATAAACACTAGCAGTTATAATTTTAAGCGAGGGGGGAGGGACTTGCCCGGGGTAAGAAAGTTTTCGTCGGTTCAAAGCAGAGTCTCTTTGTCTGCTGGGAAATTTGCATTCGCGCCACGGATAAAATATTAACGCAAGTTTCACCCGGACGGCCCGGGCGCGGGGTTACAACAATAAGACGAGTTATACAGTTACTCCGCTCCAAGACGACGTAAATTGTTTCAGATGGAAAACTTGCTTTATCAAAAATAAATGTCCGGTCTTTATCGAGCCATCAGGAGCTACCTACTGACAAAACTTTTTTTTTTTAATCTGTAAAATTAATATTTTTGAACTTATCGTAAAATATTTTACCCACAGTCTATAAGCTTTTTTTTATTTCATCATATTACTTACTTGAAAAAAATGTCTGGGTAAAGTCAGTGAAAAAAACGTCTTGAAAGATTGGATATCCTCATTGTGAATAATAATTGAAACATTATTTATTTGTTGTTGAATCTTATTATTTTTGTTATTACTTCTGAGTGTATTAATACGTTTTGCCGATTAATGTTTAGTTCTATGAATGAAATTTCAATTTACTAATTTTAAATCTTTAGTTTAGCTTTGTTAATTAGTACTAAATTTTATTATGTAATATATAAAATGTAAAAAAAATTTAAACACCTCCCTTATACAGGTTTAAAAAAACCTCCTTAGGGAATATCTTTAATATATATGTAAATATGTATGTTAATATATTAATGGTGAATCAAATAAATAAATAAATAATTTTTATCAATTTATAAAAATTTTTTACGTGATGATTGAGATTTACCAAGAGACTCAAATGGCCTTCTTGAATTTCGATTATAAAGCTAAACGGCATTGAAACAATCGATTAATTAATTTTATGATTTATTAATGTTTATAATTTAATCTTTTTTTTTTTTTTTTTTTTAAACTGAATGCTTTATATTGAAAAAGGTCGATGACATAACTCTTTTTATAATTATTTATTTAATATTTGTTTTTTGATAAACGATCTCACCTTCGTTTTAAAAGTTCTGAGTTTAATATTTTTTTAGTATATAAAATCCTAAATTATTCAAAATAATAAGCTTCAAAATTAATTAAGTCTACTCTAAAAGAATTTTAAAACACAAGGAGAAAATCGAAAAAAATATATCCCTCTCATCTCAGGATGGTTCTCTGCTAAAAAAAAAAAAAAAAAAAAATAAGCAAATTCCCCTCGACAGCTATGACTACTCCGTGAAAAGCGGCTTAAGCTAAAATAAAAACCAAGTCGCATTTCTTTTTCGGACTTTACCTCCTCGAGAGACTAACGTTTTATCTTCCGGGTTAATTCAAAGTTTTATACGCGCGCGTAACTGAGAGGGGATTTTTTTCCGAGTATCAAGTGCGAATTTTTTTTCAAACTATTTCGTTTGAGTTTCTGGACAAAGGAGTTTATTTTGAAAAAAAATAAATAAAAAAAAAAAAACAAACAAACCCTTACCCAAAGTTTAATCAAGGAGATATCTTTCCGATGGTTATAATTAAAACTGAAGCGAAAACTTTGTTTGCCGTGGCGAGGCGTTTGAAACCTCCGAGCCTCCAATGAACCTTTTTAAGTGGATACTCCGAGAATTTTCAGTTTATTAGATTAAAACAAGAATCATTTATTTGAAATATTGATAAAAGCTCTTGATTTTTCACAATTCAGATGGCTTTTTTGGCTAAGCAAAAGTAGAAATTTTAGTTTGGCTTACGATAATTTGATTTGAACAGAAAAAATGTTTCATGAAAACAATTTTAAATTTTAATCTTTTTCCTCAAATTCTTACGAATGCGCCAGGAAATTTTTGAACTTTATCTTAATAATACAAATTCTAATTAAAAACTTACTACCCGCATGGTTGTTTTGATAAAGAGCTATTAATTAATACCCTTTGAAATATTTAATTTAGGTACAGATGTATGAAGAGAGCTAGACTTCGTCATTTATGTACCACGTCGGTCTTTGATGAGAGACGTCAAATATTGAAAGCAGACTCTTAACGCTAAATTAAGATGTGTGAATTCAGAGCCACTTTGTTTTCAGAAATGACATTTGAGACTGCGGTTTTGTTAACGAGCTTTGGTTATGTAACTTACGACTGTACTGATGAGTTTGAACAGGTACCAACTAAAATTGAAGTAAACTCAAATTAGTAAAAAAAAAAAAAGATTAACTGTTTCAAGAATCAAAGGATAAATAACAAAAAACAAAAATTTTCTATAAACATTATATATTTATTAAAATATAGAAAAGACTGCGGCATTATATAATACGCCACGATATACATGAAGGCTTTTTAAAATTCAGTAGTGTCTCGAGTATGCTTAAGCACTATGAGAGATAAGAGAGAGAGAGAGATTATGTACAAAGTCGTTCGGCTAATCCAGCGCGCAGATTTCAGCCGTTTAAATTATTAATAAAACTTCTTCGCTTGTATTTCGTTCGATACATGTATACTCGACTGCAGCGTCACCGTGCGGTCTGATCTCGGAAAAAACCCTTCGCGAAGTCTTGAAAGTAGAGATTACACTCCGACATAAAAAATGCAATTTTTTTTGCTCTCTGCTAAGAGCGAATTTATTTATTTTTTTTCTTTTGCATAACTAATTTTTTTTTCGTCACGGTGGCGGATGCGTTGATCTTAAAATTATGACTAACTATAGTACTTCATTTAAAATAAGTAGATATGCGGCTTATTGATGTATACACATTCATTTTCATCGTGCATTTTGGATTCTTACTTAAACAAGTTGGCACTAAGAATTCAATGATGAAAGTTTTTAAAGAAATACTGATATTTTTATTAATTTTCTAAGGTCGAAATAGTTAGTGATTTTCATCATTCAAATGAACATTAAAACTACCATTGTCGCTTTAAAAAAATACTGTAAAATTTAAAGTCAATTGATCTCATTCTTTTTAGTCAATACATCGATGAAAAATACTCAAACTGCAGTTAATTGTATAATCAGGATTACAATCTAATGTGTTTAAAATCTTATTATACGGTCGTAAGCGTACAGTTTTAAAAACTTCGGGATAACATGATCTTAACAAACCTAAGTGGAAGACAGGATTATCAAATGATGAAAACTTTTCAATGGATTCTTAAATAAAATCTAAGACTTATGGCAATTTACCGGCAGCAAATAATACACCGTTCTAAAAAAAAAAAAAAAAAGATTAATACTATTCATCATTGCAAAAGTGACCAGGCAATCATTTCAAACTATACAAGATTCAAAGAAACTTTTGAACATCCTTAGAGTCTAAACATATATATAATATTTTAGGGGATAATACGAATTCTCGGATTTTACGAGTCAGTCTAGGTAAAGTCATCGCAGCGACGGTTTAAAAATTACACGTTAATATTACACGCTTTTAGCTCCATGAACTGGTAAGGCACGTGAAGGGTAGCGTTGTTGTGCTCGACCAGCAGGTGTCCGCGTCTCGGCGACGCGCCTATCACCAGGACGGTCTCGCCCTTCAGAAGGACGACTTCGCCTTCGCCTTCTTCTGAAAAAATAAATGTTAAGAGTTCAAATTTTATGTTGATATTTTTGATAAAGCTATTAAATGAGAGTTTTGTTTACCTGGAAAGGGTGCCTTCATGACTCTGGTTTGTGGGTATCCGAGCTTGGTGTTCCCGGTAACCGTGTAGGACCTGCTGGGAGGTAAAGGTGGGGGTCGCTCCTGAAAATTTTTTTAGAATTTTTTATTTTATTTTTACGAAATTATGAATGTTAATCTGAATGAAGGTGTGAAGTAGAAATTTTTAGGATTTTCTTGTAAACACTTTCATTATTTCTAATTTTTTTTATTGTCAGCGAACCTGGGTTTTAAGTAAAGTTTTACAAAAACATATTTAAAATAGTCTCGTATTGAGTTTGAAATAATTTGGATATCTTGTTACAGATTTTCACAAGATAGACCATCTACAGTATAAAAGAATTTTTAAATAAATCAGTTTTAAATAGTTTTTTATGTTTATTCACAAATTATCAAACCAAGAATTGTAGTTTTTTCTTATAGTCTTTTAATCACAGAATAGAAAGTAGAGTTTAGTCTTGAGTTTTTTTCAACAAAGAGTCTAGTTCTGATCCGATAATTTGTCAATCTTCTTGGAAAGGGTTTATTCGAATATTTATCTTAAAACTGAAAATAAAAGAGTATAGTACAGATCTACTTGACAGTTCAGAAAAAATTTCTTCATCTTGATACGAAACCATCTTATTCACTAAAAAAGGCACCAGGTGTAAAAAAAAAAAAGTCAACTTACAAGATCCAGACCAAACAAGGTGCAAGTCTGTTGTATCATTTTCGGATCGGCGCACTTCTCGGAGGGATCGGGCGGGGGTGTCCCGGCGATGGGCTGTGGTCGGGGCCTCACACCGTTCGTCGTCATCCCTGTCACCCCGATGCTCCTCTGCAGGGTGCCGCCGGAGACGCTGGCGCAC
Organism: Encarsia formosa; assembly: GCA_038277355.1. Classification (NCBI taxonomy): domain Eukaryota; kingdom Metazoa; phylum Arthropoda; class Insecta; order Hymenoptera; family Aphelinidae; genus Encarsia; species Encarsia formosa. The sequence continues at coordinate 21,331,409 of CM076184.1, forward strand.
GAGGACTTTACCGGGCTCGGGATGATGCCGTTGGTCGACAGCTTCGAGTGCCGGAGCGTCCACCTTCTTCGAATTCTCCAGCCTCGCCAGCTTGCCTGAAGTAAACGTAACATTTATTTATTTCACTATATATCTATATTACTTAATAAATAAGATTCTTTAATCTTTTTCAATTTTTTAATTCATTTCAGCCTCTCATTGGTCATTTAAAATCTCCAGATTTTCTGCTAAGGTTTTTCTTCGCTGGGACAGTCGATATATTATTTATTTTTTATAAAAATGTTATAATTTTTTTTAGACACCTGAAGAGGAGGGCAATGCTCTTGAAACGTTGTGCAATAAAAAATTTATAATAAACTACACATTGTTATTATTCGTGCCTGGATCGTCAACACAAAATCACTTCTCCTATGAATTCACTCCTAGGCAATACAAAGTTGATCTACAATATTTAAAGTTCCAATAAAAACATTTAGAACGGAAGTTTAAACCAATGCGGTCCCTGTTTTATTATCAAACATGCGTAAGTTTGTTCGGAGGCCGCTATTTTGAAATCAAACAACTCGCTGCATAAATTAAAACTTTCATTATAAGTTGTATTATTTACCTGTATGTCGGTTGCGGCCCTGCGTCTGATCTCGGACCTCAGGTTCTCCAGCTGCTGTCTTATGCCCTCGCTGAGGAAGATGTGACGTTTGCCTAGGGCCCAGCTCGTGCTCGCGTTGAAGTTGCTCTTGAGCTCCTGGGCGTTCTGAAGTATCAGCTTGGTGTCCTCGATCGCCTGCTCCTCGCTTCGACGCAGCTGCTTGAAGGGCGCGATGAGACGATACCGCGCGTTGAACGCCTTGAAACGCATTCTGTGTGGGTAGCCTGGTAATGAAAATTTTGAGTTTTAAAAAACATTAACTGTGAGTACATGAAACAATTCGATTCATTGTTTTTGTTTAAAAAATTTTGAAGCGTAGCTTTTCATATGAGGAGTGAATTCGTAAAAACCGACCCAAAAAAGCGACACCACGATATGTAGATATGTATATGTATGTGTGCGTATGTATGTATGTATAGTATCTAATATCGCCGAGAATATAGCAACCCTTCTACTAAAGACATATATACATGTATAGTAAGTATGTATATATTAGATATGTATGGATATAAATATCTAATATATACATGGATTTGTATATATCTAATAACAAGCCAGATTATGGTAGATGTTATCTTACTTATGTTATCTTGGTTCTATTTTATAATATATAAATTTAATTATATACCTAATTTTTATATTTTCAAATTAAAATTTTCAATCAAAAAATAATGATCCTTCGCTTATATCAGGTGTCTTGGACACCTTTTTTTTACAAATAAGTAATCACATACTTTTTGAATAAAAGTACCGGTAAAAATGTGTTTGAAAGCAAATTATACAAACATAAAATTTCGTTTCCAGATTTACAGATGGTTAAATTTTGTTTTCAAACTTATTTTTTATATCTTATAAAATAAAATTTTGAAATTACAAAAGACATTGTTGAAAATATATAGTACTGGTTGGCTACGCTCTGATAAAAATTCCAAAAATGAAGGAGACTTATGAAGTAGACTTACCACCGGCCATGAGATTGACGGTTTCCAAAACCTGTAGCGATCTTATTTGGCGCATGGCCACGTTGCGATCGAACTGCATTGGAGTCTCGGACGCGTTGCTCCTAACACACCTAACGAAGTGGGGCCTCGCGTGCACCAAAGTCCTCAGGAGGTTGTCGAGTCGCGTGTGAAAATCTTGTGTCAGAGTAGATATTGGCTCGTCACCGTTTAGCCTGGAAAATATGAATTCTCTGCTTGGCACCAGGATTTTTTTCATCATCGTTATTCATTTATTCAATTTTCTTTTTTCTTTTTTTTTTCATTTTTATCATGCTGTTTGACACACAGTTTGTTAATTCACAATGGTTTTATAGTGATATTGATTTAAACCTTACGCGTTAAAAACTCAAGTTTAAAGTCACACGAGCTTCTTTGGACCCCATTTAGAATATTTCTAATTTAGACGAGCAAATTTAATTATTTAAAATTATCATATTTAAAAAATATACTTTCTTGTAATAACTTTTATAATAATTGAATATTATTTAACGGAATTTCATCACGTAATTTTTTACAGTCAATTCATAGTGGAGGGTGTAAACAGAAATTCAAACTAAAATTTTTTAATTGAGAAACTAAGGAAAAGTGTAAAATCGATCGATGATATACAAATAAAAACGTTCAAGCAGCTCATCAAGACACTATATAGTATTTAATCATCTTTCGAAAATTTTTCATTTAAAAATAATTTTTCAGCTACGCGTAATTATTCAAGAACAATGCATCAAAACAAAGAATTTTAATGACCCACACAAGGCCAGACTTCTCACTTTATCAAACAATGACTTTATGAAAGTCTTGTTACTTCATGATGAATCTAAAATAAATTGAAAAATTAATGAAAACAAAATAATTTTCAAGAACAGATGAACAAACATTGAATAACTAGACATTGCATTCGCAAAAAATTTTAATAGAGTAAAAAACTAAAAAATTAAAATAGTCCTTCGTCTTTATATAAGAACACAACATGGTTGAGTAAGATGAAATTACCAATAACCTAACGAATATTTCTGGCCAACTCGAAAATGATAGATTTTTGTAATGACAATTAATTATCGTGTAAATAATTTTTTATCTTTAGTAAGCCTACTCTAAAACATCAAACTGCATATAGTTCTAGTTATAATATTACAAAAAGAATAATAAGAAATTTAGATGAAAATTTTTTTGACGCGTACAATCGAGAAAAAGGTTGGAGAGTTGATAAGGCACCCATCGAGCAAATTAAATGTATAAAAATTAGTGAACCCAACGTCCGGATGATTTTTAACAATTTCAAAAATATCTATTGGCTCATTATTAACTAAATTGGACCATTGAAAAAATTTTCACACAGAACATACTTGAAAATACAACTAAAGAAAGATAAAGAAAAAATGGTTACCTTTAAGTCTGATTAAACTAAGTTAAAAAACAAGTCAGAAAAAAATAACCATTTTATCGAGTAAGAAATGTAACAGATTCCACTGTCACTTGATACTAACCTTATGATACTTGCATTAGGTTCGATCCTCGCAATTTCCTGTTGGTACCATTTAAGAAATATCAATTAACTTCTTAGTTTTAAGTTTTTTTTTTTTTTAATGTTGATTCAATTACTAATTGTTATCCATCATAACTTGTTTAAAATTATTATTAGTAATTTTAAGTTTCAAGAGACGGTAGTCATTCATAATTTAGTCAAATTATGTCATGCTCAGTCATTAGGTATTTTATCTAAGTGAATTTGAATACTGGTATTCAAGTTTTTTATGTTACAATGTTTTTTCGTCTACTTCGTATGCGATATATGTAAATCATTCAAAAATTCGAGAGTCCAAGGATATTTTTATATAGTTCTAAGAACAATTGACTTTTATGCTGTTTTTTTACCGAAACTAGAATAAGATAATCCGATGACTTGAATAATCTGAGTTTAGAGAGCTTAAATTACGATAAGAGAAAAATTTGCTTAGCTTGAAGGTTCTAAGTTTCAATTAGCTACAAAGTAAAGTACCAAGCAATTCCTTGCTATTGGAAGTATTTGAGAGTCAATATATTTTTTAAGTTTCTAGGCAAGGATCGAAATTACTAAGCTTGGCTTCCGGCTTTCTAAAATAAGGCTTTAAACTAAAGGGCTCATGTAGTTAGCCTCCGAGATAAGTTTGTAGAATTCTTAGCTCATTTAGAAAAAGAAACTTGACATAAAGAATACATAATAATAATGAAAAAAACAAAACAAAAAGTGCGTGCTTTTTTAGTCAAGTTTTGAAATTCGCCAAGCTTGGGATTTCTTAGCCTGACTTGGCTCAAATTTATCAAGCTTGGGCATTCGTAGGCTAGCTCGAATGTACCAAGCTTGAACATTCGTAGCCCAGCTCAAATGTGACAAGCTTGAGCATTCTAAAGGCCGTCACAGGAACTCTGGCGAATCGCTCGATGCTCCATCGATCGTTGCGCACCTAACCTCAATGCTGAACTGGGCGATCGGTCGGTTTAAGAAATCGGCATCGCTCGTCGACCGATGGCCGATCGTCCAATCCAGCTGTGAGGTTGGGTGGAAAACGGTCGACGGTCGTCAGTCGACAAGTGATTTCGCCCGAATTCTGATGATGGCCCCAAGCCTAGCCGAAATTTGTCAAGCTTGGGCAATCGTAGCTCAGATTGAATGTGCCTAACAAGCATTCGTTGCTCAGCTCAAAAAGGCCAAGCATAGGCATTCTAAGCCTCACCGAAGCTTATCAAGTTGGAACATAATAAGCGTCGAAGAAATTTGTCAAGCTGGAACATTTGTAGCCTAGCTTGAAATTTCTAAGCTGAGCTGCTGATCTTCGGGCTAAGCTCCAATCCGTTGGGCCTAGCTCGGAGTTTTCGTTGCATAGCTTGAATGTGCCAAGCTTGGGTATTCTAAGCTTACGCGAAATTTGTAAAGCTTGAATACTCATCGCATAGCTCGGAAGTTCCTAGCTACGCTACTGAGCTATCGGGCTAAGCTCCAAGCCCGAACATTCGTAACATAGCTCGGAAGTTCTAAGCTGAGCTGCTGAGCTATCGGGCTAAGCTCCAAGCTCGTACATTCGTAGCATAGCTCGGAAGTTCTAAGCCGAGCTGCTGAGCTATCGGGCTAAGCTACAAGCTCGAACGTTCGTAGCATAGCTCGGAAGTTCTAAGCCGAGCTGCTGAGCTATCGGGCTAAGCTACAAGCTATCGAGCTAGGCTCCGAGCCATTGGGCCCAGCTCGAAGCATTCATAGCTCAGCTTGAATGTGCCAAGCTTAGAATGCCCATGACAAATTTTGTCAAGGCTTAGGATGCTCAAGGCATTCTAAGCTCGGACAAAATTTTTTAAGCTTAGGCATTCTAAGCTCGGACAAAATTTGTCAAGCTTAGGCATCCTAAGCTCCGCCAAAATTTGTCAAGCTTGGGCATTCTAAGCTCGGCCAAAATTTGTCAAGCTTGGTCATTCGTAGCCTAGCTCGGAAGTTCTGAGCCGAGCGGCCGAGCTATCGGGCTAAGCTCCAAGCTATCGAGTCAAAGGATTAGGGCCCGGGTGTTTATACATTTTAAAACCAAATAATAAAAACAAGGAAAGAAAAAAAACGCCTAAAAAAAAAAAAAAAGAAATGAACATAAATATACACATTAAAAAAATTATAATAAAAACAAAAAAAGGTAAAAAGTCTACCACAATAAATAAAAATAAAAAAAATACTACTTGAAAAAGAAAAACGGAAAAAAAAAAATAATAATAATTATGAAATTAAGGAGCATATTTAAAATGCTCGATTAGAATTAAATACGTCTCCTTTATATCATCTAGTCTTTGTAACTTCAATAGTAGATGAAATTAAACTCGCGCCCCCTAGCAGTATTCATGGAAGCTCAGTACAGCTGCTATTACGTTGCGATACACGCCGCTAGGGGGCGCGAGTTTAATTTCATCTACTATTGAAGTTACAAAGACTAGATGATATAAAGGAGACGTATTTAATTCTAATCGAGCATTTTAAATATGCTCCTTAATTTCATAATTATTATTATTTTTTTTTTTCCGTTTTTCTTTTTCAAGTAGTATTTTTTTTATTTTTATTTATTGTGGTAGACTTTTTACCTTTTTTTGTTTTTATTATAATTTTTTTAATGTGTATATTTATGTTCATTTCTTTTTTTTTTTTTTTAGGCGTTTTTTTTCTTTCCTTGTTTTTATTATTTGGTTTTAAAATGTATAAACACCCGGGCCCTAATCCTTTGACTCGATAGCTTGGAGCTTAGCCCGATAGCTCGGCCGCTCGGCTCAGAACTTCCGAGCTAGGCTACGAATGACCAAGCTTGACAAATTTTGGCCGAGCTTAGAATGCCCAAGCTTGACAAATTTTGGCGGAGCTTAGGATGCCTAAGCTTGACAAATTTTGTCCGAGCTTAGAATGCCTAAGCTTAAAAAATTTTGTCCGAGCTTAGAATGCCTTGAGCATCCTAAGCCTTGACAAAATTTGTCATGGGCATTCTAAGCTTGGCACATTCAAGCTGAGCTATGAATGCTTCGAGCTGGGCCCAATGGCTCGGAGCCTAGCTCGATAGCTTGTAGCTTAGCCCGATAGCTCAGCAGCTCGGCTTAGAACTTCCGAGCTATGCTACGAACGTTCGAGCTTGTAGCTTAGCCCGATAGCTCAGCAGCTCGGCTTAGAACTTCCGAGCTATGCTACGAATGTACGAGCTTGGAGCTTAGCCCGATAGCTCAGCAGCTCAGCTTAGAACTTCCGAGCTATGTTACGAATGTTCGGGCTTGGAGCTTAGCCCGATAGCTCAGTAGCGTAGCTAGGAACTTCCGAGCTATGCGATGAGTATTCAAGCTTTACAAATTTCGCGTAAGCTTAGAATACCCAAGCTTGGCACATTCAAGCTATGCAACGAAAACTCCGAGCTAGGCCCAACGGATTGGAGCTTAGCCCGAAGATCAGCAGCTCAGCTTAGAAATTTCAAGCTAGGCTACAAATGTTCCAGCTTGACAAATTTCTTCGACGCTTATTATGTTCCAACTTGATAAGCTTCGGTGAGGCTTAGAATGCCTATGCTTGGCCTTTTTGAGCTGAGCAACGAATGCTTGTTAGGCACATTCAATCTGAGCTACGATTGCCCAAGCTTGACAAATTTCGGCTAGGCTTGGGGCCATCATCAGAATTCGGGCGAAATCACTTGTCGACTGACGACCGTCGACCGTTTTCCACCCAACCTCACAGCTGGATTGGACGATCGGCCATCGGTCGACGAGCGATGCCGATTTCTTAAACCGACCGATCGCCCAGTTCAGCATTGAGGTTAGGTGCGCAACGATCGATGGAGCATCGAGCGATTCGCCAGAGTTCCTGTGACGGCCTTTAGAATGCTCAAGCTTGTCACATTTGAGCTGGGCTACGAATGTTCAAGCTTGGTACATTCGAGCTAGCCTACGAATGCCCAAGCTTGATAAATTTGAGCCAAGTCAGGCTAAGAAATCCCAAGCTTGGCGAATTTCAAAACTTGACTAAAAAAGCACGCACTTTTTGTTTTGTTTTTTTCATTATTATTATGTATTCTTTATGTCAAGTTTCTTTTTCTAAATGAGCTAAGAATTCTACAAACTTATCTCGGAGGCTAACTACATGAGCCCTTTAGTTTAAAGCCTTATTTTAGAAAGCCGGAAGCCAAGCTTAGTAATTTCGATCCTTGCCTAGAAACTTAAAAAATATATTGACTCTCAAATACTTCCAATAGCAAGGAATTGCTTGGTACTTTACTTTGTAGCTAATTGAAACTTAGAACCTTCAAGCTAAGCAAATTTTTCTCTTATCGTAATTTAAGCTCTCTAAACTCAGATTATTCAAGTCATCGGATTATCTTATTCTAGTTTCGGTAAAAAAACAGCATAAAAGTCAATTGTTCTTAGAACTATATAAAAATATCCTTGGACTCTCGAATTTTTGAATGATTTACATATATCGCATACGAAGTAGACGAAAAAACATTGTAACATAAAAAACTTGAATACCAGTATTCAAATTCACTTAGATAAAATACCTAATGACTGAGCATGACATAATTTGACTAAATTATGAATGACTACCGTCTCTTGAAACTTAAAATTACTAATAATAATTTTAAACAAGTTATGATGGATAACAATTAGTAATTGAATCAACATTAAAAAAAAAAAAAACTTAAAACTAAGAAGTTAATTGATATTTCTTAAATGGTACCAACAGGAAATTGCGAGGATCGAACCTAATGCAAGTATCATAAGGTTAGTATCAAGTGACAGTGGAATCTGTTACATTTCTTACTCGATAAAATGGTTATTTTTTTCTGACTTGTTTTTTAACTTAGTTTAATCAGACTTAAAGGTAACCATTTTTTCTTTATCTTTCTTTAGTTGTATTTTCAAGTATGTTCTGTGTGAAAATTTTTTCAATGGTCCAATTTAGTTAATAATGAGCCAATAGATATTTTTGAAATTGTTAAAAATCATCCGGACGTTGGGTTCACTAATTTTTATACATTTAATTTGCTCGATGGGTGCCTTATCAACTCTCCAACCTTTTTCTCGATTGTACGCGTCAAAAAAATTTTCATCTAAATTTCTTATTATTCTTTTTGTAATATTATAACTAGAACTATATGCAGTTTGATGTTTTAGAGTAGGCTTACTAAAGATAAAAAATTATTTACACGATAATTAATTGTCATTACAAAAATCTATCATTTTCGAGTTGGCCAGAAATATTCGTTAGGTTATTGGTAATTTCATCTTACTCAACCATGTTGTGTTCTTATATAAAGATGAAGGACTATTTTAATTTTTTAGTTTTTTACTCTATTAAAATTTTTTGCGAATGCAATGTCTAGTTATTCAATGTTTGTTCATCTGTTCTTGAAAATTATTTTGTTTTCATTAATTTTTCAATTTATTTTAGATTCATCATGAAGTAACAAGACTTTCATAAAGTCATTGTTTGATAAAGTGAGAAGTTTGGCCTTGTGTGGGTCATTAAAATTCTTTGTTTTGAAGCATTGTTCTTGAATAATTACGCGTAGCTGAAAAATTATTTTTAAATGAAAAATTTTCGAAAGACGATTAAATACTATATAGTGTCTTGATGAGCTGCTTGAACGTTTTTATTTGTATATCATCGATCGATTTTACACTTTTCCTTAGTTTCTCAATTAAAAAATTTTAGTTTGAATTTCTGTGTACACCCTCCACTATGAATTGACTGTTAAATTGTAGACATTAAAAAAATTAAAATAGTTTTGATGATAACAACTGAAAAGAAAAAAAGATAGAGTTTGTTCTAAGAAAGACAATTTTATGGATTAACAAAAAATTCAATTGTAAAAAATTAGATATGCAATTTAAAAATATACAAATAAAAAAAAATCCAGGATTTGTTTCAATACTCAAGAGATTTCGTAAAATCATTAAGAGTCTTTTATTAGACCCAACTCAGAACCTGTTTGAGTGTATTTCACCCGACAGTAGTACATTAAAAAATAATATTTTTCTCAAATTACCAAAAAGTGTACCAATCAAAAATACACAGGGCTCTTTTTACGTTTTTTTTTTTTTTTTGGTGTGACTTTAAAATCGGACATGCAAGATACAAAAATGACAATGGTAAGCCAGCTTCTAAACAAATTCAGAGACGATAAACATTTAGAATAAAAATTGAATCTCAGAGAGCGTCTTGTGGTGCATGCGTCTGGAAGTACACACTTTGCAGGCAGTAGGAGGGAAGTCGAGTTTACTTACAGGTCGGTATGGGAGGTCGGCGATATGCGAAAACTAACACCTCTGGGTACCGTATCGCTGGCGTACAAGGCTTTCAGCTCGCTTCCAAAGAGATGAGTTGCGAAGCCGAAATTGCAGGTGTGTTTGTAGAACACCGCGACCAGGTCGTCCGGCACCACGTCCTTGTTTGTGTCTGAAAACATAATTTTTTTTTTTAGAATATTTTAGGCTTTAAGTACCACACAACGACTTTTTTTACCGTTATTACCAGACGTGAAAACATCATTTAAATTTTACGAGGGAATACGAGTTGTTTATTGCGCTTTAGTGTACTAAGTTTATAATTTAGTTAATAATGGTATTTAATTTATGCATTTGTCCTAATTTACGAAAATTTTTATTCTGTTTTTAAATTGTTTTTAATATTATTTTGAATATTCAAAATTAGATCAACACTCTGATTCGAGCCATCGTCCCTGTACAGTCCAAGCCATTCGCTATACTCCCATAGAAATAATTTAATTTTGCGTACCGGATCCCCGAAAAAATCAATCCGCTCTCCCTTTTGTACGTAAAAGCAGCCGAAAAGCAAACAGAGTCCCATAAAAAAAAAAAAATGACTCACCGAGGAAGTCGGAGGCGTCGTAAGTAACCCGACCGGCAAAGTGCTGAATACCAAAGGACCGTCCGTCCACGGTCCGGGTCTCGAAGAGTCGGGGATTTTGTTTGTGCTGTACCTTGACCTTGGACACGTAGCTCTCGGCCGTGCTTCGTATCGAGCACTCAACGTCCAGCATGCTCAATAGGCCGGTGCGCTGAAAACAAAAGGATTTCATTTTTTTTTCTTTCTTCTTTTTACCGACGAATTAATGATCCGAACGCGCTTTGAATTCAAAATTCAAATCTCGTGTTCGAGGATTAATTTCCATTATCGTATCATACCTAATTTTTTGTTTTGTCTTACGAAATATTACCAAATTTTACCAGTATTAAAAATATAATTTTAAATAATAACTCTCATGTAAATGCAGCGAGAACACATTATTTCGATCATTAAATTTATTTTAATGAAAAATAATAACCACGAGCGTGCCGTAACAATTATTTCTCTCATAACAACGTTAATTTCGGGTAAAAATCGTAATTACAACCTTTCACCGTGCTTCAAAATAAAAATTTAATTAAAACTACCATCGTCTCGTTGAATAATAATCCATCCAGAGAAAAATAAAAAGCAGAGAGGAGCTTACCAGAGAGGATATGAGATCGATGCAGGGCACGTTGTCCACGTAATCGACCTCTACGTCGCACCTGATGCCCTCGTCCCGGCAGCTCTCGATCGAGCTCTTGAATATGTGGGTGTTGTAGAAGTGCTGCATCGTCTCCGCGCAGAGATTGATGCACAGGTGCTCCAGCTGACTCGGCTTCGGATCCTCGAACCCGAACATGTCGAGGATGCCTATGAACCCGTCCGTCGCGTGCCTCACTGCGTTGTTCAGCGCGGCCATGCTCCTGGATCCTGTGCCACCTGAGGTAACAAAAAAATTTTTTAAGTTGTTCTTCTCGTAGACGACTTGGGTCAGTTTTGTATCTTAGAAAAATTTTAGGGTCTAAGTTACAAAATTTATATGGTCCTACTTATCTAAATTAGTTATCTGAATTGTTACAAAATCAAAATGTAATTTAGTCTTGACTTAAATTTCGAAACTATAAACCAAACAATATTTGATCACACTACCGATTGAAAAAAGCCATGATTATTTTTATTTTAAACGCAATTTAGTAAATAAAAATAAAATCTAAATTTTTTTCCAGCATTATTTTTACAAACTCTTTTATATATTTATTTATATTTTTTGTCTTACCCGCTGAGCTGCCAATGGTGGAAGCGTGTTGGCTCGTGACCTCAGCCTGGTTGTGTACCGACTCGTTCGAGTCCGAGGACAGGGTGCCGAGGGTCGACCCAAGCCTCTTCAGGCTGTTGGCCCTCCGCACAATGGTCGCTACCGTGCGGCAGTACAGCGCCTTGGCCAGCGAGTCTCTCGTCATGTTAGACTGCAATAAACCAAACCATAGTTACAACCCGTTCTTTTAAAGTATCGATTACAATGATGAGGTACAAACCATGTTGGCGTCGCAGACCGATTTGACGAGCTGACCTCTGGCGTTGTGGGTCCTGGAGGTCAGTCCTCGAAGCAGTGCGGCTGGGGTCACGCCGAGCAGAGTCGCGACCGAGGCGAGCTCGTTCTCGTTGATGACGCCTACCTCGACTCCCGGACCGTCGGTGAAGCCGACGTTGCCTAGTATCAGTACCGCCGCCAGCACCCGCACGACGTCCAGAAACGGTATGCCCAATACCCCTGAACATCAAATATCATTTAGATATATCACCTCATTCAAAGTAAGTTCTGGATACTTGCGAGTATAATGTCTGGCAGGAACCATATACAATTGCAAGTGTGCAGAAACATATTTTTTGAATGAAAACCTTACCGAGACAGGCTTTCCAGGCCTGGAACCTGACCGCGTCCTCGGCCTCGTCCTGCCGCGTGTCGCCGTGCTGCAGGTACCTGAGGTTGTTCAGGTTGTACCCCTCGAGATGAAGTTTGACTCGCTCCTCGTGCGACAGACCCGCGAGCATCTGGTAGAATATGTGGTAGTTCTTCTCGTCCGGCAGTGGCCTTATCACCCGGGTCTGGTCCAGAAAGTAACAGTGGATCTTGGTCCTGTACAGAGCACCGTCCGTCACTTGTACCTCGATAAAGTGACCCTGAAAGAGATGGTAATTTTTAATTTTGTATCTAGTAGTCTTAGTTGTTTGAGAAACTGGGGAAGTGGACTTACGATTCTGGAGCTCTCGGAGTTTGTGGCTGTTTTGGCGGAACCCAGGGAACGGAGAACCGTGAAGGCGGCCGCGAGGTGCTTGAACGCGTCGGTCTCGGGGCCTCCACCGGCCACGTCGAACAACTGCCTCAGCAACAGCATCGACGCGTACGTCTTGCCTGATCCGCTGGTGCCTGGAATCATTTATTAACCGGTAAGGACTCAGTCATGGTTCATAATTTTTTATTTTGGGTGCAAAAGATTCTTGTATCGAATCTTAGTTTAATCAATTTTGACTAGCTGCAGTAGTTGAAGCTGAAATGTCAGCCTGAGAAAACAAAAATTATCATACTGGTTTGAAAATTTGAGAATATGCTTTGTATATTGTATATTTTTGTATTTTAGGTTTCGAACATCACTTTAAACAATTTTCATATTTTCTAATTTATTGATTTTCTCTTAAAATAAAAATTCTTTCACGCCACCATGAAAGGTCACAAAAAAAAGTCTACAACAATAAACAGTAGCCTCAAAATGCACTTTTCGAACATTTTGAAAACTTCGAGGAAAACTTCTTCTCCAATCAGGTCACAAATAAACAGTTTACGCAATATGGCAATAGCTACTTAATACAATAAGAGATAAGAAAAAACCAATTTACTTTAGCTAGAAAAAGTTACTTTTTCTATATATAATGTAAAAAAGTACAGTGAGTCACGGGTTAAGCACCGTCGTACGCGTGGTTATCAGCAGCGAGAAATCTTAAAGACGGTAAATCATCGAGGTGCAGGCTACTCACCGGACAGTATGATGGCCTGGGGATATCCAGTCTCGGACTGCTGGCGCACGGCCTCCTGCACGACCCTGTTTAGGTGCGGAGTCAGCGGCACCGCTCTGGTGCTGGTCAAGGTCAGTGGATTTCCCACGTTCGTGTACGGGTTGAGACACACCAGGATGGGGCCCACGTTCGTCTGAAAAACAAAAAATACAAATAAAATTGCAGTCGTTTTGTTTAGTTTTTGGTGGTTCATTGTAGAAAAAATTTATTTTTCGTATCAAAAATACTTTAGCTGATAATCAGTCATTTCATTAAAAGTTTCATTCAAAAATTTTTGAATTTCTTTCAGTTAGAAGTAAAGTAAAAGTAAAAACAAAAAAGATTTAACTTTTATTGCTACATTAAAAAACGTTAGTTGTCACTTTATAAATATTTATATAGAAATTTTTTACGTTGTACAGTACAGTTATTAAATAAAAAGAATTTCCTTACGAGTCCGTCTATACTCCAATATGTTAAAATATTTTAAGATATATTTAATAAACATCATTTTACCACGATTAAAAAAGCGTATCTTACCGAATTTCCCTCCTTCTAACTACAAATTTGTTTGTTAGTTGGTTTTTTCTATGCATGGTCTATTATAAATAAATTAAACTAATTTAATTCAACAATTTAAAAAACATCACTGATCATTGATCTTAATTTCGTTGGATCGATCAGCTATTTCTTTACCCACCGTAGAATGAATCTCGGTTAATCGTCGTAACGTAGCCCTACAAAACCAGACACCTCATTTCCTACCAACCTCAGGATAAAAAAAAGGTCCTCCCCCAAAAACACCTGCTCCAAAAAAAATCTCAACGCCCAACTTTCCCACCAAATTACCCCTCGCAGGGTAAAATTAAACGAGAACGAAAAAAAAAAAGGGCGAGTTGGCCTCGTTGATCGTCTGGCACGAAGTAACCCAATACGTTCATGTATGGATCGCACACAGGTGTATTGCCCTTGCGTACTTCGACCGGTTTCTCGCTAATTTTTTCCTCCCCCGCACACCTTCGATTGGTTTGTTTTCGATGGGGGAGAGAAAAAAAATCATCGGCTCGGATTAGTATCGCGTATTGGTAAAATCCTGTTGACGTTTCTCAATGGGCGACACGCTTTATTCATTTTACGATCGGGTTTCAGCTTGGCGAGGATAAATTTTTTTCGGTGCACGAGGGTAATTGATTTTATGTGAGGTCTAATTAACGGCGATGTACAAATATTTTATTTGGATTTTGAGATTGCAGAAGTTTTGTAGATAAAAAATTATTGATGTGTTTGGTAGAAAGTGACACTGTGGTTCTGCAAGCATATATTGGAAAAATTTTGAAAAATTCTATATAGTAGTCAACATATCTGAATATACAGTCAAGAACACAAATTAGCCACTATTATAACCTGCTACATCTAATAAGATCAATGTATATATTTGTTAATAATTATTATTAATTTTCTTCAAATATTATTTGCAATATGTTAACTATTATATTTGTTATACATATATATATTATAATCCACGTTGTAACTACTCTGTAACCTGACGAGTATGGTAGGGCTTGCCCTATACTCGATATTTATTAATAAACAAACAAATTAACAAAAGTAGTAATTTTATGCTTGTAATTTTAATACATGTGTGGTTGATTTATTATTTGTTGGAGTGTGCAGTAAACTATCATTTCAACAATTTTGTTCGTTGTAAGCGTGAAATTTGTTTTCAAGAGATTTCAAGAGATACTTAAATGTCAAAATATTACTGTTCATTTATTTTATTTGAAATTTAAAGTTTATGAATCTTTGCTGGGAGAAACGCAAGATTTTGATTGGTTACTTTTCACACCATCTTAACGTGACCATTTGACTTTAAGATTGCTATGTACAACGATGTAAGTAATATGTAGAATTTTTTTTACGACTGCACAAACCAAATCTTAGCATGTCATCTTATAACGTATTTTTTTCAAATAGGTATCCCTGCTTAAAACTGGAAAAACTTTTTTCATTGCAAATGCTTCGAAAATGCAAACTTCTTCCTCGGGTACAAGTAACTTGCTCTGAGACATTTTTACTTCTACTCCAGAGATGTGTACATACTATTTCAATTCAAATAATTTTACTAAGAATATATTTGTAAATAAAAATATCTACACGCTAATTTTTTTGTATATAAAAAAATTTGTATTGAACCATTATGGTAGAATATGTTAAGAAACGGATACTAGGCCCGGTTTTCAGTCATGCCAATGTTGCTTGTTATTTTTTTCAAAAAGTTTCATAAATTATCTACGTTTTAAAAATGTGAATTTTTAATCTTATTATCATCAAAAAGTGGTAAAACGCAAAGAACTAAACTCAAAATTGTTGGTTTGTTCGAACCAAAGAGCCCTTGCACAAATTTTGCTTCGAAACGAGAAAAAAGATTTATTTATTCGTTTACGAACAATTCGAATAAAAAACAAGAAATTTCGTTCTGTCATAACTCAAGTACCTGCGTCAATCTAATTCTTCATTTCTACAAAGTACATTTCGAAGACCAGCAGATGCACCGAAATCACGAGTGCATGATTCCGCACGTTCAACCCCGGAAAAAAGGACCTCGCGTGCCTGAGACCGGATTAGGGTTTTTTGTTTATCCCCGCGTTTTTCCGTCCGTCGCGGGGGTTTTATTTTTTTCTGGTAGCCCTGCCCGGACCAGAATTTGCATCCGCAAGGGCAGGGAGTAAAGGGCGACGGGAGGCGCTGTCATCGCTGCAGCTTCCAGTCCTCCCTGCGCTTCTTCTCTCCTCGACCCCGAGAGACTCCGGTTTTAAAAGAGAGCTGCGATGTTTATACGCTCGAGGTGCGTTTGCTCCGACGCTACACGGGGCTTTACCCTGCGCTTTGAATTTAAATTCAACGTTTAACAGGTGCACCATGGTTTTTTAAACTTTTTGACAAATTTTTTTTAAAATGTGGTTTTTTTGTTGGTGAATTTTTTCTGCATTTATTCTGCAATTCAGACTTTAGATTGTTGAATTTTTTTTACTAAAATAAATTAATGCTAGAAACGGAAAATTTTGTTGTTAATGTCAACTTTGTTTATATTAACGCATCGTTGAATTTTTATGATGTACGGTTTATCGGTTATTAACTCTGAAAACTCATTGAATTTTTTTAACTAATTTTCCAGAGCTGAATAAATGAATAATTTTTTGTCTGACTTAACCTTAGTTAAACATTATTATCAACTTACTGAAAACATAATCAAATATTGATTTGGATCATTTTTAACGTTGCGCTCACATCCTATTTTTCAAATTTTTTTTTAATTTTCTGTGTGGTAGCCAAGCTATATTAATTAATAAAAATAAATAAACAATTGACAGAAAATAATTTAATTATATAAATTCAAGTTACTCGTTGTTTCAAACGATGACCATTAGGAACTACAGTAAAACCTCGGTAATTCGAAAGTCAAAGGTTCGTATTCTATCTTCAAATTATTAAGATTTTCAAATTATCGAGGTAAATTTTTTGTAAAAATTAAAATAATTTGAATTTTCATGGTTTTGTAAATTTTAAAAGTTTTTTCCTTATTCCAGTTCGTGAATAGTATCTTCTTTTTCTCATACTATAAGAGATTCATACTTTTGGCTTGACATCATGTCTGTTTGTCATTTAAACCAATTGTTTGAAAATGTGTTTCATGGAACAGAAAAATATTTATAAATTATCGAAGTAATTTTTCATTGGTCAGTACAGAAAATTCAAGACTCTGGCTTCGAATGATAGAAGTTTCACCGTGTTTCTCTCGAAATTAAAAGTAAAAGAAAATTTTTAGAATTCAAACGCGGAAGACTCCCAGTACGCGCGGCACGTACACACCACCGGCTCGACCCACGTAGCCCTCGCTTTGCTCCGATTGCATTCCTCGGCGGAGAAGAGAGAGAGAAAAATGGAGTAGAAAAGGAAAAAAAAAGAACAAGTAGAGGGAGAGAGAGAGAGAGAACCCGACAGCCAAAAAACAAAGTCGACCTGGGAGCACGAAGAGTAAACAGATGAAAAGAGAGAGAGCCTCAAATTAATTTTTTTTTTTGTTATAAGGAAAAGAGCCGAAAAATCGCGTGGGGTGGAAACCTTGTGATTTTCCAACCGCGGGAAGTTTGAATAGTTACGGTGGTACGAGACACGCGTGTAAATAAGCGTGTACACAATAAATGTAAATCTTGCGTAATACGAGAGAGAGAGAGAGAGAGAAAAGTTTTTTTTTCAGCCGGTTATATTACAATCACGAGCCCGGGCTCTCACCACTTCCGTCCCGCCCGGTTTATTCTAATCTTCTTACTTCTTTAATTCCTTCTACGCAGTCTCGTTCCTTTTTTTTGTGGATTCAAAGAAAATGTATTTTTTGTTTGTTTAATGTAGAAATTTTTTAGTTGAGCATTACTTTCATCAGAATTTTTGGAATCGTGAGGTAGGTAGACTTGGTCGATGAAGACGTAAAAAAATTTTGTTTTATTGAGTCTTTATTGAATAGTTAATTTATGTATTACAGTTATTTTCAATAATCAATATTCGTAATGGCAAATACAACTTGAAGTTTTAGAATCCATTTCTAAGCATACTCCTTTTCGACCGTGTTTCAATTTTTTACACCAATTTGTGCAACCTTTTTTATCTACAAAGTACGATCCATACAAGGGATCAGTGAAAATGCAGTCTAAAAATTAATAAAAAATGTAAATAAAAGAACTTAAAAAACTGAAATTTTAAAACAAATATTTAAAACATTATAAGACGAGAAAATAGTGTAAAAGCATTGTAAAAAAATTATCAGCTTGAAATTGAGTTAAAGTTAGATTACTGAGTCTACTGAACGTAATTACTGGAAAAGTTTTACATTAAAATATTTCTTGATTTATTTTATAAATTATAAACAAACAAAAAATTCGAGTTATTTAACGTCCGATATTATTATAAATTTAATTGGATGTTTACGACCCCTTCGGTAGTACAAGGACCGTGAGCCATTATCAGGATTTTTAATAAAAATAACGAGCTGATCCTCGTTGTTGAGAGTAAACATACGTCAGCATCGCACGACTTTTATTTTTACAATGAAAATTGTATTTTTTTACGCTCACAATGCAGACGTATTTTGACTCTCAACTATGAGTATCAGCTCGTCACTTTTATTAAAAATCCCGATGATGGCTCCTACCATGTCCGAAGAGTAGTAAACATCCAATTAAAAAAATATTTTATGTATTAAAAAAAATTCATTTCAGAGAATTTTGTTCAAATAACATATGACTCTCATACTTACTTTCGGTTTCTTTTTTTTTACTAAATACTGGTCCGGCAGATGCGCACGCAATGAAAATGCAAAGAAAAATTAAAGAGTACTTCATTTTCTGTAATTCTAGAAGCCTACAATGCTTATAAGACTCATGGATACAGAACCATGCCTAACACTCTTATAATCGAAATTTTTAGAAAATTTAATGCTTCGATGAACCGGAAAGATAAAGAAAATTTGAAATTGAGATACATTTAAATATCCTTTTATAAGCATTCGCACGTGTACAAAAGTTTAGTTCTAAATTTAAATAATTTAAACAATTAAATAATGGGTATTTCCCTTCTATATTTAAATAAAATAAACTTTTGATTTGATAATTGATGCATCTAAAATAATATAATAATAAAATAAAAAAAGTTGATTAGGAACCACAAATATGTTAAAATTGGTTTAAAAGAAAATTTTTAGACAGCAATATATTATAATTATAACCAATTATTTTTAAGCTTTTGGTTTTTTCAATTGCCTGCCACGTTCCTTTTTTGTTGTTTACTTACTAGTTTAATAGTTTTTACTTTTCTAAAGTAACAAATTTAGTTGATGACTCTATTATTCATTCAAATGATTCTTTATTAAAGGTTCAGGTGATTATGTTTATTTACAACTATCAATATTCGTAAAAGCAATCACATCTTGAAATTTTTGGTCTTGAACCAACTTGTATACACACTCCTTTTCTACCTTGTCGAGTTTCAATACACCTACGTTCGCAATCTCTTTCATATATTAGTACGAAGGATAAGTGTGGCGGTTCACTGAAAATGCACTCTAAAAAAATAATATTTTATGTAGATGATTTGTTAATCTTGATTAACATAACAAAATAATATTCTACTGACTTTAAAATAATTAAAATAACAATTTTTAAATTGAAAAATTAAAAATTTTCGTTTCTATAATGTTGTATGGAACAATTTTTACATTTTTTTCATCATCCATAAGTAAGTAAAACATTATTATTATCTGTTATTAAAAAAAAAGGTATTTTAATATTTCATTTTCCAAAATTTTGTATACTTACTTTTTTCTCTTTTACCTAATACTGACCCAGCGCTTGCATACGCAATGCAGATACAAAGAATGACTAGAAAAGTCTTCATTTTTTTCTGATTCTAAAACCGAGGGCAAAAACTTAATTATGAATACGCATACAGATCCAAGACCTTTATAATAAAATTTTTTAGAAAGTTAGCTTTACATCAATCGTAAAGATAGTAGAAATTTAAAATTTTAATATTCAATTCTTTCTTGATAAGATCCCGTGCGTGTCTTGACTCTAGGTAAAAATTTTTAAAAATTGAAATTTAATGCATGGAAATAAAAGAAAAATTTCATCTAATATATTAGATATATTGAGTATACTCGAACTTTTATTTGAACAAAATACCTACACAATATAATTATTTTATTTTTGAATTTTTTTCAGTGTGATAAATTTTTTTTTGTTATTTGTATTTTTTGTCTTGGAGATTATTTTTCCATTTCCGTATTGTGCGCGTCAAAAAAATTATTTTTCAGATCATCACTTGTTCAAACTAAATACTAAATCATCGTTCAAAAAAATTTTTTTTAAATTAATGTAAAAAATTTTTTAACGTGTCTGAAATTATTACTTTAAATAAATTTAAATATTCAAATTTGATTTCATGAATTTGAAACATTGATTTAGTGACATCATCTGCATCGACGAACAATGTTAACAAGCGAATAAAGTAACACATTTTTTCATGTACTTCTTTACATTTTAAGTGTGCATCGTTCACTGGAACATAAGCTGCAGCAGAAAATTCACGTATCTAGTGAATTTAAACATTTAAAATTCAAAAATTTTCGATTATTACTATCATCCAGTTAATAAAATGAAAATTTTTTTAATTATTCTTTATGTTTGCATCGTATACGTATTTTCTACCGTAGTGGCAGTTACTCTAAAAGGTAAGTAATTAGTAAAAAAAAATAATTTTTTAAATTTGATTAATTTAAATGTGCAAGAGATTTTGTATTAAAGCAAACTTTTGGTTTTTTCCATGATTAATACTTTTCAAAACATGAAATTAAAAAAAAAATTAATATTGTTTATCGAATTTATTTTTTTTTATATAGATTGTTGGTTCATAGATCCCGTTATTGGAAATCTTCAAATATATAGTAAAGACTGTGCACGAAAATGTATTGAAAATCGTCTGGGTTCTGGAGGAGTGTGTTTTAAATTAAACTCATTTCCACCTATGAAAAGGTGCGATTGCTACTGGAATTATTCTGAAAACTATTTAAAGCAACCAAATCTAAAAATTTATTCGGGAACCAGGGTATGAATGTTCAAGAAATTAGTACAGTAATATTTTTATTATATCTCAATAAAAAATCCCTAATTTGTGTCTGGTACCTATTAAAGAAATAAAAACTCATAACCGAATAAAAGAAAATTTTTTGTAACAGTTATGTTCTCCTGAGTTTTCTGATTTTTTTTTTCTTATACTATGAGTAAAGCGAGTTAAATTTTAAGTGTCCCTCAAATTTTTATAATTTTGAGTAACACATTTTAAATTTTGATTGAGTAGTTAGTTCCTTTACATTATTGATGACAGCAAAATTTAGATAATCCTCTGTGTTACCGTTGTTTAAACAATTTACTATCACAACTCCTCCCAAGTCTTTCAGAACATCAATTCGATAATTTTTCGGTAGCTATAAAAGTTTACAAATTACATCGTTTTTACCATCACTTATTTTTTCAGGGAAAATTTAAAACATACTGCTCCTAAGAGGGACAAAAAAAGGTTGAGTAAAAACTACCTGAAGGAAAGATTAATGACTTAAAATTTCCTCTTTATTTTTTTTACAATTTTATTACTATAAAAAAGTTTTTCCCGAAGAACCACATCTTTAACTCATAAATACTCTGTTGTATATTTCCCCAGTTTTCTTTGATGCTGTACCTATATTTAATCAATAATTTTATCTTAAATTATCAACAAAAATTCATCACCTAGCTTAATATTATTCGTTACCCTGAGCAATACAAATTCGTCTAATTAAAGAAAAAAAAGTACATTTTTCAGTCAAAAGTTCATTTACGGCCCTGCAGTACCCCAGATCAACCAAAATCTCAAAAACCCACCAATCACAAAAAAAAAAAAAAAAAAAAACGAAGAAAAGAAAATAAAAAACTAACGTGGTAGTGTTTGGCGCAGAAGCGCGCCTGGAGACACTTGAGCACGGCGTCCTCGGTGAGAGGTCCAGGCAGGTGAATGAGGTCGTCCAAGGCCGCGTTGTTTACCGCCTGCTGATGCTGTTGGCCCAACGTCTTTCTCGGGGCCGCCGACTGCAGCGCCGCGATTCCTTTGGACGACGGGACTTTCGGGTCCGCGCCCGGGATCCTCGCGGTCACGCACGATACCAGACCCGCGTCGTGGTGGTGGAGTTGGTGCTGCTGATGGTGCGCCTTGCTCCGCTCGAGATCTGGAAGAGGTTCTTTGGTTAGTCTTTGGAGGGAGTCGAGGTGGAATCGGAAATTGAAATTTTTATCCTTGGATTTTTTAATTAAATTTTGAACAGGGCCCTTGAAAAGTTGTTAAAAACTAAAAATTTATCGATTTTGACCTGTGAAACCAGACTGAGAATCGATTCTGTCATCGTTTTTTAGGTTTCGGGATTCAAAAAACATCGATGGTTACGTATTTTGAGTTTCTAAAAATCAGATTCCACAAGAGAAGAATCTTTTTGGCATTTTTTGTTGTATTCTAAATGACATTTTTTTTTTTTTTAATAATATTAGCATTTATTAACCTCATATACAGATTTTTATGCTAATTCTAAATGACATGTTCTTGTTAAAAATGGATAACTCTTTCACAAATTCCCACCGTTTTTATTTAATTTAATGTAGATTTTTAGTAAATATTATCATTTAAACCATTTCATATAATATCGGCTATAAACTAGCTATTATTGTTCTGGTACATAAGTATTTTAGCTTAATTGATTCTTTATATCTAATGAATTAAAAATGTTGTTTACTCAGGGAATTAATTTAAAATCTCTTTCTGAACTATTTATTTCGATTCATGTAAATAATCTATATTTATCTTGTTACATTCCTAATTTAAGGTTACATCAACATTATTACTTTTTAATAATCTGTATAAAGTGTTCAACTCGGCGTCCACCGGAGTTAAGTATTATAATTTTTATTACTATAATTATTTCTTAATTTTTAAACACGATACTCTCTGTTTTTTTACCAGGATATTATGTTATCAATATGAATTGCAAAAAGGCGATTTCATTTACACTAAAAACTAAAAGTTTCTAATAATTCAACGTTCAACTTAAATTTATACCAGCTGGTCCAATTGACCCAATGCTAAGTTATAGTTCACTGAAATAAAAAATGTTAAGTATAATTATTCTTTGAAAACTTTGTCGGTATCACAATATTTTGTCGCGAAATAAGCTCAGATAAAAATTGCACCTCAAGTTTACTGATCCTTACGAAACAAATTTGAAAACCCACTTAATCAACTTAAAATTTCAGTCCTAAGCCTCGATCACGTTCACACCAGGCGCAAAAACAAACCTAAAAATCCGTTGAGCAACTCACCGGTGATGTGATGTCCGTGGCTCCCGGGGGCAAGCCCGGGTGACGGATGGGACGGCTGCTGGTGCACCAGGGCCGAGGTGTGACCGTGTACCAGGCTCGTCCGGGGTGGAACCGCCGGGGCCGCTCCATGCTTGTCCGGCTTACCGGAAGTCGAGGAACCGGAAGTGTTCCCGCCGCCGCCTCCCCCGGACTGGTTCACGTGGAGACGGTTCCGCAGAGTCACCAGCTCCGTGCTCAGGCTCCGGAGACGCTGCTGCAGGTGTACCGCCTCGTTCGATGAGGACGCATCTGGAATGTAAATTAATATGTTTAGAGCGTGATTGAGGCTTGATTTAGAGGGTTTTTTGTTTTTTCAGGTTGGTATACACGCAGAAGAGTTTATTTTGTTCGGAATGATGCGAAAGGAAAGATGTCAACTGGGTCTAGCCCAATGACTCTGCTCCACCCTTACATACTAAATCTACATTATGTACATTTTTGACGTGTAATTCGGTTATGGGTCATTTATGATTTCAAAAAATAATTAAATAAATGTAAAATGAAATTTTACATTGCTTAAGATAGGATTTGCAGTATGTTAGCTAAGTACTTATAAGCTTTTAAGCATAATAATTCATTCCGTTAAAATGGATAAAATCATATTTTGACTAGAAAAAGGATTACAAATTAGACTAACAAGTCTCACGACAGGAAAAGTACTTAAATCGTGACTAATGTTCAAAAATTACGTAACTAAAAAAATCAGATCAATTTCTCTTTCTCCTGAGCGTAAAAGAAGTCTCGTCTCGGAAGCTATAGCCGCAGGAACCGAAATTTATTCCGCGTCGATTGAATAAATATTCATGGTACGACGCGTGACTCAATCAAACTTTTGTCACAAAGCAATCTCCCGCCGACGATCCTCTTTATTCTTCCCCGAAGATTAACAACGGGACTCGTTGTGGACACCCACACGAGGACTTTTCCCACCTCCGATTAGAAAGCTCGAGTTCTAGTTTTAGAGGAAAAAAAGGGGGTTTTATGCAACTGCATCGATCGATAAAAATTCTTGTCACCGCAGATCGGATGGTAAGAGTTCCGTAATCAAATTAAATTTGGATTTTGGCGGTTTAAACTGAAATACGTAGATTGAATTTTCACCTCTAATTTCTTGTCAAAGAAAAAATGTTGTTTGAATAATGGAATAAGATTTTTTTCTAATATAATATCAATTTTTATCTTTTCTTTCCAGTCTCATATTAAAACGAAAAAATTTTTAAATATTAAGATTAATCGGCTACCGGAGGAAAAAAAAATATATATAAAACAAAAATAAAAAAAAATAAAATAAAATTATTAGAAAATCAATAAATACAAAATCAAATAAAAAATAAAAAATAAAATATAATTTAATAATTGAAATAATTTTGTGAATATTTCCCAAAGTTTCAAACCAGGATTTGCTTAACAAATCAAAGAGAATAGGGTTGGCTACTTTTTGAAATTTATAATATTTTTTTGTTTATTTAGTTAAAATATCGAAAAATAATTGAAACTTATTTTTTCTTTTTTTTTAAAAACTTAAATTAAAAGAACTACAAGTGTTTAAATTTTTTAAAAGTTCAATATATATAGATATACTTTTAATGGAATTTCGGGTTAATGACGTCATCAACCCATAGTTTTAAAAACTTTTCTTAATTTTCTTCTTGCTCAATTTCGATTTAAAAATTCTAAAAAAAATGTTAAAATTCATTAAAAATCGAGTACTTTTAAAAAAATATATTTTCAAAGTACCGGTTGCCAACCCTATACTCACTTGCTTACAAAAAAATTTTCTTTAGCTCGATGTTTTAAATTGATTACAAGAATCTTATTCGATCACTGCTGTTTATGTTACTGAGCCTTTAATAAGTTTTCGATTTCTCAAATTGCTCAATAAGTAATTAATTAAAGTTTCCCGTTGGAATCATAACAATCAAATCTAACAATACTCCAATTAACCAAAAAAACAAAAAAATATATCTAATTTAAAGTGCAATTGCGACACAAGAAATCGATATCCAAGAAGCTTCGGGCCATTTCTCACGATTTTATTCTGGCGCACGTGTGCGGCTGATTGGAAACAATGGTTTTCGTTACCACGTGAAATAAAATAATTTTCTCATGCAAAATTCACCGGCCCATAAAAAAAAAAAAAAAGGAAGAAAAGAGCGGTAACGTTTACAAGATATTTTAATCGCTCGCGTGGGCATGAAATTGGCCCGATGTAAATCTGAAAAAGGCTCGAGTCGTTAATTATGAATGTATCGCGTGAGAGAGTCACGGTAGCTTGGTTTTGCGGTTACCCAGAAGAAGAAGAAAGAAAAAAAAAAATGAAAATGTCACCTGACGCGATTTTGGTCAAATTTTTAATACCGAAAAATTTGCAACGTAGATTTGTTTTCAACAATACAATCGAGCTTGAATTATGTGATTCTATTAAATGCAAGGGATGACGACTAAATCATTTAATTAAACCGCTTCCCTCGCATAAATTCGTTTACTAGAAATAATTGAAGCTCGCGAAGTTCGCACAGTCGCACGCAAAGCGTATAAATTAAATCCCGATACAAAGGAATCATTTCCGCGAGTTCATATTTGATCATACGGCGTAAATTAATCGGGATTTTTAAGCGACAAATTTTAATTAGCCTGGGGTTAGGGCTTTTCATCGGTTTTGTTAAAAACATTTTTTTATCAATAAAAAAAAGAATTGGACCGACGAGGATTCGAACTTGAGCGGACTCTTTTAGTCAGGTTTCATGCAAAATAAGGGCTAGGCTCTAATAACTTTTGATTTAGAACTATTTCGGAAGCTGATTTTAAATTAGGAATGGCTTTGTACTAAAAAGTTATAATTTTTTTTAGATTCTCATGCAGTTTGAACTTTTAAAGTACAATTTTTAAGACTTCTTTTTTATTTAAAAAGATCATTTTAACAGTTTGGAGCTTTTATTGTAAATTTGAACAATTACATTCAATAGTTTAATAAATTCTAACTCCAACTCACATTATCATCGAAATGTAAAAAAAAAAGATTATAAATCAAACCGTATTAAACCAAAGAGCTCTGATTCAACTAGATCATATCGATGGTCCCAGCGAAGAAAACCCTTAGCCCAAAATCTGCCACGAATAAATTTATAATGGGGGTACTTTTGGCGATTAAAATGTCTCGAAAATATTTTATTTATTATTTTCGCCTGCGGAAAAAAAATATTAAAATGACCTTTGCTATCATACCGATGATATGAAACGAGTAGTAAAAAAAAATTTTTCGACACACCAGCCCCGAATAAAATGACTCCTTACGATTTTTATAAACTGAAAATTTTCTGTCATTTTATTCGTGGCTGGTGTGCCGAAAAATTTTTTTTACTATAATATAGCATCGGTATGGTATCAAAGGTCATTTTAACATTTTCTGCAGCAAGCTAAAATAATAAATAATGTACTTTACAGACATTTTAATCGCCAAAAGTACCCCCATTGTAACTTCATTCGTGGCAGATTTTGAGCTAAGGTTTTTCTTTGCTGGAACCATTGATAAGTTAATACACCTTTCAGCTAACCATTAACAATAAAATGGTTATAAAAATTAACTCAGTGTTTACACTTTTCAATAATGTCTTGAAATTTCATAAAACCACCCACAGCAGCAACGAAATTCCTGCACCTGAGTGCGTCCTCGATCCTGTATAAGTGTAAGCCATGGGTGGTACTAAAAGGTCCCGGGGCTAAAGGAGCTCCTCGCAGATTTAGCTAGCCCACAGCCCACGGGGTGAAAAATGCTCCTCGGGTAACGGGTTCTCCTCTCCCGCGCGCTAACGGTTGCATTGGTACCCATCAACTTTCTCTTTATTGCCGCCCGGTCGAGGCCGACTGTGTATGTGTATGTACGCAGTGACAATTTGCTAATGGTTTTTTGCGCGTGTTTCCCGGAATAATGGCCCTTTTTCGGTCCTGCTACGACCCATTATGTAATTATCTGAATTGAGATGTTTTTTTCTTCTCCCCCCCCCCCCACTTTTTTTTATTTCTTTATGCCCCCATCGCCAATGGTGGTAGAGTACGGGCTGAGGTCGCGCGGTTTTGTTCGACGCGACGAGTGATCATTGTAAGTACCGATGCTTTTTTAACAATGACTGTGCGATAGTAATTTAGACTTCTAATTTTCTTTAAAATAATATTTAATCCGAGCCTGATACTTTTGATATTTACGAAAAACTCTAATGACCTTTTATACATTTATTTTATAAGTCTAACATCATTACTGATTTGTTAAATCTTGTCTTTCGTTGCAAAAACTTAGAATATTGGTTAATTTTTTGAGTTTTATGCACAGAAATTGAGAAAAAAAATTTTCATAAACTTTGGTCATTGTTGTCTTGTTTATTGTCTATGCTATGAAGGTAAGTTAAGTGACTAAAATATCCATTTTATGAATATTGGTAGCAAGTAGTATTCGAACCAATATGGCTTGGATCACCTGACCTACAATATGTCAGAAAGAAAGACACTTGTTTCCAGGGTAGAACAAGTGCCGTTTCTACAACACAACAAGTCCCTCCCGAAAAAAGTAGTACGTAAGCCACTGACCACATAAAATTTCCATCATTTTTATAGTTCTAGCGATCTCTACTATTTTTTTTATTTATTTTTTTTTTATTTAAATTGACATATCCATACAGCTTTACCGCACTCATTTTGAAAAATACATAATCAAAGAGAGAACCCAAAAATCAAAATCTCTCCGCAGCAAATGCCGCTACCGCAGCCATAACTCACAATAAAAGCCGGGGATAAATGAAAATTGATTAGAGTCCTCTCGGCTCAACTCAACTCGTTTTCACTTTCTCAAGCCTTCGGGCGTGCAGGTACAGCACGAATAAACAAAAGAGCAGCCGAGGCGTCGGTGGTCTCAAAAAAGAAGAAGAAGAAGTAGGAGGAGAATAAAAAGGAGGTAAAAAAGCTACGGAGCAGGTCCCAACTCGAGAGAGAGAGACCTGCAAACTGGTTCGACCTCCTCCCTCCCCCAACGGCTCTGGTGATACGAGCCGCGTCGAAGGCTTACGCTCCGGAGTTTCGAGTTTTTTTTAAGGAGACGCGAGGGCTCTTTTGTTCCTAATTGCGGGGAGAATGATGCTTTTTGATGCGTGCTGTTGTGGAAGTCTTTTTTTGTCACTGCGTTCGACGTAAATAAAGCGTGCTTCGAGTGTTGAACATTTTACGGTGCGCTACCGGGTGTGCAATTAAGTTTGATAAAAAATATTCGGGCTTAGGACGTAGAACGCGATGAAAAAATTTTTAGATTTAAAAATTTGGATTCATTTATGTTTGACCGACCATGAAAATTTACTGTTTATTTCATACTGTTTACGTACAAATTTTTAGTGAAACACCATTTTTTTTGGTACAATAATTGAAAAATTAAAAAATGTGGTACTATATTATGTGGTTAAATATTAATGATGGTTCGATTGATTGTGGGTTTACTTGATGTAGATCCATCTCAAAATTAGATTATTTAATTTATAATTAATGATGGTGTAAACATATTTATTACATGAAATTCTATTTTGAAAATAAAATTGTAAGTAAACGAGTTTAGCATTAATATACTATTTTAGTTCTTTTGACCACTCTCTGTCCTCAATAATATTATTTATAAAGTTTCTAAAAATATAAATTAATAAAGTAAAAAATGACTGGTTTTGGTAGTCTTGAATTTTTTTCGTAAATTAAAAGAATAAAAATTGTTATTTTTAAAACATTTGATTAATTAATTACGATTATAAATGCGTAATGAGAAATTGTTTCACAATTATTCATGTAAAATTTTACCCAAAAACATTGCATTTCGATATTTATAAAATAAAAATTATCTGTTGACGGTACGAAACTGAAATTTGTTTTCAAATTAATTTGAATCGAAAAGCAATTAATTAAGTTGAACGCTATTGAAATTAAATCTGATTATCGGGAACAATTGCTCGAGTCGTGAATAACATTAGCCTACATAAAGCGGTAATTATAAACATTATTTGAAGTCGAGCTTAAAATTTATGCACTTGAACAATCGATCTTACACCGATCAGAAAAAAAATTCTAGTGTCGAAACGAATACACTTAGTTTATTTACAATGCTTTCGTTCCGGTTCCCACGAAAACTCTAATTAACTTCAAAAATAGTAAAGCATCCACGGAATTTCAAAATCAAGATCGTAAAAAGTACCTCTCGAATTTTCATATCCACTCGTAGGGTTCAATTACCAAGAAGATCAAAAACCCGATGACCGCGCTGTATTGTCGAGAGCTGGTACACGCTCCTTGGAAGTGTTGAAAAATCCGGGCGCTTCGACAATACGAGTGGCCCCGCTGGGCGAGCTTCCTGCCAAAAATCCTACGTGGGAACTATCCTATGGTAATTGATGGACTCGGGCTTCTTTTTTTTTCGAGAGGAAAATTAATGTTCGAGTGTATTATCGTACAGTTGGGACTGGGATTATCATGTTTATGTAATTAACACTTTCTCGAACGGCTTCATTATCTTGAATTACAGTTATTAAATTGGGTGTTTAAATTCGAATTTTGATCTGATGAATGAATTGTCGTCCTGTAATGTTGTACCATAAGATACAATGTAATTTACACTGATAGACCTTTGATATTTTTTTATTAAATTGAAAAAAAAATTTTATGCTTCTTTCAGTAATATTTTAAAGGAAGGTGTAATTATCGATTGTATCAAGTTGAATCATTTTCAATTTTATGTTTTCAAACAAGCACTCATTTTTCATAACTCATACCCTTGACGATCATTAAACTTTACATCATTAAATCTTTAAGACTTCAATAGTTACTTATAATTAATGTCTATAACTAAATATTATCTCGTACGATCAATCTAAGAATAATTATTTTGTATTGAAAGTCGATGACCGAAAATATTGTCTGTACAGTTATTAATTTTTCTAAATTCTTTTAAAATTATAAAATTATATTATCAATAAAGTTTTTTGTTTAAACAACAACATGGATTATTTTAATCTCTGGAGCTGGTACTTGAAACAACTTTCCTTTAGTGGATGTTAATAAGTCGTAAGCCCTGAGTAAGTCAATTTTAGGTTAAGTACTCAAGTTATTAGCTTCCTCACCAACAAAAAGAAACTTTTCATTACTCGTAGAGTGGTACAATGAATTTCTGTGCACCTGGTAGTACGACTCATTAGACTTTTATTTTCTTCTCGAGATCAAAATTAATCACCGGACGAAATAAAATAAATCAATGAAAAACAAGTGTGCCAGCAGTGGTGGTAAAAAAACAAGAGTCAAGTCGAGACACACACACACACACACACACACACACGTAAGGTCCTAGACGAGGCGAGAATTAACGGCTGGCAGTGTCGAAACAATCGTTACGTTCGATCGAGCCCGAGCAGTGCGGAGCACGCGAGAAAGCCTGCAACGAGCAACGCTGGCCTGCTGCACCGAGTTCAATGATCCTCGACCGCGGCCCAGGCTGACTTACACCTGATATGCCTGGCAAGGAGCTTTTATTACCCCGGTTTGTTTTTCAATCGCGGGATCTCGGCAATAAATACCGTGAACTTGGGTTCGAAAAATTTTATTCTTTTTTTTAATGCTGCGAGAATCGTAAAAGAAAGTACAATTTTAAGTTCATCCAGATGAATTAGTATGACTCTTGTAAGAAACTTCACCGATGGTAACTTGGTATTAGAAGGTTTTAGTTTTACATTATTCGACGACTGATTTTGAGCACAGTTACATCTTTTTTGTTTACCTGTTGGTGAGCCTTGTAGGTCTTTATTACAGAAACTGGATGCATTAAACACGAAAAATCAACAACAATATTTATAAAAAACTGTGCTAAAAAATTTTAAAAATTTATTTATTTTCTGTTAATTGTTGCTAAGTTTGTTTCAAACGATCGATATTTAAATATTATCATAGAAAAGGGATTTTAAGAAACAATCAAAAGTTTTTATTAATTCCATGTCAATTTCCATACACCGTTTGAAAAAAAATAAATCAGGTTGAGTCAAAATATTATGATCTATCACAACAATCACTTTAAAATGATACAACTTCATACGCAATTTGTCCATGCACACAAATCTGGTTTGAAGTACAAATCAATCAATATCCCCACGCAAATCTGTAAGAAAATCATTTACACTAATGTTACAAGATTTAACTTTATCAATCAAACTAGATCTCGATCAAAACAAGACCGACCGATCGATATCTAAATCGCTCAATCCGGAACCACAAAAAAAAAACTTTACGCCAAAGAAGGCAACCATAACGCGTGCGAAAAACCTTTCTAGCCACCGAGTTTATTGCATCTAGATAGACCCACGGGTGTATCTTACACGTGTATCTCCGCGTAGCTACGCAGCGAAAAAGCCCCGACTATCGCGCCTCAGTACCCGCCCAAAAGCACTTTTTTCGGTGAAAACGGATTGATCGATCAAACGGTGGTAATCTTAATGGATTGCGAAAGACAGACATTAAATTTATCGAGCCCGCGCTCGCGGTCATAACGAGTTTTTACGAGTTCGCACGTTGTAGACACGTGAGTTTAATAACCATTCATATTCAAATGGAGACCCCGGCGCGCCACTTGGGAGGGGAAGGGGGGATTAGGCGAATAATAATTTAATCGATCAATTAGAAGGAAATATATTCAATTTATGTGTGGATTTTTACGTGTGTTTACAGCCCGTGGCAATTAACATCTCTTTTAGCACCGTTTTTTAAATTTATTGGAGCCTTTTTTTTTTTAGTAACGTTTGTATTGAATACAATAGTGTTTGATAAGGGTGCACGTAGCGCGTAGGATCTTATTTTGTAAGAATAAAGTTATGGATTTATCTGATAGTATTGTTTAACAAACTGCTTGGTTAAAGTTAAAACAAAACTTATTTATTTTTCTGATAAATTTTTGAAATGCGATTGTTAGTTCTAAGCATACGAAAAATAATATTTATTGGATCATGAAAATCAATTAACTTTGAGGTTATGTAATAAGCTATTTAACTCTAACTAAATGATATTCATAAGTCTTCGAAAATGATTGCAAGTGTCTGCAGCTTCTAGATAACACAGAAAAAGTCCTTCAAAAATCAATAACTATTGTTTGATCACATGAATCAACCAAGTTTGAGGTTATGTCATACAATCATATAAATCTGGAAGAAATCGTAATGTGAAAAAAGTAGACTACCTCTTAAGCTACATTCATGTTTTTTAAATTCTTCTTTCATTGACAGAACTTTTGGAGTGTCAAAAATAACCCAAAAAAAAAGTCTCAGACGTAAAGCAAAAAATATCTCATGAGATGAACTGACAATAATAGGAAAAAAAAGGGTTTGGTCTTCCCACAGCAATTTTTTGAATTCCGGAGGCAAGCCCGAGGCTGTAACAGCAGCAGCATCACACGCCCAGGAAAAAAAGGAGAGACGAAAAAGAAGAAGGACCGGCGGTAATTTTCTTTACCGGACCCTTCTTATCTCCCCCTCAATTTCGCGTTTTTGACTTTCGAGTTTTTATGCGTCCGAAAAATGTAGGTGTACGAAAAACGCAGATCACCGACTTAGATGTTTGTGGTGTTGGTCGACTTACATGTTTTAGTATTTCACACTTTGAACTTTCTTGAGAAAAAATGTATTTCTTAAAACGTTGAAAAAGAATTGAATTCAATCAAAACAATTGAAGTCATAGTTAACAAATTGTTTAAGAACTCAGATTATTTAAGTATCAAAATTCAAGTATGTTTCAATACTTACAGAAAAAAATGATTAGTTGATCAATAATAAAACTCCGCAGTAGATGCACAGTGCCAAGAAAATATATATATGCATGATTTAAAAAATCTTAAAAATGATCAATGATCAGGGAAATGATTCGACACGGAAAATCCGTTGTAGATGATCTAGAAATCCTGTATACTAAATTTTTTGTCCCTAAAAATAGTGATTTTTCACTATTTTGGAGTGATTTCAAGCTAACCTAACTCTGCCGATTCTCGAGACCTGAAAATCATCTGTTTTTCACCGGACACAAAAACCTGTCCGAGTATTAATTAATCGATCGGTACGGTAAGTCGATTTTTGTATCCGGCAAACAGTTAGCCTTCGATCTATCATCACGGTACATCGTCCTCGAGACTCGATTTCTCCGTGCTTCTTGTGTATAATAGCCACAAAACCTTTCTCCTTCCTCTACCTACATTTTTTTGTTCCTTTATTCTCATTTTCGTTTTCCTTTTGTTGCTCGATATCTTTGGCGCCGCGGCGCGCAGATGAACACCTTTTCCTTTGATCCTTGGGTTCCAAGAATCTCTCTTTTTTTTGTGTCTTTTGTGAAAAACCTTGTTTACATCGCGTCGGGTCAACAAATTTTTATATTTGGAAACTCGAACGGTTACTTTTTCACCGGAATTATGTAAGCTGAAAAGTGATACGTTCATGTAAAAATTACACACTTTCGGGGTTTCCACATGCTCTCTTACTCTTACCGCGCGGAGACAACTGATCACTGTGTTTTTCACAACACGACATTTTCTAATTACGAGGATTTACATGCTTGTTTTCGAACAATAACAAACTGCAAGTAAACCTAAACTTTTCGAATTATGCCACGTCTACACCGGTGGTTTAACCGCGTCTCGGATTAACTTTGTTTAAAGAATTTTGCAATGTTGCCGTTGGATTAAAGGACTAATTGTACATTAAAAATAGGAAATAATTTATAAGATTAAGATGTTTGCATCTTGAACTTCGATTCCAACGGCAACATTGCAAAATTCTTTAAACAAAGTTAAACCGAGACGCGGTTGAACCGCCAGTGTGTTGATTCCAAAACATAACAGTGAAGATTTGTTAAAGATCCGTTAAAGAAACATTAATTTGATAACCAGGCTGTGTTTACAGGCTTAATCAAGACTCGTTCTCACAAACTCGTAATAACCTCGCTCCCTCGCGATTACTCACTCAGATCAAAACATATTCAAACTAGCTCGGCGAAGAATACAACATTTTTTTCCCTTGTACGCAACGGTTAATTAACATCAGACACGTGTTGTACATCCGAAAAAGGGGGGAATGGAAGAAACTGCTAATTTTTGCTTCCCGCCCGCGTACTCGTTGTAAACAGACTGTACGATGCTGCGAGATAATTTATTAAAAGGGCTGGTTGAGCTAGTTTTCTGAAAAGCTTCCACTGAATTGACTATCTAATTAGTTGGTCACAGATTCTTCAAGTCTTTCCGAAATACCTCAAATTCTCGCAATAAAATTTATGTAAAAGCCTGAGAAAGTTGATTTTCTTGAAGGTCTTCAGTTCATTGACTAAATAATTAAATTAAGTTTTTCAGATTCGCGCAAATTTTCTTATACAGTTGTGATTCGATTGCATTGAAGTTCGATAAACGGTAAAACGTTGTCTTGAAATTTATGGGATGTTACTTTATCGCGAGATTATTAACCCTGGTTTTTTTTCCTCTCAGTGTCAAGATAAAAGTGTCGTGAATACACGAAATTTACGGTCTGTTAAATTCGCTTTCCGAGAAATTAAAAAAGAAAGTACAGTGATATCTTTATAAATGTATTTTAAATTTGGCAACTTTGGGCAAGTATTCTGTCAAATCGAATGAAATTCCATTATGTAAAAAACATCATTTGTTACTTTGTAAGTTTTTTACAAAACAGTCTGTTTCAAAAAAATTGTCTCAAGGTCGAATACCAAATGTATAATCCTTTGATTTATATTAGTTTCTGGTTACTATCTTGAAACTTCTGAGTGCATCTTATTATATCATAATTGTATAGATTCATTCATATCTTCTGACCATCAATCATCATAACAACACTAGGATTCTTGCGTTTTATTTAGCAATCTTGTTTTTAGTTTTCTTTTTTTATTTTTTTACATCGAAACTAAAGTACATTTTTTACATTTTTGTTTTCTCGCACTATAACAAATTTTTAAGCTAATAAAATTTTATATAATGTGAATTAGTTCAAGATGAAATTCTACAGTTTCATAAAATACAACTTTGTCGAACCGAAATTTCGGAAAGTTATAATCGAGTTCCTTCTACTATATGGTTGAATAAATTAATATCGCGATCCCATACGAGATCGCAGTTTCCCCGAGTTTGAATGAATTTCATTAAAATTTCACTCCATCTCAAAAAAAGTTTTCCAACTTTAAAGTTTTTTCAAAATGATCCACAAAAAATCTTGACTTCCAGCACGCCGGAATTTAGTTATTTCTCCCAGGATCTCGTTACCATGCCCCCTTATAATCGAATCTCAAAACTTCAAAAGAATTAAGGAGCCTTTAGCTTACTTTACTCGAGTGTCACTTCTTCCGCTCGTCAATCGCGGCAAAAACTTGCCGAAGAATAGAAAGCGCGGCCCTTTCGAGCGCGCACTAATAATACGCGCAAACCGGTGCGGTGACGTTATTTACAATATATGCACATACGCCGGGACCCCCACAATAAGCCATTGTGAGCCGCGTATAATGAAATATAGCCGCTTTGTAGTCGCGCGTTAAGTGTATTATATCCTTGCGAATTAAAACTAATAAATATCATTAATGTTTCTTTCGTTTGTTCTTCTTTTTTTTTTCTTGAATGTTATCGCACCCGGCTTATCAACTAATAATAAGTCTCTTTGCTCGTTCTTATCGTGATAAATTAGCCCTTGTGTATGGCGATTCGAAATAATTACTTTGGTGGTAGGGTGTGAGAAAGTCCGGGGTGAAAAATTTCACTCGTATATTGAGTAATTATAAAGTTTCTGGGGCTATTTTTGAATCACTGGATTGGATAGCAATAAGAGGTACAAGGATGTACGAAAATAAACTTTTTCTGATCAGAAAAGTACAGCGCCATCTAGAAGTGAGATAGCGACCTCTACTGGATCTTCCGCAACTGGTATCTTCCAATCAATTTTGTTTATCCAATAGTTTGGTTCAGTACAGGTGACTTCTGTAGTCTTATATTCCTTTCCGCAAATAAAAATTTCTAACTTCAAAAAATAATTTCTAACTTCCTCACCAAAAATAGGCAAGATCTAGTTTTTCATTGAGCTAACCAAGTGTTTTCAAACTTTATGTAAGTCCTGATGATATCGACCTTACATCACTTCGTGTATGAATGAAATTAAAATGTTGAAAGTCTTTTCCATCGAAACTGGTGTAATAAAATAAATTCGTTTTAGACATGGTAATGAAAAGAAAAGTCAATTTTTAGCACCTCTTCGTTTTATAGAAAGACGATAAAAGGGAAACGTGTTTAAAAAAAATTATAGATTAAAGGAAGATGATTTCAAATCAGGATTGAATGTTTCTCTTTTCATACTGAGCTTTCTCCAGAACCGATATAATTTTATTTTTTAACCCGATTTTTTTTACGAGGATTGTCTAATACAAGAATTTTCTAATTGTTAAAGTGAAAAATCACGTTATTACTGTGAGAACCATAAAAATACTATTATAAAATTGGTAGAAAAAAATAAAACAGTGAATGGTAAGTAAACAACAAGTGAAAACCAATTGTTTATAAATTTGACAAACTAGTGGTTAACTCAACTAGAAGAGTCTCTTGTTCTGCACCAATTCAATATCACTTATTTCTGGGACTGAAATACACTCTGTTAAATTGTAGAAAAGATGATCCATGTCTTCTGTTTCGAAATTTTATTTGTTTTGATAAGATTAGTGCACTTTGAAAAGTTTTATATAAATATTTCGATCGAAGCACATAAAAACGATACTTTTTGTCACGAAAAAAAAAAGGTTGTGAAACTCAGTCTACCTCTTGCCAACCTTTTCTTTCCTAACTTTTATTTTACACTTCCTCTCATTAAACCAAACAGAGAAAAAAATTCAATGAAATATTTAAACACGATATTAAATTTCTCTCCTTTTTTTTTGTTATCTCTGTCATAGAGGAAGAAGGTCGAGCAGGGAAAACCAGTGACTTACTTTCGACTGGAGGCTCGAGGGGCTGTTACATTTTTTTATTATAATATCTACCCGCGAGCAGTTGCGAAAGAGAAGCCAGCGTGTCGATTGAATATCTATGACGTGGTTAAATGTTTTATAACTGGATTTTATTTAAATTTTTCGTGATTGACGAGATCTAATTTGTCGAGCGGAAGGATTGCGAATTAAAATTTTTTTTTTTTTTTTTCTGCGTATCTCTCTTGAAACACGCGTGATTAGACTAATTTAGGCCGTTTATTCAAGCTTAATTAAGTGTCCATCATTCATTGCGGATGTTACGGTTTTGAATAATTATTCATAACTGAAAATCGTGACTCGCTAATTAGTCTAACGTTGCGTAAAGATATTTTTGGCAATTAATAATAAATTAATGTATAGTTTATAACTTCAAATTTTTAATCTTTTCATACTCAACAAACATCCGCATGTATGAAATCAAAAAGTAAACATACTAGGTAACTGAGAATAAATAGTGAGAATTTATTAATATTTTAACTAATTGATAATTGTGAGGACAGCCATAGGCTGATGAAAAATCTTTCTATGAAGATAATTAAGCAAATATTTTCGTGAAAAATGATTGGGCCAGCCAACATCCAAAACTATCGATTTCAAATGAAACCCGTAAAAATTTACAGGCCTAATCCGGTATGAAATTCAAATTCTGAATATTTTAGTTCTATAACTGAAGATCAGAAGTGTCGAAAACAAAGTATATAATTTTCTGAGCTAAGATCATTTGATGTAAGTTTGAGAAGAACTTCAGTGTCTAAGGTTCTACAACAAAGCCACAGTGCATTGTCAATCCACAAATACACCTCTAGATAAAATCCAATTAACCACCGGCATAACCGTGAATTAATTAACATATCGCGATAAGCAAACAACAAGATATTCCCCCGAAAAAACCATTTCCACGGAGAAGAAGAAGTAGAAGAAGGCGGCGGGAGAAGAAGAATATAAGACACTGCAGAGGAGGATGAAAAAGAAAACAGAACAGACGCGCGCTCGGCAATTAAGCGATAGCCCGGTGATTACGGCCTCCGAAATATCGCCTGAGGCTCCCGAAGTAGCACACACCGGCCGCTGGAATAAAAGTGTCCTGCAACCGGCTCGCCATATAAGGACGGTGCTCCTCGCGATAGTTGTTGCTGCTTCTTCTTTGCGGGGGAAAAACGGGTTCGTGAGCGAGCGAGCGGAGGAGAGGAGCAACGTGGCGAATCGGGGATGAGCCTGGAATAGTTGTATCTCTCTCTCGCTTTATGTGCCCTGTAATTATATTGATGGGATTTTCGAAAGCAATTTATGTGCTTAGGTATTTAAATTTATTTTTAATTCGCACGGATTTTTTTCTTTTTCAGTTGAATGAAGAAAGTTAGGTTAGGGTCGTAGGGTGACAAAACTAATTATTTTGTTATCTTGGGATTATGAGAAACTGTTTCCATGATAATTTACTTCAGCAGTTTTGGATAGGTTCAGATAGACATGAAATGTTGCAAAATTAATGAATGTTTAAAAATTAGGGCCAATTTTAAGTTTAGATAAAGAATAGTCAAATTGTGAGCAACTGTCATTGCTTTAAGACCAGTTTTTTGAGAATTTGAATGAAGTCAGGTAAGGATCCAAAAGGGGGTGATAATTTTACCAAAGGTACTATAATACTCGCTATAATTGCTATATAAGAACAGTTTTTGAGAGTTTAGGAATATTATAATCCCAGAACCACGATTATTTTGAGGTTATGAACTAAGTTTTTTGCATAAACATGTATAATCAGTTTAACCTGAGATATTTAATGTTCTTAAGAACTTATCTAACCAATTTGAAGTAGAAAAATGACATTTTGTTTAT
The DNA here is from genome assembly GCA_038277355.1 of Encarsia formosa. Taxonomy (NCBI): domain Eukaryota; kingdom Metazoa; phylum Arthropoda; class Insecta; order Hymenoptera; family Aphelinidae; genus Encarsia; species Encarsia formosa. The sequence goes on from CM076184.1 coordinate 21,370,307, forward strand.
TTTCTATGTTTTTAGATAATTCCAGGATTTTTGGAATTAAAGTTTTTGACAGGCAGCAGTTCAGCATTTTCCACCATCAATAATTGATTCAGGAACAACCCCCACTAAATTAACCATTCCCTGGGATTAAATATATTTTTTTCATGCAATCTATAAATCTCCGGTGTACAACAAAGCGTTGCATCGGTGAAAAAGAAGCTCATCAAGGTCATAAACAACAATATATATCGGGGGAGTAAGAAAAAATGAATAACCGATAAATCATCGAAGCCTGCAGCAGCAGCGAGCAAAAGGATTCTCAAAAACGATTACCCCAGCAGCGGAGCTCGCTCGCTCGCGTGTCTCTGGCTTCTTTTTTCCTCCTTCTAATTCTGCACAGCCTCGAAATATCATATTGACGCGAGCGAGCGAGCGGTTCAAACCCGCCCACAATCCAGCGTTTCGGATTCTTTTCGGCAAAACTCCTTTTATTCCTCCGGCGCTTGTGATGCGGATTAATTTTTTCGAACTGATTCCTTTTTTTTCCCTCTTCCTCTCGTTCCAGGGACTTCGATTCCTTTCCGATATTTTGGAATGAATTATAGGGATTTATGTTTGAATTGATTTGGGAGAAACTCGAGGTTTTTGCCAATTGGTTTAAACCGAGGCTGAAATGTCAGTAATGAGTGGTGGTTGAGATATTGTGAAAACCTTTTTTTAATGCTAAGTTTTACATGTATCTTTTCAGAAGGTATCTTCACAATGAACTTCAATCATCAATTAATATTCTGTAATGAGCAATCTTATATTCCTTAAGGTATTGTTAAGTGCGTACACCTTAGAAATTATCTTAGGTTTGATAAAAAAAGGACTTTGACAAATTTATAAGTAGTTCATGTGACTAATTTGTTTGTGATTTTTTTGTTATTCCAGTATACACAGCCCCTGGTTTGCTTCAACTGCGTCAATAAAAGCTTCGATCGAAGAAAAAAAAAGAAGCAGGTGTAACCGCTAATTTATCGCAAACACGATTTCCCAGTCATCAATCAACGTAGCCGACGAAATCAGATCAACTCCCAGGTTACTACCACAGTACTTACTAAAAGAACATCGTCCGCGTACCCGCTCGAGGAAGTGCGCGAAGGGCAAAAGACTTCCGTTGCGTGCGTCTCGGAGAAAAAAGAGAATGAAATTGCACATAATGAAGGGGGTGCGAGGGAAAAAACACCGCGGGTGTTGGAATGCCTCTGGGGGATTAAAAAAAAAAGAGCCCCACGGTGCAGGTGCGATATTTAAACGCAAACCTGACAAAGTGCGCCCAATAAATTCAAACCGGGGGGACGCCGAGCGGCCTTTCTTAATTAGTGTACGGGGGTTCCTAATGGACTCGAAAAAAAGATAATGCGGGGAAAACGGTGATTTCCCTGGATTGATTAAGCCATTATGTCCGTTTGTCTTGGAGATTGTTTTAGGCTCAAAGAGTTTATTCGCAATGATGATCGATGAATTTGATTTGGAAATATTTTTTTTTCAATAGTCATTTATTTATGTTAATAGTTTATTTATATCAATTAACGAAAAGAATTTTTGTTATTAATACGAATAAAATATGAAACATCAGAATCATAATGAAATAGTTAGTATGGCAACTTCAATGTACTCTATTTCCCTCTGAAAAATAACACAACTGAAGTGTTTCATATAAACAATTTCAGTACTTATCATTTAAAAAATTAAAAAAAATTATTCAAGATAATTAAAAATCTATTAAATATATTCTATAGTCGTCGTATTAAATTTATTCATTTCGATGATTGATATAATTCATCATTTTAACTGTATATCATTATTTTCATATGTAAGATATAAATAATTTTTAAATGTTTTATATGTTTAAACTATATAAATAATTAGTATTACTAAAACACTAAAAATATGAAGAATTTCATAGTTCCTTACTCAATTAACATGAATTCCAATGCACGTTTAAAAATTTTGGGGCTAAATGAACAACAAAAAACGGTTCTCATTTTCACCGACTGGCTCATCGAAACCAGGAGCCAGCAGTCCAAAAAAAAAAAAAAAAATTAATTTTTCTCGCTTATTTTTCAGGGGCCCGGCACACCTGACGCCGTATAATGTCCGGTCCTAACGATCGCTCGTTAAAAACGTAGAGAGAAAAAGGCCGCCTCGTGGAAGAATAAAGAAGAAGAAGACGGAGAAGCAGAAGAGTAGGAGTAGTAGTCGGAGTAGGGGGGAAAGCGGCATACCTGTTAGCTATTTTTTCGGGGTGCAGGTTTTTTTTTTTTTTCAAAATAACCACAACCCGGGGAGAATCAGTTGGGAGTAAAAATCAAGGGGTTGGTGGGGGGTACTACACACCTGTGCCTAGCATGACGTAGAGACAATCGTTACCTTGCAGCTTCTTCTCGGTCTCCCAGAACTTCTGCAGCTCGGTGAAGTACTTGTCCAAGATGAAGACCTTGGATAGGCCCAGGGTGGCCATGGTACCTTTCCATTCACCACCTGAACTAGCCCTCGCACTTGTTCACCAGGCACAACATTTTCATCATTTATAAACTCTCTCCAAGGGGGTTTGTTTGGGGAGACACTCGCGCGCACGGGTATACTGGGAAAAACACACAGGTTTACGCGATGGCTCTTTGGCGAGAGGCCGCGTCGAACTGGGCGTCGGGGAGGCGAGAGGCCCGCGGGCCCCGAGCTGAGGAGCGAGCGAGATGGAGCTACTCTCTCGGTCGGTCGGGGGCCTTGCCCCGTGCAACCAGCAAAGAGGAGTGGGGGGGGGGGCCATACCGCCCGCTGACGAGATCTCGCGGTGAACGGATGCTGCCCGCTCGCCCTTGCTGCAGCGAGAATATCGCGTTTAAAACTCTATGCGCGGCAGGTTCAGCGCAGGACTTTTGAATTTCCCGCCGGAGATTGGAGCAGAAGAAGGTTTTTTTACTGCGCTATATGTACCTTCAATCACTGTATTGTTTCAATTTATTGTTATTTTGATGAACCGCAAATGAGTATATCGACGGTCCCAGCGAAGAAAAACCTTAGTCGAAAATCAGCAGATTTGAAATCACCAATAAGGGGCTGAAATGAATAAAAAAATCGAAAAAAATTAAAAATCTCATTTATTAGGTAATGATTTATGAAGATTCCAGAATTTTTCCGATTTTTTAATTCATGTCAGCCTCTCATTGGTCATTTCAAATCTGCTGATTTTCGACTAAGGTTTTTTTTCGCTGGGACCATCGATGTACACCAGCCGGACACCATATCGTTCCAAGGTTTGAATTAGGCGCTCGAAATTTGACCGTCAACCCAAAGTTTTTGCTAAAGTGCCAACCTTTGGGACGGGTAAAAAATTATTTTTCATAAAGTAGGGTTAGAGAGTCGATGTCAATGATCAACATTGATTTATTTCAGACTTGTCAAGCTTTTTATTGAAAAAATTAATGATTGATCGCTGCGGTCTACTTGTTTTGAATGTGTGCCGTATTTAAAAAATCTAATATAAATTATTTTTAAAATTTTATCCATTTACAAAAACCTTCTCTCAAAATGAAAGTAAAATATTAAAAACAATTATGTAATTACGTAATAATAGTTATTCAACAAAAAAGTATGGTTAGGTAGTTGATGTCAATGATCAACATTGATTTATTTCTGACGTTGATCATTGACATCGACTCTCTAACCCTACTTTATGAAAAATAATTTTTTACCCGTCCCACGGTGGACGGGCCGTCCCAAAGGTTGGCACTTTTGCAAAAACTTTGGGATGACGGTCATATTTCGAGCGCCTTATTCAAACCTCGGAACGATATGGTGTCCGGCTGGTGTACCTAGATTTTCGGATTATGTAGGGAATTTTAGTTCGTTACCCTTTGTGGACTCGTGTGAGAAATGGTCTGACTTTTTAAAGGGTATATTTGCATTAAAAAAATATATTATTTTTCCAAATATATGAATAAAAAAATAAATTGTGACCTTTGGGAAATATAATAAAATAAAATAGAAATGAATTCCCTTCGGTAAGGTTCAAGGTAAAGAGAAGAAGTTACGAGACTTAAAGTAAGTATAACTACTAATAATATTTTACTAGGGATAAGAAATGCAAGAGGAAACAATATTAGAAAACGAAATAAAAAAATTAATCTTTAACAACTTAATGCTTAACGTGAAACTTGTCACTTCCTTCTTTTCTAGCATACTTCAATTGACTCTGCAAGAAATTTTGATTATAAAAATTTCATTTTACAAAAAATGTAAATGCTTCTGCAATCTAAACGTGACCTTTTTGCTCCAATTTTTGAATACAGTTACAACCAACAAAACATCAAATTTCAACCAGGATTAAAATACAAGATTTCAATATACTTCACATAGATAATCGGTCTTTGAACCCTCTTGACAAATGCACTTCTTAGAAGAGGCTTTTTCAATCCAAAGTGAGTGACTACTTTTCGTCAATGCGTTGTTTCGCAATGCAGGGACCACTAAGCCGGATTATATATGCAGGGAAGAGCCTTGCGGGCGGCGCACTTTCGATTTGTTCTCCGGTGCAGTGCACCGGGCACGAATGGGGAGATATACGTCATTATGTAACGAATTTGTGGGTGCGATTGAATTTTCCAGTTTGAATACTGGAGCCAGGTGTGCAACGATAAGTCGCAAGATTGCACTATCATTGTTTGCGCTCAGAAAAATATTAATTGGGGGATATGAGAGGAAAAATTGTTACTTTGTAAACCGTATCCCACAGAAGATAGACAATAGTTTTCATGAAAGCAGTCGAAAGGTTTAAAGAATGAAAAATAGTTATTTGAAAAAAAGCTTAATTTTTTACCAACCGAGCATTCTTGATGCCCTTAACCCTAGATGTAAATAAACATTATTGAAAGCTAAAAAACTGATTTTAATTTAAACTTTAAACAAAGTGTTCTGTTTTACCAGTTGAGCCTTCTTTACATTCATAGAGACAAAAAATGGTTTTTATTCTTGACAGTGATCAACTAATTTTTCTTAAAAACTACTGATTTTTATCTAAATAAAATTTTATTTAACGAAAACAAGGTTTACTGTTTTACCGACAAAGCTTTTTTCAGGCCCTTAATTATAATAACACGCAACAATTAAAAATTCGATTTTAAAATTAAAATTACAAGAAAATTACGTTTTTATTACTGCAAAATGTTACCAAAGTCCAGTAGGTCAACATTTTTGAAAGACCGCGTATTCAGCGCCAGGGTCGGATCCACCCAGCTCCCTTTGCACCTTATAATTTTGATTTATAGCCCGCGCGAGGATGCCCAGAGATCGGCGCTGCAGCGTAAACAATGCGCCCTTTCTCCTCTTTTATCTCCCGCGATATTTTTCTTTGCGGTGTACGCGGCGCGGGCTCGGGGGCAGGTTAATAATACCGCGCATCGTCTTTTCCATTAGCGGGGTTGGCTGGCTGGACTCGCTCCCTTTTTTTTTTACCTTCCTTCCTTTTTCCGAGCTCCGAGGTTCCATTATCCTCTCCTGGGAGGATTTTTCCTTCGGATAACTGCGCGTAAATAATGCAAAGCTGATATACTTCGTCGCTCTTGTACGTAATGTGCTTATGGTTTTGTTGTTACGTAAGTGTAAGAGGATTAAAGAGGTCTCACTCTTTTTATTCTTTTTTTTAATTCTTTTGAGAGGCTTATTTTGCCGTTAACATGATACGGTGCGATTTATTCGAGAGGGGGAAAGGACTGATTAATGGGCATTTGTAATGTTATCTTTTCAATAATAAACAATGTTTTTGTTTGGTCTATGAGTGATCGATCACAACTCACAGTTTTAAGAAGAGGAATTTTTCAGGCTGCTCTCATGAGAAAAGTTTAACAAACCGAAGACCGTGATATCTTTTTTAAAAAACTTATTGCTAATCGATCGCGATTTTCATTTTTAAAATCAAGAAATACTTTTCAATATTCTGGTAAAAAATTTTAAAAAGCTGCTCAGCTCGCGAAATCGTTTATCGGAAAAACCGCAGATACGAGTACCCCGTGAAAGACGATACACTTCGCGAAAATTTCGGTTAAAGAAATATTACCTGGGCTGCAGAGTACTAAAGGACACACGGCGCGAAGAGTTATTTTTCACCGCCCGACTCACGATAGATTTTCATAATGAAAGTTCCAAATAGAATAACGGAAAAGTGTGACTCGCTTTATTTTCAACCCACGCTCAAAATTATTCCCTTTATTTTTCTGAGCCAAGAGCCAAAGGGTCCCCCGTCTTCTTATCTCTCGAGCGGTTCTCCGACACCCGCCGTATACATTAAAACCTTTCTCCGCACAAAAACACCCGAGAGAGAGAGAATGAAAAAAAAAGGGAAAGAGGGGGAAGAGGTGCAGGAGGGAGTTGAAAAAAAAATTAGAGGATGCAGCGGAAAACCGGTTTGCGGCGCGCGAGAGACTGCACCAGCTAAGAAAGCGGGGAGGATTTTTAGTTGCGGGTGCAAGAATGCAGCGGTCCTCTTTTCTCGAAAATGTAGGTGAGATTTCGATATTTTTTTTAATTATTCGCGTTGGGATTTTAAATAATGACTTAATTGAGTTGGATGGAAAATGAAAATATGTAAAAAATAATATGATTCAAAACATGGTAGAGTTGGAAATAAAAAAAATTTTTATGAATGGATTCTGGATTGTGAATGGTTTTTTATTGTTTATGTTTTTAAAGGATCACAGAGCAATGTAGGATCGGTAAAAAAGAAACCTGCTAGAAAGGTGATATGCGTCATGTAGTTCCATCTATGAGAGGACTCGGAAACTAGCCAACGTGGGGCCTGAGGCCCCGGAGAATCTCTATCTTACCGACCATCGACTTAAGATTTTCAAAATAAGATAAAAAAAAAAATTTTTTATATCAAAATTTTCAGAACGTACATTTTTGATTTTAAAAATACTAAGTAAATTTTATATTTTATACAATTTTACAAAAAAAATAACTATTGTCTTTGTGTCAAAAAATGTTGTTATAAAATCTTTACCATATCGACTCATTTTATCATGTATTTACATAATAGAATTGTTATAAACTGTAAGCACTCGTTTTTGTGTTCCATTTCTAAAATTTGTAACGATATTAGAGTAAAGTAGCCAGAAATTGAAATTGAAAATTTCATAATCAGATATTCATTATATAATTTATCTTAATTTCGACGTTTAACTACCATTATGAGTATTTTTAGGAGAATTAAGCAAAATTTTCATTCAAAAAACACCAGTCTGCTTTCAAGGCAACAAAAAAAAAAAATTGATTAACGTGTAGAAAATTGGTATCTTTCGAAGTCGGCAATCACGCCCAAATAAAATTCGAATTCATCGCAATTGCCAACGTTTTCTTATATCCCTCGGATCATCACTCTTAAACCAAACAATGACAACGAACGTCCCCGAGTTAGAATTCACCGGTTTTCAGGGGGTACAAAAACAATGATAGAAAAAAAAAAAGAAGCGAATGCACCTCTCGAAACCCGTTCTTCCAAGGATCAAGGGAAGACCGAGATAAAAGGGCCGCTCGAAGGTTGCCGCTCACATGTGTCGTGTGGGTGACGAATGTACACTCGTCCTCCTTTGACTCGCCGTGATTTTCGATGTGTGGGTTTTTCTTTTTTTCATCTCTCTCTCGCTCTCTCGGTTCCCCGGGAATGGCTTTTTACCCAACATGGGAGGGGAATTCGTTTTCATGATTATTCCCTCCAATTGATTCGTATGGGATTTCGTCTTTGCGAGACTGCCCCTCTCATCCCTTTTTTCGAGGTATGTTTCATGCATGAGATCTATGAAAAAAAGGGAGTCATAAAGTTTTATAGATGATGAAAGAACGTTGAGTGTCATAAATTAGTAATAATCCGGCTAATCGTGTATAGAAAAAAGTTTGATTCCATGGGCATGATGAATACCGGAGGAACGCTAAAAAATCCCAGGATTTCTTTGCGAGGTTGGTAGTAGACAAAAAGTGCAGTTACAATTGGTAACACTGCTTGAAAAATTTTTTTTTCTGAATAATATACCTCGTCATGACTGTTATATACTTCAAAACCATTAAAACAACAGTACATTCAGGAAGTTTTAAAATTATATGTATATTTTTGCTAGTACATAGAAAATAATATGTTATGATTGTTATTGTAGTTCGTCTGGTGAATAAAAAAAAAAACTAAATAATTTTAAATATAATATTAATAAATAAATGAAGTTGGATTGGAAAGGATCTCATGGAATTATTAGTAAATGAATGATTTCAATAAAAATTTCATCAAAAATTATAGTAAGAAATTTTTAATAAAAATTCTAGGTATGAAAATTAATTGTAAATTATTCAATTATTATAAAAAATCGAGTATTTGAAAATGATTGCTATCAATAGTTGTTGTGTAAATTATTTGCTATAGCATTTACTTCTAGTCAATAATTAATTAATCATTACTTAATAGTATTTTTTAAACGACTCAACTTTAATCAAAACTAAAAGCAAACATTTTATAATAAAAATTTAAGGTCGCTAAAACAAAACATCAATTCGAACATTAAATCGGTCCATAATCACTCGTAGGAACAGAAACTACTTCATAGAACAGATGCTCGAAGGAAAAAGGCTGAGATGAAAAGTGCGCTTAGGTCTAATGGCGCCACGAAGCCCGCGAGCGACTAAATCATATGCGAATCGCTCTCTTCTTCTATCTCCCACGCGCTGGGTTAGTTCGTGCTGTATGTTTATAAATCCTCCGCGGGTCGCTCGCGGCCGGCAGAAGAGATGTTTACGGAGCTCGCGGACTTGCACGCATCCTTCCTTGAGATTCCCGGAAATCATGATGCGGGGGCGAGGAGTTCGTGAATATGTTAATCGAAGAGAGAAAATCTTGATTTAATGTGAGATCATTAGATTTTTTTTCAAGATGATCAATAGGAAACCTATAAATTCTATGTCTATAATGCGCATGCGATACGGCGTTGAAATTTTTTTTTTGCTGGCTGGTCTTTTCAAACTTACGGGTATGAAGTGAAAAAAATACGAGATCTGTTGGTTTTTTGTAAGTCTGAATTTAAGAATTATTTTCATCGGTTTTTCTTCAAAATTTCTACTGCGCCCAGGTATCTACAGACCGAACAAAGTCAAACATAAAAGTCTGTCTCATCGAAAAATCGAAGCACTTGAACATACCTAAGACTTACTGGGGGATGATAAAATTATATGGTTTATTATTTATTTCATAATATTATTCATTTATCGACATTATTATTTATTTCATTATAAGATCAGGTTTTTTTAGAATTCATTTTTATCAATTTTTATACATAAAAAATTTTCAGTTTTGTATTAATTTGAACAATTGAAATTTTTATACATGTATTTTAATTTTAATTTAACACAAATTTTGAAATTAGCTGTAAAAATTTATTTTTTTTTTTAAAGTACTGGTTACATAAAAGATCTAAATATTTTTATTGTTACAAAGACCGAGGAGTTGCGCACTTAGTAAGTTTAAAAAAATCCTATTCTAAACCTCTTGTTCTCTTCGGAAAATTTTTCAGAATTTTCTATACATATTCCATTCTCGCTCGCTTTTTTTCAAAGCAGGATAAGGTCCAAGGAATATAATTTCGGCGAGGTTTCCAGACAGCTTTAAAGGAGGATGAGGTCCAAGGAAAATAATTTCAGCAAGGTTTCCAAACAGCTTTAAAGGTGGATGAGGTCCAAGGAAAATGATTTTGACAAGGTTTTCAAACAGCTAATCCATTCTCTCTCGCTTTTTTCGAAGGAGGATGAGGTCTAAGGAAAATGATTTTGGCAAGGTTTTCAAACGGCTATTCCATTCTCCCTCGCTTTTTTCGAGGGATGATGAGGTCCAAGGAAAATGATTTCGGCAAGGTTTCCAAACAGCTACATAGAATATTTCCTAACTAACAAATAAACTAGAGATGCCATTCTTATGGATTCTGGGCCAGTATTAATACTTTACAAGTTTTTTAAAATATTGTCTAGTCATTAATAGTTTTTTTTTAATACTTTTAGTTTTTCGAGACATTTTATAGTTTGCTTTCATTTTCAAACAAGACCGTATACTTTATCTCTTGGCAGGGACATTATCAATCCAAATAAAGACTATAAAATAAACGAATGAACAAATTGGGAAAATATAGGGATAAATAATCAAGGTATTAATTTAAAAATACTTTCAATAAATCAGTTTAGTCTGTGCACGAAATTTTCAACTACAACCGTAACTTAAATAAACTTTTGATGATCTTTAGCAAATGTTGGCTTCAAATTTAAAAGATTCTGACAGCATAAAGAAAATTTTTTCAGTTCTGAATGAAAATCATTTCCAGAATAGATCAGCCAGTAGCAACAGAATTTTAAAAATTAATAAGCTCATTTATAAGTAAGTAAGTGGACAAATTGTAAGTTATCTGCAAAAGGATAAAAATTTGTCTTTCAAAATTTTGTTTTACCTTTTTTTGTAACGTGAAATAAGTCAATGTGCCAATTAAATATCTTTTGAACCACACAGAAACAAAACAAAAAACATTGACCGAAACTGAACTTTGAATTCACTCGAAAAAAAAAACCTTGCGCACACCAGTTTACAAAACGAATAAATACAAACACTCAATTAAGCGAGATTACGTACGGGTAGTGGGTATTAAACCCGGGATGAAAAAAAGACCAGGAAGAAACGAGCGCGAGTGAGAAGTACATTAATAAATGCATGACTAATGCGCATCCCGAATCCTCTTAACGTCAGCTAAACTTCCGGTCAAACAAACATCGGCTCATTAAAAAAAAGAAGGAGGAAGGGGGGCACTTCGGGTAATTACTCCCAACACCCCGCTCCATAAATCCTCTCTCCTTCGATTCGTAATATAACGAGCTGGCAAAGTCAGATTTCCGCCCCGTGGATCATAAAAAAAAGGGGATGCGCTTGATTTATAACCGCCCTTTAATGTCACCTGGCACACGCGCAGCGGTAGCCGCGGCGTACTTTTATTTTTCGAAAATTTCAATTGCCCCCGCGTCTGAGCTCCTGGCAATTCAATACTGATCTATGCTCGTATCACTGTTATTTTATGGTTCCAATTACGAGAGGACCTTTTTTTTCCCCTCGTAATCACATGATGATTCGCGGTAAATTAACTCTGTCTGTGAGGGTGAAAATTAAATTAACTTTTTTTAAACATAGTTTTATTTTTGTATAAAAAATTAATTTGAGAAAACTTTGCACTCAGAGAAAGGTTTGATTGGGTCAACAATATATTGTAACATCTAAGATGCCATAGTTGATATAGAGACAATGATGCACATTGTAGCAGTAACAATATCATGGTAGCGCTTACTAAATGCGTATTAAGGGTTAACATGTTTCTAGTTACACTGGTATAGCACAACTTAATTTTAAAAAATTTCTTTTTTGTGATTTTGATATAATTAATTTATTTAATGAATAGTTTTAATCTTAAAAATATACAAATGATTATAAAAATCACAATATTTAAGAAATAATGACTTCAATTTTAAAATTTTAAAAATTAGCTAGGTTAGGTTAGATTGGCTTTGCTAGTCGCAACAATATGTATTATTATCCTTACTATACATATTGTAACTGCTACAATGTTTCGACTATTGAGGGAACAAATAATATTTAATTGGTCCAATCAAATCTTTCTCTGAGTGTGGATAACAAAAATTGTTTCAATGAAAAAAATTAATAAAATCGCTGATTTTTCGTCTCTTGGACGATAAAAAAAAAATCTCCAAGAAATTACAGCTTAGCCCGAGTCATCCTGGTTTTTCACGCACGAATGACGATTAACTCTGAAGACAAAAAATTACTGCTTCGTTCCGTACAAGAATGCGCGCCAGATTTTTTAAATGAAAGTTTCGTGCAAGGGAACTTTAAATTCCTTAAAACACAAAATGGATGATAATTTCAAAAATTCATTTTAGTTTATAACAAACTTTTACAATCATAAAGTACAAATATTTTATAATGATTTATTTTTCATGAGTATAAATGAAATATTAAATTTGGTTTCTTTTACGAGATGCTACGTTAGTATAAAATTAATACAGCTCAGAGTCATTGAAATCAATGAATTTTCAAACTTTATAGTTGTTATCCCAGAGCAACTACTGATTTTATTTGTGTTATTTAAACTATATTAAAAGTTATCGTATTTCATTGATGTACGAGAATAGTCTCAAAAGTAAGTTTTCCTAGCCCACGAAAAAAAATAAAAACAGCTACTCAGTTTATTGGAGTAGGGAAACTTACTTTTGAGACGCCCCTCGTATTTAGTTCATTTTTTTTTTTAAATGTGTTTTAATTGCCCAAAAACTTCACTCCAGTTTTTTAGGCTCTCAGATGAGCTAATTAAGACCATTTTTTTAAATTTTATTCTTTGAAATATAATTCAGTTTACAATCATTAAAAAAATGAACAAATATTTATTTAAAAAAGTAAATCGAAATTAGTAATTCAAGCGTCACCGCATCGTCCAGCACTTCTTTTGTGTGCGTTCGGCTGTTAAAAATGAAGCGGTTGGATGCAAATTTGTGCGCAAACCGATTCGCCCAACAGTCGAAGAGCTCGAAATTTCGAGTTTATTTAACGATTCTTTTTTTTTTTTTTTATATTTTGGTCATAGGGGGGCTTGTTTTGTTTGCTCTGGCAAGAGAGTTTGATTGTTTGAGGTTTGTTTTGCGAGAGAAATAGTTTTTCGCACGGCAAAGGGAGCTTTTAATGAAATACTCGCCTTTTTTTCATGGGTCTGTTATGGCCATGAGTTTTCTTTTTTTTTTTTTTTTGGTAAAAATTTATTTGTTTGCGATCGACCGAAAGGACTGTCGAAAATTTTTTTCTTTCTTTATTTAAATTATCGTATAATTTTTTTATTTATTTGAATGGTCGATAGCGCTATTGAACGGAAATTATAGGAGAAATTTTTTTTTTGTGAAAATTAAATTAAAAACTTTACTCATGAAGTAATCAAATCTTGACTTTTAAAAATCTTTTTTATTAATTTACAAAAAAAACCGTGACATATGTTTTGCTACCCAATAGCTTCCTCAGACGAGGTTTCATGAAGCAGTCACAGTTCTTTTTGTAAATTAATAAAAAAAGATTTTTAAAAGGCAAGATTTGATTACTTCATGAGTAAAGTTTTTAATTTAATTTTCTTCAAAATTAATTTTAATCTTCATCAAGTGGAAGCCACATCAACTGATAATTTGAAAATCATAGGGTATGGAATAAATATCTTAGCGTAAAAATCAAACGACAGAAAATTTTACGTACGTTTTATTCTAAATTTTTAATTTCGTCGCAAAAAATTTTTATTAACAAGCAAGTTGCAGTGGAGCACCGTCCATAAATTAATTCTCTTACTAATTTAATTTGATAAAAGTCGATAAAATCAGGGAACAAAGCAAAAATTCGTTAATTAATAATCTTAACGGAATATTTTGATCTCGGGCAGGAACTAAATTCGTTCACAATTAATCCCTCTCCATTAGCAAATATTTATGCCCTTCGAAACGTATATCCTACGCGTGTTGAATTTTCATCCAATAAATTTACTCACCCGAACACCCGGGAATTTTTTTTTATCTTCTTTAAATTCATAATCTCCTTTTAATTACGAGCCAGAGATCGAGTCGTTACTTATCGAATTTTCTCTCAAATGTTGTCGGGTTTTAATCCGGGCGCACGTTTTTAATTAGTTCGGGGAGAATCAATCGTCATTATATTGTTCGCTCGCTAAAGCTTCGCAAAAAAAAAAGGAAAAAAATTTACAGCGAATGTTTGGCACATAAAGTGATGCCGGGTAATCGATTTTGCACATTTTACACGAGCTTCAGCTTGTTTATCTTTTTGCCTACTCTTCACATTTTTGAACGAGCAGTTGTATGCAAAAATAATTCTTTTTTTTTATTCACTGAAACGCGGAAAATTTAATTAGTAGTATACTATGGCACGCATCAGTCTGTACTAATTACATAATTTAAAAAATGAAAGAAAATTTGTAATAATTTTTATGAAAAATTAAAAAATTAGTACGAATTGAATTTTTTTATCAACTTATTGAACGACTAAAAATTATTATATTGACGATTTATAAGTACATTTTTACACTACTAAACAATCTATACAATTTAAGATTTGCGCTTATTTATTTGGAATCGATAACTTTTTTGAATTAATTACTAAAAAAATTTCCAATTTATTTCACGAATCAAGGTTATAAAATTCTCGTAGTTTACAAAATTAGTGTTTTAAAATAAAAATTGAACAAAAACCAATTATGACAGAAGAATTTGTTTTTTTATTTGGAATTAATATAAGAATAAAAAATATTCAAAGGAACTCAAAGCTAGTCGATCTCGGTCATTTGACGTAATTCTCAGTCCAAAAGTGTAATTATTATTTTTATTATTAAATCATTATGTATACTGGATAAATTGTGTTGAATGAAATTGTATTTTTCATTCATTTTGCATAGTATTTCTTGATTTTATGTACTATAGGTTTCAGCGTATTTTAGGCCTCGAAAGTAATTATAATTAATCTTGCAAGTCTAAACATTAGGTATTGTCTAATTTTTATTTTTTTAAACATAAAATGAAAATAAATTTTAATCCAAAAAAAGATAAGTTTTTTAATTATTAATCGAAAAATTTACTTAGCGTCCCTACATTTCGAGATCAAAAGTTACCTATCGGAGAGTTTGATTCAAAGAAGGTTGTTTTAAAAATATTTATAGAACAAAAAAAAAGAGCCCTTTTGCTCATTCCCGCCCTTTCGAGCCCCTGGCAATCAAACAGTGCTTGCGCGTACCGATAACTCAACTTCACACCACACGAACGTACAATTATCAGTCGTGGAGAGGCGCGATTGTTAATTATTGCACCATTGTTGTGGCTTTAAGCCGACTTAATTAATGCAGTGGGTACGGATGCGATAGGCTCGATCTACAACCGGAAGAGACGTTTTTTTTCTTTCTTTCTTATTTATCTTAAACCGTAAAGAAAAAAAACATCCTTTTTTGGAAAGAGAATTTGAGAATAGAACGAGGACAATTTTTTTACAAGTTTTTGACCAATCAGATTTTTTTCAGTTTAAAACTCAGTTTCAAGGTATCTGATTGCATTTTACTTGAAAAACTTTTGATGATGGTATTATTTCTAGTTTAAAAAAAAAGCAATTTACTGTGTTCTTTCAAACATATTTTATAATTTACATAGTTTGAATTTCAGCACATTTCTATACTTTATTTTTAATTTTAAGAAACGTAGCAATAGCATTTTTTATTACTACAGTAATATCCCATTGTATTTTCACAGAAGCTTTTGCATTGTTTTAATTCTTTGTCACTTTCATCGCACTCTGGCCGAAGAACTAATGTATGACCTATTAAAAAAAAATTCGTATATTTTTGAGAAATTTAAAAGTTATTTACATAAATAAGGTAGTATTTATCTTACCTAAAGCCATAGAAATGAATATGCCGATAAAAATAATAATCAACCTCATGGTTTTCTTTTAACTAGGGTCAAAGCAAAATGAAAAATCACTTGCTGTAGGTAAAACGACAAGTCGTTGCTTACTAGAAAAATTAAAGATTTTAACTTTCTGCACAAAATTAAAAAAAAATTTTTAAGTACAAAGTCAGTTTTTTTATGTGCAAATATTTTATTAGCAGGATAAACTTTGTCAAAGTAGAAACCAGTATTTTTTTTGTTTGAAAAATTTTAGGCATTTTTAAAAATTTACATATGCATTTAAAAAACAGAAAGCTTGCATATTTTTGAATTTGTGATTATATTTTGAAAAAAATCAACGTTCTCTTCATTGCTAGTAGAAGTTTTTTTTTACTTCAACAAATATCATTCGAAATCCAAATATAAAGAATCAACAATTTATTAAATTATTTTTGTAGTCTGTGGAAACAAATTTAATAAAATATAATGAATACTCCTAACAAAACTTGTTTTATGTTCTCCTCAATTTTGAACTTGAGAGAATCTTCGATTTTAATTTTATTAGAGACTCAAAATGATTTTCTATCTTACTTCATGAAATTGTAACAAAATTTGATTAGAAAATTTTAAAAAATATAGTAAAAAATAACTTAGATTTTTACTTTCAAGTAATAATGTGGCGGTTGGATGTCCAATGACACAGAGTATTTCGAGGTCATAAAAAAACTTTATTGACATTAAATTATTAAAAAGCGTAAGTACGATTTGCAAGCTCTGATTGAGCTTTCTTCTCATTTAATATTGTAATTTTCATGACTCTCATAAAAAATCAAGCTCTACATACTTCACTAACTTAAGATACATTTTTAAAATTTTCAGGTTGTTCTTTGCCAAATATAGAGAAGACATTGTCTGAATTTAATACTCTGTTAATAATTATCAAGTTTTCATCATAGATCCAATTGAAGTATGACTTTGAACCTGAAAGCTTCAAAATACATCCGAAAATTAACTCTCCTGCGAGCTTTTGATTAACAGGAGGTCGCACAGTGGGTCAGGAAAAAATTAATGGGGTCAGCGAAAAATTTTGAGGCAAAAATTTGCACCGCCCGGGAATCGAACCCGGGTCGCAAGAATGGGAATCTTGCATGATACCACTACACCAGCGGTGCTTGCGCGCACGTAGAGGAATAATAGTAGGTAGTTACGACAGTCGACCGGCAGAAAAATCGATTTGCCTCAACATGCCGCAACCGCGCCAGGTCTACTTTGCCCGCGCCGCACGCCAGGCGACGAGCGACGACGCGGGAAAATGTTTAAACGGGTGCGCGCGCATCCTGCAGCAGAGACATGCGCGATAAGTAGACACTTGCAGTGAAGCTTGAATTGCAATTGTTAAGTTTTAGTTTAAAGTTTGTTAGATAGGGTCTGTTTATAAAATGAATTTAATATGGTCCCTAAATTACGACAGATGCTTAGACCGCTGGTCAATAAAGACAATTTGTAAAAGCTTTGAAGCTATTTTTTATTTTTTCAACTGCTACGATTTAACTGTTTACTTTTATAATTTTCTTTCAAACCAATGTCATATAAACGGTTACCTATGAACCTATTTGACTAAACACTGTCAAAAATACCCCAAGATCACTCGCTCGAAACAGAATATTTTTCTGCATCCATCCACCTATTGTTCCCTAAGTTGAGTTAGGATTACCATTCCCATGTAAAGGATTAACCACCGGTCCTGGAACTCCGTACTCATCCATCACAAAAGAAAGAAGGGGCTTTTATCCGCGATAGTCAAAACGCGAGCAAGCTCGTAAATATCCTCGTAATGATGCCCCTGTCCCTATCCGCGGCGAGCCGGATATGAGCTGATCCCAGCTCGGATGCAGGACAATTTGTCACGCGATAAGTGTAATTGCAGCAGCGGGAACTACTTACCGGGAAACCTCTGGGAGACCTTGCGGGACAGCCTCTGCAGGAGCCAGGCCTGCAGGGCGAGTCGCTCCTTGTACCTGCAGAAGTACTCGGGTCGTATCTTGTGCCTCTGGAGGAACTCGTCGCACTTCCGGAAGGCCGCGAGGGTCCTCACCACCTCGGTCTCGTCCTGGTACTCGCTCGAGGTGGATGGGTCGTACTCGTCGTCCCCGTCGTCCTCCTCCTCTTCCGCCTCCTCCTCATAGTAGTCGTCCTCGTCGTCGGCCGGGGGACCGTACCGAGAGTCGCTCTCGCAGGTGCCCTCGCTGTAGCTTGTCTCGCTGCTGGTCTCTGTGCGCGACGCGCTGCTGTTGTACCGCGGATTGTTGGCCGGACGGGCCGCCGGAACTGCCGGAAGCGGGTTGCTGCACTCCCGGAGGTCGCGAACTATTATCTGGAGGTGGGAAAATTTTTTAACTTTAGTTCGTACTGACAGAGTTTTTAATTAGATTGATTTTTGTATTCTACAGAAAACTTGAAATTTTTATGTAAATATTATTAACTGTAATCCCAACTATAAATATCATTAACTTTAAACGTTTATAAAGCTCCTGAATTATTAATGTAATTATCGAGGCGTTACCCACTTAGTCCTGGATAGTCCTGCCACTGCAAATCCTACTGTCTTAAAGTGTCATGTTTTTAAGACACTTGCATCCGTCTTATAATTTTAAAACACTTAAACGTTTTATTTTAAACACTCAAGTGTCTAAAAATGTCCGCCGTTCTCCCATAGTGCCTAACCAACTGCCACTGATAAAAGGATAACATGACTGACCGTATAATTAATCCGACTTGGATTTTGGCTTTGGCCCTGGGACGTAATAATTCATTAATTAGGGCCTTAAAGTAACATCTTCAAGCGCTAGCGGCCCTTTTGCAGCTGGCTTTGGCCGAAATTCTTTGGCAAGGTTATGTTGTACGTCTTTGCAGCAGTGACACGGGCAGTGCAATTGTTTAATGAAATAAACAATTTTTAAATTTATTCTCAAGTTTCGGAAAGCGGTATCCTATATCCCTGATATTATTTTCAATAAATAAATACATATTTTGTTTTATCCCAAAGCCTTAATTCCAAAATACCTTTGGAGTCGATGTCAATGAATCAATAATTTGTCAAGTTTTTTAGTAAAGGGTGACAGATAAATTATTTATTTTTTGATCATGTAACTCTAGATTTACTTCGCAAATGCAAACAATTTTATATTGGGAGGAAAAGTGCAGTCATAGAGAGGGAAGCAATATGGCTGCCCATAACTATTTTCAGTGCGATCAGCGCGCATGACGACGTAACCCTAAATTCAACATGGCTGCCCATAACTATTTAAATCCACTAGAACAGCGCGTGAACCACGTGACCTCATCCCCACCACGACTGCACTTTTCTTCCCAATATTGATTCACGTACCCAGATTTTGTGGTCTTAAAAGTTGTAGATAAATTAATTATTGCTTCATTGACATCGACTCCAAAGGTATTTTGGATTTAAGGCATTGGTATAAAACAAAATATTTATTTATCGAAAATAATATCAGGGATAAAGGATACCGCTTTTCAAAACTTGAGAATAAATTAAAAAATTGTTTATTTTATTAAACACTTATTAAAATCTGGTACACTGCCCCGTGTCACTGCTGCAAAGATGTACAACATAACCTCGCCAAGGAGCTTCGGCCAAAGTCGGCTGCAAAAGGGCCGCTAGCGCTTGAAGATGTTACTTTATGCTCCTAATCAATGAATTATTAGGTCCCAGGGCCAAAACCAAAATCCAAGTCAGGTTAATTAACGGTCAGTCATGTCATCCTTTTATCAGTGGCAGTTGGTTGAGCACTTTGGGAGAACGGCGGACATTTTTAGACACTTGGATGTTTAAAATAAAACGTTTAAGTGTTTCAAAATAAGACGGCAGCAAGTGTCTTAAAAACATGACACTTTAAGACACTAGGATTTGCAGTGTGAATAGCCCTAGATAGTCTGGTCAGCCTATTTTGAATTGGACAGGACTACGAGAGCTTAATATAATATTTTTTTGTTTTAATCTGATAGTTCTGTAATAGTCCTGTCAAACAGAACCAAGTGCGTAACCCCTTGGTAATTATTAACTGCCTTCAAAAATTAATTTCATGACATTGAAAATAATTTTAGAAAAACCGACCAATTAAGTCGTCATCAATGTTCAATTTTTTTTTTTCTAGTTTGCAAATTTTATTTTCTACTATCAAAAGGACCGATAAATTTAATAAATATAAGTTTACTTACACCGCGCTTACGCTGATGTTCGATGAATCGAGCTATGGGGTCATCGGAGGCCGTGGAGGCCGCAGCAGCCGAGGCTGCAGCTACGTTGGCAGTGCTCAAAGCAGGCAGCGGAGCCGATTCAGATCGCTTATGTTGGTTGCTGTACGATATCGGACATATTTTGAAGCTTATACCAGGCTTCGCGCTGCACCGCTTCATATAATTATAAAGCTGGCACTTAGCCTGCCTTGCTCTCTCGCTCTCTCTCGCTTCTTGATTTATCGCCACCTCCTCATGGGTGAATTTTCATCCTCTGTAAACGAAAGGATTAATTTATGGGTTCAGTTTTAATTGACAGATTTTTATGTTTACAGTATAATGGTTCTTGGGCTTTAGACAGTAGCTTACAAGATGATGGTCAAGAAGCATTTTACTCTGACTGTCAGAAAATAGTTTGTTTAAAAAAATTTACGGTAATTCTTTAGAATCAATCTAGTTTAATTATGTATTTTTGACAAAATCAGATTACCTTTCAGTTAAAAAACAATTATAATTACTGTGGATTATAAAGACATAATATTTAGTTCCGGAAGAAGCCTTCAACTATAAAATTTTAATTTTACTTTTTACGAATTAGTTAAATTTTACATTTTTTTCAGCATAGATAAAATATTATTTTTTCTAACCCTTCACCATTTCTTAGAACTCACAGATCTGTAAATTTTCTATACAATCACTCTTGCTGTTTATCCCAATGAAAAATTTCCATTAAATTAAAATTATTCTAAAAAAAAAATTTTTTTTTTAAGATAATTTAATTATACCTATGAATTTAAACTCTTTTACTTTACGTCAAACTTTTAAAAGTAGATTTTTATTAGTTTTAAAATCTCATTAATTTTTGTTATCTCGCAGACGAACTTTTTAATTATACGTATTTCAATATTGTAAATAATGTAAGCGTTTTTTTAAGTACATTCTATAAGGCTTTTTCATAGCAGACGACTTAGATTTATCGTAGTGAACCCAAAACGATATTTTGTAGTTTTATTTAATTTTCAATGAATTTTTTAACATTTTGTAAAAGCTAAGCTTAAACTCTGTTAATTATTCTTTTATTCTGACAAGTTTATTACAGAGAAATTTAAGTTGTTTTTACTTCAGAGCCGATAAAAAAATTCTTGTTGTACACCCCGGGTCATACACCCCGCGTTAAAAGTTATTCACATTTTTTGAACTTTTAAACCTTTCGCATTCATTTTTACCAAGATTATTTAGGTTTTTAAGATTTTTTAGATTGTATTGAAAAAATTTTTTTTAACATTAACGCTGTAAAGCCAACAGAAATGGGAATTTTTTTTAATCGGCAAACAGTAGGTTATGAATAATCGTCTGCTATGAAAAAGCCTTATTTATGTTAAATTACCAGAATATTCAAACTCAGACCATAGAATGTTCTAATACTCGACTTCCTGATCATTTTATTGACTTGAATAGCCAGTATCTGGTTAAAAGAAAATAAAACTATCCAGTTTCTAATTCAGACATTTAAAAAAATTTCTAAAATGAGAAAACTACTCATAAGCAGTTTATCTACTATCTTAATATTGTATTTTATCCAGACTTCTGTATCTGGGGAAACCATGTCAGTACGTAAGTACAAAAAAACTAGACTTACTTAAGTTAAAGTAATAAAAAAATTAATGAAAATTTTTACTTTAGAATGTAACGTAGATCAAAACTATTCGTCGACTGTTTCAACTATCCGAAAAAATCGTTTAAAATTGAATTTTGACAGAAAGGTGTTAAAGATTTATCGTAATGAGACAGAAAAAATTTACAAATTTTTTGTGAATTCCTCACAGATTACAGGCTGTGTAAGTTCGAATTTAACTACTTTGCACCTACTTTCAGACGATCATTGCGATGATCACTGGGAAGCTCAATTCGAAGGTTTAGCCTCTGTTGTGGTGAGTTTAATAACATCAAATAAACATTGTTTTAAAAATGATTATTTAAAAATGATGAAATGCAATTTTGAAAGTTTTAATTAGAATTTAGTTCTCAGGTGGGAAATTGATAATTTAGATACATCTTCGAATGTTGCAGGATGGAGAGTACAAAAATTGCGCTAATGTCACTTTGTACAGTGACTTGTTTCAGGACAAAATCGTGTGAGTTTCGTAAATTTTATAAAATATTTTCACAGCTTATCGTAATATATTTCATATTTATAGATTGGTTTTCGGGTCAGTAGATAAATATGATGTTATTGATGATTGCATGAAAACATCCGTTTGTGAGAAGCTTGGAAAAGTTCAAGAAAAAGACTTCGTTGATGAAAGTGAATATAGTTCTGTATACGAAGATTATAAACAACAGTGGTTTTTAACATTTTCATAATAATTTATTGCAAAAAAAAAAAATTATTTATTGCTACTTAACATTAGAACTATACTTTTTTAAATATCAACTTTGCTGCAAAGAGTCAGCTTTGTAAATTTTAACAAAAAATAGAATTGAAAAAGCATTTTTTTTTATAATCACCTGACTTGAGCTAGAGAATTATGAGTCTTATTAAAAATTATCAGTTTTATCTTGAAAGAAAAATAACTAATTTTTAATTAAACGTATTAAAAAATTTTTAGCTTAATTTCACGTAATGAGTTTTTTTAACGTCAGGTTATTATTTTTAATAATACCCGGAATAGAGTAGAATTAAATACATTGTGGAAAATTGAAATTTTTTTTTATGTTTTTGAAAATGTTGTACAAAAAGGATAAAGTAGTGAGGTACTTATTTCTGCTTTTCGGAAAAAGCGCTTTTCAGCTAATTCAATAGAGTTGTTTGCAAAGTCAGTTGTTGAATTTACATTTTCTTTGTTTTTTCACGAATTTTCTGAGAAAAATATAATTATATTTCACTTTACAAAGTTCAGTGTTGAAGAATTGATGTCTGAGACTCAAAAAACACTGAAGAGCTGTGCCTGCATAAGCCTTATTTATACATTGTTAATAAGTGTTTTACACAAAATTGGATTCAAAAATGTTTTTTCCTGATACTCTATCAGGAAATTTGTGAAATTCAGAAATTAGCAGACCACAATCATAAGCTTGGCTAAAGTAAGCCTTTGAAAATAATCACAGATAAACTAAACCTGAATCAATTTCGGGCTAATTAAAAGTCAACTAATTAGAAACTCCCAATTAGATTTAAAAAAAAAAGTGTGGGCCGAATTCTAAAATTGGCCCTCCCACAGGCTTAATCCAAAATTGATCGGCCGAAAACGAGTAAATCCCAGTGATCGACCTCCTCGCGTCAGCTAAACCGCACGTGTACGTCTGCGGAAGCTGGAGCTGGAGCCGGCTTTAATTAACAATGACGGCTGATGTTTGGGTTATCGGGCTAAAAAGACGGTAAAAAATTCGAAGTGTGTGTGTGTGTGTGTGCGTATGTGCACGCAAGCGTACGGCGTTAATTGCTCGTAAATCGAACCTGAAGTTTATGATCAATGGGCAGTTTGTAATACTTGTTACCCCCGCCAGGGTTTATTTATGCCGGGAAGATTGATACTGTGATTAATCGCTTTCGGGGGGGTGGCTGGGTGGATTAAATTAATAATAATTTTTGTTCTTTGAGTAAATAAAAATTAATCAAGGGTGTCCGAAAAAAAAGGTAAAAATAAAAATTTTATTTCCCGACGCGGGGATGATTGTGATGAATAGAGTTATTTAGACCCTGGCTCATCGTAAATCTTCATACGTGTCGGTTTAAAATATTAATCAACAGGAGAGAAATAAAAAAAAAAAAATAAATAAGCTGGAAAATAAAAAGGCACAATCGTGACAATGCCGAGGCGATAAATCATCCTTGCCGATGTACGTTGCTTTGTACACACCTGCAGCACTTGTGACGCCGCGGGTTTGGTGGTCCGTGGAGGAATTATAAGTAAACACTTGTAACGATTATGAATTTTAAAATTCTTTGGATTAATAGTCGGATAAGTAATAAATCTCGTGATAGAGAATCATTCACTTGTTTATAAGAATAGAAAATTTGCGATAAATTATTGCAGACAAAAACTCAATAAAAATAGAAGATTAAACTAGTCTTCTGAGCACGCTGCACGGTGCGACTAATGACTTTACAACTGCCCCGTCTCACAAAAAATTCATTTCATTACTAAAAGTCTGCTCTGCTAGGACCCAGCTAGAATTTCGGGGCAACTAGGGCCTTGCTAGCGCTGAGCTTCCTTTTCTGTTCTGGTTATGATCATCTTGTAATAAATAAAAAAAAAAATATAAATGAAGAATTTTTATTAAATTAAATATACCTGGGATTGTTAAGTTGAATCAGTGCATCGACTGCAGTTTTTCAGCTCTCTGCAAAGTTTCAGTCTTCTAGAAAATTCGGGATTATTTCAGTTGATTTTGTCGTATGTGAACATTCTGAAAAAATTAAAAAAATAAAATAGAATATATTTTACAGTGATTATTGTAATAAAAATAATACTTGACAGTTTATTGACAAATAAATAATTACAGTGGAGCCCGTTTATAACGAACTTCAAGGGACCGAAAAAAATAGTTTGTCCCGACTAGAGCTCGATATATCCGGGGTCTATTACATATATTTTCTGAAGAAACCAACTAAAAAATTTTTGAGAATAATTTTGTCAAAACGAGGTTCTCATTATTTATTTAATTAATTTGTTTCTATTTAATAAACTTATCTAGACCATTTAGCTGATCTATACAGCTTAGAGGGCTTTCGTTATAACTGATCAGTGTCTAGTTATTTTTTAAAATTTAGGTAACTATCAAGTATCAAAAAAATTTTTTTTATTGTAAGTAATTAACGTTCCATACATTATAAATTTTAATTACAGCCTACACCCTTTTCATTAAGTCGAAATGGAAGGTTAATAATTTGTCAACCCACTACTAAAAGAATGAAAATTTGTTTGAAAAAATACAAGATTCATCACTTTAGATTTACAGTTTATAAACAACTTAATTTTGATCAATAAGTATTTGAAATAAAAATCATTATAAATCTCAAAACAACAACAAAAATTGGAATTTTCTCGTCTTTGTAACAATCGATCAGCGGTTCCACGCAAAGTCCACTGATCCGCAGAGGATTCGTATGGCGTGCCTGCATAATCCATCATCATAAGCGTCAAGTCTTATTTTAAAGGAAATACGAATTTATCCATGCGTTACAACGCACGGAAGAAAAATGGATTAACGGTCTGAGTGTGTACCTCGCCAGCTGGTTCTTTTTCGCTTTTGGTTGTATTATTGTTATTGCCTCGGATCGTTCCCTACACGGCGAAGGTAATAGGGAATTTTATTGAATTCGCGGGGAAATTATTGGGTGCTTCTGTTTCGTGCTGCGTTTACGAATTTTCGCGAATGGTATCCGATGGCTTGGAAAAATTGCCTCGGATACTTGATCAACTATTTTCCTTTTTTTTTTTTGTTCGCGATGTACCGGTTACAGAGACACTGTAAGACGTATAGTTGAAGAAATGATCATAATAATGAAACTGTTGCAGTCTTGGATAAAATTGTAAAGTAATAATTTAAATGTTTTACGGATCGAAGATATTGACTTTTTTGCTTATTTAAAACTATAACAACTTTTTTTTTTTTTACAATCTTAAATTGATACAACTGATCGTTGGAATACATTTATTTCTTTTTCAGTCAAATTTTCCTTTTTTAACAAAAGTATGAAATATTTTTAATTTTTGGAGTATCATTATTACCTCGGTTATTTCTGCTATCATTTATAGTAGCCAATATATCATTCTCAAAATGTACAGATTATTATTTATGAGAATGAACAAATAACAATTTTAGTTTTCAGTAAACAAACACTTGTTTTATTATTACTATTATTATTTTTTTTTTTATGGTTAATAAATTGTAATTGACATTTATAATAAATTCAGTTTCTAACAAGTAGCTTCGAGGATATATTATTATTAGTTAGTTTTGATGGAAAACAAGAAAAACCAGAAAAAAACTTTTAAAATCCTGAACTTGTTTTTAAAGTTTATCAAATTTTGATTATTTGAAAAATGCACTATTTGACACTCAACGGTGTTATGTTTTTTTTAATAATTTTGATGGTAAGTAAGGTAAAGATGCCAATTATGATTACAAAAATCGCTACTTTTCAGCATTTTGAATTTTATTGAAAAAACAAAGCATTTTAGACTAAATCTTTTTTTACATACTTAAATTTTAGGTTCTTAGGAACTTAAAGGGTATGTAAGTCACAGACGGAATTTTACGTGTAAAAGTGTTTCATAAACTGGGGCCAAAGCTGAAGTTGTCTAATAAACTGGGGTCAAAAGGTCTTGTCTTTAAACATTAATTATTCAATAAATAAATACAATTTTCATATAAAAAAAATTTATTTAAGTTCCTAAGACCCTAAAATTTAAGTGTGTAAAAAAAGATTTACTCTAACATGCTTTTTTTTTCAATAAAATTCAAAATGCTGAAAAGTAGCGATTTTTGTGATCATAATTGGCATCTTTACCTTATTAAGTATTACAAAAAAAATTAATGTAGCAATAAAGAGGCATGCAATTTTTTAGATTTCCCACAAGTAAACAAATAAAAATTGTTAAAACTGTTAATTGATTTATCTCACCTTAACTAATTCTTTATTTATTTAAAAATTAAAGATTCAGAACTCGGATCAGAAAAGAAATCAACATCAAAATAAAATAAAATCAGAAGATTCTAGTGAATATATTGATGCAGAAGATTACCAAGATATTGCGAAATTCAACGATAAAAAACTCAATTCTGAATCATTTAATGAAAAAACTGCATCGACAATACAATTGAACTCGAAAATTTTGAAAAGGTAATTGAAAAAAAAAAACCAAAAATTTTATGTAATTTATTGTAAAGTAATTCAAAAACTCCTAAGTTCAAAATTATAAAGATTGATTAAAAAAAAATTTTTTGGCCAATGTAAATTGAGCTTTTTTAAATCTAAAAAATTAATTTCCTAGGCAAAGTCAATAGTAACGAGAATTTTCGAATTTTTTATTTGTTTATTTTAGCGACAATGATTTATAATGTTATTACAGGATATTGTGTGAACAGAAAAAAATGTACCAAAGACAGAAGTCAGAATTAAATAAATCGATTCAAAAAATTACTCAAAATTTAAATGATTGGAAAGAAGAGCAAACAAAACTTTTGAATGTGATTATTACAGAGTTATATATAAATTTTTAATTACTAAGATCATACAAATTTTTAAACTTGTTTCATTATTTTTTAAACATTTTTCTTAGCAATTCGAAACCAAGACCTTGCGGTCGAAAAAAACTGATTATTTGGAAGAATCAAAAGAAAACACCGCAGAAATAGAAATAAATGAACTTTGGGAAACAGATAGTCAAGAAGAATCTTCCGAAGAAAAAAAAAATGGTGAAAAATGTTTTTTTTTCATATTTATTACTGTACTGCCTAACTGTTTTATTTATTTATTTATTTTTTGGTCAATTTGAATTTTTTAATGTATTCATTTAGTAAGAGAAGAAAGAATTAAAAATAAAACTCCAGAAAATAACAATGAAAATTTAGAGAACAAATCCTCGAAAGCTGAATGTCGAGAAATTAATTACACTTACGATCCGGAAGTTGGGTGTTACCGGTTGTATGTGACAAAAAAAACTGATTGGTTTGACGCAAGTAACGTTTGCAAATCAGATAACGCTGATTTGGCATCCATCACTACCAAGAATGAAACAGAAGTAAGTCTATAGAAATTAGTTCAAGACGAATAAATAATAGCAGTCATTACAATTCATAAAATATTCAAATATTCAGATTTTTTTATTTGAAACGCAAAGTCTTCAGCAAACTCGTACTAATTTTTTTTTAATTCTTTTAGTTTTTATTGAAACTGTTAGAAAAACCAATTAGTTTTGTGTGGCTTGGAGTCAAATCAGATAATGACGTGTGGAAGACTATCCACGACGAAATTTATGATTTAACAAATCCCGATTTATGGTTCAACGGGAAGGTTCACACTCCAACTCCGAACCAGTGTTTGACATTTTTCAAAAATTCTTCTGAACACGGCCTACGTGGTGTGGAATGTGACGCGGGTTATAGAAATTTCTTATGCGCAGAATCAAATTCCACCAAAACTAATCAAACTACGATGATTGCAAAAAGTAGTAAGAAATATTTACATCACTCCTTTGTTGACATCAAATCTATCATTCAAATGATTTTTTATTGAAATGATTTTTCAATAAAACATTTTGTCGCAGATAAGTCGAATGCATCTTCAGAAGCCGAACAAAAACTTCTGTGTGAATCGAGTAACAACTACACCTTTACTCCAAAAATAGGATGTCACAAACTTTACAATGTAAATAAGACCAATTGGTTCAAAGCACAAAGAATATGCAAAGATGACGACACTGATTTGGCAGTCGTCGATACTATAGAAGAGAAAGAAGTAAGCGGTAGAGTTCTAATATTTAAAATTAATATAATTTCAAATTCATCATATGTTTCAACAATCTTTGAAGTGAGCTTTCAAAACTATAAATTCATAACATAAAAATAAAAAAATTCTAGCTACTCATGAAAATGATGGAAAAAGAGTCGATTTCCAGCGCATGGCTAGGTGTCAAGTCTTATAAGAATACTTGGGTGACTGTAAACAAAGAAATTTATAATGTTAACAGTAATTTGTGGTTACAGAAAAGAGATGATCGTACGCCGGAAAACGATTTATGTCGGTACCTGATCACCAATAGTACCATTCAACTAGGTTACACTGACTGCTATAAGAAAAAGATTAATGGTTACTTTTGTGAAAAAAATCTGTTATGAGACTA
The DNA here is from genome assembly GCA_038277355.1 of Encarsia formosa. NCBI lineage: Eukaryota > Metazoa > Arthropoda > Insecta > Hymenoptera > Aphelinidae > Encarsia > Encarsia formosa. Next base: position 21,398,929 of record CM076184.1, read on the forward strand.
GCCTTATTTATATGTAATTTTGTTTGCAAATAAAGAATTTATGAGCATGATACGAAATTTTTTTACCGTATTTATTATTGTATATGCATGGCTAGAATGAAATACTAAAATAAACAAACATAATTTATATTAAATTATAGAATGTTCCATGAATAGATTCAAAAATTTTTTTGCTTGTAAAGCCTCCTAAAAATTTATTCTTGCCTATTTTTTTTTAGTACTGAACCTTGAACTTTCTTAAGAAGGCTACCCTGTAAGAAATATGAATGAGGTTATCCATTTAATAACCATTCAATGGCTAGTTACTAGAAAAATATTAGACCGAGTCTATGAAATAGCCAGTAAATGGCTATTAAATGTATAACCCAATTCACATTTCTTATAGGGTAGCGTTTGAGAGTATTTGGTTCTAAATAATTAATCTCAAGTCGTAAACAACCGCTGTAAATTTTTCATACCGTCAAAACGGTCGCTTACAAACAGAGACAATTTTTAAATATTAAAAATTCAAGGCTTGTACGTAAGGAATCCCGGAGATTCATTTCCAAATCAACGTCGATGCGTTAGAAGGGAGCCGTCTTATCTGAAGCCGTGGATCAGCGCTGCTACGTAAAACAGGTGAACACAAGGGTGAATCCATATATATAAACTCGGAGAGAAGTGCAGCATCGAACTATAAGACAGCCGATAAATTTATAGTCGTAGTACGCTTTTCCACCTACGAGAAGAACGCGTTCGATTCCTTGTTGCTGTATGTGTGCGTGTGTCGCGAGGGGGAGAATTTATTACACGCGGAAGCTGTTATTTGCCTTTTCCTTCTCTCGGATCTATCGAAAGGGAATTGATAATTATGCTTAAAGTTCTGGGGGTTTTTCGGTTAATTGCATGGATTTTATTTTAATCTTGTATCGTTGAAATTAGGACAATTGACTATCGTAAGATACTTAAGTTTATTTGAAAACCAACTTCTAAATTTATATTATTGATAAAAAAACTATTAGAGTTGGTATTGTCTTTATAGTTTCTTTTTTGTAACAATTATGCCATTTTTTAATCTTTAAGGTGGAAAAAAAAAAAATTTAGAGTTAAAAATTATTTAAAACTATAAATTGTATCAACTTATTTTTCTTCGGTCAAACCTTAGTTTTTTAAAATACTTATATTTTTGTCTCTGGTTTGTCATGAGTCTTTACGATTGCCTGGCAGTTTTTAACTGTTTGAGAAAAAACAAGAACTTTAAAATAATTGATAGTAACTTGATAGAAAATTAATCAAGTTATATTAGATATCCAACATAAAATTTCCAATGAAATATATTGGTAAAAAGTTGAAAAACTCACTTTTGTGTAAGTCGTATATTTCATACAGTTTATAGACAAAAAATTTAAAAATTTTTTTAATCTCTATTTTGAATTAGACTCAAAATTCGTATTAATATTTTAACCTCTCTCTTTTATAAATAAAACTTCAAGTTAAGATTCTTAAGCTAGTGCCTTCAAGGTTGAAGCCAACTGCTCATCTGCATACAACGAGCAATTGCGGTCTGCTAAGCATAATTTTGCTTTGAACTGTCGATTCTCTCACTATCCTCTAAAAACTGCAATTATTTACTCCAAAAAAGGGGTTAGAGGTTGCACTAAACACCGAGGTATGCAAAAAAGGTTTCACGAAAAAAAGAAATTACCAGTTATTGGCCGGCTACGCATAACCGCCCACCTTTTGTGCGTTTATAAGTACTATGTATTTTTTACGTTAGCCAGAGGAATGAATTTGGAAGACCCTATAATTAGGATATCGCGAAGCTAAGATGTTTACAGCGCTTAGCCGCCCACTAAGCCACAAGAAGATGATTTCACGCGAGATAGAGCAGAAGAAAAAAAAAATGGGTGAAAAATTACAGTGGTCCCTGCAGTTCATATGTTGAACAAAAAGAATTAGATGAAACATTGAAAAATCAAAAGATAAGTCTTAAAAATAATATGAGACATTAGTTTGGCTCGGCTCTCAAGCGCACAATGTTTAATACAATACTTTTTTAAAATTGGTTAGACCTACAGAATTGAATAAAAGTATTTTTATTTAAAATCTGCCGTAAATATTTCATCCAAGTTCTCAATCACAATAAAATAAAAAATTAACTTCAAAATATCTACGCAAATAAACTTAAGAATTAAATTAAAAATTTTTTAAATAAATAATCTACAGTTTGAATTTTCAATTCAGAATATTAATACTCAAAGCTCGTACAGCATTAAAAAAATTTAAACTTTAGTTTGTAATAAGTTTTGCAATAAATAATTAATTGTTTGAAACTGAGTTTGATCATGCTCTCAGCAACGAATAAATCAATGCTTGCAATATTCCAAGATTTAATCAAAGACGGGAATTATCGAAAATTAATCACACTCATAGTTTCTTCCTGGTTGTTAAGCTAATCGATGAGAAGTTTAGACTAAGTTTGTCGACAACTAAGTTCAACGCTACCTCCTAATTAATTGATTTATAATCACCCTTGAATATTCCTCATCATTAAATTTCGCGTTTGTTTTGCAAAATCTGCTTTATGAAGTGAGGAAACCAAACTATAAATGTTCATTGCGACAAAATAGTTGGATAAGAATTTTGGAATTTTGTTTAAGTAATTTGCAAGATTTGACTGTAATTTTAAATTAAATTTTATTATTATTTATTTGAATAAAAATCTTTTACAGTTCATCGTATGGTCTCTGAACATTAGAAATTATCGAAAAAAACACATTTTTTGTTTATAAAATGTGTTTTAGACATGCTCTGTCCAACGTTAAAAATTAAATTTTATAATCAGTTTTAATGAAAATTATGCAAAAATACTTTATTTGACAATGTATAATTCCTGAGATTCATTAAATCATTCCACGACTCAATCATAGAATCTCTCCCTTGAGGAGGCTTAACGAGATTTTTGCATAGATTACTAATCATGCAGTCTGTCAAAGCATCTAAATTCAGTTTCTCCATCAACCGTCTGTAAAACCTAAATTGTTTAAATGAAAAATTTTACTATGATTTTTTTTTTTGTATGAAACTGTTAATATGTTTTATAAATCATCATTCTGTATTAATATCCATATGTTATTACTCACTTGTCATGTGATGTGCCGTAAAAAACAATTTTAGAACAAACATAGGAACTTTCAATCTACAAAATAAAACGTATATTTGAAGAAGTATTTCAAAGTATGTTTTTTTGAGTCTAATGATTGTAAAAAATAAACTTACTTTATGAATTTCACTAAAAACATTCAGAGACCTCATTCCATATATAGTAACTTCCTTTTCTGAACTGACTGTGATACCACTAGGATCACTGTCTTAAAATTACATATCATATTAATTTTAGTTAAGATGTATCATTTAGTAATTTAAAACTAAAGAAAATTATTTTTTTTACTTCTAATATCGACCGATACGTTTGAAATTGAACTGGTAAATGAGTTAGAATCTCCCCAAGGCTCATAATAATTTCTTAAATTATCTGTTTCAAATTTCAATACCAAGACTGGTTTCTGAAAATTTCTGCACGGAAAAAATAAAATCCTTGCAGCGTAGCTGAATTCAGCAATATGACGATGCGAACAGTTAACGACGCTCCAACGCAGACTTTTCATCGTGGCGAGGCAAAGTCTGCGTTGGAGCGACGAAAAGTTAGCTATAGCGTGCCTTCCTTACCAACAGCTGTAGCAGAGCTCGACTCACGCTTGACGCTTGTTTACTTGTGTACTTACTCTCTGCTATCGCGGGTTTACGGCAGCATAACTATAAAAAAATGTCTTTATTGATAGTTGTAATTAATTTAAGTATTTTTTATATCAGTATTTTTATCACCCGCGATAGCAGAGAGTAAGTACACAAGTAAACAAGCGTCAAGCGTGAGTCGAGCTCTGCTACAGCTGTTGGTAAGGAAGTCACGCTATAGCTAACTTTACGTCGCTCCAACGCAGACTTTGCCTCGCCACAATGAAAAGTCTGCGTTGGAGCGTCGTTAACTGTTCGCATCGTCATGTCGCTGAATTCAGCTACGCTGCAAGGATTTTATTTTTTCCGTGTGAACTGTGGAACTTCAGATTTCCATTGAAGATTTGAACATACTGAAATTAATTTTTTCTTTTAATTTAAGGATTCTCTCTTACAATTTGTAATATCTTACACTTTGAGAAAATAAAATTTTTTTTATTAAAAATATTAAAGTACGTACCTATTTCAAGAGACTTTGAGATTTGAAAACAATTAATTAAAAATAATATTATTGTTTTTTTTACAATATTTTTCATGATTCTTTAATTAAATGATAATTTTTAAAAAATGTATTAACTTCTGTAATTTTATACTTTGTACATACGTGCTTCAAGCAGGAAAAAAAGTTTAAAAAATCGATCAGTTAGAGAACAAATTAGTATACTTAATATTATTACATTTGAATTAGTATAAGATAAATTAAATTTAGTGACATTTGTGATAAAAAAATTTCTGTATCACTAAGCAATATCCGAAGCAGACGTGAAAAACGAGCTTTGAGCTGTTGTATGAAAAGTGACTAAATTTAAATTTTATGAAGATCTTATCTTACCATTATTTTGGCTATCATGTATTTGTACAACATTTTATAAGTGTTTTCTGACAATAGAACAAATTTGTTTCGAAAAACATCTTGTTATCTATTGTACAAGACAAAATTTTTAGTTTTTGTTTAATAATTAGTAAAAACAGTAATACAAGTCATTGGATTTACGTTGTGAAGCAGAAAAATCTTGAAGATTCAAGTGTGAGAACTAATTTTTTTATTAGAGTACTTACTACTCAGCATAAGTATTTTTAGTTCTAGCAAAATCTGGTTTATAAATTTATTAAACTACTTCACGTTAAGTCTTTTGGAATTACCATCTCAATAGAGCAATGAATTTTCAGCTCCGCGCAGACGCATAAAAAACCTCAGTCACTGATAAAGCGATTTTACAAAAAAAAATAATTCAAAATTATCACTCAATAACGCAGCTCGCATTAATAACTCGAGAAAAATCAAATTACAAAAGTAATGTTAACCTTTCGTGCCTTGTCAAGCCGAAATTCTTATTAATCTCCCAGCATTAAATTTTTTTGTCTCGTTTCATTATTATTTTTTTTGGACTCGTACGAGCCTTGAGCTAAAAAGTTCAACCGAGTGGAGTCTTCATTACAAACCTGCCAGAGTTTATTCGACACGGTGCGAAAGGGCATTTCTCTGGTCGCATATTTACATACAGCAATTACGAGTTGAAAGAGCACGCGTCTACGCTCTTCGATCATCTTTGAAAACCTTTTTTTTTTTTTGTGGTAGAAAAAAGTACAGGTGTTTTTTTTATGTTATCAGCTGAGGAACGAAGTTTCTGCTAAACGAATTATCTGCTAAAACTCAATGTTGAAAATTTTATAATTTAACCATTGAGACAATTTTAATTTCAAGATAATTTTTTTTATCGGAATATTTTTTATTGTCCAAATAATAAAATAGTCCAAAAATGGCGTTACATTGTAGGTAAAAAAAAAATTTTTTTTACGAGGGTTTCGATTTTTGAACTTATACATTGAACTAATGCTGGTTTGATAATAATTCTGTGTAAAGCTAACAAATGTGGAATTTAAAGGAAAACTTACCTTCCTAAAGCCGCAAAACAATGCTTTTTTTTTTTTTTTTTAAAGTTAATGTAAAAAAAGCCATTATCTTTTTTGAATTATGCATGAAATAAAAAATTTGTAAATTTACCAACTCAAAATTTTTTCTGTGTGACTCTGATAATTTTTTTCAGTTGGAAGTCGGCAGTCTGTGTGAAAAAAAAGAAATTGAACATAATTGTTACAAAATTAAAAACTGTACAAATAATCGTGATTAGAAACATGATAATAAAATCAGTAATCTTTTGCATAATATATTTTATACAACTTTCAGAATCTCTTGAAACAAGTATGTATGATATTCATGTAGATAATTTTTCTCAACTTTTGAATAAGCTTACAAATCGGTGATACATCAAAATTTGTTTTTTAGAATGTCCTCACATAACATTAAACTCTTCGATCACAAATTTCAAGAATTTCAAGGACCCAACGTTATCACTGAGTTTTGACAAGAATAATTTAAGCATTTATTCCAAAAAATGGGGAAAAAAAGAAAAATCAAAATTTTCTTCGGGGTTGATTACAGATGCATCACTAGACATCATAAGTATGATAAAAAAAGTTTAATTTGATTTAAAATAGCAGTATTTGTGTTATCAACTGAACTATTTTCAGATAAATATCAGGGTTCTTATGCAGACGGTAAGACGCCCGTGATAAGTGTGGGAATTAGGGTTGAAATTTACAGTGAAACTCGCTCGGTAAGTGAATTAGTTTATGCGAAAAATACTTTCAAATCCCCCCAAAAAATATTAATTAACCAACTACACTGAATTTGAAAGTTTTATTTTTCAAACTGTTGTGAATACTATCATTTAAATTGGTCATAATTATTTTTTTATTTATAGTATGAAAACTCTCATTTTTGTACGAAAATTGTATTTTACACGTCATCGCTGAATAAGTAAGTACAATTATCAAAATAATTTGATATTATGACATTTGTTAATAGTATAAATACGTGCGATAAAAAAAAATTATAGTTTTATTGGTAACCGAGTAATGATAATTTTACTTTGCAGGAAATTTATAGATGCTATAGATCTAGAAGCCTTAAAGCATTGCATAATCACAGACTTTTGCAAGCATTTAGCACATTCTTCTAATATCTATGATGATCCAAATGATTTTGTAAATTTCAAAAAATCAGTTTTGAAAGACAAGGAAAGACTGTATGTTTTTGAAAATGTATAATCATCAGGGTTTGAAGAATCCTAAGCTGTGAAAAAGTTTGTTGAATAAAAAAATTTTTTTGCAATGATGATGAACTAACTATTTAAATTATAAATATTTTGGCGGGAATTTATAAAAACTAAACAGTATGGAATACAACAAAAATAATAATAATAATTATTATTTAATTAGTTAAAACTGTTACTGAATCCGACTGATTTGTTTAAATGTACCATAAAAATATGAAAACTTTGAACTATCGAGGCTCCACCGTTTGAAATTCTCAGCTTCCAAAAAAAGCATAAAAAATGAAATTTTTCCAATCATTCGTCCATCGGTCGAAACGGGCATTATCCGCAGGGTCGCGAAGACAATGGCAGGCTTTGAATTCATTGAAACCAGTTTGAAAAAGGTAAATTTCGCGAAACAATGCAAACACGAGTTCGAGAGGCTTCGCTGGAGCACGCGATAGCGCCAAGGGCGAACTCGCTCGACGTACGTGTATATTAGCCGGCTGACCTCTGAACCTCGAGGCGCCGCGCCACTGCAACGCTGCTGCACCGTGTAATTAGGGCCGGAGCAGCATCATCCCTCCTCCTCCGTTCCCACAGTTCGCCTCTCGGGGGGGCTCCGGAGATTAGCGATTTTAGAGTTTATCCCCCCCGATATCCTGCTGTCTGGGTGCATGCAGATCCACTTTTTTGCAAAGGAATGCAGCTCCGATTTTCCACGTATGCTCGACCGGCGCGCCCGATTGAACGTATTTGAGGAGGAATTACAGGTGCGCGAGAGACTAGCGTTTTACCTACGTTTTTTTTAATTTTTGAATTTTTTTCTTTGTGATCTTCCGATTAGATAACTAGTGTTATCACAGTTTTTTAATTTTTCTTTTCGGAAGAGGATAAATATTGTTTTGTCGCTCTGAAAATTTAAAAATATGCATAAATTTAGAAGTTTTTTATCACATGGATTATTATTAATTATAATTTAAGCATGACAGCTACATTTTCTGTCCTCCGACCAGAAAGTAGAATTTTCGAGCCCCGGCCTATAACGAACAGAAAAATAGTATACACACCTCGGCCGCTGAATAGGAAGGCCTCAGATCACATGAAATTTCTTGTTCAACGCGAAGCCGAGACATTTTCTATCCCAGTACTGGGGCCACGTGGCCTGGGTGTGTAATATACCATTTTTTAAGGGTTCATTTTCCGTTTACAATCCAATAGTATTTTCAAATTCATTTTTTGTAAAATTTCGTTTTAACGCGAGTGTGTTAAAAAACATAAACTTTTCTAATTTTAAAAATCCCGCCAAAAATTTTCTTCAAAATCAGCGGGAATTTTGAAAAAATTACAACAATTTCATGCGTGCAATTATTTTACGCTCCAACTTATAATAAAAATTGCACCGCGTTTCTCGGTACAAAGTTCGCGGTTTCCTTAAAAAAAAAATAATAATAAATACCACGCTTTCGGCATGCAAAACCCTTTATTTTTTTTCGAAAACAACTCTCGCTCAAGCATTATAATTACGCGGGATAATCATCGAATTATCGAGAAGATGCGAATTCACTTTTATTACACTGCTCTTTTATCCTCTCGCCAGCACATAGCTCGAGGTGAGGAGTATGTATTCTCTTTTTTTGTCCGCCCGCACATACACACGTTTCGGTATCTTTTAAACTCGCTTTTATCCTCGAGTCTCGTGCGGTTGGTAAAAAAGGTTTTATAATGAACGAGATTGAGATCGAGATGGATTTGTTTAATGCGATCGTCGTAATTCGATTTTAAAATTAAAAATCCGTTCGTTCGTTTCCTGATAAAACGCACGTACGTGATGCCCTTTAATGCAACTTAAATTAATAAATTAGTTTTATTATAAATATTTTTCAACAATGCTATCGTAATTTTTGCATTGAAATTATCATTCATTCCCATACATGATTTACGATACACATAATTAAAACCGACTTGGGTTTGTGCAGCACCTCGTTACAATATTACTATCAAAAATTTTTGCAATTGTAATTGGGTAGGTTTAAAATTTAAAATTAATTTTTTTTTTATGAAAAACTTTTGCGCGACTGACGCCTAATTAGCGAATAATCAAACCCCGCGCGTATCTTTTAATCGAGATCGAGGCTTTCTCGAGCCAACTAATTAAAATATTTAATCCGCGTATCGCGATGGGTTTTGACATAAGCACGTATATACTAAAAATTATGAAAAACACATGCAAATGGGAAGAGCGAAAATTCACGCTTGACCCGACACACGAGCGAGGTAGATGATAAAAAATAAGCGCTGGAGGAGGCTTGTTTTTTCAGCGAAAAACTTTCTTTCATCTCTCGGCCCACGACGTCGTTAAAGTGGGACAGCGAGAAAACCGTTTTAACCCCTTCCTTCCTGCATTTTTTTATTTTTTCTCTTTTCCCCGCCTCGCTTTTGCTTTTTCGCGACCACATCGCGTCAAACGCGGATGAGCGCGAGTTTTTTAATAATTTGTTTGTTACGCGTCGAGAGCTTGAAAAGTTTGATGTCTTGAAAATTGAAGATTATATTTACTGTCTGAAAACAATGAAACTAGATTCGATTGTCCTCAATTCATGTTTGAAATGCAAAATTTTTATCATTAAAATTTTTTTACAACTGAAAAATGCAATATTTCAAGAGAGAAAATACTGTAATACAAAATTGTGCCTAAATTACGCAAAAATTTTTTTAAAATTTTTTAACTTAATACTGTTACAATAAAATTCTGACGTTTTATTTACTAGTTAAATCAAAACTTCTAAAATAATTGAATTTTAATTTATTTTATGAATTACTTTAGTTTTTGCACAATTTTTTTTATTTATTAAATAAATTTTCAAAATATTGAATTAGGAAGAGAGTAATTTGGGTAATCTAAAACTAATTACTCACTAGATTCGGAGTTTATAAAGTTTAACCCATGGCGAATTAATTCGTGCGAACATTTAAGAATCGCGGACGCGATTTGCATCACTTTAATTGACTTCAAGGACTTTCCGGATGCTCGTTCACTGATAAGTCTTTAGTTTTTTTTTTTTTTTTTACATTACATTCGGATGATTTTTTATACGTATAATAGCGTAAAACATTCACAATGAAGTTTTTTTAGTTTTTGGATGCTAAAATTTGTTAATTTTGCAAACAGTTCTAACGATAAAACTAGTACTAAAATAAAAACTATGTTCACAAATATTAAAAAAATAAAAAATAAAATTGAAAATAAAAATTAGATTCTGGATAAGAATGAAGTATGACTTGAATGCAATATGTGAGGATAAAATTTTTATAAAAACTAGTGACACAGAAGATGACTGATGAGAAGTATGCAAGCTCATGAAAAGAAAAAAATGAGGACGCCGAATGTAGATCAAACTGATCGATCATCTGATTAAATAGGTTCGACTCTGGATACAAATAGTGATAACAAAAAATAATAATTGTTTTTTAGTTTGGCTTTGAACCATAAAAAAGTTTTACGTCATTTTCTTTATATTTATTAATTTTACTTCATTATTGAAATGTGTGCCTTGAAAAAAATCTTATGAATAAAATCATTTTTCTTACTTGAATTATCTAAAATTGTTGTATTTAAATTCATTTTTTACACAGTTAAATTTTTTTAAAAAACTCTTTGCAGTCAAAAATTATTATTCATGGAAAGCATGCAGCTCTTCTTTATAGTACTTGATCTTTTTTAAACGGTTAAAAAAGTTTAGCCACGAAGTCCATGGATCTGAATAATCTTTTCTCAAAAATTTTGTTACCTGCCGGCAAAAATCTTTCGTGACGCATTCATCTAAGCTTTCCATATCTATTTGATCCGTTAATTCTCTACAAAATAAAATTTTTGGCGTTTATCTGATCCTGTTTAACAAATGTTCTTATATTCATTTTTTTTTTTTTTTAATATTAAAAAAATATAATATTTTCTAAAAAAAAATTGAATGTAGGATCATTAAAAAAATTATGCACTCACTTGCCAAACGCTGTACCAAAAAAAGTCACATGCCCGCAATGATAAGTATTTTTAATCTACAAAAAATGAAAGTTAGATTTTATGTGTTAATAAATCATGCTGTAATTGCTAATACTTGTATTTTTCAACGGGAATTTCAAAATCAAAATTTTTGATAATTTGTTTAAATTAAATAGCTAAGTTTTACGACTAATTCTACCTAGTTTACAAAGTACTTAAAAACTAGGGGAAAATTTTGGAACCTGAAAATGAGAGTTCAGCAAAAATGTTTACAAGAAGTTTGTTATTGTGTTGTGTTAAATGTGTTCAACGTAATTAAAATGACGTATTTACTGTATAAACTTCAACGAAAACGTCGGGCTTGATCGTTACCGATCCCACTACCGTTTTGTCGTAAGAAACGCCGGGATCGCTATCTAAAAATACACAGGAAATTTAACGTTGAACTTTAATTCAAATTTCGAATAAATAAAATATTTTTCTTACTTATTACATCCATGCGTACATCGTAAATTAAAATGTAATAGGTTCCTTTAACTTTTTTGGAAATATCACAATTAAGAAAATTATTTTTAGTAAAATTAAGGGATAAAAATGGTTGTCTGAAATTTTGAAGCTGCTTGCTGTATCTGCCTTCGAAAGATTTTAGTGTTACATTGAAACATTCTGAAAAAAAAATTTTTTTAGTACCCAAATGAGCAAGATTGTTCAAAACTATTCGAAAAAAATTAAAATTTAAGAAAATAGGAGCGTACGTACTTGTTTCGAGACATCTAGAGATTTGAACGAAACAAATTATGATTAATACTAGTACACTCTTGGTTCGATCCATCATCGTAATTATTTCAAGTCGAGTTTCAACTTACAGGTGTTCGAAGCAAAAAAAAGTCGTACGACACAAATGGTTGATAAAAAAATAATAGCACAATTCAACATACATAGTATACTGATAAGAAAAAACATCGTTTTTGAATTAATTAGTGTATTTTTTTCGAAAAACGTGATGTTTTAAGTATTTTGTTGGTATAGTAAAATTAAATTTTCAAAAAAATTTAAATTTTTTTGAATTTGGTGCCGATTTTTAAAAAATAGTATAAGAATACATGTTTTTTGGATTCTGGTAAAACTATCATACGCAAATAGAATTTCAATTTATACTTTACACAGAATCTTTATGAACTTTTACGCACATCAAATTCTACATCACTAGTCAATCGTGAGTGTAAAATCTAACAAGAGTTGATACCCAAAGAAAAGAATAAAAAGTAAAAGTAAAATTCATAAGATAATCAATCTAAAGTTTCACGAGAGTATTTTATTTTATCATGGTTCAAGTAAGTAATCCAAAATAATTTGAGAACCACCAGTTAAAAATTTACATTTCCCATTTGTTTCGCGAAAAAAAATTAAACTCGACAATTTTCCAGGGCCATAGAGAAGAAGCTCGTCCGTTTTTGTTCCTCATTCAAAACGCAATTAAAGAAAGAAGTTGCGGGGAATCGAGGCCGAGGATCAAAAACTGAAGCACGCGTAAAGGCACGCGGATAATCTGGGCTTTTTTGCCGATCCCTCGAGAGAGAATCCGTTGAAGCCGGGGGAAGTCAGTAGCTTTTTTGTTTGCTCGAAGTTTAAGATTCTTTTCAATTATTTTTCGCTCAAATTGAAGTACAAGAAATCGTGTAACTACTGGAAGTTACATTTTCTTTTTTTTTCAACGTTGAAGTGGTATCATTAATAAGTTTCAAATGAAAATCAATGAATTTTTTCAAAAAGGAATTTCAAGGCCAAAGCATTATTTACAATACACTTAAATAAGTTCAAAATTTGATACTTTATATGACTAGTATAAAAGTCCTGGCTTTTGTGAAAGAAGCAAAATTGATTTTTTTTTAGTTCTTCAACTATTAATTTATTGATTTTTTTTCAATACAGTCGAAGTTTTTTATATTAAATAATCGAATCCAAAATTTATCATATTAAAAAGTAGTTGAGTTTATAATGAAAACACAAATCATAACTATTTATTTGGCAAAAGCGTGTTTACCTTCATACAAAGTTTTTTAGCAATGCATTCAATAAAAGTCTTGTCCTGATTAATGAGGTTTACAAATTTTCTGAAAAATGAAAAATAATTAAGATAGTAATTTTGATCCCGTTACAGACTCCTCAAAAATTTTCAAAAGTAATATAATCAATTATTAATTTATTTAATTTTAAGTTTAAATTAGTTTAAATTTAAATACATGTTTAAAAAAATTTTATTAGTATAAAACAAAAATAAACTATTTTAAAACAAACATTAAAAAATTTTAAGTAAGAAAATATAAAAAAAAATGATCCCTACTCATTTTAACTTACTTATCACTTCCATCATCGTAGAGTTTAATTTTGGAGCAATTATGAAATTTCGCTTCCTACATAATATTAAAATTGAATAGATTTGGATATTGAGTTCTTCGAAAAATCAAATTAATGAATGTATTCAAACTTACTATAATAGAAGTAAAACCATGAATAATAACATTTGTAATGTCTTTTTCAACTTCGGCATAAGAATTACTATCTGAAATTTCATTTGTTGTTGTTTAAAATAATTTAAACGATTCAAAAATAAAATATTAATAAATTTTTCTACCATTAACTTCAATAAACGATGAAACAATAAAGAGCTCATAAACTTCTTCTTTTGGATAATATGAAACTTTTAATTTATTTTTGTCGAAATGTAATGATAAAACTGGATCCTTAAATTTTGTAAGTGATGGATAAGAAAGTATTGCAGTGTTGTTACTCGGACAAACTAAAATGAAAAACTAAATGACTTCATTTCTAAAAATTAAAAAAAGTTTAGCAACTTTACAAACCTATCTGGACAGATTCGGAAAATTTAAAAAAATAAACCATGTTAAATAAAGATATCGAATTTAGAACTTTTAAAAACCTTTTCATGATTGCGTTAATTGAAATCATAAATTTTTTTTTAATGTGTTCAGTCGACAGTTACCTTCAATTACGCTCATAAATTTATTTAAAGTACAATTATAATAGATAACCTTCAATAAAAAAAATTTCATTTTTATTTAATTTAAAAAATTAACATTCTTTAAAAAGAAATCATATTTTTGAATAATGCAAGCTATTACGTACATTGATACGCAATTAAAAATTTATGGTTTTTTTTTATCCAATATTTAAATATTTAAATGCGATTGATTGACGTAGGTAATTTTTCATTGACACTTGAAAAATTCGAGTTTCTGAAACGACTATGAAAATTAAGGACGTTCATTATTTGAATAATGATGATGATTGATATAACCGGAAATAAATAGTCAATTACTACTTTTTGCTCTAGTTTACAGTTTTCTCAATGATTTTTTTTCGTGACTTTAAATTGTTACATTCGTTTTTAATCAAAATTTTTTCTTCATCATTATTATCAGTATTATAATACAAAAATTTAACAGTAAATAAAATCTAAAAATACAATTTTTAATTTTAGGATATTGAATATAATCCCTATCAAAGTAAGGCATATTAAAATTAAAATTAATTCTTTTTGAAAATTTATCTTTAAAATATTGTATTATAAAGTTATACTATTCAAGGTTTCTGAAGAAGATATCTTGCAGGTATCGAAATTTTTGAAAACTAACTTTCAGATCTCGACATTAACAAACTTGTCGTTTTTAAATGGTAAAGTCAAAACTCTCAAATTTCAGAAATACTTATACAAGTTTAACCTCTTCTGACAGGGGCGGATTACCCTAGACGCCAAGTACGCCATGGCATAGGGGCGGCATGGCAGCTGCCAAGGGGCGGCACCACAATCTAGTTTTTTTTTTTTTTTTTTTTTTTTTTTCATCGTATAGACAAAAAATATACCCTGGGTGCCGGAGTTCAACAAAAAACTGGTCGGCTATCCCCCAAGCTCTAAGCCCCCAAAAACCTTGGGAGCCTGAGTTAAATTATTCCAAAAATATGAGTGCATTTTAGTTGACGAAATAAATAATTTTGTAACGATACCTAATTACGCTGCACTGGTGCAATTATATCATAAAGTTGTAAATCTGAAATTTTTAACTCCAAAATGGTGTGTTTGATTAGGAAAACGCTATAAGTTTCTACTTATTGTTTAACTCTTTGTTTGCAACATTATCAACAAATTTTTGTTTTTTTAAACTGTAAATTAAATGCTTCTAAGAATGAGACACATTTCGAGAAAAGTGTAAAAATTTTCGTTTGTTTATTGGTTATTTATTTTTTTTTATTTTATATATATTTTTTTTATTATTTTGTAATATTTTCAAGTGATGTAAATAAAAGTACACCACAACCTTTTTGTGGAACAAAAAAAAACACTTTTTTATGGACTTGATATTCAAATATAAAGTACGCTTAACTTCTAAAATTATTCCACTCGGTAACCAGAGTTTTGGGAGGTTTAGAGCTTGGGGGATAACTGATCAGTTTCTTCGTTGACCTCGGGCGCCCAGGGTTTTGGGGGTTCTAGGCTTGGGGGATAGCTGATCAGATTATTCATTTAACTCTACGTCCAGAGTTTTGGGAGGTTTAGAGCTTGGGGGATAACTGATCAGTTTCTCCGTTGACCTCGGGCGCCCAGGGTTTTGGGGATTCAAGGCTTGGGGGATAGCTGATCAGATTATTCATTGAACTCTACGTCCAGGGTTTTGGGGGTTTAGAGCTTGGGGCATAGCTGATCAGTTTTTTCGTTGACCTCGGGCGCCCAGGGTTTTGGGGGCTTAAGACTTGGGGGGTAATTAGATAGGTAGATAAAAATAGATCTATCTATTCAATTTTTTATTTATTATTATTTTTTTTTTTCATTTTATCATTATTATTTTTTTTTTTTTAGAAAATTTATACAGGGGGGGGGGGGCAAATTTGGTAATCCGCCCCTGCCTCTTCATACCCAATAAAATTAAAAATGCAACAAAAGCAAAAATGTTCTTTAGTACAGAGAGGGAATTCTAAAACCTGCATGAACCAAAATTTTGTTGCGAAACAAATAAAAATTATTGGTCATGCTCATTTCTACTGACATCGTTACTCCGCGAGGCCATGATAATTCGTCGTTTAAAATTGACAGGGAAGAACCGTCCTGTACTCCCGGATGCATTAGTTTATTTTTTTCAAGAGAGCAGAGAGAGAGAAGACAAGAGGAACGCTGGTCGATCGACGAAGAACACCCTGTTTATTCTCGAAGGTCCCCATTACCTGCGCGTATTACAATACAATGCCGGCCGCCTCCTCCTCCTCCTCCCCCGCGTTAACCTATCCTCCTCCTTCTTCTTCTCGACGTATTTCCTTTTACTCCTCGCCCGGGTATCTTATATCCTATTCACCTATGTCTCTTATCCGTCCTCTAACCCTTTTTTCCGCATTCCAGACCGCACGCTCTCATTTTTCGGTTATTCTAACTGTACAATGAAACTCTTCTGGATTAATGGGATTAGATGCAGTAGTTGAGTTTGAGATTGTTATTTTTAATAATCAGAAAGAGTAATTTTCTTGACAGATTCTGAAAATTCGTGCGGTGATCTTGGGGAAGATTACGAACGCAAGCTGTCCCAAATAGACTACTGTTTCCAAAATAAATACGAAATTTTTGAGACTGTATGGACATACAAATATAAATCTTCATTTGCAACTACTAAATTACTACTAGTCTACAATTTGGCGAAACAAAATCAAAATTTCATTACTCACTTTTATCATTCTGGAATGTGAAATTAAGGCATTCGGAGTAACAGAAAATGTCTTTATGTTCTGTAATCATAATTTACCGTTTCTCATTGTTAAAAGCATTTTAAGCGGTCATTAAGTTCATAATTGAGTTTGAGAATTTTAATAAAGCTACCCATTGAGTTTTTTGTTATTTTATGTTTGATCGTCAGCTTGTATTGTTCAAAAACATATGAAATATGAAAATTATTTTAAGCATTTAATTACTTTAAATAATTCATTTTTGCTACCATACTTTTCACACGTCATCTCTCAAAAAAAGAAAATTTATGATCAACCGCTATCGATGTTATTAATAATAATTTCATACATTTCTGTATTGATAGCGAATCGAAATATTTCACCATCATCTAAAGTACGAGTTTCAAAGCTTTTGCTTTCAAAATTTTTCTTCTTCCGTAAATTTTAAATTATACCCTCAAGTCTCGCACTCGAGTCTTATAAATCAACCCAAATTGCAATGCATCAGGTATTAATGCAAAATCAGCCTGGAGCGCACGTTTCTGCAAAAAATTCCGGATTGTTTGATAAAATAAATTTACAGGTTGTTTTTTCTTTTTTTTATCGATGGAAAATATTAGGTGACAGACAGAGCCCGATGTCGGTCAACGGGTAATTACGTGGCGAAAATTACAGTTGCAAATTTAATTGGCCTCGATGTAGTCTCTTTGTGCCCGCAACGCATAAACCGATTTACGTTGGAGCTCGCGTATGCATGCGTCCAGGCCGTTGATTTTGGAAATATAATTTGCCCATTGAGCCTTTACGAGGGTAATTTTGTTTTCGCTAGTACGAAAAGACCTGTATTTTTTTATTATTCATAAAAATTTATTTTAACTTTAATTTATTTATCGTACTCTTGCGTTTTTAAGAAAATTAAGAACGAAAATTGTTTTTATTAAATATATTAAAAAAAAAAAAAACAAAAAAAAAACAAAAAAAACAAAAAATTGACAAGAATTGACAAACTTTAAAATTAATTTCACCATCCAAAGAGAGGCTTTTTTCAAAAATTTTTATGTGGTAAATTTTTAGAACTTACTTTTGGGGAAAAAAAAAAAATTAAAGAAAAGTATTTTAGCTACATAACAATAACCAAAGAAACCTATATTTATGACTTGTCTCAACTTCAAGGTAAACTTAACTTCACTTTATCTTTGAAGTAAAAAGCAGTGTACAGATAAAATCCTGCAAATTATAAACACGGGTCTCGCATCGTTTTTTTTTCAAAATTTCTCACTGCGAATCTTGTCAAAGTTTTTTCTTCATTATTTTCTCATTTTGTAAAAAAGCTCTAAAAGCACGTCCTGTGAGTTCACAAACACAACGTATACCGTGAACATAAATTTTTTATTTTTTCAATTCCAAAGTGCTTCTCAAAAATTCATCTTTTTTTAAATTTAATTTTTTGAGTTTGACTTAAAAAAAAAGTGTAAAGCAACCTCTAATCGTTCATAAAGCCAAACCAACGCGGGTAAAATTTATAATCTCCACGCATTTTCCTCATTAACTCGGGAAACCGAGGTAATAAACCTCGAAACTTCTACCCTCCTCCAAAACTTTTCCAATCGTTACGCCAATAAAAGCTCGTACTTACACGCGCATTATAAGTTGAATCCATAAAACTCAAATTGACTCAAGCTCCATAAAAGACGAAAATTATTTTCTATTTTTAACAATGCTTTCTTTCCCCGTAAAGATTATTATTTAATTTTAATCAATTTCCAGAGCTTGAGACATCCAATCTATTTATATGCCATCGATTATGGAATTCGGAAAAGTAATCTGAATCGCGTGCACCGCGGCGCGAATTTATGACTGAAGCTACTTATTTTGATGTGTATCACGCGTGTGTGATGCACTCTCAGATTCGTTAATTGCACGATCAATCAATTTGCGCGCTTTTTTTATTTAAATCAAGAGTGTGTGAAAAAAAAAGAATATTATTGGAGGTATTAAGGTGAATTTAATTAAACTCGATCTCTGGAAAATATTTCTGGTATCGTCATACATATTTAATCATTTAAAAAAAAAAAAAAAAAAATCAATTAAACTTTTAGTAATTATTGCATTGTTCTTTATTTGTCCTATATGTTATTCAAAATATACTTTATATTCTTTCTTCTCAAATAATTATTAAAAAAAAGAGTTTGAAATAATTTATTTATTTTTATTTTATCAATGTTGAATCTAAGTTTTTAAGAACACGGGGAATCGATCCTACTACTTTCTAGGTTAAACCGTACTCGATGAAGCCGATAATGACTCTAAAATTTTAATGGGCACTAAAAAAACTTGGAAAAATTTTAAAAATCATAGTAAAATTGTGATACAGTTAGATTGTTTCTTAAGGGGGTACATATACCTAAAAAAAAAACCACAGAAAAAATTTTGTAAGTTTTTTAAAAATTATTTATTTAAGAAGATATTTTTTTCCATAATATACACACATTTTTACATAATTTTTTACATTTAGAAAATTAAAATAAGTGTTTTTCTAAGTGTTATAAAATTCAGCTTATTTAGGCTATGAAAGTTCATTGCTCGTAAAGTCAAAATTTTTCCTTAAAGCGGATGGACCCAGAACTTGGCATAGTTGTTGTACATGTGAACCCTCATGAGCGGAACCAAATCAGGCAACCAAATCCAAGCACTATTAAAATGTGGTAAAAATTTTGATAGTTTTCATCATTTTAGTAAATTTATGGTGTGCCATCAGCTTAATAATGCTTAGATTTGCCTGAGGTTGCGCTCATGAGGGTTCACATGTACAACAAGTGTGCAAAGTCCTGGGTCCATCCGTTGTCTGGAAAAATTTTGGCTTTACGAGCAATGCCCTCATTTTTTCAAAAATCACATATTTGAGAAAATGGCTTTTGAAGTTCTGAACAGATTTTGATGAATAAAATGTAACACACAAACACATAAACATTTATATCTTGAAAATATCTTGTCACAGGACTCTTGCTTGATGTAAATACTCTTTTGCACATAGCCGGATACTTAATTTTTTTGCTCCTGCTCCTAAAGTGACCCAATTAGCTTTTTTATCAAAAACACAGATTAGGCACCAAGATTACACACTATTAGGCACCAAGACCAAGTTAAGACTTTGAGTCAGCGGAGTCTTCATATGCAATTATCTAAAAATTATCTTTAACTTTAAATCCCAGAATTATTTTTTCACTTCACATTGGTACATAAACACCTTTTTTTTTAACAACTAAAAAATTTCATAAGTTTAACTGGTAAGAATTGGTCATTTATTCTTAAATTTTTTTTTTTTTTTTTTTTTTTGAATAAAACTAACTTATTTACTTGAGATTAAAATAATAACAAAAACAAAACCAAGTAAAGTAAAATTTCACTAGAAAGATGACTCAAAGAACAAAAAAGTCGTCATGAACTTGCAACGCTGCGGAAATAATTTGATATCGATAGATCGATATTCGATACTAATTGATGTAATATACTAAAGTAAACTCGTAGAGGTAATATATGTCATATATTATGTCATGAAGGTTATAAATTTTTTTATGCGATCGATTCTAACTTAATAAATTGTTTTTAGCATTAGACTTGAAATGAAAGTTAATCTTTCATTCTTAATTTTCATTATTAAGATATTATGTCACGGAAAAAATCTAATCACAGATAAGAAAAATTTCTGTTTTTTCATCGCTTTTATTAGACGAAAACGATACAAATACTTACAGTTCTGTTAGTGGATAAAAAAAAAAAAAAATTATACCTACATTGCGAAAATTAAAAAAGGAAAAAATACATCGAAAAAGCATTTGTACCTATAGTATCGTAGATAGTAGATTACAGTCCCGAGGGAGTCAAAAATGAGTTAGCCTTTAGCAAACCCAAATTGATGTCCGAGCCGAAGGCGAGGTCATCAAAGGTTTGCTAAAGGTTAGTTCATTTTTGCGCTCCCAAGGGCTGTATAAGTATTTCTGCTACTAAAACTGACTTGAAATTCTTGAATTTCAAAAAAAGCCATTTCAACGTTAATTTAATAAATTGAATGTCTTTATTAAATTAACTGTAACTTTTTTTTCTTAACGAATTAAGAAACGCGGTTTGCGGCATTTGAAAGCTGATGTAAAAGTACATCAAAAAACACAAAAACCTGAAAATTTATTTTTTGAAAAATTTTAGGTATATGTACCCCCTTAACTATGTATATGTTAGAATTTATGATTCGAACTTGACTTGCGTTTTTTAAGAAAATAAATCATCAAAAAAATTCATGTTGAGGAATATAAAACGTCAATTCTCAATTTACTGATAAAAAACCTCCTTTTTCAAATTCTATTGACACATAAAAATTATGGGACTCGCGTACGCCAAAAGTTTTAAACAATCCATCTACGGAAACCTTTGAACAAGTCATCTCAAGAATTTATTTTTATTCAATTCAAACGATAAAACATCAAATTCTTATTAAAAAAAAAAAATACATTTGCTCCAATTTCCATTCAGGTGTAAATTAAAAAACGAAATTTCTGGAAAATTTCTGATTCTTATCGAATAAATTACAGGAAAGATCGTACTTAAAGTCAGCCGGGTCACCGTTTCATCATAGTTATTTTTTGGCAGAGTTAGAAGCATCTGTGTCAAGTATAAGATACAGGTGTTATCGAGACTTCGATATCGAGACTGAAGATAGTTTAAAAATTATGATGAATAACAAATTTATAAATCATTTAGTTCTAATTTATATGATTTATCTTCTGCAGTTGTCGGAATCTGCACATGCAATTGAAGTCGACGTAAGTATGTATGAATAGAAATTGTTATATTTAGCTTGTTGATTAATTTTTCTTTTTTTGTATGTGTGTTTACAAATTTTAATAATAAAATTTTTTGATTATAGAATGCAGGAATTTCACATATGACGATCCGATTTATTTCAGCACGGTCGGTTTGAATCTGCTTAACTTCAAGTTCGATGAAAATGTAGCAAAAGTTACTTCAAAACCGGGAAGCAGTGTTCAAGAAGTCTACATGCATCAAATAGCTATTAATATCTCTGGTAAAAAAATACTCTTACGAATTAGATTTATTCAAAAATTTAAACTAAAATACTTATGATTTTTAGATTATTTTGATGTTAAGTTTCCTATAACGATAGATTACGTAATCTTGAACGCATATACAACTTTTGAAGTAAGTTTTATCCTTTGAACATCATTAAAAAACTTAAGAAATGGTCTCGAGATAAGTTTTATCGTGAAATTCGATGAAAAATAAAACTTTAGATCGAAATTAAAAAAAATGTTATGAACCACTAAATGAAATATATTCGACTGTTTAAAGATTGTATTTAAAATTACTAATTTTTTACAGAATGAACAGTTCAAAAACTGTGAAAATGTTACTTTATATGCTGTGGCTAATCCGAAAAAGTGAGTAAATATTTACATTGGTAGTTAGTTTCATAGAAAATAATGAAATGATATATATATACGATATCTATCTATGTATGGAGCATCACTTGCGCTCTAGATTCAAGTATTAAAATTTTTTTTTTCAATTCCTTATAAAAATAAATCGATCATTTAATATTTTCCGAAAATGACTATATGATAAAAACAAAAACTTGAAAATTTTTATTAGTAAGTTAAATTAGTAAAAATTAAATTTTAATGCAATTAATTTGTTCTTGCAGTTATTACATAAATTATCAAAATCAGAGTGAAGATTTAAAAAATTGCGTTGCAAACGGCATTTGTGATGGATTGAACAAGATTAGGTCTCATATTGTATCAAAGCAGCCGCCTAAGAACTAGCTTTTCTGCTTTACTAATTCAAACAAAAGTTTGAAATTGAATCAAGATCTTGAGGAAAAAACAATAAAAACGCATTGACTATTTGTTTATATTCATTGTCATCGTCATTAGGTATTATAATTTTATTTATTTCCTGAATTATTGTAACAAGTTGTTTAACGAATAATAAATGTACGGAGTTGATGAGAGTAGTGGATCAATGAAATTTATTAAAGACAAACCTAAACGTAAAAATTGTCCACTATACAAAAATCTGCTTTAAACATGAAAAAACAGAGTCAACTCTTAAAAACCAAAATGAGGCTCTTTACATTATGTTATAATTTATCGGTTCCATTCAGAATTTTATAACAGAAAACTCTTGGACTGGATGTTCCATTACAAAAAATGCATTGCATATTTTCGAAAGCTGCACTACTTTGCTACTTTTTCAGTCGTAACAATCATTTTTGTAAGAAAAACGTA
Source organism: Encarsia formosa (assembly GCA_038277355.1). Lineage (NCBI taxonomy): Eukaryota > Metazoa > Arthropoda > Insecta > Hymenoptera > Aphelinidae > Encarsia > Encarsia formosa. The sequence continues at coordinate 21,421,833 of CM076184.1, forward strand.
ACACAAAACTTGTACTCAGATTGAAATTTAAAAGAAAATTATCTCACAAATACTTCATAAACTGACATTTAAAAAGTATTTATTCACCGTGTACTGTGAATAAAGTGTCAAAAAAGAATACAACCCCTGTACGTGGTAAAAAACAGCGCAATCGCCATCTTTGGCATCTCTCCGGAATCCAAGATATACTAAGTTCCTCGTCCAACATCCATCCTCATCCATGAAAAAAGGCCCACAGGAGAACTCTTCGAGGATTAAGGCCGGCGCGCGTCGCCTTATCTAAATTATTCCCCTCAAATTAGCATATTATCGCACCGCGGCGATGTACGAAACGCGTGCGTGCGTTCGCTAAGACGAATCCAAAGTGACAGCCGCGACGCAGCTGGGGCGCGATTCGAGTCCCGGTTCTTCCCTCTTTTTTTTTCCAAAAACCAACGTCGTTTAATGAATTTTGTAACGCATCATAATATTGACCGACCGTTACCGCCTTATTCGATTCCAACGCTAACTCAATATTTTAATTAGAGGAATTGCTGGTGGACGAGGGTAAAAAATTGTTTTACCATGGGAGCTTATCATCGCATTAATAAATTCAAAGCAATCATCTTTTAGATAAACAGAGCCGGGATTTACGGTGACCACACGCGAAACTCCTTTAATTATGCGTAAGACCGAACTCATTAAACTTTTCGACCCATTCATGCAGTTTGTGTGTACAAGGTTGCGAACGAAGAGAAAAAAAAAAAAAAAAAAACGGCACCGCATAAATTATGCGCGGTAGCCGGCGTTAGGGACTGACCTTTGCAGGAAGACGATTTACGCGGGGACGACCGAGGAGATCTCTCTCGTTTATGTTGTTGTAACCGTCGATTTAAGACCGAACGCGTTACAATAACTTACAGTACGAGGTGTTCTTAGAATGTTGCTTTTTTGAATAATAAAAGATACTCTTTTTTTTACGTTTTCGAACATGCTGGAAAGTTCTTGTTGCAAGATTATAATTACTGGATGGCGCTTGGAATTTACGGCAACAAGATTTTTTTAAGGATGTGGGTTTGAAGAAATTTTTTTAACCTCAAAAATTAGCTGGTAAATTTCTGAAGAGTTGGAACTGGAAGCTTATGTTTTTGATCCGAGGTTTTTAGATTTTAGACTTTTTTTTGAGCTTGATCCGATAGAGAACTTCAGAAAAGGGTTTTTCTAAAAACTAAACTAGACTTGTTTAAAATGTTTTCAATCTGTAGTTAAAAAAAAAAAAAAAAAATCAAACCAACAGTATCTCTTAAAAATTTGTTTGTTCGCAATTTTTTTTAAGTGAATACAAAATTTTTAACATCTGTCAAAACTTCTATCTAAAATTTTTTTACAAAAATATGGTCAAGCTTCATTTTTGAAATAAAAGTTTTGGAATTTCATTGATTTCTCCACCTTTTTGGTATTAAAGTATGAATTGGTTTTAAAAAATAACTGTAGTATAAAAGACTAATATCAAGAGATTTGTGAAAAATTTCAAAAAAAATTTCGAACGTCATAGTTTTTTATAAAAACTACTTTGCTGCATCTAGGAATAAACCGTCAAAATCAAATCAAAATTTTATTTTAAAGTTATTCACTTTATAGATTGTAAGAAACTAGATTAATTGTTTTTAGACTCTCACAAAAAATAATGACAATCACCTTATTTTTTGGGTCTGCATAAATAGAATTTAGCACATTTCAACTCTCCGAAACGCTACCGAAATAACGAACTCTCCGTCAAAGAAATTCAGCGCTTCCATTCACGATTTCCAACAACAAAATGTCCTTTAATAATAACCATTTTCAAACTACCCCCAACCCGTTCTATCAAAAATCACTTCCAAAAAAAAAAAAGGAAAAATCCACTCGCGACATTTCAAATTCACGCGGGAACAAAAGAGCCGTCACGGGCAGGCGAAAAATTCCAATTTCGCGTTTAATTGCGCTCGCCCCTCGTAATTGCTCTTGAAAAATGCGTCCGTCCCCGCGCCAAATGAAATAATTACGACTGGGTGGTGGAAAAAAAAAAAAGGTAAGAAAGAAACTCGAGGATAATTAATTGGCGTGTATCCATCGGGCTCTAATTGACCGCGAATCGTCACGCTCTTTTGTAACCGATTGTTTTTATTTTTGAGATCCGAGATTCTTGATCGATTGATCGATAAGAGGATTGAGATGGTCGGATCGAGGATTAAGATACACCAAGAGTGATTCATCTAATCTTGATTGATGATCTGAGATCATTTTCTTTTTTTTTTTTTTTTTTTCATTCCCAGTGATATATAAAATGTGGTTTTAAAAAAATTAGAGTATGCAAATGTTGATAATTCAAAATAGTCAAAAGTGTAGTAAATACTGTTATAATACCTAAACCAGATGTTAAGATTTAAATATTACAATAAATTTTAATTAAAGAGGTTTTATAAATTTTATCGTATACAAATTATAATTAAAAGCATGTTTTTCAAACAAAACTATTTCATAAATAAATGGTATATCAAACCTTAAACAAACTGAACTTCAACTTAATTCCGTATTTATGAATCATCAACATTTTTCCAGCTTCACTACTGAAATAAGTAGTTTTAATTTTTTGTTCGAATATTACAATAATTTTAACAAAATTACTTGATAACTTTCACCTAAATTTTTAAATCTCTATAGATTAAAAATTAAAAGCTTGCTTCACCCCCCCCCCCCCCCACTTATGGCGAAATATCTTCATAACCTCTAATTTATTCCTGACTTGAATTCTCTTAACCTAGCCCTTATAAAAGTCAGAAAAGCAGCTAGGCTTTTTTTTAATATAAGCATTTACTCAGCTTTTAAGATTTTCATGCTACATATAAAAGTAATTTAATAAAATTATAAATAATACAAGGATGGAAATCCGATAAATAAAATATCACACGATTATGGAAGCGTAGCTAGGAAGTATTCAGTTGCATCTATAAAATCATTGCATGAAATAAATGATCATGTTTTTACTTTCAAAGCTGTTAGAAACTTGTACTCTACTCAGGCTGATATGATGATTTATTTCCGATTAGAAATATTCGATTCAATATAAGAAATCCTAGGGAATTGGTTGAATTAAATTGTAAAACTAATTTATTATATTATTCCGTTACGAACAGATTGAAGAGAAGTTGGAATAGTTTATCCGTTGATACAATAAATTGTAATTATATTAGTTTATTTAAGAAAGATATTAAATCTAAATTTTTGAAATTTGAATAAGAAAGTTGTTATTGATGAAATGTATATAATTAATTATGTGTTAAAGGACATTAATGTCCGTTCATGATGAAAATAAATAAATAAATAAATAAATACATTTATATATATGTACATTGGTTTATAGAGTTTTCTAGCTTCATGCTGCATTCTTTGAGAAAAGTTTCTAACAGTTTAGAAGTGCTTACCATAGGCACTCAGACTTATTTCTTTCTCAAACTGAATACATCTTTTTTTTTGTAATTTTTAAGCTTACAACAGAATAATACATGATTTATTTTCCTATTGTAACACCTACAACTGTTTTCATAACAACCCCGTTCATCTCAGACCAGAAGCACGAGTTTAAAGAGCACTCGGTACTAACGACGAAAATTTCAATAGCCGAAAAAAAAAGGTCGCCGCGTCCACCCAATTAAGAGGGAATAAACACGCCTCTATCATCCCCTAAGCACGCACGCAACACAATGACCGAATAAATCACCGTAGGAATACCCCCAGCCTAATTTCCTCCTTACAACACGGCAGTGCACCAGCGTAACAAGTGGAAAAGTCGCTCCCCCTCCCCCACTCTTTTCGGATATGACCAGCGCTCGCAGGCTACTGATTGTGATATGTAAATCCCCCCCCCCCCCTAATGAATATTTACTTGGTATCGATACAATATACCCTTCGATTAAACGTATAATTTTCAAATTAAACGCGGGTGCGTCATTAAAAGCTAATCGAAAATCCCTGTGTTTCCGATAAAAAAAAAACTTATTTTTCTTTGATTATGCGGAATCCGATAGGCGGCGCTTGTACGTCTTTATTTTACGGGTGCGGGGTGGGTTATGCGGAGAGTTTAAAGTAAAAATCCGCTACATGGTTTTGCTAATTTTCAGCGAATGGTTATCTCGTATACAACGGTCCTGCTAATTTTCATAAAATATTTTACTGGTTTTATGGTAGGAGTTTTTCTGGCATCTTTTTATAACAGTTTTACACTTTTTAGAAAATTTTTGCATGTTTTTATAAATAATATCAAATTTTAGAAATATTTAAAGTTTTGGAATGATGGCTAGATGGATTGCGGCAGAAAAAGAAAATGTTGGGCTTGAGCAGTCTTAGAAAATTAACTTAAACAAGCTAGAAGGAAAAACATTTACATTTACAACAATTAGAATGTCATCTGACAAATTGCAGCGATAATAATTTTGCTTTCTCTGTATGAAACATGAATAATGCTTGAAGAAAGTGTTGAACTAAACAAGAAAACGTCGTTTATCTAAATGAATAATTTTACTTGGAAAAACTAGTTACTCATTATAGAACCAGCCTGGTTCCGTAGTTAATTTGTTTGATTCTAAAAAATATCCAATTGTAGCATCCTTCCAAGTGAATTTTCTCAACGATTTCAACGTAAATACTCAAAGATATTAAAAACCTCGGTACCAGATCCGAAGACTCTCTCAGTCGCACTTGAAAATTAAAATACTCGGATCGCGTGCTTCGGTTGACATTATTGCCACCCTCGAAGAAGTCGCGTCAGCCAAAGTGTACGATTTATCATTGTTTGTGCGTATATATACATTTTTATCTCTCGAAAGGACAGTGTTCAGCAGTTCGGCTAAAAAATAAGAAATAAAAAGAAGAAGGGAGAGAGTAACACGCGAGCGACACCATCAATACCATACATCTCGCGCATAACATTACGGGCTGCAGGCACAGCCGGACGGACGGACTTTACGATCTATGCTTGGAGAACATTAAGACGCCACGGGGAAGCTCATGCTAAGTGGCTCTTTTCGAAGAACTTCCAAATTCGAACTTGCTCACCGGATTTGAAAATGAAAGTTGTGCTTAATCAGATCCGAAGTATACATTTTGGGTGAAAAGTCAAATCTATGAAATATGGTTTCTTCGAGTTCTAAGATATTGCAATTTATCTTTTTCGCTGGACTTTAGTGATTAAAATTTATTTGTTTGTGTAAAAGTCCAACGCGGTGCATAGAAAACATGAGCAGAAAAAAAAAAATTCAATTGATACAGCTGCGTCTAATCGTAATTGGACATTTTTTAACAACATCTATTGATATAACAGAGGAAATTTTAAGAAAAAAAAAACAAACAGTTTTGCAAGTACCTTCATCATGAAACCCTGACAGGTGCAAATTGCGCAAATGAGTTTTAGAAAAAATTAAGTATAAATACGAAAGACCGATAGTTTTATTTTCAAAACTCCGGAAGATAAAAATGACGAAGCTCAATTTGTTAGCCCTCGCGTTGGTGGTGCTGATCGGACTAGTTTGTCTGAATCTGGTGAACGCCGAGTGCCGGTGGACGGGATGCCACGCTCACTCGGCTGGGGACTGGTGCGACGTCTTGGGACCGGGATACAAACTCAACAAGTGACAGAGGTGATTTTATTTGAGTTTGATAAGTTTATTAATAAAAGTTTTTAAATTAATCAACAAATTATACAAAATAAAATGAAATACAGGTGCAATGGAATCTGGGGTAACAGGAGTACTGCTGTAACGACTAACTTATTGATACAATTGGGAACAATAACGTAAGTTGTTTATATTTTTAAAGACGCACTTTTTGTTGGAATACTGACGATTCATGAGCTTAATTTTTTGTTATTTTCAGTAGCTTGAAAGGATAAATTGGAGTGTCAGAACATACATCAGCTATCGCCGAATAAATATTCACATTTGTGAGTGATAATTGTTTTTTTTCAGCACAATGTTCAATGATGATCCCTAAAATTTTGTAATCTTGATTCAGGCAATAAAACAATGAAACAAAAATTTTCATTAGTTATTGTTTATTTTTAAAAATCCCTAATTTTAGTAAATTATTTTTTATAGAACTTTGATGTCAATCATTATAAAAAATATCTATTCGTTGAGATTAAACAGACCTAAAGATTCTACTTACAACAATTCATTTTTTAATAGAAATCGCTTAAAAAAGACTCATTCCAAGCTAAATTAAATGTAAGCTCTTTAGCAACAAATATTTTACTTCGAACAATTCTTAGAATATTGTATCTGATGGTGATACGAAGTTTTTGCTCTATGATTATTTAATTCGAAGCAAAATTTAATCTAGATAATCTTCAGGTGCGATGACCAATTGCTGATTGTTCAAAACTGTCAAGTCGATTTGTACCTTTTCAGATACGGGCTGAGTGCATGACGCGCGAAAGATCAATTTCGATAAAGCTTCGAGATATATTTTCTCGCACCAAAGAGTAAACTAAATCGTCACAGTCGATGCCACCATGACTCCCCACTATTTTTAACTATTGAATTACGAATTAGTGTCCGTGCTTGAACATTATTTTTTACTAAAAGTTTCATGAGTTGGGAAAGTTTCATCAAGATCGGTTACCTTCCCGCATGTCCCCAAATTTATACTTTCAAGAGCCAGCAATAATTTTGGCGCTGAGCAAAAAATCCAAGAAAACTTCGCAATTCAAAGCTTGAAATTAACTTCGATATCTGGCGCGCAAAAAAACACTATCGAGATCCAGATCTCCTCTCGGGAGACCTTGCGGTATCAAAAAAGAATCCCAACAATGATGGTAAAAACGAACGATCTTGGATGAAATCGGCAACTGCACGCGCTTTCTCAATGTGGATTGCGATTTTATTAATTAATTAGGTTTATAAAACCGTTTTTTTTGCTAGTTTCTCAAAATCTCTATGAAACCTACAACTATTGTATAGTTCTGAAAATATCAGAAAAAAAATTTAGATTTGATTTTGAACAGACTAAATTTGAAAAAAGTACTTGGTTTCCTGATATGAACAAATTATACTCATCAAAATCATATGTAAAACTAGTTTTTTTTAAAATTTCATTAAACCAAAAGGAAAAAATGCATTGTCCCAGAACTTTTGAGAAAAAGCTCTTAAGTAAAAGACCACTTTTTTTTACTCAGATAAATTATGGTTAACCCACTAATCGTTTTCCACAAAAATCGTTAAAAAATCAGTGTCCCCAAAAAACCTCAAGACTCTCACCTTATCCATCCTCCGGTAAATAATCACTGTCACTTCACTCACAATAGACACAGCACAGTACCCAAACAAAATCCGATCGAACCCTCCCGATCGTAAACCTCCGCGATTGACCGGCGGCGCGCGAGTGTGCCGGTCCTGGCTGGAGCAGAACCGCGAGAGAACAGACAACAAGAAGAAGAAGAAGACGAAGGTGGGAGGGAAGGGGAAAGAGCCATAGAAAGGGAAGAGGAAGGAGGAGGATTTACCTTTGCCGGCTTAATCATACCGATAATATAACAATGTCGCGGTACCTGCAACAACCCCGGCCTCGGTCACGAACTCAAGCCAGCTAGAGATCGGGTTCACGATTGAGGACGCAAAATTTAAGAGCTACGATAAGTGACGGTTATTAAGCGGTCATTAGGCCCCCCTCCCCCCCTCGTTATCAATTTCGTTTAAAATCACGTGGGGGTGGTCAGCTGGTAATGAGGTACTTTGGGACCTAATGATAGAGCCCTTCGGTATCGATCCCAGGGAATTAAATGCGATCGTAATCGCTAAGGAAGATTTGTTTATTGCGGGGTTAGATCGAAGATTGAGTTCATTTCTGTTCCTGAGTTATTATACGGGGTTTGATTAGAGAAATTGTGGGGAAGATGTAATTTTTATCATTCATTAATTGAGGTATCAAAAATACTCACGATTAGTTTCAGAGAATAATATTGGGCATTTTTGAGTTATGAATATTTTTGTGCTGAAATTTACAAGGAAGTGCTCTAAAGTACCCCTTGAAATTATTAGGAAAAAATACTGACGGACTTAGATGTTAAAAGACATCATATGAGCCCAAGCTTTTGTGTAAATTTCAATCACTTTTTTATCTCAAAACTGGATATTTTCAACTCACGCTGGTCAATTATTCAAAAACTATTCGAGTCAATCATGTTCAGGATTGACTCGAATAGTTCAGGACTGGTCTCAGCGAAGAACAACCTTAGCCGAAAATCTGCGTATTTCAAAATTAGTCATTAGGCTTAAAATGAATAAATAAATCAGAAAAAATTCTGAATCTTAATAAGACAGTACGCCATACAGCAGATTTTTTTATTTTTTCGGATTTTTTAATTCATTTAAGTCTCCCATTGGTAATTTTAAGTATGCAGATTTTTGGCTGAGGTTTTTCTTAGCTGGGAAATCGATTTTACAATAAGACTATAGGTAACATATTACCATCTCGAAGATATTCTATTTCATTCAAGTTATAATTACAACTGTTCAAACAAAGTTTCTAGTTTACTCAAATCATAAAATTTTTTCTTTTTTGATTTTGCGCAGTTGATAATGAAGAATCAAACATACTATTTTGTAATTTTTTGTACCCATTCTTATTAAAAAAATTTGAAGGAAAGCCTCGAGGAAAGCACCCAGTGTATATAAAAAATACATTCGCTTGGAAGCAATCGGCACCTGAAAATCATAACTAAAATCTTTGAAAGAAGAATAATTGCAATGGAAAACAGCTTTTCTGATTATTCTGATACATTGAAATCACTACATTAATTTTGGACATACGGAAATCGACAATTACATCATGGAACTGGGTTTAATCTTCAAAGACAGACAAACAAACAAAAAAGATATAAAGCAACCCAAACAATGTTTTTCAGATCCCAAAAAAGGATCAATAATCCCAGCCTATAAACACCAATCGATCATAACGGTAAAATTCCCCAGGGTATTACGAGACCACTTTAATTGATCCGGTTTACGATTTTTTCTTTTACCCCAGCCGAGAGTAATTAAGTCTTCCGCGTGTGTGGTGTTTTGCCGATTTAGATTCTGGTTTTGTTCTATGACGCTTGATTAGCAGACATCGCGCCGAAGAAAAAGATGTCGGGGATTAATTAATGGTCGAATTCTAATGCGGAAGTCTCGTGTTTTTTATTTGTTCCCTTCATTGTAACAACTGTTTGTGACAGTGTTCCGTTTACGAACTTTTAAGCCGTATCGAAAGCACCAATTTTTAAAATACAGCTACGCGATTAAAAGAGTATCCATTGATGTAACAAAGGAGCGACAAATTGGGTATATTAATATCAAATTAGTAAGTAGTTTACATTAAAATTATGATTATTGACATTTTTTATTTCTTGCCTTGGTTCCGTCTTTCTAATTATAAATTATTATAAATCAGAAAGTACCCGAAGACTAACATAACGCTATGCAAACTGAGTTATTTATCTCCGGCCAAACATGAATCGCATGCTTGATTAAGAAAATAAGTAAATAAAAAATTTTATAAAAGCTCGGAAGGTAAGAAAATCAGTCGGATAACAGTAAACCTCGCATTACAATAATCGCATGCCATTAGGGAAAAAGGCGAACAATGATTTTCAGGAAAATGAGCTCGTTACATAAGACCAACGCGGTAGAATCCGAAGATGTAAAGTCGTATTCGGCGGTCGCTAATTGGCAATTTCCGAAGGCCTCGGCTTTTATCGCATAAATCCCGATTCCCGAGCGCACTTTGAAGCCCTCTCTTTTATCCGAACGCACATGCGTGCAAAAAAAAAAAAAAAACCACGAAATAAATAACACCAACCGAGAGTTATAGAAATCTCGCGAATGTAAATTTTTTATCAAAGGGATTTCACTTGTTTGGTGGACCTTCAAAAGTTTTTTTTTGAACGTTTGGGGCATTAATTAATGATTTTTGAGGGAATGACGGTTGATGAGAGAGTGCAGGGATGAAAAAAAATTTTTGAATGAAATTTATGTGAATTGATTGAAAATTATAAGAAAATTTTTTAGCTTATTATTTGAAAGGGTTTAGAATAAGTTCTTTTATTAGCAGCACTATTCGAATTTTTTTTAAATTATTATACAATTGCAGCAATATAAATTACAAGTACATCAAAACACTAGAACCATTAAATCTTATAAATCAACTACTTCAGGAAAAAACTAAAAATCAGTTTTCTTCGTTCAGAATTTTAAGTTCAAAACAAAATTATAATTAAAGTGCAAAATTAGGTACATTAAAAACAAGATTTTTAGTAATGACCTTTTTTTTAAATTTTTTGTACTCACTAACAATCTAGAACTGAAAAAAAACAACTTCATGAAAAACTACAAAAAAACACAGTCAAGAACATGAAAAAAAAAGCTTTGCTCAACACCTCGAGCGTCCGATTTCCCGGAGAGTCAATTCTTGACCTTCCCAACAAAAGTATCTCGCGATCTAATGCTTCATCCAAATAAAAAAAAAAAAAAGATGGTATAAATTGTCGTACAAAACGAATTGATCATCGAGTTAGCTCCTCGGAAGATAAAAGCCCGGTACAGTACGCCGCGTGAAGGAGACTCGCGTACGTACGCGGGGACGCAAAAACCGCGTCGAAAGAATCCGGCGCGTCATTAAGAGAGCCGGGGCGCGTTTATCCTCGACGGAGATCAAACCGATCGGTCGAGAGCGAACCGAGGAGGGGGAGAGAATAAAAGGAGGAGGAAAAATAGAATAAGATACGGGGGCTGCTGCACGGAGGCTGCTCGTTTACCATAATGCGGAATTCCCGTGCCCGAGCTTTTCTTCTGGAGGATGACTGGACTAGCTGGGCATTTCGCGGGCTTACGGGATTCGTTTGTTATCGGGGATAATTTGGATCTTTCTTGTTTTGATTATCGAGTAAGGACTTACTTCTGTTTGGTCTTGCCCTGAGCTATGGTTATGACTGTCTTACAAATTTACAAATTATCGATAGAAAAAAAAATTTTGAGAAAAGAATGATGGCAGAATACAATGATAAATATCGAACAAATTACAGATAAAAGAATAAAATGCTGTGGTACCAATTAGACGGTTCCTATTCGATAAAGTCAATATAACTCGACATCATTATAATTACATACAGATATCAAAATAGTATTCGCTAATTAATGTTCGAATTTTAATTGAATTAAATTTTTTTTCTTTCTCAATTTCAATTTTTTATTATTTTCAACTACATTAAAACCATATAAATCATAAAAAAATGTAAGTTATAAACTACATTTTTTAATTTTAATTAAGGAGGTTCCCTACCAAATAGATCTAGCCCACAGATTTTGTCCAAATTAAATGAACACATAGTTTTTAGTATAAAAATAGCTCAGCTAAAATTTCAAAGCCCTGAGGAGCTTGTGAAAAAAGTTATAAACATTTCAAATTTCACAAATTTGCATGGGTTCTAATGGGAAATTTACTAAAACAGCAAATACTTAATTTCCAGCCCACAGATTTTAATGTAACTACGCACAAAAATCGGAAAAAATCAGACTTGGATTATACTTGTTTCAAAACATTCATTCGGAGCCTGCAGCAATAATGATAAACAATTGATTTTATATTCTTGTAAATATGACTTCTCATTGGCTCATACAGAGGTTAGAAAGTAGCTGAGCCAATGAGCAGACGACTACTATAGTCAAATACACATTTGACTTACGTAGATGGTAGGGAACCTCCTTAAGACTGTACTCAACAGTAAAAACTATAATTTCGGTGTTAATTATGAACTCTTGACAAACGTAGTTATTTCAGACTCAAATTTTTTACAAATCAAAATCCAAAATTAAATTTAATTTCTGTACTTTTTCCATTCCTACCTTTAGGTATACCAAACAACTTTACAATTGTGTAGTAAAATTTCAAGTAGAAACTTTTTAAATTCAATTATTTGTAATAATAGTAATTTTACTAACAAGCTTCTTTTTGTGAAATATTTAATAAAATTAATTAGAGATTCTTGAAAAGTAGTATAGCATAAAGTAGGACAACTTTATTCTATTATTCTATTATTTACAAAATTTGATAATGCACTGAATTAAACAATATTAAAAAATATTTATTAAAAATTTTTCAAGTGATTTTTTTTACTTAATTATATGAACTGAGAAAATTGCATATAAATATGTTTTTCTTTTTTTTTAAGTGCATCCACAGTCAAGCAAACCGCTACAAAAATCGATTGTTTGACTTCAGTATTCAATTTAAAACCATAAGATTTAAAAAAATTAAACTTTAAAAAAAATAAAAACAGAAACTTAAAATTTCAATGTTTTAATTAAAATAAAATCATAAAAAGTCAAAAGTTTCTCGTAAAGTTGAGAAGTGCAAAAATTGGAAGGAATCTCGACAAAACTCACGCATTGCGTATCTTTTTATTTTACGCTCAGCTGCGCGAAACACACGCGAATATTACTTACTCGTCTTTTTTTTTTTTTGTCCAGCCATATGGAAAAATATTTTTCCATCCTCTTGAATCTAAAACATGTGTCGTCGTCGTCGGTGTCGTTTCAGGGGATGAATTTTACGGATTTAAATTGTACCCCGTTTCAAATTTTTTACGGTCTTTTAAAATTTTATCTTCCGCACGTAAGAATGTGTACATACATGTAAATGATAAAATTTTTTTTTTATTTTTTAATTTATATTTGTTCCTTTGATCGTGTAACACATAACTGTATTTATTTACACTTGGTACGTAGTTAAAAAATTGGCCAATTAGCAGAAAATTTTTTAAAGTTTAAATATAATAAAATGAAAATGATTTTATAAATTTTTTAAGATAAGTAATATTCGTAACAATAAGTTTGTCTATTACATTATAACAAAATTTATTTTTTAATTATCAAATATAATTTTTAACAAGTGGAAAATTTTTTCAAATACAATATTTAGTTTAGAAATAAGGCTTTTTCATAGCAGACGACAGTTATTTCCAAATTATTGTTTCAAGTTTTATTTAATTTTTCGGGACTTTTTAATCTTTTAAATAGCTTGGTCCCTAGAGATTTTTGATTGTTCTATAGTACTGATAACTTTTTATAAATAAATTTCAAATAATTTCTTTTTTAGAAGCTGGTAAAAAATCTGTTTTCTTCCTGCTAAAAAGTTATAAGCATCATCATTGACTGCTTCTATTAACATCAAATCCAGTTAATTTTTGTTTAAAATATTACTATTTACTTAAGGTTGTTGGGTCGGTACTAGAATAAAAAAGACGATTTGCTCGAGACTTGGCCAAAACGTAGGTAATCATTAGTTATTAACTCAGTTAAATTTATAGACCATCGGGATATATAGAAAAAAAGATACAAACAAATTAGGTTTAACACGCAATCAAATGAAAAATCACTGAATTTCACGGTTTTTATCAAAATTCATGAAAACGAAAAGAATGATTGTAATAAAAAATATGCAAGTGATAGAAAAAAAAAAAAATACACGTTTCCCTTCGTTAATTATTCTTGATAAACATATGTAAGTTATAATAAAAAATCAGTGAACGCTAAAATCTTAGGTTAGTCGTCATGTTTTACACGAGTGCGAGAGAGACAGAGAGTACCGCTACTACTCGCAAATGTATAGCGTTCTCTCTCGCACCGACCCAACAACCTTAATGTGGATTCTGAAGATTACGTTAAAAAAAAAATTAAAGGGATCCCTTTATTATCGAAAAAATCAGCGATTTTAGCCAAATAAAGGTTACGAATAGTCGTCTGCTATGAAAAAGCCTTATTAGAATTATTTTTTGTCTAGTCGAAAAATTCAAAGTCTTAGAAGGTACAATATACTAGGTAAATACTTAAAAATTCATACGCATTTCTATTCGTAAAAACAAAACTTCAAAGAACGCACGCAGCTATTACTCAGACAACGAAAAAGTCATCTCAGCTCAAGGAACTGAATAATATTTTATCACCGCCGTGGAAATGTTACAGTCACGACGATGCGATGACGAAGAAAAGCGCTCCTGACTGCTTCATTTTCCCTTCTCTACCAGTATAGAAGAAGAAAAAAAAAAGGGGGAGAAAGGGAAAGACTGCAGCGTTATGTACTGTGACGTTGGAAATTAGAAAGATTGACTTTTGTTTTTTGCTGACTTGGAATAATAAATTTCAATTAGACTCGGCTTTATGGCAACAGTTATAAGAGTACAAAACAATAAGAAAAACATTAAGAAGGAAGTTGCGGCTAATGGTGTACCGTTCATACAAGAACTCTATTTTTTTTTTTTTTTTTTTTTTTAACTTCAAGTTATTTTAGCCGGTAAAATTATTTTATCCTTAAAATTAAGAAAATATTTAGATAATGTTTCTGAATTCTAATTACTCAAGTATGCTAGTTCAAAGATTAAATTCTATTTTGGTCTAGTAATTCCGGTAATTCTATCTGGTAAATTTCTCATCGATGAGAACAATCTTTTATTTTACTTACAATGTATGCAAATTATTTTGAATCTTTAAAATTTGAAACAGCTGTCTTATTATTAACAATTTAATCAATCTCGAACAAAAAACAAAAAAAGTGATAAATTGACTCCGTGCAAAGTCTTTCATCGTGCCTATTCGACGCAAAATAATAATTTTCAATTTTTCAAGGCAGATTTGATGAATGCGCGACGCGGCAGGAAAATTATGAGGGCTTTTCAATATGGAGAAGCCGTCATTTTTGCGGCACGAGGAAATCGATCAACTCCATATGACGAGACTCTCGCGCGGCGCCTGTGATTTTTAGCGCTTTAAAAAAAAAAAATTTACGGTGACGTTCAAAGTAATACAATAATAAAATTCAAGTTATAAACGTAGGTGCATACACCTGAAAATTCTATTTCTTCAAAAATGTATTTATAAAGAAGAAAACTTGTAAGTACTTAGTTAATTTATTTTATTTTTATTTTTTACATAAATTCACAAAAAAATAGACTTACGTTTTTCAAAGTACAACGTATATAAGAAAAATTAGTTAACAGTGTGCAAGGCAGCTTTTTTTTTTTTTTTAAATGCAGTGGATTAAGTTTAGATTAAAATATAGCTTGATAAAAAACAAAACAGTACTTCCACTCTTTACATCTGCAGTTTGATGTGTCTTTTCATTATCTTCAGTAGTACTTCGGGATGCTTCAATCCGAAATTATCGAATTCTAAATTTTCAATGAAATCTTCTAAATTAAACGACACAAATTTTACCAACTCCGTCTCTAATTTTTCAGCTTTGTTTAAAATAGCTGAATCAAAATACTCAATAGCATTGAGTTTACTTAAACTACTGCACATTGTTTCTTCACACAGCGACTTAAGTTCTTCGACACAATATTTTTCCGCCGCAGTCAAAAGTTCACAAATAATATTCTCTGCACTATCACTGACTTTACCGGTGTAAATAAAACGAAACAATTCTTCCAAAACTTCGTACCTAATATCTTCGATTACTACGAAATTTTGAATTTTTTCTTTCATAACGTTTCTAAACATTCCTTCAAAGACAACACTACGGGCAGTTAATATGCATTTGTGAAGGTGAAAACTTTTGCCATCAGCTTGTATTGTAACGTCACTGAACTCTTGGTTCGTCATCAGTTGTTCGTAGCTGTCTAAAAATTTAAGTCTACTAACTTGCTTTTTATCTTCAGTTTCTTCTTTATTTTTCGGTATGTCTTCGGGTTTTGTTATACTTTCTACACGTACACTGCAATAGACAGTTAGTTTGTTTTCTTTAATAACACTGTTTTCTGGGTCCATGATGGAACTTAGTTTGACAAATTGGAGATAACCACTATTACCCGATGTAGACGTCACTGACCCAAATGAATGATTTTCTATCTCTCTTGTTGTACTATAAAGTTTACAACCGTCTCGGTCCATAAGTGAGAAGCTGAATGAAGCGGTTATTTGATAAGCGTTTAAATTATACATAAACAATGATAAGAAACCTTTATTCTTGTTATTATTTCCATTAGGATATAACATCAATTGCCACTGATGATTCAAACCTCTGGATTTCTTAGAAGAAAACTTCGGCGATAACAGGTAACTTCCAACTTCTTTGTCTTTAATAGAATTGATATCAACTAACCAGTGAAACTCAGTAGCTTCTATTATTCCTACATTCATGTTGAAATTATTCACTATTAATCTAAAATTATTGCTGTTTTTTTTTTTTTCAATTGATTTCTTTTTAAATAACAATACCACGCCACAAATCAACTTTTATATGAATAAAAACTTTTATTACAACAAACCAAAAAAGTAAAAAAAACGGTAATATAACTTAACTTTTATTTTTTTTAAAGTTTAATCTTAAATTAAAAACATAACTAATAAATATTAACTGTATCTTAGTTAGTCTCGAGTAATTATTTTGTTACACGTTACACTTGAACGGACAAATGACTATAAGTAGCGGGCACAATGAAATGCAAGATAAGAATACCTATTAAACGTGTCAATAACTGGAGGGGAGGAAAATACAGATAATTTCTGATATGAATTTGCGAAAAAAAATCTAAAATTAATCAATAACCTTTTTTGTTTTAATTGTACGGAACAGTTCGTTTACTGTGACCGAAAATTGCGAAACAAAATTTTAAACCAATTTAATGAAAGACTTTTTTGAGTTAAAAAATTTATATTGGTCAAAATTTTAAAACCAAATTCATCTTTGATTCTTAAATCTATCTGTGTTCCTCTAAAGCTTAATAAATTTCTTAATTCATTAGCTAGCGAATGAATATCAAGATCATGTTAATTGATAGTTTTAATGTTAATCACCCGCTGGGAACAAAGTTCTGTCATCAATAATATTTTAAGTTAAAGTTACAAATCCAATTCTTTTGTGGATTTTGACGATTTTCCTGAGAAATAGGCAACTTTCAACTGGATTGAGTGATCCCATTTGACTAGGGAGTTTATCATGGGAGTGCCACGTCCAACAGGGTAGCTAGTGGACGTATGAATAATTTAATACAATTTCCATTATTCAAAGAAAATAAAAAATTTTTGATTTACCTGATGGGTGGGTAGATTTTGTTAATCTGCGGTTGCAAACCAGCGTTGTAAAGCTTTCCAATGTTAGTCAAAAAGAATTCAATATTGCTTGGATGATTCTTTTTATGTAGTCCTACACTTATGGTAGTTGGCAGAGACCTTTTTAGAACAGCTTGTAGCAAACAATTTGGAGAAATTTCAATAATAATTGCATTTGATGGAATGTGGGAGAGTCCCTGTTGAAATAAGACTGGACCCAAAAAATTGTTTACATGATATTCCGTTGAGTTAAATTGCGCCAAAGGAGTGTTCCAAGCTGATTCAGGAACCGAAGTGGAAATCCATCTGAAATAAATTTAAATATTAATGGATCACGTATGTATATCAGTGAAGTGTTGAAAAATAATTACCTAGAACTTCTTTGTTTGGGATTCAAGATCATTTTTTCGAAATTTGCGCGTAAGTTTGGTCCAGCATCGGCAATGTACTTGCTGTGGAAAGCAAAACCCAAAGTATTAACTACCTTAGTAAAAATTTTTTCTGCCTGAAGTTCAGTAACAAATTTTTCAACCAATGGTTTGGGACCTGCGATAGAAACCGAATCAACAGCGTTATGGCAGGCTGGGAATACACCTTCTGGACAACGTCTCTTCGCTTCTTCCCAGCTGAGACCCGTTGCAGCCATACCTGATATGAAATTGCAATAATAAAATTTATTCATGGAATCTTAGCAATAATTTTTTTAATTGAATTAGCAAGATCTTCACCCATATTTTCAGGCAGTTTAGTTTCCTTGAGCGACTTTCCTCTCCAGTAAGCTGCCAGTACGGTCTGCTCAGCTGTGAAGCAACCATCAGCGTAGGCACACATTATTTCTCCAAAAGAATGTCCAATCATTCCATCCGGTTTTATATCCAGTACTGTCAGCAAATCCACTAAAGCTATCTCAATAGCCGCAATCGACACGTAGCAATTCAATATATCGTCGAAAGTCTTTTCAGTACTGTTGAGAATGACATCCATGAGATCGATTCCGAGGGGTTTGAGAACTTCGGCGCACCGACGAAGACTGTTATAAAAGATCGGTAAACACATGAGTTCCTTACCCATGCCTGGCCATTGCGCTCCCATACCAAAAAAAACGAACCACACCGGTCGTTTTTCGTTATTGTAGGCCTCGACCTCGCG
The DNA here is from genome assembly GCA_038277355.1 of Encarsia formosa. Taxonomy (NCBI): domain Eukaryota; kingdom Metazoa; phylum Arthropoda; class Insecta; order Hymenoptera; family Aphelinidae; genus Encarsia; species Encarsia formosa. The sequence continues at coordinate 21,440,078 of CM076184.1, forward strand.
ATCGTTGTTGTCGTTACAGATGTAGTAGCCGCGGTACGAGTGACCGGGAATGTTTTGAGAATGAATCGAATGAATGAGGCCAATTAATTCATCGTCGTGCTTGTGGTTCTTTACCTTAATTTTAAAAATTATCGTATTAAGATATAGTTTGACGGAATAGATTTGTCCTGTTTTAATGAACGTAACTTACCGCATCGAGTAAAGAGTGCACGGCTTCGTCGGTTCTTCCAGAATCCATAACTAATTTGGGCACATTGTAATCAGCGCAAACAGCTTTTGACTTTCGGTTGCTTCGTAAGAGAACATGACCATTAATACCGCCAAATCCAAAAGAATTTACGCCAACTAATCCACCTTCCCATGAAGTATTTTCGGTCACGACCTTAATTCTACCATCTAACAATGCTGGAATATCGGTATTTGGACTTTTAAAATGCAAATTACGAGGAATGACACCCTGTTCCATGGCTAAAAGTACTTTGACTACAGAACAAAGACCGCTGGAAGCCTCCGAGTGGCCCATGTTAGATTTAACTGAGCCTATTAAGAGTGGCGATTTTCTATCTTTTGTACAGAACAGATTCGCGATTGCGTTCACCTCCTGGGCATCAGTATCCTTTATACCAATCCCGTAAGCTTCTACGTAACTAATATCCACAGGATTTATTTCTGCTTCTTCGTAGAGCTCGTGCATGAGATTATACTGCAAACTTCCACTGGATGAAGTTACACGTTGGCGTCTGTTAATGTTAGAGTTGACCTTGGAATTGACAACAGTGGCATAGACTCGCTTGGCATTACAAGATTTTTTCAGGTAGATTACAACGGCAGATTCACTGAGTGCATATCCTTTTGCCGAGGAATCAAAAGACCTGCAAACGAACTCTGGTAGCAGCATATTTGGACTATCGAATTGTAAAGAATTTTCAGAATTTACGAGAAAGTTCACCCCTCCAACTATGGCTGCATCACACTGTCCATTTTGCATTGCCTCTATCGCGTTATGCATCGCGTGCAAAGATGAAGAATTAGCCGAATCAAGAGCAAAACTTGGACCTTTGAAACCAAATAAGTGCGATAAACGGTTGGCAAACATAGCTCTGTAACTTCCTGTTAAACCGGAGCCTAAAGAAATATATAAAAGTTACGCAAAAGTATGCTAAGAAAAAATTTTTTTTTATGAATAATGAACTCTTACCGTTAATGTGGACGAAAACACTAGTTTTAGAGCCTCTTACCTCAACTGGATTGACACCAGCATCGATAATGGCTTCGTAAGTGATCTCGAGGAGCATCCGAAGTTGGGGATCCAAAACATTGGCCTCTTCTGGTTGAATCTTGAAAAAGGTTGCGTCGAATAATCCGAGATCCTTAAGTTTGCCAGCTTTACTAGGTACCCCATACAAGTTAAATTCGTCGTCTGTTACCAGGTCGACACCCTCGAATAGTTGTTGCTTGAACTCTTCGATGTTCGAAGATTTCGGAAAACGGCCTGTTTACAAAAGGAGTTGATTTTATACAAAATTTTTCAGGAAACAAACATTCCTTTACATGGTAAAAATATTAATAAAGTAAGTTAACCTGAGAATCCAGATATGACTATTTCATCGTCCATACTGTTAGTGGTCACATCAGCAATTTGTTGAGGCTGCATTGTGAGTTAGTTTGTGGTGTCGAACTTTGCATAAAGTTTTTACTTTATTGAATAATGCTTGAAAGATGCAAGAAACGAATAAATTGATAATAGGTAATTCAGGTGAAACGACGATAGACAAATTTATTAAAAATTGAATGCTCCAAGAATTTCCGTGTTATACTTTACCAGGCTGCACACATACTGCTAGCTGCGGATGCTGCAGAACACTGCGATCAGCGACTTATCTGCTCCACGCGTTTGCATTTTTCATTGCAAAATTAACATATTCTACTTTCAATTCGTAAGACTTTTTAAATATAGAACCATGATAAAATTTTGGTTGTATACAAAAAATATATAAATCAATGAAAATCGATTTTTAAATTACTTATGAAGATTAAGAAAGCACTAAAATATCACATAATTAATCATTGTTTTACTATTTTTTTTTTGTGTACACATTACGTAATTCTTTACCAACCTAAGCATCAAGCGCAAACAACTTCGAATGTCAAGGCTGTTTACGTTTGAAAGCAGCTTGAAATTTTTTTGCAAGATAATTATTTATCGGCGTATATGATAACAATAAAATCTTTTTACAATTTTGAAATAAAATATCATTTTTTTCAGCAAATAATATATTTGTAGAGATTTATTACTAAAGTTTCTTATTTTTTCATCGAGGTTTAAAAAAACCAACTACTAAATAATTGATAAAAGATTAAATTTACATTAACAATTTTAATTTTTTGGTAACAGATTTAATTTAATGTGATCAGATGAATAAGAAAACTACCAAAATAAAGGCCCGAGAAATAATGACTTATACTTATGGTCAATACATTAAGAATGCAAAAAAAAAAAAAAATCAATTCTCTAGAATCGGCTAAAAAAAAAAAAATTTGAAAAAGAACTTAGAATCCAAATAAATTGTAGTTTTTGTTTTTAGGAAAAATTAAGATTGTTAGACCGTAGCTAAAAAACAGTTGTTTTATTTAAAAAAATCTATAATACATTCAAGTTTAATCCTATATTTACAAAGATAATACAATTTAATAGTAATTACTCAGTCCTTAAAATTCTCGTTATACAATTAAAAAGTCCAGAAAGTTTTTACTCTACTTTTCGACATACTTTTCCGTTATTTCCATAACTATATCTGGATGCTGCATTCCAAATTCGTGAAATTCTGGTGTTTTGATAAAATCTTTTAAGTGTATGGATATCCAGTTTATTGTGTCTTCTTTGAGTCGCTCAGCATTATTTATAATAGCAAAATTGAGATACTTAACGGCATTTTCTTGCGATAAGTAACTGAACATTGTTTCCTCGCACAAGTCTTTCAGTCCTACTATATTATAGTTATCGGCAGCAATAAAAAGATCACATATTATATCCTTGATATCATTTACTCTTCCAGTGTAGATAAATCGAAAAATTTCTTTTAAAACCTCATAGTTAACGTCTTGAATTTCCACTGCACCAAGATTTTTTTCCACGTCATTTTCAAACATATCTTTAAAAGCAGAACTATGCACAGACAGTATGCACTTGTGAAGATAAAAACTTTTTCCGTCGGCTATTACAGTAATATCACTGAACTCTTTATTCGTCAACAGAGGTTCAAAAGTATCCAGCAGTTTAATTCTGCAAGAATTTTGTACTTCTTCAATCTTGCTGTCTCTGATCCGTTGAACTGGCACATTATCCGCTTCTCTAGTACTGTTTTGGTCTCTTTGCCCGGAAAGTCGAACACCATTTGGCGTGCTGAGAGATCTATCAAAATTTAGATAACTTCCATTGCTACCACCTGGAAGGACTAATCTGTAAACTCCTCCGACAGAAGGTCGAAACTTTTTAGACATCGGTGACTCATCATCAGAATCTAGCGAGATTGATTGCGAGTGAGATTGCTGACTTTGACACGGCGATTCACCGATATTGTTTAAACCATCCTGATCAACTTTTAATTTAATTCCACCGTAAGAAAGTTGAACTTCAGGCTCTACGTTTGGCATTAGTATTTGCATTGGACTGCCAATCTAGAAAAAAATGTATTAATTTTTAAAATGTTAAAAAAAAATTATTTTCTGTAGAAACAAAAATAAAGTAAGATATGATGCTCGATTGGAAAGTAAAAAAAGTTTTGTGAAATTGTAGGTATGTGCTTAGATTCACAACTAGTGTATGAAATATAAAAGTATTTTATATCCTTACATTATTTGAACTTGCCGAGGAATCACCTTGACTGTATTTTGATTTGACAATAATATTTCCCGGGTTCAGTATTGAGTCCTTTTCATTGAGTTTTGCTAGTTTTTTCGCAAGATTCTCTGGACACTCCATACATATATTCCTTAAAATTCAAAGAAAAATTCTAAATTAATAATTATAACAATTCAGTAATAACATTAGTAAAGATGATTTACATTTTAAAACTATATACATTAGTCAACATTTTTTATAAGTTATAACTATCCGTTAAAAAAAACGGGAAAAATAATCTCAAAAAGTTGAGGTAACAAAATTATTAACCTAACAAAGGTTACTATTTTATTCGTTTGTTTAGAATAATCTGCTACATTCAGATTAAAAGTTTACAAAAAAACATTTAAATTTTATAAAAGTCTGTTTTCATTGAAATTCAGTAGTTTAGGAAATTACATCAAAATTTGATGAATTTATTGATTACTTATTTAATAAGTGATAAATGTACTATATATATTAAGTTATTACTTATTTAATAAGATTAATTTTAAACTCCATTTAATAACGAATTTAGTAGTGAATTTAGTACTTAGAAACTAAAATAAATAATTTAAAGTTTTGATCATATTTTATGTACCTATGTTTTATTCTGGCATTCAACCCGATGTTAGATAAACATTTTTTGCAGTAATCACACTGTGCTTTAATTATCCTTTTACCAGTGGGATCAAGGACCTTATTCCAACCTTCGCCCCAATCTGTAGCCACTTTTCCCATTTCTGTAAACAGATATTTTTGTAACTATTAAATTTTTACTAGAAAATAAACTTATTTAAATTTTTTTGTTTCATACTTTTTAAAATTGTTAACATTTAGCGTAAATTTCGGAAAATTCAATTGCTTAAAAAAGATGTCTAGATCTCGTTAATAAATGAAGCATTTAATATCAAAAATATCATATAATTTTTACTTTAACACTTTAAGAAATCATTAACAGCTATAAAAAAAAAAAAAAAAAAAAAAAAAAAAAAAAAAAAAAAAAAAAAAAAAAAAAAATGTATTTTAGTGAACGATTTTTTTGAGTTATTAATAGAAAAAAACGATTTCAGTTTTACATTCAGAATAAAAATAGGACCTATGGAGCTCATACATCAATTTTTTATTAAAAAAAAACTTTTTTTATATCAGTATTTAAATTTTATCATGAAACCTTTGTAATTAGAGTATTGTGTAATCTAAAAAGCAATGTTAATAAGCTGATTATTGATTTAGATTTTAGATAATGCTTCAATTCAAATATAAAATAGTTTTCTCTTTTCAGTTAAATAAAACTTAATCATTTTTTTATAGCAATAGCCAAAGTTAGTCTATACATTTATTGATGGAAGATAAATAAAATAGAAATTTGTGTAACAATAAGCTTTAATACAAATTGTAATAACTTAAACTCAAATTAAATAAAAAGAGGCTTACATACAAAAAAGTTTCCAAGGTTAAAAATAAATTGATCAAAAGTTCCATTAAAAAATTATCTTGTAAAGCTGTTTCATTTTGTTCAAATTTTTTTTCCAAAAAAAACCTCTTTTATACAAAAATAAATATATTTTAAATGTTTGGTTATACACATTAAAATAATTTCTCATTTGTTTAGTAATAAAAATAAATTAAGAGCTAAAAAAGTTTTGACTTACCTGGCTGAGTACAAGAAATATTTGAATGTGCTAGTAAAATTATTACTTCGATTCTGAATATTGTTTAATTTATTTTGAAGTTATTCTCCAAATTTATCGTAAGTTAACCAGAAGAGTTTCAATAGAGATTGATATTCTACTTATCATTTGGACTTCATTTAAGTTAATATTTTGATAGCTCAAGAATTCTATTGCTTTTGTGAATATCAAATATAGCAATCCATGCTACAAACTGCAATAAATATCTGAAAAAAAAATAAAAAACAATGAAACTTCATGTTGAGTTTTATAAATAGTAAGTGTAAATTATTCTATAATTAATTGTAATCAGAAGTAAACACTTGAATACTCTAATTATCCATACCTCTTCTATACTAATTATTAAGTTAGTAAAGATATTCAAAATAATCTTTGAGTCTTCTATTAAGATTTTATTATCAGAAATTTTTGTTAATATAAGATCACTATGGAAAATGCTAATCTTTTAAAACTAATTTTAAAAATTCAAAACAGCGTTTCATTGGAAAATAAATTAAAAACTGTAAAACTTACTCTTTCAAATCAAAAAGACATCTTAAACTATATATTTAACAGAAAAACAATTCTGTAACCTATAAAAGTGATGTAGTTGAGTAGCACATTAAATTTGGAAAATTCTTTATAAAACTTAAAGTATTATTTAGTTTATTAATCTCATAATAATTTTTGTAAAACTGTCAAAAAAACTAGTCTTTACAATTACAACCATTCAAAACTTCGACGCCGCCAAACTAAAAGTCAACAGCCACTGGCTTAAGTTATAACCTAACTTATTTACTTACAAAATATTTGTGCCTATGTCTACCCCTTTTGGTAAATTGTACTCTTCAGAAATAATTAAACTTATTTCAAGTAATTATTTTTTCAATTTATTTCTTATACGACCTAATCAATAAACTTAAGTTTGAATAAAACTTTCTTAAATCGATTTAGAAATATATAATTTTTTTCCAAAATATAATTTTTACTGCCTTAGAGTTCCACTTAACTTTACCACTGGGGGCGCTCAAGTTTGTTTTGAAAGGTGTGTTTCGCCCACATGTGTTTAGCATTGTAGCAAGGCTGTTCATAATTCATATGCACTTTCGGTAAAGTAAATAAGTTATAGTTATATAATAAATGATATGTCTTTGAAAAAAGTTTAAAAAATTAATTAAATCGACATGTCAAATGCTTTGGTAAAAAAAAGTCTGGAACTTCTTAGTTATGAAATAGACGTAGACAAAGGTAAGTCAGAGGATTAGGTTAAGTCGAAAAAAAATTTTAAATTATTCGCAATTTTTATGTAAACATTCAACTTTTAGATAAACGAAAAAAGAAAAAAACAAAATCTTCAGGAACCATAGATTTAATTCCTATCAATCATCGTCTTATTTCAAAAGATAAAAAACGAGGTAAACTAAATTATATTTACAGTATTAATTTGCTATAAAACATTGAAATTGTTTTATTTATTTGTTAGGTTCTACAACTATTTTGAAACGATCAAGCAAATTAAGTATTTATGAAGCTCGTAAGCAATTACAATCAAGAACTGATCCAGTAGAAGAAAATGTAAAACGACTTTTACTCCTTAGTGGCAACAAGTTAGATTCAGATACATCTGAAAAAGTAAGTTAAACCTAAGTTAATATGAAAGTCAATAAATATGATAAAAATTTAAGAAAAATTTTTTACTTTGAATTTTAATTATTTCAGTTGATACATAGAGCAGTTGAAAAGAGACCTGCTAAGAAACAAGAAAAACCTGTAGTAGAAGAAGGCACTGTCTTTACCGAGGAAGATTTCAAAAAGTTTGAAGAAGAATATCTCAATAACTGAATTTTTTATTTTTGATCAAATAATGCTTAACACTGATCAAGAAAAAGGAAAAGCAATATTGATAACATCCAGCGTGCTTTTCTTATATTATACAGTTTGGGTTATTGGCTTACCTTTTATTGATGATAGTAGATTAAAATCACTTTTCTATTCCCCTAATATTGCTTTGATAATTCCTGCCATTAGTGGAATGTGTTTTGTTGGCGGTCTGACTATATTTACACTATACCATATAAAGCCATACCTAGAAAAAAGAAAATCAAATAAAAAAAGTAGCAAAATTTATTTTTGAAAAATCTATAAAGTAAGATAATAAGTATCTCTGGTTTCAATAGTAATAGTTTTTATTATAAAATTAGGTTTGAGAAATATGTAAAATATTTTGTCTAATCCAAGTCAAATGTTATGTAACACCTAGATAAGCCAAATAAGAACTTTTAATCAAGAAAAATTTAGTCATACATCAGCTTTTCTTACTAGATTAAGTATTTGGTTATGTTTTATAACCTTCCTTTAAGATGAAATATTTAATAGTTGGAATATCTGGAGCAACTTGCAGTGGAAAAACAAGTATTACTACTTCTCTTCAAAAAAAATTTGGAAACTCAATCGTGATAAAGCAAGATGATTATTTTTTACTAGAAAATGATCCCAGGCATACTTTAATTCCAGAATTGAATCATTTCAATTGGGAAATTCTTTCAAGCCTTGACATGAAAAAAATGCATGATGATATTCTTAATTTAATAAACTCTGAAGAATGTGGTGCAAGCAATGCAAAAAGACTTTTAATCATTGAAGGGTTTTCAATATTTAATTATGAACCAATAGCACAATTATGTAACTGTAAATATTTTATAGAAATAAGTAAAGAATTGTGTTGGAATAGAAGAAAAATTCGAAGTTACCATCCTCCTGATGTTCCTGGATATTTTGATAAAGTTGTTTGGCCTGAATATTTAAGGCATAAATCTGAAATAGCTAGCAATGCAGATTTTTATAAAACAATAAAAATTCTTGATGGAAATAAGAGCTTAGATAAAATGTGTGATGAAATTACGAACGATCTTTGTATAGTATTGCAATAATTTTATCAGTTATCCTTTCATATAAATAAAATTGTACAAGATATAATATGTTTTGTAAAAATTATTTTAAATGAATTTTTTAAATTGTTGAATAAAGTTCATTTTCACTGAATAATAAAATTTAAGTTGACTTCTTCATTTATTTAATGATTTTATAAATGATTATTTGAAAGTTAAGAAAAAATATGCAATTAAAAATTTTTTTAATTAGGTGATTCCTGTTTAAAAAAATTATTTTCTGCTTCAAATTTAATTTTTTATCAATTTGAGTTCAGTTCCAAATAAGTTTTTTTGATACTAGGAAATGCAGTAATGTATTAAAAATAAAAGAAAGAAATTTGTTAAAAACTATATTATAAGTAGTATTACGTGAGAAATAAACAAGTTGATGGTTAGAAAAAAATATTTTAATTTTAAAAATTATGAAAAATTACAGAATTATCTTTATTAACATGCTTGTTAGAGAGTTCAGTAAGCTAGGCTACTGAAACTATATTTCTTTAATCTAGTTAGTATAATTTTATTTTTACTTGCATTCAGGCAAAAAATTTAATCAAACTTTTTTTTGACTTATTTAATTTAATTTAAATAAATAACCAATTTCTCATTTTTTAATGATATAAAATTAAAGAAAATAATAAACAGTCTTTGAACAATAACTAAAGTATTTTAGCTTACAAATCACTTTTAAAAATCTTGGCTTTTTTACGACAAGATCACATTTTGCTAATTTTACATAGAATAAGTGTTGACTTTAGGTTGGTTTTGAGCATTTGAAACATTTGTAGGAGCTGGACCAGCTGCTTGGTCATCCTGATCATTCTGACCAGTAGCTTTACGAATATAATGAGGAGTTACAATCACTTCTTCTTCCATTTCAAGTACTTTTTTTCCTAGCTCTGCACATTCTGCCATTTCTTTTTCTAATTTTGCTAGCATGACTGGAGAGTCATATTTTTCTGGATCATCATGGAAAACTACCATTCCATCTGTTTGATTAATAGTAGCAAAAATTTCACCATCTTCAATCTGTAAGTTTAAAGTAATGAAAATTAGTATTTTAATTTATCAGTACACTAAACACTTGGATATATAAATTTTAATGTTTACCATATTTAATATATATTTTTCTGCATCAACTGGACCAGGTAATTTAACTCTAGCAGCAACATCGGATAAACTCAAAGTTAAAAAAGTATTTGTAAGTCTTTGAATATTTTTTTTGTACAGAAAACTGAGTACTTGTTTTACAAGACCCACATTATTATCCCTCCGAAAGGTATCATCAAATTTTGTGATGATTCCTTGCACTTCTTCACAGCTGTTTGTGGCATAAGCAGTTGCCAGTTCTTGATATGGCTGACTTAGTTTTTTCATGTGCCTAAAAATAAGAAATGATTACAACATACAAAAAAAAAAATAATAAATATTTTAATGTTCTTTGGTAACTTTAGAATATTACCTTTTCACTAGGTTACTGGTGTAACTTGGAAGCATGACAATCTTTCCGTTTAAAATCAGAGATACAAGAATGTATTTTTTATATGCTTCTAGCATGATGTGACTGACCGCTGTTGCAGGTGTAATGATACAAACTTCAAAAAAGTATAATGCTCTTTCATAATTTTTCACAGCTGTATAAATCATACCTCCATAATAAAAATAAAGTAAAAAGTATTTTGAATCATCATCAATACTAATTCCAGTAACATCTAAGTCTAGAAATTCTAAAGCAGGCTTAAAACATTTTGCAAGAAGGCAAAGTTGGCAAAGATCTGCATGTATTGAAGTTAATTGACTATCAAAAAGTTGTATTTTTCGAATTGCTTTAGATAGCGGTACTATGCCTTTCATGGGCTTATTTATGTGTACAAGAGCTTTAGTGAATTGATGACAGAGTTCTGCATCTAAAAAATTATTAAACATAAAAAATTAATGTTATCTTAAAAAATGAATGTATATGGTCAATGAGATTACATTTAATAGGAACTATGACTAAACTTACAAAGCTCAGTTGCAAATCTAACTTGTTCTCCATTACACCCAAGTATAAATTCTTGAATTGGAATATATAATCTCTCAAAATCTACACTGGGGTCGTTATTAAAATTAGAAACTTTTGCACAGAGTACAGCAAGAATTCCAAGTGAGTGCTGCTGTAATTCTAAAGTTTCTAAAACATTGTCTAGGTGCTGACCATTCCGAGCAAGAACGTCACTGAATTTGCTCAAATTTGAGCTCAGCTCTCGAAAATTGCCTTTAAAAATAATATCAATTGTAAATTAACGTGTAATATGCGGATTTAATCTTTGTTCTAGTTCAAAACAATGTATTATTGAAACTTTAATAGAGGTTATGTACCAGAAAAACTTGGAATCTTCGAAAAACTTACCTTCAGATGACAAAGTCCTGACATTGTTCACGAACTGTTCAAGTGCCGCTGTCATTTTAACGAAATTGCATTACCGAGAGTTCATTAAAACTCAATATACGCGAAATAAATAAAAGTATTTTGAGCAAATAAAAAAGTGCAAGCGCGCGGCCAAATACTGCGAATCTCACCACACTATACTTCACTAGTCATGCGGCCCGGCCGGTTGGTGTCAGTGTCGCTCTGCTGGTAAGTAATTCTAATGTAAATAAGTAATTTATAAAAAACAATGAAGTATCAAATAAGTAAACTTCTAGCGAAGTAAAATTTGAAGAAGTGGAGTACGGTGCTTTTTGAAATTATGATATTTCTAAACAAAAAAATCTTTTATCACATGTTTTCATTGTAAGAAGTGTAATAATTAATTATATAGAAACAGTGACTAATTGCAATTGTTAAAAAAAAATAGGAAAGGGTTTGAACATCTGAGCCTTAAATGATTTTTTCCATTACACTTTTAATTATTTGTGAGCATCGTATGCAAATGTATTGCTGAGACCAGTGTAAAAAAAAAGTTTCTTTAACTAAATTTATTTCGCTGTCATTTTATAAATAAAATATTCTTATGACTTGACTTGACTTGTGTCGCCCTCTTATTGAGTGTTCTTTGATTATTATTAATATCGTTGTTATTATCAACATTATTGCATTTTCATTTTTAGATTTAATTATTAAATTAGTGCTGAAATAATCTAAATAAAAATAAAAATCTGAAATAAAAAATAAAAATAAAAAAGTTTTTTAAACGTTCTTTTAAAAGTTTTTTTGGTTCGAAAATTACCTATTCAAATTTAGATAAATTTTGAATAAAAATAAAATCTATTTAGATCTCAATGAATTGAATTTACACGTGTTTTTAAGTTTAGAGTTCGTTCCCTCTTACTAAAAAAAGTATCGAAAAAAACCATAATTATTACAGTGACATGTTTTACAACCTTTGCTGAAAATATAATTTTTATGTGTAAGTAGAGTTTAATATAATTTCTTCAGCTCAATACTCACTAAAACCTTGATTTACTTCATCAAAAATATTTCCATTCAATTCAAAAAGTTCGCTAAACTTTCTGAATTACTTTGAATTTTGCGCATAAACGTTTTTTAATTCAATTTTCAGAATGTATGCATATTTAACAATACTGGAAAAAAAGAGTATCTGACAGTTGAGTGCAATATATTGCGTGTATCGATTATTGTTATTCTTCGGGCCGGTGTGTGCTTCGTCGTCGACATCCTTTAAAAATTTATGTAAATGTGGATATACTATACATTAATGAACCAGTTGAAAAATTGTGTTTCAAAACAGAGCATTTACTGTATATTTGATTCATAATAAAAAAAAATCGACCACCTTGCTTATGGTTTTAGTTTGAAAGTATTTATTACGCATGATAATAAATACTCCTGCCGTGATGAAATTTTTGATAATTCTGTGTTTCAAAGATAAATTTTTTATAATACTGAAAAATTTCTGCATTTACGACAGATTATTTTTTATTTAAGGTTTCTTATCAATAAACCTAATTATTTTTTACTTTTCATTTTCACAACCATAGTGAATTTTCGTCAGTTTAAAAATTTAATATGTATTTTAAATTCAAATTTTATTTGATTAGTGTTTTAATTTATGTTTTATGTAAATTGAAATTGAATTTTTTGAACTTTAGTTACTTATATTCTTTTATTTTATAAAATGTAAACTGTAAAATCATATGCATAATACTTATGTAAATAATTATTAAAAAAAATTAATCTATAAAAAATGATTAATTTAAACTTTTATAATAACGTACAGAATTTTGAGCGCAAAATATATTTTATTTACCCCTATACGTAACTGAACTCACACTCTTTCAAATTATCCCGTGAAATCGATCTAACAATCTTCCCTCCTAGTCACACAGTAAACACAAATGTCAAAACGGTCAGTATTTTAAAAGCCATGGTATGATCAAGTAGTGCCTTTGAAAAATAAAAAGGAAAAACTCTTAAGTTGTTAAAAATAAATTTACAATATACCTAAAAAAAATTAGCAAAAAATTTCTGTACTTTTAACTGAAAAAAAACTTTCATTAATACACATTCGAACTTAATTAACAATGTCGAACGCGACGTTCGACGAGCTGTGGCGCGAGACCTTCGGGCTCTTGGACGAGGCTATTCACCTGGACGGCCAGGTGCAATCGTGCAGGGTTCCGCGGGAACGACGGGAGGCCCGGGTCGAGCTGGCCGATCTCTACGTGCGCTACATCGACGTCGCCAACAAGCTCGAGGACTGCTACGACCAGACGGTCCAGCCCCAGAAGAGGCCACTGCTCCGGAGACTCCTCGACTCGACCCTAGGACGCGTACTCGAGCTCAAGCACGAACTCGTCGAGGTCGAGCTGTCCGAGTACTGCTACTGCGATGATGCACTCGTTGGGTGACTATCTCATAAAAAACGTTACCCTTTTATATAAGTTTAATAGCTGAGTGTTATTTTTTTATAAATTAGTCGAGGTGTTTTTAGTTCATTAGATGTATGTACTTCCTCAATTAAGTTTTTGAATTTTTAATTGTATTAAATTTGAATTTCTATGTAAAAACGCACCAAATTTTATTTTTTGTTTTAAGTTTAGAATTACTGCTTTGTAGTACAACTTGGAACAATTAATTACCTCAATAGAGCTTACAAAAAATCAGTAAGAAAATTAAAACTTTTTAATATTAAATAAATATTTGTCTAAGACTTATCTATGCACGAGCATCAAGAGATGATCTAAATTTAATTATTTGTTGAGATATTGACAAAATAAAGCTCTCATGATTAAACTAGCGAACCAAGCAAGTGAAACTTTAATTAAAGTTAATACTTAAGTAAATATATTTATTTGTTTTTTTTTTTTTTTTTTCTTATCAATACATTTCTATTGTCAGTTTAAAAATAGATTATTAATATTTTTCTTTGACTATCAGAAAAAAAAAAAAAAATTTAATAGAAATTGATTAATTTATTCATAAAGTCGTCGTTTGACACCTGAAGAAGTGGAAATCAGAGTCCCAAGATACTTCAGAAGGGAGCGTGAAAAAGAAATAGAAGCTAACAGAAAATTCATCGAGGAAACTTTGAGAAACCTGGGGGAGCTCGAAGAAAAGCTAGAGGGAAAAAGAATGACGGAGCTGGAAGCAATACGTCTCATACAAGTAAATTTCAACCCTTGTAATTTTTTTCATCCGCTTTTAAATTAAAAACTTTTTTATTCTTTTTGTAGTCTCACGAGCGAGCGAGACAAGGTCGCGTGAGGTTTCAATTCATGAAAGAGATTCTTCAGATGAGAGAGAGATCGACAATAAGATCGGAGGCTAAAGAACCGGATAAGCTCACTTCAATCGCGGCGGCTTTGAAGATTCAAAAGTTTTGGCGCGGCTACGCGGTCAGACGAAAAATCCGCCAACGCAAGCTCGACGAAATGCTGCTCATTGGTAATTGAAAAAAAATTCTATTACGTAGATCAAAGATGAATACTATTTAATTTTCATACAAACAGGTATGGTGCAGCCTTATCAAACGACGTCGAAAAATGTAAAAAAGCTGGAAAAAATTGAAAAAGAAAGATACGATATTCAAAGTGAGTTCAAAGAAAAACTCGATACTTACACGGTTGAAGCCAAAGAGAGAATAAAGAAAGAGAAAAGTGCCATCATGGAGGAAAACATGAGGGTTGAGATAAGAAACTGGGTGAAAAATCACTTCCAGACGACGGGAAAAATTCCAGAACTACCATCGGCGGAGAGTGGTGGTTCTCGAATGATTTTTAGTCGTCAGGTACGATAATTTAGGCAATAATTGCTCTTTTAATTTATTTGAAAATAATTGTAAGTTTTCATTTCAAACTACGTTTTATTTTTTCAAGGACACTGAATCGTCGATGAGTAAATCAACCGGGGCTTCTTCGTCGAAGGAGTCAAAGCGATCTAAAAAATCTAGCAAGACGAAAAAAGAAAGCGAGACTGAGCAACAGTCGGAGGCCGAGTCTGAGGTGGGTCTTTTCAAGCCAGGACCTTCGAATTTTTTGTCGGAATTGCAGTACGCAAATCAAGAATACCTAGAAGTTTGGCACGACAAAGATGAGAGAGGAAATCTCGATCAGGGTCCGTACTACGACATGGTAGACGCCGAAAAGACCAGGGAGGTCGAGGACGAGATCCGAGTAGGAGTCGATCAAGCTATGAGAGGTCAGATGCTCAAAATAAAACAATGAAAAAATATGAATATTTATTAAAATAAATTTGTAATTTCAACAGCTGACATTGACGCTTTGCAAGCGGCTCTCGATCGAGACAAGGGCTTCAAGGGCAAGCGGGGGAAGAAGTCGCAAAAACGCGTTAGACGCAGCGGAAAGAAAAATAAACGTAAAAAAGAGAAGGATCTCACTCCCGACCGGACGACAGAGTCACTTTTCGAGGAGCTCTTGCAGCAGGGAATCATAAAATTCTACCCCGAGGTCAAGATTGGCAGCTTCAAGGGGGAAAACTCGTACTCAAACTTCGACTTCAGACAAAAAGAAAACGACCCTCTACCAGCTATCGGTACGAAGTAGTTTTAAGTATTATTTTATTATCATTATTATTATTTTTTATCTTTTTTATTTATTTAGGCTCACTCAAACCTTTTAAAATTTACCCATGAATTTAAATTATCAATTTTGAAAATTTGCTCGTTAAAACTTCGTCAAAAAGGGATAAAATAATTTTACTGAGCTGAAATAAATAACATCATGTTCCTAAAATATGTCGATCGAAAAAATTTTTTTCTTTTTTTATTCTCAAAGCTTCTAAAGCTAACGTGAAAATTTTTACTTTTCAATCAAATTTTTTTTTCACATTCCAATCACGGTATTGTAACAATATCTGGTGTAAATTTTTCAAAATTTCTACTCGGACCAAAAAAATTTTTTAAAGCTCTACGAAACCGTTTTCAAATTTTTTCAACCACGCATAAATCACAAAATGATCCTGTTTTAGATATATTTCTAAATTTTCCTACCCACACATTATTATTTATCTTAAAAATTTCACCGCACCACATTCTTTTCAACACTCTCTGGATTTCAGGTGATATAAGGCAGGTGCTGATCGAGTACTGCATACTACCTCTCGGCTGCGAGAACTTGCGGGAGCTGACGCCCCTGGTGAGGTCGGTCCTGATCGCCGGTCCCCACGGAAGCGGCAAGAGGATGCTGGTCAGGGCGATATGCACCGAACTCGGGGCGACCCTTTTCGACATCACGCCGGCCAACATAGCCGGCAAGTATCCCGGCAAGGCCGGGCTCATCATGCTACTTCACTTGATTTCCAAAGTATGATCAGCTGTCATGATGTCGATCGAGTGTGCTTTTGAAATCACAAGTGCTTTAAAAATTTACACTTTTTTATATACTACACACTTATTGTTGAACTATTAAAAATTTTTTTTTTTCTTAAATTTGACATAAATTGAACTTACTTTTAAAATTTTATCAGATATTATAGTTTATGATTTAATCCATCTTATATTATTATTTTTAGATAGTAAGTACATGTTTCTGATGTGTAAGTTATGTGTATTTTCATAACTCGTCAACGAGGACGTCGGATGGATTCTTTCAGTTTTGGTCTACAATTTCCGTTTTTTAAATATTTATTCATCTTTATTTTTGCAGGTTTCAAGATTACTACAACCATCCGTGATCTACATGGAGGGTGCCGAAAAGCCATTCGTGAAGAAGGTACCTAAAACCGACAAAACCGACCCGAAACGTCTGAAGAAAGACTTACCAAAACTGGTGAAAAATATAACCAACGAAGATCGGGTTATTTTGATCGGTACCTCTCGAGCTCCCTGGGACGGAGATCAAAAACTCATTTACCAGACCTACGACAAAGTTGTGTTCATACCTAAACCCGACTACGGTTCCATGTCTTTGATCTGGAAGAGCTTACTCCACAAGGTAAAATAGCAGAAAACAATTTTTTGTAATAAATTTTTAAGCAGATATTTTTCAATTAAAGTACTCGGGAATAAGCCGTCAGTTCGACACGACCGGAATGACGAAAGTCAGCGACGGTTTTACCATAGGCACGGTTTTGTCAGCAATCAGCGAGGTGAGGTTTTTTTTTTTATAAATGAAGAATCGAAATCGGACGCGTCTGATGAGAGTGAATTGCAGGTAATGACGACCAAGCGAATGGTTCAATTGAGCGTGCAGCCACTTACTCATATCGAACTGATAAACGCTCTCAGCACTAAGGATCCGATCTACAAAGAGGAAGAGGATGCTTTTTTGAGTAAGCTATATCTTATAGATTTATTGTTACTGTTATGTGTTGAAATTTTTTTACTATTGTTTGCAGATTGGTTCTCAAAAACACCGACTTGTAGAAAAAAACAGAGAGCACTGGAGTTGGAACTGGCGAAACTTGAAGAGGCGAACGAGAAGAAAAAGAAAAAGGGAAAGAAGAAGTAACCAGCAATTTAATCATATTTTAAAATTATTATTTTCTTCAATATTGATAAATTATTTTTTACCTATGTGAACTTTGTACTATCGCTTGGTAATACGTGAATGCTAGCGTAAGTAGTTTTTTAGTTGTTAAATAATATTGACGTTGGATGTATTACACGATTACTTTCTCAAAGGAAAGGTCAACCAAGGCATAATAAACAGTATCATTAAAAACAAATGTTCAGTTTGTGTTTCATTTATCGTATTCGTCTGTCTAACCAAAGATATTTGACTTTACGTACATTGTAACTTGTTAGTTGGACAGACTTTTCCTCAACATTTCTTTTGATTTTTTTCTACAATATAGATGAATTGAGTTTTTACGTTGCTATTCAATGGACTGGTGACTGAAAAATTATCGCAATTATGCAACTTGATCATTGGAGGTCAGTGCAAAAGGCTAATTCATTTGCGTAAATTGATTTTTTACATATTAGAACTTAGAGGAAAGAAAATAGCTAATCAGAGAAAGTGATTTCTAACCGTCTGGATCTATAAATAACTTAGAAATCAATGTTTCTAGAAATTTGTAATATTACTATCATTATTTTTTAACATTTTTTTTTACGAAAAGAATTAAAATTAAACAGGAGGCTGTTACGTTGAAATAACGACAAAGATTTTTGAATACCTAAAACTAACAATACTGAACTTTAAATAACTATCTGAATAATCGAAATATGAACATGCATTACTTAAAAATGAAATATTAATCACCATTGAAATTTGATCCAAAAGAATAGTTCAAGAATATTTTAAAATAAAAACAAATTTTTCAATTGAAATGTTTATCTAAAAACTTGGAATTAAAGTTTTTGTAGTTTTGAAATCGTTTAAAAATTTGTAAACTCATAGTTTATATTTTTATTCAATCCCATAATTTTTACACTATTCAAATATACACTGCAGACCTCTAAGTACGTACGAAGATCAAAACTCTTCGTTTTCCCTAAACGATAATCTATAAAATGCGTTGAATGTTCTTTTAAATTCGTGAAATGTCAACACTTGAAAAAAAAACCCCTCCGATAATAGGGTCAACTTTTTGACTTTATTTAATAATAACGTTTCAAAATAATTACATAAACAGCGATCAACGATAAAATCGTATTGATGCATCTTTCCGTACGACTGTACAAGAAAAGATTCTGAGAGATCGAAAAAAAAAATTTACGAGATTATTCACAAAAATAAAATTTTTGTGAATAATCGAATTTTTGTGTATTTCGAAAAATCCCACGTGAACGGCTCCTTTCGTTAGCGTGTGTTGATAAAAATTCCTCGTGTCAACACTCGATGATGATGATGATGAAGAAAAAAAAAGTATCAGCGCCAGCACACGCTTTTTTATTTTCTAATCTCGTATGATTATTCCACATAGCTTCATTATCAATAATATTAATACTTTAATCACAAAACATGAATTGATCACCTTATTGCTAAGTCTGCAAAATTTATAAAATCAGGCGAATTCTAAGTAAATATAAACATTTTGTAACAGTTGTAGAATATTAAAACTTTTACATTAGCAATTCTTTTTTTTTTAATTTAAAATTTTCTATTTGACTATTGGCGCATAAAATCAGGTTTCAACTGTTATTTTTTCACAGTTAAAAAAAGTTAAAATTGATACCACATTTTTTCTTATGGGTATACAAAATTAAGATTGATTTGATTTCACGTAATTTTTAAAAGCCAGTAAAACTTACTCATTTTTTGTTTTTGTTTTTCTTATTTTCCTGCCATAATTTTCTTAAACAAGTTTACAAAAGACAATATTCAATGAGTAGGTTTGAAACTAACTGAGACTTAACTCTAAACTACCTTTATTTAGTCCCTGCAAAAGTCTCATCGCGACCATGAGAAATCGAATATGTATGTTTTTATAAAATTAAAGCTGTTGACATACGCACACCAAATTCAAAACATTGCCAATTTGCTGAGCGAGTTGACCACAGTCTTCTTTGTCAGCTTGGTTAAAGTGCACCTCGAACTTAATAAAATTAAATAATATAATTAATTAACATAAAATTAATCAGCAAAGTGTGTGTGATACGAAAAATTTTCCTTTTAATCATCGTACAATATGAAGTACAAAGTTAAGACTCAAGAGGAAATGGCAGCAGCCATGGAGAGCCACATAAACACCCGAGAAGAAGGGTACGTACCAATAAATTAAATTCCCTTGAACACTCTCATCAACAAGACCAACATTTACTTCAGCTTCTCATGGTCCCTGGAGGATTTCACGTTGGGCGATCGACTGGGAGGCGGCCAGTTCGGTACGATCTGCTGGGCCCTGGAGAAAAGAAGCGGCTACATGGTCGCCCTGAAGACCCTCGTCAAGGCGCGTTTTGTCAAATCTGGCTGGGAGAAACTGGCGGTCAGGGAGATCGAGATCCACTCCCACCTAGATCACCCCAACATAATCCGACTGCTGACGTACTTCCACGACTCCCAGAGGATATACCTGGTGCTCGAACTGGCACCCGGAGGCGATCTTCGGGACGAGCTGGAGAGGCAGCCCGAGAGAAGGTTCGTCGACCATCTCGTAGCCAAGTACACGTACCAGGTGGCCGACGCCCTGAGGTACTGCCACGAGAACAGCGTCATACACCGAGACGTCAAGCCCAGGAACATGCTGCTCACGGAGGATGGTGACGTCAAATTAGCTGACTTTGGCTGGTCGGTTCACGCTCCGGGATCAAAGAGGAAAACAAAGTGCGGAACTCCGCACTACCTAGCCCCTGAGCTAATCAGCAAAAGAGCTTACGACAAACGCGTCGATTACTGGAGCTTGGGAATCACAATTTTCGAGTTGCTGGTTGGATTCCCGCCATTTTTTCCGGCATCAGCACCAGACCAGATTTATCAGAAAATAAAGAAAGCAGAGATTATATTCCCTTCGATTGTCGCCCCAACAGCTCAGGATCTTATTCTAAGACTGGTCCAAAAGAAGCCCAGTCAGAGACTTCCCTTGGACGAGGTGATGACCCATGTTTGGGTGGTTGAAAATAAAGATAAATAGAAATAAGGATGTTGATTTTTTTGTTACTTTTGTAAAAAAAATTTTTTTATCGAAGTTGCTTTATAATGAGTAAATCAAGACTTAAAAAATTTTTTTTTAAACTTAAAGAGTAATTTCAGGAAGTTTTGAGTGGTGTTCAAAAAGAACTATCAAATCTAAAAAAAAAGTCATAAAGTAATTATGTAAACCTCAACCTCTTTTCTTAGAATGGCGTCTTTAAATAATAATCACTGTTAAATTTTACAACACAAAAGGTGAAAAGTTTAAGAGGTACTAATTCTATTAGTATCTTTTTACGAAACAAAAAATTTTTTCTAAAACAGACTCGTAAAGTGACTTTTTGAAAAACGTCTTTAAAAATACTTACATATTTAAAAAATAAGTCTTTAAAATGAATTTATTTTTGATATTTTTGGGTATTAAAGATAAATGAACATGATTGAGCTTAAAATGTTTAAGCTAAACTAAAATTTACAGCATAAAAAAGATAAGCTCTTTGACATTTCTTAATTTTCACACTTTTACTAAAGTATCGTAATTTAGGAGATAGTCGCTGCAATTTTTCTGAAGTAACTTAAAATTGTTACACAGATAACTATCCTAGTTTTTCATTTTATTCATTAATTTAATTAATATTTTGGGAAAAATACGAATATTTACAAAAATAATTTTAAGCAAGCGCAAAAGCTATATAATAAGTATGCTTAGCAATATTAAAATTAGAAAATTAATATTTCACGCAATTTATTATTCAATTTAAAAAATTATAAGTATTTTCATTCTTCAAATTAAATTATTAACAATCAATTTGTTACGAATTATGTTGATGGAACCTATCTCTAGTATTTTTCAAGTACTAAACTTTGCATTATCAGCTCTATAAAAATTTTCAATTTAGAAACAATAAAAAAAATACCGGAATGCTCGTTTCAATAATTTTTAAATTTGAAACAGCCATAATTAAATTTACCGTTTCATTTTAATGGCCAACACTTTTTCTAGATACGCTCAATCTGAGTTTTCACGAAAATACCTGGACCGTCGTAAACAAAAAATTTCATTCCAAGCTTTCATTCCCCGTTCGTTCCCCCGAACAAAAATAGTAGCTAATCTATTTTAAAATCGGAACCGACTCGTTAACATCTTTTCCTCGTTAATAATTCGAGTAAGTCCCGCGACATCGTATTCCCACCGGCGGACACGCGATCGATTCACGTGAGCCGATCACTCGCACCGGAGAAGGAAGAAGAGCAAAGCCGATAATGATAAATCGGTGGGTAATTGCGCAAGCGTCGAGATCGCGCGATCTCAGCATGCGAGCGTCGCGTGGCCCGCGTTCGGGTCGGCTCTTTTTTTTTCATTTCGGCGTACCCGTGCTATCGACAGCGTGGAGGCTGCATGCTGACGGAGTGCTTGGAATTATTTTTTGGCCATTCGTGCAGTGGAAGCTTTTGTCAACGATTGCTAAAATTTGTTTTTTTTACCGAGCGCTCGAGACTTAATAATCTTCGAACGACGTCGTGATGAAATCTTAACTTTTGAATGGTCAAAAATTGTATTTGGAAAATGTAGTTTCGACATGATAAACAGGCATTTTGTAACTTTTTGAAATAACTTGTGATTTGCATGATTTTCGAATTAATCGTTTTTATTCTGTATTTAAATTAAAAACAAAAAATAGAACGTTATATTCTGTACTTTAAATTTTATTAAATTAGACTGAGTTTTGAATTAAGAAATAACCATGATGAAAAAGACCAAAATATTTACATTCAAAAGGATTCAAATTCTGTCCATAAAAGATGAAATTTTCAGCGATGAGATCATCAGGAAAAATTTTCTTTAAAGAAATCTGAATCACACCAATTTTTTCCCGATACTCTTAGATAATAGTAACAAAAATTCTTTTTACTTCAATAAAACATAGAAAATTTTCAAAAAAAAAGAATTGAACGGTTTATTCTATACTTAATAGAAAAAATCAAATATTTTTTCTACAGTTCAAACTAAATTTTGAAAAGTTAACTCTTCATATTTTTTATTCAGATTCAAACCTTTTTAAAAATTAAAACATCTCGTTCCAAACTCCAAAAAATTAAACCCTCATTATAAATTTTGGAACCTTCTTAATGATTACGTTAATTCGATTCCGGATATCAAACGTTTTAATCTAAATTTTGAAGGTGCTGGACTTTATAAAATCTTTATAAAGTCTGTTAAAGAAGGAAAATTAAAACAATTCAAATATCCATGAAAATTAAAAACTTCATTCATACTTAAAATCATTCAAAAAATCAAACGTTTTATTCAAATGTAATTGTTCAACATTCAAAAAATAATAAAATTAAAAAAATTATTTTCTATTTATTTACTCAAATTTGACACAATTTTAAAAATTGAATGTTACATTCTATATTTCAAAGATTTAAACAAGTTTTTCGATGATCAAAAAAGCTGTTTACCAAACCTTTATTCCGTACGAAAAAAACCACTAACTAAATTTTTAATTCTCAAATTCTGATAGCTATACTGAAACTAAACGAAAAATCAAACGTTTTATTTTAAATTTCACAAGCTTGAGCAAACCCGTCGTTCGACCGAACGTTATTTTCGTGCACCTACAAAAAACCATAGGTAATCTCAGGTGATTCAAAACAACATGTTTACACCGACTCATCTCCAACTCGTAACGGCACACGAATCCCCTCCCAAAACTACTCCTCCCATGATGATATATGGAAACTATTCAAACGCTCGGCTCTCGAGTGAAAACTCCGCGCGCGAACGCGCAGGTGTCGTGGTCGTACCGAAAAGCGTCAAAGCTCATCGCTCATTGGTCGGCGCCACATGGTCTGATGTCGGACGAGTGTGTTGTGGTTCATAAACCGCATCGACGCGAGTGCGCCCGGCTAGTTTAGTCCTTAGCGAGACGCACGCGAGTACGGCAGCATCGGCCCCGCGGGTGTTTACAGTGTGATCAGTTACGAAGTACGGAACCTGCCCCCAGTGCACTACGACTGAGAGTCCACGCGAGAGGTGAATATAATAACACTTTTATTTCATTTATTTTTACTCTCGTAGACGTCTATCGGTGCGTTTCCAGAGTACTCGTCGAGCTGACATCTCGAAACTCGAGAGCTTTCGTGGTTCTACTATGTGGTTTTTAGGTTAGGTGCCCTCGGTAGCTTCGGGTTCTTTTTTCTTTCGTGCGGGTGAAAATCGATGAAGTTTCACGCGTCATGGTTGGCTCGCGTCACCGCGGAATTCCTGGTAATCCTGACAACACGTGTCAGTGTGAGTCACCCGGGCTTACCGTTTTGTTTACGTCTTGTCTCGGGATGGGAAACTTTATGGGCGCGGGTGCGAGCTACCTAACGGTGGAATTTTTGAAGCCTCAGCTGTTGGTTGGCCCCCTTCGAACATCGATAACGCGAACGTTTCACAACTCCCGATACACCGTAATCGAGGCGTTAATTTGTTCCGGGAGTTAAAAAAATTAATTAAATGAGTTATCACGTGTCCCTGGGGCTGGAACCACGTGAGGGAAGTCGTGAAATTTCGTGCGACCTCGAAAACTTCATGTTTCTTTTTTCTTGTAAGTAGTTCGTCGGCCGAGTAAATATTCAAGAATTACTACAAACGGAAAAATAATCATAACATTGTATTTAATTTTCAAATATTCTAGAAGCAGTTAGGCACACGATTATTGTTACGTTTGATGAGAAAAAATAATAATCGAGTCGTTGAAGCTTTTGTTTATGTTTCTGTACAAAAGATTTAGTAAAGTTGGGACAGAGGAATGAATGCTGTGTTTGATTCTCCAAATTTAAATGTTGTTCTAAAAGTTATATTCTAAAAACAAATTAATTGAAATTATTGAGTAAAAATTGTTTAAATCATTGAATTTTAGTTTCGAAACTCCTGTCAATAAAATTTTGGAAAATTTTTGTACTCAATCCTAAATAGAACATTGTATTCGATTTTTAAATTTGAATACATAGTATTTACAAACTCATAATTATAAAGTAGTACTTACTCTAGATTGAATAAATTTTGAATAAAATCCGAAAAATTTGTTTGAGCTAGAATCAAACGTCGTATTGAATTTTCCGAGGAATTTTCCAATTTAAATAGGTAAATTCAAAATCACACAATTATTTAAACAAAAAATAGCGATACCCAAGTCATCGAAGTTTTAAATTTTCATATTGTAAGCCCGTGCCGTAATAGAACATTGTATTCGATTTAAAAATTTGAATAATATTTCTAGAAACAGATAAATTCAAAAATTATGAAACGCTCGGTACCTCGGCTATCAATGTAAACAGGATTGATTTCTCAAGCACTCGAGCTGCACACTGTTTACATTCCTTCGTTTGTGTACAGCGGAAAAATCGATTCTCGTGCCTCGACTCGCGTGAATTTCGAATTTTTCGAAAAAATATCTGACGTCACGTCGGGGTCGATTTTATTTAGTCTTTGTCTCAATAAAATCGCATCATTGTTTCGATTTCTTTTCTTTTTTTTTTTTTTTTTTGGCTAATGAGAGGAGGCCGATTTTGTTTTGTTTTTACGTAAATGCAAATTGCCCCCACGAAATAACCTGCCGCGTTACGTAAATTGAAAAAATCTTCGTTACAACGAGTGTACCGGACGATTTAAGTTTTTTCTGGAGTTTAAAATTAAAAGTCAAAATTTCATCGGTCCGTCCGTCCACGTGTGCTTGCACGTTGAGACACAACTATGATTCTTTTTCTTTCATATATTCAGCGCGACGTAATAAATTCTCACGCACTGTGTTTACCTACCTTAATTGACCTTACGTACTCGTGCAAAGTGACGATTTTCTTTGAATCCAGCGTGCCCGAGCTCAAATGTTTATTGAAGATATTCCATTTAAATTTTTTTTTACTTTTATTAATTTTTAGCGTAGTCATGAGAGCCGTAAAGAAAAAAAATAAAATAAAATAAAGACATTCTGGAATCCTAAAATTTTTCGGGGCGATTTAAATTGCAAAGTTCAGCTGGAAACTTTTTTGCAACCGAAAAGTCTGAGTTTCGGAAGAGGTCAGCTCGATGCGGCTTTCGTGCCATCGATGATTTTTTTTTTTTTTTTTTTTTTAAATTTAATTGCTTTATTTTGGGCCACCGTAAAAAACCGGCACTTTCTAAGTTTGCTTTTGAGTGACGCAGTGAAATATTATTTGAACTTACCGGTACAATGTATGACGTGATCCATTAATTCATTTGTACAATTTTTTTTTTAAGAAGCTTGGTGCGTAGAAAAAATAAAATTTTCAATAACCCGCGTTCGTAAATCACTCAAACTTTAACGACTCCCAACTAAAAAATCAATCGTTTGAAAACGTTTAAAAAAAAAAGTTTCAAAAAACTACTAAAAATTTTACTAAACCTTTTCACAAGCCATATTTTCATAATTTCGTAATAAGCTTAAGGAAGAAAAGCAAGAAAAGTTTCGTATTTTTAAAAAAATTTTAAATTTTATTAAAATATTGGTCGTTTCATAGTGTTTACAAATATAATTCTAGGAGTAATTTATAGTTGATACCGATAAAATTTATTTTTATTATAAAATAAATAATTTAAACTTTGTAATTACTCAGTATGCACTAATATTAATTTTACAATGTACTAGCGTTATTTTCGTAATTAAGTACAAAATTTCAATTTTTATTATTTTGAATAAATAAATAAATAAGTAATAAAAGCAGATGGAAAAAAAGCGAGCGACGCTTTAAAATTCAGCGGGTCGTCGCATGTATAATTTGCACTCTCGCCTCGACTTGTTTCCTCCTCTTAACATAACAAAGCACGGACAAATTGGTTCATCGACGTCCAATTAATTACCATGTCTAATTGACGACGCCTCTAGCCACCGCCTGGCTACTTAATCCGCAGTCTTTTTTTGCCATTAGTCCGATAAAATTGTTTAATTCTTTAAGTACCCGCGCGATCAACCTCGTTTTTTTTGTACAAAAAAAAGTCTCGTTAATTTTTTTTTTTTTTAAATTAAATTGTCTTCTTAAGCGCGAACGATTAAAAGTTGGTTTTCTTTCGTTCCTGGCAATTAGTCGTCGGAGAGAAAAATTTGTAAAACCCGCTGGACTCGTGCGAGCGTCTAATAAACGACGTCTCTTTATCATAATCCCCAAGTACTTTACGTAATACGCGTCGCGCGCGTTATCCAATGCTCAAGTTTAAGGTCAAGCGTAGTGAATGAATTTCAATTTCTACCATTGTCAATCTTCTTCCAACTCGTTACTCAATCCCCCCGCGACGCTCGCCTCGCGGATTCTCTCGAAAATCCTCCTCGAGGCTGGCGTCAGGAAGAAAGTCGGCCACCTGAGGCCTGCAGCAGCACCGGAAAGAAAAAAAAGTCATCGGGTTATTGACTCTTTCGGAAGCGCGCAAAAAAAAAAAAAAATGAACATTCCTATTACCGCGGGCTTTTATTGTCGGAGTGTTCCTAGAATATTTTCCGAGTGCTATCTTAACGGCCCGAGCGTAAAAGTTGAATTATTGTTATTTAGGCTCTGCCGCTGGTAGTTTTTGTTGGAATACGGTGGGGGGTGGTGGGGATGACGAAATATTTATCCGGCGCGTTTGTGGTCAAACGAATTACGAAGAGAAAAAAAAAAAAGAGAGGGAAAAAGAATAGTGCGTTTTGCAATGAAAATTCATGCGCAGTACGACAAATTGCTTAACCTTGACGGCAGTTGCTGAGTCGAAAAAAAAAAAATAATAAAAATTTCAAATTCGACTTCGATGTTTCTTTCTTTTTTTTTTTTTTTTTCGATTCTTCCAACTTAGACCTAAAATTATCCTCTCATGAAGTCGCTCCTAAAGTATAAACAGATGCTTTCAAAAATTGTGATTCACTAGTGCGTTTCAAAATTTTTTCTTCAAGTCTGATTGCTTTTTTTGAGTATCGAATAAAAATTAAAATTTTAGTTTAGTTGATTATCAAAATTAAATAAAAGTTACAAAACAGTAATATATTTTTTATCGAAAAAAAATAAAATAAAATAAAAATTGATTATGAATTATTATAACTAAGTAACTAGAACATTTTTTGTCAAATTAGTTAATAATGTTTAATAACGTGTTCGTTGAAAATGAATTTAAAAACTTTGTTGAGACTTTTAAATTCGGTGCGCTTTCTGTCAAAATTAATTTTTTTCGATTTTTTTTTGTAATCTTCGAGAAATAAACTTATCATTCGAGCTATGATATTCAAAACAAAAATTCTTTTCCACGACCCAAAACATTTGATAAAAAAAATCAAAATAAAATCGTAGCGATCCCGCAAGTCAATATTTTCCTTGTGTACGCAAGTGACGCAACGCATGACAGCATCCCGCGAAATTTTAATTCTCTTTTATGGGAAACAAGAGCCGATTGTTCCGAAAGTCAGGGACAAACGCGCGGGTGAATACAAGTTGGGAACAAAATAACTGATAATAGTTCCATAACAACTACAAGTTGGGAACACCCTTTTTTCCAGTGCTTGTACAAGTTGGGAACACCCCATATTCCAATGATTATACAAGTTGGGAACATACAAAAATCTTGTGCTTCTACAAATGGGGAACAAATTATTTTATAGAAAAAAATAAAATTTAAATTTAAAATTGACTATAGCAAATATATATATTCTTTATTACTGTAAGAATTATCCAATCTTGTTAAAACAAATTTTTTATAAATATCTATAAATTTGTCAATGTTTGCCCCACCAATAAACCAAAATAACCCTTTATAACATCCCTTATTACAGGGAAAAAAAAAAAATAAAAAATAAGAATAAAAATATATTCCAAATAAACCTATAACCCTTCTAGGTTCACCTTGATACAATATTTAATAATAAAATGTGCTTATACAAGTTGGGAACATACTATTTTCTACAAATAATTTTACTATAAATGCAAATAATAATCATTCCTCTTCCCCCCCCCCCCCCCAACTAATAAACCAAAATAACCCTTTAAAACATCCTTTATAACAGGGAAAAAGAAAAAAAAAAAAATTATATATAACACTTATGGCGACATGTAGCCTTAAAACGGATAACCCATCCCAATTAACCCTCCAAGGTTCACCTTGATACAATATTTAATCTCCTAGGTTTGCGTTGATGCTAGTTTTAATATTAAAACCAATAACCCGTTCCAAAGAACCCTTCTAGGTTCACCTTGATACAATATTTAATAATAAAATAACCCAAATAACCCTTTTAAGTTCGCAAGGATGCTAGTTTTAATCTTAAAATCAGTAACTCATCCCAAATAACCCTCCAAGGTTTTCATGGATTTTAGTTTCACGTGGATACTAGTTTTAATTTTAAAACCAATAACCCATCCCAAATAACCCTCGTAGGTTCGCGTTGATGCTAGTTTTAATTATAATTATAATTACCAATAACCTATTCCAAATAATCCTCCTTTTTAATTCGCATAATAATGTAAATATAAAGAAATACGGTTGTTCCGCACTTAATGAAGCACTAGAAATAAGGATGTTCCCAACTTGTAGAAGCACGAGGAAAAAGGGTGTTCCCAACTTGTAGAAGTATCAGAAATTATCATGTTCCCAACTTGTAGTTTTTTTTTATTGCTGTTCCCAACTTGTAAACTCCCCAAACGCGCTGCTGCTCGAAGCGAAGCGAATCGGATGCGTTTTTACGAATAATAATCGGTTTGAACGTAAATTGTAAACCTCGACAGTGCAATTTACGTCTGCTTACACCACCAAAAGTTACATGGATTTTCTAGGAACTCATCTTTTTTTTTTCAAAAAAGAGACAAAATTAATTCTCGAGCACGTGATCTGAAAAAAAAAAAAAAAGTTGTGCGGTAAAACTATCAAGCAAACCCATAATCAACCTCCATCCATTTATGGAAAAAAATACTTAAAAAGTAGCTTCTAAAAAGTTTTTTTTTCGTAACAAAAAAATATTATTTTTCTTATAAGTAATCACACGATAAAAAAAGGACTACTTTAGAGTAAAAAAAAGTTTAATTGTTTAATTGCATTTAATAGAATTTGATTCAATCAATTTTCATCAATTTAAATTAATCATGAGGTTTGACGATACCCCGATTAAGTGAATTCCCGGGTCTGACAGTGTACATATAAATTGGTTGCGACGTGAAATTAACGTAGTTGCTTCGAAGAAAGATTTTCTCTTTGGAGGTGCTGCAGTGGTTTTTTCGCGATGAGTCAGGTGATGCAGCTGCTGCAGTATCAGATTGCTCTCCTACGGTTTCAAATCGACTCGAGTGAAATTATTTCTCTGATTATTATTATTATTATTATCATTTTTATTATAATTCTACCGAAGGAGTATTTCTTCTTCGTGATGGTCGCGGTGTAGCTTATTATTACTTGGAATAAAATTTAAAAATTGTTTATAATTTTTCCGGAGTTTATTTATTTAATTTCAGCCTAATAGGATAACTAAAAATTCTATAGAACTTTAATTAAAATATTTCACGTTTGTGCATTTATTAATATTTATATGAATAATAAATGGAAAAGTGAATGAACTTGTTTTAATAGTTTTACTAGCTTACATAGACTTTAAAATAATTTCGTTTTATAATCTAATCTTTCTAACTTGAAAAAAAATTTCCCTTTACTTAAAATTACGTTCTTGTTAATTATTATGATTAAAAATTTTTGAAAATCAGCCCACCCAATTATAAAACTTAAAAATAAAATCACCGAATTACAATTGAATTAAAATAAAATAAATAAACAATGACCGATTATAAAAATTTTCAACTGCACCACTGAATCATCACTTGACGTACTTACATAAAAAGAAAAAAAAAAAAATACTAACTAGAGATAACTCGATCATCCGATATTTCGTACGAGCACTTAACACGACAAATCGAGTTATCGTTATCTCCAGCGCCACGCGCGTAACGAATGACGTCGCGAAATCTTTTTTTTTCTTCACGAGTGTAATGAAAAAAAAGAGGGAAATAGATTTTTTTTTCAAAACTATACTCGCGTGAGGGCATTAGTCAATTAAGAAAGCGTTCCCCCCTAATTCCGAGTGTATCGCAATTGCGACGAGAAAATTGGCCTCGAACGCGTCGTTTCTTAGCGCGGCGCGGGCGATTGTTATTAAATAAGTACTTCGGTTGCTTATACGCTCAATACTACATTGTACCGGGGAGATTTATTAAAGTGTCACGTGCAAAAATTTCTTTATTCGATTACATTGCTCTTAGCATTTTTCGTCTATTAAAACTGTATAATTCGAGATTTAATTGTTTTAAATGATGATTAATTACTTTCGTGTCAATTTTGATTTAACGTAAAGTAATAATTTTTTAACATTTATTAGCTTTTTTCGAAAGAACTGAATATTTATTTATTTTCATTTAAATGGTAATAACAGAATTTAATTCAAATTTGTATGTATATATTTAATTAAAAAATTATTTGTAATTATGTATACGTAATAAGAGATGGTTAGCTTATAAAAAATTTCAATTGAAGTATACACAATTAATCGCCATAAACAATGAAGTATTTTTTAATTGCTTGAATGATTACAAAAATAATTTTACTCTATCCAACTAAATTACTCAGCAATGACTCAAAAAAATTTTTAAAACCTAAAATTTAAACTAATTTTGCTCTCAATTAAACTGAATTATTTTTTCAAACTTGATACTGTATATATACCTCGATATATACTTAAGTTGGAAAAAATATTCTTACTTGATTTACAAGTTTGTGCTATTAGAAAATTAATTAAGTTACATATATTTTTCATTTTTAGAAAATTAAAACATTTCATTGTAGTTACAAACTGCCTGATCACAGTATTATTGTAAAGCAAAAAGTATTGAAATGAATACTTAAATAAGAACTAAAAACAAATACATAGTCACTTGATTATTTCACTTGATTATTTCAACAAGTGGTTTATTCAAACTGCAAAACAACCAAATCAATCATAATTAAAGTTAGACAATTAACGTTCAGTTAATAGTCCTAAGACCATCAATTCCTAGACTCGGTACAATAAAATAAATATAAATACGTCACAGACACACAGAATATTTTCGATTAAAACGTAAAACGACGATAAGAGAAGTCACGCCGGATATCGATCTCCTTGCTGCAAGTGCGCACCTTGAACTTCAAAAAAGCGTCTATCGGGTTCCACGCGTTGCGCGCGCCGACCCGGAGAACAGCTGATGCGGGCGCGATTGATTTTCAAAGCGTGCACCAGCCGAGATGATGATAATAATTTGCGCGTCAACCTTTCTGTTTCAGTCTGCTGTCCACAAGGCTTTCGCGTCAGACCAAGTTTGAAGAAGATAATTAAGCGGCGCTTGTGATTTTCTTATTTTTTCGTTTGGCATTTTTTTTTTTTTTTTTTTTTTCGTTTGCCCGTTGACACTCCACAGAGAGCAAGATGCCCGCAAGGTTCGACACCGTAAACCACAACGCGATGTCGCAGCGTGAACAGATAGCCATTGGGAACAACCTGCCGGCCTACAGCATCGACGATGAAATTGTCATTTCTGGTTTCTCAGGTGAGTTTATTGTAGTTATTTAAAGCTTTTAGTTTGGGAGTTTTAAAAGCTGGATATGGGGTAGCTATTTTGGTTTCCTATGAGGGATTAAAACGAGGATTAAAAGCTCGAATTTTCATGTTGACTTTGGGCTTTATGAAACCAAGATGAAGCATGTAGTGTTTTAAATTTTTTCTCAATATTTAGTGATTGCAGGGGCATTAAATTAATCGGTTTGTTACATTAGCTAACCTCTCTACTTTTAATTAAAAAAAAAAAAAAAAAAAAAAAAAACGAAAACAAAAAAACGAAACTTGATTTAATTATTGTTGATTAAGGTTTCTTAATTGTGAGTTTTGTAAAGTTTCTAAAATATACAAATAGTTATAAATACAAATGCAGCATAAATAAATAATATTAGTCAACTGCTTTTTTGACATAAGCCTCAATAATTTTAATTAAAAAATTATCTTCAAACATATTATTTAGTTTGTTTAATCTTTTATTTTAAATGTTTTATTTTATGTTATTTCCTCAACTATTGAAAATAAGAATAAAAACACATCAACGTTAACTTCATGATAATCCGGTAATAAAGAAGTCTCTAAAGAAAACTACTATCTTCAGTTGAATAGTTTAAATGGTGACCTTAAAAATCATTCTAAATTAGCTTATGTAAAGCCATTAAAAAAAAAAAAAAAAAAAAAAAAAAAAAAGTTTTTGGGTTCTACATGAAAAATCTAAAATAAAGTAAAAATCTCAAACTAGAAAAATAATTGTACAAATTTAAAGTTTTGAATAGCAATTTAAATTGAAAAGTCTATTTAAAAATTTTGTAAAGACTAAAATTTTCTATGAATTTGGAAATCTCTAAAATTGATTTTAAGATTGGTTTACACATTAAGTTAAATTTAAATTTTTATGATTAATCAACTCTCTGCTCTGATGTAATGAACAACACCCTTTAAAAATTACTTCCAGGCCGTCTGCCAGAATCGTCGACCATCGAGGAATTCAAGCAGCAGCTGTTTGAAGGCGTAGACCTGGTGACGGACGATGACCGACGCTGGCCGAAGAATTTGCACGGTTTGCCGTCCCGCACCGGCAAGATCAAAGACCTCGCTTCCTTCGACGCCACCTTTTTCGGGGTTCACGCCAAACAGGCCAATGTCATGGATCCCCAGCTCAGAATGCTCCTCGAGCTGACATACGAGTCCATAGTCGACGCAGGCATGAACCCAGCCGAGCTCAGGGGATCCAGAACCGGCGTCTTCATCGGGGTGTCCGACTCCGAGAGCGACGAGTACTGGACCGCAGATCCCGACAAAGTCAACGGTTAGTCAGAGTTTACAGAAATTTTTTTTACTTATTTATCGTAGATATTGTCATTTTTATAGTTTTTTTCATTAAATTCAAGATAAAAAATTTGTGTTATATCTACTGGAAAACTAAACGCAAATTTTAAACAAGTTACAAGTATAGTTAGAAAAAAACTCAAGATCATTTTTAATGATCATATAAATTCATTTTCAGGCTACGGTTTGACGGGATGCTGCAGAGCTATGTTTCCCAACCGCATATCCTACACATTCGACTTCAGCGGACCAAGTTTCGCCCTCGACACGGCCTGCTCCTCGTCCCTGTACGCGATGCACCACGCGATAGCCGCAATGCGAACCGGACAGTGCGACGCCGCGATAGTCGGAGGCGTGAACCTTCTTCTAAAGCCCACGAGTTCCTTGCAGTTCCACAGGCTGAGCATGTTGTCGCCCGATGGTGCCTGCAAGGCCTTCGACTCCTCGGGTAACGGTTACGTGCGCAGCGAGGCAGCCGTGGTGATCTACCTCCAGAAGTCACGGGATGCCAAGCGAGTCTACGCCACGGTTGTCAACTCGAAGGTCAACACCGACGGCCACAAGGACCAGGGTATCACCTTCCCGAACGGTAACATGCAGAACAAACTAATGCGGGAGGTCTACGACGAGGCCGGGGTCAATCCCGCGGATGTTACTTACGTCGAGGCCCACGGCACAGGCACGAAGGTCGGTGACCCTCAGGAGGTTAACTCAATCGCGGATCTGTTCTGCGTGAAAGATAGAAAAGCTCCGCTACTGTTGGGCTCGGTAAAGTCGAACATGGGACACTCGGAGCCGGCCAGCGGTCTCTGCTCAATTGCCAAAGTGCTCGTCGCCATGGAACAGGGCGTTATTCCTCCCAACTTGCACTTCAAAAGTCCAAACACGGATATCCCGGCACTGTCGGATGGTAGTATCAAAGTCGTATCCGAAGCTACCCCCTGGAATGGTGGCTTAGTAGGTATAAACTCCTTTGGGTTCGGTGGCGCCAACGCCCACGTCGTCCTCAGGAGCAACCCAAAGCCAAAGATTTCTCGTATCGACTACAATGTCCCCAAACTAGTTATGGTCTCTGGAAGGACCGACGAGGCTGTACACTCTTTACTCGACGAAGTAAGTTGAACTCACTATGACTAATGAATTTTAAACTATCAGCTTGTGCTTAATCCGATGATTTCTTACAGGTAAACAAACACAAGACCGACGACGAGTTGGTCGCCATAATTCACTCGATTCACTCACAAAACATCTCCGGTCACTCATACCGCGGCTACCACATCTGCAACGACAACAACGACCGCGAAGTCGAGATGTACAACGGCGAGCAGCGACCGGTGTGGTACGTCTTTTCCGGCATGGGATCGCAGTGGCCGGGCATGGGCAAGGAACTCATGTGCATACCGACGTTCAGTAACAGTCTTCGTCGCTGCGCCGAAGCCCTCAAACCCCTTGGAGTTGATCTCATGGACCTCATCCTCAATGGCAACGAAAAGACTTTTGACGACGTGCTCAACAGCTTCGTGTCTATCGCGGCCGTCCAGGTAGCTCTCGTAGATTTGCTGACGTTGCTTGACATCAAACCAGACGGTATCGTTGGACACTCCGTTGGAGAAGTTGGTTGTGCTTACGCTGACGGCACCTTCACAGCAGAGCAGACCGTACTGGCAGCTTACTGGAGAGGAAAGTCCCTCAAGGAAAGTGGACTGGCTGATAACATGGGTAAGAATTTCATTAATTGAAATTAAAAAAATTACTACTCTGAATCAAAGAATAAAGTTAATTATTGCGATTGAAATCAGGTATGGCCGCGATTGGTCTCAGCTGGGAAGAAGCGAAGAAACGTTGTCCAGAGGACGTTTTCCCAGCCTGTCACAACGCCGCTGACTCCGTTTCTATTTCGGGCCCTAAGAACTCGATTGACAAATTCATCGCTGAACTCAAGGCTGAGAACATATTTGCCAAGGCAGTCAACAGCTCAGGTGTCGCATTCCACAGCAAGTACATTGCAAATGCTGGACCAAAGTTGCGCGCAAGTCTTGAAAAGATTATTCCAAATCCCAAACAAAGAACTTCCAGGTAATTACTTTAAAACTTTTGCATTAGTTTAGAATCTCTTTAAAAATGACTATAAAACCTTTGAAACTATTTCAGGTGGATCTCCACTTCGATTCCCGAATCAGCTTGGAATACACCTCTGGCACAGTTGAGCTCGCCGGCGTATCACGTGAATAATTTACTGTCTCCGGTCTTATTCCAAGAAGGGCTGTCTCACATCCCTCCAAACGCAGTTGTCATTGAAATTGCTCCGCATTGTCTCCTCCAAGCTGTCTTAAGAAGATCTCTGCCTTCCACCGTAACGAACGTCGGACTACACAAGAAAGATCACACAAACAATATGGGATTCTTTTTGACTAATATCGGAAAGCTTTATAACGCTGGAGTGCAACCACAGATCAACAAAATCTACCCATCCATCAGGTAAGCTATAAAACTTTATTTTATTCTTCAAGTAAGGAAGAGTGAAACTAAATTATTTATAAATTCACAAGCTACCCTGTTGGACGCGGCACTCCCATGATAAACTCTATGGTCAAGTGGGATCACTCGATTCAGTGGGAAGTTGCCGACTTCTCTGGAAAATCATCCAGATCTGGAGAAAGTATCATAGAAGTTGATCTGTCGAAGGAAGGCGATGCATACTTGGGTGGTCATGCCATCGATGGCAGGGTTTTGTTCCCCGCAACTGGATATCTCACGATCGTGTGGAAAACATTTGCCAAACTGAGAGGTGCCGAATATGAAAAACTCCCCGTTGTGCTTGAGGACGTTCAGTTCCACAGAGCAACTATCATGCCCAAAGAGGGGTCGGTCAAATTTTTGATCAACATCTTTGATGGAACGGGCGATTTCGAGATTTGTGAAGGTAAATATACTGTTTTAAACTCGTTCAAAATTTTTTCAATACACATTAAATAAAAAAAAATTATTTTTCTGACAGGTGGTTCTGTAGCGGTGACCGGAAAAATCCGTGTACCCGAAAACGTGGAAAAGGAACAACTCAATCTTTCCCCTCCAACCGTTGACAAACAAACAGAACACCTAGAGCTCAAGACCGAAGACGTGTACAAAGATCTACGCTTGCGTGGCTACGACTACACTGGCTACTTCCAAGGTATCCTCAGTTCCGACAACCGCGGCTCCGCAGGTAAACTCACCTGGGTCGAGGACTGGATATCCTTCATGGACACGATGCTCCAGTTCAGCATCCTGGGCAAAGACACTCGCGATCTGTATCTGCCGACGAGACTCCAGCAGGCCATAATCGACCCCTTGGCCCACAAGCAGCTCGTGGAAAAACTGGGTGAGAATGAGGGCGTGCCCGTTTACTCCTACCCAACAATCGGCGTCATCAAATCCGGTGGAGTCGAGCTGAGAGGCATGAAAGCTTCCCTGGCACCGCGAAGACAACAAACCCAAGCACCACCGAAGCACGAGAGGTACACCTTCGTACCCTACGACAACAACCACGTCCTCGTCGAAGATCCGGAGAGGTCCAAACTGCACGCTCTGACCGTTTTGCTGCAAATTGCCAGGGAAAATCTGATGGGTCTCAAAATCAAAGCCGTCGAGGTGACCGGCGAGAGAGCTTCCGAAGCTCTAATGGCACCAACGGTTCTAGATGTTTTGCACAGCGAGCCGATGCTCAGCGTAAGTGTGAAATTAAATTCGAATAAAACCTTTTTTTTCTACTTCACTATTGAAAATTTTTTGATTTAGGTGGACTTGAAATTAGTGACCGTCTCTCCTGATAGCCACGCTGCTGTCTTGGAACAGTGGGGCATCCAGGCCACAGCAAAGGACGCTCAATCCGGACCGGTTGCCCAAGATCTCCACCTAGTTTTAGCTGCCGACGTTCTCACCAACAACCAAACCGCGGTGCTCAAAAACCTCGCGGACTCCCTCAAAGCTGGTGGTTTCGTTATTCTGGAGGAAACGGGTAGCTTGGTCTCGAACGCCATCAAGAAGGCTGGCTTGATCAACGTTGGCAAGCAGGTGGTCCCTGGCAAGAGTTACGTGCTTCTAAAGAAAGTTGAAGAGAGTCCTGAACCGATCATCATACAAATCACGGAGAAGAGCTTCTCGTGGCTGGAAGGTGTCAAAGCTGCTCTGAAGAAAGCCGAAACTGAAAATCAGAAAGTTCTGCTAGTCAGCCAAGGAGAAGAACTACTCGGTAAAAAGAATGAGAATAAAAATCGTTATAAATTAAGAGCCCAAAAAAAAATTTATGAAAATTATAAATCTGTCCATAAAGTACTCTCAAATCATCCATACAGATTTTGAATACTGTGAAATGGGCTAATTTTACGATTATGATTCAAGCTTCAACTCGATTAACAAAAATTTTTTTTGCAGGCTTGGTCGGTCTGATGACTTGTCTTCGTCAAGAGGCTGGAGGAGTAAACATCCGCTATGTTTTCATCCAGGACAAAAACGCTCCAAAGTTCTCACTCACCGAGAAGTACTACTCGGACCAGCTTAACAAACAGCTCTCGGCTAACGTGCTCAAAGGATGCCAGTGGGGATCCTACCGTCACCTCCGTCTCGATCAACAGACCGACGTTTCGTCGCTTCACGCCGCTCACGCCTACATCAACGCACTGACCAGAGGCGACCTCAGTAGCTTGAGGTGGATCGAGGGTCCCTTGAGCTACTACCAGCCGGAGAAATTCCCCGGCAAAGAATTCTGCAGCGTCTACTACGCTCCCCTTAACTTCCGGTTAGATTCTCTTCTGAATCTTTAAACAAAACTGCATCGAACGATTTGATAAATTAATTTTTTATTTTTAGTGACATCATGTTGGCAACCGGTAAACTTAACGCCGACGCTCTACCCGGTGACCTGGCCGGCCAGGACTGCATTCTCGGTCTCGAGTTCTCGGGTCGCGACTCGAACGGTCGCCGAGTCATGGGTATGGTGGCCGCTCAGGGTCTCGCCACGACGCTTCTCGCCGATCCAGGCTTCATGTGGGAAGTGCCCGACAAATGGACTCTCGAGGAGGCCGCTACGATCCCGGTCGTCTACGCCACGAGTTACTACGCCCTGTGCGTACGAGGAGGCATTAAGCCAGGCGAGAGCGTGCTTATTCACGCAGGTAGCGGTGGTGTTGGACAAGCCAGCATCTCCATCGCCCTTCATATGGGCTGCAAGGTGTTTACGACCGTTGGTTCCTTCGAGAAGCGAGAGTTCCTGAAGAAGACGTTCCCACAGGTTTGTATAAAAGAAATTATGAAAATTGTATTTTGATAATTGGAATTAGTACGAGCTAATTTTCGGTAACTTTTCAGTTGAATGATAGCAACATCGGTAACTCCCGTGACACGAGTTTCGAGCAGCTGATACTGACTGAAACCAAGGGTCGCGGTGTTGACCTGGTGCTCAACTCTCTGGCCGGCGAAAAACTCCAAGCCAGTGTTAGGTGCTTGGCCAACGGAGGCCGTTTCCTGGAGATCGGTAAATTCGACTTGTCGAACAACACCGCTCTTGGCATGTCGGTCTTCCTCAAAAACACATCCTTCCACGGTATCCTCCTGGACGCACTCTTCGACACCGACTGTCCAGATAAGAAACAGCTGGTCAAGTTGGTCAGCGAGGGTATCAAAAATGGGGCAGTCAGGCCTCTTCCGGCAACGGTGTTCAGCGAGCAGCAGATCGAGCAGGGCTTCAGATTTATGGCGACGGGCAAGCACATCGGAAAGGTCCTCCTGAAGATTCGGGACGAAGAGCCCCAGAAACAATTGCAGGCGAGCCCCAAGACGGTCGCCTCAATTCCACGGACGTATATGAACCCTGACAAGTCCTACGTCCTGGTGGGAGGACTCGGCGGTTTCGGTCTCGAACTCGCCAATTGGATGATAACTCGAGGTGCCAAACACATTGTGCTGACCTCAAGGTCGGGAATACGAACCGGGTACCAATCGCTCTGCGTGCGCAGGTGGCGCGAGATAGGAATAAACGTAGTCATCTCGACCGACGACGTCACGAGCGCTGCCGGGGCAGAGAATCTCATAAAATCGGCCAGCAAACTGGCTCCGGTCGGAGGTATTTTCAACCTCGCAGCCGTGCTGAAGGATGCGCTGATCGAGAACCTGGAGGAGGGACACTTCAAGGCGGTGGCCTTGCCCAAGATCGATGGAACCAAGTACCTGGACGCGGCCTCGAGAAAACTCTGCCCGGCTCTGGACTACTTTGTCGTTTTCTCCTCGGTGTCCTGCGGCAGGGGTAACGCTGGACAGACCAACTACGGTATGGCCAACTCGGCCATGGAGAGGATCTGCGAGCAGCGACAGTCGCTTGGACTGCCCGGCTTGGCCATTCAGTGGGGAGCCATTGGTGACGTTGGTCTCATTTTAGGTATACAGATTATTCTTGGATATATATATTTTTTTTTATTTTGCATTAGTACGACACTCTAACAGTCAGAAATCATTGTTATAATTATGTTGACTTTTTATGATTCTGTTAAAGATGATGTAAGAATTTTGAAAGTTAATTTATTATTCGTAAATGTTTTATTTTATTTCTGTTACGGACTTGAAATTAAAAGTCTAAATTACTAAATTTTTGTATGAAAAAAGGCTTGATTGCCCGTAAATGTTTCAAAAACAAAAAAAAATTATTAAAAAAAATTCGTGTTTACAGAAACTATGGGTAACAACGAAACAGAAGTCGGTGGAACTTTGCCGCAGCGAATGTCGAGCTGTCTCACGACCATGGACACTTTCCTACAGCAGCCACACCCGGTGCTCGCTTCGATGGTGCTCGCTGATAAACACAAGGCCGCGGATTCTCAAAACCAGGTTGGTCTGCTCGAAGCTGTGGGGAACATCCTGGGTATAAAGGACGTCAAAACCGTCAACCCTAACAACAGCCTGGCCGACCTCGGCATGGACTCGCTCATGGGTACCGAGATCAAACAGACCCTTGAGAGAAACTACGACATAGTTTTGAATCCCATTGAAATTAGAGGACTCACTTTCGGCAGACTCAAGGAGTTCGTCGCTGGAAAAGGAGAAGCGTCCGAGACAGGTAACAATCGTTTGATACAAATCTAAAAACGTTAAATCTGCGACTATTACTCAATAAATGATTTTATTTAATATTACTATAATGCACTTACTGAAGTTAAAATCAATTTTAAATTTTAGCATGAATCATTATGATAAAATATTTTCTTTGTAAATTTAAATAAACAATTTATTAAAATTGTGTTTTTACCTTACGCAGGTGCTTTGTCTGCCGCAAGCTCCGCCAAGAACGGCCCCGACGAGCTTCTCTTCCAGTGCACCGGCTCCGAGATCATCCCCAAGGAGACGCTCGTCCAAATAAATACCAAATCAGAAGGCCCGGTGATATTCGTGGTGTGCGCCATCGAGGGCATGATAACTTCGGTAAAGTCCCTGGCAAATGAGCTCGACCGGCCGGTTTGGGGACTCCAATGCACTAAAGACTCGCCCCTAGAGTCTATAAACGAACTCGCCGAATTCTACGTCAAACAGATGAGGACGGTGCAAAAGCAGGGACCCTACACTCTAGTCGGGTACTCGTTCGGGGCATTGGTGGGCTTCGAAATGGCCCTTCAGCTTGAGAAGGTCGGGGAAACCGTGAACCTCACCCTTTTGGACGGATCACCCGAATTCATCACACAGCACACTCAGACGATTGGACATCTACTGGGCAAGGAGGGCGAGAGCCTGGAGACCGACGGCACGAGGAAGGCCCTTGCGTACTTCACGCGACAAATAAACTCCAACGTTGGATACATGAAGGTGAATATTTTTTTACTCATTTTAGATTTTATAAAAAAAAATATAGAGAAAATATTATACAACGTAAATTTTACATTGCTTGGTAATTCAATTTATTGGAGCATAAAAAATCGAATATTATTCGAATTTCAGGATTATTTGATTAGTACTAGATGATTTACAGAGTATCACTTTTTTTTTATTAATGACTACGAATTTCATGTTTTCAGGCATACACCATTCTTCAAGAAGCCGACTCTGACGAGAAGATGTTTGGTAAAATGTTAGAATTGATTGGTTCAACTCCATTCAAGGGCGATGACTTGAAGGATGCTGGAATCTTGTTCTTCAAAAAACTTAAAGCCGCCAACTCTTACAAACCAGCTGGAAAATATCAAGGAAATATCACGCTCGTCAAAGCCAAGGACAACTTTGTATCACTCAACTCCGATTACGGACTATCTCAGGTACATGTCTAAAACTTATTTATTCAAT
The DNA here is from genome assembly GCA_038277355.1 of Encarsia formosa. Classification (NCBI taxonomy): domain Eukaryota; kingdom Metazoa; phylum Arthropoda; class Insecta; order Hymenoptera; family Aphelinidae; genus Encarsia; species Encarsia formosa. The sequence goes on from CM076184.1 coordinate 21,481,761, forward strand.
TAAAAAAAGCTTCGTTAAATATCCTGAAGTCTTTATTGATTTATAAGGAGAGAGTATTAATGAAAAATGTAAAATTTCAGATCTGCAGGCAGAACGTGAGAATCGACGAACTTCCTGGAAATCACAGAAGTATCTTGTCCGGTGATAGCGTTAAGAAGATAGCGGAGATGTTACGAGTATAAACTTTTTCTAGATTTTAGTCTAAAACTATTCCTAAGTGTTGAAGAGATTTCACTTCAAATGAAGAAAATCAATTTTTGACATGACTGTTTGAAAAAAAAAAAAAAAAATTCTTTTGTATAAATGTTTTTTCTTGGTGAATCTCTTTGCGCACTATCATTCATTTGTCATATGTTACAAATTCGCTCTCTCTCATTGTTGTGTTATGTATGTATTACTATTGATGCGAGAAAATCGTTAAGCCTAGAATCATTGTTTCAATTTTGCTGAGATCATGCGATTCTCTCGAGCAAAATAAAAAAAAAAAATAATAATAAATAAATTTTTATAATAAGAAAAGAAAAAAAAAGGAAAAAAATGATAAAAAAAAACGATGTGTAAAAATTTAGGTTTTAACATTTTTTTTTAATATAAAGAGCGTGCTTTTTAAGGCAGGAAAATTTATTGAAATATTCCTATACTTGCTCACTGTCTGCTCTGAGTCCGAGCCTTTAAGAATTTAAGTATAGAGTAAGGCTTTTATACAATTTTTCGATGTTTGTCAGTGGACAGGCAATCATTGTTAAGTTGTATGAAACCACTAATTTGTATTTATTATATATATAAATATATTATATATTACCTTTTTTGTTATCATATTGTTGTAAGTTGTATGTAAGTACAAAGTGTTTTAAGAAAATATTTATTAAACTTGCTGAAGTCTGTGACTGAAAAGCGAACTGCGAGACAAAGGGTAAATTAGGCAGTTTTTTTTACAATTAAAAGTTAATTGTAACGGTAAAAATATTTAAACCGAATGTAATGGAGTATTTAAACTAAATTTTTTAACACTTATTTTTCGATATAAATGTTTCCTCCAGCACTATAAAAAAAAATTATTTCTTTAGAAAAGCTAAAAAAAATTTATATTTTATGCACATCATATAATGGATCAATTAGTAATGTAAAAGTATGTAATGTACTGTATAGTATACGAAAAAATTGTACACTATAGTGCATTTATTTTAAGGTGTATACTCGTACAATTTATTGTTGATATACAAAATAAATGGAGTAGAAACTAAATAAAAATTTTTTTATTGAAAAGAACCTTTCTTATTTTTAAAATACCAGTAAACGAATATTTTGAAAAGAATGCTTTTATTTTTTGCACTAAATCATAGAAATGCTTTTTTTGATAAAAAAAACTTTAAATTCCTGCACCCATACGATGGAGTTTTTGTAGTGACACTTCGAATGTCAATGAATGGTACGAGTCTGTCCCAAATCGGATTTGAACTCTAGTACATGATCACTAATTAAAGTATTCTTTAACACTTTATAGTATAGTTACTATACCAATCGAGTTTGAAATTTTTTTTTCATTTTTATTGTGCTTTTAAGATTACTCCTAAAAAAAGTTTGCAATGAATTCATATTATAATCTAAAAAAATTTGGTTAATAGCTTAAAAAATATTTGAGTTTAAAAATAATAATCGCTGAGGAATACCTCCAACCCAAAAACGCTTTCACTGGTTTTTAATATGATATGAACGTGTTTGTAAATTATTGTTCATAGATAGGTATGAAAAATAAATAGAGTAAAAACTGAACAATCATTTTTTTATTTTAAAAAACTTTCATTTTTTGAGTCTGAAGTATCAGTAGACAAACACATTGAAAATAATGTTTTTATATTTTTTGTTTCTTTGTGATTGCTGTTATTTACAATTGCACCCATACTAAAACCAATTTGATGATGTAATTCACAATGTTTAACCTTGAAATGAACTTTAAGAACTAAATACTTAACTTACTTCTATTAAACAAAATCAAAGAAAATTTTTTGTAGTTTTGTTAATAATATTCTTAAATTATGTCCATACACTCAAATCTACAGTCATCCAGTACAGTATCACTTCAAAACGGTATAAAAATAAATATTAATTAATTGACATATTTTTAATTTCAGAAAGTAATGTTTGTGCGATTTTTTGGAAACTTTTGCAAGTCTTCACAAATTTCAATTAATCAAATTAATATCAAACAATTACAATGACTAATCATTCTTATTTTAATTGTATTTATTTTTGCTTTCTTTTTACTACTTAAATTTTCGAATTCTTAATATTTCTGAATACACAAAAAAATTCGAAAAATAAAAACAAGTCTTTTCTCAATTATTTGATAAATAAAAGGGTATATGAGAAAGCTTGCCTCAAAAAAAGAATTTATAAAATCTCATCTATACAGGCTTTTTTACTTTTTCATGGAGACATTCTTAGAGTTATAGATTAACCAAAACTTTTCATTATAATTACTGACACTCAGGTAAATTCATTAAATTTTCAAAATATTGCTTAAATTTGACCCTATACTATTTCAATTATTTTTTTCCAGTACCTAGTTATTTTAGAAGACTATCATTTGATGGAATGCTTCGGTAACAATTATAAAATAATCAGATAGATTTATAAAAACTATGTGTACAAACATTGTGGAAAATAAAATTGTATAAAACTTTTTTTAATTATTAATACTTTCAATTAACATTATAACATATTTTATGCGTGTTTGGACTTTTCAAAACCAGGATCGGAAGTTGCAAACTGCTTATCACATGTAAAAGATACAGTCAAGGCATAACGTGTACCAGAAATAACTGGTTCAACGGCGTGCAAGTTTTCTTTACCTGATGTAAAAAGGGAAACTCTACCCTTTCGAGGCTCTACAGTGGTATTTGCATTTTTGTCAATGTAAAGAAATCTACCTCCTTCAAAATCTCTGCCATAATCATTAAGATACAATAAAGTTGTGTAATGAAATGATTCATAAGTTTCCTAAGAAAAAACATGAAATTATTTAAATAGTTGATGCAAATTTAATTTAAAAATTTTATTATCTATGTTGAAGAGCAAAAGACTTTTTTCATAACTCACTTTGTCAACATGTGGATGCCAGTACTCGTCATGAATAGTTTTAGCAGGAGCATTAGTTATTCGTGAAAAGAAAGTTGGCTTTGTCAAATAAATTTTGGTAGCATCAATATTGAAGTGATGTGCTACTGCTTGCTGTATTTTTATTCTGACAACTCTACAAAAATATGATTATTATTAAATCAAAAATATTAATTAATTACTTCAACTCTTACAGCTATACATACTTGTAAATGGCAAATTCAGAGGTGCTGAAAATCTTTTTTGTACTGTTTGAGGCATAAATATTAATAAATTTAGTGCCATGACTAAGTGCACCACTTTGAAGATCCAAAATACTGGCACCTCCATCGGAACCACCAAGTTTAAATCCATTTTTAGCCAATCGCAACAAGGTATCTACTTCAGAGCCAGAGACCAACTTATCAGTAACAATTCTTTTGCATTTTTCCGGGATGCATCCTGGAAATTTTTCCACCTCACTCTTGTACTCTTGTGAACAATCGACATCGAGACCACGACTAATTAAAACGTCCTTTTGTCTGGCAAGAGAAACTTCTTTACTATCTTTACTGTTGTACCATACTATGAGCATAACTCCTAAGATTATCACGATTCGAGACCATACTCGTTGATGAGGAAATGTAACGTGTGGACCGTATTTTCTAAAAAAAGAAAAAAAAAATTTGTAAGTCAATACAACCATGAATATTTTTTAAAATTATTTTATCAACTATAATTTTACGTATAAATTACCGGTATTTTTTATACTTTCGAGGTTAGAATACACAAAATTAATGAACACACAATAATAACTTTAACTTCTTAATTATTCATGCCATCATAAGTTAAAAAAAAGTGACGATTATTGAAGTTGAACAAAATTCAATAAGAATAAAACTTACGGTTTGATTACTTCTTCCTTCGCAGCATTTTTAGGGTCGTCTTTGATTTTCTTCTCATCGATTTGCTCTTTTTCTTTTTGTACTTCGTTTTTCCTTCTTCTCACCGTATCTTGAACCATGTTTCTGATTTTTATTCTAAGCACAAATTTTCTAAATGAATAAACATTTGTTACTTGGCATCGTTAGAGCACGTAAGCATCGTATCAATCGTGAATCGAAACGTATACGCGATTTCCTTTCAATACTAGGTATAGCAGAAAACAGATGGAAAGAACGCATGCGCTAATTTAAACGTATGTTTCGATTGGTTTCGATAAATTATTGGAAAATTCAAATAAAGTACCTACTTGAACGTTTGGAAAATTTTACTTTAGTTGAAGAATTCAAGAAAAAAATAAAACTTATTTAACTCACCTTATTTTAAACAATAAAGAAAAGTTATATTTGAAAGTTTACAAAAGAAACTTTAAATTTTTGTTATCACCAGTACTTCTTTTAAAACAGTCGAGTCTTAATTTCTAATTCATAATGTAAAATTTCGAAAAATTTTCTTAATGTTGAAATTCATCAATATCAAAGCTAATAAATACTAAATTAATCGGTAACTATAATAATTTTATAATGAAGATACAAGAAATATTCAAATATTCAAATTTATCAAAAAGGTAACTGAATTTAATTTTTCAATATACTTTTAGTATTGTTGATTTAGGAGTTATCGGTAAATTATAAAAATAAATGTTTCCCTGTTCAGCTCTCATATATGTATTTATTAAAATAAATAAATAATTGATTTTTGTTGTTTCTTTTTACCCAGTTTTAATTTGATACACTGTTCGTGAAAAAAATTAGTTTGATGCTACTTATTCAATTTTAAAATCAATCACTCCAGCTAGTACCTACTTAGGTAATTATGCATTACATTTTATAAATCAATAATATGGCTTTACGTCATTGAAAAAAAAAAAAGATTTTACACATCTAACTTTTTGAGTTCGAGTGACTTGAAAATGAAAACATAGTAAAAATGAAATTTTTCAAAACTACGTTCTGAACTCGTTGGACTTAGATCGATACATTTGATCAGAATCGAACATTGTAAAGTTTGAAAGCTCTTATCACAAGCTTCTCGTTCAAAATATCGTGACGCATTAACGGTTTTCGATTAGCAATGCAAGATAAGGTTCAGAGACCTTGCTTTATGAAATAATTTTTATGAAAAGAGCATTACAACACTTATTTAATTCTGAGTTTTGAGATCATGGGAATTATTTAGTTGCATTTCGATGCCGATTTTCTGTTCCCTTCGGCAAAACCCCTCGGCAATCAACAAAACCATAAATTTTTTAAAATTTTACCCTCTCAATAAAAATATTGAAAGTATTTAACATTGTAAAGTCCCCAGTGTTGCGCCGACTGTCGCGCGTGGCAGACGTGTCTTCTCGGCAGTTTATAGAGGTTAATTTCTCCGCTGCGCGGCGACTGCCGCTGGGTGGCGTCGCTTTGTGCTAAATCTCTTTGTTGAGGTTTTTTCTTTTTTTTTACGCGTAAGATAAAGTGAATAACCCAAATGTCTACTCAAACGAAAACAACTACTACTACTACTATGTCGTACTCGAACGTTACCTCTGTTTCTACGTACCCCAAGAAAGACCAAGCAATTGTCTTTGACACCATTGAAGGAGTAAAAGCGGAAGATTATGTTTATGCTATTGCCTCTATAGTGCCTCCCCAAAACATTGTAGCTGCTTCTAAAATCACGCAGAACCGATTTTGTGTTTTCTTTAATAGTGCCTCCATAGTGGATGAAATTACCAAGGAAGGAAAAAATGTGCTTGTTGTTCAAGGCCGTAAAATTACGATTCGCCCCTACATTGCCAGACTAAAGCGAGTGATTTTCTCAAATGTATTGCCGTGTATTCCGAACCATATCCTGCTTGAAAAATTAGAGGAATTCAACGTTGTACCTAAATCCAGCCTTACTCCAGTGCGCATGAGCCTTGTCCAAGTCGGCTTTTCGCACGTGATGTCCTTCAGGCGTCAGCTGTTTGTGGATCCGGAAGAAATCGATAAAATTCCCTCCGACTTTACCCTAAACTACGATGGCACGGCATATCATGTTTATGCATCTTCCGATAAAATGAAATGCTTTCAATGTTTACAAGAGGGTCATTCCTCGAAGAGTTGCCCGCAAAATAAACAACAACAAAAGCTGAGTCAAGGTCAGCATACACTTCCAGCTCAGCCTTCTCCCGCGGTCGATAAGGTAGGAGCTCCTCAATTCCCGCAGTCTACAACTACTAAACCTACAGTGCACATGGAAACAGCTGATGACAAAAACAAGGAATCGACTTCTAATACGGCTGTTGACGGCGATATTAATACGCCTCGTTTCAACGGCCAAAATTTATTCGTGAAACCAAGCGGCGATAATTTCAAAAGAACTTTTTCAAAAGCATCTCTGTCTTCCACGGAAAGAAAAGTCACAGATGAAGATGAAAATCAGAGGAGCAAACCCGATGATGAACTTCAAAAGACTCCCGAGATGCCAACGCAAAAAAAAAAGAAGCTAAAAAAATCCAGCACTACTAGCAAAACCACAACGACGGAACTTAAAGAACAAATCGACTTGGCTAGGATCGAAATCCCCAACTATATCGCTGCTACTTTCCCGATTACCTTCGAGGAGCTGACGCTAATGCTAACTGAGACGCTACAGGTTACCTATCAAGAGGTACCTGCGGTAGTTGATAAATTCACATCCAATAGACAAGCAGTGGTAATAATGCTTAATGAGATACATAAATATGTTGACTCACGTGTCATGAAAACAAGGATCACTAAAACGGCTAATGCCATTACGGCCTCTGTTGATGGTGGCGAGTTTCCTCCCTCATCCTCGGCCTCGGAGGTTGAGACTTGCGAGTCTGATCACTCGCAGTACTGAATTTTCTTCTCACACTACAACAAACATAGATTGCAACAATATGTGTTGCAATCTCGCAGATGCGAATAATATTCGTATTTTATTTTGGAATCCACGAAGTATAGTCAAGAAAGCTGGAGAGTTGCAAAAGCTGCTGCATGATTACGACGTGATTGTTTTGGCTGAAACATGGCTCAAGCCACACCTGCATTTTAACTTCAGCTCTTTTAATGTATTTAGACAGGATCGTCTACATGCTACTGGCGGCGGTTTAGTTTTTCTTGTACACGTTGCGTTAAATTATGAGTCTGTTAATGATCTTACTAACCTTAATCCTTCAGTTGAAATGTGTGGAATTAAGATACTTAATTTAAGTAAACCTCTGACTATTCTGGCTTGCTACCGTCCTCCGACCCAAGTCAGTTTGACGGATTTGGAATGGGAGGCTCTTATTGGTAACACTGACAGATATGATCAATGCCTGCTGATTGGAGATTTTAATGCACATAACCAGGCTTGGAACTGTATAGACACTGATGTCAACGGACGCAGACTTCAAGAGCATGCTGACAAGTATGGATTGATATTACACAATCATGATAGCATCACTCATCTTGATCCATCTACACTTAAGGAATCCAATATAGATCTTATATTTTCCTCGCCCGACATTGCTTCATTCACACATACCAAAGTCTATAACGATAGTCATGGTTCAGACCATTTCCCCGTCGAAATTATTGTCGACGTCGAGAAGGTGATATACCACCGTAAGTCATTCAAGATTCAATCAACGCGCACAAACTGGCTGTCAGTAAATGAGATTTTGGATGAAAAATACATTAAATTTCTCGATAGCGAGTATGAATTAAAGTCACCTGTTGGTAAATATGAATTTTTTATCGAAACAATAAGTGATGCGGTCGTAAGATGTACTCCAAGAAGGAAAGTTGTCAGCCCCAAACTTCATCGAAACCCTGTTCGCTGGTGGGATGCTGATTGTGATCGAGCCAAGAGACTCCGGCAAGCAGCGTACAAAAGATGGCGCTATACCCGACTTGATAACGACCATGCCCATTATAAGACCGCTAGAACTGCGGCAAGAAAGTTATTCAGGCGAAAGAAAAGAGAATGCTTCAAAAAATTTGCTTCCACTATAGATTTCAAGAACCAAGTCACATATACCTGGAGAATGGCCAAGGTTTTCAAAAACAAATTTACCAAGACTAAAGTTACCTCTCGCTCTGAATATCTCGATAATAAACAAAAAGTGGCTGAGTCTCTCGATAAGATCTGCACTTTTGACACCCCAAATGATCCCGGTTGGCTACCAGAGTCGCAAGATGACCCACTTCTGGATGCACCTTTTACATATACTGAGTTTAACACGGCACTTTTTTCAAGAGGTGACAAATCCTCCCCTGGAGTCGATGGGATTAATTACGAGGTTCTTCGAAAAATTCCAATTAAATATAATCTGTTGCTACTTGATATTTTGAATATGCTTTTTTTAGATAATTCATATCCTGAGAGTTGGCGAGACACCTATCTACATTTTGTGGAAAAACCAAATGGCAATGGACTAAGACCTCTGGCACTCACTTCTTGTATTAGCAAGATATTTGAACTGATGGTTTCAAATAGGCTTCGCTGGTTTGTTGAAACAAATGGTTATCTCCCCCGCAATCAAGGTGGCTTTCGTAAGGGTTATTCTTGTTCTGATAACTTGACAGTCCTAAAGTTTGATGTAGAAGAAGCCCTTAAGAGTCACGAGCACGTTCTTGCGGTATATCTGGATGTAAGCAATGCCTACAATGAAGTACGCAGTGACATCTTATTACATAAATTGGCCGGCTTTGGGTTCTCGACAAAACTACTCAAGTTTATTAAGTTTCTCACTTACCAGAGAAATGTGTATACGGAGATCAACCCTGATAAACCTCGCAGCTGCTATAAGGGACTGCCGCAGGGTGGTGTCCTTAGTCCTCTACTTTATTTACTATACGTCACCAATGCGGTCTATTTTAGTAACAAAGGAAAGAAGAAAAGAAGAAAGAATAAAGGAAACGTGAGAAAAGACAGAGGTGGAAGGCCAAAGGTAAAAAGAAGAAACACCAGGAAAGGGAAAAGAAGCAACTGCAAAGTTAATGTTCCTCGAATCAAAATTTTACAGTACGCTGATGATATAGTGCTGTACATCAGGACCTCTTGTATTGAATGGGCCAAGATTATACTCCAGAAAGCTGTAGCTCGGATTACTAAAAACCTTGGAATTATTGGGCTAGATGTCTCCCCTCAGAAGACAGAATTTGTCCACTTCAACCGGGAAGGTATTGACCCTGGTCAGACTGAGCTCAATTTGGGCAGCTCCACTTTAGTTTCTACAGATGCAGTAAAATTTTTAGGCGTTTACTTTGATCACCAGATGACTTTTGACAAACATCAGAGATTGGTACTACAGAAGGGCCACAAAGCCTTAAACATAGTCAAGTTCCTTAGAGGAACATACTGGGGTGCAGACCCAGCTACCCTTATATGTCTATACAAAAGCTTTGTCAGATCTATAGTCGACTACGCTAGTTACATTTACTTCCCTACCCATAAAGAAAGAATACTCAAGCTTGAACGAGTTCAATTTGCTGCTGCAAGATTGGCCTTGGGACTGAGAATTAGCACACCTACAAATATTCTACTTGCGGAGTCTGGATTAATCTCGATACAACTCAGGTCAAAGTTGCTGTGTACTAACTACCTACTGAAACTATTTGGTAGAACTGACTCACTGGCCTATGATATCATCCAACGACAGATCATGAAAATCATCTCTATACGAGGTAAGAAACTAAATCTTTTTCAAGAGTCCATCAAGAGCGTTATTGGGGTCATGCACGAAATCCATGCTGACCGGCTGACCAGTATTTATAACTACCCATTTGACTGCTACAGAAACACCGTGAATGTCGACTTTACTATCGGACAATTTTTAAAAACCTGTGAGTATCCAAGCCTCCAATTCTACTCTTGCCTTGAAGACAGTGATTCCATCAGAATTTTTACTGATGGCAGCAAGACAGAAAATGGTTCCTCGGTTGGAACTGCATGTGTCGTACCCGAATTAAACATTATCCGTACAAATAGCATCAACACAAAAGCCTCCGTTTATACGGCTGAGTGCATGGCACTTTCAGACGCTATGGACATTGCGTTGCAACATTCTCACCGTAACGTGGACATCTTTACTGACTCACTCAGTGCAGCAACAGCTCTGGCTTCTTATACAATTGATATCAGTGAAAACTACCATTTACTACAGGTTCGTCAAAAAAATTTGGAGTTTACCCACAGCAATAATGGTACATGCAAACTCACTGTACACTGGATACCGGCTCATGTTGGCATCACTGGCAATGAGTTTGCAGACTCTGAGGCAAAAAGGGCAACGCTTTCCTCACCAACGGTCTCTGTTATTCCATATACAGACCTAAGATCCTTTTTCAAAAGATTGATATACTCAGAGAATATTGAGCAGCTGAAACAACAGAGTGCTTACAAGGGAACAAGTTACTTTCAACGGCTGTTCTCCAATAAAACGATCCCCTGGTACAAAGGCCTCAAGCTTAGCAGAGAACTAATTGTTTTTATCTGCCGCAGTCGTAGCAATCATATAGCCCTCAATGAATCTCTACACAAAATCAATCTGGCTGAAACATCCAGCTGTATGTGTGGACAGGATCCTCAAGACCTCAATCACGTTCTTTGGCAGTGCTCTCTATATGAAGAATTACGCCAAGCCATGGTTGACCGGCTTATAAAACTCAAGAAATATCCACCGTACGATGTCATCTCTTTTCTACAGGCTCCTGATCTTAGTGTCGTTCGAATTATTGTTGACTTTTTAAAAAAATGTGAAATTAAGATTTGAACTTAAAGTGACTGTGGCTTTCAAGTGAAGGTCGAAAACTTATTATTATTATTTTTTTTTTTACTTTATACTCTATATTTAAGCATTTAATTATTTATATATAAATCCTGTATAATCATAATTGGTTAAATAAAGGTTACATAAAAAAAAAAAAAAAAAAAAAATTGTAAAGTCCCAGTGGACGGTTCTCCACTTTGCACGGCGTCAAGAGTTTGTCGAACGCGTATCCATGGCGACGATCGAAAGCATGCATGCATGCGGACGTCCACCACCAATGCTCACGCTCAGGGCTGGCTGGCAGTCACGCAGTTGGCCAGCGACAGCTGTTGCGACTACTGTGTCCGCACGGCTCCGAAATTTTATAAGCTTTTTTGACTTTTAAAATTTTTTGATTTTCCAAAGTGAAGTGATAAATTTAAAATTGCACAGCAGCTCGCACACATGGAGGAGTCGAGTCGACGACGAGGGGATGGATCGAATCGTAGGTTGTTCAACGTGAAATTTCTCTTTACTATAGATTAGCGATGGCTACGGTTAATTTTTCATTGTTAACCTAGTTTTACATAGTACGTTGTTGTACACAAACATCATCATCGTCGCACACGCGACCAGCATTTAAAGAGTCACGGTCAGTCTACGCGTGAAACACTTTTTAAGTTCAGATCGATTCAAACACATTAGAATTTTTGATATTAAAAAGATTAATTTTTTTTTTTTTTTTTATTAATGCTTTATCATTTCTGATCAATGTGAATAAACTAAGGTTCAGTAGTGTCAAAGCAATTTAATAAATTCTACTGAGTTTATTATTACAAATTCAGAAATTTTTTTGAAAAACAAAAAATGTTTTCACTAAAATTTGAAACACACAGTTTCTACACACTCATTGCTGACTGATAAGCTTATTAAAAAACAGTTATATAAATAAATTAGTATGGTAAATTTAACATACAAGTGTACATATTTAAACTGTATTCAAATAAATAGTTTACATAAAATGAATCTTATTAAAATAAATTAAAAAATAGTTCACAGATAAATTACTTCAAGTTTGAACTGTATTATACTGATCAATAAACACGTACGTTATTTAACATAAATTAAACTTTCAAGATTCCATCGAAACATGAAGTCATTCAATTAACCAGCATATGCGGGAATCAGATTGAAAATGAAAAATAAATCATAGCTCAAAGCTTACAACCTCTTATTTACATAAACAAAAAAGAAATTCCGTAGCTCGAGTTGGAGCCAACCACCCCCAGGAGAAAATCCATAAAGGAACCTTAGAGATTACGAGCATGCAAATGTATATAAGAAAATGCTAATCTGGAGGCTCGATGTACGGGTATAGTGTCCCACTTATTCGCTCTACCCCCGTGAGTTACGACCGGCAGTCACATTCGAACCCGAAATGAAAACTATGCGTAATAATGGCTCGCGTGCCTTTTTTCCTTGGGGTAATTTCGGGTTACGGGGGTTGCTGATATGTAAATTCTTGAGAAGTCGAAAGTTAATTTTGGCGTTGAGAAGTTTGTTTGGAGGTTCAGAAAACAGGTGTTCAGGATTTTTACTTAAATTATTCGAGGTAGTGGATAAGTTAATTTTGGTGTTGAGAAGTTCGTTAAGTTTTAGCGTGCACAGAAAAGTGAAATTTTTTTTTTTTTTTTTACTTAAAAAATGTTGTTCTTTTCTAATGCATTTGTCTGTTAAATTTAACATTTGGCATTGAGTGATTAATAAAAAATTAAAAAATAAAAAATTCAAAACTAAAAGTCTACTAAAGTTTTTCAATGCAGTATTCAGATAAAATTTTCAATATTTTTATACTCAATAGTTAAAATTTTTGAAAAACATAATATTTCAATTTAAAAAGCTTACAAATAAATTTTTAATAGTAAATGTAGTTTGTTGGCTGTAAAAATGTCTTTTATTTCGATGATATTATTTTGCTTTACAATATTTCAGTATTGTGAATAACTGTTATAATTAATTCAATCAAAATAAAAATATAATGATGAGTTGTCGGTAATTTTTTTTCAGTATTGCATTATCAATAATTTTCCATAGGCCATATTATTATCTAAGAGTAACCGCAAAAATCAACAAATCTTAGCCCATCGTGAATTTCAATAAATTTTCACGAAAAATCGTGAGATTAATCAAAAACACACCAAGCATATTTTCTTCTTAGTATTTTACTCAGAATTTCAGAATTTTATTTTATTTTTTCTGAAAATTAAACTTTTTAGAATTACCCCCTTAAACCTCTGTATAAAAAGACTACTTTATCATGCCATATCTTGTCAATAAAAAAGTTTCCCTTCTTGAAACTTTACGGGGAGTCATTTCAGACCAAAGACTGTCGTTTGCACCAAAAATTGACTTAAATTTCGTTGACTCCCAAACGGGCTATTTTTTCATTCTTTTTTTTTATTATAAAAATATATTATACAATACCGTATCAAAAATAATTTTAATGTAATCTTCTATAAGTAGCAAAAAAAAAAAAACTTCAAATACATCTACACTGATATATTTCAATATTTGACCGTAAACGTTGTAACAACGAAATGTTTAAAATGTACTTTATTATACATATTCAAAATCAATATAACACATTAGAGTAGCTATATAATATTGTCCAAAACCAATAAAAATGATTAAATTACTAAATTTAACTCTGACCTAATTATTTTTTTAAATAATAAGCCATTCGTAAACAATCGTACGGATTGCAAAGGTCAAAGATCGCGAACCCAACGACTCAAACGTCCAAAGAAGACAAACAGAAACTTCATTTCCAGTCAAATGCGCGTCTAATGCACTTCCCCCTTCTGGGTATTTCCAGTCGCATCGATATCGATTGGAAAAAATGAAGGATACTTCGTTGTGTGGGTAGGCCCATTCGGGGCTGAATGACTTTGAAAGAGATCCGCGATTGAATGCTCGCGGGTGTAAAGAAGAGTCCTTGTCTTTTTTATTTGTTGTCGAAGGGCTAATTGCACGGATCGATTTGAAAAAAGAAAATAAAAATGAAGGAGAGAGAAACAAAACGTTTCGTGAGGACTATCGTTAAATCTGCGACGGCGGGAATGCAAATAGCTCTGTAACCGCGTTGAAGTAATAATACTCTGCGTGAATTTGTAAACTGATGCTTTTTCTTTTTCACTCAGGTGTTTCCGCAGTGTGAATTTCGCAATTAACTTTATGACCCTTATTTTTTGTTATTTATTCATTTGTTTTATTACCGAAGGTGTTTAATTACTTTTTGCATAGGTTAATAAAATTTTAAAAAATTATTTTTTTATTAGTGAAGGAGTGAATATTACTTTTTTTTACAGTTTAAAACTTGAATAGATGATAAGAAAAAAATTATGATCATGAGATAAAAATATGCTATCGTGTGCAGCATGTTATAATTGCAGAAAATTGAAACATTTATACCTGTTGTGAAGCATAAAAATTCAGAAATATATTTTGTCCCTTCGTCACGAAAAAAATAACTTCAAATATTTATTTTTAAGCTTTTTATTAATATAGTAGTAAAAATAGATTCATTCAAATATTTTTTACTGCTTATTGATTTTAAAATTCTCACTTGAAATATTACTAAAAAAAAAAAAAAAAAAAAAAAAAAAAAAAAAAAAAAAAAAAAAAAAAAAAATTTAATGTCATGGATAAATTACACTTTAGCATGCGTATTGAAATAAAATAAAATTTCTTGATTTTGTGATCCATGGATTTTAATGTTCCAATAATACAACAAATGGGCAAAAAAAGAACCACCCTAGTGTTTGACAACAAAGAAAATAAATTATCGCTTACAATATAAATTAAAAAAAAAAAAAAAACCCACAAAATATTTATTAATAAACACATAATTTTTATTTTTATTTCAAAACGCTTGACTCATAAAAACCGTACTTTGTTATTCACGCAAGCACAATCGGAGTTTTCCAAGGTACGTTCTTAACCCCACAAACCCGGTATTTTCTTGAAAACTTTTTTCTTTAAAACTAGAGCCAAAAGTCACGCACGCCCGGCTCGCTCCCCCTAGTCTCGTAATCACCGGATTAGCATAAATCCATAAAGGGCTGCGTTCATCCACCCCGGGTCGTGAGTCAGGCGCAGGTGAAACAAAACCTGTGACGAAACGTCACAAAAAAAAAAGTCCAAGTCGATGATGATCGTGTGTAGCCACTCCCCCTTCCGTCTCCTCCACGACCGTAGTTGGATCAATATTTCACCCGTATAAAACCCTATGGCCCTAGACCATTATTGTTATTGTTAATTTTCTTCTCTTTTACCCGTGTATCGCACACTTACTCTATTTTTTAAAAATCCAATCGTCCGCGGAAATTTTCAATTTATATGATAATTTACTTGGGAAATTGGTTTATATCTCCGGTGTGCGGGATTATTCTTTAATGGAAAAATGATTAGGTTTTCTACTGTTAAAATATTTCAAGCAAGTGGAACAAAGAAGACTATTTTTATCGAATAATGTACGTGCCTGCGACTTTTACGTTTTAAAATTAAAATCTCAACCGGTCTAATCGTATCAGTGTATGACAAAGCTCGACAATAATAAAATAAACTTTTAACGGGGCGCAAAAAAAAAAATATACTGTCCGCACTCTCATTAACGTATGAATAAATAACCTCGGTCGTAATGTAACGCAAAAGCGACTATAGACGAAGACGCGTACTTTGTCCATGAAATATTTACCGAATACCGTTTGGCGATACGCGCACACGGTTTAGCTCGGTTTAACACCGTTTTTTTTTTTTTTTACCGAAATCTCGTTTTAGTATTTTGATAAAATTAAATATTTTTCTAGAACCATTTTTTTTTATACAAAGCTGGTTTGATTTACAAAAAAAATGTCTCTACTTGAAAAACTTTAAAAAGTAGTTAGTAATTTAGATATTGATTGTAGTATTTAAAAAAAAAAACTTTAACTGCTCTATTTAACTCGTCATTCTACATCAATTTTAGTAGTTTTCTTTCATAGTTACTTAATTGTTTTTATGATTATTTTCCATTGTTCATAACAAAGAACCTTTTTTTTCTTGAAACTTGAAGTTTCGAAATAAACTGATATTAAATAAAAAATTGCTAATGAATTTTTCTGACTGACGTCAAAATCATTCAAATCAGTGATAAAAAATAACACGAAATCATGAAAAAATATTTTAGGACTGACGTATAATAAAGAATTTCTCAGTCATCCCACTTCAACTCGTTCAAAAGCTCGCCATTTATCATTTCACGTCCAGTCATAAAGAGCTTTTTTATACACTCTCAAAGGGCAAGTTTGAATCGTGTTAAAGGTCGACGAAAAAAAAAAAAGGGCTTTATTGCTTGGATCGATTTATATTATGTGCGAGGGAGGGTTGAGATTGACTAGGGTCAGGTGCGATGCCCGATTGTAATCGCGGTGACCCGTTTCTCGTTAATCACGAACTATTTTTATAGCTTTAGAAAATTTATCCTCAAGGATATTTTTTATGACTATTTAAATAAAAAATAATTTAAGTCCTTCAAAAATACCTCAACTTTGACGCAGATTTTAAATTGATTATTTTCAGATAAAATTTTTAATATTTTTTTTTTTTTTTAATTTTTATATTATTAGTAATTAAACTAAATTTAAATTAAAAAATTAAAATTACAATAAAATGCACTCGATTTTCATCTTGAAAAATAGAGATGAAAAATATTATAACATGTCTAATTTTGAACCTCCAGTTTTTATGTAAACTTTTTTGTAATGAAGGGCGTATTAAAGTATATATTTAGTTAAAATTTCATGACTTGTTGTATATAAAAGAGCCATGAAAGTTTATAAACTAGATTGAATAAACTTTCCATTTACGTCAATAATACTATTTTAAGTTAAATGCAAGTGATTTGATAGCAACTCAAATACGTCAGTAGAAAAACACTTTCGGGTGTGAAAATACTCTACTCAGCGTAAAATTAAAATCGACTAGTTTGGTTGAAAAGTTCCAGAAAGTAATTGGCAAAGACTTCATTGATCATTTCTAATACCTGGTTGGACGTCTAGTTGTTGTGTTTGAGTTTCACAACATTAGGCAAACTTACCTTCGGATATTCAAATTTTATTATCGATCCTCGAACTTAGGTATACATACTCATCAGTATGTGTCCGAAACTGGAACAGCTCGTACACATCCATCTAAGGGCTAATTTAAAACATCTAATTTAAAATTAAAAAAATCAATAATAAACTAGCTTGAGAAAGAAAAAGATAATTTTTTTTTTAATTACTGTTTGAAATTGATATTTCGTGTAGAGTCTAAAGTTGGGTTGTAAAGGAAGGTTTTATTGATCATTCTGTATAGTTCAAAGCAAAGTTCAAAGTTTGAAACTAGATAGTATGTTCATTTGAAAAAAGATATGATTATTAGTCCTCAAATTTTCTATTTTATGAATGTTCTAAAGTTTAATGTAAAATAAGAACTTATTGTATAATATAAGGTGTCCATCAAAATTGTTTGCAACCTATCAATAAGTATTATTATTTACATGATCTTAATTATCTAAATTTTTTAATGGAATAAAATAATAACAATATCAACTAAATTAGTACCATGTCTTAAAAGACCATAAGATAATCCAAAAACTGGTATAAAGGTTTTTGGTCTGCATAAAAAAATTTAAAATGAAGAAAAAAACATTTAAGATAAAAAAAATAATTTCGTGAACTATAAAAAATGGTTACTCTTCATTTGATTTAAATAAAAACAAGTTTATATATTTGTCCACAAAGAATCCCTAGAAACGAAAATTTACATTGATTCCAAATAAGCTGGTTTTTTCTTCGAAAAATGTTCTCAAATCCATGTTTATTTCTCATCCTTTAGGGTATATTAAAAAAATTATGATTTACTGTACAACAATCGAATGGTTAAAAATTAAAATTAAATTTCAGCTAGCCGATGATCAAAATGTCATGATGCGCCGGTCTCAGTCGATGAGACCGGACTTATCCCCTTCGAGGCTCCTCCCGGTCTAGGTCGATCCTCGATGACGATGAACCGGTACATCCAGCTGGACCAGCTGGGGGACGGGACCTTCGGGTCCGTGGTCCTCGGCGAACGCATAGACACCGGCGAGAAGGTGGCGATCAAGCGGATGAAGAGGAAGTACTACTCCTGGGAGGAGGCCATGAATCTGAGGGAGGTCAAGTCTCTGAAAAAGCTCAGCCACGCAAACGTCGTCAAGCTCAAGGAGGTCATCAGGGAGAACGACGTGCTCTACTTTGTATTCGAGTACATGAAGGAAAACCTCTATCAGCTCATGAAGGATAGGTACGATACTTCTTCGTAGACAACATTAATAAATTATGCAAGTTATGTGGTAATGTGTACTTTTTTAATCAGGGATAAACTGTTTCCGGAGCCCGTGATCAGGAACATGGTTTACCAGGTACTCCAGGGGCTGGCCTTCATGCACAAGCATGGGTTTTTTCACCGCGACATGAAACCTGAAAACTTACTCTGCATGGGACCTGAGCTCATTAAAATCGCGGACTTTGGTCTTGCACGGGAAATAAGGTCGAGGCCGCCTTACACGGATTACGTATCAACCAGATGGTAAAAGCATAAAATTACTATGACCTTGCGGCCGCGGCGTTGAACAAAGTTTGCACAAGTAGAAATAGTCACCCATCGGTCAGACTAAATCAGGCATAAGAAACCAAAGTTGAAATTAAACTGAAAAATTTTTTTATTTAAAAGAACTTAAAATATTGATTTTACTTTGACTTATTTTATGGATTGTTTTCAAAATGTGTTACGAAATTTGAATTTGGATTCCAAAAAATACCGTGAAGCTCGGAAATGAGAGTGCTATTTATTTTTATTTTTATGAAAAATGCAATTCAAAATGGTATACAACTGAGTAGTATCCGAGAAGTATTCTTATTTCTGCTACTTAAATATGAATCAAAATTTCAATTTAACTAACCTTTTAATGAATGCTGAAAATACAATTCCAGTCAAAAAAAATTTTTTGACATATAAACATTCACAACTAAAACGATACCATATCAATCAGACGAAACTAATAAAATCTATGCATGTTTGATGATTTATCAAATCAGGTACCGAGCGCCAGAAGTTTTGCTCCACTCGACAACCTACAACAGTCCAATCGACATCTGGGCGGTTGGTTGCATCATGGCCGAGTTGTACACGTTCAGGCCGCTGTTTCCAGGCAAGAGCGAGATCGACGAGATATTCAAGATCTGCTCGATCATAGGAACCCCGGACAAGTTTGACTGGCCCGAGGGTTACAGGCTCGCCGCAGCCATGAACTTCCGGTTTCCACAGTTCTCCCGGACTTCCCTCAGCATCCTCATACCCAACGCCAGCCAAGATGCCGTCGTCCTCATGGAGGACATGCTGCAGTGGAATCCGGTCAAAAGGCCCACGGCACAGCAAGCTCTGAGGTAGGATTTTTAAAGAAAATTTTTGAATGTCCACTCAGCTTTTAAGATCTGAAAAAATATCTTTTTTGAGAATATTTTTTAACAAGATATAAAAGAAAAAATATATTTTGATCAGTTAACACTATGTCCAGGGTTTATTATAAATTAAATGTTACTTGAATTTTTTAGAACGATGAGAAGAAGTTTTTTTTTCAAGCTTAATTTTAATACTATCGCAGTTAAAAAACCAAGGCTCCCTGCGGTAGTAAAGTTTTTATATCCTTAGTGCGAATTACCATCCTGAATTGTAATCAAGGCTAGAGCATCCACTTTTGCATGTTTGATTATGTTGAATCTAAAGATTTGCCTTGAACGGTGGCTGCTTTGATTTTTATCAAACTTCCTTTGTAAATAGTCAAAATTAGACCATTACAATACTATGTCACGGAAAAAAGGAAAAAAAAAACTGGACTTTACGTATTCAGGTAAAGGTCTTCTAACGACCGGACAGACCTAGTTTCAAATGTATTGCAAATTAAAGTCCTCAATCTCGAAGTTGGATGGGTTAGCTATCATTCATTTTGAAAATTCTCGTTCTCGATACAATGTTAATGTGAATTCGAATTTATATTTTTAGACTCTGTACTCGAATTTTAATATTCCCAGTGCACGTTACTACAAGCAACTTTTAGACCTTTTTAGATGTGAATAAACGTCTAAAAAGGTCTTCTAAAGTTTTACTTTGATAAAAGAAAAAGACAAGCCTTAATATGCAGAATAATCGAATTTCAGATACGCCTACTTCCAACAGAGCAGCCAGCAGCAGCAGCGGGTGGGGATGATCAGCGGCAAGAAGATTAACAATCAGCGGGAATTGATCATGAACAAGGTCAACATACCCTCGCCGATGAACGGAATTTCGTCCTTCTCTAACGGAAACCTGCCGCAGGCGGCGGTCCAGGAAACTCCACTACTCCAGCAGACGAGGTTCGTTCAAATTACCTACTTCACTGAGCTTTCCAAGTTTTGTTTTAGCGTGAAACTTGAAAATCAGGATAAGATTAAGTAAAAATAATCATTGAGAATGGGGTGAGAGCAAAAAATCTTTTCATTGGATTTTTTTAATCAAGTTTTCAAAGTTTTTGTAAATTCAATAAATCAATATTAACAACTGATTCCGAAAAAAAACAGCCCTGTGAAAAGACTTGAAAATAATGTTTTGTCAATTTTTCTAGTCTGAATATTATATACAGTAAAAAAAGTATTGTAGATAGCTATTTTTAACTTAACACTATTATGAAGAAATATTTTTCTGATCTTCATAACAATATATAATACTTTTTTAGTTCTAAACAATGAGCAGAAAAATTTACAGAACATTTTCTATTTTTTTTTCGTAGAATTGTATAGGGAATTTTTTAAATTTACAAAAATTAATTTTTAAAGAATCAAAATCTTTCATAGGAATGTTTGCTCTTGTCCAATTTTTCATAATTATTTTTACTGTATCTTTGCCCAAGTTTGCATAAATAATAAATTAAAAACAATGATCTTGTAGAGCTTAGCTGAAACGAGTGTTGTGAAAGATATGTGTTTTAAAAAATTGGCAATGTTGTTCTAGCCGCACCAAACCAATGATTTACCGCTTTCACTGTAAAATAAAAAACCCACAGCTGCACAGTGTTGAAAAAAAAAAAAAAAAAAAAAAAATTGACGGTGCTAGACAAAGCTGATTTTTAAGACACGTTTCTTCTTTTTTTTTTTCTCTCTCTGTCTCAGCTAATCCAGACAAAGAAGATCGTAAGGAAGAACGAACCGCCAAACTGTGTTTTATTACAGAATTCCGGACAAGACACCCCTGCCGGCGCAACAACCTGGGCTTCCACTACTAAATCACAACAGCAGAAAAAGGGAAAATACCAGCTCGATCAAGAAGTGGGAGGAGGAAGAGTACTCGAACGACGTCTTAGGGTAAGTCTCAAAACAAAATTAATGACGAGAGTTACTATGAAAAAGCACAATTGTGGGCTCGCATTTTTGCCAAAATCTGGTTTCAAGATTGGAACTAGCGTCAACGCATCATTTGGAATTTTAATAATTTTTTAGATACTAATTTGATACAGATAAAATACTGCAAACTAATTTTCCAGAACCAGCTTAACAATTTTTTATTGTTTTTCCATACCAAAAGTTTTTAAATGTCAAGTACTTAAAAATTTTTTATTCTAAACAAATTAAACAAATTATGAAAGTTTTTTATTACTTTAGAAGCATGTGATAAGTGAAAAAAGTAATGACAGAATCCTCAAAATGATTTATTATAAGAATCAGATTTTGGCCGAAATGCGAACACTGCTTTGAGTTACGAAAAATATTTCATTTAAAGTTTACTTTTAATAAAAAAGATTTTTCAAAAATCGAAGAATAATTAAGCAATTTTCTAAAAAAAAGTTTATATTGCAGACATCTTTTGAAAATCACTCAAATTTGTAAAATTAAGTTATTGATATTTTATATTATAATGCAGCTATTTTAAACAGCAAAATATAATATATTAGTATAAAAAATTTCATTTCTCAGCTCAATATATATATATATTTTTTAAATTTTTTAGAAAAATATTTAGAAATAATTTTTAGATACATGTAATTGATAATATTTTTTCCAGGGACCTGGTAATAACAAAATGGTTTTTGTTAAATTATTCTTAAAAATAACGTAACAAAACAGACTTTTGTTATGTTATTTTTCTAAATACCATAACAAAATTGACTTTTGTTATTTTTGAAAATAACAAAACATTTTATTACTTCTGTTATGTTATTCAAAAAAATAACATAACAAAAGTCCATTTAAAAAATAACATAACAGAACAAAACTTTTGTTATTACCGAATCCCCTGATTTTTTCTAACGTCTTTGTAATTTCATTTTTCGTTAAAATCTCCATTTTCAATCTGTTCAAACGTATAAAATAAATTTAAAATTACATGCTTTATTCATTATTGTTTTAGCATCTTAAATTTTTTCAAGATCCTCTTTTCATAAACTCTGCTCTGAGCTCCAAATTTGTTATCAGAACCTTAATGTCAACCTCTAATCTCAATTTTCTATGCCCAGGAACATCTTGAACCCGGATGAATCGAAATCGCGTTTGCTGCCAGACCGCGTTTACAAGGAGAACCGAGCGAACTGGAACGGCAACTACTTGACCAACCGAATCCCGGACCTTCAACCAAAGCAGCAGCATCCGCAGGGTAGCGCGAACTGGTCCTTGCCACCCTGGTTCGAGCCCATGCCTCCAAACCGCGTCTGGAGCAATACCAAAGTCAACAACAACAATAATAACAACAATAACAATATTGCGGGCAACATAAGCGGTGGTCAAAGGCTGCTCATTAACAGCCGGCGAGTATCGGCCAAGCTGCCAACACACTTCGTTATCGCCCAGTCACCCAGCCAGCTGCCCTCTAGGTACATCCCAGAATTTTTGATCGATCTTGATCTCAAAGTTAAAACACTGGGCATCGGGTAATAGTTCTTTTTCTTTTTTTTTTTTTTTTTTTTTTTTTTAAGATTTAGTTGTTACCTTTTTTAGTAGTTTTTGAAGGGTGTGAACAAATGTTTTTTTTAATGGTATTATTAGATAAAAAGTGTTTTTTTTTTGTTTCATAATTTTTTTTTTTAATTGTAAGGATATTGGTCCACTGTATATACCTACCTCAGGGAAAGTAATTGTTGATTGTTGAAAAAACCTGGCCAAACTTTTGATTATCATGAATTTTCTATAACTTCTCATATTTAACGACTTGAAAAAATTCAGGCTCAAAGAAGTTTATTATGCATTTTTAAAAAGTTTGAAATTTAAAGAAATCTAGAAAAATTAGTTAATTAATCTAGAATCGTTTCAAATTTTTAAAATTATTTGTTACGTAGATTTCTTAGTTTAAAGATATAATTTCTGATTACCCCTTGATTATAAAAAAATATTTTAACGGCCGTCATGAGCCATGAATTTTTGAGTATCGAAATAACATACGTAGTTTCGTATGTAAACTTCATTATTATCATCCTTTGTGTAACTATTTAATTGTTTTCAAGACTAAATTTTTTCAAATTATTCTATTTAAATATTTACTAAAAGTTTTTTATAAATTCAATTTTTTAAACTTATTTAAAAAGTTTTTATAATATGAGGATATTTTTGAATTCAAAATTATCGACTGATCCCACCTTGAAAAAATCAACTTAAAAAATTTTTACTTTTACTTGAAAAGTACACGGAGAGAAAAAATACAGAAATTTACTGTGTAAGTCGCGCAAGAAATTTGTGCTTCAGATAGCGCATGAATTTTGTGTGAGCGCACAGAAAAAATCTTAAGCCGTACAGTACGCGAGCCAATCAGAATCACGCGCTCCCGAATAGAAAAATACTCCCGAGCACTATTTTTCTATTCAGGAGCGCGTGATTCTGATTGGCTCGCGTACTGTACGGCTTAAGATTTTTTCTGTGCGCTCACACAAAATTCACGCGCTACCTGAAGCACAAATTTCTTGCGTGACTTACACAGTAAATTTCTGTATTTTTTCTCTCCGTGTAATTACCAATTTATAAAAATTATCCAAAATTCATGACTTTATCAAAATTTGGCAAAAATTAAGCACACGGCCCATCGCGTTCGAAAATTAAGAATGATCACTCCTAACATCCTTCCTAAAAATCCATTTCCCAGCGGCCATTTGCACACCGTGATCATGATGTCTCTAGTCGGAACGATAGTGTTCGCGGCGGCGGTTATGTGGGGCACGGATCTCGAGCGGTACATAGAGTCGATGTACTTCCCGGAGGAACCCGAGCCGACTATCCTGGCGGCCCTGGGCCAGATAGCTTGCGACCAAATAGCCAAACTCTTGCACATCCTGGAACTCCTGCTCAGGATCCTCCTGGTCCTCGTGAGGCGACTCATGATAGCCCTCAAGAGGATCGATCAGGAGCAGAAGCAGCCTTGGGCGATCTTTTACGACTGCGACTTCTTCAAGAGGCTCCTCGAGTCGAAAAAACTCCAGGTCGTCTACCTTATGAGCTTCGCGTTCATGTACATAATCGAGCGACACCAGTGCGGGATTTCAAAATGTTCGTGTCTCCTGGCGATGATTTTGATGCTCGCGTGCGTCGCCTTCAAATATTACTGTTTTGGTCTTTCTTGCCCAAGTGCCTATAACGTCACCGTCACATGAAAATTACGAGCTTAACCGAGTAATGTTTGTAATCCCCTCAACTGTAATAAAAACGTCCTTTCTAAAAAATCCGTGTTTTTTGTTTTTTTTTTTTTTTATATATTTATTTATTGTTATTTATAATTGTAGAAAATTGTTTGATTGTGACAGGTAATTTATCGTATTTTTAGAAATCATTTGTACAAAATATATTTCATGCGGTCACGCCTCTTTTTATCAAGTTTTTAAATAATTAATTTAGTTCAATGACGAATTTCAAGGGATTAAATATGAGCAATTATTTCTGTTACGGACGTAGCTTTGAAAAGCTGTAAAATGAATAACAATAAAAATGGTGTATAAAATAGTTCCTAGCAAAATGCAATTTAATGAATACGATATGTAAAAATCTAATTTATGAATTAGATAAGACGCACAAGTTAAAAGTAGCCGTTGTGGATGTTGCATTTATACGAGTAACGTCCGTAACGCATATTTTTGACTGTAAATTATACACAACGTAATATTTTTGATTAGTACTCATTAAGTTGCATCTTATTAGATACTAATTTTGACATTTTATTCATTTCAGTTAATTTTACAGATGTGTAAAGCTTACAATGTAACGTCCGTAACAGAAATAATTGCTCATAAGGTTAAATTTACTAGAATCATTTCGATATATTATTTCCGAATTTTTATTTTGTTTTGATTTAAAAATTTTTTTAATTTGTAAGATAATTTTTTTTTTTTGAAATTTCGATAGGTCGTACAGTGTAACTTTTCAAAAGAGAGTTATAATAAAAATTTTGATAACGTTCACGACTACTTTTTAAGTTTTCGAATTAAATATTTGTTTAATAGAAATTGAAATTATTTAGTCCATAATACTACAACGAATTTCATTTTTGAGTAAAAAATAATAGTTTTAAAAATGAAATTATAAAGTTAGTTAAATTATAAAATGTAACTCCAAAAAAATTGCCAAATGATTTATAACTTGGATGATAGAAAAAAGGTGTGATCGCGAAAAAATCATTAACAATTTAAGAGCATAGTTCTCGAAAGTACAGAGTAGCGCGTTCGTTAAACTTCCAGGAGCAGCGAGGCGGTCTCGAGATCAGGCTTGGGCCAACAGCCGCTGAAGCCGACCTCGCCGAACGTCGTGGTCGAGCAGCTCCAGGTCGAAGATCTTAGCGACTCCTACTGGCCGACAAAGGATCAGATGCACCAGGAACAGCAGACGAGACAGCACTACCTGGCCAGGAGTAGTCGCTACGCTGGCGAGCAAAGCACCAGGCTACCCTACCCCAGCGTTTACGGTAGCCAGAGCATCAGTAAGAGCCTTTTTTTTTCATTAAGTTATGATTATTTGGTTATTTATTTAAAAACTTTTGGACAATTAATCCTTTTAATTTTTTCAAAGAAGTTTCTAGAAGATAATGTGATAAGATTTATAAACAGTAGTAGATTAATTTCATTCATCACGTATTGATGATTTGATACATTAGAATATGAAAAAATAATAGTGTACATTGTGATTTTAAATATATAACTTTGCAATATAAAATTATTTATAATTAAATTAAAATAGTTTAGAGGGGGCACTTTAGGTACAGTTACCTTATAAATTTAAATTTTTGCAACTGTTTAATAATTTAAATTTGATAAAGATAAAAAAATTCATAGGTAGATTATAAACTTTAGCCTACTCTGTTTATAAAAAAATTCTGTTATACAGTTTTGTAATTAAAAATTTAATGATGTTTAATTTTTTTTCATATATCAAGTGTTAAATTGAAAAATCATAACTGCAATTAATGATGTATGTATATTTTTATGATGAGAATTTAGAATTAGTTTGTCTAATCAAACTCGTCTTTTTAACTTCCAGAGGTAGCCAACAAAACTGCTCTTCTCACCGGTGTCCTGAGCACACGACCGAGCGGCGGACTAAACGGGCGCACCGACTGGGGCTCTAGCAAATTTTTAAAGTAATAGTAAAAAACTATGAAAAAATAAAGAATATTCGACTGTGATAACTGTGCGACGAAGGCAAAAAGATACTTTTGTAAATAGTTTTAAACTTTAATTTATCGTCTTTCTTAATTTAACAAAATCAGTGTCGAAGAAAAATCTTTTTTAAACAAAGTTCAATAGTATAATCGTGTTAAAGTCATAATTAGATTAACTATAGTTGTAGATAAATATTATAAATGTATATTGTTTATTTGTAAATATTTATAAATTGCGGAATGTAAAAACATATTCAGATCGAATGCTTCTGTACAGAGACGTTGAGTCGATGTATATTTTTCCTCTTTTGTTGTTCTTTCTATTGTAAGGTCATAAAGAAATATAAAATTAAGTTTAATCTAAAAAATTTTCTTTCATCCATTTTACTGTTAAATATTTATTCTAGATTAAAATACACTGCATACCGTTGGGCCGGGAGTGGGATTATATATCTATATTCGAGGGTCGAACATTTTTTTAACGCTCGAAAACAGATTCAACCATCGATTAAAGATTCGACGATCGAAAACTGATCGAACCGTCGAAAACAGATAAGACGGTCGAAAGAAAAACAAATGAATAAATTTCCATATAATTTACATGTACTTGAGGTTATGAAATTTTTTTCGACCGTCTTATCTGTTTTCGACGGTCCAATCAGTTTTCGATCGTCGAATCTTTAATCGACGGTCGAATCTGTTTTCGAGCGTTTAAAAAATGTTCGACCCTCGAATATAGATATAAAATCCCACTCCGGACGAAAAGAAACACCTGAGACCAAGAATCCATGAAAAAAGTACCATTACGTGATTTTTCGGGAAAAGAATAACAAAAAAAAAATTTTACGCGATAAATGTAACATTGCAATTTTTTCCAAGAAAACTGTCATGAGGTATAATTTTTCCGATAAATCTGTCATGTTAAACTTGCTGCGGGTCGGAAGACAACATTTCTCGAGGAAAGTGTAACCAGTGTATTTTTATCCGGGAAAAAAATTACATTCACTCAAGACGAAAATATATCCCGGGGAAAAACTAATCTGCACAACTTATTCCAGGTAAAGTGTAACGTGTTGGTGATCAACGATTAAAATAATATTTTTCCAGGTAAAAAGCAACAAGAACAATGACAACTTATTTTCAGCACGCCAGGGAGCTTTTCCCGAGGGAAACGTAACGTTAAAACTTTTTTCCGGCTAAACTGTAATGTTGAAGTTATCGACAATTAAGGTATTATTTTCCAAGTTAGAATTTACAATAACTATGTCAATTTATTTGAAGCAGGTTAAAGAGCTTTTCCCGACGAAAACGTAACGTCAAAACTTTTTTCCGGGTAAACTGTAATGTTGAAGTTATGAACGATTAAGGTATTATTTTTCCAAATTAGAATTTACAATATCTATACCAACTTATTCAAACCAGACTTGCGAGCTTTTTCTGAAGTGATCGTAACGTTGAGATTTTTTCCAGGTAAAATGTCACGTTGGGGCACTTTCCGAGTATGGCAATATATTTTTTGGTCAAAACTTACAGTAGGATATTGTTAATTTTCTTTAAAAAAATATCTTTATATTCGATGATATCCTAAACGTTACATTTCACCAGAAAAAAAGTTCTCAACATTACGATTTCCTCGGAAAAATCTCCTTTCTCGTGTTTAAGTAAGTTAGCATGGATATTGTAAATTTTCCTTTAAAAAATATTTTTATATTCGATGATTCAATCAACGTTACACTTTACCCGGAAAAAAGTCTCAACGTGACGATTTCCTCGGGAAAAGCTCTCTGGTCTGGTCTAAATAAGTTGGAATTGCTATTGTAAGTTTTGACTTAAAAATATATAAATTTAATCTTTTATCACTTCAATGTTACACTTAACCCGGAAAAAAGTCTCAACGTGACGATTTCCTCGGGAAAAGCTCTCTGGTCTGGTTGAAGTAAGTTGCAATTACTATTGTCACTTCCCTGCTAGAAGTTTCAACAGAACGTCTGGGGTGCCCACCAGATAGTGGGCAGAAAATTCTGTCAAGCTTATTATTTTATGTATATGTCTAAATATATATACATATATGTATATGTACCTAGATTCGTTGATGAGAGGTTAGTTTACAAATCGGAGCAGCAGCATGCAGCTCCGATGTTACAAAATTGATAAAAAATAATCAAATAATTTTATAGAAATATAATTTTAATCGATGAATCATGCTTGCTGTTTGAAAATCCTAACCTCTCCCTGCTGTATAGCCACACGTACAATGGACTTGAACAAATTTATTTTCTTTTGCTAAATGTTTTAACACCTATGGAGTCAGGGCAGTGACCTAGCGCATAGGATAGCGATTACAACCTGGAGATGATTTCCCTAGGAAGTTTTGACTCCGGAGAGGCCAGGGCGGATACCTGGTGCACCTGGTGATACTTACGCCTTGGAGATGATTTCCTCAGGAAGTTTGGACCTCGGAGGGGCCAGGGCGGATACCTAGTGCACCTGGTTATACTGAGGCCTTGGAGATGATTTCCCCAGGAAGTTTGGACTCCGGAGGGGTCAGGCTGAACACCTGGTGCACCTGGTGATATTTACGCCTTGGAGATGTATTTCCCAGGAAGTTTCGACTCCGGAGGGGTCAGGGCAGACACCTGGTGCACCTGGTTATACTTACGCCTTGGAGATGATTTCCCTTAGAACTTTTGACTCCGGAGGGGCCAGGGGGGATACCTGGTGCACCTGGTAATACTTACGCCTTGGAGATAATTTTCCCAGGAAGTTTTGACTCCGGAGGGGCCAGGGCGGACACCTGGTGCACCTGGTGATACTTACGCCATGGAGATGATTTTATCAAGAAATTTCGACCCTGGATGGGCCAGGGAAAATACTTGGTGTACCCGGTAAATAACACACTCTGAAGATGCTATCCTAATAGTAAACTTGATGATGTGAACCCACCGGGATCAAAACTTTCTGAGAAAATCCTCTCCAAGGCGTAAGTATCACCAGGAGCACCAGGTGTCCGCCCTGACCCCCCTCCCCCGAGTCCTTACTTCCTGGGGAAATCATCTCCAAGGTGTAATTAATTATACCAGGTGCACCGGGTGTACGCCCTGACCCCTCCGGAGTCCAAACTTCCTGAGGAAATCATCTCCAAGGCGTAAGTATCACCAGGTGCACCAGGTTATCAGCCTGACCTCTCCGGAGTCCAAACTTCCTGGGGAAATTATCTCCAAGGCGTAAGTATTACCAGGTGCACCAGGTGTCCGCCCTGACCCCCCCCCCCGGAGTTCTAACTTCCTGGGGAAATCATCTCCAAGGCGTAATTAATACCAGGTGCACCAGGTATAGGTAATTAACCAGGATTTCCTCGGGAAAAGCTCCCTTAGTCTGCTTTAAATAAGTTAGCAATGGTCTTGTTACTTTTTACCTGGAAAAACAATACCTTAATCGTCAATTACCTGAACGTTACACTTTACCCGGAAAAAGTGCACCCGTTACTTTACTCTCGGAAATTTTCCCTTTTCATTGATCGTTATTGTTATCTCGGAAAAAATATACTAATTACTCTTTTCTCGGAAAAATGTGGCTCATATATTGGCCGATTTTTTTGTTGTTACAGTTATCTCGGAAAACTGTTAACTTGTTACAGTTTTCTTGTAAAAAAAAAACTTGTTACGTTTTTCTTGAAAAACTGGTACTGTTACTGTTTAACCGGATTTTTTGGGAGGTGTTTTTTTTCGTTCGGGCCAACGATATAATAAAACATGATTTGTATTTTAGTCCCCTGTTTAAACTTTTCAATTTTTTTTTTTTTTTTTAATTTTATTAAAGTAGTTTTGAGTTTTAATAAATGATAATTATTGAAGTTAAATCAAAAGCACTCAATTTTACAGAAGATAACTTAAAACATTTTTAAAATATGAAGTTTTTATTAAAGGGTGCAGCCGGTTAACGGGGGGTAATCGGCCCCCAGAGCAAACCCCTACAATATATATCATTCGAAAGGGCATGAAAAAAGAAAATTTTTGGCACCAACCAGAAATTTGTATACCTACTACTGCGCATGCGCAGTCCAAAATAGTGATTTTTCAACTTTAATTCATATTTCAGAACCTATTAGGGCTAAAGACATGCGGTTTGCGGCAAAATTAAAAAAAAAAAATGTAGTTCACCTATATTTTTTAATATTATTTTTGGCGCCAAATTTAAACCATTTGAGCCATTTTTTGAATTTTTACCTTAAATTTGCGATAAAAAAAAAAAAAGGTGTGGGTCTATAAAAAATATATGTGACGTATTTTAACAAAAATTAACCGCTCTGATTTTTTCAGATTTTTAAAAGGGAGGGGGGGAACTTTCCCGACCGATTTATCAAGACTTTTTACATAAAACGCCGCACTATAGTCAAAAGTGAGTTTATTCGTGTCAAAACCTGATTTAAAAAAACACAGTAGACCAATCTGAATAACTTTTGTGGGAAAAGAAGCCCAATTAGACGTACTTTAGAGGAAAAATAATTTGAAGTATGAAAAAATTGTTTGAAAAATTCATGATATCGGACTTTTCTACGGTTTTTGTATGGTTTTGAATTTTAAAAAAATGCTCAATTTCGAGTCTTTTGCAACTTATCGACCCTAGTGCAATTGTTTAAACAATTTTTTCATACTTCAAATTATTTTTCTTCTAAAGTACGTCTAATTGGGCTTCTTTTCCCACAAAAGTTATTCAGATTGGTCAACTCTGTTTTTTCAAATCAGGTTTTGACACGAATAAACTCACCTTTGACTATATAGTCTAGCCGCCATATAGAAGGTTTTACGTGCAAGTTCGCGCCACGACGGCAACCCTGGTTTAAAAGACGTATTTCGATGTCCTCTTTCGAATTAACCAGGGTTGCCGTGCTCAAAATTACAATAACAACAATTAAACAACAGTTTGTATATTTTCATCATACTTTATAAACACGCAAGACCACATCATATAACATATGCGTCTTGGTGAAATGGTAAGAGGTCTTACCTCTGACCCGGGAGACCGCTGTTCCATTCCCACCACGAGTGATTTTTTTTTTTTTTTTTTTTTTTAGGTTTGTTAAATAAAAAAAAATTTTAATTTTTATTTAATAATTTTCTTTTTTATTTTATACCGTTGAACATATATAAAAATTTAAATAAAATATTCACAAAATTAATCGATTTTTTATAAAAAGCTTTTGAGTTGCAGCTAGAATACCGTGCTGTTCATTTTGTTATTGCAAAAAGACTGATACGTGCAAAAACAAATCCAACGACTGTGGATTTAACGATTGCGATTCTGAATCCATCCTAGAAGAATCAATGTCGGATTAAAAATTATTGTTTATTTTTGTCAGATACAGAGTTTTTCATTGTTTACGTAATTTAAGTTAAATTAAGAGTTATTTGCTTTTAAATACTGATTTTCAAGAATTATAATTATTGTATATATGTTCAACGGTATAAAATAAAAAAGAAAATTATTAAATAAAAATTAAAATTTTTTTTTATTTAACGAACCTAAATAAAAAAAAAAAAAAAAATCAATCGTAGTGGGTATGGAACCCCGGTCTCCTGGGTCAGAGGTAAGACCTCTAACCATTCCACCAAGACGCATTCGATATATGAAGGGGTCTTGCGTGTATATAAAGTACGATGAAAATATACAAATTGTTGTTACTGTAATTTTGAGCACGGCAACCTTGGTTAATTCGAAAGAGGACATCGAAATACGTCTTTTAAACCAGGGTTGCCGTCGTGGCGGGAACTTGCACGTAAAACCTTCTATATGGCGGCTAGACTAATAGTGCGCCGCCTAGTGGGCGCATATTTAGTCAAAATTAAAAATTATATGTACGGTTGAACTACATTTTTTTTTAGAAAATTTTGCCACAAACCGCGTTTTTCTAGCTATTTTAGGTTATGAGATATTAATAAAAGTTAAAAAATCACTATTTGGCTCCACGCATGCGCAGTTGAAAGAAAAAAATTTGCGGTTTGCGCCAAAAATTTCCTTTTTCAAAGACCTTTCGATTGATATATATTGTAGGGGTTTCTGCGAAAAAAATGTTGACTTCTTTATCTAGCTTAATTATTTATAAGGTTATATTAAATTTTAGGATTTTTAAGTTATAAATTGGCCCTGGGATGGTTCTTAAAAAACTTTTATTTTACTGCTTTGTTTATCACGTTGCGATTCTGTTGAAAACGCGTCGGTGAATTTCGATAGTTTTTCATACTACAGTGATTGGTGAAAATTCTGTGTCGTAAAAGTGAGCTCCGCAAAATAGTATATTATTCCCGCAGGCGAGATGGTTCGATTTGGCCTCTGAGAGGTTTGCGACCCGAGCCGAAGGCGAGGGTTGCAACGAGGAGGCTAAATCGAACCCTCGAGCCTGAGGAAATATATTATTTTTCGTCCTTCTAACCGAAAACAAGGGGCGAAGTTCCGATTTTGAGGTTAGAGGGACGAAAAGAAATTTTTCACTATACGTTTGGAAATACGTGCAGAAATTTTTACAAGAACTCTACCTTAAAGCGACTTATCGTATCCACTAAATTTTTGCTAAATCCGAACGTATCCACTAAATTTTTGCTCTGCAGACTTCCATCGATTCCTGATAGTTTAACGTAAGTTTTGAAAATTTTTTTACATTGTTTGTGGATTCAAAAATTTTATTCAAGTTTAAAGGAATTCGAGTGGGAAAAATGAATATAACTATGGAAAAAAATATCTCTTAAATTTTTTTTTTAGTTTATCCTAAAAATTTAAATAACCGAAAAACAAAATTTTGCTACCAATATTTTTTTTTATTTTTAAAATTTTATTCGGAATGCAAACTCAGACCTGTGGACACAAGTAAAGTAATCTACCGATCGGAATTTTGTTATTTTTCGGAAGATTCTTACGCAAGAGTCATCCAGTAGATATGACCTTGCAATGTCAACAGTTCATTTCACATCGTATTGTAACAAAGTAGTTTTTTTTTTTTTTTTCGTTTTGCAGTAAAGAAGACACCAAATCTTTAATAAAATCTTTGCTTCTCTTTTTGCATTCATTTTGTAAATAAAACTTGGTGTGATTTTTTTTTTTTTTTGTTCATCACTGTATCGTTGGCCCGAACGAAAAAAACACCTGTCAAAAAATCCGGTAAATCAGTAACAGTACCAGTTTTTCAAGAAAAACGTAACAAGTTTTTTTTTTACAAGAAAACTGTAACAAGTTAACAATTTTCCGAGATAACTGTAACAACAAAATAATCGGCCAATATATGAGCCACATTTTTCCGAGAAAAGAGTAATTAGCATATTTTTTCCGTGATAAGGGTCTGTCCGTATAAAAACGAACCTCAGAGTAAAAAATTAAATTATGAAAAAAAAATATATAAACCGTTTTTTCTGGTCAGAAATTATATGTAGTTTCTGGAACTATACTGGTTCTACCATTTTTTTTTTTAATTTAAATTTTTTTAGCCTGTTGATGAATCTATGAACACCACCGGCCTGACTTGTGTGATTCTAGTGCAAAGTTGGTAGCACTGTAAATCGTTCGATATCAACAAAGATTTATAAGTTATGTTTCACTCTTTAGAATGCAGTGTGATTGAGCTCTCAGCAAAGTTTCAATTTGTTTCGGTAATTACAGAAAATTTTGTGCTGTGGTAAAGATTCTTATTTCTCTGTAACACCCGGAACGCTAAAAAAGGGTATTGTTTGTATAGTGACTTAAGTTTTTAATATTTTTACTCAGCTTCTTGCTTACAAAGCTATCTTAAGATAACTAATCCCCCCCTACTGTAGAAAAAATTTTTGAGACTCCTCTTTCCGAAAAAATGCGTTCCGGGTGTTACATATCACGGACGTCGCTGTTAAAGTGCAGTTGAATCTTTCAGAATTAATACATTATTTAAGCAGAAAAAAGTATAATATTACTAAAGCATTAAAAAGAAACAATACAGATATCTTTTTTTTTTTTTTTTTCACTTTTAAACGTATTTTAGAGCATTGGTCTTTTTGCCTCCGTTCAATCTTTTGGACTCATGTTTTCGATGAAAAAAATTTTTTTTAAATATTTTTCAGCTAAAAATAAGTCGAAAATGAAAGTGGACTTTTTTTCGTAAAGTCAATAGTTTTCGAGAAAAAAATCATCAAAGTTTAAAAAAACTTATACTCCGGCCGCCATGGTAGGCTCGACTGATTTTCTACAGATGCACGGTTTTTTTAAACTTTGATGATTTTTTTCTCGAAAACTATTGACTTTACAAATAAAAGTCCGCTTACATTTTCAACTTATTTTTCGCTGAAAAATATAAAAAAAAATTTTTTTCATCGAAAAAATGACTTTTTTACTTTGTTATTTGTTTAAATAATTGTAAACAAATTTTTCCGTCCACCCTCGAAATTCTTCATTAGGAGGTCAAAATACATCTTTTAAGCCTGGGTGGATCGCTGACCGCTATCGGGTCACGAAAACCCCTACGGCGCGGCGCCCAGACTATAAAGAAAGAATCAGAGATAAAAAAAGACGAAAAATGAAAAAATTACTTTTAAAAAAAGATTCCGTTGAATTAAATGAGATAAAATATTAAAAAATATATTCATGGTGATCAATTTGACTATTAGATCTTATATTATCAAAAATTTTAATTTAAGCAGTATTATATAACAATGTTTATATTATACACCCGTTAAAAATGTAAAATCTTCAAAAAATATTTTTTCTTAAATAAACTGCTTCAGAGTTTTTCAATAGATGATTTTTAATTTAATAGTATCAAATATGTATCAGAAATCATTTTTTCAGTGTTCTACAAGAAATTTATTCGTACGCGTAACACCCGGAACAAATTCGTGTAACACCCGGAACATAAAGATAAATTTTTATTAAGTAAAAAAAATGAAAAATACAAAAACTTTTATATGAGCGTAAAAGTTTCAAGACTTAACTTTAACATGAATTTTTTTCAGAACTGCATCATTTCATAATTCGCTGAGTTCTTGTATTCTTACCGGTAACATCAGAACCACTTCTGTTTTCAGTAACGCCCGGAACGGACTTTGCATTAAATTTTTAGAAAAATGAAAGATGTGAAAAATTTTTGAATGACATGAAAATTTTCTAAAAAAAAAGTACTTCCCTTTAGTATCAATTTTTTTTTTTTTTTAGTATTCTATGTTCATAAATATTTGAAAAACTGTGTACGATGTAACACCCGTCACATACGGACAGACCCATAACAATAACGATCAATAAAAAGGGAAAATTTACCAGAGTAGAGTAACGGGGGCCTGATTGTCTAACTCGATACGCGTGAAACGCGCGTATATCGTTTGTTTCAAAGGTATCAGTTGTGAAAGCACCTTCGTTAGAATCTTAAAATCGCCGGTAATTAATGTGCTGAGGCCTGATTTATCAAAAATTTGTCTTAATTTTATTGTTATTAATTTTAATTAATTCATTGTCTAACTCGATACGCGCGTTTCACGCGTATCGAGTTAGACAATCAGGCCCCGGGTGCACTTTTTCCGGGTAAAGTGTAACGTTGAGGTAATTGACGATTAAGGTATTGTTTTTCCAGGTAAAAAGTAACAAGACCATTGCCAACTTACTAAGGGAGCTTTTACCGAGGAAATCGTAACGTTGAGGACTTTTTTCCGAGTAAACTGTAACGTTAAGGTGATTAAAAATTGAAAAAATATTTTTCTAAGTGAGATTCTACAATATCAATGTTTACTTGTTTTCAGCAGGCCAGGGAGCTTTTCCCGAGGAAATCGTAACGTTGAGAACTTTTTTTCGAGAAGAAGAGGAAGAAGAAACATTGCAGTCTGATCGTAACCATGTTGAGGAACTCACCAATTTTTTTACTAGTCATCTCAAAAATCATCTTTGGTAAAGATCTAGGAGCAGATCATGAAATCGGTCAGTATGAGTACATTTTTCAATCATTTAATTTCAAAACTAACTATATAGACATTTAAATTAATCATAAAACTCAGCTCATATTGTAAGTCTCACAACACTCCTTCGTAATACAAGTTAATAATATTGCGGTTTCCCATAACTAAATTTTTAGTATAAATGGTGATTGCATCTGAATTAACGCGAATCAAAATTTTACAAACTGAATTTTAAATCTTCGCGCTCGTTGGAAAAAATCAGAGGAGAGGTAGTACAGTACGCAGAAATCTATTAATACGACTCCCCTGCACTGGCGCTCCCACCCACTCCCACCGGCGGCTGGCGCTGACTGGCGCGGCGTTCTCTGTTCAACGACCCTGCAAAGTTGTCTGACCGAGGTTATGAAAGAAGCTACATGGTATGTGTGTTTTAGGTCTATTAGCCGATTAAGCACTATCTCTATTTCGAATAATTTTATCACTCGCATACCGATAGCTGAGTAGTATTAAATCGATTAAAAAAAAAAAAATTTATTTTTAAATTTTATAATGGTTGCTATGAAACTACTTACCTCGATGAAACTTTGTTTTTATTAACATAAGTGAAAGTGAAAAAAATCCCCATCGGTGAATTTTTGGTCCAGTCAACTCTTGATCTCCGGTCTGAGTTTGTTGGTCGGTTTAACGAATTAAGAGAAAAGTGAGTCCCAGTTACAACTGTACACATCCTTCCTTTTTTTTCTTCAAAGCATTCATATTAAAGCACCAAGTTTACCAATAAGCTGACTTTTGTGAGTTAGTTTTTATACTTAAATTTGATTTTTATTAATTTACGTACAAGTAACTTTCATATAAAACAGCAAAAAATTTGCTGCAAAAAAAGTAAAATTGAGTTTATTTGTGATAATAGTTCAAACAACTAATTTATAAATCCTGAATAACGTGATTTATGAACAGTCAGTTTCAAATTGTAAGTAAATTCTAAGTAAATAATCAACAAACGAATTATGATTATTGTTGAATGTTTCATTCTTTTTTGTATGTACTTAGGTCAATTTTACTTAGATTTTACCTGAATTTTACATTAAATACATAATAAAATTAAAGTAAAATTTACATGAAATTTACGTAAACTTATAGCTTGGGTACATCTTATTACTCAAAAAACAACTGTTTTATTAATGAATGCATAATTTATCAATTTCCTGCTCAAGCTTAAATTGTTATAAACCTCACTCACGCTGATAGTTTTCTTTTTTGAAAGCGTTGATTGCGCTAAGTGCCTTCATAATATTTAAATAAAAACGACTATCGCTCAAAGGAAAAACAAAATTTTTTTACCACGCCCGAATGTAGTTTCGGACACGAGTTTGCTAGGCTTCTACCTGTTGCAATAGCTTAAAGACGACGATTAAAACTTCAAAAATATATTTGATGTAAGAACCGGTTTATCTAGTTTTTCCTAAGGGCTAGATAAATAATGAGTTACTTTCGAAGTATTCAAATTTTAAATTAAAGTCCCAGTTCCATAAAACATCATCAAATAGGATTAATCAAAATGTGTTGATATGAATACAATTTTGTCTCGATTTTTTTATTTCTATTTGTTTATTCTTATTACCTTGTTTTTTCACTGTTATTTATTAATATAACATAAATTTTTTGAGCTATCTAACTTTATCTTTTAACTTTACAGTTAATTCATAAAATTACATATTTATCAAGACTACTAGACTTGGACTTCTGTCTTTTTTACTAACTAGAAAAAAAAAAAAAATTAACAAATTCATTTATGTTTTAATAAATTTTAATTCCATCGTACTACTCAAACTTTGAAACTAAAAAAAATAAAAAAATAAAAAAATAAATAGCAATAACGAGAAAATCCGTTTTTTATTGCAGATTTGAAGACATCAAATATGCATCTAGTATCTGCATCTGACATAGATTTTCGTTTACCTTCAGAAGTAAAACCGGTTCATTATGATCTTTACGTTCATCCAAATTTGAAAGAAGGAACTTTTGAAGGACGAGTATCAATATTAATTGATATTTTAGACAAACAAAACTTTTTAGTTTTGCATCAATTTAATCTTAAAATTGATTCGGTGAGCCTGTATAAACAAGATACAAATAACAAATCGAAATCTAAAAATCAATCTTTAGAAAATATAGAAATTAAGGAAAGCTACCCGATTTCTGAAAAACAAGTTTTTGTTGTTGTTCCTAAAGATGATTTGACTATTGGCCGATACGATTTGAAGATGTCATTTAATGGATCTTTAAAAAATGGGTTGTTTGGTTTTTACTCTAGTAAATACAAGGACGAATTTAGTAACACCAAGTAAGTACTTAACTTTTGAATCGAATAAAACAATTTTTTAAATTTT
This sequence comes from Encarsia formosa, assembly GCA_038277355.1. NCBI lineage: Eukaryota > Metazoa > Arthropoda > Insecta > Hymenoptera > Aphelinidae > Encarsia > Encarsia formosa. The sequence goes on from CM076184.1 coordinate 21,520,592, forward strand.
TAAGCAAATTTTAATTTAACCCAAAGGAAAAAATTTGTCTATAAAAATCCAATGTTTAGTAAGTTTTAGTAAACATAAGCAATATTTGTTAAGTTTTATAGTAAAAAATGAAAAATTTAATCTTGTTATACTTTTTTAAACGTCACCGAAACGACTTTCTTTGACAATAGCTACAAACTTTGCTAAACTTTGCCATATATTTTGCTAACCGTTGAATTTTCGGACTCTTTATCTACTTGGAAAAGTACTGTTCTCTTGAATGAAAGCTTAAAAACATTTTTCATTTTATAAATAAAACCAAAATTAAAAAAAAATTTTTACAGTATTAATTTATTTTAAGGGTCATAGCCACTACCAAATTTGAACCAACACATGCTAGAAAAGCATTTCCATGTTTCGATGAACCAGCATTTAAAGCTGAATTCAGTATAAAAGTCGTCTATCCCAGCGACGGTAATTATGGTGCATTATCAAACATGAACTTTGAGGTAATATTTAAAATTTATGTCCATATTTTATAAATATATTTATCGGACTCTAAAAAACAAACTTTATTTTTTTTAGAAACTATTACCAAATGATCCGGCTCCAGGACTGACGACGGCCGTTTTTGCTAAAAGTGTACCCATGTCAACGTATCTTGCTTGCTATATCGTCAGCGATTTCGTTCCAGTCACGAAAATTGCAAAAGGATTCGGAAACAGAACCTTTCCCGTGAACGTTTACACTACTCGAGCTCAGAAAGAAAAAGGCACATTTGCAGTTGATGTAGGGGTTAAATTATTGGAGTATTACATAGATCTTTTTAAAATTGATTATCCTTTGCCTAAGTTAGGTAAGATAAAGAGTATAGCCCGGTAAGATAGTCGAATTGGACCCTACGGCAAATTCTTACAATATATAATATATTATTTGAAAGGGCATAAAAAAAGAAAATTTTTGGCACCAACCGTAGCTCTTTACTCCCTCCCTAAAGACCGTAGGGTATAAAATGGTGGTTTTCAACTTTTATTCATATTTCAAACCTATGAGGGCTAGAGACATAAGGTTTGCGCCAAAAATTTTCTTTTTTTATGCCCTTTCAAATGATACATTATATATTGTAAGGAATCGCCGTAGAAGCTGATTCTACTATCTTACTCCGCTATACCCTTTTGTCATAGTTGTTGAGACAAATACGAATACGTATATGCTGCACAAATAATCTCGTTTTTTTCCTAAAGACATGGTTGCTATTCCTGATTATCCTGGAAACGCGATGGAAAATTGGGGATTGATAACTTTTAGAGAACCTGTACTTCTTAAAGACGACTCAACGTCCAACAATAACAATATATCCTCGTTGGAAACTATAGCTCACGAGTTAGCTCACATGTGGTTTGGTAATTTAGGTAATTTCAAAATTTTGTTCATGCTGAAAAGTTTTGATTGTTTTTTCTAAAGTAAACAAAAATTTACAGTGACTATGGCTTGGTGGGACGACTTATGGCTCAATGAAGGTTTTGCCACTTACATGACCTTCAAAAGTTCAAGTCATATTTTTCCAGAATTGAACCCTGTGAGAAAACCAATAATTTAATACATCCAGAAATAATCGATAAATACCGCTTGTATTTGAAAGTTTTTCAAATTTCTAGATGGATTATTTTCTTCTTCATAAAATGCACTCAGCTTTTATAGCAGATGCCAAGTTAAGTTCTAATCCGATTGTCCGAAATGTTAGAAGTCCAGACGAAATCAATGCCATATTCGATGCTATTTCTTATCGAAAGGTTTAAATAATATTTTTATGTTTTTGATAATTCACTGCTTAAAAGCAAAAGCTTGAAAACTGTTTTAATTGTTTTTGTAGGGAGCTTCAATATTAAGGATGCTAGAAAACTCTATTGGCACGGATAATTTTAATGAAGGAGTATCGAATTACTTGAAAAAGTACTCATTTACAAATGCGGTTACTAATGATCTCTTAGAAAGCCTACAATCTACAATAGGAAATAGAATAAATCTCAAAGAAATCATGAATACATGGACCAGACAAATGGGTTTACCTGTGGTCAATGTTAAAAAACAAAATTTTTCGTATATTTTAACCCAGAAAAGATTTTTAGCTAACCCTGAAGCTAAGTTCAACCCAAATGACTCGCCTTATTTTTACAAATGGACGATTCCCATTACGTATATTACGAGTAAAAATTCTACTCCAACTGTGGTTTGGTTTGACAAAGATGCCGATTCTTGTAGGCATAATTTTTTATTCTCGATAATCAATGAAACTGAATATATTTTCAATTCAAAATCTGAGATATTTTATTACGTTTTTAGTGAATATTCAAGTTAATGAACCAGTCGAATGGATAAAATTTAACTGTGATCAAGTAGGATTCTATCGAGTGAATTATGAAAAGCCTGAATGGGATCTCCTACTAGAGGTCTTGCGAAGAGAACATGAGGTACGAAATCTATGAATCCAATTTTTCCGAGTTCTTAAATAAATTTATTATTCTCTTTTCAGACTTTTTCTACTCTAGACAGAACTCACCTGGTTGAAGAAGCTTTTGGATTGGCTGATGCTGGAGAACTTGACTATTCTGTTCCAATGAAATTGACGCAATATTTGTTGAAGGAAAGAAATTTTTCACCATGGGTGGTTGCAAATAATGTTTTGAAAACTCTTGATACATTACTTGAGTTAACTTCAGCTAAAGATAAGTTTCAGGAATATGTTAGGGTGCTTATTGATTCTGTATATAATGAAGTAACCTGGAAAGTTGGTGAAAATGAAAAACAAAATAAATTGTAAGCAACCAATTTGAAATTGTTTTAAACAATCCGAGGAAGTATAAAAAAATTTCATGAAAAAATATAATTTTAGAAATCTTAGACCTGCTGTTCTCGAATTGGCATGTACGGTGGGACATGAAAAGTGCATAGAAGAAGTTGGCTCTCTGTTTAAAACTTGGATAAACAATGATAAAGATATTCGGCCTCACCCAGATATTCGTAATCTGGTTTATTACTTCGGTAAATTAATTGCTCATAAACTTTTCACAAACATTTAATTGATTAGGCACTTTTTTCCATTTTAAATATAGGTATGAAGCATTTTGGTGGTGAAAAAGAGTGGAACATAATGCTCAAAAGATTTACTGAGGAAAATAGTGCTGCAGAAAAGTTAAAACTTCAGAACGGGCTTGCTGGTATACAGTCTGCATCAATTATCTTAAAGTAAGTTCGACATAGTATCTTGCTACATAACTTTTGTTTACGTTCATTGTCTTAATAAAAATTCAAAATTTTATATTTTTAATGCTTTTAAAAACAGGTTTTTAAAAAATTTCTCTGACACTATGTTTTTAAAAACACTTAAAGTATTTTTAATTTATCTTCACTTTATTAAGTTAAGCATAACAAAAATAAACATTTGCTTTAAAATATTAAGTGTCTATATAAATTTTCAGGTACATCAACTTTGCGATGGATCAAAACAATGTACGATACCAAGATTTATTCGCTTGTTTAGCGAGTATTTCACAACATTCTATGGGGAGAAATGTTCTCTGGGATTGGTTACGAGAAAACTGGACGTTGCTTGTCGATCGATACACGATAAGTAATCGAAATCTTGGAAAACTACTACCAGAAATCACTGAGGGCTTTTCCACCAAAGTCAAATTTGAAGAAATGAAGAAATTTTTTGAAAAATATCCAGAAGCCGGCACTGGTGCTATTTACAGGGCTCAGGCTCTCGAGACTGTTGAGTCAAATGTAAATTGGCTCGAAAAAAATGCAGATAAAATTGATAAATGGCTGGACTTAAATTCAAAACCAAATTTTTAATGAAATAAAAAGCAATAATAATTTTGTACAAATTTTGAATTATTAAACCTTTTATAAAGCAGCACTAGTTTTTTGTTTCTTTCTGTTTTTGAAAAGTTTTTCAGTTCAGGTCTTAAAATTTATTAATCGTTTTGACTATTTATTCATATTTAGGTAACTGTACCTAAGTGCCCCCCGCCCCCAGTTCATAAACTTATCATTTTTGAAGACTTGATCGGCACATTCCACATTCTACTTAGTTAGTTGTTATCAAAACTTTCAAAACTTAGATTCTTTTAAAGTTTTCCACCAAATAAAAGCGATCCGAACGCTACACGAAAGACTAGCGACATAATCTTACAAAAATCAAGACTGTTTAGTATATTAAATATTTCATTTTTCATCTTATTTTTTATTATTTCCCGGAATCGGGACCGGCGCGCGGCACGGGAAATTTCGAGTTCAAAATTATTTTGAATTTGGCCGTGAAAAATAACTATTTCAATGATTGAACTGATATATTTCAAAGACAATTTCAATAAAATTTTTTTATAAACATGTTTCAGAAATTCATTAAATATCTTTTATTTTCAAAATATAAGGAAGTATATGTGTGCAATCTATACTAACTTAGTTATTAACTTAATATTGCAAACATTTTTTTTTTTTTTTTTTTTTTTTTTTTTTTTTTTATCTGAATTCACGACAATTTTAATTTTATTATCTTTAATTACAAAAATATCTGTAATTTTACAGAATAGGGAAGATGCATAAAAAAAATTATTTAGTTTGTTTGACTTTATTCGATAGTGTTTCGGAAAATAATCGACACGTATTTTTTCTTTTTGAAAAAAAATGAGAATTGAAAGGGTATACTGGAAGTTTCCAAAATAATCATATATATAGATATACTTTCAATGTAAAATGGTACTGATGACGTCACGAGTACCAATTTTTAAAAAATTATATCTCTGGTAATATTGATAGAAAAATTATAAAAAAATCTTAAAATTCATGAAAAATCGAGAACTTTCAGAAAAAAATATAATTAGAAAGTGTGCATCTTCCCTATTGTCAATGAATTTAAAAATTTTGCATAAATAAATTTTAACTTCATTAATTTTTTTTTTATTTCGTGGAACTGTTCTTACAAAAATTTTTGTGTTATTTATGATCTTCAATTAATTATTATATTTATTGATAAGAATCAAAAAAATATATAATTTCAATAAAAACTTTTATTAGAATTTTCTACTTTAAAATTTAGCGCCGTGTTACTTCCTTAAGCAGCGCCTCTAAGGGTGCAACTACAATAGATCTTACAGACCTTACAGAACTTACAGATCTTACAGACGTTATGGAAATTCTGGATCAACGAAAATTTCAGATTCCATAATTCCCTCCAAGGCAACGAGTTTAAAGAGGTTAAAGTGACGAAATTCATCAGTTTGAATCATAATAAACTTCTTGTGTGAATTTTTTTATCGAAGTTCCACAACGAATAAGTTTAATAAGTTTACTCAACGCACATAGAGTTTTTGGTAAGAATTTAGTTGTTTATCTCTTTTTAAAAATACTAGCTATTTTTATTCAAGTAACTTTTCTTTTTCAAAATAAAATTATTTTGCTCGCCAATTTTTGGTATTCTTTTTAGATATTTTTTAAAGCTTTTTAATGATAGCAGTTTACAATTTTGTACGTGAATAACTGCTTAAACTTGTAGCCAATTTTTATGGTAAAATTGAGTTTACTTTTTTTATGTACTTTTCTTTGATTGTTCTTTTATTTTTAGAAAATGCCTGTGGATCCAGTGGAAGCCTTAATTGAGGCAGTCAAGTTAAAACCAGAAATTTATAACAAAGCCTTATCTCTTCATCAGGAGAAAGATACTATTGACAAGGATTGGGAAACTATTCATGAAATTGTTACAAAAATGGGTCATGTAACAATAACTGGTAAGATGATTATTTAATTTCTAATAGTTTAAATATTACATCAATACTAATTAGGTAATATGATTTAGTTGCAGAATTGAAAAAAATTTGGAGTACGCTTTTTACAAACTTCAAAACAGCTTACAATTATAATATAAAATTACCTCGTGGCCATGAATTTGATGAGCAAAAATGTGAATTCTACGAGCAGTTAATGTTTTTGGCCAACTATGTTCAAAATCGGGAAACAAAATCAACAAGTGTTTGGAGTAACAAAAGAAAAAGTTCAGCAATTCAATCTTCCCAGCCACCAAAGGTTCCAAAATTTGATAATGTGGCCACAGAGAAACTCAAGCAATATCAATTTTGTGCAGAAAATGTGGGTAATTTACAAACTGCTGTGGAAAACCATACTAATGCTCTAATGCAAGTCTTGAATCAAAATGAAGATGATGACAATTTTAATATTTTTTACAGTGAGTTTGAGTTGATAAACAAGTTAATGCGTAGTGCGTGTTATCGAGAAATAGTGGCTTTTTTGCAAAGTGTTATAAAAAAAAAGTGATACAGTGATTGATAGTCGTTAAAAGTTAAAGTTATGTTTATTGTTGAGCAATATTTTTATGTTTGTGTTATTTTAATAAATTGTTATAGTGCTGCAATTCAAAAGTGGACTCGGGAATACAACCCTCGAAGGCCCGTTGTCCTTGATGCCAGCGACTATAATCTCCTGTCACAGTCGGCTCCGTGCCGACAAACTTCCTGAAATAGGGAAAAATACCGTCCGCGTTTATAAATCCCTACACGATTTATTAAAACGGGGAGGGCGCGACAGCTCGTTATTTCGGTAGGTGGGCGCGGGCTATGGGATCGAGTACGAGGAACACCGGTTTAGAAATAAGTAGTTTCGCACAAGTTAATTTTCAATATTTAATAAAAAAAGAAATTAACTTAAAAAACTAATACAATATTACTAATTAACACGGTAACAAATTATCAATTGCTCGCGACCGAGCATTTAAACTGATAACAAACAAAATAGTCGATGTTCTCTAAATCAGACTGCGCGCGCACACAATAACCTGCTGCTATCGGCAGCTTACGCGCGAGTGAGAAAAACCAAGATTATTACAATAACAGTGTACACTCACACGCGTTCATACTCACTCACACAGATACAATGAACTTACAGAATCGCTAAGGTGCACCTCATACCAAGCCGTCAGGCTAAACAAAATGCCAGGCTACGATGCCTACCAGCCGCAATAGATGCCACACTCGAGTCGCCGTACAGCCGTCGTGAAGCGGTCCAGGAGTTGACGTGAAATGACAACTTCACGAATAAACACCACACTCTCACCCTACGGCTCTACAACAAAGCGCGACGCGAATGATGATAACTGCTTCGATTCCCGTTCACGAGTAGCTTCTTCAAGATCTGCCGTAAATCGATCTCCAGATCTTCGCGCGTCTGCCGGACGTCGGTTTAGCTCCCCGTCGTCCTCGGCTTCCAAAAGCCGGTTGACTCGCCTTGACAAAAGAATGCTTCCCGGGTGATGACAATCGATCCCGCACCTTCTGTCACTTACAACACTCTCTTCGACGGCGTGTTACTCCCGAAAAGTACAATCATACGTCGAACCGAGAAAAGTTGAATTTCATGTACGTCTTCACGCACGGACACGAAAATTACGAGTGGCTTCCCGATTCCCGCTCTACCACCTCAGAGGTCCGCTCTGATCTGCGTTTGACAGTCACGTGACTCGCGCCAAATCCTAAATCGTTACCGATGATTTAATGACGATCACTGACTGTCACAAAATCAGTAAGTCATTTAGGATTTGCTTTATTTAAAAAAAAAGAAAATGGTATATAATGATTGAAGTTTTTATTTCTATTTTTTTCTTTTGATTTTGTAAAAAAATAACATTAGCTTAAAGAATTTCATGCAAATTTATTACATAATCTTTTTTATTATTTGAATACAACTTAATTAATCATAACAGTATTTCATTTTTTATCACATAGTTATGCTTCTAAAATTTTTATGCTTAGTTCAATTAAATTATTTTGTTCTTAAATTAATATAATAACTTAATTAACAAGTTAACATTGACATTAACCATCAACGGTTTGATAAAAATAGTAAACATTTTATTACTGCGTCAAAGGCAGTTATAGGGCTTAATGCTACAAAGATAATAGAACAACATTTATTCAAAAAAATTAATAAGAATTAAAAATGTAAATGAATACCACACTTTTTGATAATAACCTACTAATCAAAATCATAAAAAAATTTTTATAAAGATTAATAAAAACCAAAATTAATCATTCTTGTAGTTATCAAAAATATCTAGAACAACATTCATTGCTTCAGTTTGGTCTTCTTTGTCTAAATCAGAGAACATTTTTGAAACACGTTTGGCATATGATGAAACCACTGGATTCAAATTGTAATTTGGTCCTGCAAAGCTTAAACCAGATGATGTTGAAGGAACTGGGATTATGGTTGATGTTGGGTTTATAGATGATCCTGAAGCTGTTGTTGATAGAGCTCTTGGAGCTATTGGTGCTTGGTACGGAGTTGAAACATTAGAGATTCGACCAGTTGCAGTTTGTGAACAAGAAGAAGATATGGCTGAAAATTTTGTCTTTGCGATTTGGAATTTTTTAATTTTTGCTAGTGAACTTACAGTTGTGTTTTTTGATGATTTTTCTTTCTTAATTTTTGAAGCTGGCAATGAACTTACAGTTGTGCTTGTTGATTGTTTTTCTTTTTTAACTTTTACAGCAAACTTTTCTGTTTTAATTTTTTGATTTTTTGAACTTGTCAATGCCAGTGAGAAAGAATTTGAATTACTTTGAGTGCACATATCTTTCAAGAGAGTCACTAGATAGATTAATGATGTCACTACTGTCATTACTGGTATCAATTCTATTATAATGACTACTTTTGAAAGAGTCATTCATATCATCAGTCAAATTTATGGTCTCATCTAAATCTAAATCTTCAGTAAAATTACTTGTTTTGCTTTTTCTTTTTCTTTCATTAATTTGGCCTTTTAAAAACCAAAATTTACAGTCAATATCTTTTTGATGGGATGTCAGGATCTCTCCTTTGTCACTAGCCTTCTCAAGCTTTCTAAATTCAGCTCTTACATAATTGTATCTATTGAAAACGTATTTCACTGAAAAATCCACAGTAATAGTTTTTTAAATATTTAAAATAAACAATTACAAATAACTAATTTTTACAAGACACAGTCATCAACTCACCATTTATATAAAAAGAAGGGACCTTATTTTGTTCTTTAAAAGCATCCATTATTTTTTCAACGGTATTTATGTAAAAAAGATCTTTATCAAAATTTTTCTTTGTGTTGGGAGAGTTTTTTTTTTTAAAAGAAAAATAGTTCTGATTTTTATTATTAAATTTAGTTATAAAATTAACTACTTTTTTCGGTTGTAAAATTCGTAGAATAAAATAGTTCGATGATAAAGATAACATTTTAGATAATTTGTAGATCGATTGCATACTATTAAACTTTTTTGAATCTAAATTTTGAAAATAACTTTACGTATGAAAGTAGTAATTCTGAAAATTAAATATGTATAATTGCTTCTTATTAAATATAAAACTTATTTTCATAAATTTAATTCAAATTTACTTGAAAAATGTGTTTTTATAAGTTACGTAAACGCCACTGCCAGTGCACTTGGCCACTGGGAGATACTAAATAATTTGCGAGGACATTTCTATTATTTATAGCATTTTCTAAATTAGGATTGCCAATCTCTTCTTCATTCTCATCAATCAATTCTTCATCATCATTTTCTCTTTCTTCATAATCTCTAACATCGTCAAAATTTGGATCATCGCGAGGTAAATAACGGTTTGGATCTTCGGTAATAAGGAAGTTATGCATAGCCAATAGTGCCAGAACAACTGTTTCAGTATTTTTTAAATCAAAACTCATTCTTGTTTCAAAAATTTTCCATTTCTTCTGGAGAGTTCCGAAAGCACATTCTATGATTCTTCTAGCCCTAGAGAGTCTATAATTAAAAATTTTTTCTCTTTGTCCATTATTTTGGCTTCTAGCAAATGGCCTCATTAAATAAGTTTTGATTGGGAACCCGCCATCGCCAACTATAAAGTATGGTAGCCGAACATCTGAACCTGGAAGAACTTTTCCAGGAGGCCAATCTATACCGCCTTCTTCTAAATATTGCCCGAATTCTGAGTCACTAAAAATACCTGCATCATTTAAGCTACCTAAAAAGTAAAAATAATTCATATTTTATACAATCTAAAAAATATGACTTTGCATTGATAATTTAGGCAGTTTAAACACATTATAATTGGCATATCTCCTTATCAAACAAATAAATAAAATCGAATTTTTCACAAATTATAAAAGAGATGAGCTACACTTTTACATTTACATATTTACCGTAACTCCCAACTGAAGCCCAAATAAATCTTTGATGCGCATCACATACTGCTAAAAGAACAATGCTGTAAAATTTTTTATAATTAAAAAAAAGCGAGCCAGAATTTTTAGGTTTTTTAATTCTGATATGCATCCCGTCAATGGCGCCAACGCAATTGGGAAAATTCCATATAATTCTGAAATTTTATTCTATCGAATTCCAATCATCACCGCTCGGGAATTGCAAGTATTTATCTTTTAGAACCACGTAAATAGCTGCACAAACTTCAGGGATTATTCTTGTCATAGTTGACTTTCCAATTCTAAAGTGCGTGGCAACAGTTTTTGGTACGTTCGCATGAACTAAGTAACTAAAAAGAAACTTATTTTTTAATTGCTGCTAATTTTTGTAGACAATTTGAGAATTTTCAACATAATTCATTAACTACTTAAAATTTAAAACATATAGTCTTTGAAAATATATAATGAAAAATAAGATTCAAAAGTCTATAGAGCAGCTAATGTGTCACCCGTTAAATTTAAAACTTACTGAATAACTGCAGCTAAACGTAGTTCAGGTGGTAGTGGTGTTCTTTTACTTCTCTTCGTTAGCAATGGCCGAGTTAATCTGTACAATTCTTCAAAGTTATCAACATTCATTCCCATGAATGAATAAAACTCTTCGTGATCATTAAGTTTAAAATATAAAAAGATGTTATTATATGCACCGCGTATCTCTCTGATTTGTGGCATCAAATGGGGTTTAGTCCACCACCTTCTTATTCTTGGTAAATTCTGAACATCACCAATAGCCAAAGATATAAGAGCCAAAATATGTAAGGATGCTTGTATATGCTGTCTTGCAATCAGGTTCATTTTTGATTATTAATAACTTTTTTTCAATTCCAAAAAATTTTTCAGCAAAGACTAAAAATTTTCACAGTTTGATTTAAGTTAAAACGAATTTGATAATATTCCTAAAAATTTTAAATAGACTACCAGACTATATCTATAAATTTAATGTATTTATTCTTATTGAATTGATTTTCTTATTAATTTATTTTTGAATACTTACGCTAAACAAAGCTCTTCATAACACATTAAAGAATCAATCAAAAAACTACTATCACTGCATCTTTAAAAAGGTTTTTTTTTTCGCGCGTTTATTACTTTGCAAGCTCTTCGCTCCGATTTTTAAACTATTTAATATAATATTTTCGTTTGGACAAGTTTTTTTTCAGATGGAAAAATTGGTTCAGTAATTATAACCTCTTTACATTCGAATTATTTAAAAAAATTGAAATTCGCAAATTTTGCAGAATTCGGAATTTCTGTAACGTCTGTAAGATCTATTGTAGTTGCACCCTAACCGCTAACGGCGTTATTCGAGCTGCTAAAAATAAAGAAATAACGAATTCAGTGGAATTGTATATATAGCTAGAGTACCGTGTATAACCTTTTTACGAGCTCCTTTTTCTTAATTTTAACCCTTTGTAAATACAAAGGGGTGGTTTTCACATTATTTTTCATCAATTTTTAACACTAGGTTTTTATAGACATGTATAAGATAACTTTTTTTTAGCATTTTCGTTAATGAAGAAAAACAACTTCGATCTAATATATGGTGTGTCCAAAAAGAAGTTTTTAATTAATATAAATGATTTTTAAATGATAATAGTGCTTGTAAACTCGACAAAGAAGGAGCTTTCAAGAGTTTTCCTATAAATTCAACTTTCAACTTACATTGTGTTAACAGAAACAGCCAACATACTGTACAACTTTCAAAAAAGCTAATATTCAGTTCAGAACTCATGGAGCCTATGATGGATAGTCGTGGAGATCAACAAAAGAATCTTGGATTTAAATTGCTTCAAAAATGGGGGTATGAACCTGGGAAAGGTCTAGGTAAAGAATTACAAGGTATAAATAAACCTGTTCAAGCTAATTTAAGAAAAGGAAGATGTGGTTTTGGTTTTGACAGCTCCAAAAAAGCAGAAGCACCATCTAGTTCTGTAAAAAATATTAAATTAAATGAATCAAAACCTTGTAAAAATGAGAGTTTTGTACTTGGAAAAGTTGAAAGAAATAAAGGAAAAAAAACAAGTTTTTGCAGAGAAAAAAATACAGAAGATTCAAAGTTCAAGCATAAACAAAATAAACCACGCATAAATACACATATTCTTAAATGTAAAGTCATAGATATGACAAAACCAGAGCCCTTGGTGTTCAACAACTATCATGGAATAAGTAAGTGTCAGTCTGCACCAGGAAATAATTTGAATTTTGATAATGATTTCTTATCTTTACAGGACTTACATGATAATTTAAACTTGCACACCAAAAAGTTTGATGAAACTACAGTGCAGAATACTCTGACAGCAAATGTTCGAAATAAAAAATTTGTTCCTCTTGAAACAGGTAACGAATCTACAGGTAAAACTGAAACTGATTGTATTATCTTTTCAAATGATGATTTGATAAAAAAGTTGAATGATTTGTTTGATAATACTTATAGTATAACCTCAATGGAAGTGTTGAAAGTATTTGAAATCCTGCAGCATCAAAAATACCAAGAATATGATAAAATTATTTGGAATAAATGGTGGCCAGAAATTCAGAATGTTGTACAAACTTGGAATTGTAGAAAACCAGAAAACCTCATTAGCATTATTGAATTGTGGTTACCATTGGTACCATCTTGGATTTTGAATAATCTTTTGGATACAGTTATTCTTGCAAAATTGAGTGTCGAAGTAGAAAAATGGGATCCTTTGACAGATATCACACCAATCCATGAGTGGCTTCATCCTTGGTTACCTCTCATGAGTGATCAAATGAATACTTTTATATATCCTATAATCAGAAGAAAATTTAGAAATGCTCTTGATATGTGGCATCCATCAGATTACACAGCTAGATTAGTTTTAGAACCATGGTCACAAGTGTTTAAAAAACATGATATGGATACACTTCTTATTCAAAGTATTTTACCAAAATTAAAAATCGCTCTTATGCACTTGACTGTAAATCCATGTAAACAAAATTTAGAAGAATGGTATTGGATCTGTGATTGGAATGATTTAATCCCAGCTGCTATCATGGCTAGACTATTTAATGAAATTTTCTTTCCAAAATGGTTCCAGATTTTAAGTTTTTGGTTGAATCATTTACTTAATTTGACGTCAAAATTTGAAGAAGTAGAAAACTGGTGTAAACAGTGGAGAAGTATTTTTGATAAAAAACTTCTTGCGGAACCCGCCATTAAAAATCAGTTTAAAGAAGCATTTAAAATTATTAATAATTCCATTTTGATTTCACAAGGATTTTCACCAAATACAAAAAAGTCAAAATCATCAAAAGTTTCTCTTACTTCTGAAGCAAGACTAGAAAATTTAGCCATGGAAACTTCAAAGGGACTATCCGAAAATTTCAAAGATATTGTTCAAAAAAAGTGTGGAAATAGAAGTATATTATTCATGCCTATACCCAATAGGTATTATAACAGTAAACAAATTTTTAAAGTGGGTAATGAAAAAATTTATATTGATTGTGGTATACTCTTTATTCATTGTAATGATACAAATTGGTTACCAATAGAACTTCATTCTCTTTTGAAAAAAGCTAAAACTTGTTGAGTTTTTTAAACATTAGATTTTTGAGTAAATTTTTTTTATCAAGTGAAAATATTGTACTCTAAAACATAGTTAAAAGATGTAATAATTTATTTATATAATTTAGTCTTTAAAAAGTATGGTATGTACATACATAGTTAAAAACTTAAAATTTTAAATTTATGTTTCTATAAATATAAGTCTGAATTAATTTACTAAATATCATTTTTATAAGTATACTAATCTAATTTTTTTCAAATTCCCAAGTCCAACAGCTACTAAAAAAAAAAATTTAAGTAATTCTTAAAAATTATTAAATTACCGTCTCTACTCTCTGTCGGTAACTACAAAATACGCACGCGCATTAGATCACTTGTGACTTGCAGCCGAGCGCTTTTTTTTTAAACTGCATTAAAGCAGATCAAACTGCTTGAAATTTAATTTAAATATAAAATTAAAATATGAAACACGAACTTTATTTTGAACTTATTTTTACCTTTTTATTGCTAGTAAGTTAAAAAAATGGTTCGTAAATTAAAAGAAAATAAAACAACAAACATATTAACAAACTGCAATCAATTGATTTTTTTTTTTTTTTTTTTTTTTTTATTAAAAAATACATAATTATTGTACAAATAATTCTAAATTATGAACAAAATTTAAAATCTACCTTACGACTGTAAAAATATGGCTGGGAATCCTTACTCACACTTGCATTGACTCTTTCACAAGACTTAGCCTAAGTTATTTTTATACAAAGCCTAGTCTACCTTAATAAAAATCATTTACAACGAAGTCTTAAATATTAAATACACACAGTCATAAATTTATACACAAACACAAATAAATCAGTTTTAGGCACGCACACACGCACGTTAACTAGTGACATCCGCAGCTCTTGACAACCATGTTTTTGTATTTCTTGAGTATGACGTTGGTCTCGTCGTAGAAGTAAAGCACGGAGATCGGGGTGAGCTTGGTGGGTGCGCAGCAGGGCTTGGGCACCTTACCCGGATTCACCAGGTGCACGAGGGTCTGTACGATGGCGTGGTTCGTGGCGTTCATGTGGGCGTTCAGAGGAAAGTTGCACTCACCGCTGCAGTAGTAGGCGTCGAAGCCCTCGGGCGCTATGATCCAGTCCTGCCACGAGAGGTCCTTGAAACTCACGTAGAGGGTCTGTATCCTGCAGGTCTTGGCGTTGTGCTGGACCTGGGGATCGACGTAGGGATTGTTGTACCGCCACTCGATGGGAAAGTCGGAGGTCTTCTTGCGCTTGGAGCTCTTGGCCTCGCGCTTGCTTCTGGTAGAGGCCGGCAGGGCCACCTGGGGCCTTCTCTTGGCCCCCGAGCTCTTGAAGAAGCCCACCATAAAGGGCTGCTTGTCGGAGTGGCCTTTGAAGCCGACGATGCCAATATCCTCGGGCTTCATCTCGTGGACGTGCCGGTCGGCAGGGTGGACCGAGAGGTAGATGCCTCGGTTGTCCCTGGGGTGCTCAATCCAGTGCCTCAGGGCCTCGGTCACGTTGAGCATGAGCCAGCCGTCTCCGGTGGCGTTGACCGCGTCCACGTACTGCAGCTCCCGCTCGCCGTCCTCGAGCCGCAGAACCCGGTAGGCGGTCAGGGTGAAGGATCCCTGGCCGAGCTTCCTATTCTTGGCAGCATCGGTGTTACGGAAGAGCCGGAGCTCGCCGTTGAGGACGCGCTCGTTGGCAGGAGCCTCAGAAACGTCGAACCAGAGCCTTTTACCCCGCTCGTGCCTTACCCCGGGCACGTGGTGGTTGCGGGCCGCGAAGGTCATTATGACGTCGCTCTGATCTATGGCCTTGGACTCCTGACCGCTGAGGCCGTCCAGGGCGTTTTTGTATATGTCCAGGAGAAACTTGGGCGCCGATCGCTTCACCTGGGGACTGAGACCGCCGTGCTTCGGGGGCCGTTCTGGCAACCCCAGGAGGTTCAGGATCTCGTGCTCGACCTGGCGCTTCTCGCGATCCGTCACGACCCGGTGCACCACAGTCTGGTCGAAGCCATTGTCCACGTACAGGCCGCTCATGCGCTCCGGTCTCGCCTCCTGGACGAGGAGAACCGCGAGGAGCAGGAGCAGCTTCGTCTGCGACATGCTTGTTTTTCTCGGATGCAAATGCGAGCTAGCAGCACCGAGGCGCAGTTTTAACCGCGAGCATACGATTACCTTTTTACTTTTTTTTTCTCTCTACTCTCGAGTTGGGTGGAGAATTGCTACACCTGGACCGAGCCGTGGAGGCTGCGCGAGGTAGACTGGCGAGTTTGCTGCTGCATGGGCTGACGGCGGACAGCAGGCATTCCTCGCGTTCGGTTCTCCCACTTTTCGGACTTTACTCTCGCTCTCCGGCTGTCGTGGCGTCGTTAAGGACGGTGAACGGCGGAGATTAAGACTCTTTCTTTGTCTCTCTGCGCGAGTTTATCCTGTAATCAAAGATCCGATCCGTTGGTCCATCTCTGCTGGTTGCGCCTCGGTAATCTCGTTACTGATGAACCCAAAACTGATTCCCTCTAAATAATTTTTTCTCAAGACTCGTTGGATCAATGAAGAAATGATTCGATTTTGCAATTACGTAAAATGGTTCTGTGATTATTGCAATTTATACCTGATTGATACGTTTATGTTCTTTTTTCTCGCGTTTAGTCATCAAAAGTTTACCTGGACGCAGAAAAACTTAAAATTCATCAGAGTGTAAAAATAAAATTTTTGCAAAACTACTTTTTACTGCAAGCTGAAATTTATTGGACCATTAAAACATTGATTAAAATTAAATAATATAAGTAAATAAATAAAGTGAACTGAACCAAGTGCAAAAAATCAGTCATGAAATTTAAGTTTTTGCAAAATGACTTTTCGTTGCGCTAAACTGTATTACCAAATAATATAAACATCTAAAAACCCCAATTAGTAAAAATTTGGTTAGTTCAATAGCACTAATCGACAAACGAAAAATAGGTAGATCAATACGATTCCACAAAGAAAATATATTTTTGTTTGAAGAGTAAAGAAAGAAATATATACAAAAGAAAGAAAGAGGCGCGCGCGCGGGCTCAGGTTAGCGATGAGTCAAATGGTAGCGGGCGGGCGGCGCCCAAAGAATGCGATGCGGCGCTTCGCGGAACGGAAGGAGGTCCTTAACGAACAGGTCAATTTTAGATGTTTATCTCTCCCTGGCTGCACTGCGTCGCTCTCTTCCCTTTATTATTCTCTCCCTCTCTCCCTTGAAAAGGGCCGCCCAGGTAGTCCGTACGATATTACAACTTGCATTTTTTTTTTTTTTTTTTTTTTTTTTTGGACGGTGGTGAAAGTTGTTTGATGGGCTTATTGGATTTCGTTGGGAATGAGTCTCACGATTAACGAACCAAATTTTTATCTCTCACTAATCACTTTAATGAATTTATTTTTCATTTGATTTTAAAGTTTTTTTATTTTCTCGTGTTTTTGGGAGCAGAATTTGAACCTACGTTATTACCTTCTTTAAAGTTTATATTGTATCCACAAATCCCAAGATTTTTTTAAAACAGATATCACTATTTTTTCTCTTTTATTTAGCATTGATTTTACTGCTTTTTGTTAAATTAATACGAATTGAATCATTGTTGAAAGCCAACAAGCCGAAATAGATAAGACATAAGAATTTTGGTTGCTACGGATTTTAAGTTCGAGTTTTGAAAAATTATTTTGTGACTATTCATACGTTTATTTAAAAAAAAATAAATAAATAAATAAAAGAGAAGTAATAAAATAAATGAAACAAGAATATGACGGTACTGTTAATACCACAACAAAATCTTATTAAATAAAACTCATGATTGAATGTACCATTTTTATTCTTAAAATCTTATTTTTTACTTATGGTTTTAGATCTAGACAACTAAAATATTTAATTATTTGATTTTAACAATCCTAAATTTCAAATCTTAATTATCTCAATAGGTACGATTGGAACTAAACATACAGTATTTTAACGAATATTTCAAATGTACGAGGTAAATTTAGCAGCGCAAAAATTCGCAGAATAGTACAATTTGCGAACTCTACCGCGAATTGTTGGATGTGTGATATTTACCACTTAAAACGCCTCGCACAAACACTCTTTATGTACTATTTTTGAATTATAATCATTTAAATTCTCAATGTTGCCCTCTAATTTTCAACAAAAATTTTTTTGATACTAAAAAATATATCGTAAATTTTAGTGATTGGAATGTTTTTTTTTTTAACTAGTCAAGAAACATCGATTAACGGGATATCAAAGATATCGGTTTTCTTTTAAATTTTAATATTTTTTACTTATTTTAAACGATAACACTTAAATGGTCCATTATCATTTTCATTACGATTTTTTAATTTAAATTAATTCTGAATTTAATTTATTTTCACAAAATCGGTTCAATAATAGCTGCTAAAAATTAATTAATAATTTTTTTGTTCACCACCGTTTTTCAAGAAACTGTTACCGTATAAATTATTTCATCGACTACTTCCGTTTTGTCTAATTTTAGAAAGTTACAAGTGCGCGCAATAGTTTGCCATAGCAAGCAAAAGTTTACATAAACTAAAAAATCTTACTCACGGGCGGCATGGTAATGAAATGAGCTAGAATCAAAACTTGAATCTTAATTCTTCAAAATATAACATAGATTTTTAATTTTTGATATTATAAGAAAACATTTCTGTTTTCTGATTTATTTCATTTTTTCTAAATGACTTTCGGGTGTCGAGCCTCTTTTTATGTCTAAAAAAACTTTTAAGAGATTAATTTTGTTCAATAAAAAATACTTATTTTATATAATTTTTAATTTATTATTTTCAAAATTTATAAAATGTACAAAAGCACGTGTAAGTGAAAAATTAACACCGCAGATTTTAATTACTATACTTTATTTATTTATTATCATAGTTTTTTTTTCTTATTTTTTATAAACTATTCTTTTTTGTATAAGCTCTTCAAGTTGATAGACCTGCGAGTAACTTACATTTTATGCACGTGTTAAAGTACATAGTCTCAAAATATACAAGCGTATTAAATTTTTCCTACTTATTAAGTTCTAATTACAGATTATGATATAATACAAATTATATTTCTATTTTAACAATCAATTCATAAATAAAATCAATCACGTTTTACGTTAATGGTTATAAATATATTGTAAATAATCAATAATAAGAACATTATTTTGTTTACGCTTTTTTCTTACTTATGCTAAATACTTAAAGCATGTCTATAAATATTTCTTTACCGCTGTTTCAATAATTAGATCAGCTATGCGGATCTTGATCATTAAATTTATATCTTTATCGTTTGTGCGTGCATATCAAAATACAAACGTAACTCAGACTCGAATTTTTTTCGTTATATACGAACATGTCATGAAATATCATGCAATATCATATAAATTTAAGTCTTGTAATAGGTCGCTTGAACTTTGTGCTTGGACCGTATAAAATATGTCGTTTTAAGATTATTTTTAGTTATAATCTATAAATATCAACAAGTGCAATCTGATAAATCACAAAATTCGGTGAATTCGATATACTAAGTAACTGGTAATTTTTTCTTTATAAACTCGTGACAAAATATTTATAAACATATACACTTTTGGAAATTTGAAAATACCTTACAAATTTTATATATAATAAAAAATCTCTTTCGTGACTTAAATTATTTTAAATTATTATGCTTTTATACATTACTCGCGTATTTCTTTTCAAAGAATCGAAATATTTTTATATATACTTATCAGTGTAATCTTTTTAATTTATTTATAATACAATTTGCTTACAAAATTCTAAATATATGCGAGAAATTTTTCTTCCTAATGTTTACAGTATACGAAATATATTATTTTTTTAAGGCACATTTAATTATAACTAAAATAAAAATTATTCATGAAAAGTTCTCAATTCAATAATGTAATTTTTTTGAACTGAATTTTACGAGTAAAGTTCAATTACAAAGAAAATTTATTTTGAATCGAAAGAAATTTCTCAATTTTTTTTATAGTAGTTATTAATATATATTAATAAAGCAATGAAAATTGAACGAAATTTTTACAATACAATTAGATAATTATAAATCTAAGAAAAGCTTAATTGGTATTTAAAGATATGATATTTTTGTAACTTGTATACATAAAAAATTATGAAGAAAAATTTCGCCTTAACACGCCAATAAAAAACGTGATCGCATCTACAAAAATTGGACGGACGTACCTGTGATTGGGGATTGAGGCTTAAAAAATATTTAGGAAGTCAATCGAGAAGAAAAAAGGAAGTTAGTACACAGAATAGAAAGTGTGATAAAGACTGCGAGTCTCCAAAAACTACGCAAACCACAAATTTTTTTATTAATTTCATTAATATAAGTGGTGTCGATTTCACAGTGCAAATTGTTAGTAGAAAAGCAACTCAGTGTTATAATACATCGCTCGTTTTTTTATCACATCGAGCGGTTTTTAAAAATTATTGAAAGTCCCGGCAGTGATCATTTGTGTGTATGTATTTATAAAAAAAAATTTTTTATAAATAACTCTTAGTATATCTTTTTTGTTAGAATAATCTTGTAAATTATACAACTAGTTATAGCAGAGTTTTGTCAATAAACACTCACTCCGTTGTCAATAAAAGGGCGAAAAGAACTAATTTCAAACTTTTTAAGGATAATTATAACGCATTGAATGATGATTGATATCGTTGGTGATAATAAATTCGCAACAACTGGTTGATAATTTTAACGCAAAAAACTTACTAAAAAATAAACTTAAACAACTAGCGCTAGAATATAAACTACGATAACTAGTTAAAAATATTTACAAACGGAAAAATTTTCACGTTTAGCAGTGTAAAAGTGTGTACTTCGAAGCGAGTAAAAAAGTACGTGAAAAATGTTTCCCTATCAATTATAAATTTCAACTATTCATATTTTTTTTTTTTTCTTTCTTTTTGTATCGAAGTTAATATAAAATATCTAAACTAGTGAAAAGCACGGTAAAAAATTTCTTCACAAAACTAATTATTCTGTACAACACAAACTACGACTCGCAGTTTGAAAAATGTGCGGGGGTATTTTCAAACCGCAAAGTTCGCGGCGCGTCAATAAACTATTCAACCGTAAACATAATTGAATTATTACAAAGTTCTAAGGAGATCAAACAATTGGAAGCCTGTGTTGGAAAATCCACTTCACCACCAGGCAGGTAGCAAAATGCACTAATCAGTTTTGATTTCAAATTAACACTCTCACCACTAGATCAGAGTCGTTGGAAGAAGAGGAAAAAATCACATAGCGGTTTCTAGAGGCTGACTTTTACTCCTGCCAGCGGTGGAGAGTTGCGTAAGTTCCGTGGGTTCGTTCGGTACGAACGAGTCGAAGTTCGTCTCGAGGATGGCCTCGCTCTTCGACCTAAGCGGCCGATCCTCGTCAAGATTGGTTTCCAGGAGAGCCTCGCTCCTGGGCCGATCTTCGTAATAGTAGTGTCCGTTGTGTCCGTTGTGTGCATTGTGTGCATTGTGTGCATTGTGGTGACCGTTGTGCTGTATTTGATGCGCAGAATGAGGCAAAGTTGCACTGTTGCTGTTGAAGTACTCGGGCACCGGAGTCACCGGACTCATGTCGTAGTGATTTCCGTTTACTGGCACCGAGTCGTAGTCCAGGGATGAATGCGTCGTACCTCGGAGGTCGCGTTTCAGCTCGCTTATGGAGTCGTTAGTTCCCAAGCTGGAGTTCAGCGGCAGTGTTGAGACGTGGTGTAAGTAGTTCGAAGACGAGTCTACTCCACTGCTTGGGGTCGCTACCTCCTGCGAACAAAATGTTCATTACATATAAGTAAACGAACTTTTACTTCTGATAATTTATTAAAGAATTCACTTCTATGTCTACGAAATTAGAGTTAGTTTGATAAATATTTAGTTTTTATGGTTTTAAAAATTTTTTAAAAATAAAAATGAGGTGCTTCGAAAAATATTAAAAATAGTAAAAATTTATAGAGATGTGTAAATTTGACATTGAGCAAGTAGAAAAATTTTATAGTAAATTTAGTAAATAAACCCGACAATTCATTGAAACTCACTCCGCAGACGACTTTCAATTTTACTCTCCCTCCCAAAGACTTGTCAGAATTTGGAACTCTATTCCCCCCAACATTAAATCCTTGCCCTTTGGTGAGTTCAAACTTTGCAATAAAGGGTAGATTGAGCTTGTTCTTATTACTTCTGAAGTATGATTCGTTTTTTGATTATTTTAGGGATGAAATTGTCTTCACACTATTATTAGTTTTATTATATTGCCAAACATTGTCATTTTTTAGTTAACTTAAGTGATATCTCTGTTATATATTTTTTAAGGCGCTATCTATTGTTGTTTATAATACCCATATTATTACTATTTATCTCTTGTAAGGACCTTTTGGCCCGTATATCTTATAAATAAATAAAAAAAATAAATAAAATAAGGATTAATTTTAAGTTTATAAGTTAAAAATTAAAAAAGTCATTGAATTTACTTGATAACACGCTGAAGTAATTTTCAATAAATGTTAGTAATAAATTTCACAACAACAATAAAATAATTTATGAAACTCTGTTAAAAAATGAAGTCTAGAGTTCTATATTATTTTTTTTTTTTGTAAAACAAAAGCTCCTAAATTAGATGAAAAAAAAAAAATACTTTTGTTAACTATTTTTATTATACTTCCTATACCTACTGAAATTACAATGAATATTACTGCTTAGTTGATTTTACATTGATTTCGTATTGAGCATTGTTTCCCGAGTCTTGCAAGTAAATGTAATATTCTATAATTTCTATTATTTTAATTTATTGCAAAACCGTAAAAATAATAGTAAAAACAATAATGTTCCTTCTTGATATTATCTACTTTTAGATCTCTTTTAGAAATATCTCAAAAATATACAAAATAATTTGAAATAAAAAATCTTTAAACAAAGTCCTCATAAATACAAAAAACAAAAAACTAAGAAAAGCAGTTAAAATATCAATACACAAACGGCAGAAAAAAAAGAGAGAAAACTTACGTCGGGCGCCACAATGCTGTTTGCCTCGGACTGCCAAGCGCTGTTGTTGCGTGAAGTGAAGGTCGAGTGATTGCGGAAGCCCTCGTTCCGGTAAGTGAGGTCGTAGGCCGGGTTGTCCCCGGCGAACTTGTGATGAGGAAGCCCGGTACTCGTACCCGGGGAGTATCGCGGGTTGTGAGCCTCGTAGACGTCGTAGCAGTGGTTGTCCTCGATCGACGAGTTCAGCTGGGACTTGTCCATCGAATCAAGACTGCCGTTCGTCATCTTCTTGTAGTCGAGGCTGCGCGAGTTCAAGGTGTCCGTTGACTGTTTTGTCTGAAAGATTATTTTTAAAGTTATTGATTTGGATTGAATCAAAGTACTGTGTGAAGCTTAAAAACTTTGAAAATTGAAAAACTTCATTGAGAATGGACTGAAATGAAATATTTTTTTATGGGTATGTATGCGTCGGGGTACATAACAAAAAGCTTGTATGAACAATTTACATCAAATGATTTGATGTAAAACACAGGAATTAATGTTTTTTCAGACTTTTTGGGAAACTTTTTTGAAAGAATTATTTTATACTCATCTTACCTATCATCATGGAAAAAACTTTAAGATAAAGCAATCAAATTCTGATTTTAAAAAATATTTCAAAGCTTTAAAGCAGTCATAAAGTTCAGAAAAAATAATCAAACTGGAAGCACACTAACAAAACAAAAACATAAAAAAGAAAAACGAAAACTTCAAAGAAAGCGCACAACAAATATAAAAAAAAATGATTTGACCATTTGTGCTCTGACCTGCATTGGTGGTACCAAAACCACCTTTTTTTCCCTCTTTGGCTGCTTTCGTGATTATTAGAAGTTGGTTAGTGACGGACAAAGAAAAAATATTTGTGAACAGTTGTTCATTTTTTATTCGAAGAAAATTTATTGATTTAACTTCTTGAGCGATTGTCTTTTGAGTATTCATTGCTCAAAAAATTAAAATTTAAAATTTTCTATTGGAATGCTGTTAAATAAAATTAAACTTGAAGTAAACAGTTGCTATTGTAAAACTTAGTGCACAGTAAGCTGTGAGAAAAATAATGACTAAAATTTTTAATAAACTCTGTGTAAGCCATCGCTGAACTATGAAAATTTATTGATAAAAGCCTTTGCAAAAAAGCAGTTTTTAAGCAATGAAAGAAATTTTATTCAACAGCATTCTTTAATGATAATTTAAATGAATTTAAAAAAATTCCTAAGACAATTAAGCTTTAAAAGTAAAGAAACTTACCGGAATCGGTTTTCTTCTTTGGTAAGCCAGCTCTGAAAAGCCAGACGTTGATCCAACCGAGCGCAGAGAATGCAGTGATTGCCTTATCGAGTTTCTTCTCTCGAGTCTTTCATTTTTACGCCGCTTTGATTTTTTAGCCATTAACAGGCAGACGACTGCCAAAAAGGTTAAAGCGACTACTATTGCACCCAAGACCCCGACCACGATTATGTCCTTTCTCCATGAGAGTGGGTCAATATAAATTCTAGGATCTGTAGTAAAAAATTCAGAAATTTGAAATTTATGAAATTCTATGTCTTATCATTGCCATCTTGCTTAAAATTTACATTATTTCTATTTTTGAAAAACTGTAGAGATTAATACATTTATGAAAACAATCTCTAGTTGATTTGTAGACCACCATAATTATTAAATCCAAAATAATAAAAACGGCTACATGATTTTGTAAATTTAGAACTAGGTCGAAAATTTTGATATTTGACAAATGATGTCTAAAAAAAATTACCAATCTCGCAAATGAATGGATTGAGCTCTCCGCAATAATCGATTTCAGTCCTATGCCAAGTGAACATGGTGCACTGGTCAACTTTGTCAATCTGTTGTATCCAGACCCTGTCAGAAATGTCAAATCGTTCTTGCTGCTTGCGCAAAAATTTATACAACTCGTCATCGTCGCCCATGACGAACGGCATGGATGCATTTGCAGACTGTGAATAAAAATAAAAAATTTATTAATATATATCACATTTTCTTTAAAAATGAAATCTTTTGAGTAATTAGATTTTCAAAAAATTAAAAATACCGAAAATAGTTGTAACTTAAAAAAAAAATTATTTTTATTAATTTTATTTTGCGTTTGAATGGGCAGTTTAAAATACCAAAGTATGTTCTAAAAATTACAATAAATTATTATTTTATATTCTTATGTACTTAAATCCATTGAGACGATGTAAAATGAATTTTTTTCTCCTTTAACTATTATTGTGAATACTCTTAAGACATTTTTATTAATAGATATGTATATATACTTTCATGAAACCAAAAAAGAGTGATCTGATATCTGTGATAAAATAAAATTTCCAAAGTTTTAAAACTCACTCTACAAAATTCTCGAGCTGAGAAAAAGTCCATCGGTGCACCGATCAGGATGTAACAGGTATCACCAATCAGGTCCCAGGCCGGAGGACACTTGCCGTTAAGCAAGGACTGGTTGTTCATGTAATAATCCCTGTAGTCGACCTTAAGCAGTTCGGGTGAATCCTCATAGTCGCGGATTCGCCCACCGACCGCCAGGGTCTGGTTGTAGCCCCAGTAGTTGTGTTTGGCGTCGATCTTTGAAGTACCGAACTCGAGTTGGCTAAAAATTGAACGTCAAGAATTAGTTTCGAGATTGGTGTTTGGACTGGATCTGAAATAAAAAGCTTGGGCCAAGCGAACGTAACACTTAAAGCTGAAAAGACACAAAGTGATTTGCGGCTGACGGTGGCGAACAAAACAGATGGATGATCTTATTTTTTAAATACTTGATTGATGGTTTTGAGAACTCTTTACGAGCTCTGGGATTAAAAAATGTTAATTTTTAAAGTGCAGCTTGAAGTGCTGTATATATATTAATGTTTTTTTGAAATTGTTGAATCATTTTTTTTCGGACATTTTAAATTAAAAATTTTTTCAAAAAGGTACTTTCATCATGACAGCTAAAAATCGTGTGCTTGAATAAATTTATGCCGGAAGCTATAAAAATAAACCAAACTCACTGCTGATTTTGCATTTTTCAGATGCAGATTGAAATAAAAGTAAATATTTTTCGAATAAAGTTCTTAAAAATGAGTCAGTTCCGATCAGCTTGAAGCAAAGTCAATAATTACTCCACTTATTTACTTTTAGAGTATTGGTAAAACTCATAATAACGTTATTCAAACTTGATTACTAAAATTAAATATTTAATTTCACACATTTTTTTTTTTCGATAGATTTTTGGTTAATAAAAGTGAATCTGGTATAGTTTTTGTTGACTTCAATAAAAAATAATAATGAAGTTAATTTTGGCTCTGATGGCCCTGCTTGCTCTACTTGATTTAGTCTTAGCTCTAAGTAATTTATAAAATTTAATATTTCAGTTCAATATTTTTTAATTTAAACAAGATTTTAATTTATGATATTTTCAATGTAAAATAGCTCATGGAAGAAAATGCTGGAGTCAGGAATTGAATAGAGAAATTACGGAATGTGAATGTAAACAGTATTGCCTAAGATATTTTAAACGTGGTTATTGTGGATCACGTTACTGCATATGCGATTCATCAGGGTCTGAACGGCATATTGGATCAACAGCTTTCTGAATATTTTTGATGTAATAAGTAAGCTGAACTTGATATTATTGATTTCGAAAAACTTTTAATAGAACATTTTATTCTTAAAATGATTTTCATTTGAAAGTTGTGACCGTATACGTTTTATCAGAAAAAATAATAGTAATAAAATAAATTTACGCAACGAAGTGTTTTATAATTTATGTGCACAAAATTTAGCAACGCTCACGTGATAAAATTTCAGTTGTTGTGCATTTGAAAAGTGAAAATTTTATTCGGTTATTCTTACGAAATTAGTAAAGCAGTTTCGTATTTTAATTTTAATTCATTAAAATTTTTTGAATACAAAATAATTATAGTTATAACAATAAAACTATTGTCGTTGAAAATTAATTCTAAAATGCGTGCTATTTATCTATTTCTAAAGATGTTTAAAAAGAGTTAACAGTTTATTTTTGGAATTCATATTATTTATTTTCATTGTTTATTTTTATATGATAAGAAGGTAAAAATAGTGAAATACACACATTGTGTGGCTGAATTTTTTTTTGCTGTGACTAAAGCGTCGCACATCTAACAAAAAAGCACGACAAAATTGTACTCATTTACTTACTTTGGAAACCATTGAGGATCGACGACGCTGATAATTTTTAAAATTGAACATGCAAATTTGAATATGAAAGGAAAAAATAATTGGTAAATTGTAGAAAAAAAAATATCTATTGGGGAATACTTAATTAATTCTAATATAAAAGGCTCTAATATCAAATAACTAACTTATTCTTCTAATAAACTATAACTAACAGTATGATCTAATCACATGCAGATTTGAACAAACAGTTAAACAAAAAATATCAACTATAATTTTAACACTTTTTTGTTTAAAAATTTGTCGTTTTATCTTGAGTCAAAATAAAAATATGCTTACAGAGTTTTATTGATGGTCAGCATCTCGTAATCATTGTCAGGATTGAAGAAAACATTATCCACGTACATCTGACCTGGTGTACCGGCAACGATCGTACTACGTCCATCACGATCAACCGCATAGTTTCTGAAAAATAATTAAAAAAATTTATTTGCATTATAATTTGAAAATCCAATTGATTTTTTAACAAAATTTTAAAATATGAATGGTAATTACTTGTAAAATCCATTATGGGATGTAGACTGATAGATCGGAAGTCGGACTTTTTCGAAACCCGAAATCTCCAGCAGATGTTTTCCCAAGTTACCTTGAAGGTAATTTAGGGTCATGTTGCTAATAACTTGCTTAAGCACAATGTTATTTTCATACTCTGCGAAATTTTTGGTGAAGTAATTTCTGAATATCGTAACTTCTTGGTACGGACTACTTTGACGTCCTTCAATGTACCTAAAAATTAATTTGCAATATTTATTTACATTCCACTCCTTGATATTTTAAAAAAAAAAGTAAAAAATATAAAAATTGTTACAGAGTAGGTTTTACGTAATTATCGGTGAAAAGATTGTTGTGAATCCATGCTTTCAACGACGTTGCTGAGCCGCGCGAATCTGCTCTGATGTTTAAGCCACCCACATTTTTCATTACTAAATTGTTCTACAAAAGAAAGATGAGTTTGAAAAAAATCTATTATTAAAAATCTAAACAGTGAGCGCAAAAGTAAAAATATGCGCTTACCCTAAAGTATATAGACTGAGTATTTTGAATGTCCAAAGAAAGAGCCGACTTGCAAGTACTGAAATTTCCGTAGAGCTTTTCGCAGTTGTCTACGAATTGGTTTCTTTCGAAAGTTATGACAGCGTTGACTTCGCCAGCGCTGGCATATTTCACGGCTCCCTCTTGACATTTCGAAATTATACTGTAGGAAATATTGTGCTGTACATCGCGGTCTGAAAAAAAATAAATTTTTTTATAATACTGTAAAGTAATATTTTAACTTTAAATAATTTTTTAACTCACTGAATCCAATAGCCGATATCGGTAGCGTGACAACTTCAGCAATGAAACCATGCACGTTGCTCGCACCGGTCGCGAATAATTTAACGCTTAAACTAGGCCCTGTTGACCGGAATAGTTTTTTCTCCAAGTGGCTGTTAACGTACAGCTCGTCGATTTTTGTAGCCGTCACATTGTAAATGTCGCCGTCGTAGAGCGCTATGCTGTCGGGCCTTCCTGGTTTACCCGTAGAATTGAAAAGATTAAACTGCAATAGCCTAAAACGAAAGATAAAAAAAGGATTAGACATATGAAAATTTAAAATTTAATTAATTAAGTTTACAAATAATTACCTAAAACCAAAAGGCTTCGCTCGGTGGCTGCTTCGGAAGATTTTGACGCAGTTCACCGGGTTGTTGTCGTATTTGTAGTAAATGAGCACTCGCTCTTCGATTGTAATTTCTTTGGTTGTATCACAAATGTCGACCATACTGAACAAGTGGTAGGGTATGTTTAAATCTTTCAAGGGGGTAAACGAGCTCTCTTCAGCCTCTCGACCTTCGCCGGTAAGCGACAAAAGATTGATCCCGTTTCCAAGCACGTTGTTAATCGAGTTAAACAGAAGCTCGACCTAAATAAAAAAAGACCGTAATTATTTTCAAGAGTTACTTACAATCAAAAATATTTGATTTATTTTTATCATATAACCTAATATTTTTTGAATCATCAGTTAAATCGTAATTTCACTATCAAAGTTTTAAATTTAATTTTTTATTGAAAAAAAAATTCAACTAAAATATTAAAACATTAAATAAGGTTTTAATTTTAACGAAATATTATTAGTAATGTAAAAATAAGAATAAAAATATAAAAATGATTATATCTTAATTTATAAGAAAACTTTTTTGCATTCATATACGTTATCATTAAAATTATTGATTTTAATAAAAAAAGATAATGATTATAACATTCTTACCGTATGCGTGGGTGAAATGATGTTGATACCATGATACGCGCTCTTGCGAATGTCGACGCGCTCGACGCTCGGCGACTTCATGATCGACTGCACCGCGGCCGATCTTTCGTTGTGCAGAATACCAGCGCCCGTAATGTTGACATACCGAAGCTTTGATTCGACTCTTCGTATTGTCTCGTGCGTAATCACGTCGTGAATACGATACTCGTAGAGATAATGCTCGAACTCGCTGTTGGCTATGCGAATCCCACCCCAGTAGTTCTCCGAACTGGCCAGGTTGCGCTGACCGCAGTGAAGGAATACAAATTCACCGTCCCATGGGCACTCGTATCTGTGACCGAACAGTTGACCGTTCAAGCGTATCTGACAGTCTTCTAGCCTCTCCTCTGTGCCGGTACACTAAAAGTAAATGATAAAGTTAAATTTATTTTTTAAGTTTAAGTTAAAAACTCTTTTCTAATAATCAACTATTTTTCGAGATATATACCTGTAGAGGTTCTGGCCAAGACCATATCCTGGACAATGAACCGGGATGCAGCTCGTAACGTCGATCCCTTGATACGTAAACGTTTAAAGGTTCGAAGCCTAGTTGTCTGCAGGCTACCTGGGCGTTGCGTTCGGTGAAGCGAGTATCACAGAGAGGAACCCATTGCAGAGTCGTCCGATTAAAGTACTCCACAAATCCTGCAATTAACAAACAAAACATTGAGTTATCATTAAGATAAAACATGCATATACTTTATTTTGTAAAAAGAAATTTTTTTCAAACATACCTTCGTTTGTTGAACTCGTACAGTTTTCTTCCTTGCAGAGTCGGATAGTTTCGGCGTAAACGCTCCTCTTCTTTTGAGGGATGTCATTCCGATCGCCACTGATTGGCCTCATAACGATCTCGTCTCCTGGTGCTCCGGTGGCGTTTAGAGTTCCCAAAACCAGAATCCCCACGTTTGGAGCGAACTCCATGACAACACCCGGGAAGATCCTTAGCGTGGCATCGGGCATGACGGTTATGTCGGACCGGATGACGTAGGGTTCCGAACGTCGGTAGAGGGACAAGTTGTCGACTATGCGACCACCGAGATTTTTTAAATCGACTTCGTTTATGGGCTCCCAGGAGGCTGAAATAGATGAATCGAGAGAGTCCGTGACCAGGTAAGGACGGAAGTCTGCTACGGCGTGATTGTTCCAGTCATCAAAGTCAAAAATACGTTTTCTAAAAAAGAAAAAAAAAAGATAAGACTCAGATTGATTTGTACTAAGTAGTCACAGTCGGGTAGTGTCAGACAGGATCGAATACTCACTGAATTAGATGATCCTCGGAGGTACCCCACCAGTTTTCGGAAACGTCAACCTTGTTGTTGATTTTCGCGGTTTTTATTCCGGCCAGGAGCTCGTAGTCCAAGGAATTCTCGCCAAATAAATTCCTATTGACGCGCACCTTTTGGATACCGTGAAAGCCAATAACATAGGTCGGGGTATCAAACATCTGATGGATCCCTCGGTTGCCGAGCAAGCCGCGGTTGTTCTGCTTGACTTCGTTGTACATAAACTTGGCCGCGATCTCTCCCATGATCTCAGACTGACTGTCGGCCTTAAACTCGACCATGAAGCTACCTGAATTGCGCTCGATCTTGTTGTTGACGATCTTCATCCGCTTCTCCATACCACGGACCGAGATGAGTCCAGTTTTGCATCGATTGCCGTCGAAACGATTACGAGACATATTAAAGCTCGCATAGTGGCCGTCAACTATGAAACTGAACTGCTCATTGTTTTGCCAGGTGCTGTTATCCATGTAGATCGAGTGGGTGAAATTCTCATTGTACTGCCATACATACGGTAGCGCAACTTCAAAACCACCGCCTTGGTTACGCTCGATCGTTGAATCTTTGATTATCCAGTGGAAGAGGTTGTTAGACTGGCGCATATCCCGACTGAACTGAATTATCCCGCGGCCGTTGTCGGTTATCAAACTGGAATTATTAATTACTTGTTAATTAAATTGTAAAAAAAAAAAAAATTCTGTACAAACGCACTCTGATAGTAACAAACCTGTTATTCAGATGGAAGGAAATCTCAGATATGTTGGAGTGGAATACATTCCAGTAAGGCGAGTGTACGTAAATGGCCTCCTCTTCGTTGTGCGATATTTCGCAGTTAACGAATTGAAGCGTTTCGTTGGCTTTTCGTAAAAAGTGATCGCCGAGTTCGTCAAGGTAGCGATTGTAGTAGGAGGCTAGGACTCCTATACGGTTGTTTCGTATTTTCGTGTTGGTAACTCTTAAAGTTGGTATTGGGCCACGAACAATACGATTTTTGATATCCTGAATTGGAGCAGGGAGTGCTGTAAGCACAATGACGGTACCACCCAGAGCATTTTCACCGCTGTGATACTCTAGAATGACAATGTACGAGCTCGAAGCAACCGGAAATACAGTTAGGTCTCTTTTGACGTGCCATATGTTTCCGGAATGTTTCATGTGTTGAGAGTCGTGCAGAATAATCTGCTCGGTGCTCCTGTTGAGTATGGGGTTTAAAAGTTGTATTCCAACCACGTATCCTGGGTTGCACTGCAATTGTTAAAAAAAAATTTTTATTTTAAAATAATTGAAAATTTATACTTAATTCAACATTAATAACAACAATAACTTACTTTAATGTGGTAGATTCTGTCGATGGCTTTTCCAGAGACCTTGGCGGTGACGAGGTATTTGGTTTCTCCCATGCTAAGTTCGATGTCATTACCGAACTCGGGTACGATTATGGGGTCGTATGTCGAATCGACGGACATGTCCGGCGAGCTGGTGAACCATCCTGCGAACTCTCTCTGCTGGAACGCGGAGAAAGCGGGATTGTGTCGTACACCAGCAAGCTTGTTGTTCTCCAGTCGCGAGCTCATTATGCGGAGTCCGAGTTGCTTGAAGCTTATTCCGCTGCCCTTGTTATTCATAAAGTCGCTGTTCCGTACCATGTTTATCGCGTCTGCCGAGTATATGTCGGAGTAGAGGATACCGAGACCGTCCTGAAGATTGTTTACCACCTTTATTCCCTCGAGGGAGTGTCGGGCGAAGTCAATTTGTAAGGCTAAAGAAAAAGTACAGTTTAAAAAATGCGTTTGAAATTAAATTGTAAATGAGAGTGTTATTTTTATAATTTAACTTTTGGAATCGGTAAACAAAATTTTCACCTACTAAATGATTTATTTACTATTGTTATTTTCAGTAACTGAGCTTGATTAATTTTAAATTGTTTCTTTTTTTAAATTGAGTATTGCGTTTGTACATATTACAAAACAAAAAAAATGTAAGACCATAAAATATCCAAGCAAAAGTGAATGAACAAATTATAATATAAAGGCAGTCAATTCTTGAGATGGATTCTGTTTGAAAATTTTTTATTTTTTACATTTAGGTGCTATTAACTCTTTTATGGGATACAAAAACTCAAAGTTTTTAAAAAGAATAAAATAAAAATAAAATTACTAGAAATACTATGAATTAATATCAACTCATTCATGATGATTTTTACTAGGACTCATTGTTAAAGTATCCCGTAAATGAATAAAAAATTTATTTATTCATCAAATGTTACCTGGTTTGAAAGAGCTGGTAATGTAATCTAGTAAGCCGGCTTTCTCGATGGTTATATACTGCAAATCGCTTCGCAGTGCGAGCGGACCCAATCTGAGACCAGCCCAACCGGCTTCGGCGCACTTGACCCCGACGTCGTGCTCGTGGGTGCACGAATTCTCGAACTCGTCTATGCTCTCGGCTTTGCACTTCGAGATGTCAAGGTCGTCGTCGGTGCACTGGACGTTTGCGAGTACGATCTCCTCGTTAGTTCCCGCGTTAGGCACCTGCGATCTTTCCATGAACCAGTTGTCAGAATCCAGCGTCAGACCGAGCTGGTGACAGACCAAGGCTGCGTCTCGCATGGTCCAACCGTAGTTGCAAACGGTGCCCCACTTGTCTTTTACTCTTACCTAAAAATGGTTAATGGAATATTATTGAAAATGACATTCTATTATTAAAAATCGCAGTAGTTTTACCAAGGCAAGTATCTGTTATGAAGAGTCAAAGTTTCGATTCATGGTGAAAGAATTAGATATGCACTATGTTTTAGTATTCAGATGGTACTATTTTTTTGAATAATATTTATGATTTTAAAAGTAAAAATATTTTTAACTTTTGAGTGATAAAAAATTTATTGAACCCACTTGAAGCCGGCCTTCGAACATGGTCTTGCCTCCCAGAAGTCTGACGGGTACCCTCGAGTCATCCCCGACTCCAACGACGCTCGGGACGCTCTCCTCTCCCGTGCCCTCGGCGTCCATCTCCATCAGCATGGTGTCGTTGTCGCTGGCCGTAACGACTATCTCCTCCTTTAGCGTCATAAGTATGTTGCTCGGACCCGTGCCGCGCGCATCGAGTTTACCCGCGACCATTATACCCACAGCGGGTGGAAAACGTAGCGTGACACCCGGCTGTAGAGTAAGCTTGCCGCCAGGCCGGACGTTTATGTCACGCTTGACAAAGTACTCGCCCGCCGGCAGGGTCTCCTGGCCATCGACCTCACCACCTACCACGTTCGTACCCGGTGCCAGGAAGCGCGGCACGAATGTCGGATTTGGGTTTATCGCGCTGGTCGCCGGATTGCTGCTGTGAAGCAGGTACGGCATGTATTCTATCTTGGCCAAGTTGTATCTGTCCTTTCTGAAATTGAAGAGAGAGGGCGATTAGTTAATCTAGGTCTATATGCAGTGACTTTTATTTTACCGTACCTGTGAAAGAGCCTCTCGAATATTTCCGGCTGCTCGCTCGAGCCCAGCCAATTGTACGTGCAGTTTATTATTTTGCTCTGGTCTTCCAAGTGCGACCCGATTTCGTACTTGGACTCGGGATTGTGAAGTATGTTGCGGAAAATATTGACGTTGCTCGACGATATTACGACAACCGCCGAAACTCGGGATCTTGGTATCAGCCTTGAACCTTGTACGTCGCCGTTATCAAAGGGCTCCTTAGCCCTGTTATCCTTCAGGAAGTTCCTCGTGAAGAGAAGGCTCTGAACGTCGCTGTAGGGGGACAAGCCCAGACTCGCAACGAAGAAGCCGCGATTTTCGTAAAACTCGTTGTGCTGAATCAGTAAATTCGTGGGGAGGATGTTGAACTCCTCGTAAAGGGGATTTCGTATCAGCATGCAGCCGTAGGTATGCTCGCGAAAGTGATTGTACTCTATGATACCGTCCATGTTGAGAGCAGGACTCAACTTTATTCCAAGCTTTGAATTTGACACAAAAATATTGTGACCGATTTGAAGCTTTAGTAAACCTTGATTGTCACGCCAACTCGATTCGATTTGCACGGTGGTCTCGGCACTGCTGTTGAAGTAATTACCCGTGACGTTGACGTACGAGTTACCAGTTGAATTACCAACCTGAAAAAAAATACAGATTAGTAAAAGAATGATAATTTTTAGGATTTTTTTTTCTCAAGACTGGCAATGAACATTAGTGTATTTTTACTTTTGTAAAATGATAAGTACTCACCAATAAACCAATATCACGATTACGAAAAATTTCTGAGTACTCGACAACGGTGGTCTGGTTGAAAGGTATGTACTCTGTGGCCGAGCTGTCGTTGAGCCAAACGGCGAATCCGTAACCCTGATTCGAGGAGATGCTCGACCTGGACACGTTTCTACTACCACCGGTGACGGTGATGTTGATGCCGTCGCCCTGGTTAAAAGCGATTCGGCTGCCCGTGACGTTAACGTCGGGGACGCCGCCCAGGACGTGGACACCCGCCACGTGGTGGTTGTTCGACACCGAGGTGTCGTCAACGTGCAGACTCGATCGGAGCTTCTCCGCCGCAATACCGCGACCGTTGTTGTCCGTGATCGTTGAGCTAGTTACGTTCAAGTCGTATTGTTTTTCTGAAAGTCATAAAACATTTAGTATTTGCGGTGGAGTTCATATTGTTGGGTTTTAGGGAGACTCACTGTAACCGGACGTAATCCGAAAGAAGGCAACCATTTGCGTGCGAGGTTCCGCGACGAATTTGACGAACAAATTTTGTCCCGAAGTGCTTATACTCTGTGGCAGTGTTTCGTTTCTGATGTTAACTTGGGCGAGTAATTTTTCTCCCGTGCTCAAGCCGTCGTAAACTTCGATTACGGCGCTGTCGTTGCGGTCAGTTTTCATTTGTAAGAAATGCACCGTTAATACGTGCCCTGGTGTTGTGAAAATATGCTGTAAAATAAAGAAAATATTCAATTAGTTATATTCAAGTAATTTTATTTATGCCTTTGTAAAAAATAAATTAATATAAATTAAAATCACGTGTAAAAAAATCCAGCAACCAATCGAACATAGTTTTTTAATTTATCACAGTTTTTTTAAAATCTAATAATTCAAATTTTTGAAGAACTTTGATCTATTTGCTCCAATTTTTTCTACAGATATAATTTTTTAAAGTAAAAAATAGTGCAACTTACTTGTGGGCATCGCTTCTGATTCGGAGCAAATTTGCTCTGTCCCACTGAAATGGTTATGGGAAAAGTTTGACTAGCAGTCCTGGGGAAGGTGCAGAGATCAAATACGTCCGCCCGGTCGGCCTTGTCGTCCGGGCGCTCGTCGTGGTGCACGTATTTGATCCCGTCAGCGTCGTTGTGCTCGATTAAGCAGTTGTGAATGTGGGCTAAACCAGTGGAACTGTTCATGTATATTCCGTAACCTGAAATTAAAAAAAAAAAAAATTGTTCATTTTTGGTAAAAGTTTTTATTGTCTTACAGTGAATAATATTTATATATAATAATAAAATGCCACTAGGGTACCAGAGGTGCTTGACCTTTAAGAGAAAACCTCTGAGCATACTTAAGCATAATTAAGCATACGTTTACAGTTTGTTCGGTTCAACTTAAGTGTTGATCGGATAAGCTCCGAAAATAAGAAAAATAATTAAAAAATTAAAAAATTTTTTTTTAATGAGTACCAAAGTAATTTTTGCTAATAATATTTCAATCAAGTAAAAGAATTATTAAAAATCTAAACAAAAAAATAAAAATATTTCAAGTTTGTTTGTTTCTAATTTTAAAAAAATCTCATCCATACATTACCTTCAAAGAAAAATATTATTTTCATCTACTGAATCCACTTGAGAATCTCAGATCAAAAGATTAGAAAAATAAATATGAAGTAAATAATCACCTTTATTATTTTGGATGGTGCAGTTTGAAATAACGATTGGGGCATCTGGTATGGTGACGTTTATACCAGTGTACGCTGAACCAATAATCGAGATCGATTCCATACGAGGTGGTACGCCTTCTACGTGCAATGCAGACGTGACGTTGAATTCACGCCCAGTTCCTGCGTGCCTGTGCAAAGAAGAAGAAAAAAAACCTCGGTTAATGCAAACAGTCTTGATAAAGTCGTTATTAAATTTTATATTATGGTAGCCTAGAATTTTTAAAAAATTTCTAAGTCCATACATGACAAGTCGAGCCAAATGAGATGCAAAACAGGTGAATTAGATTGAATTTTATATAATCATACGGATACAAAAAAGTAAACGATCAAAACTAAATTATTTATAACTTTTAAAAACTTACTAAAATCTATAATTGCATTTAATTTTTAGTTCTCGAATCTTTAGTTGATTTTTGGATATTTAATTTGATTTTTATCACACATGAGCAGTATAAATCAACATATATAATCATAATTAATACAGATTATACTTCACAACCAAACAATTGTATGAAATAAATTAACAAAACTAAATTACATACTCGCATACAAACTACAATTTTTTTTTCAATAATTAAAAATCAATCTTTTCTTGACTCTAAGGTCGAGGCCGAAATTG
This sequence comes from Encarsia formosa, assembly GCA_038277355.1. Taxonomy (NCBI): domain Eukaryota; kingdom Metazoa; phylum Arthropoda; class Insecta; order Hymenoptera; family Aphelinidae; genus Encarsia; species Encarsia formosa. Next base: position 21,557,778 of record CM076184.1, read on the forward strand.
AGTTTCATCAGTCCAAGGTAAAAAACTTCCTTAACATTTTAAGACTTCAAATTTTTTAACTAAACTCTTAAGTAGTTTTGTTATGAGAAAAAGCTTACCTGATCTCAACGTGCTTGAGAATAGATTTGGACCGTCTGACGTAAAGCGTGTTCTCCTGTATGAGAGGCCTGTCGTAAAGCGCGCCCTCGAAGCGCAAACCCCGCCAATGTTTGATCGCTCCGGTCGCGCCGTCGTGATACGGCGAACACGCTATACCCAAGTCCGGATGGTAATCTGTAAAATTAAAATCGGTAATTTTAAATTTCACACGCGCCGTGATGGACGTAGAACCTTCATTTAGATAACGGTACTGACTATCATTACTATGAAGTATTAGAAAATTCTGTATGCCTCCTCGGTAATGTGAACAATCACGATAATGGCTATGGAACTACTTTAGAATTACGCGATTGAAAATTTTGAACGTGGTTTATTTATAAAATGATACGTTGAAATTCTCAATTTCATTAGATAAAAATAGTAATAAACATGTGCAACTGTAAACGAAAATTAACTTTCTAGAGAATAAATAATCACATATAACATTGGAATATTTGCAGTATTTTCAAATTAGTATTTTTTTAAATCAAGTATTATAAGCATGGAAAACTGGATTTTTTTCTGAAAAATTTTCAACGTAAATTTTAACAAATTCGAATTTTTCTCAATTTTAGAAAAAAAAAAAATTATTCCCTAATGATCAATACTAAATCTCATGTTTATTATTTATTTATCGGTTAAAAATGAATGTAAAATTCGATTATCTCGGCCAAATTTGTATAAAAAAAATTAAAAATTGTCTAATTCTCAATTCAAAATTCAACATACTTTGTTTATTTACATACCAACAAGTTCTCGTACAAATAAAGCACGACTTAAACGCACACGTGTAAAATTGAAAATACACCGTTTCTTAGAACAACACCCGCGAGAAATAGCAGGTTATTTGTTTTGGTAGCGAAACGTCAACGATACTCATTACCCGCGCTCTAGTATTCAATTAGGGGGGTGGTAACAGCACACAAGCACTGATTCCAATAATTTTCTTATACACCCGGTATTGTAGAAAAAAAAAATAAAATAAGAGTAACTGACCGCAAACTCCGGCACCAAGCATCCTGTTGGGCCACCGGCCGCACTCCTTGAGCGTGGTCTCGGTGCCACGGCACCCTGGTTGTTCGTAAAGCAGTCTCGGCCTCGCGGGCCACTGGCGGTCCACCCAGCTCCACCAACTCCCGCCCTGGTAACCCAACTCCCTGCATGCCGTCTCCATGTCTGCCCTGGTCCAGCTGTAAATTTAAAATCGATCGTTAATTTTTTGTGCTTGTAATTGTCGATGAGTGTATTTCATTCACTTGGTTGCGGATACTGTAAAATTGATTTAGATCAGTTTAATTTAATTTTGAAAACTGTTCGAAAAGCGTTAAAACAGATTTATTGACAATGTTAAGTTCAAAAATCATTGATTTTTGAATATTCTAAAATTCTAACTAGTTAAATAACAGATTTATACTCAATGTAAACAAAGCTTGTACTGAATAATAAGTTGAAATAACTTTTGAAACAATTCTTCAGATTAAATTTACATAAATAAAATTTTATTCAGTATTAATTTATTAATTTAGTAATAAACAGAAAAATTACGAAAAGTGGTTGTTTTACTTTAGTTTGGGAAAATTATTAATTATATTTTTAATCGTATGATCATCAGCTTTAAAAATATATTGAATGAATTTTTCGTTAACAATAAAAATTTTTGAATCAACCAATATAATTCTATTAGATTTCACACCAAAAATAAAAATTTGAAAAAATTTCATTAGATTCATTACACAGAATACAAAAGAAAATGTTTCGAAATTCTTTTGATCTAAAAGACTGAAAATTTATCTTTTAAACTTGCTACTAAATTCTTGATTCTTCATTAACTAAGAATCGAAATTTTTTAAACAATATTTAATAAACGAAAAAACCTATAAATTTGAACAAAAATAAAACTAGAATAAAATGTAATTCAGATCTAAATGACACTTTCATTGCAATATTACTCGATAAATTTTATTTATTACACAAGTAAATTCCGCGAATTTATTATGAATTTTTACTCTAACAAATTCGATGCTAAATTTCAAAATTTTTCATTATTTAATCAACCATCAATTACAATAAATTTTAAATAGATTAAAAATCAAAAGAAAATTTCAGATCTTACTATATTTACCTATTTTAACTAAGAATTTAAATTTTGTAAAACTTGCGTTTTTAATTTACCAAATTTATCAGTAATCAAAATTCAAAAGAATCTCACTCGTCCTAAACTCAACTTCGAATTTACAAAAATAAATAAAATTTACTCACTTCCTCGAATTCGTACACACTGATCGCCACTCTCCCTTGTGTAAAATCTGTAGTCTACCCTGTAGAGGACTCGGTCCGTCGACGAGTCTGACAGCGCGGGGGTCCGACCTGCCCGCGCCTCCGGCCGGACCCTCCGCGCTGGTGAACACTATCGGCTGGCTCTCCTCCCCCTGAAAAAATAAAAAAAAAAAAAACAAAAATTAATTATCCCGTTCGATGAAAAATCCAGTCGCAGCGACCTACCCGCCTGCCAACCCGCAGCCGACTGAGCCGGGTCGCGTTCGCTCGACCGGCTTGTACACGTGCCAGGAGGGGGGATAACGAGAAGGGAATAAGTGAAGTTTTGTTTACGAGTCTTAGTCGTCGCGAAATTCAGCGGTCGTATTTACGAGAATTGAATTATTCGTCATACACGGGACATGACGATGATGATGTTTCCTACTTAAGCTTGGGGGAGACGAAATACTTGATTCATCAATTAAATGGCTGATTGGTCGGCGCTTAGAGTCCATAAATACAATGTGTGCGAGATACCGGGAATGATAGTTTACGTACTAGGTTTCATGCGCGATTCATATAGCGTTTATGGTAAAATTATTAACGGAAGTGGGTCATGGATTATGAAGATATAATTTTTTACGCTTTAGCGGGAAATAAGTTCTTAAATTCACCAAAGAGCTTTTTATAAGTTGTCTTTTTTCAGTAATGAAAAATTAAAAATTTAATATCACGAGATTATTACTTTCTCAAACCGTTTTTGAGTACTAAAGACTCGTATATTAATAAGATATTAAACATTTAGTTGAAAAATTAATTAAATAATATTTAATTTGTAAAATATTCTCTCGTTAATTGCAATAAATTTTTATCAATACTACAGTAATATACTTGATGCAGCCAAAGTTCTAGTACAGCTACACGTATATAAAATTTTATATTCGCAGATATTTAATAAAATGTCTAAATTAATGAATTTATTAAATAGTCTTCGATTCTACGATACTAAATTATTTTGTTACTATTTTAAAGAATCTTTTTTGAAATATTCACAGAATATTCACAAATTTCTTAAAATTAAATTTACAAAAATTTAATAAAGTGGTAAATAGAATAAAAAAGTAATATAAAATAAGTGAAATTAATTTTATATAAAAATTTATAAAAACACTGACAAATGTTTTTACTATAGAAAAAGTGCATTTTTATCATTGGTATAAAAAAAAAAAAATTCCTTAGAATTAATTTATCACACTACGAGTTAAAACTAATTAACTCCAAGAGAATGTAGTATCAAACTCTCTCCAACAAAACTTTAAAAAATTAAAAAGCGAACCATCTTTACCCATTGAAAAGCTCTCGCGTACCATAAACTTTCGTTTAAAAACCCATCATAAATATTCCTTTTCCTCCGCACCTCGTGCAATTAACCCTGGCGCAGGCCAAAAAAAAATCAGTAATTTTTCCTCATCTCAATACCCGCATCGCGCACCAGCTCGCGTGCCGGCCGCGATATATAAAACCGAGCGACCCCCTCGGGTTGAATCACCCATTCATCAGCGCCGCGGCAGCCACGCGCCTCAAACGTCTTTAGAGACTTCAATTTTACACTCTCTCTCGCCCGCTGATGCAGTATTACATGTCCCGCATAAATTGATTAATGCCGGCGCCTCCGCAGCGAGCGTCATATTCTTTTTTTTTCTGTTTTTCTGATCGGTTTGACAACCGGAAGCGACTTGTTAAATCTGCGGCGCAGAGGATTTTTGAAGGATGTAAATTTTTATTAGAGCGAGGGGGATGTTGAGGACTGGTCCTAATGAATTTTTATGTTTTTTTTATTTTATTTAATTATCAACGGACCTAAGTCCTTTTAATTTTACATAGGTATAAAACATAATAAATATTCTTAATATAATAATGGGTATTTAAAAAAAATACAAGTATTCAACAGTACCTTATAAAGTTTTTAAATGAATTGGTTTGAAACATTCTTTGATCAGTTGAATCAACAATTTCATCATTTAGTGAATTAAAATTTCTTCTTGGCCTATTTATTATGGAGTAAAAATCAAAATCATTCTTAGATTGTCTCTCAACTATAGTTTTCTAGCTTTCCTTATATCATAGTTTATTATTCTACTATTAATAGAGAAAAATTAAGGGTATTTTACTGTATGTCAAGTTTTTATTTATTTTTATTAAAAGTGTAAAATTGAGTGAATTGTAGAAAAATTAGTTTCCCTTTGAAGAATATAATTAAAATTATATTGTTCAAAAGTCACAATTTTAATTAAAATTAATAAAATGAAATTTTTAATTAATTTCGTAGCTTTTAAATATATAAAATTTTGATCAAGTAATTGAGATCTCGATTGAGATTATGTATCAAAAGGTTTTCACCAATTCAAGTTCAGAGGAAAGAAAAAAAAAAATTTCATATCATTTTAGAAGGGAAAAATAATATTAAGTGGAAATTTCTCCTGACACCTTTCTTAATAATTAACGTGATGCTCTGAAAAATTCTTGAACGTACACCAGAAAAATAAAAGTCACCATATAGATAAACGTGATTAAGGTTAATCAAACCCTGTCGGATGTTTACAAGCTGCAAGGCATGTAGAAAGAAGTAACAATTTTGTTTTTGAGAAAATTATTACGTTTTCTAATTAAACTTTTTCCAATTTATTTATGGATTTTAGGATCCATCTTTGATGTTACATAAAACATTTTTAGAAAAATTTTTAGTTTTGTTCAATTAAATTTTCTTCTCTCAATATTAATAAATACTGCCAGTAAATTTAGCTTAGTTTACATGAAAATTCCTGAAAATTCTTTTTTTGAAACTAATTTTTAAATCGATTTTTTAGCAGACGAGTTGAGAATTAGGGAAAGATAAAAAAAAAAGCTCCACCGAAAATAAAACGAATCACTTCATTTGACAAGTCGGAATCACGGCAAAAAAGTTGTAGCTTCACGCTTGCCCTTATCTCGGACATTAATTAGGCGTCTCCGAAATAACGAAGCAGCCTCGGTCTTTGTACTTCGTAGGAGGAAGCTGAAAAAAATCTCGCCAAGTAAGCTCGTCTCGGCCGACGCATGATCCGTCGTCGGGGAGGAGCACGCCTTGTTTACGATTAATTTTAATTGCCGAGAAGATAACGAGGTCGCCCACGTAAGCAACAGTAGCGTGTTTATAAAAGGGCCGACCCAAGCGAGTGTGTGTGTGTGTGTGTGTGTGTTTACCAGATAAGCACGGATGCCGAGCTAAAACGTCTACACGGTGTAGCTTGTTTGGGTTTATCGAGGAATATTGATGCATTGTGCGAATTCATACGTACTAAGGTGGGAATAATGTTTCCTGATGTGGCTAAATTTCTAAACATTTTAGATTTTTAGAATCAACTTTGCAGAACTTTGTTTGGTATATATTTTGACTCCACTAGTTTATAAAATTTTATGAAATACCTGCACATATTTTGAAAATTGTATGATTACCTGTTGAGCGTATCGAAAATTTAAACAAAAAAACTGTCAAAAAATAAAAGAAATTTTACGAATCTTCGAGATTTCCTTGCAAGTCAGATGCTGATATCGAGGCTGACATTAAATGTTAACAAAGTTTTTAAAGGTAAGAATATTTTTTACTGTACTGGGTGATACATTGATTAAACAATATGACATTATTGTTACGCAATGCCAGTATTAGACTTTGAAATCTATGCAGTGGCTTAGTTTACAATTATAACTGATTACTAATATTTACACTTTAATTTGCTAAAACAACGAAACACATTAGTGCTAAACTGGGTTGTTTATTATTTCAGTTTACATAAAAAATTTAGAGTATAGATCTAAAAATTTTTTATAAATTATGAAAATTTAGTCAAAATTTTATTGAGTCTCACCACCTTGAATAATCATACTTTGAATTTTGAGCCAAATTCATTAATAAATTAAAAAAAATTACGTCTACAATCTTATAAAAACAATAAATAAATAAATAAAATTAAAAAAAATAGATTAAATTTTTACAGAACTAAATATTATTAAATTAGTTTTATTCAATATTCAAAATTTGTCACGTCTTCTAAAAAAAAAAAAAAAAAAAAAAAAATAACAAGAGTTCAAAAAGCCGTGAAACTTGCATCGATCGAGGACGAGACAGGATACGCGCCAGGTGTTTAAGGCGGTGTCTAGTTTTGGTCGTCTCGCAAGGAACTGCAGGAAACTCGATATATATCTGATCGTCGAAAAGGCTTCTTCCCTCCTCGCTTCCTGGGCCCGCCCCACGAGGAAAAAGCACGGCTTATTAACGTCGGGCGTTTGATTATACATTTTCTGAGCAAGCACCTACGACTCTCCGTTTAAGAAAATTCGACGCTTTCTGTAGTGGTAACAGCAGTTCGAACTTTCTTTGTTTCGTTTTATCGTCGTAAAGTACAACTTGGAATCGTAAATTTTAACGACCAGTAAAAATCATTGCGATGCAGCTCTCTAAATTCAAGTTACCCCGAGGGGGCCTGCTCGAGAGGTTTTTCTTTTTCTGTTATTGTAAATTTTTGCGCTGCTCTTTCGTACCATTATTGTTTTAATAATCTTTTCCTTCTGATCAGTGAGCGCGTACCGTTGAATATTAAATGTTTGGGTTACGTAGTATGACTAATTGAACTTTTACGCTGTAGCTACTTACAAAACTTTTTTTTTTTAGTAAAAAAAATTAGTTTTGAACAAAAATTATTTTAAAAAGATAAACTTTATGAAATACATTAAAACAAGATTTTTTTTTGGTACTGGTATAAATGAAAGGTTATTTTTATTTTATTGCTGCAGCTATGAAATAAAAATAGAAAACTAATTTTTAATGTATAAAAACATTTTAAAGTATCTTTTTTAGTGTAAAACATTTTAGTGTCTAATAATAATTTTTAATAAATAATTTTCAAATATATTTATTGGATATAAAAAAAACTGACTTGTTTTATTGCTTAAATTATACATTTTTCAAAATAAAATTAACCTTAAATGTTGTATTATTTAAGGACAATGTGTAGCTATAAATAAAATGGTATCAACAGACCATTTTGTTTTTGTTAAACCATAATCATTTTTATTTCATGAAATGATAAATTTTGTTAAGAAATATTAACTGCCTGAATTGAGTAGAAAATGTATTAGTGACTAAGTAAATAAAAAAAATATAAGTGTTCCAATTTTTATAAACTAACTAAACTTTCGTTAGTATATAAACTGTGTTTTAATATAGACAAAGCAGACTCAAAAATCAAACTAATTCAATTTAAATTAAAGTAATGATTCAATTTGTTCTCGACGCGCCAGTGATCATTCCACTTGGCTGCTCAAAACTATCGATCTAGTTTAAAATCAGAAATCACCAGGTAAAAAAAATGTCATAAATTACTCGCCATTCCCAAAACAAAGTATTCCCGGTCATCAATCTCAAAAAAACCTCCCCCGAAATCCAAAGACAAATAACTCCAGCATTTTTCAAAAAAAAAAAAAAAAACTCATCATCCTCTAGAGAAAGGATCAAGGAGGCGGTAGAAGTAAGAAAAATGAGTTTTAAACGTCAGCGAGCCGAGTCGAAGAAGTCTAATCCTTACATCCCGGACGCTCCTTCTACTCATTTCCCGCTACCGAGACTACTCCGCTCGGGCGGCAGAGAGAGGATTCGGGCCGGTGATCCGTTCCGGTCAGGACCCCGGCGAACTGTATCGCCTCGGGTTTCCGACTTCCACCGCGGTGTAATCCTTCTGCAGCGGATGAAACTTTCTTCGCGGTTTTTTACTCTTCTAAGGTTTTTTACCGACCGAATGAAAGTTCGACGGGGTGATAAGGTTGACTACCGCACAATGCCGCGGCTACGGTAACAATGCTTCACGGACGATTTCGATTTTTGGTAGCTTTATCTTTTTACAAAAGTAATAGGGTTGGCAACCAGTACTTTAAAAAAATATTTTTTTAAAAGTACTTGATTTTTAATAAATTTTAACATTTTTTAAAGAATTTTTAAATCAAAATTGAGAAAGAAAAAAATTAAGAAAACTTTTCGAAACTACGGGGTGATGACGTCATTGGCCCGAAATCCCATTAGAAGTATATCTATAAAGTTTAAAAAAATTTAAACACTTGTAGTTCCTTTAATTAAAGTTTTTTTTTTTTAAATAAAAAATACGTGTCGATTTTTTTTTGATATTTTAACTAAATATGTAAAAAAAAATATTGTAAATTTCGAAAAGTTGCCAACCCTATTGAGTTTCGGCAAAGTTTCGGTTAAGACATTTCGAGTTGATTCTATAAATAATTGCAAAGACATGGTACTGTAACTACATTGATTTTGATACAGTTGGAATAATTGTTTTTAAAATGATTATAATAATCATAATTTAAAAAAAAGTACATTAATGGACACGCTTCAGCAAACCCTTACACGAGATAATATTTGAAGATTTTAAGACGATAAAGAAATGCTTTCAAGTCTTCATTCTGGAAGACAGCTGAGAATTCAACATTTTTGATTCAGTAAGAAAAAGCAGAATATTTTAAATATTTGATGTCAAAATAAGAAATTTTAAGTAAATTTTATTATTGATTCTTAGTTTAGAGATTAAAATTTCTTCTTTTGTCTAGCAGAGAGAATGAGAAAGTCTCGGGGGCCTCAAAACGTTAAACGAAACAAAATTTTCGATCACGATATCGTGCATGATTAACATCGAACAATTTAAATAAAATTACAGTCTTTCGTTCTGAGATCCGAGATCATCCCGAGAAGCATCAGTCAGAGCTCAAAAAAACTGACAGACGAAAAATTCCCCAACTTTTTATCGTTATTAGCATCGAAACCCATCGGCCTCTAATCAGATTAGCACTCGTTAGGATGATCGATCACTGAAGTGAAAGTAAGTGCCCGGGTGACGTAACCCTGCACAAATTCAATTATCCTCGGTACGTCCGTAATATTTTAAAACGCAACGAGTCGATCCGCGAAAAGGGCATGGTTTTTTATTCGTTTCCGGTGCGCTCCCTCACAACTTTTCCCTTCTTTTTTTGTGCCTGCCCTGCGAACAATAACCGCATGGGTGTGGTCTGTTCCGATGACTTACATTAGAGCGCATTGATGCCCGGAAATTCCGGAACTTACTGCCGCGGCGGTGTTTCTTTTTTCTTTTTTTTTCGTAGTGGGTGCGTGTTACTCGATGCAAGAATGTTTTTCAAATTTTTTAAATAATTTTTTTGTCACTGTTCAATTGACATTGAGTTAAAAGTCCGTACTCTGAATAATTTCTTAAATTAATTTTTAATTATGAAATTTTGATTTAAATTGTTAACAACCAAGTAATTAATAATTACATTTTCCCTTTTAACGAGCATATATTGATAGTGTCCGTATCTGATGCTACATTTGAAAAAGTAAAAATCTTTTTATAGTTTTTCATGTAAAATTTTTTTTAAACAATATTGGAGGCGTAAAACGGCATCAAAAATAATTGTTAACGTAACGTAAGACACTTTTAGGAAGCGATTATGACCGCTATGATGGGAAGTCCAAAATTGTGTACACAGAAGGCAGTAGTTTACACGACTGCTCCGGAGACAGAATTATTCCCACAGGTTAACGGTGTGTAGCGAAAAGACCTAAATGAAGAGTTTACAAAACGGGCCATTGTTCTCTCGCGCACGTAAATTAGGTGAAATATTGTGTTTTCGACAACAGGTGAATCAATAAAGGGATATCCCCCTGGGTAATTAAGACGATAGAAAAAGAAGAAAGTCGACGATTGGCTGGATATAATGCAGGAAAAATGTTAACGATCCGCCGACACGCTAGATGTAAATTTACGATTTGAATTTCAATCGAGCGATGCATAAAACAGTCTGAAAAATCTTTTTTTTGTTAAGATTCAGAGAAATTAGTATAAAAATAAATTTGGCGAAACTTCTTCGATTTTTATTAAATTTATGTTGAAAATCAATTTACAAACTCGTATACTGAGAATATTAAAACATTACATTTAATTATAAATCAATCAATCAATTGTAATTATAAGAATTCTTTTTTCAAACTCTTTCAAAATTAAAAAAAAATTTCCAAATGCCGAACTTAAAAAGCTTAGTAATAAATTTTTGAATGAAAAAGTTAAGATCTCATGCCCAATTTTAAATTTAATAATTTTATCTATTTTCACGCTTTTATACTCAAGAAAATATATTTAAAACTCTCTTAAAATACATATGCATATAAATTTGACCTTAATTCAAGCACTAAAAAATAAATAAATAAATAAATCACAATTTTATATATTTTAAAGAGTATAGCGACTTATTCAAACTTTTCAGAAAGCGTTTGTTTATAGTGAGACAGTTGTATTTTACGAACCCGCGCCAGAGGCATGATTCACATAAACAGGTGCGCAGGAGAGCGAGGGAACTCGATAAAAAATCGCATCCCTCGGAACTGTGGTGCACGCGAGGAGGCAGCCAGGATAGGCTGGAAGAAGCGAGTCGTGCCATGCCGGGTGCTTTGACCCCTGAAGCAGCACGTTTACCTCTTCCTGGACGTTTAGTCGATAGAGTGCGCGTCCACTGCACGAACAATAAATGATCTCGCGGACTGTATGAGTAGGTGCGATCGTACGTTTTAGTTTCCAGAAAATGGTGAAAGTGGCAAGGAAGAATCATAGTAAGATCAAGACATTTCGTCGCTAAGGATAATAATTGGTTGGATTAAATAAATAATAATAAATAATAATTATTTCAAAGTACTCTATTTTTTATTAAACAAAGTCAATTCGTTTTAAACGCATACACAATTTTCTAAGCTTGCATTCATATTAAAATTAGTAATTTCATTTGTTTTTAGAATATATTTTTTAACTATAAACATAGAAACCATAAGTACTAAAATAATGATAATTTGAAGCTTTTCTTTAGAAATTTAGTTACTTAATCAGTTAATCTTATACTTATCATATGTAATAACTGAACTGAAAGTAATTAACCAACCTGTTCCTTATAAACCTCTATCTTATCGTTATTTTTCAAATCAAGCTGAAAAAATAAACAAATGAAAGATTTTTATTCATTACGCTTTTTTAAAATAAGTTTTTATACGCACAAATCTTTAAAAAATTCAGTAAAATTTTATAATCTAAATTTTTTAATATTGATACATATTGATTCTCTAATATAAAAATAACCATTATCAGTGTAACAAAATTTTTATGATTCATCATATTAAAAAATAAAAAATAAATATTTGTAATTTATGTACCTGCTGTGGTGTATCTTGACAATTAATACGTGTACCCCTATCAATAAATCTCAGTTTATAAACTGGTATGCCCTAAAATAACAGAGAGTTGATAAAAAACAAATATGGTAGAATGCAAAAAATTTTGTAGTTAATTTTTTACTGCCGTATTTTCAAATATCAACGTTGTGTGGACACACTTAAAACAACTTTACAGTCGTAAATTGAAGTAAATTAATTTTTTTACATACAACAATCATTGCTATGAGGATATAGAATGGATTCAAAGCACATCTGATTGATCGTGTGAATACGGGAAGAAAAAAATCATTTCGACCAATTACAGTCCTGCAACTTACTATACTTTCACTATAAGAGTTCATCAGTTTTCCTAACTTTGTGTCCATTCTCACACGGTAGGTTAAGTTGGAAAATTCCTGCGAGGTATGAGAAAAAAATTTGCTTGAGTTACAAATAAACAAATCCTTTTTCGATAAAATATCTATAAACTGCACTCACTGTACTCCACGGTACTACTTTCAGCATAATCGTCTTTGATCTTTTGTCTTCAGAACCTCGTTCAGAACTGGACTCGGGTACTTGTCCCTGTGTGAACGAATGAAAACGAAAAATTTCAGAAAAACCAAAGTTTAAATTTACATGACCAAACACAAAAAAATTGTTTAAACTGACCTTAGATTTACTATAAGACGTCTCTAGCTTTCCAGACTTAGAGACTATTTTTATTTCAAAAGTTACTTCGTCACCCTTTTGACAAGTAGAAAAAAAATTTTTTATTTTAAATTTTAAATTACGATTATGTATAATTAATGGAATTTTTCACAACTCACGTTTTCATCCTCCGCTACGACCTTAAGCTCAATATTCTTTGAACTTGTATTCTTTGTCTTTACAAAAGAAATAATAATAATAATAATAAATAAAACAAAATAAGTAACAATCAAAATTGATAAAACCTCGCAATCAATCTTAAAACTTACCGCATTTTCGCAGTAAACTGACTCTAGTTTGTCTGATTTTGACGTTATTTTCATTTCGAAATTAACCTCTTTTTCACTCTTTGTAAATAAAAAAGAAAAAAAACAAATAATAATTATAAATAAAGGAAAAATCAAAAATAATTAGGCACAGTTTTTAACTGTACATATAAGATAATCAGAAACTAAGTACTTACGTATGCTTCTGCTACGACATTAAGTTTGATTTCTTTTGGATTTTCATTTACGTTCTGTTTCTGTACATACAATTGAAAGAATAATAGAGAATTAACAGAATTACATTAATTCAGCCTGTTGTAGTAATCGTATAGAAAGTAAACAATCTTACCTGATTATCACCCATTGTACCCAAACACAAGATACATCAGAAATTCACCACAAAATTAAAAAACCAAACAACTGATGACGTGATTATAGGAATAAAAGTGGACTGAGAATCACTATAAACTACGATTATCGTCAATGGTATTGTTAAAAAACATTACTGCACATATAAAGTATATTTAAAAAACATTTACTTAGTACAATGTGTTACAACACTGCTAAGTTTGCAAAGATCCGGACTTGAATGACATCGACATGACGCGTTTAGGTCAGCTGACTCCAAATGCGCGCGCATCAGCGGGTTAATTTGGCGCTAAGCTTAAATTTCAATTCTACCGACTGTTGATGGCCGTACAATTGAATTGGCCCAAATAATTTCAAAAAGAAAAAGAAGAATTTCAGTTCAATTCAAAATCTGAGTTGACGATTATTCGAGGTAGTTGTAAATAATATATTGTAAATAATATAAATTATACAGTTATTGTAAATAATATAAATTATTATTATTATTAATTTTTTTCTAATTATTGATCAGTAGTTACACGCAATTACCGACCGGATTTCCAATTACAAAGTGAAGTAGTTCTTAAGCTCGAGAAATTTAATTTTTCCGTTCGCAATCTTAATTAAAGGTTTTAATTAGCGAAAAATTTCTGTAAATACATAAATCCAATACCAATTAAATTGATAAGTAATTACAATACAAGCTGCCTTGTGAATATCATCGAGACCTTTGGTTATTACACAAAGAACATCATTTGTACGTGCAAAGCAAATAAGTAGCTAGTCCTCATAAAACTCCACCTCTGTATCTGGGTACAATCGTCAACTATGCTAATTCAAGATAGTTCGAGCATCACCATTGTCTCATAAAGTCTCCACAGCCCCATTTTCAATTAAAAAATACAGCAAACTCTTTTTTTTTCATTAAATTGAGGTAAAAAAAAAGAGAGAGAAAGAAAAGCAATCAAGGTTGTGAGAAAGAGATGTCACAGGTGAGATAAGTCGGTGAGAAAGGAAGATAAGAAGAAAAGAAAACCATCACAATTGTATCGCTCGGGAGGAAAGCGTAAAGTGTACGCAACTGGTACTGATGCACTTTTTTTCGTTTTTTTGGGTCAAGAGGACGCATGCATGAAAGACAAGTAGCTCGCTTTACCGGCGCGCGGGTGGCTTTTTCACTTTTACGGGCGACACGTGCTCCGCATTTACCCCGATCGGATTATGCTCGAGATTATGCATACCCCGAGGAGACTGAGTGCTGGAAGTTGATGATTTATCTTTATCAATGAGTTTGGTTTGTACGGCACAAAAGTTGATTCCAATGTAAGCGTTTATATATAGTTACTTTTATATTTTTTCATAAGTTCAAAGGTTAATAATATTTTATCATACACATCACATCGATTTTCTACTTTACAAATATCAATGGTATCCAGTGAATACTCATTGGTCTAAAAATTTTTTATCTACAGTGTATTTAATTGATTCCTGTAGCTATGTATAAGAATCATAAACATCTAAGTTAAATTACTTCTATATAAATTAATATTAAAGTCATATGTAGAGTATGCTTGCGCACTGAAATTTTTGATTGAAATAAACGGATTATTATTATAAAATTTTAGATGTGTTAAAATTTACGATTCTAATGAAGCAACGCATGTACGAAGCCATAAACTTCAATCCTGCGAGCATTAAAAACCAGCGATAAAAGCTAAAATCCCACTTTTTTTAACTGCGTTTTCCTGAATAAGATGTTAAGGTCACTGGATCACTGGATTACAAAATCACGTTGTGCTTCTCTCGATCTCCCAGTTTTTTTTCTTTTCAAATAAATATTCATTACCTAATGGCTCTCTGTGTGTGAGCAGACGATTGTATTTTCCCGAACAATGGCCGCGGCACAGAGAGGAGAATATTAAATGAAAAATGCACCTAGAGAGCGAGAAAGAGAAATAGAACAAAGGAAAATATAGAATCGCGCGCGGCGGCCCAGCCAGGGGAATTGTGACCTGGGTATAGCTGCAGTCCTTGTGTGTGCACCGCATCAACCTGGGCAATCTGGTTTATAAGATCGACTTTCCGCGCACGTGTAATTATTACATCGAGGAGGTAATCTTGACTACTTTTTTTAGAAAGAGAGAGAGAGAGTTAATTACTTTTTTTTTCTGAGATGAAAAAATTTTTATGGGCTGTTGGAGAGGTTTATTTATCGGGAAATACTTTGTAGAGTGCTTCAGTAGCAAGCGGGGGATCATAATGAAGAGTTTATAACAAAACAACTTTATGTTTACTTGATTAAAAATCGTACAATTTTAGATAGTTTGTTTGCAATTTGGTGGGTTTTTTACGAAAAAGAGATAAGTAGTGCCATAAATTTGATGATATATTTATAAACTTTAAATTCATGTAAATTATAAAATCTGTCATAACAATTATTTTTATCAGATTAACAGCTGCAGAGTTGTAATACTGTAACGATTTGAAAATTAAAAATTGAAAATTTGTGACAGGAGTTTAATTATAAATTATATTCTTGGTTCATTTTTAATTTATTATTAGCTATTGCGAACTATACATTCGATAAACACTATCATTCATTTATATAAGTATATTATTTATGTATCTTTTAAATAAATCTAGGACCTCTAAAGTCGTACATGCAGAGTAGCGATTTAAGAAGTTGGTAGCAGAAGCAAAAGTTTCATCGCAAATTATCATACCAATAGTGAACGTTTTAAATCCATTAAAATATAATATCGTAAGAATTTTTAAATAAATTACAAAAGTGTTCAGTAACATAACAAGTTTTGTCAGAACACAGGTATTTTTCGTCTTATCGCTCTTAAAAAAAGCATAAAAATTAACGTAAAGACATGCAAAGATAATAGATCGTCAAGCAATTAGCATGAAAAAACTTAATTTGCTGGCATACTTATTTTTTACACCTGCGCACTATCCACTCAAACAAGAAAAAAAATTTTAAACCTCATAATAACAACTTCATACAGAGTGTTGCCAAAAAATAAACAACCGTCTGGAGCTCGTTATCTGGGGAAAAACCAGGAGGAGCAGACAATCAGGGAGGGAGGGTAATCGATTTGGTGAAAATTTATAGCCGCGGGAGGAGCCGGATGATTAATACCACCGTGGGTAGGAGAAAACCTGCACGCCAGGTAATGGCTGCTGGAGCGGGGCAGTTATTCGTGAGTCACTGCACGTGCAGTGGTACTTGCTCGGGAATTGGAACGATACGTATGTAAGTTGCGTAATTCGCGCGGGGATGACTCGATGACACACGGGATAAATTTCGATACCGTGATTAAGCGTTTTTAAAATGGGTTGTTGCTTCTTTTTTTAGAAGGATTTCCAATGTTGACAGCTGTATTTTAAATAATTTTATGATGTGGTGGGAACTAATTTTTAATCAAAAAATCAAAAGATTTTAGAGATTTTAATTTTAAATTAAGGAAATTGCATGATATCTAGATCGTTGAATTCATTTTGTAAATTGTTTAACAAATTATTCACGTGCAGACAGTTTCTTTAGTGTAACAAGCATAATTTTTTTACACTCCACTTTTTCTGTTTATAAAAATAAATAGTCATTATTTTTAATATGTATGAGTATGTATAATACCACTGATACAAAATCATAAATTAAAAAAAAAAACATAATTATTGATTAGATGTATAATAAATAAATAATTAAGAAATTAATATTCTTCAGTAGACCTTAAAACTATAATTACAGCATACGATAGCTCATTAGCTCAGTGACTAAATAGACTCTATTGAGTTAAAATGTGGCAAATCTGAGTTCAATTCCTGGTCACAGGTGGGAAAAAAAAAATTTTCTTCCGTTTTAATTTTCAATACTATAAATGTAAAGATTTTTTTTAAATTATTTAATTTCGTTTATAATTTTTTTTTTTATTAAATGTATTTTTTTCTACAATGAACTGAAAAAAATTAAAAAAAGTATCTTTTGAAATTTCACGTTCTAGTAAAAACTCTCAGAGATCATATCTCGGTTAGCACGAAGGTCAGGGAGTTGTTAACCGTTACAACAACTACTGGCCAAAAGCAACCGCGCACCACAACTACGGTATTATCTCTCAAGACAGCTCGGGCCGACTCCCGCGCTTCATTTTTAACGGTCATCAGCACTCGGCCCCCAGGATGTTGACCTCTCCGGATCGAGTCATCGTATTCAAATTTGTCCACGTAGGGAAATTATTATTTTTCACTATAAATCCACGTTGCACAAAGACAATACGTAACTATTGATTAACAAGGAGTTGGTACACGAGTTTTTTTTTTTTCCTTACTGCAAGCGCGTTCACGCACGGACTGGTCGCGTAGGTAATTCCAGGGTGATTGGCATTGACGCGTGTCCATGGGACATTTTCTTCTCCGAGCTGCTTGGGTGTTCTCTCTCGGTGTTGGCTACACTGTATTTCGAGTTGTTAAAAAAAAAAAAAAAAAAAATCGTTGGAATTTCATCCTTCGCGAAAAAGAATCACGTTCAACAATATCGTGAAAACTCGGGACAGATGAGTCAATTCGGCGTGTATGAGGCGTTTTTTTCGGTGAATCGCGACTTTTAATTTATGCGCGTTTCTTAAGGAATGCCTGGGACGTTAATTTTACTGGGCTGTCAAGTCGACTGAGAATGTATAAAAAATAAGACGGTTATCGAAAGAGAGAGAGAGAGAGAGGATCCTTGGAACAAAGAATCACGGGTCGAGGTGAGCTTATCTCGTTTTGAATTTTTTTTTTTCCTTTCGGAAATTGAAATCCGAGGTATTGGGTAGTAATTTATTTCAGAAAATTGGATACGGGTAATGATAAATGTTCGAGCGTAATTAATCATAGGTCGAGTTTCAAGGATTTAATTGAACCTTTGGAGAGGAAATGAAAATTGAAGATCCGTACTTAATGATTTTTTGATGATCTATAAAGTTTCAAAAAACTATGAAAATATTATTACACTCACTCCTAAGCGTAAGTATTATTTATCAAATAATATCATTCAAATAATCAAAACTTCAGTTATAAAGAGGAAAAAAAAGATCTATGATTATTTTTGAATCTAAAGAGAAGTATTTTATGATTATAATTACAAAAACAAATTATTCTATCCACGAAATGAAAATTTTATGATGCTACTAATATATTTATGAAAGTACTGTATACTATATACTATACTGTATACTAAAACTAGTTTATTTGCTACCAGGATACAAAACTACAAACAACCATGCAACCATAAAAAAAAACTCTTCATGTGAGGTCAAAGGACTCGTTGATACCCAAACGCATCCGCTATTAATTAATCTAAACTACCAGTTCGAAATTAATAGCCCAAAGCCACAATTTAAAGAGTTACAAATAAGTAATTAGCTAGGCCGTAGTCGGTAGCAGCCCGCGAGAGGCACAATGCCGCGCTATGCGTCTGGGAGTAGTAACGGCGCGGTGTGCGTCGGTGGGGGGAGTTTTATAATTCTCGGTGCTGCAGCCTGCGTCGTCCTTTCCCAGACGCCTACGCTTGAACTTTCTTTGTGGCTCCAGCGGCTTGCCTTCCATGACTGCGTGCCTGGATCTCACGGGGTTGACACTCGGATAAACTGGGCGGGGATTCGATTAATTCAAGGGATGCACGGTGATTTTTAATTTAAATTTTAGTAAGATAAATCAGATTAGGACCGGAAAGTCAGTCCGGGTATTTGTATCCTTTCACGCTGCAGCCTAGGATTAACAGAGATTTATTCATAGAGAAACTTGGTTGAACCGAAATTTAAGTGAATTAATTATATGCTTCAGCAGATAGTTTTTTTACAGTAAATAATTGAAAGATGGAGGTAGGTGCGATGATTTTTTTTTTTTTTTTTTTTAATGAAATGTTCTATATTTTATATTGCGAAGAATTATTTCTTTTAAAAAATTTTTTTGGGGACTGTTTTAATAGCACTAGTTGCTGTAGAAAACTTTTTCGGTAAATTTGCTACATTTTTATCACAAAAATGATTTAGGTAAAACATAAAAAACTATAATTTCAAGCTTAAAACCAATGGTACAATTGATTCAAAACTTCATTTATTCAACTTATTGCCTGACATATTTTCATGATTGTTCAGAAAAATGAAAAATATTTTCGGCTGAAAGTGATTAAAAAAGTTTTAAAACTTGAGTTTGTAGAATTTATACTTTTTTATCACAAAAAAGTTCATATAAATATGAGAAAACGTGTGAATCCTAAAGTTTAAATAATTCTTGGCTCAAAGGTAAATGTTATGTGTAAAACTTAAAATAAGCCTTACAATACATCTACTAAAATATATTTTTAAGCAAATCTTAACTAAATGACACCCAACTAGAAGTATATGAAACTAAGCACAAACGAAAATTCTTCATTACACCCGTAATCTCCGAGTCTACTCTACCCCGAACAATAGTCCTCTCCCACAATCACCAAACAATTTCCCAATCCCTCATCCTCGAAAAACTTCTCTCCTGATTTGCGCGGTCACGCTAACCATCCGATCGATTATCATCTCGTCACAAAAGTGCATTATCTAATCACTCCCGTCGACGGGGTCATCGGCTCGGTGACACACAAATTCACTCCGGTATCGATTTATTCGGCACCTTGCATGCTACTTAAGCCTTTTTTTTATCTTATCTGAGAGTATCCACGCGGAAGTGTGCCACCGCCCACGTCGCGATGATGTTTAGTTGCGCAAACGGGAGGAAAAAAAAAAAAAAAAAGAGTGAATCACCTATGATGCACCAGCTGGCGTGTATAAAGAGTTATTTTAGTTGAGGATTGATTGAAGCTTTTTGTTCGCTGCTGAGGAGAGAGAGAGCTTGGCTATGAGGTCGATGCTTGAATTATCGAGTGGGGGATAAAAGCTTTGTTATGTTTTGAGACTTTTGTGCATTGTCAGAGCGGAGTTTAAAATTTCAAAGTTCGACTTGATTTTTATAGGAATAATCGAGGGAATAATATTTCAGACATTTTTCAGTCTTACATGATTCAAATAGATCAGAAGAAATTTTTTTTTGTAAATTTTCTAATTTCACTTTCTACTGATAAGAAGAAGAAATACTTGATATCTGTACCTACAACTGGCTTTAAAACTCTATCGGAAACTTTAATACTTGACTTGTTCGTAAAACAAAAAATTACTTTAAAGTTTCTAAATGAATGTTGAAGCTAAAGATTGGAATTTTTTATTTTTTAAAACTTATGCGATGATACAGAAAGAAATTAAATTTTTAAGATTAAAAAGAAAAAATTCTACTTTTATTATAAAAAAAAATCACCAATTTAATTTTTATCAACTAAAACTTTTGATTCTTCTTCTAGAAACCAGTACATAAATCATTTTTTTCTGTGACATTAGTTTTTATATTTGATTAAAAATTTTGAACAAGAATAAAAAAATCTGTAACAATTTCATTTTAAAATTAAAAACCATGGATTAACCGCACTCCCTTTCCTTTCTCAATAAAAGTATTCAAAACAATAATCATTCAATCTCCTAGAAGCGCCTCCCGCAGGCAAACAATGCACCACAAACACACCGTCCGAAAATTCAATTAAAATTAAGTACTCGGGCACGATTGAATTAGTCGCAAGTACAAAAAGGGTTGCATCACTGTACCTATGTCCACTTAACCAACCTCATCGTCCAGTGCGTCTCGGTTTCTGGGAAACGTAGAACTGAACGGGAAAAAGTAAAGCAGGAAATTAGTTTCAATTAGCCCGCCGCGAGATGAATGAAACTTTTTTTTTTCAACCTGGTGAGCAAAAAAAATCACAGCTGCAATTATGAATCAGCCGAAAAGCAATGTTTCTGCAGTTTATCAATGAGTGATTCAACGAGTTATAAATAAACAACGCGTGTTTCACTCGGGAGGAAACATTGAATTTTCGTGTGATTAATTACACCATCGAAGTACTCGCGTATCTGACGCTTCCGCTTAATTGTGTGATTCACTTCCCGGGCTGAGCTAATACCGATACTGCAAATTTTAATTTCAACGCTTGGTTTCATAATAATTTTCCTCTTTTTTTTCTACCTATTCTTTTTCTTTTTAATTTGGAACGCTCTCTAAACACGCAGCTGATTGCGAGCGAGGAAATTGGCTCACTCGCAAGGTTGCTTTCCCGCTATAAAAATTTAGGCTGCCAAGTGTTGGTTTTTGTAAATTCACGAAATGAAACGTGTTGTAGAAGTGTGTGGAATTATATAAATTTTTAACTGCAGTTGGGTACTCGTTTGAAAAATGATGCAATCGGTTACTTATGACTGGGATGAATAAACTTTGCTGATAAGATTCAAGTGTTTTATCCGTGAGTTCTACAGCTTTTTATTATTAATTGATTAAGTTTTATGTCACCTCGATGGATAAAATGTTTAGTTCTGTTTTGAACAATTTTTTACTTTATTTTTCTTAGCTAAACTATGTTTATTTTAATCTACATTCTTCAAAATTTTCATATTTGTAATAATTTTATGTATCACATAAGGCAACATTGATATTGAATAAATAACTTTGTAGTGTATATATTTGATGATTCATATTGTTTGCACTTATACATGAATTGTAATATTAATTGTATGAGTAACTTATTTTATAATAGATAAAGTTTCCATTATTAAAATATTATTTGTTTATAAACAAATAAAGTGTGATTGATCTTGTACAAACTTTTAACATTTATCAAAGAATGTGCAAATAATAATAATCGCACCGTTTCCATTTTGTGGCGATTTTCTGTATCAAAAAATAAGCAAGATTTAACTTTCAGTTCAAAAGAATCGAAAAGCAGCAGATTCCAATAAATGACCTTTTAATTTTAGGTGAAAATATACTGTCTTTATGACAATACTTGTTGACCAGGAAAAACATTCGTATAAAGAAATATATAAACATACAAACAAATACTACATTGTATTTAAAATTATTTATGTTTATCAGCGAAAGTGTATAAGAAATTACATTTCTGTTTTGTTATTTTATAAATGTTGCACTAACTTTGTGTGTTCAAAGTGTTAGATACTTTGTAATATATCGCATTGTGTATCCAGTTAAAAGAATAAAAAGTATTTCATTCAACCGATAAATTTTAAATCCATCAAAGAAAGTGAAGTTAAAACTTCATTAGACTGTTTTGTACAAACAACGACTCTTAAACCGTTTTAGTCTCGAGTGTCCTTGACTGTCACAATAGGAGTCTCAAACAAATCACTGTTTATAACGACCACAATACCGCTCCTAACGACTTTACACGCCACAGTTGGAAGTAAAAGAATTCCTCGGACGTAAGCCCTCAAGAATTTTCCTTCCTTCGACTCCTCGAAACCTGATGGTTTTTCAACGATCCATATTACCCGCGCGCATCATCGTCCGAGGTAGTGTAACGGAGATCGAGTCGGACGATTACGCGTCCCACTTATTTTTCTATGCTCATTATATGCACCGGAATGCGCCCGAATGCTTCAACAGCCGGGGCGTTCACGAAAAATTAATACGACATCGGCTTTTTCGTGACACGGTTCCGTGGGCGTAAGGTAATACGGACAATTAATTTGGGTCGCCGTATGAAAAATGATTATTTTTATCTTTTTTTTTTTTTTTTTTTTTTTTTTTTTTTTTTTTTTTTTTTTTTTTTTTTATCGAATTATGCAAAAGAGGAGTGCGCGGTTTTTCAAGGTGAAAAGTTGCATCCAAAAGGAGAAGTGTTTTAATATTCATGGGAAAAGCTTGTTAGAATAAACTTTGAATTTTAAATACGCGTAGACTAATTTTAAAAACTAATTGAACTACTCGCTACATTTAATTCTTTGAGTGAAAGTTTTTGCAGTACTGAGAAAAAAAATGATGTACCTACAACACTCGGAATACAAATAATTATAAATTATTGAAATGAGCTTAGTAATTCATGTATATTGATGTACATGTATACAGTTTTAAAAACGAATTTGAAAAACATTTTCATGAATTTCTTTAGGAAAAGTTTGTTATTGAGAAATTTTTTTTTTTTAATTTAATAAAAAGTACAAATAAACTACTGAAAAATTCGTAAAATTATACAGTAAACAATGATTACGAAAGTAAAGCTTTGTAAATATAAAGCTTAATAAATGTAAATAATGAATATATGTACACTTATACCATAAATACATGTACTCTATTTTTAAAAATTAACAAAACAATTTCGTAAGTAAAGTATTAGTAAATTCAGTGAAAAATAGTAATAAGCAAATGAAACATTCTAAGGTAATCATTGATTATGGATTTATACTGGAATGCAAATTAACTGAATTAAGGTGATGAAATATATATTGATTATACGATTACTATTCCAAAGAAATGAAAAATGAACATAGAATCTACATCGTATACAAACAATTCGAAATCTATTTTCCCCGACAACAGAAAAATCACATTACGTTTTCATTTGCCCGTAATAATTTCACTTTTCACCGTATTACACTTTTACTCAAGAGTGTTACTCTCGTACCGGAATCCCAGCATGTAGCTCACGTAACACAGCTCCCAAAAATCAAAAGTCATGCTTCGGTAGTGAAAAAAAACTTCCTCCGCGACAGTAATTTCCAAAATCACGTACTGGTACCGGTACGTGCTCCCGGCGTCTACCTGTTCGTCCTCACAATGCCCGGAGGAGTCAATGCTCCCTGGCCGCCGCCAGCCAGCACAAAGAGCCCCCGCCGTCTAGTTCCCTTTTAGGGTTTAATGACTCCCTAGCTCGGTCGGGGGGGAAGGATTTTCTATCTCCCGCGGGATCCCCCGAAAGGTGAGAACTCGAAAATTTTCGGAGGTCACCTTTCTCTTTTAATACAGCGTGTAAACACACCGGCTTTTTTTTTCTCTCTCTCTCCTCAATGAACAAAGAACATTCCCCCGGAGACGTAATAGTAAGGTAACGGTTCCGATCGTACGACCCGGGCCGTGACCTTTTCATACCGAAATTTTTTTCCACAAGCGTAACCGTTAAATAAGCTGGCGTTAATTGTCGCAAATACGGCCGGATGATAAAAACCAGAGCCAACAGTTTTCTCCGCGCGGGACGCGGTTACGTATATACTCAACCAGCGGATGGGATGGTACGGGTATAATTTTTTATTTCTCCGGTGAAATTACCGTCATTCGGTCGGCACATTGTCGGAGCGCGCTTGGCTATTTACAACTCAAACACGAGCTACATATTTTTTTATCTAGTACATTATAATTGGATATACAAACCTCGGCGGTGATGATCCCGCGAACGGTGATGCCGATCATGGGCGCGAACCGGATCTCAACCCCGGGTTCGATCCTGAGCTCGGCGTCCCTCTCGACGAACAGATCCTCCTTGAGGACGTAGGGCGACTTGGACCTGAGGAGGTCCTTCGGGCCTCTCAGGATCCTGCCCCCGGGTAGCTCGCTCGGGGCCTTGTATCCCGACTCGACCGAGTTGGTGAAGCTCGGCTCGGTGTAGTAGATCGCGGTGCTCGAGTCCTCCTCCTCCTGCCTCGCCGACGCGAGGACCTGCAGGAGCAGGACCAGGACCGCCGACTTCATGTTCAAACACCCTGGTTTCCGCTGCTGTTTTTTTGTCTTAAAGACGACGAGGACGCAGCCTCAGAGAGGAGTCATTATTGCTCCTGCACCTCGTGTCATCGCCGCGGCGGCAGCGACCTTCTGTTTTCACTTTCCGCTCACTTTTGCCCACCGTTGAACACACTCTCACACACTCGCACTTGTACGTACCCGCAGCCTCCTCCTCCTCGTTCTGTTCACGCGAAAACTGGTTTTTTTTATATTATTTCAAATTTCAACGGTCATCCTGGCGGATCGGGTGTACCGCACACTAGTCGAGAGGAGGACTCCTCTCTAAACAATGGAGGAGGTGGTAAACGGGCTTCTTCGAAGGAGAGCCTCTTGGCGTGCCGTTGGGCGCGGTTTGACTGAGGCGCGCGCGAGCTGGTACCTACCAGGACGCGGTGAACGTTCTCCTCCTCCTCTTACCTCCACACCACTGCTGCTGCTGCACTCGAGGCGGGCGCGGGTCACGTGACCCCTACGTCACGCAGGTTGGTAAACAGGTGAGCCGATGCATGCTTGCAACCTAAGTCGAAGGGCTGAAATGCAGAAAAATAATAAGTATGTAACGTGCTTAACTTATGTTTATTCAAATAAATTAGGTCGACGGGGAGAGTGAGTCAGGACCGATAAGATTAAGCTTGTCAATGGTGATGATTATTTTTTTCGAGTGATAAAGAAAAAAAAGCGTACAGGTGTCTATGCAGTGACGAAAGTTCAACAGACCGTCGAGTGTTTTTCAATCGAACGCGGCGTTCGAATTTTCGAACGGTTAGCGATAACCGTCGAGAGACTTTTCGAGGGTTTTTTTTTCGTGGAAACTGCACAGATTTCGAGAATACATAGTTTTTTTTAATGAAAGATATAAAGCGTGATATCACGGCCAGCGGAACAATAAAGTCTTGCCTTCCGCGATTAAAAATTCTCCAGTGCCTCGATAAGATAACGCAAATTCGCAACAATATAAAAACTTTTTTTTTTTTTTTTACTTTATTCATACTATCATAACTTTTGAGAGAAAAATTTTTTTTGAAACTTACGAATCTCAAAAGGCTGACCCTCGCATCCTTCCCGAACCACACAATGCTTCACCACCGAAAAAAAAGGATAAAAAAATGCACGCGGGGTGTGTGTTTACGGTGCATCCGGCAAGCTAGCGACGAGCAAGAACAAGAGCGAAAAAAAAGCACCGCGCGCGCGTCCACTACTTGCACCTCGCGTTCTCCAGGTTGACTGCTGCCGTCAGCCTTGGGTGCAGGCAGCGCTGCAGCGGGCAGCCCGAGGTACGCCGAGAGCGCCCGGTGTGGGGCCCGCGGGTAGCCATGACAACCGCCGACGCCTACGACTGCGGCAACCGGTGGTGCTCGCGTGTCCGAACGGCCTATCTTGCATGTAACTGGCGTCCGGGAAAATTCGTTCGAATTTATAAGAAAATTATAGGTTGAGAATAACTGAAAATTTGGATGTGGAGGTATATGGTAAGAACCTTTTTTTCAAACAGTATTTAAACTTCAGTTTCAACAATTACTTTGCTTTGAAAACATCTTGATCACTTTCAAAAATTAAAATTATTTTCGAACCTTTAATTTAAACTTCCACAATTTTTCTTTGTAAAACTCATGTTCTTATAGACAGAGTTTAACACGAAGATACGTTTAGTTATTTATTTTCGTTTATTATTTTATCAATGTTTTTAAAGCCACGATAAAACAAAACAGACAATATATCAAAAACAGAAAATCACCTATTAAGAAAAAAAAAATTGTTCTAGTAAACTGAAAAATTATGAGGTACATAAAAGCTCAAAAACTAAATTATTTTTTTATTGATGATTTAAGTTTGAAACAAAATGATTAGTTTGAATCAATATTTTTTGATTTAATAAATAAATAACTAATTTATTGCTATCTATTATTCAAAAAAATTTTTTCTATTTAGTTTATCTGATTATTTTGAAAATTGTGTTTCGAAAGAGATAAAAACTTGATTTAAATTATAAACAACTTTAGCTGGTTTGAAAAATTTTTCATTACGCACCTATTAAGTTAGTATTTCAAAAAATGTTCTATTCCAAACAATTTTTTAAGTTTTTATAACTTTACAGATGATAAACAAAAATGTTGGGATTGCTACGATTTCGGTGCAGGGCGAAAGTCTTCCGTTTCTCTCTTTAGCTGTCGTCCTTCGGCAGTCCGAATAGATCGCGGTTGACCGCAGCTCGAGGTGGAGTAAACTCTCTTATCACTGGTGCTGAAGTTTATGAACAAAATAAAAATATCACATTTTACGATTTAACGATATTATACTTATGGATTCATATAGTATTTATTTGGACATGTTCGATTATGGGGGTCATATACGGGCGTGTGTTTCTAGGCACACTACAACTACTACGCTACGCAAACAAACTACGCTACGCGCGCGCCATCCCAGCATGCGGTATTGCCTAGGAATACACGCTCGTATGTGACTCTCACGATCGAACATGTTCAAATATATGCTTTTTTGGGCTCCAATCAATTTTAGGTGCTTTATGAGTGTTGTTGTCTGAACAAATGACAGCAAGTTCAGTCGTAAACTGTGTTGCCGCGTTCTAACCTCAAAGCCTGGCACCATGGTCGTTTTCATCTTTGAGTAAGTTTTTTGACGATCCGATAGGTGGCGACTGCAAAACAGACCATATATACCTACCCCTGTTATTTGGTCAGAAAACAGCACGAATAAAGCACCGATAATTGGTTGGTGACCGAAAAATGAAATTATATATACATGAAAATGAAATTATTCGGTCACCAACCAATTATCGGTGCTTTATTCGTGCTGTTTTCTCACCAAATAACAGGTGTATATTAAGGTGGTCGTTAATTTTTTTTTATTTTTTTTTTGACTCGGGCCGGGTGGAAATCACTTATTTACCCCAAAAAATGAATAGGAAAATTGTAATTAGGGAGTTTAGACATTTTTTTCCCGTGCCGCAAAGCAAGTGAAGATTTACGTCTGATTTACATGGGAAAAAAGGGTCAAAATGTTACTGACTAGAAAAACAAGTGAAAATCATGGATTTTTTTCTCCAAAAAATCATGATCCGATGTATTTTTGCCATCTAAATTCAATGGAATGGTCCTCTTTTACCCTGCTAGTCCTTAAAAAATTTTTAAAATGATTTTATACTAAAAATAGTCAAAAATTGAATAAAAAATCGAGTATAAAATATCTTTTCTTATAAAAACGTGATTTTTTTTTATAAAAAACCATGATCCGATGTATTTTTTCCATCTAAATTCAATGGAATGGTCCTCTTTTACCCTGCTAGTCCTTAAAAAATTTTTAAAATGATTTTATACTAAAAATAGTTAAAAATTGAATAAAAAATCGAGTATAAAATATCTTTTCTTATAAAAACGTGATTTTTTTTTATAAAAAACCATGATCCGATGTATTTTTGCCATCTAAATTCGATGGAACGGTCCTTTTTTACCCTGCTAATTCTTAAAAAATTTTAAAAATGATTTTATACTAAAAATACTTGAAAAATCTAGTATAAAACTGATTTTTTCATTTAAAAATGAATTTTTTCTGAAACGCTATATTCTGATGTAATTTTGACACCTTAATTTAATAAAATGATCCTTTTTTACCATCGTAACACTAAAAAAAATTTTTTTAAGGTGGTTTTATGTTAAAAAAACTCAAAAATTTCGTAAATAATGTTTTAATCCAATAGTTTAAATATATTATTATGATTTTTTCTTCTATGTAATAAAAAATACAAGTGAAGTTTTTCAAAAAATTTTTATTTTCCTTAATTGAATAAAATGATTTATTATCATCTTTTTTAAATAAAAAACGACCGTTTTGCATAAACTTAAGTTGTGAACCATCATGCATTTAAATAGCGACCTTTAGGTTGGCGCCGATTTTCCGCATTGCAAAAGCTCCGATGACCCTTAGAGTGCGATTACATGGGAGTCACCTTGGCTGACCTTTGGCACTTTGGCATCGCGCGAAATTTTAAATTTGAATAATTAATTAATTTAAAAATTTTTATTTAATTACTGTCAAAAAAAAGTGGTTTTATAAGTTAAACCCATACAATAATTAAATGATTTTGCATTATGGACAGTAAATATTCACGCTAAACTCACTAGAATTGTTATTTCAGCAACATAACCTAAAACCAAGATTATCTCAGGTTATGTTACTGGGATTCCCAGCTCAATCATTCCAAAACTAATAATTTATTTTTGTAACACGAGAGTTTACTTAAGCCTGTTTATTACGATTAACGAATATTAAAACATTTAATAATTTATTTTTGCCTTTATTTAATTAAAAAGAAAATTTTTTATAAAATTAAAAATTGAGTTTTTAAAGTTCGCGCGGCCACTTGAGCTTTGGCGGGCCAAAAAATAGCCCATGTAATCGCACCCTTAAGCTGACGAAACTAAACGGACAGCACACCTGCCGCAGGGTGGCAGCAGGTGCGCTCTGCTAGTCAATGTTGTAGTTCGTACTCATGCATTTTATATGTTCCATGGCATTAGCCTCTGTGGTGCTTGTTTACATCGCAGCTAAACACACCTAATTGTCGAGAATTGAAAATTGCCGTATAGTTTCACAAGAATTTACATGTTTTTGTGTTATTATCTAGCACATATTGATCCGAATCACAAGAAGTTTTGTAATATTCAATCTCAAAGAAAAAAAAAATGCGATAAGTCGTAAGTTTCTTAAGTTGCGTCAACATTTTATTTCAACACTTACAACAAGAAAACTTGAGTGAGTGAGATGTTTTACTAGTTAGTCGCGAGTTCAATGTGAGCTATTTTTGAGTACTTGAAGTTTTTGAAGGTTTTGAACATGTGGCTTGGTGAAATAAAACTTTTTGATTTTTTTGTTTATCTTTTCTAAAAGCTTGACATTTGACGCTACGATAAATAAAATTTCAAAAATTCAAATCGTGCTATTAAATAGAAGAATCAATTTTTTATTTTAATTTGCAAATTGATTCGACAGCAATAAATATTTTAAAATATAGAGAATAAGCTGAAAAATTTTATACATAAAAAATGTCGTATGATTTACGTGAAAACGTTGAACTCATTGGATATAGTACAAATCAAATAGTTGTACAGAATAATCTACCAACTATTAGGCAAGTTTTAGCAGTATTCTTTTATAACCTGCGTAGAGTATCAAAATTGGTACATGAAAGTGCTCAGTTAGCAGTAGAAGAGTGTCTTATATTTTGGAGAAAAGCTCGGATTCCAACTCAAGAGTCGAAAAAGTGTGTTAGAAAATTAGAGAGCCTGTATGAAAAATGGAGGAACATTAGAAAAAGTTCGAATCGTAGAAGTGAGACTCAAAAGAAAAATGAAGATGAATTCAAAAATAATTTAAATCTCTTATTTGACATTGCAAAGGAAAATGCATTAGAACTAATGACAGATCAAGATGATAAAGATTTTTTTCTTCATCAAAAAGGTATTCTTACAATTATTTTTTTTATAAATTTTTTTGAGTTATTTTTGTACCAGACTTTATAGTATTGACATTAAATTTGTATTTTCAGGACAGCTACAAAATCAGAGTAAGGTTTCGTCCTTTGTCTCGGTTTACAAAGCAGATGGTGGTCATGTTTTACCCATGGAAATAGATGAGAGTTTGGAGAAAGAGCCTACTGATTCAGCTGCAAAAATTGACGTTTTTTCACGAGATGTGCAAAATAATGACCAACTCAACTCTGCTGACGGAGGTTTGTTTGTTGTTGTTGTTTTTTTTTTCGTGGATTTATTATTTTTGTAATTTAATCATACATATATTAAGTCTTAGCAATCGATAAATATTTGAAAATATAATGTCCTTTCTAATTTGTTTGAAATGAAAGTTATAAATAAATAGAAAAATTTCTTAACTTACTAGAAACTAGTATAATTTTTTACATAATTTTGAATTTCAGTCAGTCACTTTGTTAAAATTTTTGTCCAAAAAAAGTTTCTGCAAATGTTTTAGTTTCAAGTTTTTTAGTAAAATATGCAGAATATTTGTTCAGTACTAAAAATTATCAGAAAAAAATTTAAAATAAAAATTATTTAAAAGCTACAATCAACACAATTAGTTTTCAAAAGCTGCCCTATGATAAAGTTAAGAAACAAAACATACGTAAAATAGTTAGTTTGTTATTTATATTAATCAAAATATTTTTTTTTAATCTCTATTACTATAAATGTTATTAGATATCAAGATATTTTATAGATTAAAAAAAAAAAAAAAAAAGGAAAGAAAAGATAAAATTACTGTTTACAAATTAAAAAAAAATTTCAAAAAATTAAGTCTAATTTTTTAGAGAAAAAAAAACTGATCATAATATATTTTGTTGTATATCATTAATGTAAATAATCAAAGAAACTATTTATATAAAATAGTTGTTTGATTCATATTGACGAATAATAGTTGGTATTTTTTATTTTTTAAAGTCTTATCAAATGACATTTTCGCGTCATAAATATAATTTGCTGAAACGTATGTAAAAGCTGTTGTTTAAATTTTGAAATAGAATTATTTATTGATCATTAAATCTAAATCTAAGAATTATTGAAAGTTATCAGTTTTTAAACTGATAGTCGAAATTAAAAAATAATAATATTTTTAAGTTCGTGGAACTTATATGTGTTGCTCTATAATTCAAAATATATCATTTTTAGTGATATTGGACAGTATTTTAAGCAATCCTTCGACCTTTGACGCCTCAAAATTTAATGAAAATGAACTACCAGCTATATCAGAGTCTAGTAGTAAAACAT
Source organism: Encarsia formosa (assembly GCA_038277355.1). Taxonomy (NCBI): domain Eukaryota; kingdom Metazoa; phylum Arthropoda; class Insecta; order Hymenoptera; family Aphelinidae; genus Encarsia; species Encarsia formosa. Next base: position 21,589,208 of record CM076184.1, read on the forward strand.
TTGAGAATTTACATTCAACTTTCAAAAGAGTACGAAAGAGTGTTCAATCTTCAACAGTACCAAAAGGTTTGGTTTTTTATTTAGCTGTAAAAATTAAAATCAAGATTTATTAAATATAGTATCCTTGCCATTATAAAAAAAAAAAAAAAAAAAAAAAAATTTAATTGATTTATATAATATATCTAAACATAAAAATTTTTTCTGATCTCATTCAAACCAAATTCAGCTATAAAAATATTATTTAAAATTCTACTAGAGATAAAAAATTTCACTTTTTCAGGAGAGCTAGACTTGCTACTTGGACCAGAGTCAGAATCTCCTGAGTTTAAAAATACACCTCCTCCGGAGAAAAGAGCAACAGAATCAGTAATGTCTACAAAACTATCTGTGATTCTTGACAAGTGCAAGATTAGTAAGAGAAATGCAGTACACATTTTAAATGCAGCAGCAGAGGCATTTAATGTTGATAGAGTAAATGTAATACTCAATCCCACTTCAATCTATGAAGCTCGAAAACAATTCCGAAAAGAACGGTACGAAGCAATCAAAAAGCTCGTGCCGACACTATTTTCTAATCTACCGACTACAATTCACTGGGACGGCAAGATGTTCCAAGGAAAAACTCGGCCTGAAACTGAAGAAAGATTAGCAATTATTATTACGAGTCAACAAATGGAGCAAATGTTAGGAGTACCAGTCATATCTTCAAGTTCAGGAAAAAATCAAGCCGATGCCGTTTTTGAAACATTAGTAGAATGGGCTCTTTATGATAACATTCAAGCTCTTTGCTGCGACTCGACAGCGAGTAATACTGGTCGCATCCAAGGTGCTTGCACTAGATTAGAGACTTTGCTGGGAAAAGATCTTTTATATTTCATCTGCAGGCATCATATGTATGAATTAGTTTTAAAAGGGGCATTTGAAGTCAAGTTTGGGTCAACTTCTTCTCCCGACGTTCCAATATTTAAAAATTTTGAAAATTTTTGGAGAACTATCGATAAAAATAAATACGAAACTGGTATCAGTGATAAATTTGTTAACGAATCGCTGCAAAGTGTTATAAAAGAAGTTTTGACTTTTTGTTTAGAACACTTGAAAAAAGATCATGCTAGAGGTGACTACAAAGAGTTTTTGGAACTTGTTGTTATTTTTCTTGGAGGAAAATTACCTCGTGGCCCCACAAGTTTTTATATTCCTGGACCAGTTCACCATGCGCGCTGGATGGCGAAATGTATATATTGTTTAAAAATGTTCATATTTAGGAAACAGTTTTTATCACTCAATAAAGACTTTGAGATCCCATGTCGGGACATGTGTATTTTTATTGTAAGGCTATATGTGAAAGCATGGTTTCGAGCCCCAAATACTGCTCTAGCCCCATGTCAAGACTTGCAGTTTCTAAAAGATCTGTATAACTATAGAAGTATGGACGAAGGTATTTCTAATCGTACATTAAAAAAATTTGTTGGACATTTATGGTACTTAGTACCAGAAATGGTAGCTTTGTCTTTTTTTGATCCTACACTGTCAAATGAAGAAAAGTCAAGAATGGTAAAGTCTTTAGAGTCCGAGAATAGCAAATTTGTTTTCGAGAAGCGGATACTTTTAAACGAAAAAAATATCGCAGATATACTTCAAGCTGATATTAGTGATTTTGTGAGCAAAAAATCTTTATATTTTTTCAAACGCTTCGATATAAACACATCTTTTTTTAAAAAAAATCCGCTTTTCTGGAGTAAAGATAAGTCTTTTATTGAAGGGTTGAAGGTTGTTAAAAATCTGAAATCCGTCAATGATTCCGCAGAAAGGGGAGTTAAGTTAATATCTGATTTTAATAAAATAATCACAAAAGACGAAACCCACAAGCAGTATTTAATACATGTAGTTCAGGAATATAGAGCTTTATTTCCAGATTGTAAGAAAGAGACTTTGATGCAAATTTATAGTTAAAAATACTAGTGTTATAAAGTATGTACACATCAATCGTTAATGTTAATTACACACGCATTGCTCGTTAAAAAAAAATTTTGTAATTTGAAAAAAAAGTAAAAACTTCAAAAAAAAGCAAAAGTCTTTTTAAAATACGTAAATCTAGAATGACAATTACACTTTTTTTCATGAATATACTCAAGGTCATGTATGTAATGTATAATTTTTTGTTTGCTACATCATATTTTATACCTGCATTAAAATTATAAAAATTTTAATCGTTGAATTTTATTTAAAAAAGATGATAATAGATCATTTTATTCATTTAAGGAAAATAAAAATTTTTTGAAAAACTTAACTTGTATTTTTTATTACATAGAAAAAAAAAATCATAATAATATATTTAAACTATTGGATAACAACATTATTTACGAGATTTTTAAGTTTTCTTAACATAAAACCACCTTTAAAATTTTTTTTTTAGTGTTACGATGGTAAAAAAGGATTATTTTATTGAATAAAGGTGTCAAAATTACATCAGATTATAGCGTTTCAGAAAAAATTCATTTTGTAATGAAAAAATCAGTTTTTTACTGGATTTTTCAAGTATTTTTAGTATAAAATCATTTAAAAAATTTTTTAAGGACTAGCAGGATAAAAAAGAACCGTTCCATTGAATTTAGATGGCAAAAATACATTGGATTATGATTTTTTTTTTTTTTAAATCACGTTTTTATAAGAAAAAATAAGTTATACTCGATTTTTTACTCAATTTTTGACTATTTTTAGTATAAATTCATTTTAAAAATTTTTTAAGGACTAGCAGGATAAAAGAGGACCATTCCATTGAATTTAGATGGCAAAAATACATCGGATCATGATTTTTTGGAGAAAAAAATCAATGATTTTCACTTGTTTTTCTAGTCAGTAACATTTTGACCCTTTTTTCCCATGTAAATCAGACGTAAATCTTCACTTGCTTTGCGGCACGGGAAAAAAATGTCTAAACTCCCTAATCACAATTTTCCTATTCATTTTTTGGGGTAAATAAGTGATTTCCACCCGGCCCGAGTCAAAAAAAAAATAAAAAAAAATTAACGACCACCTTAGTGTATATATACCCTGCTACAAAAAATCCATTGGATTCCATTGAAAAGTTCAATGGTTCCCAATGGGTTGTTTAATGGGTACTTTTAATTGACGAAATGCTTATTAAACTCCATTGGGAATGAAAGTCCCATCGGAATCGATTGAAATCCATTCATCGAAATTCGTTAGAGGATTATTAAAAACTATTCAAATCTATTAAAATTTTATAAGAATTAATAGAATTTATATAAATTGTTAACCTTGCTGCAAAAAATCCATTGAAGTCAATTGAAAATTCCAATGGTTTTGAATCGGTGATACGATCGGTACTTTTCATCGACAAATCGTCGATTGAATTCTATTGGGAATAGAATATCCATTGAAGTCGATTGGAATCTATTCAACAAAATCCTATAAAAATCATAAATAATTTTACATTATCTAGCGATACATAGATCTTTTATACTTCCTAGACAATTGCAACAGAGCAATCAGTTCAAAAATAATAGCTAAGCAGATCTTATCTACTTAATAATATGGACCTTACTCTGAATTATGTAATCCAAAAACATACAATTTACTTTAAAGTAGAAATGACGGTTGGTCATCTAGCGGCGTAGTATTAAAAATGTCGATTAAAATCTATTACATTCTATTGGATTTTAATGGGCGAAAAATCACTCATTAACGATCATTTTCAATGGAAATTAATGAATTTTAATAGACTTTCTGTTTATTGGTAATAAAGGGTCGTGAATTTTATAAGCTTAAAAAAACGTATCGATTTAAATGGTGTTTTAATGGATATGAATAGATTTCAATGAATTTTCTGCTAAATGGGTATCAATGGTCGCGAATTTTATAAGCTCATATGAACAAACCGATTTAAATGGTTTTTGTAGTACATATGAATGGATTTCAATGGACTTTCTGCTTAATGAAAACTTACGTTAATTTCATGAAAGCTTAAAAAAGTTAATCGATCTGATAGTTTCATCTATGAAACGAATATATTTTAATAGTTTCTTTTTTGGTGGAATTTGACTGCCGTCAAATTCATTTTAAATTTAAAAAATTAGCTGATTCAAATGGTTATGTCGATTGTCTAGTACATTTAAATGAACCTTTTGCAACAGGGTATAATGTATATATGGACTTTAAGATCGCTCAATTTCATTGAGACGAAAGATTGTTAAAGTCCACTCAATTTTATTCAAAAACTTAACTGTATCGACTCATTTCTAATAAGCTCATAAGATTTGCGACAATTCATTTCCATTGAGAGGGAAGTTTATTTAAAATCAATTTATTTCCATCAGAAGCACCATTCAAATTGATTTGTTTTTATTAAGGGGCCATTCTAGTAGATTCAATTGCTTTTTTTGTTTTTTTTTCAAAGATTTTTTATTTGTAGTAAAATTGATACAATCGCTTTGAAATTTTTACCCAATGAAGTCAATAGTAAAGATACAATAGAAAATTTTTATTTTCTATTTTTAACAGTTTTTCTTGGTAAAGTCAAGCTCCGAAAAATCGTCCCGTTTTCAACTGATGGAAGGTCTAAAAAAAAAATAATGAACGGAATCACTTTTGGTTTTCCAAACAGCTAACTCGAGATTAAGGGCGACGGAAAACGATTTTTTTGGTTTTCCAAACAGCTAACTCGAGATTTACGTCCCACGGCGCTGCGTTCACTTTGCACTGCTCCAAAACATGGGACGGCGGACGAGCGACGTCCCACGGAGTTTGTGCCATCGCCCTAAGGATAATAATACATATCGTTGCGACTAGCAAAGCAAATATTAAAAAATCTAACCTAACCTAGCTATTTTAAAAAATCTCAATTGAAGTCATTATTTCTTAGATATTGTGATTCTTATAATCATTTGTATATTTTTTAAGATTAAAACTATTCATTAAATACATTAATTATACCAAAATCACAAAAAAGAAATTTTTTAAAATTAAGTTGTGCTATACCAGTGTTACTAGAAACATGTTAACCCTTAATACGCATTTAGTCAGCGCTGCCATGATATTGTTACTGCTACAATGTGCATCATTGTCTCTATATCAACTATGGCATCTTAGATGTTACAATATATTGTTGACCCAATCAAACCTTTCTCTGAGTGTAGGGCGACGGAAAACGATTTTTTTTGGTTTACCAAACAGCTAACTCGAGATTTAGGGCGACGGAAAACGATTTTTTTGGGTTTTCCAAACCGCCAAATGGCGATTGAGGGCGACGGAAAACGATTTTTTTAGGTTTTCCAAACAGCTAACTCGAGATTAAGGGGCAGTGAAAGTAGATAATTATTTATTCTTTGTTTATTAATTTTTTCCATAACTTATTTATCAATACAAAAAAAATGAAAAAAAAATTCGGTTCTAGCAAAGTTTCTTGCGCTTGATCAACATAAAATGAATCATTCTGCAAACTTTTGAAATCGAAGTTTTAATTATTTTCGGTTTACCATTGTTAGTCATTTTTACAAAACACTGTTTTTCAAGCAAAATTTCGATAAAATATGGCTGACAAGATTTTTCCAAATGTAATCAAAATTTTTATTTGAAATTTGGCAGAAAGTTCCATTACTTGTTTATCTAGTGCAAATATCTCTTCATTTTCAATAATATTGTTTGGTTTTAAAAAAAAAATAATAATATAAGAGCTACCAAAATCGGATCAAAGATATTGTGTTAAAGAAGAACTAAAATAACTTAAATATTGGTCCCAAACTTAAACAGTAAACAATATTATTGAAAATGAAGAGATACTTGCACTAGATATACAAGTAATGGAACTTTCTGCAAAATTTTGATTACGTTTAGAAAAACCTTGTCAGCCGTATTTTACCGAAATTTTGTTTGAAAAACGGTGTTTTGTAAAAATGACTGACAATGGTAAACCGAAAATAATTAAAACTTCGATTTCCAAATTTTGCAGAATGATTCATTTTATGTTGATCAAGCGCAAGAAACTTTGCTGGAACCGAATTTTTTTTTCATTTTTTTTGTATTGATAAATAAGTTATGAAAAAAATTAATAAAGAAAAAAAAAAAATTATCTACTTTCACTGCCCCTTAAGGGCGACGGAAATAGTATATTACAGTCCCGAGGGAGTCAAAAATGAGTTAGCCTTTAGCAAACCCAAATTGATGTCCGAGCCGAAGGGGAGGCCATCAAAGGTTTGCTAAAGGTTAGCTCATTTTTGCACTCCCAAGGGCTGTACTTTTTTTCACGCTAGTAGTCAGAAAGTACAATATTCGTTTCCGGCACTGGCCCGAAAATTGTACTTTCGGGCTGCTAGCGTGAAAACGATTTTTTTTTGTTTTCCAAACAGCTAACTCGGGATTTAGGGCGACGGAAAACGATATTTTTTGGGTTTCCCAAACCACTAAATGGCGATTAAGGGCGACGGAAATAGTATATTATAGTACGGGTGCAGCATCGTCACCGGGTCGGTTTTAAGGACCCGAGTGCGTAGCGAAGCAGAGCACGAGGTCCTTAATAAGCCCTGCATGGTGACGTGCTGCACTCGTATTATATACTATTTTATAGTACGAGTCACCGAAAACACGCATCAAAGATTTGATTTTGTGGTTAGAGTGACCAGGAGTACTATAAAAGATTTTTTTGGGGTTTTAAAACAGCTAACTCTAGTTTAAGGGCGTAGGAAAACGATTTTTTTGGTTTTCTAAAAAGCTAACTCGACATTAAGGGCGGTGGAAAACGGTTTTTTTTTGGTTTTCCAAACAGCCAACTCAAGATTTAGGGCGACGGAAAACGATTTTTTTGGGTTTTCCAAACCACTAAATGGCGATTAAGGGCGACGGAAAACGATTTTTTTGGTTTTTCCAAACCGCTAAATGTTGTTTAAGGGCGACGGAAAACGATTTTTTTTTGGTTTTTGATAGCGAAATAAATTCAATTGCATTTTTTAAAATTCATTGACTTCCGTTTAGCTCTGAAAAATTTACGACCATTAAAGTCTATTTGAATCGTAAACTCACTAAAATCAATTAATTTCCATTTAGCCAGGAAAACTTCATAATCATTGATGTCTACTGGAAAAATAAGTTCATTGAAATCTATTAATTTCCATTCAGCTCTGTAAAATTCGCGACCATTGAGGTCTTTCCGATAAGTAACTTCATTAAAATCGATTAATTTCTATTCAGCTCTGTAAAATTTGCGACCATTGAGGTCTATTAGAAAATAAATTCATTGAAATCCATTGATTCCCATTCAGCTCTGTACAATTCGCGACCATTGAGGTCTATTGGAAAATTAAGTTCATTAAAATCGATTACTTACCATTCAGCCATGAAAAATTCGCGACCATTGAGGTCTATTGGAAACATGAATTCATTAAAGTCCATTGATTTTCGTTTAGCTCTGTGAAATTCGTGACCATTGAGATCTATTGGAAAAATAAATTCATTAAAATCCATTGATTTCCATTCTGAGTTTCCTCTGTGAATTTGAACATTCAATGGGATTCAATAGTCAATGGAAATTTTAATGGACTTGAATTGATCTCAATGGATTTTTTGTAGCAGGGTATGGTCTGTTTTTCAGACCAAATATTTTCCGTTATTTAGTCTTTTTTCCGATCTGTGGTCGGTTTTGCAGTCGCCACCTATCGGATCGTCAAAAAACTTACTCAAAGATGAAAACGACCATGGTGCCAGTGTCAGGCTTTGAGGTTAGAACGTGGCAACACAGTTTCACACAGTTTATGACTGAACTTGCTGTCATTTGTTCAGAAAACAACACTCATAAAGCACCTTAAATTGATTGGAGCCCGAATAAGCATATATTTGAACAAGTTCGATCGTGGGAGTCACATACGAGCGTGTATTCCTCGGCAATACGCTTGCTGAGAATACCGCTACGCGCGCGCCATCCCAGCATGCGGCATTGCCTAGAAACACACGCCCGTATATGACCCCCATAATCGAACATGTCCAAATAAATATTAAATTTGATCGACATTTTAGGCTTTGAGATCGATAAAATTTTTTTCTATATTATTTGGTTTTTGATACAACTGTAATTACAAAAATGTACATTAATTAAGTTTTTAAGAAGTAAAATTTAAATTCTCAATATTTCAATTTTTCGCCCATTTATAATTATGTAGTTAATTAAGCCTTCACTAGGTTAAAAAATAATTGTTATCGATTTTTATTTGAACTATATAATTTCTAATTTTGAGAGAAGTTCAATTTTCGTACCTCATCTGCATTTTTTCTCCGCCATAATCCAAATCACGTGATTGTGTATATTGCAGAAGAGGGGAGAACTTTGCGACACTTCAAGTCACGTGACTGTCAGTCAGCCCGCCATTTCATGTTGAGGAGCTAGAAGACGATCGAATAATTTTGACAGCTTTCATCTTGTGAACAAATTTTCTCGTTATCTAAACTGTCTACAGACGATTTTTAAACTTCATTACGTGATTACGTGATATTTATCGTATGAGTTTCGTAGTAAGCGTCTATTGTTTCAAGGTTTGTTGAATTAATTGAAATATAATGTTTCTCAAAAGTCAGCGTGGGGTCAAATTCAGATTTTTGTTGTTTTCCAGAGTCAACCCAACACTCACTGCAAAAAATGGCCCCCCGAGAAAAGGTCATCCTTGACGATTACGTCAACAAACCCAATATACCCAGAACCTGTGCCCGCCAAGTTTACAAGTTGACGAACAAGGAGTTGGACACTCTCTGCAAGTCAACTAAGAAAAGGCACGGATTTTTCCGGCGCACCGTCATGACCCTCTACTCTAGAGAAAAAGTCTTGACCCTTGCGTGCAAGAAGTACGGCTGCACCAGGAAAAACATAGCCGAGGTGCTGCAGATGGACAAACCGCCGATAGTCAACCCTCTAATCGAGAAGCCCTCGAAGAAGACGCCTCAGAAGAAAACTCCCCAGAAGAAGAAGGAGACACCGGCAACTGCAGCACCACCGTCACCCCCATCGTCTTCTTCGTCATCCCAGGCAAGTTCATCGAGCAGCAACGAATAGTCTGTAGATTTGACCATGACTGAAGATTAGACAGAACTGTTGCTAACCATCGTATGTTTAGGACTTAGATATCGTAAAAATAAGTTATATAGTTTTAAGGTGAAATACAGTAGAATTTACTGTTTAGTTCTTCTTTATAATCGACGCATGATATTTATAAACTACCTGATAGAGTTAAGATTAAGTTTCGTGTTTTTTTTTTTTTTTTTTCGTTTTCAACGGCTTAGCTGCGAGTAAAAATGTATGCAACATTGCAATAATAGTTCACAAAATAGTCATAGCTCATTATATCTGACGATTTTTCAGTCCTGACTGTTGAAAGATTGAAAAAATGAATAGTCGAAAAAAGATTAATAATTTTGTTGAAAAAATTAAAAATTTTCTTTTACTTTATATCAAGGACTCAATTGGCAACATTAAAGATTTTTTAGGCTTCATAAATATTAAAATTTGTTCAATTTAATTAATGTTAATTAATTTCAATTTTAAATATTTTTTTGTGTTTATTTACATATATAGTTGAAAAAACCTCAATTTAAATATTGGATTTTTTTTCTAAATAATTATGAAAGTGTCAAAAATATTTTTAAAAAAGATTTAATCTAATTAATTTTTTTTTTTTTTTTTTTTAATAAACAAAAAATGATTTTAAAGCTAAAATCTTTTATTTTTGTGTACACGTTGAACTTTTTATCCATTGCTTCAATCTCTCTCTTCTTAAAGAGCTTAAATCCATTTAATCTAATAACTATTTTTTGATTACAACGCAAATGGTTGAACTTTCATAGCATCAGCAACTTATGTAATTACAATCGAGTATGTGACCATCTTAATTAAATATAAATGCTTCGGTTTGAACATATTGATTAGTACCGTTAAAAATACATTTTGTAAGCCTAATTTAAAAAATTTATGATTAGTCTGTGTATTAAGTTAATTTGTACGCAGCTCAACTTTAAATAAAAAATGTATTAAATTGTTTTAGTAAAACATGTATTAGGAACTATAAAAATTAGTAATTATACTAAAATGTCTGTTCTTATAGGCAATAATTGTCTCAGTGCAAATGTCAAATTGATCAAATTAATGATCTGAATGTAAGAGTTTAGTTTTCAAAGTATTGAATACAGTTGCATGAAAAATTTTAAGATTGTTATGTCAATTTAAAAAAAAAGATTCAGCATCTAAAATTAATTTTAACAGTGTCTTAGTGTTAGTAGTTATTATGCTTTTATAATTAAAAGATTCTGTATTTATTTATTCATGTGAATATTAAAAGGTTTAAAATAAATCTGTTTGTTTTAATGTTTTATTTAAATCCATTCTAAAGAAAATATGAAATAGAATGAATAATTACTTTTTTAAATTAGTAATACTTTACATATTAAATGAAAACAAGAAAAAATTATAAATCATTATTAGCAACGGTATCCACAACGATTCACACAAACTTTTGGCGCGAATATAATGTTACACGGGGCGATCGTAAAGTCATTAATCCACCGCAGGTGCGCATTGCGCTAATCAATTGCAGAATAGCTGAGATAATCTCAATCATTACCCTGTACAATAAAGGTTCACGAAAATCTGTTCACAAATGAATTTTATCTGGGGATAAACAAAGGGCCGCATTCGAGCATCTTAAAAGTACTGTATGGCAACTGCTTAATTGCTTAAGCTAAAGCTCATGTTGTAACTACTTTCAAAATTTACCAGCAAGTTGATTTTTTCTTCAAATTTTTTTATTTTCTAGGTAGGTATACCCTCTTTTTTATTTACTACATACTTTCAAATGATCCTTATTCATTCCTTAGATGGCATCTCAAGAATTTTGTGCCCAAATTATTAAAGTGATATTAAAGATCTTTCAAAAGAAGATCGAAAAAGTTCACATTGATCAAATTCTTCGGTAGATTAAAAAAATCGCTTTCTCGCGAATCTTGAAATAAAGTCTAAATTTGAGAGAAATTCAATTTTTTTACTTTGCAAGTTGCAACTGTAATGGTCACGTGACTATACTAAAAGAACTCGAAGTGACGCAACTGCCGCCAACCGTGGGACTACTTCCGCCAGTTACCTGCAGTTACCTATCCACATTCCGCACTGCAGACTGTAGAACAAGCTCCGTCGTATAAGATCAACGAATTTTCTGGATTTCAACACTGTTTACACTGAAATCTACATCACATTAAGAATTTCTCAAAAAAACGCTTATTTCTCAAGGTTAGTTTGATTAATCGAAGTAATATTTCTCAAAAATCAGCCCGCGGTCACATTCAGATTTTTGTTGTTTTCCAGGGTCACCCAACACTTAGCAAAGAATGGCCCCCCGAGAAAAGGTCATCCTCGACGAGTACGTCACCAAAACACGGATACCCAAAACTTGCGCCCGTGAGGTTTACAAGCTGACGAACAAGGAGTTGGACACGCTCTGCAAGGGAACCGTAAAGAGCCACGGTTTCTTCAGGACTCCGATGACCCTCTACTCTAGAGAAAAAGTCTTGACCCTTGCGTGCAAGAAGTACGGCTGCACCAGGAAAAACATAGCCGAGGTGCTACAGATGGACAAACCGCCGATAGTCAACCCTCTGATAGAGAACCCCCCAAGGAAGACGCCCCAGAAGAAGATAAAAGAGACACCACCATCTGCTTTATCTTTAGCGGCAACATCATCGAACGTCAAAGGTGCAAAGGTTTCCTCAATCAAGGCCCCGAGAAAGACGTACCAGAGGAAGAAAAAAGAGACACCGGCCACAGCTCCACAGATTCCTTCGTCGTCTACAGGGAGTTCGTCGAATGCAATTGCAATGCCCAACTCAATAACGAGTGATAATGTAGTTGTTAAATTAGTAATTATGGGTAAATAGTTCTTTTTTCAAAAATCCATATTTCCGACGCGTGATTTTAAAAATGTTATAGGTAAGTCCTTTTTTTTTAGTGGCAGGCATTTACCTTATATTATACCGGTTAGGAGCTTGTTCTAAAATTTGCAAAATAAATTGATACCACAAAAGTGTATTCTTTATATATTAAAGTCTTAATTTGACAAAATAATGTTTAATTAAGGGCGTTTCACTTTTTAGTGTTCAAGAATTAAAAGAAAATGAAAATATGTAGCCACTTACATAGAAAAAAATTAGTCTACTAAAAAGAAAGACAAAATATTTTTTTATGTTTATAAATGATTGATTCAAAATGACATAAATAACATGTGGTAGTCAATAACATTTTGTTTTTTTTTTTTTTTTTTTATAAACTTAGTCTTAATTTGAAAATTAGAACTACATAATCCCTAAAAATGTTGGAGAAAAAAATTAAAATTTTCTTTTAATTTTATTTTATACTTTAAAATTTAGATTATGTGTATGTTTTTCTAGTGAAGTTGGACGGCTTTTTTCATGTATTTAATTTTTTTCACCCCAAAAAGTCCAATCAGTTTAAACCACTAATTATTTTTAAGTTACAATTTACTTTTGTCCAAGCCTTTAAATATTGAAAAGTCATAATGTTATAGAATGTGCATTGCCAGAATTACAAATATTAGTATAGTCTCACTCCAATGATTGTTTCTTTCTAAAATTATCTCTGTTCATGAACTATCTAAACTAAACAAATTGTTTGAATTCAAGTTCTTAATTTTGGTCAGGAGTAGTGTCAACATTAATTTTATGAGTAATACTAACAACTGTAATGTAACGGTAATTTATATATATATATGTATGTATGTATGTATTTACTATCTCAGGTTGAATTGAACCATTTTTTAGTGTTAGTAAGATGGTTAGTAATTATGAAGTTTTTGTCATAGCCATAACAAAGTATTTATTTGTTTTTAAAACTAAAAGTTTAGAGTAAGTTTGATGTTTCAATTTGTCTATTTCCGAATGAAAATAAAAAAGAATTTAATTAAAAAAATCACTTGTACTTATTTAACGTAAAATCGTAAAATTATATATTTTTGAGCATTATTGACGATGCTACGTAGTAAAAACATCTTTTCAAGTAAACATAAATGATTTATTGTCATTTACTAAATTTAAAGTAATGAAATTTAAAATCTATGTAATTTTTTGTCTTTTTATAATACGTAGTTTTGAACTCGTAATTTTAATATGTTTTGTACTGCTCAGTCAACAATAACCTTTGGCACCAATTACAGTATAATGATGTGAGACGGAGCAGTTGTAAAGTCATTCGTCTGGTCATATGAAAAAAACGCTAAGTAAAGAAGAGAGTGGAGTACGTGACGATCTTATACCTGTAGGTAGTTATAAGGGCAATAAGGTTCGGAGGTTGACGATTTATTTTATTTGATGGGCGTGGAAGTAGACAAAACTCACTTTTGAGTCTTTGTACCGACAAAGGAGTCTAGGGTTTTTTAGTTTAAATGCTTAGAAGATAGAGTTTAGATGTATTTGTTAAATGAGAATTTTCACATAATACAGTATACATGTTGGAAATTTACGGTGTTTCGAGGCCCTATACTCGAGCAATCGTTCGAAAATATTTGGGAAAAAGAGCGGCTCATCGGCCGAACACCGATCAGCACGCACTGTGCCGACGCCAAAAGTAGCTCGGTCCGGCATCTCTTTAATTGACTTTGAAAACTGGGTAGGAATCCGACTATTGGTCTGATTGATATTTTTTTTAAAATTAATAATGAGGAATTATTAAAAATAAAAAGCTTCAATACCCGATTTTATGAACATAATATCTGGTCGCGTTTTATTATACAGCGAACCGTTCGGTTCGGTTTCGGCATCGTTCCGCTCATTCATAATTCGAGTGGAAATTAACACGTTCAGTTCGCCATCTTAGAATTTTCAGGCCTATGCCTATTCAGTATGCATATTGCGCGGGGAGTGCCAAAACAGCCTTTTGGAATGAATAAAAAATTATCCCCCAAGCTCTAAGCCCACAAAACCCTGGGCGTCCGAGTTAACCTAATGAAAAAAATATATATATAAATAAACAAATAATCCCCCAAGCTTTAAACCCTAGAATCTAGATGCCCTGGGCGTCCGAGTTTAATTTTTAAATAAATAAATAACCCCCCAAGCTTTAAACCCACGATGCGCTGGGCGTCCGAGTTTAATTTTTAAATAAATAAATAATCCCCCAAGCTTTAAGTCCTAGATGCCCTGGGCATCCAAGTTTAATTTTTAAATAAATAAATAATCCCTCAAGCTTTAAGCCCTAGATGCCCTGGGCGTCCGAGTTTAATTTTTAAATAAATAAATAATCCCCCAAGCTTTAAGCCCTAGATGCCCTGGGCGTCCGAGTTTAATTTTTAAATAAATAAATAATACCCCAAGCTTTAAGTCCTAGATGCCCTGGGCGTCCTGGTTTAATTTTTAAATAAATAAATAATCCCCTAAGCTTTAAGTCCTAGATGCCCTGGGCGTCCGAGTTTAATTTTTAAATAAATAAATAATCCCCCAAGCTTTGAACCCTAGATGCCCTGGGCATCCGAGTTTAATTTTTAAATAAATAAATAATCCCCCAAGCTTTGAACCCTAGATGCCCTGGGCATCCGAGTTTAATTTTTAAATAAATAAATAATCCCCCGAGCTTTGAACCCTAGATGCTCTGGGCACCCGAGTTTAATTTTTAAATAAATAAATAATCCCCCAAGCTTTGAACCCTAGATGCTCTGGGCATCCAAGTTTAATTTTTAAATAAATAAATAATCCCCCGAGCCCTAAACCCACGATGCCCTGGGCGTCCAAGTTTAATTTTTAAATAAATAAATAATCCCCCAAGCTTAAAGCCCTAGATGCCCTGGGTGTCCGAGTTTAATTTTTAAATAAATAAATAATCCCCCAAGCTTTAAGCCCTAGATGCCCTGGGCGTCCGAGTTTAATTTTTAAATGAATAATTAATCCCCCAAGCATCAAACCCTATAGATGCCCTGGAGGTCCGAGTTTAATTTTTAAATAAATAAATAACCCCACGAGCCCTAAACCCACGATGCCCAGGTCCGAATTTAATTTTTGAATAATTTAAATAAATAAATAATCCTCCAAGCTTTAAGTCCTAGATGCCCTGGGCGTCCTAGTTTAATTTTTAAATAAATAAATAATCCCCCAAGCTTTAAGTCCTAGATGCCCTGGGCCTCCGAGTTTAATTTTTAAATGAATAATTAATCCCCCAAGCATCAAACCCTAGATGCCCTGGAGGTCCGAGTTTAATTTTTAAATAAATAATTAATTCTCCAAGCATCAAACCCTAGATGCCCTGGAGGTCCGAGTTTAATTTTTAAATGAATAAATAACCCCCCGAGCCCTAAACCCACGATGCCCACGGCGTCCGAATTTAATTTTTAAATAATTTAAATAAATAAGTAATCCTCCAAGCTTTAAGTCCTAGATGCCCTGGGCGTCCGTGTTTAATTTTTAAATAAATAAATAATCCCCTAAGCTTTAAGTCCTAGATGCCCTGGGCGTCCAAGTTTAATTTTTAAATAAATAAATAATCCCCCAAGCTTTGAACCCTAGATGCCCTGGGAGTCCGAATTTAATTTTTTATTAAATAAATAATCAAATTTAGTTTTTGCAAAAATTTACAAAACCCCGTGAGACAGGGTACAGTTTTTTATTTATTTATTTAAAAATTAAACTCGGACGCCCAGGGCATCTAGGACTTAAAGCTTGGGGGATTATTTATTTATTTAAAAATTAAACTCGGACGCCCAGGGAATAAATAATTCATAAATAAATTTAAAATATCAAATTAGAAACTTTGAATTTAAATTGTGTTTACAAACTTGACCATGAGTTGCCGACATTAAAGATGTTCCTGTGCTTTAGTTTTTCGAGAATGCTTGGATTTACGAAACGCCGGAAAAACCGAACCGAACCGAACCGAACCGAACGGTTCGTTTATAATAAAACGCGACCTCTATTTTGTAGAAAAATTTACTTCAAAGGTTTCAGAGAAGACAAAGATAAAACTTCTGCAATTTTTATAAATTATTAACTGCTACACGGAGAGAAAAAAAAACAGAAATTTACTGTGTAAGCTAACACGAAAAAATCGTGTGTTAACCTTACGCAGAAAAAATCCTAAGCGTTACTGTAGCCGAACCAATCAGGTGACCAGAGTGATTTTGATTGGCTCTCTTACAGTAGCGCTTAGGATTTTTTCTGCGTAAGGTTCACACACGATTTTTTCGTGTTAGCTTACCACAGTAAATTTCTGTTTTTTTTCTGTCCGTGTAAATTTATTAATGAAAAAAAAAAAAAAAATTATAAATATGAGATTTTTTGTTTTTTGGTTTATATTGTGTTCACGGGCTTTGGAAATGTTAAAAAAAAAAAAAATTAAATCCTAATTTGAAAAAATAAAAATTAAATGTTAATTTTTTCTGTCGAATCTTTAATATGTCAAAATATTTTTGAATATCTATTAATCTCACGGTTTCAGATAAATTCACTCAAAAAATGAGTATAAAAATTTGAAAGAAGCCGTTCTACATTTAAGCCGCGTACTCGTAACAACTGTTTTAATTTGTATTTATGATAACGATGTTTAAACAATACTGAAAATAAATTTGTACGTTTAAATATTTTTCCTTTTTTATTTTCATTACCAAAATCGACTTATTGGTTCTTCAATTTTAACTTAAAGAATCAAGCATGTATAAACTTTGGTCTTACAGGAAAACATGATTTAATATTGATATTCGTTGCTTATTAATCATGAACCTAAATCCAAATCAAAAGTGCTTAGCGTCAATAACAAAAGTCATTAAAATTCTCGAATCTGCTTTTTCCCCGCCCACCGAAGTTACAGCTTGTGGGAAAGAATCACAAAGTCGGTACGATTCAGGTACGACGAGTCGCATGCGTGCGACCGAGTACGACGAATCACAATTGTCTTGTGAAATATTTAAACATTTTAAACAATTTATTAGAAGTATCTGGAATAGTTTTTAAGTAACACAAATCAGTGTTGTAGTTTTAATTGTAAAAATAGTAGAAATTTGGAAGTGTCAGTGACGCAATCAAGCTAGTTATTTGTGTATATATCAGACATCAAATTGTTTGATTCGGAATAAAGTAATGGAGATAAACCTCAAAGAACAAATCGTCGAGAGAACAAGCGGGGAATTTGCGTCCCAAAGTGAAGAGATACAGTATTTAAAGACTAATTTGCAAAAATTAAAAGCAAGGTAATTTTATTCTACATTTTTTTATTAGTTTCAAGAACCAACAGTCTGTGTCGTCTGCCAAGATAAGATTTGTTTACATAATTTTCATTGTAATAATCTACCTTTGATAACCAAATCGTATTATCTAAAACGTCAACTCTCGAGTTTATCAAATCATATTATCGTGATACAGAAATGATGAACTGGAAGGTGAGATGCAGGACTACCACGAGCAGTCGCAGGTTTACGAGCACGAGCTCGAGTCGTCCTGCGAAAATTCGGAGAAGAAAATCAGCGACCTGCAGCGCGAGAACGCGAGCCTGACGAACGACCTGGAGAAGCTGATGATCAAACTCAAGCGACTTAACTCTGCGAATTCGTCCCTTCAGTCAAAAACCCAAGAGTTGATTGAGTTAAATGGACAGTTTACTATGTCCATCAGAAAGCTCGAGCTGGAAAATGACAAGTTCGAAAAGGAAATCAGGTGAGCTTTCGTTTATTTACGTATTTGTTTACGTCTAAAGAAATTTTTGAGTGTTGTGGTTTTCGTTTAGAGAGACCAAAGTTGCTTTCGAGGAGATGGAAAAAGAACGGGACCTCGCTCTGGAAAAAATGGCTCTGCTCGAGACCGAATTAGAACAGTTTGAAAACTTAAAAGTCTTATGTCAACGGTTGAAAGATGAGAACACAGGTAAGATCCACATACCATTAATTCAAAATCTTTTTTTTATTCGAGTATTCAATGAGATATCCTACGAAAATAATAGTAGGAATTTGAGTAGTAAATATTTTAAAATAGCCTCTTTAAGCGCGCATAGGAAAACAACAATATGCACTTTTCGAATATTAAAAACTTCTCCACCAATCAGCTCACGAATAAAAAGTTTAGGCAAGATGGCGATAGCTCTTTTTATAGTGGGACAAACAATTAATAAAAAATGTTTAAGAATTTCGAGCCCCAGTAAACCCAGATATTAAAAATTTTTATATTTTAGATAGATAAACCCAGGTCAGTAAACCCAGGTATTAAAAATTTTTATATTTTAGATAGATTATAAATAAATATCGTTCAACAAATAAGTTTGAGCACTCTTAAGTTTATGAATTCAAAATATCATGAAAGAAATTATAATGAAAAGTTTGGATTTTGGAAAATTGGAACTTTTGAGCCAAGGCTGATTTTAGATAGAAAAAGACTTGAATCCAAAAATTTTTTCGGTGAAATTTTAGCAAAAATATCGTTCTCTAAGCCGATTTGGTTTTATTAAGATATAATAACTTTTATAGCACATAATAAAAAAGTAAACGCTTATCTGTAAATAAATTATAGCAGTTTGTTAAAAAAAATTTTGTCGAGTCTTCAATTTTTCAAATTGGTTTTCAGATTTGAAACAGCAGTACCAAGCGGATCTACGCAAGCTCAAAGAAGACAGCGTAAAAGTGATTGACCCCTGCATAATCGTTCGCTCCGTCGACGAGAGCAACAGTTTTGTGTCATTTACGGAGACAGACGATGATATCGCGTCTCTCGAAAATGCTCACAAGTAAGTATATTCTTTAATTTCCTTCTGCTTTAAAAAATAAATATAATTCTGAGATGAAAATTATTGTTCATTGAGTAGTCAGAGCAGAGACCAAGAGGCAGAGCCTCAGGCCAGAGTCAACAACACTGCAAAAAAAATATCCAATACCGAGTTGGACCAGTCGGATAAGGGAGAAACCCAAGATCCATCTTCAAAAAAACAAAAAGTTTCAGAAGGTACGTTTTCAAATCATTTAAATAGTAATACTAATTTCTCTTACTCACAAAATAAATTGTTCTTGCAGTTTTGGCAAACGAAGGAGACGGCGCTAAGACGCGGAAGAACTTTTTGCTAAATATAAAATCACCTTCTTTCAGGAACGGAAAACGAACGGGAGATGACAAAAAGACAGAAGAGGACAAGAACAAAGACGTTGATAAAGGCTCGAAGTTCAGTACGCTACTGAGACGTTTGCGGTATTCGACCAGCTGGAGAAAACATAATTGAGAGTTTTTTTAAATCTAACTTTTTTTTTTATGAATAAAAAAATTTGTAAATTTTTTTTACAAATCTCTGAGTGACTGTCACACGTGTGATGTAAATTTGTCTATTGTCGTTTTACCAGTTGTTAAAATTTCCTTTTATTTTTACTTTGATTTTTAATTAAATTTTTTTTTTACGGAGTAAGTAATTTGATCTATAAATATAGTATACTTTTAATTTATTTAATAGAACATTTCAACTTTTTTCATTTGTATGGTTTTAAAAAGTATTTTAAAAATGAGAATATCGGTAAAAGTCGAAAAGGAAATTTTTATTTCAAAATATGCTTTGAATTAAATGAATTATTAATAAGTATGCGCGAATTAGGAAGTAATGTTAAGTGTAAATTGTTTATATAAGTAAAATTGCGCAGGTACATTGATGTAATAAGAAGATTAATGTATTTTTTAGTTGAAATCAAGAGGATTTTTGATTCATGTAAATTATGTACTTTGTAATGTAAATTTTATGTAACAAATAGAGAGAATAAAAAAAGACAATTTTTTCAAAAATAAAACTTGGCTATTTTTGTTTCTTTCAGTATAACTTAAATGAAAGCTATAAATTAATAGGCCAGACCAATTATAAATAATTTGCGTCAAAGTGGTTAATTGATATTCAAGTTTTTATATTTCAATTTAAAATTTCATATAGAACGTCAGATAGTCCTAAAATCTTGGTAAAATAAAAAATTCGTCAGGTTTTAAGTAAATTTAAGTAAAAATACATACTTTGTAAATAAAAATTACTTGATTATATTTTATAAAAAAACGTCTTGCTGTTTTTATTCAACTTTAATTCAATCCATAATAAAAAAAAAGCTTAATCTCGAGCAGGTGGCAGTTCGTCGGCGCTCCACTTGATGTCTACGGTTCTACCGCTCTTGGCGCTTTCCTCGCAACAACTAGCTATCTTGCTGACACATAAAATCTCCTTGGGGTGGACGAGGGGTTCGGCCTTTCCATGCGCGACGTCCAGGAAGTGCTCCATCTCTCGCGCGTAGGCGTTCTTGAACCTGTTAGGGCATTAGATAACAAAAAAAGGTGCAAGTTAATTTAAGAGGTATCAAGCTGTTAGAGTTGCGGCATTAAAAAACCTACCTGGAGGGAAATGAGTACCAAGCAGGGGGTCGTCGCTGTCCCGTTTGACCTATCTGGGTTGTTACGCAGTGCAGCGGCTGCTCGTTAGTTGCGTCAACCATGCCACTAAATTAAATAAATTAGATTGATATCATTAATATTCCATTGAAAATTGAAAGTTTTTTTTTTTTTTTTTTTTTGAATTATTTACAGAAATTTTATAAAACAAAAAAAAAATTTAGATGAATCAATACCGTGGTCCGAATACTTCAATTCTCTGGTCATATCCATAGACCGAGTTTCTGGACAAGTCGACCATTCCTACCGTGCCCGAAGGGAAGTGGAAAATCGCCGCCACCGTGTCGTAGTCTCGGATGGATTTTATCTCCGGGATGTGGGCACTGGCGTGGACCGATACCTGCGAAAACAAAAGTGTTTGAATAAATTTCAATCAAAAAATTGATCTTGAGTCGATGTATCGGAAAATATGAAAAGTATTAAATCGTTTGGACTCCAAAATAAATCTCGAATATGTAAACAGAAAGTCATTTCCTAGAACGTACCTTGATCGGGTACTCTCCTAGGGTCCAGGTGAGAAGGTCGATGTCGTGCACCATGCAGTCGTGGAAGATGCCACCGGAGGCCTTGAGGTACTCGATGGTGGGCAGCGGCGAGTCCCTGGCGGTGAGTCTCATGATGTGCGCGTGTCCGATCTCGCCGGCTCTGACCCTATTCCTGACGTTCTCGTAGCTGGGGTCGAACCGACGGTTGAAGGCGCAGAACAACGGCTTGCCGTACTTGGCAGCGGCCTCGTAGCACTTGGCGGTCTGCTTCGGGTCCTCGGCTATCGGCTTCTCGCAGAACACGGCCTTTTTTGCCTCAAGGGCACGGGTTACTATCTCCTCGTGCGTGTAGGTCGGGGATGCCACCACTACTGCGTCGACCCTGAAAAAAATTTTAATTTATTGGCTCGGTTCAAACGAAAAAAATGATGCTTTGATAAAATTTTTGTTGCGAATATAAAGTTTAAGGATACTAAAATATTAGAACTTACGGATAGGAAATAGACGATTAAAAATTAGTATAATAAAAAAAATTTTTTTTTTTAATTTTTGTTGAGGTTTTTAAATATTAACTTTTTTTTTTAATTTAAAACATCTAAGCACCTGAAATTTATATTTTTAAATAAAATTTTCTTTGCAGGTTGAAGATGTCTCTTAGAACAAGTTCTGGTATAAATTTTTGAATATTTTAGTCATGTCATATTGAAAAATGCGAATTTTTCTTAGAATTCGAAATTTTCAAATCAATAATTTTTCAATTACTGAATTTTTTAAATATTTTTAGACAATATTTTAGACACCTTAAATGAATTTAAAAAATTTTCTGACCTTACATTAAATAAGGTTCTGGATTAAATAATGTACAGCAATTGATGAACAGCAATAAGCGAATGAAAATTTAAGAACAGCCGATATGGGTAGTCGAGCATGTCTTATTGCTGAAAAATGACAATACTCGATAATCGATTGAAACCGATTGACTATAGACAAACTCATTGATCATGACACCAGTGTCGCAACTGTTTTGTTTTTAAAAACTGTTTTCTGTAAACAATTATTGAAAAATTCCGCAGTTTTTTTCAAAATAGTTCGATAAACGACAAACTAAAAACGTCATAACTAATCAAAAGAAGCCTTCATTAATAAAAAAGTTTTGAATGAAAAAACATTCGATAACAGTATACGTATATACCAATATAGCTCCTTGATGTCAAAATACGTAGCGCAGATAAGTTTAATATCATCTCATCGTCTCATACTTACTTTGGATCTTTGTAAACTTGATCAGCTTGTTTGTTGTTCAGAATCGGGATGTTTTCGAGACGCCAATAATTTTTGAGATCGTTCCATTTTGATTCCATGTCGTCGACTACGTAAAGAAGCTTGACCCTTGGGTTGCTTATCAAATTTGACATGTGAATCGTACCCGCGCGACCCATACCGAAAATCGCCACTCCGAGTACGGGTTCCTTTTCACCCGAACTTCTCAGTTCGCAATCTGCTACATATCTGTCAAATAATGTATAATTTAAAAAATTTTTCATTTTTACTGAGGAATATATTTTGTTTATTCTTTATATGCTTTCTATCTTTAAAAAACTGTATGAAGTTGTAAAAATAGTATTCTCAACTAGGCAGCTGAATGGGAAGGCCACAGATCACTTGTTTATCATCTTCGGCTTCGTCTAGGACGACAATTTCATGTGATCTGAGACATTTCCAATTTCAGCTGCATATTCTTAAGTAATATACTAATTTATAATCCAATACAAAATTTAGCTTTTTTTGACAATGCGATTTTTGTCTTTCACTTTAAAAAATGTCATTTTTGACCTAAAAATTAAAAATTTCAAACATATTGAGAACTACATTTATACAATTTTATTATACATAAAAAATTTAATATTTTATTTTTCCCATAACTATTATTGAGCTTGTTTTAAAATCGTGATGTAATAATCAATATTTTAAAAAACTGCAGCTCCTGCATTTTGGAATAATATGTATTTTAAACGCTAGGACAAAATTTTTGAAAACAAATTTTTTTCATAAATAAAAAATAAATTTTTAAACAAAACAAAATTTTTTATTGCTAGTTTATATTTGCATTTTAGAACAGATGTTTCAAAAATTTGGCACCACGGTTTTGAAATACATTTATCATTTATGAAAAAAACTAAAATTATTTATCTTCTATAAAATTAATTTTTTTACAAAATTCTTATGATCATTAATTATTCGTTATGATAATTAAAAAAAAAAAAACGTACTTTGAGTAATGGTAATCTTCAGGTGACGGCTGCGGCTTCGGTCGCACCAAGTAAGGCGAGTCATCCCTAAATTTGGCGGTTGCCATCTTTGCGAATTGAAAATTGAAAGTAATACGAACTCGGGAGAAGCGATAATTCGAGTGACAGATTTTCGTCGAGTTGTTAGATTTTATAAATCAGCTGAAGAAGCTGCGGTTCTGGTGGGAGGTATGACGGTCATCAATGACATGCAGAACAAGAAATCATGCGAACTCTCATATAATCGATAAATAAGTTTGTAAATAAAATAATAAAGAAATTCATTTATCTTGTAGTTTTAGGCTTCGAAAATCATTCAGACACAGTAGTGATAAGTTAAACCATTAAAAAGCAAAATTATCAATGTTTCACAGTTTCAAAAACAAAAATAAAAAAATTTTTTTAAGTTTAATTTATCTCATGATAATATTTTGAAAATTTCCGATTGAATGATCATACGGAATTGTTTTCCACGTTAAGTTAAAAAAAAAATTACAGATTTCATCAATCGTTAAAAAGAAAAACTTAGTAAGTCACGAATTAATTTAAATGTAGATATATGATTGTCATTAAATTTTCATTTCAAGTCACATTTTTAGTGGTATCCGAAGTGAGACGAGGTTATCATAATCGGAAGAATACTCGTACAAATTTTTGCAATACTTTCTGTAAGACTCAAATAAGTAAGAGGGAATTATCGATATATCTGGCGATAAAATGCTGCATCATAGGTTTATTTCATAATTTCTGACGTTTATAATAGACAGTTATTTTTCATTTTACAAAAAAATGAAGAACACTGATTTAACTAAGAAAAACAACTTTTAAATAATTAATATTTGATGGGTAAGTAAAGTTATTACTTTGAAACAAAATTAAATAAAGAAAAAATGGTTTTCTGTTTTATGGTTTTATGTTATCAGGTAGGCATTACAGGTTAATCCATATCACCATGAATCGGCAACCCTGCTGTATAGCCACACGTGTGCCACACGTGTGGTCCACACGTATATTCCACACGTAAAATGGACTTGAGCAAATTTTTTTAAAGTTTGCTAAATATTATAACATTATGAAGTCAGGGTGGACACCAGGTGCACCTGGTGATGATAACGCCTCGGAGATGACTTCCCCAGGAAGTTTTGACTTCAGAAGGGTGGGGATGGACACCTGCTGCACCTCGTAACGCCTTGTAGATGATTTCCCCAGGAAGTTTGGACTCCGGAGGGGCCAGGGCGGACACCTGGTGCACCTGGTGATACTTACGCCTTGGAGATGATTTCCCCAGGAAGTTTTGACTCCGGATGGGTCAGGGCGGAAACCTGGTGCACCTGGTGGTAATAAAGCCTCGGAGATGATTTCCCCAGGAAGTTTTGACTCCAGAAAGGTCAGGACGAACACCTGGTTCACCTGGTGATAATAGTGCTTCAGAGATGATTTCCCCAGGAAGTTTTGACCTCAGGGGGGTCAGGATGGACACCTGGTGCACCTGGTGATGATTACGCCTCGGAGATGATTTCCCCAGAAAACAATCTCCGAGGATTTATTACCACCAGGTGCACCAGGTGTCCGGCCTGACCCTTCTGAAGTAAAAACTTCCTGGGAAAGTCTTCTCCGCAGCGTCATCATCACCTGGTGCACCAGGTGTCACTAGTGAGCTTTCTAGAGTCAAAACTTCCTGGGGAAATCATCTCCGAGGCTTTATTACCACCAGGTGCACCAAGTGTCTGGCCTGACCCCTCTGGGATCAAAACTTCCTGGAGAAATCATCTACAAGGCGTTATTATGACCAGGTGCACCAGGTGTCCGTCCTGACCCTTCTGAAGTCAAAACTTCCTGGGGAAGTCACCTCCGAGGCGTAAGTATCACCAGGTGCATCAGGTCCGCCCTGACTCCTCCGGAGTCAAAACTTCCTGGGGAAATAATCTCCATGGCGTAATTACCACCAGGTGCACCAGGTTTCCGCCCTTACCCCTCTGGAGTCAAAACTTCCTGGGGAAATCATCTCCAAGGAGTAATTACCACCAGGTGCACCAGACGTCCGCCCTGGCCCCTCCGGAGTCAAAACTTCCTGGGGAAATCATCTCCAAGGCGTAAGTATCACCAGGTGCACCAGACGTCCGCCCTGGCCCCTCCGGAGTCCAAACTTGCTGGGGAAATCATCTCCGAGGCGTAAGTATCACCAGGTGCAGCAGGTGTCCATCCTGACCCTTCTGAAGTCAAAATTTCCTGGGGAAGTCATCTCCGAGGCGTTATCATCACCAGGTACACCTGGTGTCCACCCTGACTTCATAATGTTATAATATTTAGCTAACTTTAAAAAAATTTGCTCAAGTCCATTTTACGTGTGGCAATACAGCAGGGAAGGTATACCTAAAGTATCAAAGTTCACCTATGAGAGGACTGGAACGAGGATTCCTATAGGAAATTAGGCTGAGACCCTTCCACCAAGAAGAGCAACTTATCTGCGCCAGTTACCACCTGAGATAGAAGCTTTTCTATCTTCTCGTTCTCGAAATGTTGTGAGAGACAGAGAAGTCCAAGGATGCAAGCAATCAGTAGATGAGAATGGAGGAAAATTCCGCACTTATGCTGATGTACCACTGAAGGTCTTCTACTATAATTCTGACGGTCCTATCACTCAAGAGGAGCAAGGAAGAATTTGCTTATTGGGATTAGTTCATTGGTACGCCAATAGATACTCTGGTAATCCAACCAATCAGAGTACGTTGGGACTTCTAGAAGGATTACTCACCATAATGGGAGCCTTCTGTGATGGAGGATCGTTTAATGCAAGTAGCGTTAATCAATCATTCGCTCATGACAACTTGCTCATCGAGTTCATCCACATCAATCGTGATGAACTTAATACTAAGAGTGACACAAGTTGGACGATTGTTCGGGATAGAATGGGTCTTCGTGGGACACTTGAGGAAAATGCTAAGCCTATCCAGGTTGTTGCTGTCACCTTGATGCTGTTGCTCGTTAAACAATTAACTTCTTTGTCTTATGAACCCTGGTTCGCCAGTCGATTCAATGCGTTTACCGCACAGCTAACATGGCCTCAGGAAGGATAAACGATAGTTCCTCCACCCTTAGAAGCCTGCAAACAATTTCACCGCTTAATAACCGCTCATCATCCGGGGAGATCTAGAATATTCAAGATCATCCGATCACTTAGCAAACAACCGCATGGGCAATATAAAGAGGTGTTCGTAGCAGTCATAAGGAATATGTGGTGGGCCGAAATGACCCATATACATATGATTGATGAACATATCCTTAGGAGCAATACAGAAATCCTTGCCCTAAAAGAGATTAGTGGAGAGGAGAAAACAGCTATGGCTGATGCCTATGAATTTATTGCCAGTGTCCCGGAGGCAGACCAACCATTCATAAAGCTGTTATATACTGCTAGTGAATGCTAGATGTTGCTAGTAAAACACTTCCGATTCACATACGCTGCCGCTAGAGCTATTGCAGAACTCAATAACCCTAGCATGAAGAACATTCGTACACGAGATGGAGACACCATGGACTCTTTCAAAGAATAAGTTAAAAGTCTTGTCAGTGAACACAGAGCTATGGGAACAGCCATTTATGCAGAAACTGCTAGTTCCAGAATGGGGCCAAAATCGGTAGCATTGTACTGGGAAGGATCCACATCAGTATTCCACCCAACAGTTGGTAGGGAGCGCTACCTTCTCGCTGGTCTCTGATGCCCGGTCAACAGTACCCAATATTGTGAATACTTGTGCAAAAATATGCGGAGCAACCTGTAAAAATGTCATATTTAGGTTCATATTTGTACACATACTTGTCATATTTGTAAATTTACCTTAAAGGTTCCATCCAAGAACCACATTGCACTGGCCGCCAACAACTCCAAATTTTTTTTCGTTGAGAACACTAGAACTCGCTCATCTTCCGGTTGATCATGATCTCGGGAATCGTAGATGAGGAACTGATCCCCATTGACCATTTTTGTATACTTTTCAGGCAATTCCTCCAAATCTGCGAGTGACGCAGTGGGGGAATAGCGGGTCGGGGGATTTTTCGGGGGAATGAAGGTTCGGGGGGATGCCCGTCGGGGAAATGATAGGTAATCGTCAAAAGGGACGAGGAGAAGGCAGGAATCACTGCACTCACAGAAGCCCGGTATGACAGTAAAGGCAGCGTGCATTAACTGTTAAGTATCAAGTCGACTTGATTTTCACGTTATGTTCAGGGTTATGTTCATCATAGATCGAATTTAAAAATTTACTGATGATTATTATACTCACATACAAAATGTTGAGTATTAATGTTATTATTAAATTTAAAATGTTTGAAAATATTGTAACGTTTACTTACAAATAATATTATTTTTCATAAAAATTTGATGAATAGATTTAATGTAAAATTAATTTAGTAATTAATTTTTGAAAACTTCGATAATGAATTCAAAATAATTTGAAATAAAATTAGTAATTTTCAAAGTTATTAATTCTAGTTAATATGATGAACATAACCCCGAACATAACGTGAAAATCAAGTCGACTTGGCCCGCATTAACTGTTAAGACGCATGCATTAACTGTTAAAATTTGCATCTACGACTTAACAGTTAATGCACGCTGCCTTTACTGTCATACCGGGCTTCTCTGAGTGTGGGCTTCAAATAAAACTAACACTTGCATTTAATTATGAAAAAGAATTTTTGTGGAGAATTTATTTATCGTTTTCTAAGGTTTACAATAGAGGAGAGTGGTCACGCCGTTTTGACCGGGTGGCACTCTACCTCTGCACGGACAGAAAAAATACGAGAATTTATCGTGGAAAGAACTCCAGAAACTCTGGAGTTTGTTACGTAGTTTTCTCAAATCCGCAAGTGGAAAACGTCCTTTTCCATGCGTGTGAACAACCAGGGAACCGACCCTTTTCTCCTATAGTTTAGTAGTCTTCAAAACACGCGTGGAAAAAGGCCGTTTCCACGTCTGTAGCGAAACACGCATGGAAAAAGGCCTTTTCCACGTCTGTTGTCGTTTCTCTGAATTCTGAAGCTGTTTACGAAAGAGCAGCAGAAAGAAGAACCGAAGTAATATATATAGGTATATTTTATGGGAAATGCATAGTGTAGTATATAGTGTCAGCGCTACGCGCGTGCCATCCAGTAAAAATTACGGTCTCGTGTTGAAACATCCTACTCTCGTGGAACCGACGCGGTTCCCTTACTTGCACAGGAATATACTATTATCGTGCTACTCAACTCCGAATTTTACCGTGCGAGTAACGAAAAACCTCTAAGCGCTACGGTACGGCCAGCCAATCAAATGGACTCTCCCCCCACTTTTTGACGCCGTCAATTTTGATCAGCTGACTTCGATATATATAGTAATATAGATGGGCAATATTTAAGGCGTCGATTAGTGGGGGGAGAGTCCATTTGATTGGCTGGCCGTACCGTAGCGCTTAGAGTTTTTTCGTTACTTGCACGGTAAAATTCGGAGTTGAGTAGCACGATAAATTCTCGTATTTTTTCTGTCCGTGTGGGAATAGTCATTGACTTTAAGTAGCGGAGCACACTAAACGCGACTGCTCGCTTTCTCTAACTGATGCCGACTGCCTGCGGACAGAAGTCTTCTCGGCGACCACGCCTCGCGTGAGTCGCTCGGTTGACTTCCGACCGAGGCAGTCCAAACTAACGGCTTAAGCGCCAAAATTCAAGTTTACATTATTAATTCTAAACAGGACATAAGGACAAATATTACAGTTAAAATAAAAAACATTGAAATAAACAGTATTTTTAATATATTAATATTGGTTTAACATAATCATTAAATATTACAATTATATTATTTAATCGCGTACAACCGTGATTATATCATTCAACAGCTTAACTGCATAACAATTACATAAAATCATTTTATACATCAAATATGATTCTTTGAATATCATTCTTTTAATTAATTCATATACTCCATGAATGTTTATATACCCAAATATCATTTGCCGATTGTTAAAAAATGATCTCATTTATTGATGAATTTACAATTTAATATCATTTTTAAATCCGCTTTTTTCATTTCGTCACATTGGCTTTTTATCAAAAAATCACCTTTTGATACTTTCTCAAAAATCTTTAAGCCAAAATTTTTTCACATTTATTACGTGAAATTAAAATTGAAAAACAATAGATAATTATTTGTCTTATTTATCATAAAATCAAGTACACTTGGACATTCATTCAACAAAACAAACTTCAACTCGCACACTCAGCATATTATCGGACTTGATGTTTTATCTGTTAATATTAAAAATCTTTAGTACATTTTCTGCTCAAACACATAACATTCAATAGTTTTCTTTTTCAAAGTTAATAAATTTATAAATTTCCTAACAGTCGGTTTTTCAAATTTAGAGCTTACATAAAATTTTGATAAAATTAACGTATTCTGGACTATTTATAAAAAATATCACTGACTTCAAGAGCTTTGATGACTCGCTTTATTCAAATGGCTTGAAAATAGTTTTTTCTTAACAAAAATAAAAAAAAAAAATTAGATTAATCAATTTCACAAATAGTTTTTAGAAAAACTTGTTAACAGTCAAAACATAAAAGTCGATCAAATAAACAACAAGAATTGTCGCTTACATATATACGCACCGATACTTAAAAAGAATTACGTGCTCATTGAAAAAAATTGTCTCAAGAGCTACGATAGATCACATGCATTGCTTTTCGTTTTTTGTCAAAAGAACATGGAATGTTTTCTACAGTATGGAGGATTTTTGTTTTCATATCATGCAATATGCGCTGCACATGAATCACAAAGGAAAATTTTATTAAGAACTACAGTATATAACTAACGCTTTGTTTCGGTATTTAATTTTAACTTCATTATATTATTACTAATTTTTATATATTATTCGTCGATCGATTTGGCAAAATCGATGGACAATTTAAATTCATAGATATGTATTTTCTTCGTTTTCTTCACAACATTCGAAAATATTCTGAACTTTTCTGTAACTATAATGTATAAGCTAATCTCCTGAAACTTTGAATTGATGAAAAAAAAACAATTTGTTCAAATAATTATTTACTATTCAGCAATTAACAGAATATATTTTTTGTCGTATTCGTTGGACTGTTGAAAGTTTGTTATCAGTGAGGGACTATTTTTTATTTCTAGCAGAAATTGGTTACAACTTGAAATCTCAAGAGATTTGCTAATATGCAAATAATTTTTACATATATGAATTTTTGAAAATATATTTAAGTATATGTTTATAAAATAATTTCTTAAAAATATACTTATACATATTTTTACTCTTTTTGAGTACTGGAAATTAATTTTCGCAGTTTAATTATGCGAAATTCATATAAGTAATAAAAATACATTCAAGTGTATTTAAATTTATCTAGATATTTCCGGTACATAATTTAC
Organism: Encarsia formosa; assembly: GCA_038277355.1. Lineage (NCBI taxonomy): Eukaryota > Metazoa > Arthropoda > Insecta > Hymenoptera > Aphelinidae > Encarsia > Encarsia formosa. Next base: position 21,619,837 of record CM076184.1, read on the forward strand.
TAAAGATATTGTGCAATGATGCTCGATGACTTTTAAACATTTCGACTTGTACAATTTTCTGTCGACAATTTTTCGGTGTTTTAGATAGTAATTACTACATGTACTTTTCAACTTAAAGTTTTTTCCTAGTTAAAAACTTTTTTAAAATGACTAAATTCTATTTTTCTGTTCAGCTTTGTGTTATGTTGATTATTGAATTATTTCGTATGGTATATCCTTTGGTATGAGAAAACATAATAAGAATTGGCCATAAAAAATTACAGGGAATATTGATCCCTTTCAGCTAAATGTAATTACCACGAAAAAATTCCCAAATATGAAATTCATTTCGTTAAAACTATTCTGTTAAAATTCAATCGAGCATCGTTTTACAAAAATTTGGCAAGTATGGACTATATGTATACGAGTAGTAGCACTTTTTTGAGTACACTGAATGATCAACGTAACTGAAAAATTGCTTTTCGCATCGACAGTATAAATTAAAACTTAATATATTTAAAACTAATCTTAAAATAAGTGTATAAGTTATTGCACAACATATGTAAAGTACGTTTAAGAGAGGCTTTTTTAGTTATTGCACCTGCACATTTATTTTTGCAGAACAAAAATTTCTCACAAAATTGCACTTTGAAGGAAAGAAATGGCAATTTTGATAGTTAAATTAATTAACTCTTATAATACGTAACTGTGCGCAAGTCGAGAAAAAAAAAATAAGTTTTTAAACTTAACTAACTTACAAAGTTTAGCTCTTACTCTTGCTAATCGGAGTTCATTGTGTAAAAGATATGTCATACAGTTATTGATCATTTGGGAAGACATTTGTAATATTTGTTGGAATTATACTCGACTATTTGTTAGCATCGATGTACTTTATTATGCGCTAAAAGTTTTTTCTAACTAACAAATTAATGAGCAGTGACGAGCTAGCAGGTGTAAAACCTAAAATCATTTGTATTCACTGGCATTTATTTTTTGTTTGTTTGTTTTTTTTTTTTTCAACATTTTCTCATTTGAATAAAAACAATGAATAAAAAAATCAGGCAACTATTGCTCGTAAATAAAACTCTTTTACATTGAAACATGTTTTGTTCAGAAGATTAAAATGCTCGTATCTACTCAAAAACTTTTACATACGTCTCTAATATAGTATTTAAAAAATTATCTAACTACATATGAGAAATAAACTTAAAATCTTCAAACTAAGGTACATAAAACGTTTTAACTGAATTCGCGCGTCCTACTCATTTTAAAATTAATTAATATACAATTAATCTGCGTAAAATATAATATATAATATATGTTTTAAACAACAAAAAATAAAATGCAAGTAAAAGCATTACTCGAATAAATTTAATTTAAAAAAAAAAAAAAAAAAAAATTCATCATAGTTCGAATAAAACAATTATGATAATAAAAATTGTGATCTTGTTATTCGGCTCGGGGATCGAACCCCGATGAATTCGTTTATCTAGACTAGAAAGATATTTTGTGGCTCTAGCACCGTTTTATCTCGTCGGTGAAGGCCACACGAGGAAGAGAAAGCAAAACGTCGTGCGCGTCAAAAAATAGTTTTGGCAGACGTTAAGTTTGGATATTCCTTGACTCAGACGATGAACAGGTCGACGTACTGGTTGCACGGCGGCTGGTGGAGCGACTGCAGCATCCTCTTGTCGATCACATCCGGTCGTGGAATAAGAGCGTCTACCCTGGGCTCCGGTGGTCCGAGCTGGAAAAAATCGAAGCTGTTAGTTTTAACTTGAATTATTAGTGTTAAATCTTTACAACTCAACTTAAATCCAAAATTAAGTTAGTAATATGTAATTTTCGATGATCTTGAATGACAAGATTTCATTCATTCATATTTGCTAAAAAGAAATATTCAGTTTCTATGCCACAAAAAAGTTCATTTTTTATAAATGACACATATCAAAGAATCAATGCTTAACCCTAAAGCGGTAATGTTCAGAATAGTATTCAAAAGAAAACTTACGATTGCAGGAGGCTGATGAATGGGCGCGATTCCAGGTACGCTGGCCGGGTTGTAGTAGTTGGTAGGACTGACGGGCGGTGACGGGTAGGTCCAGTAGAAGATGGGCGGATACGCAGGTGCCGGGAACGGACCCCGAGCCTGCTGCAGCAAGGCCGTCGGCGGAGGCGGCGCCGGGAACAACGCACCAGGTGCCATCGGGGGCGGCATCATCGTGTTTCCTGTCGAGAACAACACGATCGCGAGGTTAGACAGCTTCTGAGAGATCGAATTTTTCTGTATCTATAGATGTAGCTTATACCCGTGTTTAACGTCATCCTCCCCCCGTTTAAAAAAAAAAAAAAGTGATTAAACTCGTGATCATCGGAAAACACCATAAACCCAGTATACATCTATGTACAAAAGTGACATGATAAAACCGTAAAATAAATATTTATCTACTCGATACTAAAAACATATGAACCGCCACAATAATGAAAGGTTGTTATTGATAGAAGTTAAATTATTAAAAAACCGCGATAGACGACACACATTTAATTTTCATCACCCGCTATGTAACAGCATTTTTTTCAAAGGGCTACGCACCAGTGATTATCAAGTACTTCTTAAAATCGCAGTGTAATGATTTATTCTTGTAACTAGACACAAAAACTGCACAAAATTTGAAGCATAAGTGAAACAAAAAACAAAGTTGATCTAAGATCGCGTCAATAATCACTCGTGCATAAGCGCCAGCCAGCTTCTGAATAATGATTGACTTGGCCTACCTGGAAGCACAGAAGTTAGTATTGCACGTAGAAGTCCCGCTACCAATATTGACACTGCACCATTGCAACGTAAAATATACCTTTTTTTATGTAAAAATGTGTCGAACCACCGAAACAATCTCGAACTTTTTTCCATTCACTTGCCAATATTACCTTGTACCATACGCTCACACCCATATTCTCTTTCTCTCTTTTAATAATAGTCATTGAAAAAAAATAAAAAAATAAAAAAAAATCAGTTTTTAAGAGCTTTTTTTTACCTATGGTATTACTGATGAGAGAGAAAGAAAAATTTTTCACCACGTCTACTGTTCCACGGAGAAGCACATTACCCAAAACACAGTAGCTATTATTAAAAAAAAATCACTTTATCGCCTAAATCATAAATGAACATAAAATGAAAGATAATTGTTGTAAAAATAATAAATAAACATGAACAATTGAGAGAAGTAAGAGAAAACTAATAAATAAATAAATAAAAATTAAGGATGAGAAAGGGTTAACCACTATAAATAATTGAGGCGTTGCAGCAAATAAAGAATAAACATTATAACATACTTGAGCCCCTGCATCAAATCACCAGATTTTTTTTACCACCTTTTTATTACATCTTAAATAGCTTCGCTTCTCCGTGCCATTTATTCAATACCCATGAAAGCACACTTTATGATGCTACAAATGTAAATCTGGTTCTTGCCAAACTTTTTTTTTTCTTGAAAAAAGTTAAATTTTAAAATATATTAATTTATTAATAAATATTAAAACAATTTTAAAAAACACTTTTTTTTTTTTTTTTAAATAAACTTTTGAAATTAATAAAAAAAAAAAAAAAAAAAAAAAAAAAAAAAAAAAACTGTAGTAAAGTTGATTCAAAATGATTTAGCTATTTAAGTTCATTATTATTGTAACAAATAATAGCACATGAGCTTCAAGCAGGCATCTTTGGTTATGGAAATTAAAATGATCGCTAAACAGACGAAAACGTGTCTTGTAAAAGCATAAATTTGTTTTAGTTTTTATTAATTTTAATTTACTTTTATCTTGAGTCAATACCGTTCATTTGGATATAAACTAGACTGACTTTGCTTTTATTGTAATTTTAAATCTTCAACAAAATTGTTAATATATTTGTAAATTTTTTATTCATTACTATATTTCATTTTTTTTTCATTGGTTAAGAATCAAAGAGTTTATCTAGACAATTAAAAATCTAATTCAATTGATTTAATTTAACAATAAAAAGCATGGAATTAAAAAGAACTAAAATTCAAAATTTTAAAGCACACTACATAATCTACAAATTAAAAAAAAAGTTACTTACGAAACACAAATAAAAAAATGCCATGTTTATACATAATGTAAATTATCTAACTTATTTATAAAAACATTATAAAAGGACTAAAAAAAAACGCTCAATTAAGATTAATAGATTTAAAAAAAATCAATAAAACCAAAAGCCAGTCTATGAAAGCAAATATAATATAATCAAAATGAATTATGACAAACTTAAGAAAAAAGAAACGAATAGAATAATGAACACCAATGGATGAAAGAGTGAAAAATAAGAGTATGCAGCGTGGATGAAAGAAAAAAAAATTTGTTTCTCAACAAAAAACTAATTGTAAATAAAGACGTAAGACAAGTAAGTAAGAGTTATGACATATAAAAAAGAATCTCCCCGCGCTTCGACTCAGGAGACCACCAAAGATACCTGCGTGCCCAGTGAAATAATGTAAATAAATAATCCAAGTACGAAACAGCTGATTATAAAAAAAAAAAAAAAAAAAACAATCACCGGTTTCGCGCTTGGATTTGAGAACGGGAGCGATGACCGTACTTTTTTACAAACAAAACTTCCTCATGTTTACCAATTCAAAAATTCATGCAGCCAACATATATATATATTAAATTTTTTGAATTTCATGCATAAGTTTCCCAAAATTTAAAAACTACCGAGTCAGATCTGGTGTTAGATCAACTTTTGGTGAAGTGATTCCCAGTCTGATGTGCAAAGCTGTGCTGAATAAAAATTTAACAGTTTGATATTTTCAACATTTGAAAAGTCAAAATTTTTATTCAGCACTAGACACAAAAATAATAATAATAATAATAAAGAATCAAAAGTAAAAAAAGTAACGACGTTTCAAATAATATTCTCAAAAAAGTACGACCACCGTGCAAGGTATTTTAGGAATGTAAGACCACCAAAACCCACCAAGCAAAAAGATAAATTTCCACGAGACACGAGTACATTTATTAAACATGATTATTGATTATTGATTATAATCATTGATATACAGAGAGTATACAGATAAGTAAACGTGTGCTTTTGTGTACCATTATAATCGTATTTTTTTCTCTTTCTTTTCAATTTCGATCTTAATTTAATTATTGTGCGTATACAAAGAGAGACCATTCACTCTCTATAAAGAGTAAGTATTATTCGTATTATAAAAATTATTGTATTAATTATTTTTTTTCTTTCTTTTCATGCGCCAGTTCGCAAATCACATTGAAGTTTCTATATAGCGGAGGAAGTTATTTGTGTTAAATCGCAGCCTGAAAAAAATTTGTTAACGTATCCTTAAATTTCTAACTAAATGAAGTGCTTATTTATTTATTTTTTTTTTTGTAAATGCACAGACTTTCGCAAGAAAGCAGAGGCAAAAGTGCACCTTGAATTAAAAAAAAAAAAAACTTTCATAATCTAAATTTTTTTTTTCAACAATTTTTAAAAATATTCCAGTGTTCTGAAAAGAAAACTTAAATAAAAAAAATTGGTAGTCAAAACATTAATGAATCAATTTGATTGAAAAAAAAAAATTATTGTTTTGAATTTTAATGAAAAACACTAAAACGACTCAATTTTTTTTCCATTATTAAATAATTGAAAATTGAAAACATCATGTTTTGACCAACTTTTAATGAAAAACCAAATGTTAGCCACCATATTACCAGACAATACATTTAGCCGACTTATGTCTGGACTGTGAAAAGTTAGTAAACGTGAAAGATTGTAATTATTATAAAAATTAAAAATATTTTTTCAAATAAATTAAAAAAAAAAAAGATAATTCTTGCGTGAGACACTGCCGTGCAGACTCGACGAAAGCCAGCAATACATATTTTGTTGCATTTATTTTATTTTGCAATTGCAGTTTTATAATTTTTTGATACACAAAAAACTTATGTTATATTGTATGTTTAAAATGTTATAGCTTCCAATAGATACATAAAAAGTTAAATGTTACTACCAAGCAAAATAAAATTAATGCGAAACAAAAATATACACTTACACCAAAAATCATTGATTTCGTAAAACAAAATCATTGAAATTTTTTAAACAATAACTCCCTCTACTAAACAAAAAAAAAGAAAAAAAAACTATATTTAAGTAGTAATGTTACGGTACGTAAAGTTCACTGATTGTTATATACAATTCGCAACTTATATGATCTTATAATTAAGTCGCTTTGAGTAATATTTTCATAGAATAAGTGAAAATAATCAGGTTTAAACCTTTTCTTTTTTTATTACAAATTGATTATTATTTTTCATGAATAATTTATTTTCATTTTCACAAAAAATCACTAATATTTGCATGGTCAGAATCTAGTTTTTAAACTATAATTTTGACGCAGCTGCTAAAAAATTAACTATTACGAAGTGCATCAAATATTAATTTTCTTATCATCAAAACTTTTATGAAATATTATGGACATTTATTTTCTATAAAACAAGTTCTTCAAAAATTTATTTATAAAAAGTTCTTTAACTTTTTCAAATGTCATGATCTATGCGAAAATACATCTGATACGTACGACGAACACGATCGGTTTATATTTAATTAAATATAATAAACTTAAAACTTGAAATTATTTGCTCAAGTGATAAAAAAAAAAAAAAAAAAAAAAATGATGAACATGACAGGTCACAAACAATTTTTCCGCTTACTATCGCAAAGATGAAAAATAAGTAGAGTAAACTCACCTCCACAAAACACTTTATGCATATCCGATACTATGAATTTTTTGCAACAATTAGAAATCTCATGAAATTAAAATTTTTTTTTATTTGCGTAAATTAAAAAAAAGTTATTACCACTCAGATTTTATTAAAAGTATAATTCTATTAACTAAGCACGGCATAATGATCTTGGTATGAAAATTTGCAAATAATCGTGATTAATTTTGGATATAAGTCAAAAATTTAAAAGATAAAAAAAAATATCGACTTTGTCAAAAAAAATTTACAGATAAACATTAATTGAAATGTGGAGGGTGTATACTTGAAAATATATTTATAAAAAAAAAAAAAAGAAGAAAATATTGTATACTAAGTTTATAAACTCTTACAAATTTATTGCTTTAAAATAGTATTATTCATCATTATATTATATAAAAAATTGTCGTTTGAAAAAAAAAAAATTATTTGATTTAAGTATAAACTAAAAACGTTAATGATTAACTCATATAGACTCTAAGAAATGCATTTAAGGAATGTTTATTTTTCGATTAGTTCTGCACTCCAATTAAATAAACCTTTTAAATGCGACTTACGCCACCTATTGATAGTGTGTGCATTATATAAGAATATTGTTAAGTTTTTCGTCCCTTTGCCTTTGTACTGTAAGTTACCATTTAATGTTATAAAGGATATAGCCGAGTAAGGTAGTCGAATCGAACTATACGACAAATCTCTATATCGGGATTTGCCGTAGGAGCCGATTCGACTATCTTATCTGGATATGTCCTTTGTTTGTTGTTTTTCATCAAAATTATTTATATAAATAAATGGTTGCTGAGCTACTTAAATAATGCGAGTGAAGTTTCAAAGGATTATAGGATAAAGAATCAGTTTAAAGGATGAAAGCACCTTGGGAAATCACCTTCAATCAGAAGTGTTGCGGGCAGACTCTTGGCTCATTTTCAGGGTTTACTCTGAATAGTACACAGTTCTTTTTTTTTCATACCTCCGGGACGAAAACACCAAATTCCCTCCCCGGCTCGGAGCGGGACTTTGGGTTTTTCTCCCGTCGTTATGAAAAAAACATTACACACGACACTGGAAAAGTATTAGCGAATCCCTAGCAAACCCTTAACACCCTCGCCTTCGGCTCGGGCGTCAATTTGGGTTTGCTAGGGCTTGCTAATACTTTCCAGCGCCCGGTGTGTAATATACTATTTTTTTTTTTTTTTTTTTTAAGCTTGGAATGAAATTGATGGATGAAAACCATCCTTTCGACTCTTAGATTGAAAAATTTTAATATCAAAATATATATTTTATTATTACTAATTTCTTTTTATATAATATATTTATATAATGTATATATATATATAAAATAAGCATCATTTATATTGTAGGTATTTTATTTACAAGGCCTATTTATGAACTTCCTATAATCTAATTAGAAAAATTAAAGTAAATTCAAAAAATTAAAAACATCTTATTTACTTATTCACCTAAAATAGAAAACTTTAGCAAATTCAACAGACCAACTGAATTATGACAGCAGTTATAGTTTTTTCTCTATATTACAATTACTTCTAATCACTAACGAATAGAAACTACCATAAAGACGATTTTTTTTCATATATCATAAGGAATGGTTAATGGTCGATCAACCGTTTCCTAAGTACTTTGTTTTATCACTTCAAGAGTAAAAATATCGACATATAAAGGCACTTGATCAGCAAATGAAGTGGCAAAAACCCTCAAAAAAAGGCAATAATTTCTCCTAGCGTTGAATGTCAAACGCTTACTATGATATTCTTAAATATTTTTTCAGTAAAGTCTTATAAATTCATACAAAAACGATAAATATTTTTATTAATATAGCGAAATGAAACTTGCTCGCTGAAAATTGATTGAATATTGTGCAAAAAATTTCATTGAATAAACTAGGTCAAAAGTCGCTGTGAAATTGTCAACCTGCAATTCCAGTCTCAACAATGATTTCATATCATTTCCTACATCTAAAATCTACCTAGGTAGTCTGATTCTATCAAATGAGTTTATTTTATTTTTTCAACTCTTAAAGAATAGAGTAACGGTTAAAGTAAGAGTACCGGTTATGATTGGATAGCTTAAATTAGTGAAAATTGCTCCATAAGCACTAAAAATGTTCTATAAAACTTCATAAAATTCATCTCAAATCCAACAGAAAAACGAGTTTTCAAACACTTATTTTCAATGATGAATCTTACGGACTAAAAAAAACTAATTTTAAGGTAAAATTTATAAGTACATACAATTTTAAAAAGTCACTCAAAAATTACTCTAAGTCAAATCATGATCGTTAACTAAATCTTAGAAAAAAAAAACTCAAAAATTGTTATGTACCAAGATTACATTTGTGGGAAGAACTGAGCAGGGTACGCAAGAGTCGGCGGGGCAGTTTGGGCGGTGGCATGGAACGCGGCCGCCGGAGTCTGCCAGGTGGCACGTTTCGGGGCCGCGGCGGCGGTCTCGGCCGGGAAGGCCGATTCCCAGGATCTCTTGAGACCCAAAATAGCAGAGGGGTTTATGGGAGCACCAGGAATCATCTGGGGTGCCATGAAACCATGTGGAGCATGAGCCCTGACGAGGGGGATTCTATGTTGGGGCATGTTAAAGAAGATCAGGGGCGCGTTGTTGGCCACGGCGGCGTGCTGAGCCACTTGGAACTGCTCCTGACTCGCGTAGGCCGGATGCAAGTGGGCCTGATGTGGATGTGGATGAGCCTGGGGATGACCCTGATGAGGCTGGTTCTGCTGGGGGATGGTCGAGGGCAAGGCGAGAGCTTTGTTCGCCGAGTTCGGGGATCCCGGCGAGATGCCGGGGTTCGCACCGTTGGAGGCCAAGGCCATCAGCCAGAGGTCCTGCTGTCTCAGAGCTTGGGCCTGGGCCGCTTGAGCCTGAGCAGCGTGGGCCTGAACTTGGGCAGCCTGGGCGTGAGCCGCTTGAGCCTGAGCCTGAGCCTGAGCTTGAGCCTGCATCAAAGCGTGTATGTCCCAAAGTTGAGGGGCAGGTTGAGGAGTGGGAACAGGAAGGGCCACTTGGGCTTGGGCTGGAGGAATAGGATTTTGTACGGCGCCGGTGGCGGTTAATGGGCCTGGCGAGAGCAGAGCCTTACCCGGTAGTGGAGCGCCCGCAGTCAACACCAAGTTCATGTCGTCACCACTGCACTGAAAGACCTCGATGTAGCGCTGCTTTTTACCGAAAATCATGTAACGATGGTGGCGCTGGGTTGCGCACGCGAACGCCGCGCCTTCGCTGTTCATTTGGATGAAAGCTTCTCCCGAGGGTTGACCCTGTTAAAAATTTGGCATTTGTTTAGTACTTATTCAAATTTTTGAAGACATTATTTTATTAATTTTTAAATGAACTTACGTGAGCATTGTAGACCATGTGAACTCCCTGGTACTCGATGTTCTTTGAGTGCTCTCCCATAAACTCGAGGATGTGTTCTACTAGAGCTTCGTAAGGAAGACCCCGGAGACGAACGCAATCCTTGCGAGTACCAGACGTGATGTAGTGCTGTGGAAGCGGCAGAGGCGGAAGCGCGGGAAGCAGCGCCCTTTCATATGGTTTTATATCGCTAACCCGATTAAGCACCTAATAAAAAAATAACATCAATAGTATCTTCTCATCTTACTTTACCGAATGTCTTTGAAAGTAGCTTGTAACGTACCTGTTGCACTTCCGCCGTTGTGCTCCTGAAGAGCTCGATGTACCTGCTGCCGATGCAGTCTCTGTGTTTGCTGAGGGCCTTCGCTGCATCCTCCTCCTTGGCGAAGAGCACGAACGCGTCGCCGGTGGCTCTGCCGTCGGCCTTTTTGACAAACAGCACCCCGTCCTCGCCGTCCTGCACCTGGCAGGGTTTCTGCCCGGACGCGAAGAATTCCAACTGCAAGTAAAACAACGAACAATAAGTTTTCTCTTCGCGTACGACAAATATCAGCTGTTATCTTTGAAAAAGTGGACACTCACGACTTGTTTTGCGGTGCAGTCGTAGGGCAGTCCCCGCATCCTAACGATGACCTGGGCGCCTCGCGACAGAAACGCGTGGGCTTCGCCATTGGTACCGCCGGCCACGGCGACGAAGTCCTCGCCGGAAGACTTGTACACCTCGATGTAGCGCGTGTTTATGTGGTGCTTGTGCCTCTTGAGGGCCATGTCCCTGTGCTCCTTGCTCACGAATCGGACCAGGGCCTCGCCGTTGCGTCTGCCCTGCATGCTCAGGCAGAGTGCTACGCCACCCCTGAAACGGATCGAAAATTTTGTTAGTTATGTAAATTCAAAAGATTTAAAAAATAAAATAAGTAGACTTTCTAATAACGTGGTTTGGGGGTACTATGGGGCGTGAGTGTGTACTGGTGAATATTTTTTGAACACAAATTTTAATTACAATCAATTGACTTTTATCAAAAAAAAATTATAGAAATTAAAATATCTTCAAAATGAAATACATTGAGAAGAAAAAGCATGTCAACTGTACTATAATTCAAATAATCTGTAAGTTTGCGGAAATAGTGATATAAGAGATTTTAAGTTTTTGATACTCGATCAATTCATTTAAAAATCGGTATTAGTAGAAATATTTTTAACTAATTTTTTTAATAAACAAACTAAATAATCTGATTTGTAACAACTCCAGGGTTGGCATAAAAAGTCTGACCGAGAAAATATCAAGCTTTTGCATCGAATATTGATTATTCATTAATTTTTTTACTTTCATTTTTTTTTTCTGTGTGCGCTAACTTATTCAACTGACGCAAATGTTTATCGTGCATCGATGCGCGCGTAATGGAAAAATTTTGAACCCATAAAAATAAAATTGCCACAAGCTTTACGTAATTAAACCATTCGACGGTAATAATTTTAAACAAAAAATTAATTTTAATAAAACTCAATCACGCGAGTTACACCTAAAAAGATATAAATTAAAATGGTCCGAAAAAACTTGTCAATGAAATTCGATTATCGAAACACTATTATCGCACTTACTCTCGCGTTCTATTATTAGAGTCGAACCAATTTTACATCACGCACCGATAACAAGTTATAAAATCACACGAAACGCCGTGCTTGTAAAGGTGAACCCGAAGACTTCTAAAACAGCTTTGGTTGTTCACGAATCGATCTCCATAACCGGAGACGCGCTACTGCGGCGGTTCAGGCCTCCGGGAACTTTTCTCGGGAGCCGTGACCCTAGATAAACGGCTTATCTCGGAGTCTTCGCCCCGACACTGCGCCACTGCGCCAAGTGTAAAAGTCCTTTGGACGAACCGAGCGCGCAAGATTAGCAGTTTTTTGAAAATATTAGTGCGTCAGCGGTTTTAGAGTTCGTTCGCATTGCTTGGCTGTTTTGAGAAATGTATGAATTGGTGATATTTTTTTTATTCTATTTAGGGGTCTGAACTTTTGAGTGAGACAAATTAACTTTTAAAGTATGTTTGATTTTTATAAATTAATTAAAATTTTTTACTTTGTATGCATAAACTATGTAAATCTGTGATTACAAGGAAAAAGATCATAAATTGCTAAGTTTTGAATTTATCATTAGCTTTTATCACTATTTTTTACTTCATTCAAACTATGTATGTAAAATCAAAATAATGTTAAAAATAGTCGTTATCGACACTTTTGACTTCTTCACAGAAACCATTCTAACCCTTTTTATTATATGATCTTTTTTGTGGCCGCACAGAATATATTGAGGACAAAAATTATAAAAACAAGTACATGTATAAAACAAAGATAACTGCAAAAATTACACATAAAAAAGCTATATATCCAAATACATTGAACAAAATTGTCACTGTTAATTACCTGACACCAAACTCATCCAAATGTATGCACTTTTAGAAACATATTAATTATTAAAGCGACTTTTCAATTTTTTTTTTTAAACATTCAAAAGTTACTCACTTGGCAACATTCAGTCCTCGGAAGAATTTAGCTACGTCCTGGTCAGACGATTGCCAGGGCAGACCTCGAGCTCTGACCACGCAATTGCTGTCTACTTTCTCATCCTTTGAGCTGCAATAAATCACCAAAATTAAGAATAAAAAAAATCCTCCTCGTCTCTTGTCCGTACTTCAAAATCATAAAAGCAAAATAAACTCACCATATACCGGGTTCCAGCACGAGTTTGACGACTTCTGGGTTCTCGAAAACATGTCCTGCAACAAAAAACCCAAGTCGTGAGCTCGTGATTAATTTTCGCGCGTTTCGCAAGGTTTTTTATTTATCGTGCCTACGTCACTTCAAATTCCTGGCCATAATTTTGATCAAAATTTTGACGCAAATTTGGGACACCAGCCTGATCAGCACCGACTTAGCGATCCCCCCCAGCAGCACCGCGGCCTTACTCGTCATAATCCTCGCGCGACGACCGCGGTTGTTCGGTTCGAAATGGAACAAAAATTCTCGCGAAGTGCCCCCGCCGGAGCGACGAAAGAAATGGACTCGCGTAACTCGACACCCTTATCCTGTAGTGCTGCAAGTCTCGTGTTGAGCGCTGAACAAGTGGGATTTTTTTTTCCTTTCTTTCTACCTTTCTTCGATCGAATTCGCTGACTCCGTCGACGATCGGTTTTCAAGCTGAGCTTTCGAGCCCGCCCGCGATCGGAATTCTTTTTCGAAATTCCTGCCCGGTTCGTTGATACCAGGCGCGACCGAAGGAATTATTTTTCAAACTACCTTATTGTGAATGGTTGTAGGAATGAAATTGCTAACGTCATTGATAATTAGTGTGGTACGATTACTTTAAGTGCTAAACAAAAACAATTTATGAAAAAAATAATGTCAGAATATAAATATGAGTACAAAAATATTTTAAAAATTTATATTCAAGTTGTACAAAAATAATTTTTTTTTTAGTTCGTATTAAAAAGTACTCGAAAAAGTAAGATTTATTCAATTTTTATCTGTTTAATGACACGTCATTTTAATAAACAACGTAACAAATAAACAAACACGCTCTTTATTAAAGATAAGATTGAATCTTTGCTTTCGCAGGTACACGTATTTAAATTTGAGAAAATCACGTGAGTTACAATCGACAAAATCGCGAAAAAAAATAATCTGCATAGAATTATCATCGAACAAAACATAAAAAAACATCTAATTGTTATACACCGAGTAAAATATCCGATTCAGGTAAACAGACGCGCGAATGATAAAATAAATAATGATGTTTACCTACAGGAAGATCATCGGCGGTACTAATCCGGGTTGAGAACCGCTGCTTTCACAGCTACCGATAAGAAATGCAGCGTTCGACGAACGCGTGCACGTAATGCTTACCAGCGCGAATAAATTTTCAAATCGACCCCCCGTAACTACTCCCTCTTTAACATACTTGCGGCCGAATATTTTTTTTTTGTTATTCAGGGTACTGACCACTGCGCATGCGTGGTCATAAATCTTGGCTTAAACTCGTTGACCTTTTTATTTATTTTTTTGTCAACTAGTATAAAACACAAGCGTCTCGTTCTCGGAAAAAAAAATCAGCGTTTTAAAGAACTTTGTATTACATTTTTTTGCGAATGCGAACGCACCGAAGTCGCAAAAAAACTCGTCGTATGCTTTTTTTTTTAAATTGAAATATGCCAGGGTTGATAATACAGCCACTCGACCTTCGCGCGAATATTATCTGAGGACAATTGAATGCATTATCGTGCATCGATGATTACAAAGTAATCAAGTTACTTTTTTTCCTTTTCAAAATTTATTAATCGAATAGACTTTTCGCCTTACCGTCCTTAATCATCCGCTGCATGACGGCAATCATGTCTTGGACCTCCTTAACGTGGTAATCGTTGTCCGTGTCCGCAGGCATGTTGAAGTCTGTGGTTTTTTTATCATAAACTAGTCAAGGAAAATTTTATTTGTGTTTTAATGGTCGCACGGGTCAAAAAATAACGTCTCTGAATCGAGAGTAATTTACGATCATGCAAATTTAGACACTAAAGTGTCGTTCGAGTAAACGATATGGTATTTTTCTTTTTAAAAGGATAGTTTTAGAAATATTTTTTTGGCAAAAGAGAGGAAAAAAATGTTTTAATGTTATTTTTATTCACGTGCGAAGCTTTTAGCTTGCTTACTCGGGACAAACAAGAAAAAATTACTTACGAAAAATTAAGTTTATTAGGTACTAATTAGCTTAAAATGAATATAAATTGTCAATAAACCAATGGTCAGTTTCTGGTGTAAAAATAGTATCCCACCTCAACTTAAAAAAAAAAAAAAAATACTTAACATACAAAAAAAATAATAATAATTCATCATCATCAGATTGCGTTACGATGATAAATAAACATTGTAATTGAGTTTTTCCAGGATTCGTACTTTTATTTGTCAACTGCCAGGTAAAACATATGAAGACGTTTTCCTTTCTTCGCGTGCAGCCTGCCTAATCAGAATACGCGAATTTTACTTTCAAATTTCCGGTGTCGCCGCGGTGGGGTTACATGCCTGTCTGTCTTTACGTAACTCGAGAGAAGAATAAGAAGAAAAAAATAAAATGAAACAAGCGCGCCGATTATACGGGAGTATTTTTCGGCGGCCAGTGGAGTTCGTGATTTCATTAAAAATTTCGCGGAACCGGACTAGAATGATAATCCGAGAGATGCATAATGATGTTATACAAACGAGAGGAGAATTGTTTCTTGATGCTAGAAATGCAGAAATAAACAATTTAGCCAGCTGCTGCACGATTCGAAATACCGAGCGGAGTGATGTAAAACTCTTATCGAGAATCTTATAGTTACAAATAAGATTTTGAATTTATTTATAAGCCGCGCGTTTGGAGCGAGCATTGCTAAAAATCTGCGCTAACAAAAAACTAACGATCAAAGATAACAAAGCGAAATAAATAATTTGTACTGTTCTGATTGTTCCTGAGTTTTGAAAATTAGGTGAAATGACCTTGTTTATTTTCATGTTTTTTATTCTCTTTATTCATTCGACTTTTTAAATAGTCTGATCATGTAATGCAAAAGCGACTCTCTAATTCACGGACGCGAATGCAAATTGTGTATACATTTAAAATCAAACGAAAAACGTGTTTCGGATTTTCAAGCGGTGAGATATTTTTTTTTTTTTTTTTTTGCAAAACCATGGATTTGATGCCACGCTGAATTTCGTCATTTATAAAAAAAAGAGGACTGTAGACAAAACGAATGATAATGACCGAAAACACCTTTTTGTTTACAAAATATGTTCTTCACAGAAAAATTATTGATTAATAATTATAGAAGAATGAATATTGAAAACATTCAGTTTTCGGGACTCATGAGAAAAAAATTCGATAAATTTTTAGATTTTTTTCAAAGCAGTTTGACAGGTTCTCAAACCCCACATTCCTCGCAATTTTTTTCAACAGTCCGCAATTTATCAAGATCCAAGCGCGCGAGTAAGAGATCTCGAATAATTGAATAATCATTATCGGTTGAAAAAACGAATGAACCTCGGAGTTTATTTTCATGCACCCGCTCAACGTCAAGCCAGTCCTCAATTTCAATAATTTGAAAAGTAATCGCGGGCAATAGATCCTAGTCGTAAAGCATTTGCCGGGCCGGGGCAAATGAGAAACTAAGTCGAAGAAAAATATCTTCTCTCTCGAGTCGACGCACACATTTACGGAGTGATTCACGACTCTCGGGAGATGAAGATAACCGATTTTCGAAGCCAGCGAGCGCTGGCATCTCCAGAGCTGGAAGCTAATCGGGCTGACCTTTAAACCGCCGGCTGAGATAACGACAAAGTCGATTTATCTCGAAAAAGCTTGATTTATTATAAAAACCCCGGCTGTGCGCGGATGAGCTTTCGACCGAGTTTAATGCATTTTTTTCGAATCCGGGCGGTGTTGTGGCTATCTGTGAGAGAGGGGAGATTTTTTTTTCTAATACTTACGATAAGTTTTTTTGAAAGGTTGGATACTAAAAATTTTATTTTTACTTTAAATTCATTCGAAAATTCAATACATTAAATAAGTTAAATTTCAAAAACTGCATTTTACATTTGCTTGAGACCTCGGTTGAGACTTTAACTTCTCTTTAAACTCTTTATTAACTACTGATTTAATTGTTAAACTGTAAAACTTTAACTTTACTGTTTATTTTTTTTTTTTTAATTTAAAAAATAAAATACTTAACAGTAAGTTGAATTAACAATAAATTGGTAATATCGGCCTACTGTACTGGCAATTGAATATCTAATATGTAATTTTATGTTTATAGGTAAATAAACAAGCCCTGAACCTAAACTATTTTCATCCACCCGAAAACTATAATTATGAAAAACCTAAGCCACCGCCATGATTTATGACGATAAGGCTCATTAGTAATTTTTCAGAACTGACTGCTGCAGGGTCCAGCCGTAAACCGATTTTCTAATGGCTCGGTAAGGTCATTAGAAAGCGAATTCGGCTCGTTGCATACCTGAGTGATAAAAACTAACGACTTTTCATCCCGCAATTACACTTCCTCTTGACTCACAGTGCACCGAGGTTAGAGAATTTTCCGACTTGTAATTACGGCAAAAGCCCGCGCGGTCATCGGCCCATTACGATTTTTGAAATCAAAAAGCCCGCGTTCAATTGTCCATTGTTCATGGCAAGACAGGTGGACTTATTAATAATCCTTTGAGAGTGCCGCGGCACAATGCCGGCATTCGGCAAGTGTTTTCGGGCCGCGTGACCCCGCGCGAGACGAGGGACACGTGCTAGGATTGAACTGCGACACTCGCTGCGATTGAACTGCGCGGGTTGATAGAGATCTGTACGCACTCTTTTTAGTTCTCGAGTACTTACGGGTTTACTCAATAGACTCTCTGGACACTCATTCTTACCTCGGAGAGGAGAACTGCACAAACACGGGTACTAACACACGCGGGTAGCGGGAGAAAAATTAGAGCTAGGCGCGACAAAGAGCCTGGGAGCGACTGCCTTGGCTGGCAGGGCCACACATTATACAGCATGTGCGACTCGAGTCGAACGAGCGGGCGACTTGCGGGGAGGAGGGAAAGAGGGGAATTTAAGAAATCGGTGCTTGGTGATAAAAAAGGGGCAGCACGTACTATTGTGCAGCCGAGAAGTTTTTTCTCCGCTCTGCTCTGCTCTTGGCTTGCCTCGCGTTGTAGCGTTTGGGATCAGCTGATTAGTAGGCACGGCAGAAAAATATTTTAGAAGAGAAAATGTGAATCACCGCTTTAGGGATCTAGTAAAATTAGTTTTCATACTTGAATGCATTTTTTAAAATTAATATTTTTGGAGTCATGAATGGTGGATGTTCCAAAACAGTGGAATAAGACTTTATTCGACGAGATTAGAAAACTTTGAAAAACAATAACTAGAAAGTACAGCAAATATTTTCCTACTGAATTGACATTACAATGCAATGAAAATATTTTTGCAACAATTTTATAAAAAATTTCGAAACAGAGTAAAAAAATCTACATTTCCGAATTAAAAAAAAAAAAAAATTCTTCCCCACTGATTTACTCAACAAGTCGAGCAACAAGTCAAGACCATCAATATCAAATTTTAATAATTTAATTTTGATTAAAATAAAATACTTTTCGCTGTGACAATGAAACTGAGAACTAGAAAATTTAGTACTTTACAATAAAATCAAACTTTGTTTAAAGTACAACATACATTAGTAAGAATCTAGTGTAAAATTTCACCTCAAATAAAATTTTCAATCCAACGTTCGATTAAAAGCGCGATATCAAGAAACGGCAATAAAGATTAGGTCACTTAATCACAGAAGACAAATATCGGAGACGAGGAATTAAAAAAGCCCCATTGAAGTAGAAAAATCACCAAATTGCCCGCGCGCGGTCGTCACGTGACCATAAAAAAATCATGACGTCAGTGGTCGTAGATACAAATTTTAAAGCCCCGTGATGATGAAAAAAAAAACCTTGATCGATTGTTCTCGCCGTCAAATTATGAATCCGAACGAGCCCGAGTATCCGACCGGTTCTTCTAGACATCGGGCGTAGGGTTTTATTCAAAAATTTTTCCTCAAAGTACAACGGTACCCGGCCGTAAAAAAACTCGTTTACATCGCAATCTCTGGGTTAAAAAATCTCGAATAAGAAGAAAAAAAAAGTAGGGACTTTATCAACTAGCATTGAGCTCGCATCTGCCTTCTCTAATCGTCTTCATAACCATAAGTAAAAATAAACCGCGAGTCGGCTGCACGAAAAACCTTTGAGCGGTAAACATCGTCCCGAAGCCGAGGTTTTGCATTGGTAATTGCCTTGAGAAACTGACATCGCTGACCCCCGCTTTTCTTCTCATTTATTTTTGTCGACCGACTCATGAATACCGCATGAGCGAAATGAAGAAAAAAAAAAATTACAATTTTGGGTCCTAAGTGATTTTTCTTCGAGGAATGAAAAAATACTCGCGCGTACACGTATACCATGAAATTGCCTGGCAATCAGCATGATACGTGAGGGGAAAATGACAATACCGAGGAGTCGCTGTGCGGAGTGATAATATTTTATGGTTGATTTTTTTTTTTTTTTAAGGTGAATCTTGCTTATTACGTCGGAGATGAGAAATTGTCTAGGAATTTTCGTCTCTGAAAAGTGATGGAAATCCAAATGAGAAAATTGAATTCAGCAGTTTCATATAGGTTTTTTTTTTACCAACTTTTATGATAATTCTTTTCTGTGAGTAAACTTCAAGAAATTTTGTAGAAACGTGTTTACTCGAATGAAAGAGAAAAATTACCCTACAATAGAACTATTTTTGTAAAATCTACTACTTTAAATTTCTTAAACTGAAATTATAATACATTACAGTGAAAAGTAAATATTTTTACTTTCTATGAATAGTTTAAAATATGAACTGGAATTTCACTGCATTTTTATTCTGAACTATAAAAAATATAAAAATTCATCATTCTTCCCATTTACACTAGAGTCACTCAAACGTGATCTTATTGCTGTAAACTAGTCGAACAGCATTGGAATTGACCAAATCAAGGATAAGTTTTTAATACAATTAATGTTTTAAAAAACTTTCTAGTTTGTTTTCGTGAAGAAAATATGTATATGCAGTAAGCTTTAAATTTTTAAACAAACTTTACCATTTGCTTAAACCACCCATTCAAAAGTAACTCTAACAGTTACCTACAAATAGATTTTTTTTTGTATTCAACCTACACAATTTAACTTTTTTTTTTTTTTACCAGAAACTGACCATCCCGATACTCTGAAATTTTTAACTAAAGCTTCAAACGTTTCTCGTGTTAAATTTAGCTATGTGAAAGGATACATTGCAGCATTTCCTGGATGCTCAGCAGCGACAGCTCGTCATTGGTCGAGTAGCACTTTGAGAATTCCTTCCTCAGGTCGTAGAACACGTTGTAGTGGTCGGGCAGGTCCATGAGTTTCTTGCATGCCTCCGGGTGAAGACACTGGCGGAGAGGCGCCTGACCGTCGACCACGAAACGGGGCGCGCTTCCAGCCGCCACGCACGTCAACGACGAGTACCACGTTTCGAACTGTAAATCAAGATAATTTTTAAGTTATTAACAATAAATATGATTATTTACGTAGAATACAATTTTTTTTAACGTCTAATTTTTTAATTTTTGTTTTTAAGGTGGTTTTCTATTAAATGCATGACAATAGAGAATCAGCTCAAATTTTATAGAATTGTTTATTAGATATTAATAAACATTTCTACGAAGTCTGATCAAAATTGACCATATAGTTTGAAAGTTACAGCAAGTTAAAGATTGAATTTTTTTCATTACGCGTATGGCCGCTACGCTGAAAAAGTGTACTAAATTATTAATATTCATCTTCTTACAATAGAGATCCTTTAGAAAAACCGCATACATATGGTTTCACTATCAAAGAATTCGTTTCTTCAAACTGCAAAAAATTGACCTTTTACAAATTTTACAGTAATTTTTCAAAAATAATTTTCGCGTGAATAACCTCCAAAACTGCGGTATTCAAAGGTGAGGTTGAAAGTTTAAAAAAATGTTTTGTTGTGATTGTCAATGTTTTTTTGGTAGAAAATAATTTCAGAAGCCATAAAAAGTTAAAAAATAAATTTTAATAACTAATTGTTAGTAATTTGGTGAAATAATTTTTTTTTAGTCTTGAACTTGACTAGCTCTGGTTGAAAACCACCTTAAGTTTAAATTACGATCAAAGTACCTCACGATATGATCATGATTGAAAATTATTGTACCTAACAACCTCCTAAAACCAAGTGTTAAACGAAGTATTAATTAATCAACATTAATTTTATACCTATTATATAATTCTTAGTTATTTATCATGATATCAAGTTCAGGATGAGAAATATGTGGAATATTGATTGTACCGACTTAGATACGTAAGAAAAGTTTGTGTACATTTTTCATATGTTTTTAATTTAATTCATTACTGATAACTAAAAATTACTAAAAAAATTGTATATGAGTAAATCCGCCAAACTCTGTTTTTTTTTCAGTAATTTTGAAACTTTTTCAATTTTTGAAGCACACTCTTGAAATTTTGGCAATAATTCTTTAAAATAATAAGAAATAAAAAAATGTAGCGTGGATGGTCATAACAAGTTGCCTGAAAAAATTATTCAAACAATTAAATTATTATTTAAAAAAAATGAAAATCTGAGTATGACAATCGATTTTTTATTAAAAAAATAAAAGGAAAGATAGTATTTTTTCAATTAAAAGCTGAGTTTTTTCATAATAATAATCTAAACAACTTAAATTTTTTATAATAGTCATCATACGGCACTTTATGAATAGGTTAGGGTCTTTTTTTTTTTAATGTATTTTAATGTTGGCAATAATAATATATAGGCGATAATATCCACCTACTGATCTTTTTACACTAATCTACTATGTAAATTATTTTTTTTTTTTTTTTTTTTTTTATGTAACCTTTATTTAACCAATTATGATTATACAGGATTTATAAATAAATTAAATACTTAAATATAAAGTAAAAAAAAAAATAATAATACTAAGTTTTCGGCCTTCACTTGAAAGCCACAGTCACTTTAAGTTCAAATCTTAATTTCACATTTTTTTAAAAAGTCAACAATAATTCGAACGACACTAAGATCAGGAGCCTGTAGAAAAGAGATGACATCGTACGGTGGATATTTCTTGAGTTTTATAAGCCGGTCAACCATGGCTTGGCGTAATTCTTCATATAGAGAGCACTGCCAAAGAACGTGATTGAGGTCTTGAGGATCCTGTCCACACATACAGCTGGATGTTTCAGCCAGATTGATTTTGTGTAGAGATTCATTGAGGGCTATATGATTACTACGACTGCGGCAGATAAAAACAATTAGTTCTCTGCTAAGATTGAGGCCTTTGTACCAGGGGATCGTTTTATTGGAGAACAGCCGTTGAAAGTAACTTGTTCCCTTGTAAGCACTCTGTTGTTTCAGCTGCTCAATATTCTCTGAGTGTATCAATCTTTTGAAAAAGGATCTTAGGTCTGTATATGGAATAACAGAGACCGTTGGTGAGGAAAGCGTTGCCCTTTTTGCCTCAGAGTCTGCAAACTCATTGCCAGTGATGCCAACATGAGCCGGTATCCAGTGTACAGTGAGTTTGCATGTACCATTATTGCTGTGGGTAAACTTCAAATTTTTTTGACGAACCTGTAGTAAATGGTAGTTTTCACTGATATCAATTGTATAAGAAGCCAGAGCTGTTGCTGCACTGAGTGAGTCAGTAAAGATGTCCACGTTACGGTGAGAATGTTGCAACGCAATGTCCATAGCGTCTGAAAGTGCCATGCACTCAGCCGTATAAACGGAGGCTTTTGTGTTGATGCTATTTGTACGGACAATGTTTAATTCGGGTACGACACATGCAGTTCCAACCGAGGAACCATTTTCTGTCTTGCTGCCATCAGTAAAAATTCTGATGGAATCACTATCTTCAAGGCAAGAGTAGAATTGGAGGCTTGGATACTCACAGGTTTTTAAAAATTGTCCGATAGTAAAGTCGACATTCACGGTGTTTCTGTAGCAGTCAAATGGGTAGTTATAAATACTGGTCAGCCGGTCAGCATGGATTTCGTGCATGACCCCAATAACGCTCTTGATGGACTCTTGAAAAAGATTTAGTTTCTTACCTCGTATAGAGATGATTTTCATGATCTGTCGTTGGATGATATCATAGGCCAGTGAGTCAGTTCTACCAAATAGTTTCAGTAAGTAGTTAGTACACAGCAACTTTGACCTGAGTTGTATCGAGATTAATCCAGACTCCGCAAGTAGAATATTTGTAGGTGTGCTAATTCTCAGTCCCAAGGCCAATCTTGCAGCAGCAAATTGAACTCGTTCAAGCTTAAGTATTCTTTCTTTATGGGTAGGGAAGTAAATGTAACTAGCGTAGTCGACTATAGATCTGACAAAGCTTTTGTATAGACATATAAGGGTAGCTGGGTCTGCACCCCAGTATGTTCCTCTAAGGAACTTGACTATGTTTAAGGCTTTGTGGCCCTTCTGTAGTACCAATCTCTGATGTTTGTCAAAAGTCATCTGGTGATCAAAGTAAACGCCTAAAAATTTTACTGCATCTGTAGAAACTAAAGTGGAGCTGCCCAAATTGAGCTCAGTCTGACCAGGGTCAATACCTTCCCGGTTGAAGTGGACAAATTCTGTCTTCTGAGGGGAGACATCTAGCCCAATAATTCCAAGGTTTTTAGTAATCCGAGCTACAGCTTTCTGGAGTATAATCTTGGCCCATTCAATACAAGAGGTCCTGATGTACAGCACAATATCATCAGCGTACTGTAAAATTTTGATTCGAGGAACATTAACTTTGCAGTTGCTTCTTTTCCCTTTCCTGGTGTTTCTTCTTTTTACCTTTGGCCTTCCACCTCTGTTTTTTCTCACGTTTCCTTTATTCTTTCTTCTTTTCTTCTTTCCTTTGTTACTAAAATAGACCGCATTGGTGACGTATAGTAAATAAAGTAGAGGACTAAGGACACCACCCTGCGGCAGTCCCTTATAGCAGCTGCGAGGTTTATCAGGGTTGATCTCCGTGTACACATTTCTCTGGTAAGTGAGAAACTTAATAAACTTGAGTAGTTTTGTCGAGAACCCAAAGCCGGCCAATTTATGTAATAAGATGTCACTGCGTACTTCATTGTAGGCATTGCTTACATCCAGATATACCGCAAGAACGTGCTCGTGACTCTTAAGGGCTTCTTCTACATCAAACTTTAGGACTGTCAAGTTATCAGAACAAGAATAACCCTTACGAAAGCCACCTTGATTGCGGGGGAGATAACCATTTGTTTCAACAAACCAGCGAAGCCTATTTGAAACCATCAGTTCAAATATCTTGCTAATACAAGAAGTGAGTGCCAGAGGTCTTAGTCCATTGCCATTTGGTTTTTCCACAAAATGTAGATAGGTGTCTCGCCAACTCTCAGGATATGAATTATCTAAAAACAGCATATTCAAAATATCAAGTAGCAACAGATTATATTTAATTGGAATTTTTCGAAGAACCTCGTAATTAATCCCATCGACTCCAGGGGAGGATTTGTCACCTCTTGAAAAAAGTGCCGTGTTAAACTCAGTATATGTAAAAGGTGCATCCAGAAGTGGGTCATCTTGCGACTCTGGTAGCCAACCGGGATCATTTGGGGTGTCAAAAGTGCAGATCTTATCGAGAGACTCAGCCACTTTTTGTTTATTATCGAGATATTCAGAGCGAGAGGTAACTTTAGTCTTGGTAAATTTGTTTTTGAAAACCTTGGCCATTCTCCAGGTATATGTGACTTGGTTCTTGAAATCTATAGTGGAAGCAAATTTTTTGAAGCATTCTCTTTTCTTTCGCCTGAATAACTTTCTTGCCGCAGTTCTAGCGGTCTTATAATGGGCATGGTCGTTATCAAGTCGGGTATAGCGCCATCTTTTGTACGCTGCTTGCCGGAGTCTCTTGGCTCGATCACAATCAGCATCCCACCAGCGAACAGGGTTTCGATGAAGTTTGGGGCTGACAACTTTCCTTCTTGGAGTACATCTTACGACCGCATCACTTATTGTTTCGATAAAAAATTCGTATTTACCCACAGGTGACTTTAATTCATACTCGCTATCGAGAAATTTAATGTATTTTTCATCCAAAATCTCATTTACTGACAGCCAGTTTGTGCGCGTTGATTGAATCTTGAATGACTTACGGTGGTATATCACCTTCTCGACGTCGACAATAATTTCGACGGGGAAATGGTCTGAACCATGACTATCGTTATAGACTTTGGTATGTGTGAATGAAGCAATGTCGGGCGAGGAAAATATAAGATCTATATTGGATTCCTTAAGTGTAGATGGATCAAGATGAGTGATGCTATCATGATTGTGTAATATCAATCCATACTTGTCAGCATGCTCTTGAAGTCTGCGTCCGTTGACATCAGTGTCTATACAGTTCCAAGCCTGGTTATGTGCATTAAAATCTCCAATCAGCAGGCATTGATCATATCTGTCAGTGTTACCAATAAGAGCCTCCCATTCCAAATCCGTCAAACTGACTTGGGTCGGAGGACGGTAGCAGGCCAGAATAGTCAGAGGTTTACTTAAATTAAGTATCTTAATTCCACACATTTCAACTGAAGGATTAAGGTTAGTAAGATCATTAACAGACTCATAATTTAACGCAACGTGTACAAGAAAAACTAAACCGCCGCCAGTAGCATGTAGACGATCCTGTCTAAATACATTAAAAGAGCTGAAGTTAAAATGCAGGTGTGGCTTGAGCCATGTTTCAGCCAAAACAATCACGTCGTAATCATGCAGCAGCTTTTGCAACTCTCCAGCTTTCTTGACTATACTTCGTGGATTCCAAAATAAAATACGAATATTATTCGCATCTGCGAGATTGCAACACATATTGTTGCAATCTATGTCTGTTGTAGTGTGAGAAGAAAATTCAGTACTGCGAGTGATCAGACTCGCAAGTCTCAACCTCCGAGGCCGAGGATGAGGGAGGAAACTCGCCACCATCAACAGAGGCCGTAATGGCATTAGCCGTTTTAGTGATCCTTGTTTTCATGACACGTGAGTCAACATATTTATGTATCTCATTAAGCATTATTACCACTGCTTGTCTATTGGATGTGAATTTATCAACTACCGCAGGTACCTCTTGATAGGTAACCTGTAGCGTCTCAGTTAGCATTAGCGTCAGCTCCTCGAAGGTAATCGGGAAAGTAGCAGCGATATAGTTGGGGATTTCGATCCTAGCCAAGTCGATTTGTTCTTTAAGTTCCGTCGTTGTGGTTTTGCTAGTAGTGCTGGATTTTTTTAGCTTCTTTTTTTTTTGCGTTGGCATCTCGGGAGTCTTTTGAAGTTCATCATCGGGTTTGCTCCTCTGATTTTCATCTTCATCTGTGACTTTTCTTTCCGTGGAAGACAGAGATGCTTTTGAAAAAGTTCTTTTGAAATTATCGCCGCTTGGTTTCACGAATAAATTTTGGCCGTTGAAACGAGGCGTATTAATATCGCCGTCAACAGCCGTATTAGAAGTCGATTCCTTGTTTTTGTCATCAGCTGTTTCCATGTGCACTGTAGGTTTAGTAGTTGTAGACTGCGGGAATTGAGGAGCTCCTACCTTATCGACCGCGGGAGAAGGCTGAGCTGGAAGTGTATGCTGACCTTGACTCAGCTTTTGTTGTTGTTTATTTTGCGGGCAACTCTTCGAGGAATGACCCTCTTGTAAACATTGAAAGCATTTCATTTTATCGGAAGATGCATAAACATGATATGCCGTGCCATCGTAGTTTAGGGTAAAGTCGGAGGGAATTTTATCGATTTCTTCCGGATCCACAAACAGCTGACGCCTGAAGGACATCACGTGCGAAAAGCCGACTTGGACAAGGCTCATGCGCACTGGAGTAAGGCTGGATTTAGGTACAACGTTGAATTCCTCTAATTTTTCAAGCAGGATATGGTTCGGAATACACGGCAATACATTTGAGAAAATCACTCGCTTTAGTCTGGCAATGTAGGGGCGAATCGTAATTTTACGGCCTTGAACAACAAGCACATTTTTTCCTTCCTTGGTAATTTCATCCACTATGGAGGCACTATTAAAGAAAACACAAAATCGATTCTGCGTGATTTTAGAAGCAGCTACAATGTTTTGGGGAGGCACTATAGAGGCAATAGCATAAACATAATCTTCCGCTTTTACTCCTTCAATGGTGTCAAAGACAATTGCTTGGTCTTTCTTGGGGTACGTAGAAACAGAGGTAACGTTCGAGTACGACATAGTAGTAGTAGTAGTTGTTTTCGTTTGAGTAGACATTTGGGTTATTCACTTTATCTTACGCGTAAAAAAAAAAGAAAAAACCTCAACAAAGAGATTCAGCACAAAGCGACGCCACCCAGCGGCAGTCGCCGCGCAGCGGAGAAATTAACCTCTATAAACTGCCGAGAAGACACGTCTGCCACGCGCGACAGTCGGCGCAACACTGCTATGTAAATTATAAGTAAAGAGCAAAAAAAATTGATAAATATAAGTTCATAACTACGTCGTTGACCTGCCTGCTGCTGAAAGACATTAGTAAGTGTCGTCTGCTACAGGTTGAGTTCGAAGGTGCGAATAATAGAAAAACTCTTTTTTTTTAACTAAATTAAGTTTTTTGGCTTCAGGCAGCTAAACTTAGTTAAAAAAAGTTATGTTTTATTGATCACACTTAAATTTGGAGACTTTTTTTTTAATCTGTGGATGTGCCAACTGAAAAAAACATTTTTTACAAGGATTCACGCTCGAACTTTTCAGAATAAAATGATGTAAACAATAGCTTATTTTGAAAGCACATTATTCGGATTGGTCTTAAATTATTCGTTAAAGTATGTAGTTTTAGATGAATACACATTTGTGGCGTTTGAATAATGCCTGAACCTGCAAAAACTTGAATAAATAGGTTATTCATTTTTATCAAAAACGTGTGGACACATTTTTAAAGTTATGTCATCTCTCGAAAAATATAGGCACAATATTTTTATGGGTCGTAAAACATTCCTTGAACCCAGTATTAATACCTCCATCAGTTGTAAATATGTGAAAAGATTGCCTGAAAAAGTTACAGCAGATAATATTTTCAAAACTTAGTTCCGGACACAGCGTTTTCTTGCGTTTTACAGGGTAAAACCTAATTTTTTAAACATTTGCATAAACTTTTCAGCATTTATATTTGTTTCCACAATCTCTAAAAGTGTAAATCTAAATAATTATTCAATTAAATATAAAAAAAATATTGTCTTAAACCTTTTTACTATGCCCGGACAGTGAAAATAAGAGTTTGGCGGATTTACTCATATGTTCTTTAAACTTTCGTCCTATACTAAACTAATCTCTAATACTTGAAATTTTTCAAAAATAACCTAGGAATCGCAAAAAAATTTTTCCTGACGTAAATTAAGGTAATTTCTCGGGTAATTTAGATAAATTAACAATTCTATCAACTCAGATAAACAAAAATAAAATAGAGTTTATGGAGGACGAAGCCCGTATAATTGCAAAGCTGTGCTTTCAGACGAATCGAATGCACCTTGTCTGTTGCCCGCATCGTCTGTTAAAAACATCGACTTTTTGATTGTATACATATATTTTTTTCTTCATCCACTGTTTTTCTTATCAAAGACTTCTTATTAAAACTGTTTTAAACTTCATAAAAAACATCAATGAAATTTTCAGTTCATCAATCGCGACACGAAGAAATTATTTAAATACGAATAAAAACGTCGTCTTATTTCATCCGAAGAATAAAAATGTTCGGACTACAGTAAAATTTATAATCATATAAACCGTTACAGAATTTTTTTTTTTTTTTTTTTCTTTTTTCTAACCAACTGAAAAACACGTCGAGAGATTGTGACCCACATTTCTCGGGCAATCAGAGCCCATAATTATTGTAATTTATAACTCGTCCATTAATTATCATTTTACTTTTTTTTCTCTCCTCCTTTCCTCTTCTTCTTTTTAGTGTCGTAATTTTCCTAGTTGCAAAACAAAAAATATTATCAATCCGTCCAGCCCCCTGCAATTTTCCAAAAACAACTCCTCCTCTCGCATCCTGCGGCGACGAAAAAAAAAATTTCAAAAAAAAGAACACTGTCTTGCGTAAGTGCAGCGGGTACTCGTAACGAGTACCACATCGCGGTACTCCGGCATTAGCGTGCCGCGATGGTATGTACTTAGTGCCTCCTTCTCCTTCATTGTCAGGCGTTCGTCTCCGAGTAGTCGCTTGCGCAATCACGACGTTACACTTTTTGTGTGTGGCTTCGTCTACCTACCTATTCTTTTTTTTTTTTTTTTTTTTTCGTTGCGAGTGTTTATTTTGGCGCGGTGGTTCACTTCTAGGAAGTCTTGGCTTTATTTTCAATTCAAATTTCGCGCGAGAAAATTACTAGCCGGTGGGTTTTTATTTCGAAACTGATGTTGGTTTTTTTTTTGCGTTTTTTCAGGGGTACTTTTTTGAAGGAAAATTCTTGAATCAATCGTCATTCGTCTAACGACTGTGTGCTTTTCAAAAGCTTTTTTAAACTTGTGATAGTTTTGTTTTATATATTTTCAACTTTTTTTAAAAGTATGAATTTATTTTTTTCTTACAAGCCAATTGGACTAAAATGATAAAAAAATATTTTATATAAAATGTACTAATCGTATTTTCATTTCAAATTAAGAAAAATAATTCAAAATATAATCCAAATTCATTTTGAGCTTCAAGCTGTATTCTCATATTCAAAACGATTTCGTGCAATGACTGACAATTTTAAATGAACACGTGAAAAACAAAATTTTATTATAAACTATCTTGATAAAAAATATGTGAAAAAACTGAAAAAATAATTTGAAATACAAAAAAATATCTATGCAAAAACTGAAGAACGTTAATGAACATGTAAATGGAAATACTCGTGGAAATAAAATAATGTCCTGCAAATGTCTAATTATATACGTTGATTAAAAATTTCTAGAATTAGATATTTACTCGAGTATTTACTTCTAATCGAGCTGGTGAAAAAGATTTCTCTTCAAGATTAGATTTTTTTATATTATTATTATTATTATTATCTTGCCAAATTGGAATTTTTCTATTAAGATACTTTAAAAAAAATGAACTTTGAAATAAGCTTTAAATTTAACTTTTTTACTTCGGTTCAGAGTAAAAATCGGCAAGAGTTTCTTACACACTAACTCGCACACTAATCTAATTATGGATCGTCCCTATCGAAACATATGATAGAATAACAATAAATATTATAACTCTATTATTGAATCCATAATATTTTTGCACTAAAAGCCAATTGAAAAATTTTACTTAAAAAAAAAATTAACTTCAGAAAGACAGTCTCGATGGAAAACAACGAGTGCGGTTGGTACCCACTTTTATTTCCGTTCACAACGAAAGTTCGAAATTCCGGTATCGAACGGCGGCCCCCCGCTCCCCGGTGATTTTCCCGCGGCAGCACCGCTGAAAAGGAAGTCGGCGAACGGTACCCTATACCCGCTCGTCTCGCGAACGCAGGTGTAATAACGGGAATCCCGGAGTGCTTTCCCGCGCGCGCGCCGACTCCGAGCTGACTTTTCGCGAAAGTGGATCTGACCCCCTCGAGATTTATTCCTCGGCTGGCTTTCCTACTCCAGGACTGCACGCTTTGAACAATGTACGGCTTATTTTATCTCAAGATCTCGCGCGCTTCCAAATGATCGTCTGCGGAACGAGGTGACTGTTTGAGGAAAATCGACAGTTCGATGAGTGCTCTGAATCTAATGAGCAGTTTGAATGATTAAAAGGGTGTAAGATGTAGGACGATTCTAATGTTTAGTAATCATTAAAGCTCCTCACCCGATTGGAGAACAATACAAAATAATTAATTTACTTATTAACCCCATACAAAAAATTAAAATACTTATGGATATATATTTTGCAAACAATTGATCAAAAAAGTGACACCACCATTAATTTATTATTTATCGAACCAATTGGCTCTGGTTAATAATTGAACTAATATATATGTACCTATCTGAACCTACTGTTGTGGAAAAGATATTTTAATTCAACTTATAAGTTTTAAAAATTTCCAATGTTTCCACATCAGACCGATGCATTCATCAGTAACATATTGACAAAATTTAATTAATTTTTAAATTAAAATAAAAGCGTGTCTATATATTTAAAAAATCAATGTTCTGTCCTATCGGCTTCTCAAACATTACGCGAAGTCAACAACCTAGTTCAGCCCTGCACTCAGAGAAAGGTTTGATTGGGTCAACAATATATTGTAACATCTAAGATACCATAGTTGATATATTAAGGGTTAACATGTTTCTAGTTACACTGGTATAGCACAACTTAATTTTAAAAAATTTCTTTTTTGTGATTTTGGTATAATTAATGTATTTAATGAATAGTTTTAATCTTAAAAAATATACAAATGATTATAAAAATCACAATATTTAAGAAATAATGACTTCAATTGAGATTTAAAAAAATAGCTAGGTTAGGTTAGATTTTTGAATATTTGCTTTGCTAGTCGCAACGATATGTATTATTATCCTTACCATACGTATTGTAACTGCTACAATGTTTAGACTATTGAGGGAACAAAGAATATTTATTTGGTCCAATCAAATCTTTCTCTGAGTGTGCCTCTACATCCGGATAAAGTTAAAAAAAAAAAAAAAAAAAAAATTGTTAACCTGTTGTATGGCCTGTTGCAGGGGTATTCCGTGCTCCCTGAGGTACTGTTCGGTCAAGGCCGGTGCGAGTTCTAGGGCCGCCTCGCTTACGACCCCGCTGCTTCCTGCGACCGCCGGATTATCGCTTCCGGTGCTCGTGCTGCTGCCTCCGTTGTTGTTGTTGTTGCCGTTGCTCTCGTCGTCCATCGCCATTGGCTTTACCACGTACTGCTGCCTGCCCATCACCTGTAAACGAGAGAATAAAAAGTAAATCTGTTATCTTTGGTCGTCTCCAAACGAGTTGTTGGGAAATTGATTTGCGGTACTTTCTTTTTTTATGGGGATTTATAGCTCTGAGTAAAGTGTTGCTCTTTGTTTTTGATTGAGATTCAATCTCCGAGAGCTGTAAAAATTTTTTTTACTTTAGAAACTTGTAAACCCGAATTTTCTGTTATTTTTATTTTGTTACAAATGATACACAAGTTTAGACAGGTTTTTTTTTAGATAATTTATGCTTCAAACCTTGTTGCATTAACAATGTGATCAGATGGACAATAAATGACACTTTTATGACAGTTTTACGACTAACCAAAAATTGTAACGCGAAAAAGTTCAACAACTTTTTCTTTATTTGATTTTATTCAT
This sequence comes from Encarsia formosa, assembly GCA_038277355.1. Classification (NCBI taxonomy): domain Eukaryota; kingdom Metazoa; phylum Arthropoda; class Insecta; order Hymenoptera; family Aphelinidae; genus Encarsia; species Encarsia formosa. The sequence goes on from CM076184.1 coordinate 21,651,933, forward strand.
TACTATGTTAAATAAACAAATTACACAGTTTGAATTTAATCATCAAAAAAGTGTCTCTGGAATATAAATATTAGTTATGTGACATCACCGCAAAAAATTAAGGCTGTAGGCCTTAGAAAAAAAATTATTATATTTGCGACGATGTAATTTTTAAAGCTAGTGTTTGTTAAATTTAAATAGCTTGCAAATTTTCGAACGCTCCTTGCCATTGAAGATGAAAATATGCACACAATAACTAACAGCTTTTCATGGTTAAACTCGATAATGAGATTTTAAAGTGATGATTTGTAAAGTCAACAACATAATTTTGCTACATGCAGTCGTCACTGGTAGCTGGTCTAAGTATTCCGCTTTTTATATTTTTAGCACAATTTAAAAAAAATTAAATACGTACATTCCGGATAAATATTTAATGATAAAATTAAAAAAAAATACATTAAACTATTACTCAGACCCTGTTGGAATTGCGAATATTAAAAATGGCTCTGAAACTAGAAAAAGGTTAGTTAAAATATTCAATAACTGAGTCTAAGAAAAAAGGTAATAATTGCCAATTTTCTCCTATTTTTAATATAGTAAAGCCTCAAGTAAAGCGATAGGTCATGTTTATTCAATTAAAAATACCCAAAAAATAGCTATCAAAAATTATTTTATTTCACTCCGACGTGCAATCCTCACTTTGCCCGTCCGTTTTCAGTCAAATAAAGTACTGCTTTGCCCGACTGTTGAAACGCGCGAGCAATCCGCACTTTGCTCGTCTGTTTTCAAAACAGTCGAGCAAAGTGCAGATTGCTCGCTCGTTTCACATTTTGAAAACGCAGCCATCAGTGCAGTTACAGCGGCCGCCCCCAATAAACTTAGACGCTTATACCTGAACTATCGGTATCTATAGGTATACCTCTCGACGCTACTCACAATGTCTTATAATGGGTCCTGCAGTGCGGTTGTATACCTACATTGTCGGTTGAACCCATCTTTAACTAATGGCATTTTGTTTTAAAAATTCGAAAATTCACGTAATGCGTTTTTCTGCTACCTGAGCAATAAGAAAACTGAACTTAGACCGATCAGTTTCATTTGAGCGTCTTCAATATTTGCACTTACAAGCCTGAAATTTATAGTAAAAAGTAAAGTGGATTTTATAAATCATTATAATTAAATCGAAGTTGATTTTGTATAGAGGGCGAAAGTGTAGATTGCACGTCAATCGTGAAATAAAATATTGTGTTTCACTCTTTCGGCTCTGTGGATCATTGCCCGGCTCGCCGAATAATAGTTTGTAGGTCTCGGCTGCAGGGTTTCGTGCGCTACGCGCACGACCCCTACGCCTCGACCTACAAACTATTATGCGGCTCGCTCGGGCAAAGTACCACAGAGCCTCACTAGTGAAACAAAATACCATTATTTTACGGTCGATTTCAATCTATGAATCACCCGTTTAAAATGGGTAAAAAAATTTTTATAACCTTCAAAACAGCGTATTGCACGTGGTGATTCTCATTGCATATAATTTGATGGTAATTTTGGAAATGTCATAATTCTATGAAATTCCTATTTTTTATGAGGTTATGATAAATATTTTTTTTTATAAATTTCGCTGTTAAAAGCAAATGATTAGTATTTAAAAATATGCATTAATTTTGAATCTAGTAAATTGCTATTTACGTGAAAAAAAATCGTTTCATACAATCTAAAAATTAGCTATTAATATTACCTTGTTTCTAGTCTGAAGACATTTTAAATAGCCATTAAATGTCTATTTCCTAATTAGCATTTTTTACAAGGGAGTACCGCTCTTGTTTCTGCTATATTTCAAAACATTTTTTATACATATGTATATCTTTTTTTATACCAGCATCAATATTAGGTATATTGATAAAACTATTAAAGCGGATTAGTTTTTAGAATACTAGATTAAATGAATAATGAAACACTCTCAAATAAAAATTAACCATTAAGTTAAAGATTTTTAAAACGACACAACGCTAATAAATGAATCACGCCCCTGCAATTATACTTCCAGTGTTGAAGTCATCACGTCGTGCAGCGACAGATGCATATTCATAGGCGTGTTCACGGTAAACTTCAAAAAACATATTTTCAAATCTCGTCCGAGAGCCAACTCACAACACCTAGTTTTTTTTTTTTTCATTTTCAAATAACAATTAGCAACGCAAAAAAAATTCAACATTATCAAATTTCACAATTAAAGAGATTGTTGATAACATTAAGATCAAACGATACGCGATAAACAAAGTCGACAATGCAATTAGATAAAGAGTTAAAAAACAAATTGTTGAAAATTTAATACGAACCTTTCCCCTAATTAGTCGAATAAAAATTTAAGGTTTCAACGGTCACCCCTTTTCGGAAATATTATATCCCAGGAGCGTAAAATAAGTCATCGATTAAGTCGTCTCCGATTTCGAGGTAAATTCAGCGTAAGACTCATCGCGAGTGCTAATTAGTTTAAGTAATATACCGGCTGTACAAAGAGTAGATAATAAAGCTGCGTTCGCTGCAGGTTTTAAAGATATGATTTTTCTTAGCTGCCGACGATGAGCACTCGAGCGTTAATAAATGTTATAATTAGCACTGTTTTATATCTCTTGATGGGAGTTTTTTTCTTTAAATTAATTATTTATATCTCGTGAATTATACACACAGAAGTTCTTTTTTTTTCTTTTTTATATATGTATAAAGTAACGGTAAGGCATCTACAGAATTACATGAACTGAATAAATTTAATTGCCCTCGGGTATACTCGGGTTACCTTTGAATTTATATAACTTTCATGTTAAGGTAATTAAAAGTAATGTTGTAGAATTCAGATTTTGATAAAGAACCAGTTATTTATAGTGGTAAAAAGTTTAGAAGTCTCCAAATTAAAGAAGCACAATAACTTAAGTTCTGCAAGTGGTTTTATAATAATTTGACGCACTTTTGGTAACTCATCATGTGAAAAAAAAAAGTTGTAAAAGACACTATAATTGCTAAAATGAATATTCCTTGTAATATTCTATGTATTTCAATCGAGAGACCAAAACGGAACTAAAATTGTAATAAATTACATTCTATTTTCCACAAACTTTATAGTTCAGTCAATCATGCGACATTGAATGTGATTGGAATCATCAATAACAACGGAAATGATTAATTATTATTACTCCTGCAATAAAAATTGTTTTTCTGTTGTCAATTTCGATTAGACTAAGATTGTTGATTAATTAAAAATCATACAATTAAAAACTCTGCAAATTTGCGAAAATTCGCAGATATTTTGCGGAGGACGAAAAAAACAAAAACCGTGCAGCAAGCATCTGTTCAAACGAATTTGTCTGATTATAAAAACTCATGTACCTTTGTCGTTACAAAACATTTATTCATTGTATAACGTAATACGACATGACACTTGATCGAAGTGATAAGCTTTTAGCAAAGCGGCTTAAAAAAACAAGTATGAAAGACGAAAAAAAAAGTGTTGCCAAAAATTTAAATTTCTATAAACCCGAAGTAGTTGCGATGATTTCACGAGGAAAATACGACATCAAAAAAAAAAAAACCTAACCATCCAGAAATCCGGTTGTACCAAACGAGTTTCTCGCTCCGTCGCGATGATTTTGTTAGCCAAATGAGGCGACCTTGGGTTTCGAGAATTCTTGAATTTTGTGAAATTTTGTAACAACTATTTGAATAATTCCAAAACTGCATTGTATCTTTTTTTGTAAATTTCTGCTAGCTTTTTACAAAAAAGATCCGACCACAAGAAAAAAAAATTCTTATTTCTGTCTCCCGTTAAGAAAATACTGTGAAATTTGAAAAAAATACTGTTTGAAAATTTTAAAATGTACTGTACAGATCGAGGTACAGACTTTGAAGTCCATTTATTTTCAAAAAACAAATATAAATTGACTCGAAAAAACAAAACTATGACATCAAATTTTTTGCATCCAAGCTAAACTTAAAAAATAAAAACCTAAAATGCTGTAATCTATTCACCTCGCTATTAACGGTAGCCTAAAACCATAAACTCGGCTTTTACAGATCATAACCCAGTCTCATCTTGCGAGTAGATCCGGGTGAGGAAAACTCGATAAATTTTTCGCCACGCACGTGGAAAATCGCATAATTTAGCGTCGAGTCACAGCGTGCAACAGCGTATTTTATAATAACCCGGTATTACGAATCCCCCCCCCTTCTTGTGCTCTGCAGCAACAACCAAGTTTGAGCTCGGCGTCTGGCGCAGATTGTGTATATTTTCCGCGAATGCAATTATCCTGCGCCGACGTCGACGCGCCGAGTTTTAAACTCTCGGCCGTTAAGCACCAGAAGTATTATAGGAATGAGCACCGCAAAATGAAAGATTTTTTTTCTTAGCCTGCGAGACCTCCTAGCAATCTGCGAGGGAAATTACAAAGCGCTTGAGATGTTTTTGGCGTGTTGAGAATTGTCTAATGTTTTTGAATTTAAGTTGCAGCAGATTTTACTAGAAGATGAGTTTTGCGTTTTTCATATGATTTAATTTTAAAAGTAGATTAACGAAAAAGATTTTTTTTTTAAGATGAAAGCATAAAAGTTATTTTGAGTGACCATGCGTGTGGTGACTAATAAAAGATTAATATTTTGTGATCCATGCAAGCGTCTCACAGAAATTGCAGAAATTTTTAGTAAGATGATAAGAAAATATAACTACATTTTTATTCGAATGAAACAGTCACTTTGTGAGTACCATTAATGCATATTATTTGGGAGAAAATTTAAAACTTTTTTTGTTCTATTGGATGGTTGGGAAGATTTTTTTTTCAAATACTTCAGATTATTTACTAGTTCACTTTTAATGTTTTATGCTCGGTTTTATGACCAAAAACTTTTTATTGTAAGCAGAAAGTCTCGCAGAAAATGTAACATATTTTAATTATTTTATTAGTCTAGCATGATTGAAAAGAAAATATTAAAAAATTCTTGGACACCCTTGATAAGATCAATTAGGAAATCGAGAAGGAGATGTAATTATAAATCTATTAATAAAGAATGGGAATTCTACGATAAAATTTTAATTTTTTAAATTTTGAAGTTGTATTTTTAAATATGCATATATGCCAAAATTTTTTATTTTTCAAACTAGACTGACAATGCAAAAAAAAAAAAATAATAATAATAGAATAAAAAATAAATCGGCTTGAATTCAAATTGAAATACAAAGTTTTTAAAATATACAGACAAATAATTACGAAGAAATGAATTTATCTCGGAATTTATTATAAATTGCGAGTGAATTAAAAAATTCGACTAAAGTCAATTTAAATGATGATGTACAGCTATGCATGTCTACGAGCATGTCTACTAAACAAACATGAAGTAATTTGGTAATTTACTAGAAAAAAATACTTTTATATTCCTAGTTCTGGGATCAATTTTTGAAATTATGTATTAGAACTATAAGTAGATGCACGATGGTCACGTGTACAATTTTGAGGAAAAATTGTCAATAGGGAAATTTTGAACTATGATTACTTTGATTTTTTTCGACTTCACTATAAGGTAAACGACCCAATTAACGATCGGCCCCCAATTAACGATCATTTGTTAAAATTTTTAATATTTATTAATTTTTGTAAAAAAATTACGATTGATTAATAAGTTTTATCGAAATTTTAATATCTTAGGTTTATTTCTATGTGATTTTTAAAGCAAAATTTTAAAATCGAAATGTTTAAAAACTGCCGGGATTTCAAAAAGTGGTGATCGCAAACGGTTCAGTGTCCGTCCTTAAGCGCAAGCGTAAGCACGTGGTGCATTTTTAAAGTCGTTTTTTAAATAAAATTCTAGACGTAAGGAATTGTTTTTGGGCTCAAAATCTTCCTGAAAGCATGAAGAAGAAGCAAGGAAAGGTAAGAATTAAAAAAAATTTAATTGAACTCCTTTTTTAGCTGTGATCGTTAATAGCGCTGAGAATGGACATCATAACCGAGATCATAACCTATTATCGATCAAAGAATGTACATGTAGATGTGAAATATTACTTATGATTTTTCACATGTCTTGCTTAATAAGTAACTAAAAAAAATTATTTTTATTGCTTCAGCCAAAAAAAAAGAAAAAATTGATCTAATGAATACTTGAAAAATGCAATTAAAATGGTACAGGAAGGATCAATTGGCATTAGAGCTGCTGGAAAAAAATGGAATATTCCGTTCTCTACACTACAACCAAGAATAAATGGAGCTCTCAAAAATAATCCACTTGCTAAACCAGGACCTGCAACTATATTAACCAGGAAAGAAGAAGATGAAATTGTCGAGTGGATCTTGAAAGCAAGCAAGCAAGGATTTCCAGTGAAAGAATGATCTGAATTTACTTAAACATCAATTCAAAGTTAGTGAATGTCAAGAGACTGCTGAAAAAATTCAGCTTTTGAAAAACAAAATAAATGAAGATAATGCCAAAAAATCTGATTTGAAATTAAAAAAAGATCAATTCATGGCTCAGGAGAGAGAAATTAACGCAAAAATCAAAAGTAGTAAAATTCCTAAAACCAGCGATGAATTGTGAAAATTTGTATGCTTCTTTTATTACCTGATGTTAAAAATTTTTATTCATTTTAATTTTTCGAGAAAAAATATATTTGTATTTATTTAAGATAATTTTTTTAGATTAAGAAATGATTTTAAATGTGATCGTTAATAGGGTTCCTGTGTTGATCGTTAACTGGTTCGGGGCATTACCAGTGATCGTTAATACCTACCTCGGGCATTACTTTTTTTAAATAAAGTATTTTAATATTTATATTCGATTTATGATTATAAAACATTGATTAATCCTTTCCCAAACAATTAATTAATCGATTAATCCCCTTACACGATGAAAATTTTCTTCAAATTCACTTTTATGGAGCTTCCTAACCTAACGAAATCCTTAACTGATCGTTAATTGGGTCGTTTACCTTAAGTGAAGACAATTTTATGTTTCTGATCTTAAAAAAAAAAAAAAAAAATGGTTTCAATCGGTATAAAAATTAAATAATAATATTTACTATAATCCTATTTTTTTATGAAAAAATTTAAATTACACTTTTTATGTTTAAAAATTTAGTTAGAAAATTAGCAGCTTATTAAAATTACTTCGATTTCAATCATTATAAAACGTGCGTCGTCTTTACGCTTGAAATGAAAGTTTATAATTTTTCACAATGATTTTTACTTCAAAAATGCCCAGTAGTCAACGCGCAAAAAGATAATAATTTTCAGCTCGAATCGAAAGTTTACCACTTGTACTACCTTAAAATTTTTTTCGTGACTTCGCAACGAGAAAATATGATTAATTAATACAATCCATGTCTTTCGGTGAAAGCTGTGCGAGCCATTGAAATAACATTTTAACCGAATCACTTCAATTAAAATCTCACGAATAAAATAAGACCATTAGCATACTAAACTCGACTAGACTTGAAAAAAAACCGTAATTTGCACGTAGTAAAAAGATGTAAAAACTAATTTAATACAGCAAATCACCAAGCAGTAAGCAAAAAAAAAATCGAGTTTTTTTTAATAAAAACAAGCTTGATTGACACTGATTGATCGAATAAGCAAAAGGTGCAAGTCCATCCTTTATTTTTCCTTCTCCCGAGTGTTAAAATTTAAAAACGTCCTTGCGAACAAGTACACCGCGAAAAATTCGAGATTCGCGTGTCGGGTGTCGCCGATAATCTCTATTTTGCATCCCAAGAAGTAGGATCAAGGCGAGCGCGATTGTAATACCATATGCGCAGTGTAAGCCGAGTTTTTTTTTTTTTTTTTTTTTTTTTTGCACTAAATACAGGTGTGATGTGAGGTGGTTTTTTTTTGCAGGTACCTACTTTAAAATTTACGATTTGTAATGTTTAAGGTTATAAAAAAGTAAGGATCGCGGAATTGTATAATTTATTACGGGTGCGGGCAATTTTTTTTCACTTGGTACGCAGGATAGTAAAAACGTTTTTCGAGTTTACAGTTCCAATTAAAATTTGAATGTATTATATAATTGAACTTTTTCTGATTGGTACTTAATTTAAGAATACTCTTTTTACGATCTTACAAGTTTATTTTAATAATAAAAAAAAAATGATTATTCCTTCTTACTAATAAAAAACCTTGCGAGATTCTTGTTTAAAAAAAAATAATAATAATGAAATCAATGATTAATGTTAAAATTTATAAATTATGCAGCAGCCATGAGTTTTATATTATTCATTTTTCACTTTTTTTCAAGAATCGTAACAATAAATTTATAAATAATTTCGAAATCATTTGAACGGAATAAATAAATTCGAATCACGTTTAGTACCGAGAAAATTCGCGAGTGTTTCATCTTGACACACATTAATTCGCGAAAAAAAAGCTGGTCGGGTTGACGCATTCATAAACATTGCAAATTACAAAAGACCACGTCTGCTTTTGTGCAAAGGAAGTGAAACTTATTCGGAGGGGGAAGAGGTCAAAGGTCGTGGAAGCGACTGCTTCAGGAATACTCTCGGGAATACTTAATTGTTGACATCGAGCTGCTAAGCTTTCAAACCGATTTATTCTTTTTTTGTTTCAAACGATTTATTTTACAAATTTATTTTTTGGATTATTCTCGTTACTAATAAATAAAATAATAAATGCGATTATAAAAGCGTAAAAATTATTATTCGCGTTGGTCAGTTCTAAATTATTGATCTTATAAATTAATATGTTAATGTGAAAATTCACGCCTTATTTTAGTATGTTTCGAGGTATGTTTCTTGGTTTTTAATGGAAACTCAAATTTAGGCAAAACCAATTTACCAAAAATCTCGCGTACAATCAAATTTCAGTGATCTTTAGAACAAAAAAAATTTTTTTTTTTTCGCTTGCACGTTATAATTAAATCGAGGATTCAATCAATCATTTCAGTTCTACAAGGAAATCAAACCTAAGACCTAGGACTTTTGACTGAGACACTAAACTCTCGACTAAACTCTAACTACCATGAGGACTTTCAGATTGTTGAAGCATTTAGAGTCAAAACCTGCTGAAAAATCCTCGGAAAAATCGATTAAAACGAAAAAAAGTAATAAAACTTAAATAGTAAATTTTTAAATCGACTAAAGAACAAATACGAATCGTCAGTTTCAGCTATTGGCAAAATTGATGTACAATTAATTCCGGTGTTACTTTTTGGAATCATGTATGGGATTTCGTGTTTAAGCATGTACTTAAAACTTCCCGAGACTTTCTTTGTGTTACACACTTGTCCCGTTTACTTCAATTAAACTAAAAAAATAAATAAACCAACATAAAAATAATTCAATCGCATGCGGTTTCTTCCGGGCAAGGGAAAAAACGAAGGTGCATATAATCCGGTACCGATACAGCCGTCAATCTCCGGCACTTGGCTATAAATACCCTGCCGAAAAAAAGCTCAGCTCGTGAAATTCCTCCCGCGGCTCGAGATCGGACGCGATTACGACCGCGGGCTCGAAAAGGAATTCGCGCGTGACGCAAATCTCATGCACCCGAGCTTACCTGCAGCGTGCAGCCGCAGCAGCTCCTTACAGCGAATACATTATGAGATTATACCGGGAGATATTTTGAGTGTACTTTGTGTCAATGAGGTCGGACGATTACCAACGCAGAAATGTTAATTTTTGTTAATTAGATTTAGATCGAGATTTAGATACGGCCATATGCATTCTAAGGTAAAAATTTCATGATAAGGAGGTGGCTTGGGAGGTAGTGAAAGACGTTCAGAATTTTCTCACGGATTGGCCATTGGTTTGAATTGAATTCTCTATGGAATTCTCATAGCCATAAAAAAAAAAAAAAAAAATTTTTAATTTAAAAATCAAAATTAAACGTAACAACAGTAATTTTACGAAAATTCGAGCAAAAATTTGTGTAAGTTCCAGGAGCATTTCAATTTAAAATAAAACATATTTATATGATTTATAAGGTCTTAATTGAGAATTAAAATCTACAGAAATACAAGTTTGTTTGAAAGAAAAAAAATAATAATGAATTGTGTTATTTAAGTATAAGTTTAAATCGAGGTTTAAATACTATATTTATTATATTCAAGTTAACGCGAGAGTTAACGTAGCAGTTTTTAGAAAATTTTATAGCTTATTAATTGACACTAAAACCTCGACTAAAACAATTAAACTCTCATAATGTTATCAAAAACAATAAACCTCGCAATAAATATATAATTAATAGAATTTTGTTTACACTGTATTTTTTGATACTTGTAAATAGATATCAAATATCAAATATTTTTAAACGTTTCAATTAAAATTAACAAATTCTATGAAAAACGTCAAATTTTTTAAAGATCAGTCAATATACAAGATGTGAGCTGCAGTGAGATTTATTTGGCTTAAATAATAAATTTAAGATTGGTAAAATTAGTGTTGTGAATGTATGTAACTCACATTTAATAGAGTAGTTACTGAAATAATACAAGTGACATTAATAAATTTTAAGTTTTTAAATAATATGAATTTCTTTGAACTTTGGTCTTTAAAAAAAGAAGATGATGTAATTGGTTCAAAATGTTCTAAAGCACTTTTTTCAAAACAATGCAGATCACTCGGCAGATCCATATCAAGCCTGATTAGATAAATTTTTAAAAATCCATAAATAATAAAATAAAAATAAGGCTGATTTTATGATAAGATTAATAAATTAGCAGCAAAGATTTTTTTTCAAGCCATTCAATAATTGCATTACAGTTTAATTAGAAAATTTTATGATATATTTATTATTTAAACCGATTGATTCAAAACAACATGAACCCTCGCATGAAAGCTGTACAAATTCCCAAAAAATATCAACTTTTTAGAAACTCTTACAATATTTGGCAACCGTAAAAGAATAAATTTAAAAAATAAAAATAATTTTCATCAATTTATTTTTGAAATCAATATCTAAGATAAGAAACATTTTTCTGGATCTTCAAAGTATATTACATATACTTCTTTGAAAGTTTGAAACGAAAAAAGTATCGTATCGAATTGTGCAAATATATTTTTTTTCACGTAACATTAAAAGGTTGTATCAGAATTTTAAATAAACAACAATTAAAACAATTCCAAAATTTATTTTAAATCATCTCACTCTATTAGAAGCTGTTTAAAAGCTATTCCTATCTTTTATCTCAAATTTACTAATAATCAATTTTAAATTCCGACACACCTTTTAATTACAGCCGAGAGTATACCATAAAAAAAATCGCAATAAAGTAAAAATTACCATGCACGTGGGTGCTTGGTAGATTCGAAAAATTGTGTAAATGTCGGTAATCCGCCATAGCTCGGAATCCGACTCCTCGAGAGTCGCACGTGGTTAATATGTTAATACACGATGCGTGGAGGAGTAGCTGATCGGCAGCAGCCAGAGACGAGAGAGCGAGAAGCCAGACGAGACGAGGAACGACCTTCCGAGGGCGCGACGCTCCGCCTCCTCCGTCGGATCGACGTACGACGACTTAATGGCAGCTGCGACATACTCTATTCGTCTCTTCGACACCCCCCGCTGACTTTTTTACTGAATTTTAATTTCTCGCGTTTGTGTATAATGTTGGACGTGGATGAGAAAATGTTAAACACTGCATTTTATGTAGTAAGTAGATTTACGGAAAATACTTGATAAACCGTTCTAGAAAATCATTTAAATTCTCTTTGTCCGTTGAAGTTGTGAAAGGAACTTCAAAGCGATTTAAAGAATAAGATAAAATTTTTAATGAGCTTCAGTGCGATATATTGTATAAAATTAAATGTCACTGTTTGAAAATTTTAAATTTTTACTGAAAAAAATTCTGAATAATACGGTCAAAGGATTTTCAATTTTTTATTTTGAAATCGTAACTTATCAAATGTATATTGAACCAATTTTTGTACTTAAATTCAAAAGTTTTAATTATGGGTGTAAATTTAAACGTAAAATTTTTAGTTGTAGATATAAAATTTAAAAATAAAAAAACGATTTAACCGAGGATTTAACTGTATTTAAAATTTTTTAGCATTCTTTTGCAAGGTATACATTTTTTTTTTTTTTGTTAAAAATCATAGATAATTTATTTTATTTTTTTGGTCCTTAATTATAGTGTATCCAAACACATATTTGAAGTAATTTTTATATAATCTCCAAAGTTTCAAATGTGTATAATCAGTAATGAATTTTGATTAATTTTTTATCTTTCTTAGTTAAAAAAAAACTCCCCGTCATTTTTCACAAAAACACTTCTGACTCAAACGATCATTTTTAAAAATGTATACTTTATTTGATATTTTTCATCACACCTGACAAAATCAATCATTCGAGCAATTTAATATTGACCTAATTTCTCTCATTAGCTAAAATTACAGCAATATTTTTGATACCACGACCTCAATTAACCGCTAATTTCAAGATAATTTAAAAAGTTTTTTAAATTACGACTTTTAATTTTTCACAGACACTTTTATGTTTAATACAAAGTTTCGATAACAACTCAAAAAACTTGTTAAACAATAATTACCCCCCAATTAAACGTTTTTGCGAGAACATCGAGCCACTACAATTATAAAAAAAAAAAAAAAATCTCGAGTTAAGTACCCTAATAACCAGGCACTGTTGGCTCTTCACTTGCATTTTTATAAAAACTAAATCAAAATATTACGCAACTGATTGCAGACTGTTCGCAGCCTTGGGTATACCTATAACAACATAGCCGTGAAAAAAAAAGATAGTGTACAAAAACGTTTTCAATAAAACACGTTTTTCGCTGACTTGCATATCACTCGTTTATAAGCAAAGTAGCCATTTGCAACTATTATCTTCTTCACTACACACAAGTAAGTAGTTTAAAAAAAACTAGTTACCATACCGTAAAACTTTTATCCGTTCGAAAAACATCGGCCATTTCTTCGAGCGTTTCTTTCCACCGAGTCGTTAATTAATATTAATTTTTTAATCTAAGGACAAGTTAACGCAATTATCGGTACTTGTTAAAAAATTAGCTGACTGATAACGCACACTAAAATAAAGTAATTTTCAACTTAAGATATTAATTTGTTCATACAAAGTATAAAGTTAATTTTACTGCACAGTAAATATGATTAAAAATAGCAAACATTTTTAAAAAATATAAAAATATTTTTAAGTTTTTAAAATAATTCTCTTGTCATTTTTGAAATGAAAATATATTTTGAAATTTAAAATTTATTTTAAGTAAGTTTTATACTGCAGTTCCATTCAAAAGATAGAGAATTACGTATTTAAATACATTTTTCTTTTAAAATTAAAACATTTTTTTATAAGGAAAAAAATGCGCGACCAAGCTTAAACTTTCGAACGCGGCCTGCACATTTATGGTCAGATAAAGCCAGCCAGCATACCAAATAATGGCCAAGGGAGCATCGCTCTTCCTTTTGGCGTGTACGTGACTCGAGTTTTTTCGTGCCTATCCAAACTTTGGGTGGTATTTCAAGGCATTTTTTTTTTTTTTTTTTTTTTTTTTACCGAAAAAAAATATTTTTCAGGCGAAAATTTGGTGTGTACAAGAGCAAGCACGATACAAGGAGAAAAAATAAAGTGCATCGATAATTTGATTAATATCATGTATAAGTTCACGTCGATCATCAAAGTTTCTGGAAGTTACAGAATTTACCTAGGAATTTACAGTATAGTTCCGCTAGGAGTTAAAGAGATTAATAACTCTGCAATAACTTTTCACCTTTTCCATAAATTATTCAATAATTTATGTAATCCATCAAGATTAGCACGCGTGGAACTCGCGATAAATCACTCCGAAAACAAATATTCCAGGATTGTTTACACGAGGGTGAGAGTCAAATTTATGAATATTCAGGGAACCTTTGGATTTTAACCCACTTCGAAGCGTCCGCGGCGCCAACGAGAAATTCCACGATTGAACGAATCCGTTACGGATGCCGTTAAAAATCGCGAGTTTCCGAGACGAAAAATCCCAACCCTGTCTAATAGCAACTACAAATAAATCCTCATTAATGTAAATAAGAAAATTACCCCTTCTCGAGATTACAATTCAGTTTAATCGGAATGAAAGAGCTATTTTTGTAAAAAAAAAGCTTTTTTCGGGGGTATTCTTACAAAGAAACCTTAAGTCGCCCGGTTTGCGATAACGCGCGGGATTTGTGTGTTACCTCGTCTTATCTATTTATTCTACTTCACTTATCAATTTTATTCCCGCACAATGAGTGCAAAAAAAAGACCCGTCGAGAATTACATTCGATTTACATAATTTTTTTTTTTTCGAAAACACGATCGTTCGACGCTACAGTGTTTACTCAAGTTGTCGATACTCCAAAATTTATTCACAAGCTCGCAGGTGTCTGCATGATAAAAAATTTTTTTTAAATAAGTAACTCTCGTTCTTTTTTTCGAGTTTTTTGTACGTTTTCAGGAATGTTTACACCCCCGTAAAAAAAAAAGAAAAAAAAGAAGAAACTGTTGACGGCTCGAAACTTACTTTGTTTTGAAGTGCGTCGATGAGGACGTAGACGAGCAGGGTGATCTCCTCCTCGTCGGACCCGAGCGAGTTGCCCTGGAGTCCGGCGGTGGCTACGTAGAGGGCGACTAGATGCGTCGGTCCCATGGCCCCGGTAACCTGCATCCTGCGGCTGTCTCTCTATCTCTCTCTCTGCTCCGAACGTATAAAAATCTTCAAAATAAAAACCTTCCACTCATAAAAACAACAACACTGGGGGGTTCACTGCACACTCGTCGTCATTTTCGGGCTCTCAGGTGTAGGTAGTTTGAGGTTATGGCTCATAGCCGTCGCCGCTGCTGGTACACGCGACGACCAACTGTTGATCGGTTCTTCACAACAACCCGCACGAGGCGGGGGTCCCGGACGGACACCACTCGATTAACAATTAAATAATTAACGTACCCGTACGCAGGACACCGAGAGAGGAACAGACGGAAGGTGGAGAAAGAGAGAGAAAGAGGAAAAGTGGAGAGAAAAAAAAAAGGAAAAGAAGAAGGATTTGTTGGGTGCAGGCAGCGCGTGTTCACCTGGCGACTGCGCAGCGCCGACTGGCGAGCGTTTACCTGCTGGCTCACCTTTCCCCGCGGAGCAGCTCGTAAAATGGTGGCGTCGCTCGCTCGGCTGCGGCTCGGTTGCCTTTGCAGTACAACCACGCCGGATTTTTCTACGCTCGGGTAATGAAAGGAAGCAGGTTGGTTTTGGAAAATTTTGGGGGACACAGGTGCACGGCTTTTTAAAGCTCGGAACGCTGCTTATGCATACCAGAGGCAGAAGAGCTGAGGATTTCGTCTTCGTGTTTCAAACGGATTTTGTACAGTGATTATTTGTTTATGAGTAATGGCCATCTACAAGTTCTATAGAATGATCTATTACATGAATAGAATCGGATTTTTAAATACATATTTTTCTTAAATAAATTGAGTTTGTGACTATGTTGTTCAAAGATTGGTTCAAGTATTTTTTTCCAGTAACTTAATAACTAAATAACATTATACAGAAGCAAAACATTATGTTTGTATCAGATTTAAAATAAAATTTCTTGTATATAAATCATTTAAAAAATTACATTGATACCTGATTTTTTTTTTAATTTTTGTAAGAAATAAATATTGACTTATGAAAAATAATGATCTACTGTATCTGTGATATAGTAGAACAGATTTAACGAAAAAAAAGTTTTTTCAACAATCATTCAACTTTTCTAAGACTTATCAATTATTTAAAAAAATTTTTTACTGCACTAATTATTTACTTTTTGATACTGATGATCTACAGAATCTGTATGGTTCAGAAAAAAGTTTAATAAACTAATCAATCAAAATAGATTAAGTCATCGACTTCCCATAGCCAATCACAACAAACCGAATTTCGTAATCCGCATTCGTAGATCGAAAGATAAACTACAGAAAAAAACGTGAAAATATTTTTATACCCGAAAGTAGGCAAGATATACCACCATTATGTACAGTGCAGGCATAGCAGTAAATAAGGCGGATTTTTTTGTTTTTAACGAGAGCTAAGGCGAGCATTCACCGTCAAAAGCGTAATGACATAACCGCGCGCCGCGGCCGCTTCCGCTCGATTGACTCACGATTCGAAACACACCGTTGTTGTGTATTTTGACGACGCGCGCTTTTATATTGTCTTTCATAGATATATATTCATAATGAGCCGTCTATAGATATAAACACAAGAGCTTTTTTTTTTTCTTTTATACACAATTAATGGAGCGAAAATACTTGCAGATATACGGTTGGATCAATGATACGATTTATGTACATTTTTTGGACTTAATTTTATCAAAGGAATTTAAAATTTTTAAGGTGATTGTAGGAACTTATAGAATATTTTTTTGCAGATTATATCTTTTCATTAATACGATAATTGGTATCGATTCAATAAGATTTTTATAACTTTCTATTTATAAATGTACCAAAATAAATAAGTTTATCATATTATTATTTCGAGAATTATTTAAAAAAAAGTCAATCGTAATAGTTTTTCGTTCAACAGTTGAATATTGACTTATTTGTCCACAAATTCGATGATTTTTTAAAGAAATTTTGGAAATTATTATTCGATCGTTCGAAATAAATATATAATATCATTTGACCAATAAGCAAATTAACAACCCCGACATAAAGACAATTTTTTAAAGATTCATCTCATTTTTTTTCTACTATAAATACGCTAGAAAATAAACGCTACCAAAAGCATTCAAAAACCGTTCTCACATAAAAAACATTGAAAAAACCATCATTAATCATCCACCGCAACCCCGAAAATCCTCATCAAGATCGTCCAAGCCAAGCACACATTTCCCCGTGCTCCGGTCTCTCGAAGCAAAGCCGCGGCGGCGGCGATCCCGAGGAGGGCAATTTCCTCGAGCGAACGGCGTTCCAGCTTCGAGCCGCGGGCTTTCTCTTTCTCGTCGAGCGGCGGCGGTCTCGCTCTACCTGTTCCCCATCCTGTCTTGTCTCTCTCTCTCTCTCTTTTCTTGGCTGCGTGCGTGTACGTGTGAGTGAGCGTGTAAGGTGCAGGGACCCTTCCCTCTGACTTCTTTACTCGGGGGGGCCGGAGGTGCAGGATTCCTTCAGAACTCTTTTCGGGGGCATTTTATAATGCCGGTTTTGATTCTTGTGTAACGAAGAGGGAGGAGGAGGAGGAGGAGGAAGATTTTTAATGTTGTTTTGTAAGGGGAGAACGGCAGGTTCTTTGGTTTGGGAGAAAAGATTGTTTTTACCTTCGCCTGCTGCTCGTAATAAAATGTAGGTTTTTATTGTAAGACGCACGGATCTGAAATCTCTGACTTGTAATGACCGTGAATCTGTTTTAAATGACGGATTTAATCTTGTTTGAGAAATAACCTTTGCTTTGTAAATCTGAAAATTTATTAAGTAAATATGACCGGTAACAAAAGTTTTTTTTTTATGATTTTTTACGACAACTTGGTTTTTTACCGGAAATCTTGGTTTTAGCATCCAAAGATTATACAGTAAAATATTATATATTTCTAATAAATGATATGCAGAATTTGAGAAGTTAATTTAATTTCTATAAAATTACAAAGCAAAAATTATTCTCGTAGTTTTTTTTAAATGATACTAAATGACAAGATATCTTGTAAGCAACATTTTTGATGATTTTACCTTCTAAGACTGCAGCATTTTCATTAATTTCTTCAAGTGAAAAGAAAACATTATTTCCTATTTGAAAATATAAATTGAGATTATTATTGAACTACCTTTATTAAATTATTTCTAAATTTTAAAATTTATAATTTTGTAGTATTCAAAAAACTTTATAAATACTTTATCTGCATTAATCAGTAAAAAAAAAATAATTGTTTTGATTTTTGCACAAAAAATTTTTAGCTTCTTTATAATAAAAATAATTAAAATTTAAATGGCTCTCCAAGATCTTTTCAATTTCATTACAAAATTTTTTTAGTTACAAAATAATTACTTTTAAAAAAAATTTCTGGATACTGTCTATTAAAATGCAGAATTTTTTACTAAAAAAATTGAAAATTTGTTCTTCTTCCTGGTCAATACCCCAAGTAAAAAATTTTCAATCAACAAATTCTGTTCATTCATATAGTTCTCACAAAAATGTCCCAAAAAAGTAAGAGTTTGTTATTTCTGTTGGGAATGTATGCGGTCCTCGTCACGCGATAAAAATTCCAATTTTCGAAAAAACAACATCGGAATCATATCCTCGCCCGGCAACTCGAGGAAAAAAACCGTTTCCTCTGCAGGAACCTATAAAAACCACATTCTTTTTTTCGAAAAACTACATAAATTTTTCATAAAAATCCTCCTCAACCGACGAATCTCATTCGTTCAAATTAACACATTTTATATTCCCTACAATGTTTAAAAAAAAAAAAAAAAAAAAAAAAAAAAACATCTCTGACGAAAGGAAGACATACTTTTAAATTCAACTTTATAAAAGCACTCTTCTGGGAAACAATTTTATTTTTTTCGGCGACCAAACATCCCGCACGCATCAGTCCTTTCCCTTCTTTGAGAAGAGAGAGAGAGAGAAAGAGAGCCGACTGCATTTCTCCTGCACTCTCCTCGCGAAATTTATTTATTGGTGCGTTAAACTCCCGGTCCGATCTCGCCAGATATCATGGATTTTTCCTTTTAATTGAATCATTATATTTCTGCTTCGTCTGCGCATACCCGTGCGCAAAGAGAATTTTTATTATGTACTGTTGAAAGTGAAAATTCGTGGGTCGTAAATTATTTCTCGAGTAACGTCAACTGGGTGAAGGTGCTTTACCGAAAGCATCGCAGGTTTTGATTAACAATCTTGTTGAATAATAATTTCCCCGTAAAAAATGAATAAATTTCTTGTTTAATTTGAGTTGAAATTTGTGGCTAGTTTTTAAGTTGAAAAATTGTGGGAAAAAATATATTTTGAGAATTCGAGATATTTTTCTATATTTTTTTAATTATACTTGTTATTTATAAATTAAATATTTTGTTTAAAAAAAAACCTTGAAATTTTCATTACGATATTTTATCTGCAATAAATATTTAATTATTTAGATGAGAAATTTCAAGTTATAATTTCTTACTGTTCAGTAGTTTCAATCCTTTCAAAATCTATAACATTCTTTTTTTGACTTGTCATTTTAATTTTTATGGTTCATTTAATTATTAAAAAAAAAACGATTTTATTACTCAAGTCAGAGTTATTTCTTCATGATTCCTGTCAAATCAATCTTTGCCATCATTTTTTTGTCACTTTTATTTTGACATAATTACGAAACTCTTTTATTTTCAAATTCGTATTCATCGCTACGCTAGCGGCATAAAAAAGTCAACTTTTGATTTCAAGAAGATTGTTCAAGGTACTAATTTCGCAATTTTTTTTGTCCTTCGCCACTTAAATTTTTTTTTTCATCTCAAACTATAATCAATTTCCCGCTGTTTAAAGGGAGAGTGCGAAATTGAAAAAACTGTGTCTGCAAGTGCCACGTGTTTATTATCACTAGCAAAAAACTTACAAGACTCACAATTATTGTCTATGCTAAAAGTTCACACAAATGATTTATGTACATTATAGAAGATTTTTAGGAAAAAAATCAAAGCGCTTCCTATAGTAGTTTAGAAGTTTAAACTCGGGGCACCAGACAGCCGGCCATAAATCTTCGGAGAGCCTCCCTCGCGCGAAATTGAAAAATCGCATCACCCGCTAATTGTCAATTAAATCTAATTAAGGCTCGGTGCGTTTCCTACCGCAAGCGCGCGTCTGCCCGCCTGCGTTACAGCAAGCGGAGGGCGTGCACTTAATGAACGCAACGGGATAAATAACGCGAGCGAGCAAGAATCCTAGAGCCAGCTTGTAATTGGCATTTTTTTATTTAAGGATCTTTTTTCTTTTTCTTTCCCCCTTTTTTTTTTTTTTTTAGTTTTTTGATAGAGAAATAAGCTGTTATTGACTTTGGCCACGACGATGCTCTACAAATCGTAATGAGTTTTATACATTTTAGGGAACAACGTTTGTATAAATGAAGTTTTTTCAGTAAAAAAAAAAAAAAAAAAAAAAAAAAAAATTTAACGAATGTTAATAATGATTAAAGAACTAAAATTTAAATAAATTCAACAATAATCAAATTTCCATGTCATACATTTGATAATAACAAGAAAAATTTTAATTTCAAAATGGTACAAGCCCGTTTTAAAATCATTGTGCATTGAGATTACATACTTAAATTTATTTTCAATTCAACAATTAGTAGTAAAGTTACATATAAAATAATCAATTGTAATAAAAAATTTATTATTTTAAATTAAAAGAGCCGAGACAGTCACTTGTAAAATTTTCATTCTTTTGTTAACACAGCGATGAAGAAAAAAAAATTCTGAAATCAAGTTTTTTATTTTAAACAATTTCTTACCAATCCAATATTTTTTAATTTTACATATCAAAATTTAATCGAATATTTTATTTAAATTAACTGGTGTTATTGATTTTAGCATATTTGAAATTTTACATACATCGTGATAAAACTATATTTTTATAGACTACTTTATCAATAAAAATGAAGTATAGAATCAGGTACTATATGCATGGCAAGAATATTTACAAATAAAAATTACAACAAGGATTCGCTAATAATTGATTTTTATTAAACACAGACTCCTAAAGCTGAAAGTTTCAAGTTTTTTACTCAATTTAACAGCCAATAATCTCGCAGCTTCTCAGTGGTTTTTTTTTCAACAAAAACAGAGTTGTTAAAAAAAATTTTATGACTCTCGCATGTATCAGCAAATAATATTTCAATTTCAAATTGAATAAAAAAGTATTAACAATGAACTGAGATAATATTTTGGTACCAATTTAGTTTTGATAAACTAAATCATTATTTCAAGGGTTCAAGACAGAAAAAAAAATTTTTCCTCGAGTGCTTTTCAGCGCTCGCAACAAAGCATCTCTCAAGGCGGCCAAGCGACCAAAGTCCAAAGTCTCCCCGGATCAATTTGTCCGACGAAAAGGCAGCTTACACTTCGTGGCTCGAATCGAAGAACTTTCGATACTCCGCGTCTTACGTAAGAGAGATTCCCGAGCTTCGCAACCGGTTTTTCATCCGAACCGGACCTTCCCGTGCACGTACTCGCTTACCAGCGTGCGTATGGTAATAATCTAATTTCCGCAAAAATTTTCGATTTTTCATTCTCAGCCCAAAGCTCGGTAATCGATCGCAAGCTTAGGGCTCGAGCGAAGTAAAAAAGAGTCGAAGGGAGGAGGAGCTTCGTACACCACGGATTCGTTAGAATGTTTCTCGGGAACAACGAGTTTTTTGCGGCAGGTTGAGGTACCGTTATGACCGCCGCGGCTCGGCTCGGCTGCGGCGAGCGAGGCTTGGTGAACGTCTTTTCTGGAATCGTCGCAGACGCTCTCCGGCCGCGATGATTTAACATCATCCTTCCCGTACGAACGTAGGTTCGGGCTTGTCCTAACAAACGGTGAATGTGCTAAAATTTCGCTTTTGAATTTTTAATTTACCAAGTTTGGCAGTCTTTTTTTTCAGGATCTACGCGTGAGCTTTCGAAAAATACACGAGTGATACCTCGACAAAATTTGTTTTTACATGTTTTTTTGAGCTTATAAATCAGTTTTGAAAACATCCAAAATACAAGATCTGAGGGTAGCAGATTTTGAATGAATATTTTTTTAGAAAATAGTCCAATAAAACACAAAATTTTTATTCATTGGTAACAATTGTAAGTAATACAGTGAATTTTGGATTGAAAGAATGAATTTTCAATTCTCATTGATGAAAAATATATAAGTATTCGCTTGATTATACCAAACTGTTGTTGAAACCATGAATAAAAAAACGAAAAAAACAATTATTATTTCAAAACAATAATAGCAATTTTATTATTTAAATTGTGCAACACTTTTTTATTTATTTATTTGTCATTAAATTTTTTTAATAAAAAAAGATGAAAAACACGTATGATTAGAATGTATTGAAAAAATCGATATAGCCAAATGTGCTTTAGATACATTTAAATTTACTAATATTTAGTTAAATGATCTTTATTTAATAATAATAATAAAACTTGTTTATTACAGCTTCCAGTTAAAAAAATAATAAAATTAGCGCATTTTTTTTCAAACAAGCATTATGGGTCATTTAAAATATTACTCAATACTAGTCGGATCTGAACTTTCAGTCAAGTCTCGCACTCAGACCGTCTGAGTTACTAAGGGTGTTAAACTAAAAACATTTATTTGCAAATTTGAAGTGAACTACAACTAAAAAATCTTTAAAAAAAAGCCCTCATTATTTAAATTAGGCTAAAAAATTTACGAGATAACGTCACTCCACGAGGTGTAAAAAGTGAACTTTCATTTTTTTATGCGAAAAATTTCACACGGAATCGGCCGTTTTTTTTTTCCTCAAAGCTCCTCCAAAACAAGAGTGAAAGGTCCGGTATGAGTGGCGGGCGCGGAGTTTAACCGTAACATTTTTATCTCGACAAAATGCAAAGCTAGATGGTTTTTTTTTCGGAACGAAACCGTTATGGATCTCGCTGGCATGAGAAAGATTTGTATCGTTGAAATTCAACAACCTAAATTGCCTCACGACCGACCGGCTCCCGTTTAAATCGAAAATCGTTCGATTGTGATTCAATTCCGAATCCCAACTACGCAAGTGTTTTATGATAACGTCCAGCGGTTTGACAACACGATCTTGGTAGGGTTAATTGTGAAAAAAAGACGAGAAAAGCACCGTTGTTCCGGAGTTAAAAGTTCGTTTCGATCTTAAATTGTAATTTTGATGGCTTTTTTACCCTCGTTGCGGCGTTGAAACAAGAGGTAATGGGATTCTGGTGTACAAACTAGATACCATTGGTTTTTTTTTTTTTTTAAATCACTTGTACCTCGGAGGAAAATGAAATTGATTGTTTGTTAAAAACAATTTAATTAGGAGTATTTTTTTCAAGAATTCAATATATACACTGCTTTTTTGATACACTGCTGATAGCTTGAATTGCTGCATAAATCACTACAAAAGTCAAAGATGACAGTTTCTATAAGAGTTTTTACATTTGTATACTTAAACTTGTTATAACTATTAACTATAAACGAGTAAAAAAATTGTCAGATTCTGAAAAAACGTGGGCCCAGCATTTCTAATCTACTACTTGCTCTTTAAATCACCTGAACCAGGAAAAAGTGATAAATCTTAATTTATCGCTTACCTTTCATATTAAAATGTGATTAATTATATTATTTTTACTAAAAAAAAAAGGAGAAGAAATTGTCAAATTAAGATTATTTACTTCAGTTTTAAATCATTATTAAAGAAATGTGAACCAAGAATAAAAAGTTTAAACTAATTTTTTGTGCAGAATTTTTTACAGTCTTTAGAGAAATTTTTGATTCATGACCGTAAAAATTAAAAGCTATCAAATTCTCACAATTATGGATATTTTACATGACTTTATATAAAGCTAAAAACTCATTGAAATTATTATTGAAAAAATTTAAAATTTAAATGACTTAGAAGTGCGCGGGATTCTAAATTTTCTATATACTCTAATAATATTCTATTCCCAAGCTAAATTTAAAAGAAAATCATTAATCATTATTCATAAATGAAACCCTTTCAGGATTACTATATTTTGAACTAATAAAAAAATCAAGTTTTTTTCCAAAAACCATTCATTAAAAATTCAATTATTCAAGATCTTTATAAAAGTGATTTTGTTGTATTATTCTAATTGTTAAGGAGGCTCATACGATTTTGATCTAACCGCTCGATTCGTTTGAAAAAATTCCAGGAGATTCTTTGAACAAAAAGCAACAACTTTTGTATTCAATGTTTATTAGGAAGCCAGGCAAATTTTCGAGAAAAAATTAACTGAAAAATTTTTTTTTTAACACAGGGTCTTATGGGGAAAAAGCGAAAAAAACAAATAACAATTTTTTGAACCGCTTGTTTTGGTAAAAAAAAATCACAAATACGTAAAATTCATCAAAGATCATTTAAAAATTATAATAATAGTGGGGAGCCAGGCTATTTTTTACGTAAAAAGTCAAAAACTGCAAAATCAGGTGATTTAACCTCAATTTTACGGCCTAAACTTGAATTTTTGCAGCTTCAAATAGCTAATTTTAAATTAAACTTCAAAAGCATAAAACTTAGTCATTTGCAACCATTTTAACAGCTTTTTAATTAAATTTTATTTTTAAAAAATTTGAAGCACCCGCAGGGCCCAAGACTGGCAGACCCCCGCTTGATACGGGGCAGCGCGCATGAGCCTCCTCTGCAGACCAGCCTTGACCTTAAAAAAGGTGAAAATTACCACTTACAATAGTAATTTTCTCACTTCATTTTGCCAACTAAACTGAACTCTTTCTCTCATCACAGAAAGCAACAAATCCTAGAAAACAGTAATTCCCCCAAAACCTCGAAAAAAAAAAAGATCTACGTAGCGATAGAAAATCCTCCGCTTCGCTGCTTCCTTCCTTATACTCGGTAAACAATCAAAGAAGACGCTAGGCAAGGCACCCATTACGACGTGCGCCGAGTCCGTGACCTTGCGACAGGCGTCGCGCGTCCTCGTGCGCGGGCGGTTGACGAACAAGAAGAGTAAAAGAAGGAAAAGAATACGAGACCGCGACAGTGCGCTCGTGTGTGTGAGTGCACTTACTTTCTCGCGATTTCGTGCAGCTGCGAGTTTCCGTTTGCGGAACAGAGCAAACGTCGCCTTGCGTAATGAGGCCCCCAGACATTTACCGCGGGGGGGGGGGCGGAAGTCTCGAATTTTCGGGGAAGCACGGGAGGAAGTTTTTTTTTTCGAAAAGAGTTGAGAATTATGGGTATTAACGGGGGAGCTGATGTCATTGATTTCGTGTTTGTTTGCCTTTAACTGGAAGCTGCGAAGATTTGATTTGATCGAGTTGAAAATTTTTAAAAGTTAATTGAAAAAAAAAAAATTAAAAATTATTGTGTGCGCTGAACGATGGTAGAGTGTTGAACTCTTAATTCCAGGGTCGATGCAGTTCGAAATAAGTCATACATAACCGATAATTGTTATAAAAATTCAAGACGAAAAAATAAAAACTTTTTGGTACTTGTAGTTGCACTTAGTCTTCAAAACTGTAAGCACCTAATTTTTCTTTAAATTTCGTAAGCTAATACTTAGGTCATGACATGTGTTTCATTACACTAATTTTTACCTATGAAGAGGTCATCCTAAAAATTAAGACGAAACGTCAGGAAATATTCTAATCATCAATAAAACATTATTCGTTTGACCAAAAAAATCATCGTTTTATTTATTAAAACTTTTTGTCATTCCCATACTTATTTCAAAAAACAAAATTTGACTATGCGCAGAGTGCTCAGTTGACAAAGACAAAGTAGTACATTATAGGCTGATCGCTCGATCTGAGGTCGATGGTTCAAATCCCACGATTGACTTTTAATAATTCTTCAGACTAAAAAAACTAAAAACAAAAAAAATTTGTAAGTGGTTCATCACATTTTTTTTATCCAAGAATTTTTTAAATCAAATAAATTATGACCAATGATTATTGATCACGAAAAAAAATTGAAACTTTATTATCAATTGAAGGACTGACGAGGAAATTTTTTTTTCGATATGAATCGATAAAAACTCCATTCTCGTATGAGGCGCGAGATTATTTAAATTTAACCCGGGTATTCAGAAAGGCCACCAATTTCTTTTCGATCGCTTCAAAAAAAGTTATAAAAATTTACACCTTGACTGACACCATCTCGCAAAAACGAATAGTTATGACAAAAAAAAAAAAAAGCAGTCTTCGGTGTCTCAATATTGACTCATAAATATAAATAATGTCCGAAAAAAAATTCCAAGTGCTTGCTATTAAAAATGGTAAAATTTGTATTTTTAATTGAAAAAAGCCAATTGACAAATAACCCTTTGTATATTTTAAGAAAGTATAAATCATTTTTGGCAGTGCAAAAGAGTATACAATTACAGTTCAGATAAATCACAAAATTGAAAAATGTGTTAAAGATGTTTTTTTTTCTTCATTTCATTTTTTGAAGGTTTTCGATGACGATTGAATCAATAGTTCATTAAATCTGAAATCTTCAATTCCCTTACAATAATAATCATTGAAAAAAAAAGAACCATTGGTTGCGCGTCTCTGAATCAACGAACATCGCAATCAAATTCAAATCAACCAATGAGGTTTTAAAATCCTAGGGCATCACAAAGCTCGTAACGGTTCTTCCTCTTCGGATTTTTTTTCACGCCTAACAAACCTTGCAGCGGCGTCGTAAAAGTATCATCATCCAGCACCAATCGTACTCGCAGGGGCACTTAAAATCCCATTTGCGCGGTCATTAAGCGACCACCGCGGCGAGCTTTTGAAAAGTCATTTTTTCTAATACTTCTCGCTCCTACCTCCCCCCGATTTCTTTTTTTCGCACTTGAACTTGCACTCGGTTATTTTCCACGCCGCGGAAAAATATCTTATCTCCGGCCGCGATCACTTTCTCTACGGCGCGGTTTTCCAGAATCTTTCTTCTAGGACTGGATCAACTCGAAGCTAGGAAAAACACTGATCTTTTTTTTTGTATCTGTTGGTGATTTTAGAATGAGTATTGACTATTTTGCGTAAGCATATTCAGAAACGATAATTAATCTGCACTGTTGTAAAAAACTGATTTTTAGGAGTTTGAGTCGAAAAATTATACTTTGCAAGCTCATCGGTCCATTTTTCAAATTTTAAAACTTTAAGCACCCTTGTTTCAAAACTTCAAACAGTAATTATTTGTAATTAACTTCAAAAATACCGCTGAAAATATTAAACTATTTTAAAATTTGTCTTTGGTGCTTATTAATCGAATGTTTCGTTTCATTTTTCAAATAAACTTTAAACACCATTTTTTTAAAACGGTATAATTATTTTGTGATTTACGTTTAAAACTCCCTTTAAAACCAGGCAAAATTTTTTAGCGAAAATTATCATTCGAATGTTTCATTCCATTTTTCAAATTTTGAAATAAATTTTACACACGCTTCCAAGACTTTGAATATCATACTTTGCACTTTGTAATTAACTTCCAAAGTTCTGCTAAAAAGAATCTTAAATTTTTATAATAAAGTTTTTTTAAATGCTAGTAAGTGTTTACAAACCCTTTCAAATTAAAATTTTAGGAGCGAAACTTCAAAGCTGTAATTATTTTATAATTAACTTCGAAAATTCCGGTCGAAATAACGCGAAAAATTTCAAAATTTGTCATTGAAATGGTTATTAAGACACGCACCGGGTAATCAATAGGCGCTGGATAATTGAAAATTGCATATTGTTCCAATTTTCTGGATAATTTGCGCGCGGTAATTTAATCCCCGAGTGGTGGCATGTGAGCAATAATCCGACTGATTCGATCGGATTTCATCATCCTAATGGCGCGGTGAAACCAATTAACGGCTCAATACCGGTGCTTAGAAAAATAAGCGTGCGACCTTCTGGAACAATTAGCGTGGTAAAATTTCACGATGTCTCGCCCTAACTGGGCAAACAAAACTTTTCCTCGTTTTGAAAAAAATATTTGAGTGCGTGTGAAAGGATTTGCCGAAATGAAAAGAATCCGAGTGCAATGAGCAAAATTAATTCTGTGCTATTTTTATCCACGGCTAATTGAGTTTGAGAAAAATATTTAAAATCCGCAAAAATGGTTTTATTATCCGACAGGATGCATGGAAAAATTTTTTCTAAAAGTTCACATTGAGTTTTATCACCAGATTGGCCTCGTTTTATTTTATATTTAGAATGGATGTACAGTTCGAAAGAAAAGCCTTTTTATGAAACTAAGTGTAAAATTTTCTGAATTTACGATTCATAAAGTTTTAAAGTGCAGTAAATTTAATACGTTTCGTGAGCTGTGTAGGATAATAAAAGTTGATTCTTTCGGCTTACTGATTTTATTTGAAACAAAAATAGTAAGAAACTGTATTCAACTGATTTTTCCGAGACGAATGTGAGTAACTTACAAAGGTGTGAGCATAGACGCGTAACTAAATCATCCTTACACGTGAAAAAAATGGGAAAACATTAAGAAAAAACAATTCTTTTTTTAAAAACAATCGAAATTTTTCTTTTGAGTAAAAAATGACACTGATTTTCAAGTTTTTATTTTTAATTTATATTTTAATCAAAAAATATATTGAAGATGAGAATATATGTATGAAAAATAAATTATAGTATGATGAAGGATACACGTTTACTGTAGAAGTGCTTCTATATTAGTTTATAATATATTTTTTGTGTTCTGATTATAGAGTAAACACAATTTTAAATTTACAAGAAAGTTGAAAAAAAAATTCCAGCGAACACGTAACTTGTTATATATATTTACATTGTTAAAGAAAATTTCTTCGTAGTTTATTGGCTGTTAACATTGTTTTGTAACTCGGTCATTGAACCTACATGTTCGAGTATCACTTCAAAAATATTTTAAATCAGCCTACATAAACTAATTATATAACCTAACAGTATAACACTTATTTAACTTTTCGTTAGTCCGTTGAGTTGATTTTACTGAAAAATATTGTTGAGATTTTCGAAATGTTGACGCCTTGGCGCATTTTAAAGATCTAGTAAATTATATTTACTATTATATTTACGCACCATCGTCTGTACAGGATAAGATTTTTGAATTTTTCAAATTTAAACTAAAATTTTATCAATTTAGTTAATTGATTATGATAAACGCATTGTTAATATCGACGGTCACAGCGAAGAAAAACCTTAACCGAAAATCAGCAGATTTTAAATGACCAATGAGACGCTGAAATGTATTAAAAAATCGGAAAAATTCAGGAATCTGCAGAAATCATTTCCCAATAAATAAGATTTTTTCATTTTTTTCGATATTTTTATTTATTTTAGCTTCTTATTGGTCATTTAAAATTTTCCGATTTTCGGTTAAGGTTTTTCTTCGCTGGGACCGTCGATATATTCTACCAAATTTTCTGAATGACTAACAAATTTTTAGTATATGAAGTATATGAAGTATATTTCATATTATGGTGTATTTTTTTGGATCGTTATATGGTAAGCTCATAAATTTTAGAATAAGCACTACTCCCTACGTATAATCATCTCATTTGTCCAAATTAAATATACCAAAAAAAAAAAAAAAATTATTTAAGATAAAAACCAATCTCCAAATGAAATCGTATCAAATTTATCAAGTAATTAATTCAATTAAAAACTATTAAAAGTAATATTATATTTGAAATTTTTGTATGTTTTTCTAACTAACCAATACTATAATTTTTTACCACTGTGTACTCTTTTCGACAACTAAAAAATAAAATCTGTACCAGCATAAACCTGCAGGTAAATCGTGACGCAATAAACGAATTTTTCCAGCAAACAATAACATTTGAAAGCATCGTAATGAAGTAAGTCGCAACAATTCAATAGCCAAGCACGCCAGTCAGAGGAGCGTGTGAAAGTACTTGAATAACGTCGCGCGAGTCATCCGACCGCACATGAGAGGAGGAGGAGGAAGAAGAAGATGAAGAGTAGGAAGAGGAGATGAGGTCTGGATGCGGGATTGGCTGAAGCTAGGGTCCACCTGCTGGCTCCCGGCCAAAGCGACTACGTACCGCATTGGCCGCTGGCTTATAACGGGCCGGCGCACTTACTCTCGCGGGGCTATATATAGCAGTGGGAAGAATAACAGCGGTGTGTCCTGGAGGCGCTATTTTATTATTTTACCTTTTGTACGCTTATTTCACGCGAAAGTAAACACCTATTTTTAGTTATAACTTATAATTGGAGTCGAAATCACAAGTTGACGGAAGTTTGTAGACGAAAAAAATATACATTTTTTATTTTATTTTTTTAATTTTTTGAAATCAGCCGGTGTAATTTTAAATTAAAAAGGAACTTAAAAGTATGATGAATTCAACAGATTATTTAAAGTTTTCTTAGTAAAACAGTATGAAGTACCGAGATGCGAACTTATAACATTTGTAAGAATGTATACATTATTTTTTAGTAAAAAAAATTAAAAAACTTTAAACTAATGACCTGGAGCAGTTATACTTTATGAATGCACAGACTACATCATTGTACTTATAGAATTTTGTATATTTATTGATCACATCAAGATATTCGTCTACAGAGATAGTAACTCAATTTTTAAAATGGCATGCGTATCTTGAACGATATACATTCTATTAATAGTGCACTTTCGAATCCCCCTCGGTATCTCTTATCAATCTACACAGCTGAAAATCAGCGGAGCGTGCGAGGATCTAAAAACTATCCCCCGCGCACAAAACGAGAATAGAAAGGGTGAAAGGAGATGCGAGCGCGAGTACATAAAAAAAAAAAAGAAGCGAGGTATTCGCATCCGTCGCGTCGCTTACGGTAAATCGCCTCCGGGATATAATAATATCCGCCAGACGGGCCTCGATCAAGATTTGATCTCAATAAGCGCGTAACGCTCCCTGAGTTGGTTTTACTTTTGGTTATTGTGATGGGGAAATTATCTGTTTTAGTCACAAGAGTTAATTGCAACTTGCGGTGGGTGCACTCAAAAATCATCGAGTGTAATAGCCGGTTGGGATTTTTAAATTCAAGGGTTATTTGTTTTATTAGGTAATTGATTTTTAATGCTAAGCTGAGGCTTGAGTAGTTATTAACGATTTTGTTCTGTAATTAATTTCAACTCATTAATTTTGCTTAGTTTGTAGACTGTAGGATGAGGGTTAAAAGAGGAAAAACCTCTATTTATTACACGGTAATTTCCAATTTTGTTTACTCCTTTAATACATCAATCAGGATGTTTCAAGGCTTTAAAAATCCATACGGTGAACATACTTAACGTTACAAAACTAGGTATTTATTGTATGCGTACAATTTCCTTTCGAAACCTAGTTAAATAAGTTTTTTAGTTCTCGAATAATCTTCAAAAGCTTACTCCAATTTACAAAATTACTGCGTTTATATGTTTCTTCTAACGTTTCGAACAGATGAAATATCAATGATGGTTATGAAGTATTTGAAATGATAAAAATTACTAAAATATACATCTATAATCTTCTTGTATAAAAACATATGTAAAATGAGATTTTAGCTTAGGAAGAAGCTTGTGATCTGAAAAAGAATCATAACTCTATAAAAATTCTTTTTGATTATTAAAAAATACATTTTATTTTCAATATCTATATATATAATTTTAGAAACTGTTTTTTCGGAATTTTTCATTGTTTTGATGGTTCAAACTATCCAGGAAGAATAAAACTTCATTGAAATCACAAAAAAAGGTTTCGTTAAGTTTACTTGAAAATATATGTACCTCAAACCGATAAAAGTAGTCAAAACTGTGCAAAAATTATAGTTTCTTTCAACATTTCCATCAAATCCATAAAAAAATCAACTCAAGATGATCTCAAAAACAACAGCGTCAAAGCCGAAAGAACACAGTCAAATCCAGCACCCACCATCCCTACAAAAGAATTTCTCGTCCTCAAAACACGCTTTATCGATTTTTCGAGTTTGCATAGTACAAACGCCCTGATAAAGGAACAAACGCGTATCCGCTGAAAAAAAAGAAGGTCCTGCCGGAGGTTGCATGCAGGTTATACAGCTCCATTCAAAGCAACGCCGCTCGCGGGGGCACGCTTCGGGTTGTAGATAAGAATCGCGAAAGTCCCTCGCGCTGCACAGTAAAAGGGTCAGGCTTCCGCATTGGTCGCGGGCCCTTTTATTCAGTCCTGCCCTCCGAATAAGCAAGCGTACGTACCTAGAGCCCGCATTGGTTAATTAATTGCGTGCTGCTGGCCATTGGATTTCTCATCGCTGGGGCCAGCCTTAATGATTGTTTAGCCAGCGCGTTACGTCCAATTAAATCGAGCAGCTCCCCGTGTGATTATCCAATGTTTTACAACTGCTAATGAGTCCAGGCAAAGATTATGGCTTCTTTTTTTTTTAGTTAAGTTTTGTAGGTACAGTACTTCATCATCGTCGTGGTGGTGCTGCACATTTTTAACATTAATCTTCGCCGGAGGACGACGGAGAAAGTTAATAGGCAATTTGACGGTGAAAAAATTTAATCTCTCGGGTTGGATCGTCTAATACTACACCTTTTTTTAGTATAATACTCTGCAGATAGAGAAAAAAGGAGAGTCGAATGAAAATCGGTTGTAGGGTATTGACTACAAAAGACGAGGCGGAAAAAAATGGAAGCAGGAAAGTGAATACAATGTAGCGTTGATGAATAAAAGGATCATGGAGGTTTAGTTTTATACAAGATCTCGGGGCGAGCGTTTGTTCGGTCAGAAAAAAATTGAACGATTTTATGGACACCCAGAAGGAGGAGGGTATTAAATTTATCTCGCACAATGCACATTGAATTTGCCAGAGCGAAGAAAATTTACAGTGTTGGTAGAGTGCCGAGTGTTTGCGGGAATTCGGTTGGTGGAGCTAAAAAAGTTTTTTGCGAGTGTGTGAGAAACAATTCACTGAAATGTTGAATAAGTAGTTAAAAATTTTTAAATAAAAAAAGTCTGTTTGTAGTTAAACATTGACAAACTAAATATGCGATCAGCCAAAGAAAATTATTTGAGATTACTTTAGACGTACCAATTTTCAGAAATTTAACTATATCGACGGTCCCAGCGAAGAAAAACCTTAGCAGAAAATCTGGAGATTTTAAATGACCAATGAGAGGCTGAAATGAATTAAAAAATTAAAAAAAATTAAAAAATCTAATTTATTAAGTAATGATTTATTTATATTCCTGATTCAAAAAAATTTTTAATTCATTTTAGCCTCTCATTGGTCATTTAAAATCTCCAGATTTTCTGGTAAGGTTTTTCTTCGCTGGGACTATCGATATTACTCTGATAGGAAATTTCACTGGATGCAAGCTGATAATTTAGCAAAATTTTTGAAATCAGTGTCAATGAAACGATTTCTATTTAAAATTAATCGGATATTATTCAAATTTATAATGTTTAGTACGTATCTTCAATTGCATTCATACAAAATTTTTAATGTAGTTATTGTACGTCATTTATCTATAGATTCATAATGAAGTCCATTAAATTTTAATAATGTTTATCGAATGCAATAAAAAAAAAAAATGATCCAATTATAATAAAAAAGAAAAATCGATTACGATTCATAATTAATGCTAAAAATAACTAGTAATTAATTTTAATTATCGATCTAATACAGTCCTTGCTAAGATTTCCTGAAAAAAATTTATTTTTTGCTTGATTAAAGCAAAATTTTTAATATTAATAATGATTCAGTGGCGTAAGTACTCAGGACTTCAGATTGATATTGCAATGATAACTTTTTATTCAACCAAAAATGTGAACAATAACTTCATCTCATTTTTATAAATTTAACGTTCGTTTTGAAAAAATAAATTATTTTTAATTTTAAAATTTAGTTACTAACAGATTTTTTGACATCACAAATAGTTTTTAAAATTTAATGTAGCTTTCAAAGGACACAAAATACCTTGGCTGTAAAAAGAGTTCATTTTATGATTCATAATCTTTCATTCGAGAGGCTGAGCACTTCAGTCATTAAAAAATTGGCTGAAAGAAATACTAATAATCATTTCAATGTATAGATCTCCCCTGTTGCGTAATTTTCAAAAGTGTAAAAAAAAAATCACCTAAAAAATTACCGATTTTGAGCGCATAGGACCTCACTTTCATCGCTACAAATCAAATTAAAAAAAAAAAAAAACGAAGAGGAATAGAATCCAACCCAAAGCTTCGCGTCTTCAAAGTCCCTTCCAGTGAAAGACAACCCACGGATCCAGAAGTAATCACGGAGTAGTTTTTTCGATCCGATCGTCTCGATAAACCAGGAAGTCTATAAATCACAAAGCCAGCAGGTTTTTTTTTTATCCCCCGTCTCCGAAAAACCACATCTCATCTCTCCGAAAAAAAAAAACCAACCATCACAATCTTCTCTGACTAGGCAGGTTCTGGTCGGTTAGGATAGGTACACCCTAAAAACCGCTTAACGGTCGGCTCGCTTTAAAGCGTTCTTTAGAAAAGCAAGGAAGGAATGCAAGTGCGCTCGCTCCACTTTCAATGGGTACAAGCTAAGGATAATTTATATTTTTGAAGATGAAAAAGTCCACTTACATCACCGTAAAATATATAAACTTTATGCTAATACGCGCACCGAGGATTACCGAGTCCAGTCGCGTACTGAAAATATCACTTTGGTACGGTAAATTATTAACCAGTGTGAGTTTAGCGAGCCGATTACCCGGATGCTTTGACATAGAAGATGTGTAACTCGCTCATTACCTTGGAACTAAAAAGACTAAATTCCACTCTGCATAACTCGGTGCTTTATTAACTGATTTTTCCGATGCCGGTCACGTATATGCTTGGAACTAGAAAATTCTCTGAATTACTGTTTGCGTATTTGCAACGATTAAATTATAAGTGTAATTTATAAGCAAGTCAAGCATAAAAAATAATAAAATAATAATTTCAAAAAGTTTAGATTCGACTGTAGTTTCATATGAATATACTCAATACAGTCAAACTTTGATGATTCGAAGTTAAGGTTCAGGTTCTTGAAAGGTTTTCTAATTAATTTCTACCTCGATAATAATTATTCTATTTCTGATTCTCTTAACACTTCGAATAAGAATAATCCAGT
The DNA here is from genome assembly GCA_038277355.1 of Encarsia formosa. NCBI lineage: Eukaryota > Metazoa > Arthropoda > Insecta > Hymenoptera > Aphelinidae > Encarsia > Encarsia formosa. The sequence continues at coordinate 21,686,631 of CM076184.1, forward strand.
AAAGATATTTCGAAAAAATTAACGTTTATAATGAATTTTAGAAAAAAAAATTTAATAGTTATTGTAAAGTATTCCTAAAACAAGCAATCGTAGATCTATCTTTGCTACTATTTAGGTAATTTTTTAATAAAATCTTTACTCATTAATTATTGTTTAATTTATACCGGACCATTTTTACTCTGTGGCCTTCGTACTTCAAAACCTATAGAAATATATTTATTCTTGCACATCCTGCCTTTGAAAATAAATTTCAATCGCGCAGGCTTTCTCAAACGCCACTTACGCAATTGCAGACCCGAAAAAAAACGCGCCGATCGATAATGGCTTTTGTGTCTCTCTCGCGGACACGTCGATCTTTTTAATGATCTCGCTTTTTTTTCCCCGACCAACTGTTGTGCAAGATTTCAAATGAAATATTAGATTTTTTTAGGCTCTCGCGTCACGTGCTTGAGATGAATTTGACGTGTGGAAATATTTAAAACTTGTTTACGCGGCATAAATTGCGACGGAATTGACTGAACCGCCTAAAATGTACACGTTATGCGATTTAATTATAGATATAAGTATCTTATTACATTACACATTAAAATTTTAAAAATTTCTTATAAAGGTTACCAACAGCAATGAGGCTTGAAAGTTTATTGACCCTACCCTAAAAGTTTTGAATGACGTACACTCGTACGAGAAATGAATTTAAATTACAGTTATGAAATGTACAAAATTAAACTCGGTAGCTTTTTGATTTTAGACAGATGAATTTTGATTTAAATTTTAGTATTCATAACTCAAAACTTTTCATTAATTTAAATGTTTGTTTCTGTTATGATCTAAATACCAGAGTGGTACTAAATTTATTTTTTTAAATCATTAATCATGAAAATCAAATTAAAGTTCAATAGTTGATGAAGATACATTTTAAATAAATATTGTCGAGATTTAAAAATATGAGATACACATCTTTTATTAAATAATCACAAAATATTTATATCGGTCTAAATATTTTGTGATTATTTGTTGTAGGCCAGTCAATATAAAGATTTATCTAATTTGTTTTCTAGGGGTCTATAATTTATAGGAAGATGATTTACTTTAGGGAAATAAAAAGGATTTACGGATTCTTCGAACCGATATAAATATTTTGTGATTATTTGTTGTAGGAAAGTCAATATGAAGATTTATCTATTTTGTCTTTTATTAAACTTTATTAAATTTTAACTCAACGGTAACGAAGCAATTACTCAAAACTAATAAGTCTCGGAGTAACTTACATCTTTCTTGTATTTCTTTCAAGCAAAAATCTCATCATCTCTCTCATTGCTCTCACTATTAACCGAAGCACATCCTGCCGGAAATACCTCGGAAGAAATCCTCCAACTTTCATCATTGTTAATTGATTAATCAATACACAAGATCCTCGCAAGAGAATCCAATTCAATGAAGCGAAAAACACGAAGATAAATTTTTCAAACCACGCATGCTGTCTGCAGTTGCAACCCATTCACGGTATGTTCGCACGAGCTTATCAAGATCACGCTTTGAATATACACCAAACAAAAGGCGCGTGTGGTCTCCCGCGAACGAGACAATCGTCCACCGTAGAACAAAAAGAAAGGCCTTTGAAAATTAAAATGGACGATCAACATCACTCGAAATCAATTACCAGACCGCAGAGTGGAAGCTCCGTAGACCGCATTTCCCACAAAAATCCGACGAGGCCGGCAGGGCGGCGACAGGTGGAATAATGATGATGATGAGGATCGTACTTGCCGCGATGACTGCGGGCTTTCTCTTATTGCTGGCTCTTTGTTCATCTAAGTTTTGTCGAGCGAGTGCTTTGGGCCCACTGTACTCATTGTTCGGGGCTCGTGAAGGAGGCGTTGCGATTGTTATGATACATAGGGAGAATTTTTGTGAGCTCGGCTTTTGGTTGGAGCGTCGAAATTTATTTTGAGAAACTGTTTGAATTTTTATAGTTGTGGAAAAAAGTTTATTGCAATTGTAAATAAATCACACAGATATCCTTAGTTACAAGCAACTTTTTATTGTTAGCCGACGTTTCGGATGTATAAGCATCCATCATCAGGGCTGTTTTTTGAAAAACCACTAAGATTAGTACATCATTTAGCATATTTACAAAAGTGGTCGATAAAAAAGTAAATAATTCAAAAATATTTCAGTTTCAATAGTAAATAATAAATATTGTAAAATTCTGGTACAATTACGGAATTAGTTGTAACGATAATTTTTCTTACACTCTGTTAAAAACTTCCCTTCGGTAATGAAAAGGAGTTGGTCCGAAGTAGTCTGTTCTTGCTAAACATTTATACAAGAATGAGTTAGATTTAGATTTTGGATATAGACACGCAAGGCCAAAATGTCATCGAGGGAACAGTCAAGTTTAGTTAGGGTTGCATTTTAAAGAGTTTGATAACTCAAACTGTAATTTGAATTTTTTTTTTTTTCAAAAGCTGAGTCAAAATTTCAATGATTTGATTGCTTGAGTCAATTACCAAAGCAACGCTGTAAACAAGGCACAATACCTTTTTTTTTAGTGATTTAAAAAAATATTGAACTTGCTAAGTACAAAATTTAATATTACGAATCAGAAAAATAAAATATTTCCAGATCCAGGAATGAAGAATTTTTTGATGTGATCTCATGACATTACAAACATAAAATTAGAAATGATTGGATGCGTGGTTTCAGTAAAATGTATGATTATATGTGAGTAATTATAAAACTTCATTGTCAGTTAGAAAATTTGTTTACATGTATTCAAACCTTTCTTTCACATGGGTGCAGAAAATTAAATTAATATCATTTATTACATAAAACTAGGTATCGTACGACTAATAATTTTGATGAACATGAGAATCAAATTGCTATCGACACTCGCACTTTTTTTGATTATGTGTAAAAATTTCTATGAAAAATTTAACTTAATCATATGATAATAAATGTGAATTTGACGAATTTGTTATATACTTAGATCCTTGAAAATTGGAATGAGATAATTAGATTTTTAATAAGACTGAGAGTGCAATTCATCATTCAGTTGGTTATAGTTAAAAACATTAACGTAAAAGTTTAACTCGCTCGCGCGACCACTAAATATTAATTTGAAAATTCAGGAAAAATCAGGGACTATCCTCACAACATTTCGGACCCAGATGTCGGCATTACTTTTATTTGAAAATTTTGAACCACACCAATATAGATATACTCTCAACGTAATTCCGTACCTATGTAAGTATAACATTTAAATGATTTGGAGTACCTAGACATAGTTTAATAATCGCGCTTACGGTATTCGTGATTTCGTTTTTCTCGGTCAAAGTAATTGTTACCATACATTTATCGTTATTCCCGGATTTTCAACTGTACTCACATTTGTATTTGATCAGGTAGCAAGAAAGTGAACATTTTGATTCATAATCAGTCAGTATGCTTTTTTATTAGCACTTTTCAGAAGAAGATATTCTATGATACTGAAACTTGTATTTTTTATGCCGCGCTTGTTTTAAGACAGTTGTAAAAAAAACTAAAACCACAACTGTAACAGAAACTACGTACTAATTCGTTCATTATTTTTTATTTATAAATAAAAATTTTAGATCTCAGTTGGATAAGATCAAACCTCAGATCCAATTACGCAAGAAATTGCATCTCTCAATTCCAATCCGTTCTCATTCAAAATAATAAGCGCGCACACAAAGTCATATCATCACACCTGTCGGACGCAACGTCGCACCTGTTCCCGCGCACACCCTTGCTCACTAAATTCATACCCACGAACAATGCCGACTCAACCCCTCGAGTGAGTGCACCAAGGCTATCGTAATAATCACCCTTCGTCGTCCCTGCGTTATTGTGCTTCAAACTCAACTTCCTATTGTTTTGCATATAATTTTATGAGAATTGGGAATTGATTAAATTTAACCACCCGATGGGAAGCATTATTATCGATGGGAAACTTATGAACTTTCGGCATGATTCTTCAAAGTTATCTTCAAAAGAGTTGACTGTTATGAATTCGTAGGTAGGATACATTTATTTGACAGTAGGATTTTATGTAACAGGAAAAATACTTTTATTTAAAAAATTAATCATCTTGACTTCCACATAAAATCATTATTAAAATACAAAAAAAATTAGTGTCGATTCGGCAGTGTATAGAACATTCCAGCACAGTCTTCGAATTTCAAAAAAATTTTAATGAACGAATTTTTTGTGTTTACTGTTACATCACAGGAAATATGAATACGAAGATTACAAGTTACGCTACCGAAAATCACAAATCAATCAGTGCTGTTTACGACTTCCAGCAACCCAAAAAAGAAACGCAGTCTCGGCACAAATAAATCATTCATAAAATCGAGCATAATTTCACACGCAACGAGCAGGGTTCGGGGGAACGGAAATCGCCGGATTTTCACACCGAAACTATCACACACCTGCGCGTTACGGCACGATGGAAAAATCCGAAAAAAAAACACCCACCGAGTGTAATAATTCGCGAAAGTGGTGGTTACCTTTACAAGCCCGGAAGTTCTTTTCTTCGCGCGCATCTTTGAGGCTTGCGCAATTTGGGAATTACAGGGCTACGTCGTAATAGTTAAGCTACAATTTGATGATACTCGGGACTTATCGCCCGTTATGCGTGGCGAAGTAGACTGATTGGGCACCTTTTTTTCGAAGTTATGCAAGAAGTTTGGGTTGAGGGAAATTTCATCGCTTTGAAAAACTTCTGAACGGAGTAATTATCATGTTGTAAGTTTCGAGCCCAAATTTGGTCATTCTTTTCGTGGAATTTTTATTTAGTTGTTGGCTTAGCTAGAAAGATTCTTTTTTTTTTTTTTTCATTGTGTTAGGAAAAAATTAATATTGGGTAATCTAAACGACGTCAAATTATAACTGCTCTATTAGCGTTAAATAAACTCTTATCATTCAGAGTATAATGTACCCATTTTCAGAATTATAATCGTAAATAATTTTTTAAAATAATTTCTTTATCGTTATAGCCACTAGTGCGCACCGTTTTTTGCACAATTTAACTTACCTTGCTTTTTAATTTTTAACAAAACTTTCCAAGGTAATACTTAAAATTACAAATCCTAATTTTTTTTTTTTACTTTATACACTAGTACTTTAATTAACATTTCAATTAATTGAGATTTTTTACAATAGATTGCTGCAAGCATATATGCCATTGTGCATTGTGAGTCTTTTAATTATTTATTTGTATAAAATGTTTTAAGAGTGGTAATTAAAAAACATTGAAGTTCTTTATTAGAGACAATCAACTTTTTAAATAATCATTAAAAGTTTTTTTTTTTTTTTTAATTGGGCTCTTACGTAATGTTTTTAAAAATAATCATAAAAAAAAAATCTTTGAAAGCTTTTGTAGATCCAATAAACTTTTTAATTTCTTTTCCGCACACTAAATCAATCATAAAATCGAAAAAGAAAAAGAAACAGATAATGCGACCTTCGGTAACAGAGTAGCACAACTGTTTTTTTACGCAAGTCCAAGTCATCATTCACCACCATAAGTACTAAAACGAACGAAAAAAAAAAAAAAAAAAACCAAAAAAAAACAAAGTCGTCATATGAAGCACGCACGGATATAAAGGTGAAGTCGCATTTGAATTTCCAATGCGCACTCGCGCATGAACCGTATGATTTCGCACGATTATACTCGTGTCATCCTTTCGAAAGGCAATCGTTAATGCTAATTTTTTCTGTGACTCTTGGCTAGCTCTTTTTTTTTCGTTTTTTCTCAGTCTTTTGCTTCTCCGTTTTTTTAGGGGGCTTACTAATTTCGAGGTAATTTATGAAGATAAATAAAAAAACCCCAGTCCTCGAAGTCTTAAGTTTTTACGAAGATGACTTAATTTTTGATTGATCTCATTGAAAATTCTTACAATGCCTTACGTGACTCTACGTTTCTTGCCAATTTGCTATACACGTAAAAGTACAGCCGAGCAAAATATCAAACCAATTACTGGACGCGCTTCCATAGTATTTTTTTACCGTACGAGGAAAAAAGTTTCTTTAAAAGAGAGAAAAAAAAAGCCAATTTACGATTATTGTATAAGCTAAAAACATCTCATAAAGGTAATAATATTCAAAACACAATAATAAATCGCTGTGGCAAGTACGGTAGAAAAAAAATAAGTTGCCTATTTTTTTTTTAATTCTAAAAGCGATAATGGCAAATATAATTATCACTTTCGTTGATTATGAGACATAGGCAAATCATTGGGAACGCGACTCGAGACCGCAATTAACCGAGTGAGCGTCCAAAAAAAAAACTTTTATTACCCAGGCATCCATGCGATTCAGGTCAAGGCTTATTAATGCCAGAAGATTCCCATTGAGGAGGTAAAGGTGAACGATCTTTCATTATCAGAATGAGTTAACCGAAATAAAAAACCGAAGAAGAAGAAGCGGAGCCTTCATTACGGCCTGTTCACATTGTAATTACGCAGATACATTGTATGGAAAAACTGTACGGTACAGGGTCTTTTTAAAATTCAATATATGTAGAATGGGATTTTTCTATAGGCCAAAAAACAAACGTCCTCCTTCCGACGCAGCCTACCTAAATTTGCGTTCGGCGATTTGCATGATTTATCGTGGCTGGAAGTATGATCACTTCTCTAAACAGGTACTATCGAGACTTTTTTTCCGTGCGATTTTAAATCACGACATCGTTAAAATGAAAATCAAGTTTTCGAGCTTGACAGAGCAGGATTTTTACGATAGCTCGTAGATAGCGCACCTTGTATTAAAAACTTTCAAAATAAATTTACAGCTGTAAAAAAGTTCGGTTTGTAATTGACACTGAGCGTTGGGCCGTCGATGAAACATTATCAAAAACATTATCAAGCGATTGAAATTCCAATCAAATAAGTGATCTAAGTTTGATGATGCAGACACCTACGAAATAATTTTAATTTTTATAATTTTCAACTGTAGTTTGAAAAGATCACGAAGTCTTCTTTTTTTTTTAATAACTTTCGAACTGAACCTTGCAAAGATAGTAAAAATCTTCATCTTGTCTATGGTTATTTCATACTTTAATAGGTTAGGGCCACTTTCTTGAATATTGCTAGTTACGTACATAAAACAATTTTTTTGTTTGCATGAATAATCATATGTGTTTTCTTAATTTACAAGAAGTTCTTTTAAAGTTTTACTCAACTTAAATCAAAAGTTTTTTATTTAAAGCATGAGAATTCTGCACATGCCCAAAATGTATCGAATTTGAACCAATACATAACTTTCATATTTCCTTCCAAAAACGAATACCTCCTAACAGTCAAAAGACAAAATTAAACTGAGATTGAGGACTTAAAATTATTAAAATGTTTTTTTTTTTTTTTTTTTAAACTGTTGTAAAACGCTTAACAAAAAATTTAACACTCTTACAGTCATCCACTACTAATAATATATCTTTAAACGCATTTAGTATCTTTGTGAAACTATTTAAAAGATTTTTTGCTTATATAAAAATGATTTCTTGATAATTCCTTATAGCTACTTTATATTAAAATGAGCTTGAAGAAATTCTTGATTATCCTGTATAGCAAAACAGGTATCCAGTTAGAAATAATTTTCCGAAACTACTGAAGATGAAAAAAGTCATATATAATTAAACTACTTATGATTAACATATACATTGAATAGCATCATAAATTAAGCTACGACAAAAAATAGGTTTAAAAATTTTTTCAAGGATACTCTGATAATGCATAATAGCTCATAGTCTGTCACATTGAAGAGACTAGCTTGAATATTAAAAGTCTTTAATATTTCGCAAAAAAGATTATAAAAAATTTTCTACTTGTCTCATAAAATTAGCTCATACTTTGGGTAATTGTTACTGTATCAAAGTAATGGTAAGCCTGATTAAAAAAAATTTTATAAAACCATCAAAATGAAAAAGAAGCTTCATAGTTACTCTATCTCTGACATCAAAAAACATTAAAGATGATTACTGTCGTATCATATGAAAAAATCAAACAAAAACTAAACTTCAAAAGCTTCATAAAAACTACTTTAAGTCATACTGTCTTTTCACGAATAAACTTCCTAAAACCAGTAATAATAAAAATAATGAAAATACTCTAAAAAAATAAAAAATAAGAAGCTTTTAACTAAAAACCACCTAATTTATAAAAAAGGCTCTCGTTTTTTCAGCGCGTAGAACACCAGGTAATTGCCCAGCACTACCGTTGTTCATCCTCACAATTAAATCCCGCTCGGCTGTAAGAGCCATATAAATCCCATGCGTCGATGGGCCCTTGCATAATTCAATTATTGCACGGGGCAATTAGAACTCGATCGCGGTATATACGAGCGAACCGGGATCTTTCCACGCTCGATTGACGTCCGAAAAATAAACCACAGTCGTGCGAAACAAGTGCAAACCAAAAAAGAAATTGGAGAAACTAGTACGCACCCGGATTCGGGTAGCGAAAGCCGGCCGGGCGTCGTTCCTATTGCCTGTCGAGCTGTGCCGACTCGGAATCAATTTACCCCTTCTAAACTCCCGCGAGCGAGCAAGCGACGCTCTTCTCTCCGGAAATCCGGAGCGGCAATGAAGGAAAGGAAAAGAAAAAAAAAAGTGCAAGGAACTCGATGTTTTTCCACGGTTATTGTCGGGCAAGAGTAAGAAAAACTACTGCCGGATATGCAACGATCGACCAAGATTCGAGGCTTGGGATTTTGAATGTAAATCGGCTACTGCTTTCCCGATTTTTTGAACTTTCTTCTCCGAGCTTACGCACGAGGAGTTAATTGGACTGATCGTCGGCCGATGACGTCTTTTGTTTTTAAGTCAGTTTGTACCACGTTGGACAGATAAAATTCATTTATCGTTAGCTCAATGAATATGACGTGAATGAAAATAATAATCATTGCAGGCTCAAATTGTGAAAATGGAAGAAAGTTAACTCACAAAATCACAAGATTTTTCCGAGGGGCTATGCACTCCAGAATCACTGATGATTCTTTTAATTCTTTTTGTTTCTTTTTGATTCTTTTGTGATTCGTTCGTGATTCTTTTGGCAAATTCAAAGTGTTTAGAGCCTTGGAATTAATTTCAGTTGATATTTCGTTAAAAATAATATTTTTCGAAGATTTTTACTTGAAATTAAATTGATAATTTATTGATTATATTGATTTTTGTGTGTGATTCTTTTAGTGATTCTGGAGTGCATAGCCCCTCGGATTTTTCAGTCAGATTTTAATGAAAATTTATTCAATAGATCGATAAAATTTTTAGTATCTATACATAAAATTTTTATAAATTTGATAACCACTCATATTAAAAGATACGATTGATACTCAATGTTACTGTCAATAGAACGAAAAAATATTTCAAGTTTTGAAAGGAATCACATCCCAACAATCAACTTGCATATTATAAAAATAACTTCTAAATTTGACTTTTGAAACACTACAATTTTTTACTCATCATTTAAAAACTTATTACAAGAGACTACATATTTAAATTTAAAGTTATTTAACATTAAATTGATAACTTAAAACTTTTGTGTTATTTAGCATTGATAATCATGGGATTTGCTTATTCAGCTGAATATTTCAAACTGTCGAAATTAATTTTTGTTGTTTTAATGCTACCATTGAATAAATATTTAAATCAATTTAATCGAGAATTTAATAATCGAAAATGAAAATTACCGATTTGTAAAATATTAAAGTTTTTCAGCATTTAAAGCAAATTGATAAGTGTAACAAATAACAAACCTGAATAAGGTAATTGTACCTAATATGGACCCACACTGCAAACATTTTTACTGTGTATCGCCTAAGCAATATTTTTTAATCCTCCAGGATTTTAAATTTTGATCCAAAACTTTCGAAATGAGACCTTACACGTCCGATTCCGGTGAAAAGGTTCAGTATGACTTGTCAAATTATAGTTGTTTGAGTTACAAAAAATTCTGTACCCAATACGGACCCCCCACTTTTTTTATGCTTTTCATTGACATTTATACTCCTCTTCACCAATTCAAGAAGTTTTATGTAAATTTTGATTTATAATTATTTAATTTATAAAGTAATTAACAATACACTTATTTATTATATTGAAATTTTTTAATAGTATCAATGTTATACAAATTTTTGGGTCTGCAAAAATATAAATAAAGGTTACATCAAAAATAAATATACAAAAACAATAAACGTAATAGTTACATCACTCGTGACTCAGGGAACTTCTCTTTTATTTTTTTGGACTGCATCGTTAATAAGGTTGACTCAGATCACGGTCTTTTTAAAATTTAAAATTCAAGCAAGGTTACAAGAGTAATTTGTTAAAGTTTACAATGTACGTACATGTAAACGTACATGAAATCATTTTAAGAATTATTCAAGTAAAACTTCCTCTGAACTTACGAACTATAAACTTATAAAAAATTAAAAAATTCCTCCGATGAATACTTAAATTAAGCCATGATTTCCATTCGATCCCTAACGACTAAAAGCTCGAACCAATCCATTCCACGCTTCCTACTTCGAGCAAGCTCCCGTAAATAAAATGATTTTACAGTGGGCAACGATCCCATCTGAACCTTTTAAAAAACGGGCTGCGCACGCATCCGTCGGCTTTTTTATCCGGTCGGTCGCGTCGGGCTCGTAGGACTCGAATATCCGGTTTAACAACCCAAGATCAAGAAGAAGAATAAGAAGAAGAAGACGACGATGTAGAGGAGAGTTACGTAAGGAACTAAACCCCCGTGGGCAATGATTCCATTCATACATCGATACCCACTTTTCCCCGGCGGGGATATTTTGTCGAAAAGTAGTAGGTGCTAAGTGCGATTTCAGATAGATGCGATAAGAGATAAGATCGTGGACGGGAAAGCTTTCTCGCGGAAATGGGGGAAAAATTTGCCGTACATCTTTTTAATTGAGCCAACAACGTCGATCCGATGTTAAATTCATGAAGTTATCGTGGAGAATTTTATCAAACGCAGGGGGGTTTGGTTTTAAAAATAATACGGCTGTACGTAATTTCCAGGGAAGGTCACAGAGTAATGTGAATTCAAATGTTTATTTATACCAGGTTGAACTGAGAAAAGAAGATTCTACCAGTTATACAAATTCTCAATCAAGACTAGGTTGCTATAAGCAAATCTATAATTATCTCAAGGTGAGTTCAAGTCTTAATTAATCGAAATCAGTTTGAGTTTTTCACTAATCAAGTAGGATTCTGTTTTAGTCCTGACAATGACCTTCCAACGCCCTTGAGTATCGTCTTCATAATTTTCATTATGCTGTACTTTCTTTGGGTAATCTTCATAAAGTCAGTGGTAAATCTTGTAGATCGTTGATTACTCTTTGATTGCCGCAAAACATTGAAGTTTATGTACGCATTTTTTTTTTTCATTTTTCAGTAAAATATGCATATTAAAGAGGCCCGCATATCATTATCCAAATAATGATATGCAACGCTTTGAAGTAAATTTCGAGATTTTGTACTATCATGATGAAGCTCGGCTTAATCTAGCCGGCATCCTGTTGAATTACAAAATAGAATAAATACATCTACACGTTGGTTTAAAAAAAAAAAAAAAGTTTTATACCGGTGTAATTTACAACTCCGGTGGGTTGTTTTAGCGTCGGCTAGACCGACTGATGTCTGACCATTTCCGGGTTAAAGACCTCGCTCGATGGGTTGGCTTGCAAAAATTTCGTCTGGGGACCTTGAGCCTTTTTTTTTCTTTACCAAAATAATAAGTAGACATGTGAATGGAAATAAAAATTTGTCTGGGTTTATTGCAAAGAATTTTTTATACGTGTCTATCAAGAAGAGAGATAAGAATAAACAGAATCTGGCGGACACTCATTATGAACGACGAATGAAAAAATATTAAAAATGGATAATACAATTTTTTACCCTATAGCAAGAGTAAGAAATTTATTATTTTTTTTTACTTTTGAAATCAAAAAGACTTTACCATCGAATAATCAATTCTTCTAGACTAACATCATTTCTTATAAGTCTTGTAAAAAAATAAAATATTAATTTCCTTAAAACAGGAAACATTCAATATTAAAAAATGAATCCACTCAATTTTTTTATCAAAAACTTAATTAATTGACATAACTGAAAATCGACTTAGTTCATTTATTTATTGGTAAAATAAATCATATGCAAGATTCCATCGACTCGAACTTTCTTCAACGATAGTTTTACGATCATAAAGCACGTAAAATAATCTCAAAGCAAATTAATAAACTCTCCCCTTCTCTAAAACAATGAATCTCCAGTGCTCCTCGCGTAAACGTCAAATCAATTTGAAAATCCCCCCCGCATAGATTCCGCTTTCAATAAAGGAAAACCGTTCCTCAGCCGCCGAGTGAGTAACGAGGCAACATAAGAAAGGTAGTCAGTCGCGCAAAAAAAAAAAAAAAAAAAAAAACCGCGGCAGGCAGCGAGGAGGATAAAGAAGATTAAACCCTTCCCATTGCAGGAAGTGAGCTCGAGTCGGATTCCTCGGCCGTATGGTGTAACTACGAGCGGGATCTTGAATTTTTGAACGGTTTATTGTTGTACTCGAGCTTACACCCCTTTTTATTTTTCTTTCATTTCGTAATACGCGCTTTTAAACTGACGGGGATTTTTTTTCGAGATTGTACGCGTTTGGGGTGTACATACACTTTCATTTCACTTTTATTGAGCGACCCGTGATTATATTAACGGAACGCGTAATTACAGCAATGAGTTTCATTAATGGAAAATTTTGCTGATTCAATCTCGCGTAGTAATGTTGAATTTTAAAATAAGTTTGATAAATGGACCTATTTGTGGGATATGGAAGCTCGCGTAATTTCATATCTAATGAAATAGTTTCATTAACTCTGCATAATTAACAAAATCCTTTCAAGTAAAATGTTTCTTACTCAGAACCGGGTACTTTGAAAAATTATCATGGAAAAAAATTTGATTTCATAAGTGATATAAATTATCATATCATACTACAGTGAACGAAAATTTAATTAAATTTTTTATTATAAATATAGTTGATGGTAAAATTAAAAGAAATTCACAGCCTTTTCTGAACTATTCAGGCAGCTTAAATTATTAATAAATAAAAATAATTTACTGTTTTACCAGATTATCAGACCATTCAAATGTTACAGCAAAGAATACAGTTATAGAAGGACTGTTGAATTTTTGATAAGTATGAAGTTTTAATGATACATTGTGTAAAAGACTCGAGTTACAATCGTTTAATAATCTGTTTTTTAATTTTCATTGAAACTTCGAACTGTAAATAAGAGGTATTAAATCCTCAAACAGTCCAAACACTTGTAACTATTGAGGTTCCATCCATTGTACTAACATTCTTGCGATTTGATGCTTGACAAAAAAGAAACCAGGGTCGGTAAAACTACTTCTTCGTCAAACATAAACCCGCAGTCTCCAGTAAATTTTCCCCAAACTTTCAGCAAGGAGCTGCAAACGGAGAAAAATTCCATTCCGCGAGCGGTAGATGCAGGAGAAAGAGAAGGCTGGCGAACGAGCGAGCGAGCAACAGGTAAGATAGTCCGCGGGAGCGGAGTCAACGTTCCTGCGGGCTGCAAGCGGGTCAGCGACCAGCTCGATCGCTGCTCGCGCTTCCTTCTCTCTCTCTCTCTCGCATTACCGACCTTTCTCGCGCGCTACACGGACAATGAGCCGCGGCCCGTTCGACGAAGCCATAACCGAGTAGTTTTTGATTGAGATTGATCGATCTAATTGGAATGTTAATGGTCGAGCTACGAATTGATTGGCTTGGGCAGGTACTACAGCCCGGTCGTTTGTTTGATGAAAAAATTATGGTTTGGTTGGTCTGGATTTTAATCGTTTATTTCACTACAAGGATCAGGTAATATTAATAGCTGTGTTAGCTGAAAAATAATAAACTAAAATAAGATTCATTTTTTCATACAAAATTTAAGTAATTTTTTTAATTTGTATAGATTATGATACGAGGAGAATAACTTTGATCTAAAAATCTACAGTCTAGTATGAAAACATTGAGAATTTAAAGTTTTTTTTTCTTAAAAAATAAAAAGTCTAATTTTATTACATCTTACCTAATAAAAAATCTATGTAGTCTAAAATATTTTTTGTCGAATTTAAATCTCTCGAATAAATATATATTTTTTAAATAATCGTAATTTATGAAGTCGGGACTATTATCAAAAGTTGCAATTTCATTTACGATTATTACGAGAAATTAAAAAATGTGCAAGCCATCAGCTGTGAATTACTCAAAATTATTTATAAGTATTAACTGAAAAAATAAAATTGATTAATTATAATGTAAGTAAACAATTATTATACTGAGTACTCCACAATGGTAATATAATTCTTATTAAACAAGTGTCCAATATATTTTGCTTATAAAACTAAAATTTACTTAATTTGATTGATTTTTGAATAACCTCGGTTAATTTTCAGTAGCATTGTAGGCGAAAATAACCGCCACACAATTAATATTCGACTCAAGTACCGCAAATCGCGATAAAATTAGTTTTTCTCTACTTAGTTTTTTTCTTTCCGAGAGATTAGCGGTAGTTTTGGAAAGCTCAGTGAATGGAAAAGAGATAAGCGTCATATTAACATTTCAAAATGCGGCTCGACAAAGAAAATATTGACACTTTTCTGAGGTGTTGTTAAAATTACTTGAATAGGCCATTACGCTGCAATAACTTTGGTTTTCCATTGAAAATTCATTTTTTTTTTTCTTACCTCAACCTGCCATACAAATGTTTGTAATGGTCTTGTGTGTCTCCATTACTTTGAAGTATTGCCTCGAGCTTAAATTTTCTAAAGCCTCCTTTTACCTGCTACCATTTTTCATCTTTGAGAATTAACGTGTCGTAAAAATTTTTTATCCTAAATCTACTCTCATGAACGTCACAACCTGGTCGTTGTACATATTTAAAGACACTGGATTGGTGTTTAAATTTAAACCATAAAATTTCTTGTTTTTCAGCTCTTTAAAGCATGTAAATTCATCTTACGAAGAAAAAAACTTCTAAACAACGCTCCATTCACAGGTCTTAAATTCGGATGAAGAGCTTATCCCTTGTTCATTGTCGTGAGGAGCACAATTCAAGAGATAAATTTCCTCGGCGGTAACTCAAAAAAAAAAAAAAAAAAAAAAAAAAAGGAATAGATGCACATCTGACCGGAAAAATCTTCTCGGCCATATTTTTGGATTAGCCTAGCGGTACGAGCGTCATAAATGTCGCGCGCGGGGCGAATCTCGATTGTGAATCTCAGCGCACCGGCGTTTATCAGATTCTTTTTCTCTTTCAGCAGGATGCCTACTCGTTTTCTCTTAATGAGACTTTTTATTTCTTGCCGGGGCATTTTTCGGTGAATCGCCGGGGCTGATTAGACGTGTTTACAGGAACTCGTTGGGCTTTTATCTCCCTGAAGGATACGAGGCTGGATGTTTTTTACTCCGGGTACTTTGCTAATTGATTGGGTATTTTTCTATGATTGATATCCTGAAAGAAAATGTAATAAGCGCAAATGAGAGTATGGAATTCATGGAAAAATTTTACATTTTTTTTAGAGCTATTCGGAAGAAAAACTACTTTAATTACCCGAAAGTAAAACGAGCGATTCACTCTCAGATAAAATAATTACATCTCTCTTAGCTACAAAATTTTAAACATACACCACGTAAACTAATAAGTTACATACCGGAAGTGCTTTTATATTTAATTAAAAAGCAACGAGTTTGTTTGAAATTGAAACCTTGGTGAAAGCTTACCCGAGGTAGTACAGATTAGATACATAACTGGACTTTTGAATTTCAGGTCACGGATTTTTACGTCCCAAAATTGGACCGAAAATTATCTTTGAAGAAAAGAAAGAAAAACAAAAAATACACTTTGTAACCTGAAAAACCATGGACGGAAATTGCCCTCGAGGCAAGGAAAATTACGAGAAATATTTTCGTTCCCGAAATTGCGTCGTCCTCAAATTACAACGATTACAAGGCTTGAAAAAACTACTTGGAAACTTCCACTCGAGCCGATATAAAATTTTCAATTAAAAAATCTACGGAGAGAGCACTCCGATCGTATAAGTGTAGGTCGGTCCAGATTTACGGTCGACTTTCATGCTTTGATGGTGCTTGTTTAACTTGAAGATACAATTTTACTTTTTTAGTTTTTTTCTTTACAGACAAACATTTACTTCTAACATAATGTTGAAAATCAGTAAATTAATAAATTTAAAAATCTTACAAGTTTGGAAAATTATCAAATTTTGTGTTTATAGCAATGAGAAAGTCGCTTTAATTTATAGTTAAAATGAAAATATTAAAATCGAAATTAAATCATATGTTTGAACTAAAAGTGAAATATAATTAGTGACATGAAAGATTTTTTAATTCTTTCCTACGGGTGAATTAAATAAAAATATATCTGAGTTGTAATGAACTTAATTAGTCCATAATTACAACTAGTTAAAATTTGATTTTTACTTTCTTTAGCCTCTGTACTATTACCGACAATAAATAATTAATCTTCATTCATCAATTAATAAGTAGTACTTGTCAAATAAACTTTTTGTATGAAACACTAATTAACAATTTACAAGAAAGGTGTCGAAACATCTCACATACCCATTCAAAAGGGCGCACTCAAGATTTCGAAAAAATACATTCACGAAAAAGTAGAGCGTAATTAAAAAAAGAAAAAAAAAGAGGAAATTTCGTCCTCTCTCACGCGTTATCGCGCGGCTTTCATAAAAATATAAACGTCATAATCATCCCTGCACAATCTCGCTCGGGCGACGCGCGCGGCTAGAGAGCCCATTTCTCGTCAAGCCAATTCCGCGCAACTTTCGCGTCTCTTGTGTCACATAAATTGCGCTCTAATTGCCCCTTCCCCCCTCCGCGCAACATAATTGCAGCCCTATAACGAAAAATATCACCCGTAGGTAGGAGAACCCGTAGAGAATCCACCGAGATATGAACGGAAGGTGAGAGATTTCTTAGATTATTTCGGTCTTCGTTGTTTACCTGCATGGGAACAACGCGTTTTTGTCGCGAACCTGCAAGCGAGTGCGCCGAGGTTTTTAATTACGAGTTTACCGTTCCTCGAGATAATTCTGAAAAATCCACGCAGTCTTTTTTATGATGATTTATTTATTTACTCTTTCGAAAAATTTGTTGGAATTTTGAAAATAAAATTAATTATTGGAAAAATTTAACGTAATTTTCTTAATCTTAATATAATAGATTTAAATTAATAGAATGTCAATATTTGAGTTGATAGAAGTACTGAATAAAAAAAAAATTTATTATTATGAGGAGAAAGTTTGGATTAA
Source organism: Encarsia formosa (assembly GCA_038277355.1). NCBI lineage: Eukaryota > Metazoa > Arthropoda > Insecta > Hymenoptera > Aphelinidae > Encarsia > Encarsia formosa. Next base: position 21,704,008 of record CM076184.1, read on the forward strand.
ACTAATAATATGTATTGATTTATTCACCTTATATGTTTTATAATAATTTCAATCTTTCGGAAATGTAGGTGAACATTTGAAAATAAAAAATTTGACATATTTGAAGTATACTTCTTATTGATAATCATTGAAATTTTTAAGTAGAAAAATCTGCTTTTGGAACATGTAATCAATAATCAAATTGATTAGCAAAGATCTATTAATTTTTATATAAACTGATTAAAATTTTTTGGAAAATTTATTCTTATACTTGTTTGAACAAAATTTTCAATAGTCAGCACTGACTTTTATTAAAAGATCTAAAAAACTTTAATTTGAAACGTGATTAATGCATGAAATGCAAATTTCTCTTCGATCATTTAATGACATTTTCTGTTTACCCAAGAATCTTAGTTGGAATGATCTTAGCGAGATATCCACCCTTCCTCCGGAGATAAACTTTAGGTTTCGTGCGACATCAATTGATTGGTGCCTTGGCGATACAAAAACAATCAAACGAATGAAAAATAAAAAAAGAAACCTGGTTCAGGAGAATGAGTCCGCGCGCATGTAACGGTGCTCCTGAAATACCTTGTCAACTTTTTAGTCGAGCTGTCATTTTATTTTGCTACTTCGAGACTCTTTTATATCTTCATGCCGGTGTCTTTCACCTTACACTCCGCGGAATTTAATTATTTCCGCCATTACGCGCTGCTGCGGTTTAGACGCACGCCTGGTTCGCAACTTGCTGCGGTATTAGAATCCTGAGAATCGACGATTACAACACTTGAGAATATACGAGAATGAAAGCACTTCGGAATATTGCCATACAACCTCATAGGAAACGTTCTTTTTTTTTCAAAAGTAAAATCGCTACCTTATAAATGCCCGCTAAAATATATTTGTGTATGTGTTTATTAAATGCATAGTTTACGACTTCGAGTACGAGTTCTGTGATTTTCTGAAAAAACGAAATTGTTGGTTGGTTGCAAAATGTTTGTGCTGAAAAGATAAAAAATATTCTTTTTTTTTTTTTTTTTTTTTTTTTTATAGGTATTCGACATAATATGTAGTCAGCCGCAATTCTATAATGTACCCTACAAATAAAGTTTCAGTAATTCTGGTGGTATTCAAATGAAAATAAGATCTGAAAAAAAAAATTTTTTTCTTTTTTTTTTCTAAACAAAAAACAATGCTGCAAAAAGTTTAAAAAATTCATGGTTGAGATTCAATTGATAATTAGTTTTAACTAAGGTAGATGTATACCGTGTTTCCTCTATAATAAGACATGTTTTATAATCTTTTTGTGGATGTCTTTTATAAAAACACATATACATCTTTTTTTTTTTAACTTTCAATCGCTATTAAAATTTAGGCGATACAAGTACAAACAGATCAAACAATTCATGAAAATACAATCATTCAACATATCATAGCGCTTATTACGATTTTCAGAAACTTCTGCAGTTTGCAACCGTTGTAAAATAACTGGCCCCAATCTTTCGTGCTTTGCAATTACAGTATCCTCAAAAGATTGGCCTCTTTGTAAATAATCAGCTTTGAGAGCTTTTTCAACTAGGTTTATTTTGTTCCATGAGTTTTATACTCAGCTAGCTATTTCTGAAAGTGTAGGCATCACAAAATTTCCACGCTAATTTCTCACCAACCTATTTTCTATGTAGTCACCGATCTCCAAACGTAAAAATCTTTCAATGGTTTGTTGATGACAAAATCGACTGACTTTAACTACCCTGTCATTCCAGCTGGTATCATTATTTGATCAATTTTTTTTTCCTCTAAAAAAGTCTTAATATCTTTTGCACGGTGTGTGCTAGTGCGAGTGTGTCTTATATTCTCTGACTCTAACAACCATGTATCTTATTTTCGGGGTCTGTCTCATAATAGTAGAAACACGGCATACCTAATGTGGCCACCCCTGATATTTTGAACATGCTCGATCCATGACTTCTCTAGATGGTAATAATAAGTAACAAACAATAAATAATGAATTTTTTGGTAGTTTCAAACATTCATGAATGACTGCGTTCGGGCCATGGCAAAAAAAACACCTTTGTTCTTACTTTTCTTAGTAAAAATTAATTCATTAAATGCTTTATCATTGAAACAGGATTCACTCCATCGAAATATAATAAGTAGTAGCCTCGATTCCTTATCCTTCCACCTTTTGAATCCTTTTTGTTTTAGCCAACTATTTTTATCAAATTTCACTATATAGTAAATTTACTTTACATCAAGCCCAGCGTAAAATTGAAAATTTTCAAATCATGAAACTTGAAAGCTATGTGCCTCATTTAGGGCCAGCTAACGACATCTGATTTTTGAATTTATCGACTTAAATAAGACCGATCAAGATCCCTACCTATCCGACAACAGAAAATGTAAAAACTTCCTGTTTTACCGACGCGGTAATTATTATTCTTGGCGCGTTAAATGGTAAATAAAAATAGGTGCTTCCAAGGAGAAGGGAAAAGCCGCTTATTCAAAATCAACTGTACGTCGGAAAGCTTGTCAACTACGTCTAATGCGCGTAAATCAGTGGTTTAAAAGAAAAAAAAAAAAATCTATTTATTTCGGAAGAAGCCATCTCGTGAGCTAAAAATTCGCTGTTGCATTTTGCAGTGGTTGCAGCGTTGGTTTCGATATTAGAATCATGGGCACGGTTTGCCAAGTTCAGAGCGCACATTTCTCCAGAGATATAGAATATCGACTGCTGTTCTAAAAAAAAATTTATTTTGATATTTTCAGAGTTTTTTGTTGTATTTTGGCGTGATATAGTCGTTTGTAAAGAAATAAAAAATTTTAAATTTATCGTTGCTCGGTTAAAAAAAATAGATTAACCTCTAAATAAAAATTATATTAATGTCAATGATGAAAGTTTTTTTTTTTTTCATCGCGAGTTTTTTTCAGAAATGAATAAATAAATAAATGAATAATCCCCCAAGCTGCTACAACCCCATAACACCGAGCTCGCGAGGCTTTTTTTTAAATAAATAAATAAATGATCTCCCAAGCTGCTACAACCCCATAACACCGAGCTAGAGAGTTTTTTTCAGAAATGAATAAATAAATAAATAATCCCCCAAGCTGCTACAACCCCATAACGCCGAGCTAGCGAGGCTTTTTTTAAAATAAATAAATAAATGATCCCCCAAGCTTCTACAACCCCATAACGCCGAGCTCGCGAGCCTTTTTTTAAAATAAATAAATAAATGATCTCCCAAGCTGCTACAACCCCATAACGCCAAGCTCGCGAGTTTTTTTCAGAAATGAATAAATAAATAATCCCCCAAGCTGCTACAACCCCATAACGCCGAGCTCAGGAGGCTTTTTTTTAAATAAATCAATAAATGATCCCCCAAGCTTCTACAACCCCATAACGCCGAGCTCGCGAGGCTTTTTTTAAAATAAATAAATAAATGATCCCCCAAGCTTCTACAACCCCATAACGCCGAGCTCGCGAGCCTTTTTTTAAAATAAATAAATAAATGATCCCCCAAGCTTCTACAACCCCATAATGCCGAGCTCGCGAGCCTTTTTTTAAAATAAATTAATAAATGATCTCCCAAGGTGCTACAACCCCATAACGCCAAGCTCGCGAGTTTTTTTCAGAAATGAATAAATAAATAAATAATCCCCCAAGCTGCTACAACCCCATAACGCCGAGCTCAGGAGGCTTTTTTTATAAATAAATAAATAAATGATCCCTCGAGCTTCTACAACCCCATAACGCCGAGCTCGCGAGTTTTTTTTTTTGATATGAATAAATAAATAAATAATCCCCCGAGCTTCTACAACCCCATAACGCCGAGCTCGCGAGTTTTTTTCAGAAATGAATAAATAAATAAATGAATAACCCCCCAAGCTGCTACAACCCCATAACACCGAGCTCGCAAGGCTTTTTTTAAAATAAATAAATAAATGATCCCCCAAGCTACTACAACCCCATAACACCGAGCTCGCGAGGCTTTTTTTTAAATAGATAAATAAATGATCCCCCAAGCTGCTACAACCCCATAACACCGAGCTAGCAAGGCTTTTTTTTTAAATAAATAAATAAATGATCCCCCAAGCTGGTACAACCCCATAACGCCGTGCTCGCGAGGCTTTTTTTAAATAAATAAATAAATGATCTCCCAAGCTAAAATAGATTAACCTTTAAATAAAAATTATATTAATGTCAATGATGAAAGTTTTTTCTTTTTTTTTCATGGCGAGTTTTTTTCAGAAATGAATAAATAAATAAATGAATAATCCCCCAAGCTGCTACAACCCCATAACGCCGAGCTCGTGAGGCTTTTTTTTAAATAAATAAATAAATGATCCCCCAAGCTGCTACAACCCCATAACACCGAGCTCGCGAGTTCTTTTCAGAAATGAATAAATAAATAAATAATCCCCCAAGCAGCTACAACCCCATAACACCGAGCTCGCAAGGCTTTTTTTATAAATAAATAAATAAATGATCCCCCGAGCTTCTACAACCCCATAGAGCCGAGCTCGCGAGTTTTTTTCAGAAATGAATAAATAAATAAATAATCCCCCAAGCTGCTACAACCCCATAACACCAAGCTCGCAAGGCTTTTTTTATAAATAAATAAATAAATGATCCCCCGAGCTTCTACAACCCCATAACGCCGAGCTCGCGAGTTTTTTTCAGAAATGAATAAATAAATAAATAATCCCCCAAGCTGCTACAACCCCATAACGCCGAGCTCGCGAGGCTTTTTTTTAAATAAATAAATAAATGATCCCCCAAGCTGCTACAACCCCATAACGCCAAGCTCACGAGTTTTTTTATAAATAAATAAATAAATAAATAATCCCCCAGCTTCTACAACCCCATAACGCATAGCTCGCGAGGCTTTTTTTAAAATAAATAAATAAATGATCTCCCAAGCTGCTACAACCCCATAACGCCGAGCTCAAGAGTTTTTTTCATGAATAAATAAATGAATAAATAATCCCCCAAGCTGCTACAACCCCATAACGCCGAGCTCGCGAGGCTTTTTTTTAAATAAATGAATAAATGATCCCCCGAGCTTCTACAACCCCATAACGCCGAGCTCGCGAGTTTTTTTCAGAAATGATTAAATAAATAAATGAATAATCCCCCAAGCTGCTACAACCCCATAACACCGAGCTCGCGAGGCTTTTTTTTAAATAAATAAATAAATGATCCCCCAAGCTGCTACAACCCCATAACGCCGAGCTCGCGAGGCTCTTTTTTAAATAAATAAATAAATGATCCCCCAAGCTGCTAGAACCCCATAACGCCGAGCTCGCGAGGCTCTTTTTTAAATAAATAAATAAATGATCATCCAAGCTGCTACAACCCTATAACGCCGAGCTCGCGAGTTTTTTTCAGAAATGAATAAATAAATAAATGAATAATCCCCCAAGCTGCTACAACCCCATAACACCGAGCTCGCAAGGCTTTTTTTATATATAAATAAATAAATGATCCCCCGAGCTTCTACAACCCCATAACGCCGAGCTCGCGAGTTTTTTTCGGAAATGAATAAATAAATAAATAATCCCCCAAGCTGCTACAACCCCATAACGCCGAGCTCGCGAGGCTTTTTTTTAAATAAATAAATAAATGATCCCCCAAGCTTCTACAACCCCATAGAGCCGAGCTCGCGAGGCTTTTTTTATAAATATAAATAAATGATCCCCCAAGCTGCTACAACCCCATAACGCCGAGCTCACGAGTTTTTTTCATGAATAAATAAATGAATAAATAATCCCCCAAGCTGCTACAACCCCATAACGCCGAGCTCGCGAGTTTAGCTTGGGAGATCATTTATTTATTTATTTAAAAAAAAGCCTCGCGAGCTCGGTGTTATGGGGTTGTAGCAGCTTGGGGGATTATTCATTTATTTATTTATTCATTTCTGAAAAAAACTCGCGATGAAAAAAAAAAAAACTTTCATCATTGACATTAATATAATTTTTATTTAGAGGTTAATCTATTTTTTTTAACCGAGCAACGATAAATTTAAAATTTTTTATTTCTTTACAAACGACTATATCACGCCAAAATACAACAAAAAACTCTGAAAATATCAAAATAAATTTTTTTTTAGAACAGCAGTCGATATTCTATATCTCTGGAGAAATGTGCGCTCTGAACTTGGCAAACCGTGCCCATGATTCTAATATCGAAACCAACGCTGCCACAGTGGTTGCACGCGTTTTTGCCGGCGCATGCGCTCAAATCTTCGTTGCATCTTTCACAGCAGCCCTCTCATCTGTTTTCCAAATAACACACCACTGCTGCGTTCTCGTTTATATTGTTGTGTTTTCGAGAATTTTTGAAGACTTGTCGGGTGATAAATGTTTCCCCGTTGAGTATCTGGACTTTTGTTGCAACAATAAACGAAAAATGGCCGTCAAAGAAAAACAAGGAGAATCATCGGAGGAGTTTGAGTGGAATTTCGACAACGAAGTACAGTTGTTCTTAGCCATGAACGGACATAAACCAGTTGGTAAGTCAAGCCCACTCTCGTTTTTCTCTGACCGAGTTTTTCTACTCTCCACTCGAGTAACTAGGTTATGTTTTTAGATAAGAAAAAAAACATTATTTATATAACTATATAGTTTCTGCAACTGTTTTTGCATTTTAATTAATGGTCACCATGAATGACCAATCACTGTGGACGTTGCGAAACGTAAATAAATAAACAAGCATGAATAACTTTTTATGATATCTTTTTATTTCTTGCAGGTATCAATAAGTACTTTCACATGGTTTGCATTTGGGAGAAATTCCGAGCTGCAATTAACAAAGATGTGTCCTTGAAAGCTATTTGGGATAAACTAAAGACTCTATATGATATAATGGCTTTGGTAAATTTCAACATTAATTAATCTTTTTTTAGTTTTATCTTACCATAATAAGGTTTAAAAAATTTGTAAAACTTCATAATTTTTTATATTAGAAAATTTATATGAAAATAATTGATTAGCTAATTAATTACTGTTTAATATTATGAAAATTGTGATGATTAAAAAACTAGCTACTCTCTATTTATTTATTTGATAGAAATTACAGTTGATTTTACAGGATGAAATGGAAGATGTGCCTTTCCCAAGTAATGAAACAGACTTTTCTTTACCAGAAAGTGAATTTGCAGAACTTATGAAAAATCACAAGTTAAGTATTAAAGATGAAACAGAATCAAAGTCGAAAGAATCTAAAGATAAGGTTAAAGAAATTAAAAAGGAGAAAGAAGTGAAAGACATTGTTAAAAAAGAAATTGTTCTTCGTGATAGCAAAGTTGTGAAGGAGGTAGAAAGAAAAAAAGAGGAAGTTAAAAAAGTAGTGAAAGAATCTGAAACAAAAAAAGAAAATAAACAACGAGAATCAAAAGAAACAAAGAAGGACCAAAAAGTCACCAAAGGACGACATAAATTAAAAGAAGAAGCAGAAGACACTGGTAAAATTTTTCTAATCAATGTTAATATTAGGATCATTTTGAAAAACTTTTAACCAAAACTGATCATTGATTGTAAAACTATTTAAGAATTTTTTTAAATAATATGAAACATTCAGTAATTCTTCATTTCAAATCATTTTTTTTTAATTTAAAAATTGATTCTTTAAGGACTCGTCGAATTAACTTTTGATTTTTTTATGTAGAATTTATTATAAAAATAAAAGACAAGACTGTGACAAAATTAGAGTACAAAATGCATGGAATTAGTTAAGTAAAATAGAATCCTACTTTTTCTTTATTTTAATAAATGAATAATTAATTAGTAAACAAAATAGCAAATTTGTTTTTTTATAAATTTCATACAATTAAGACACTAACACAATGTTTCTCATTTATCAACAGGGCCACCAGTGAAAAAAGAACGCAAAGATTCTGAATCCAGTCGTGAGAGTAGTCGGGAAAGTTCAAAACGAGCACTCAAAAGACCTACAAGACAGAGCACTGACAGCTCATCCAAAACGTCAAGTCCAAGAGATACACCTCCATTAAAGAGAAGAAGAACATAAAATTTTTATATAATATTTATAAGAACGCGTTATTTGATTTCGGTTCCTATAGTTCTCCAATACTTATATTTTAAAGAGTTGATGCGCTGTTACTATTATTGTGAATATTGTCATAACACCCTCTCATCTTTAAATTGTAAGTTACATTGTAAATAAATTATCATAATTTTTTTAATTAGATTTTTTATTTCCTTATCAAACAATATGTTTATTTTCATAGATAATTTTCATTTCAATTAAATGTTTATGTTCATAACAATAATAACTAACTTGATTAATATTTATTTACAAATCAGTAAATTTTTAATTGAAATGAAAAATGTTTATAAAAGTATCAAATCCCAAAAAAAAGTTTTAGGAAGGTGATGTTAATAAAGAAAATTTTTTATGGGTTACCAGCAAGTGTTTATTTTAGTAAAGTTTCAGTGATATTTTGAAATTATTCGGTAAAAAACCAAACTGTACACATAAAGACATTTTTTCCAGTCGATGTATAGCAACAATCCAATACAATAAAATACTCAGTCGCTGGAAACCAGTATCCATAAAAATGTGTTTAATTAATCTGCAACAGAAAACGTATCATTGATAAGTATAACCTCAAAACTTAAAAGTTACTGGTAAACTGCCCATAGTAAACAAGAAAATTTATAAATAATTAAGTTTAAAAATAGTTGAATATAAAAAAATCGACAAATACGTACTTATACAAAGTTGTAATCGCCTCTCATCGTAATCTTCTAGCTTCACGCTCAGACTCCAACAAGGTTAGGAGGTCTCCTTCCCGGACGGGTCCTTTGACGTTCCTGATGATTTGTCGGTTTTCCTCTCCAAGGAATTCAACTTTGACCTGGGTACACTGACCCTGGGAGCCGGTGCGGCCGAGAACCTTAATTACTCGAGCTAAAACGACTGGTTTTTCCATTTTTAGAGTTTACACGTGCAGCAATTACACGAAAAGACCGCAGAAGGAAATGGATGAGACCCGCATGCTGTAGTTGTCAAGTGGCGCTGCCTAGCCGGAAATGGCTAAAACGTGAATTTTTTCGAAAGAAGCGGGAAATTATCGCTCCTTTGAGCTTGCAAAAATTTTTTTGGCTTTTTTTATTCGAATTTTATTTTTCTGGGCTCAAAATAATATTAAAAAGTTATAGGATATTATTTTATACAAAAAAAAATATCATGCGGTGTTTGTGTAACTGACTAATAACTGACCCATGTAAGGTCATATCTACATAAAATAAAGTAAATCTTATTTAATTAATTAAATTTATTAAATTATTTCAAGCAATCATCGATTTTGGAAATTTTGAACTTAATTTTCGTAATTTAACTACTTTTATAAAAATAAAAAATAGCAAAGTTCAAGTTGCATTAAAACTACATGATTAATTAATTAATTTTTTTTTTTTTTTTTTTTTTAATTTTGATTTAATCAAGTTTTAATAAGTGAGTTACAGAAATCAAGATCTTAAAAGTACCCAAGAGTATTAAGATGCAAAGACTAAAATTTTGACAAGATAAATGATGTGGAATAAATATTTAAATAAACTAAGTGAGGCTGGAAAATTTTCATGATAGGAATCAAACATACTTTGGTTTTAATTATAACTAATATATTATGCTGCTATTAAATTTTTTTTTTTTTTTTCATATAACTAACACATCTTGATATTCTTCATAAAATATAAAGTTGAAGTACAAGTATTTAAAACTAAAAGATTTAAGAAAATAAAATTTTTACAATTTAAAATTATTTTATAAATATTAATGATTCTGAAATGCAAGAGTTTTCATGAGTATGGACGGTTTACGCACAAAACTATAAATGTAATTGATGATACTATAATTTAATTAAATTATGTTTCATTTAATAAAAAATATCTTACAAGTTAACTTCTTGTACACTTTGAGATATTTTTAGAAAATAGTTTCCATCATAAAACCCTCTAAGGTGGATGTGAATGAAACCTAAAATTAAATATGCAAGTAAATAAACCATCATTGTTTCTTTTTTCTTTATTTGTTTTTTTTGTATTATCAAATTATAAATTTAATTTTCTACTATTAAATTTAACATCATATACAAACACAACATTCATACTTTCAACTAATACTTTTCCAAAACCAACACTAATTTATAAGTTTAAGTAATAATGAGTTTTTTAAATAATTTTTTTCTTTTATTTAAAATTTTTACAAGCATACATTTTTATAAAAATTAATGAAAGACGTTAATGGAAACGTAATTTGTAACATAGATAATTCAGCTTTCATACTTATTTTTAATTTAATCATAATCTCATTCGCATCCTCCTCGGAAGTGTAAGAATAATCTTCTCTAACATTAATTCGCTTTACATTGTAGCACCAAGAAGGATTAAAACTCAAAATTAAGCTAAAAATGCCTAAGCAAACTCATAAGATTGCCACCAAAAGTTCCCTTACTCTACCATGTATGCAAATAGGTGCTACTGATTCATTTCATTTTTTAATAATGTACAATTTCTCATTCTTTTATATATGTAGACGCAGTAGTCACAAGACAGCGGAAATTCAGTTCTTTCCGTCTATACTAACTAGCTTGATGTAAAAATCAGTAGTCAGTATGTACAGTCTAAATTTAAGAGTTAACATAAGTATTGTAAATATTATTAAACGCACTTAGTCGTCAATAAAAAAGAAACTAAATGTCTGTTTTTAATTTCGTCTTTCGATGCTTTATTTGGTTTTTTGGTAAACTTCACGAAGCTTCAATTTCAAATATTTTAAAATTAACACACACTCAATGCAAAATTTTTTTTTTTTATCATTGGAAAAACTAATTTATCTATTATGCGACAACAAATTTATATCTTACACAGTTCTTGTAAAACATGTGATCAAATCTCAAGGTAATTATTTTACAATTTCTATTTTGTTTTTAAATATATTTTTTACACCATAAAATAATGTTCCACCTTGCTGCTACATGAAAAACAATTGCACCGAGCAAAATACAAAGCCCATCTATCAAACAATGTCGTTATCTTTAACATTGTTCTCCGATGATTCTTCCATAATAATACTGGAAGTGTTTATTCATTGTATCTGAATTATTTTGTCTAATTTCTGTGTAGCATAGACACTTGTACATAATCATTTTAAGCACTCACGAATAGTTAAGTTTTACTTTCTCTCATTAATTTATCCAGTCACATTGCTTTTGACAAATGTCAAAGAACGACGAATATTGAAACTGGCCAAAGCATTAAAACATCGGACGAATATATTAATTTCAAAGATCGTTACTGCCACAGATTCGTCGAAAGAGTTTGACCTGGCAATGTTGCTGGTGACGATTTTCCAGTGGGAGTTGTAAAATTCATTCCTGCACCTAGCGACATTTGAGCCATTTGTTGAGGTAGCTAAAAAAGATAAAATTCAACATTAAAAATTTAAATTTGTAATTTGAATTTAAATTTAGAACATTAAAAGTTACCAAAACCAATTATTTTTTTATTGTTTTTGTTTAATGGTAACTTTTTACTAGTTCAAACATTTTACTGAGGTGTAAATTTTATGTGCAATAACAAACAATTTTGCAATGTTTTCCTTATCTGAAAAATTTATTACCTACTTTTAAGAAACCCAATCAAAACTTAAAAAAAAAGCTAAATAAAATCTATGTGATGCCTAAAATTTCCTCACAAACTAATTTAAATATCTTTACAAGCTTCGAAAAATATAAAACTTTAATTACTTGTCCAAAAGGTTGAGTCATCTGCGGTTGAGCACCCAAATTTAAGAAAGGGTTGTTGCCTGGCGCGGGTTGTAGATTTGGCCCAGCGATCAATCCGCTCCATCCATTGTTGCTACCTAGAACCATCTGGGAACCAGAATTTGATACACCTTGCTGCTGAGCAAAGTCGTAAAAAAAAAAAAATGAAATAAAACAAAAGTGAAATAAATTTTCTATTTCTAGTGTAGCGTGAGCTATAAGCTAAAAAATTGTCGACAAAAAGCACAAACTTTGATTCGACAATCAGTAATTACCATTTGAGCTTGCATGGCCATTGCAGCGTTATTGGCCATAGGATTCGTCGGAACAGCACCTATTTGATTAGGGTTCATGCACATTTGATTGGACATGACGTTCATTTGACCTAAATTAGACATGTTCATCTGCGACTGGAGGGATTGATTGAAAGGTTGGTTGAAAGCCCCGACATTTGACGTGGGCTGTTGGAATTGTTGTGCGGGAATTTGTTGATTAAATAAATTATCTAGAAATTAAAAAAAAACATTCAAATTGAATATATTGATGTTAAGGTTTTTTCGACTTAATTTTAAAATTATACAAAAGTACTTACTAGCGAGCGATTGACTTGGTTGGGTGCCATACAACGCTAGTATACTATCCTTGGTCATTTTACTTTTTTCTTGTGGGGTTGGAGCTGGTTGATTGAAGAAACTCTCTTCTTCCGACTTGCTAGCTGCATTGTTTGTACTATTACTTTCAGTCGAGGTACCGTTTGTCACAGGGGCGGAAGAAGCAGGCGGAGCCGATAAAAATGATGTGAATATGTCGTCCCCGGATGCAGAACCATTAGTACTTGATTGACTTTCCGGAGCATCTGTTAGAAGATTGAAACATTTATTCTGCGATACATTACGCTTGAAAAAAAAAGCCACTAAAATGAAGAATTTGCAGACTTACCGAGTCCTAATAAATCTAATGTTGCAGAATTATTAGAAGTTCTGTTAGGCTTTGGACTGACAGAGCTTCGGGGTTTGGGTAATTGAGGTACGACTTCTGGCTTTTTGACAGGAGGCAAAGGGTTCTGACTTATCGTACTCTTTTGACTGTCTTTCTTTCGCCTGCGTTGCCTTTCAGCTTCTTCGTCTAATTCCTTGTCCCAGTTTACCTAAATATACCGATGTAGTAATTAAACGTGCACGATGTTAATCTCTTGATAATATTTTAAATTGATGGTAATTAAAAATGTAAATTACCTTAGGTAAAGCTGGAGGTACCCATTCTCTAGCTATATATTTTTTATGTTCATATTTAGCCCTAATGAAACTTTCTAAGCTGCAATCAGTCTGAGGTCTCCGAAAACTATCTGGAAGGTTGGCCTCGTACACAGCCCTTGCCCGAGAGTTGCCCATCTGCTGTATACTCTGAAAATTTTAATACATTTCTTTTAAATTAACTTCGAAAAGAACATTAAATTTTATCTAAGGAAAATTATAGCGTCACTGTCTCAAACCAAAACAATCTGACCTTTTTCACTCAAAGTGGGAAAAAGAAGCCATGTTTGGATGCATACGCCAGTGACATCAATGAGCATTTCCAGCTGTAGTTTAATCTCGAGATTGACACCAATTAAGTTTTTAAATAAAATTGATCCCGGTTTTTTAAATCTAAGTGAATAATTGATCAATTAAAAAATTTAGCATTTCGAGAAAATTTAGCTAATAAGCTTTGATATTTTTATGATTTATGGACGTAAACGTTTTACGTTTTTTTTTTTTTTTTTAGCCAAGGACGATAATGATAGTGACTCAATTTGCAAAAAGTTAAAAATAAATTACTTTAATTCAAATTCACTAGCATAAACTAGCATGAATATACTAAAGTTTTTTGGTCACCCGAGTCCAGATAAAACGCAGTTTAAATTCTATAATTACCACAACTTGCTCCGGAGTCCAGGAATCCAAATTGACAGACTTGACCTTGCTTATGTGTACGCCAAGGTTTCTGTGTATTCCGGCGCATCGGATACACAAAAATATACCGAGATTCCAACTGGCCCATCGTGGTCCTGAAAAACAAACCGTTGATTCAAATTAAAATAATAAATCAAACAACTTTAATTACTTTTTAGTAAAAAAAAAAAATAACGAAAAAAATTTAAGGCTGCATCTAAATAAACCCCGAAGCAGAGTAATTTATTTAATAGATTTATTTTGATAACAAAGTTAAATTTTGATTAGAAACTAATTGAGAGACAAGAAAGAAAGCTACAGGAAAAGAAAAGAGAAAGTAAAAAATTATTTGATTAGAGAGCTTTGCGAACTTGAAATGCAAATTTGCTAATGTCTTCTCACGGCTTGAATTGCTGCACTCATTCATTCTGGTAACTTTTCTTTCTACAATACTACTACTTCCAATTCTCGAAAATTATGTAAAATATAATTAAAAACAGAAATCGGTAAAAACATAAAAATTTTTCAAACGAAAATAAATTTTTTAAAAATTAATAAATTAACAGTGATTTTAGGGGTTACAGTTCTCAGTCTTATATTTTAATCAATTTTAATTAAAATTATTAACTACATTTTTAGAGATGTTGCAATAACAAGTAATCTTATGAAATACTCGATGTAGTATAAAATTTATTTATGACAAAATATAAATTTTTTTTAAGCAAAAAAATACTATAGATCAATTACGTACTGCAAGAAAAAAAATTTTTTTTTAGACAAAACATCAAGTAAACTTTCGCGCGAATCAACCCATTTGAAGTGTATCAATTTCCATAAAAGGAGCTCACAGCTGTCTTTCACCGGAAAACCCACAAGTGAGAAAAATATCGATCGTACGAGTGGTGGTGGTGGAGTCGAATAATTGCGCAGTGTGCCAACGGGTCTCTTTCTCATTATAGGAAATTTGACCTCTCCGGTGCACTTGAAGACAATTGATTTACCACCACCTCGTACTTAACCCATACGCAAGTACTCTAACGACGGTAGAAACTTTTTTCAAACGATTATGGCTGAAAAATCGATTAGGAGAGAGCGGTTTTTTCACTTATTTTTTTACTGAACTTTTTAGTGCAAAAAATTTCATATTATTTTTAATTTAACACACATTCATTCAAAGAGTGGGTGACTAAATTAAATATTTCACTGGACCAAATGACGACATTTGTCAATGAACTTTTGTAGTTTCTTTGAACAATTAGACCACCTAAATTATTCAGTTTATACTTTGTGAAAAGTTTATTAAAAAATTAAGAAACTTGAATAAGTTTATAAAAAAAAAAAAATGTTGGCCTTCACTACAAAAACGCTTAGAAAAAAGTAATACTGCTCATTTCTACACGATATTCACCTCAAATTTCAATTAAAAAAATAAATGAACATTATTAAATCAAAGTCTTGGCCGTTATCTTATCAAACTGGTCATGAACCGCAAAATTTCGATATCAAATGTTCATAATAAAAATTATGATGCTTTTATTTCCATGAACATGAAAATTTATTAATAAATTTAACAAACAAAAACAAAATCTTGGCCTTGAACGTCGGAAAACAAGTTCACCGCACATTCGTGTGCAGATCGCGCAAATAAAATTCTCAACTACTAAAAAAAATTTCACATAACTGTTGCGTCCATTCATGCATGATGCATCGTTTTCAAGAAAATAAAGTATATACAATAAGAAGGGGTGAGGAGGGGGGGGGGTTGAAGGAAGAGTAAATTATACACGGAAGAAACCCGTTTTTTGACCCCGGCAAGGAGAAGCGCCAAAAAGTTGGTGAAATCCTCGTTGCTGTCGCGCCGTCTGGACTACGCTTGGACTGTATGGCCCTTGTTGGCTGGTTCAACGACACAAAGTACATTAATGGTGTGTGGAAATTAAATTTCCATCTAGATTCTCTCTTATTTTTTTTTTACTCCGTGCGTAAGATTCAATTTAAAATTCAAACCAGACTGATTATTTATTTACTCTGTGTTTGGTCGTTAAAGTTTTAATTAAACATTAGGGCGCAGCCCGACACGCGGATAGCTTTAATTTATAAACTGCGCAAAAATGAATAATCTGCACTGAAGCGAATTTTTTACGATATTCATAAAGATTATGAAAACACGTCGACCGTAACAGCTGGAAAATACTGCCTATCAAATTCCACATGCAAACTGCAAATTTTTTTTTTGATTTTTAATTGATTGAAACAAAAAAGCGGCCAAGAGAGAATCGATAACAATGGAGGCGTGGGAAAAAACAAATTTAAATAGAGCTTCGAACAACAATTGACGTTTTTGTTTGTTTGTTTAAACAATGCTTTTTCTTAGATTTGACTTTACAATAGATGAATAAAAAAATTTAACTGTTTTAATACATTTTTTTAAATTTATTAACTAAAATAATAGTTAATTTTATCGTAATCAACGTAAATCAAAAGAAATAAAGTAAGATAAAAATTTGTTTTAAATAAATTTCTTAAACACTAGAAACTTATTTATTGATTTTTGATGAAATAAATTATTATGCATTGTCATTGTCATTGTTCATCTATTTTCTCAATCAATGTCTAATGACATCGCATCGATTGTACAAAAAAATATGTAATGATATTAATGCATCCTGAAGATTATATTATATTATTAGACTGAAAAATGTAACTTTTAAATATACAGCCGCAACAACATATATCATCAGGATGTGTAAAAAATTTGAATCAATTAAAATTTAAAATATAATATTCTTATTTAAATTCGTTTAGACGTAATTTTACAGATTAATCCAAAGATCAATCAGTTAAACTACAGAATATAAATGAAAATTGATAACCAAATAGAAGTAAGCTGAAATAATTTCAAGAAACAAGCAAATGCTAAGCTCTAATTCGATTGTGAAACTGGAAGGAAAAAAAAAAAAAAAAATTCTGAGTGCTTTTTACATCAACCAAAACTTTATAACTCCAAAAAAAGTAACTCCTCTAATGTATCTTTTATTCAAACCCATTTACCCCGAGATAAAAAGGAAGGAGGTGCACCTGCATCGGGTACTCGTAAAAGGATCGCGCGGGCCGGGGTAAGAATCAAGTTTACGTGAAGTGCAGTCAGCCTGCACAGTGCACAGCCAGGCTGGTGCGGGCGGACGCGATGGTGGAAACTGGGTCGCGTGCCGTGCCTCCACACACCCTCTCCTAAATCGATATATAGGATAATGTAAAGCCTGCACCTGGCCATTCTTATCTCCTCGGATTTTTTCGGCATATGATGGCTCGAGGAATTTCGGAGTTTGGTTTGATGACTTTGAGTGGAACTAGAGTTGTTTCGAATCATTTGGAGAGCCTTTGAATGAGCCTTTGAATTTCTGGAGCAAAATACATG